>OX387184.1:16041957-17349110 GCA_947561395.2 Buxus sempervirens
AAACGCTACTGTGATGCAAGAAAAACCTATTTTCTTTCACTTTCCTTCACTCTCTTGCTATCCAAACAGGGCCTTTATCTCACCATTTTGTCTTGGGTTACAAAATATGACCAAGCGAGTCATATTGCGGTCCACATGTTAATACGTTTAGAGTGAAGTGGGCTGGACTCCGATGGAAGTGTTTTCTCACTTTGGTAGGATCTGGCAGATTTTGAGTACTGGATAGAACTACAGGGTATATTATAGCCTGACAAGTGAAGATTAATTAACCATTTGGAGAACCTCTTAAGATAACAAGCAGTTTTAAGCATCTTTAAAATTTCCGCGAAGTTTGTATAAAACAACCACACTCCTAACACAAGCAACCCGAATATGCTAACAGTCACCTAATATCATCTACCAAAATGGAAAAGTAAGACAATGCCTGCAACATGTATAACAATATATCTTGCAAAAATATTTCAAGTAATATACGAAGTACTAAGAGCAAGATTAAGAGGTCAAATTGAAGAAGACGCAGCTAATGCTCTTTCTACACTTGATGAAACGTCAAGAGTAATCTTTTATCAGTTTTTCTTTGGGGCAGTAGAGACATAATAAGAGTACACTCGTCAGTACAAAGTAATTAAGAAATAACTAAATCATGACCTCAGTTTCCCATCCATCGTAGTTCATGCAATCCATCATGGTTTCGTGATATTTAACAACTCAAGTTCTACCTCAGATTTTTCTCAAATTTCAGATGTTGACTGGTATCAGAGGTTTGCTATGAGAACCTTGGGTTGAATATCCAATTACCATGATTATTCATGTTTTCCACACCCGAATGGTGCCATCAACAGATGATGTTATCATGCAGCTGTCCCTTGGGTGATAACTCACACTAGTTACCTGCCAAAAACAATCACTTGATCATCTACGAATCATTGTCATTGTTTCGAAGAAAAAAATAGGGGTAGTGAAATTCAAGCATGATACAAGGCAAAACCTAATTTTCCTCTTTTCTGCATTTGAGTTGAAGTTTCACTTTTATTCAAAATTCAAGTTAATAAACGTGTCAATACTATTATCTGAATACGATGACAGAAATCTCAAAGAGTCATTAAATATATTTATTTTCCATTCTAGGCAGCACAAAATTAAAATAAAAAAGTGAAGCATCACGCAAGAATTATCAATCAGTCAATTCAACACAAAGGCATAGGATAAAGTCAAGCATTACCAGAAAAATACTAAAGTAAAACCTAAAGAATATTATCATCACTGCACTTAACTAATGGCTAGATTTATATAGAAGTTTACCACCGATGCATGAGCTTGAAAACTTGAAACAATGGAAGCATCAACTAGATCCCAGAAGAAAATGAAGCCATCCTCAGATCCCCCGGTTACATAAGCATCATTGTTAGTAAGGCAGCAATCCATCTTGTAAGACTGACATTGAAGAATTGAAAATACCATAAGCAAAAACACCCAAATGGCACTCAAACAAAAGACGGGAAAAAGTGAAAAAAAAAAAAAAAATTTTGGTCAGGACTTGAACAGGGAGAAGAACAATAAGAAGTACTTAGCAAGTATGAAGAGGTGAAACAAAAACTACAAGACAACCTTGCAAGTGTGACCCTTGTATTCTTGCAACAATTCCCCAGTAGTCCTGACATATGAATGAGCAGAAAATGGGTGAAAAAAGCCAAACAAATAAACAAATATCTAAATAGCTAACAGAAAGAAAAGATTGTACCTGTCCAAAAGGCGTAAAGTAGAATCTAAGCAATTTGCAAGTACACAATTAGCATCATTTGACAATGAAATACAGTTGACAGGTTGCCCCAAGTCATCACATATTTCTCTAGTTAAGATGGAAAAAATGTATCATTATAAGAGCAAAATGCTTTGGAAATAAAACAAGTACTTAGATACTGGTAAAGTGGAAAAAGAAGGCACAAACTCAACAGGAAAGGAGAATGCATCATCAAAATGCTACATACCTACCAATACGGATGTCAAATGTTCGAACAGTTCCATCAACGCTTCAGCAAGAATTTCACTCTTTGTCAAAGCAAGAGGACATTACACTATCTGAAAATGTGTCAATTATCTGTGGATAAACAAGAACACGAAGGACATAATCAAATAAGACAACCATGGACCACTGCCAGCTGATAATTTCTTCATTGAAACAATAAAGGTTAACCTGAATTGGCTCTGTGCTGTGAGATCTACAATCCCAAGCACGTACGGAACGATCATAACCCACAGATACTACAACAGAGGAATATTCATTGAATTTTACAGCATTCACCTGAAATAAGGCAAAATAGTAGCAGTGAACAAGGGGAAGTGAGTAAAGTGTCCTGCTAATGTAAACAATTTATGTCCGTATACATATTACATAAAGGAAATACCATACGATAAGGCCTGAATGAGAAAAGGAAATGCACTTGAACATATAAAATTACCTCATTATGCACACTTCTGTGTCTGAATATGTATAAACCAATTGAAAACTACAAAAACACCAAATAATTGCACGATGATAATTTCTAAAAAAAAACCTTTAAAACATTTTGATGGATAGCAGATTCTTTGACCATATGAAAATGAAAGGAAAAAATCATAAAATCGAGGTGGGACATTAGAGTTGCTACCAATGATTTTGACAGTTTCTTAAGGCAACTATTTTCAAAAAATTAAAAGGTTTTATTTCTTAAATTCAAAAATTTTTTTTTTTTTGAAAATGGAAACTAAGAAAAAAATTAATTTCATTGGTTCATGCAATTAACAGTCCAAAATTTCATTTCCAACAGAAAATTCTTCCTAACACTACCAAGTTTTAAAAACAATGACAAAGTGCCTACTCCAACTAATTAGGGTTGGCAACATGAATCCAGTTACACCATGAAAGCCTAACAAAAATCATATCTTTATTGAGATTCTGTAAATAATTTCTGAACTTCATTTAGGTCCTTTTTGATCTTTCCTTCAGCGTTTTAGATCCTTCAATATACACCCATCACACCTACTCACAGTCTACTCCTTAGGTCTACACTTTATATGCCAAAACGTCTTAATCACTTTCCTTTAACTTGCCTCTTATTGGGCCACTCATAGATAATTCAGGATATTTTCATTCCTCATTCATCTTTCCTTTTCATCCCTCACATCCATTTCTGATATCTTTACCTTCCACATACTTGGTCTTAAATATACTCATTTATAAACCCTTTTGCTTCCTAGATTTCCCTCCATAATTCTAGTTTTGCATTTATGTCCTCTCTAGTTTGGTCAATCAACACCAGAGAATATACAAATAAACACACCAAGGCATCTTCTCTTGGATATGAGCAGTCAATTCATCAATAAATAGACCAAAAAGATAAGAATTCCTAGCTGGCCCCTTGGTGTAAACATATCTGTACTAAAAATACATTTTTGCACTGACCATTTACTTTCTCCCTTGTCAACACTCCCTCATAAATATATGCATTGGCTTCAATATGCCTGACTGATATTCCTTTCTTGCCCAAAACCTACCAATTCACTCTTTAGGTGATATTTTCATATGATTTCTCTAGGTCAATAAAAACCAAATCAATGTTATTTATCTTCTATTTAAACTAATCCATTAATTGTCCAGGTAAAAAAGATAGCAACACTATAGAACTATCTGGCATAAAGTCAAACCGATTTTCTGAAACTTGGATTGTTCCTATTTTTTGTTCAATCACCCTTTGCATAACTTCATGGTGTGATGTATAGGCTTAACTCCAAATAAATTTGTATGATTGTGGATGCACTTTTTTGTTCTCACACATAAATCCTATGGTGTGAGGGCAAGCCTTTGCGCAACGGTAAGGTTGCTCTATTGCGACCTAAAGGTCGCAGGTATGAGTCATAGGAAACAGTCTCTTCACTTGTGGAGGTAAGGTTGTATACATCAAACCCTCCCCAGACCCCTTGCAATGGCGGGAGCCTCGTGCATTGGGCTAGCCCTTTACATAAATCCTATGGTGCTTCTCATTGAAGCATTTGATGTTTTCCTAGGTCTCGATATTCTATCAAATACTTGGTCAACCAAAACACATCATTCCCTCCAATGCATTGTCACACTTTAGCGGGAACACCATCTGGTTTCAGTACGACTAGCACAAATACGAATATGATTTGATTGGTAGGGCATCGATACTTCCAAGCTACAGGTAACATTGGCTTCTCCTAATGCATTGAAACTGATTTAAATCCCTTGTCTTGATAGAGTATCAAATCCTTGTTTTTCATTTTGTATATGAAGAAAAAGGTAAACCTCAGATAGACAGTTTCTTGCATCAACAAATTTTATTAGTTTTCTCATATGATTGTGGCGTCCTATTCATAAATACAAACAACGTAGAAGTTAAAAACCATAATTTGATAGCTGAAATTGTGGAACGTAGCAATGTTTCTAGAGTAGAATATGAACTTATATACGTATGCACAATGAAATTTGATTTTTTTTTCATTTTTCAGTTTTATGTTATTATTATCTTAGTATTTAATTCAATAAATATGTATGCATGAGAGATTTATGCTACATGGTTTAGTGAAGTAAAATGCCTTCCTTCACACCTTAGCATTAAAACAAAAATAATTTGCCACATGGTTTAGTCAAGTAAAATGCCTTCCTTCACACCTTAGCATTAAAACAAAAATAATTGCAATATCGATAAACAAATGAAATCTATAACTCCCTGAAAAAACAAAGGAGACAAAAAGCAACTAAATAAATATACAAATACATAGATCATTATTTTTTATGAGAGACAAACCTCATTATCATGGCCACGAAACTTTCGAATCACACGACCAGTTGAAACATCCCAATAGAAGACTTGTCGATCACCACCACAAGAACATAGCTTGGAGTTGTCCCTATAATAAAAATATTATGAACTATTGAAATAGGTCGATTGTTTTGCGAGTTCAGGAATACATATTTTGCTGCATTTCATCACTCTTTCTATCTCTATCTCTCAAAATCAGATTTATTACGGAATATACTTACAGCAGCTCATGATGTGTCCATTGTTCTCATTTTTATTGAAGAGATACTGCCTTTGTTCTCTGGATTGAATATCTCATTCTTCCATTTGTCTAGAGATACAAATGACCTAACAATTTTTCAGACTGAAATGAGGGGTGAGAGAATCATCCATTTTGTGCCATTTCTCCTATGGCCCTTTTGGAGGAAAGGGATCCTATTGCTTTGAGATGATAGGTTTGATATTTTTGGGTATGTAATTGCTAGTCTTGGTCCCTGATAAACCTCCGGTGAAATTCACATATTTCAGGAGGAAGAGAAACAAGATTGCTGAAGTGGACAGAGGAACAATTGAAGACTTAGGTGGCAGTGGACAGGACAAGGATGCTGTTGCTGAAGTGGACAGAGGAGCAATTGAAGACTTAGGTGGCTGTGGACAGGACAAGGATGCTGACATGGACAGTAGGACAATGGGAGACCCTGATGTTAATTAGTTTAACCTGGGGGGGGGGGGGGGGGGGGGGGGGGGGGGGGGAAATACATTGTAATTTTTCATTTTGTGAGTCTTAGCTGTAGGAGGAGCTGACCATTTAAATAAGGGGGGAGGGAAGAATATAGACAGGCAGTAAGAAGTAGAACCAACTGGAGAGGGGTGATCTCTCGAAAATCACCAACAGTCTGTATTTTTTTGTTCTTTCTCTTCAAGGTCAATTGGAGACACTTCACTTCTTCGAATACTTGTAAAATCTTCCAATTACATCAACACAAATTCAATTTCTATCTCTGATCTCCATTACAATCAAGATTCATACAATCAACCAATACTGAAATTAGTCTATTAGTAAAGAATCCTAACAGTCCCTCCCTTCTTTTTTGTCCCCACAAATATGGTGTAGTCTTCACATTTTCTATGCTTTTATTTGACTTCGTCACTCTTTTGATTAGGCTTTTTCTTCTGCAACTATATCTCTTCCTTCCTTATCCCAAAACAAAGAAAAAAAGGGGGGGAAAGAGAAAAATGCAGGGGTACTCCATTAAAGGAAATGCTCAACCATTTTACTCTTGTAACTTCTTTCTAAAGCCTTGTATATTTCACCCTTTACTTTATCAATAAAATTCCATTACTGATAAAAAATGATGAGATATATTATGCCAGAAGGGAGGGTTGTCATCTGAAGTGTAGCTAAAAAGATAAATGATGATGTTTTCATACAGGTAGTTATGAGGTGAAGAGAGCATGAGAGGCAAAGAGGGGAATAGATGTGGGTTTAGTCAAGCTAAAAAATGATCTATAGCAAGAAACATGAGGTCCTGTTCCAGGGATTTTAATCCGATAAACAAATTATTTTCCATGAAGGAAAGATTTTTCTTGATGCAATAAATAAATAATGACTTTACTGAAAACCTTTTCCTTTCCAAAGTTTTATTGTGAAAAAATAAAGCCTTAGGAAAAAAGACTCTTGAATTTCTTGTATAAGGAGGCAAGTAACATAAATTTGTTAGATTGAAATAGATAAAATACAATCCCAACCAAGTGCATTACGCGTACAATCGTTATCCACGAATTAAAAAACAATTTTGTATATCATGTTTCCAGATTCGGTTTTTTGTTCATAAATTCAACATAAAACTAAAACAAATTTCTCCTCATTTTTTGTCTAATTCCTTTTGGTTTTGAGGAAAAAAACAGTTATGAGAAATTCAGTCTCTAAGAACCTTGCTTCAATTACATTCCATCCGGGATTGATATGTAATGTCCACTTGATAACAGCGCCTATTAGTCAGCTTGTTCGTATAAATTTCTTTATGCCATTATAAAATATAATATTTTTTGCATCTCGGGTTTCTTTCATTTTCAAAATATTCATGGAACAGTTTCTTCCTGCCATATAGTACAACATTTTGATAGTATAATAAGGCATTTCACACAAAGCAGGAATTTCTACAAAACATTCGAATGATACTAGGACTAGGAAAAGAATTACAATACATTGAAACCCCCCCCAAAAAAAGGAAAAAAATATAAGAACCTTACGGGGGTAACATGCACGTCTCGGACTTCTCTGCCATGAGCTTTGTAGGTCTTGATGTGAATCCCGCGATGGGGATTCCAAAGTCGGATGGTGCGGTCCTTGCCGCAGCTAAGGCAATAATTCCCGTCTCCATTGAAGCGAGCAGCGAGGATGGCCCCTTCGTGCCCTCGAAGCACATTAGCCTCTTTTCTCGGTAATTCACTCGTAGTCATTTCTTTCCCCCTCCCTTTGCTTCCTTTCACCTAGGTGGAAAACTCCTGAAACTCCCATTTAGGGTTCATTTCAATGTTGGCTGCATTTGGCATTGCTTAATTAAATGACAGATGACCAAACAAAGCTTTCTCAATATAAAATCATTAAAATAAAAAGTACAGTCAAATTGAGTTTAATCCTAAATTGTAGCAGACGACTTATAGCAAACAAACAAACTTAAAATTTCAAACAAAATAAGAGATTTTTGAGAAGTAAAGTTCAACTTTAACAGAAATGAAGCAGTTCAATCTTTTTCCTGGCATGATTTTGTCAATTCTAGCCCATCGCAGTCATCGAAACAAACAAAAATCAATACTTTCATGAGCCAAAATAAAAATAAGAACGTTTTGGCAATTAAAAGTTTGGGTTATGTGTAAATACCCTTTATTTTGAAGACAGTTGCAACTGCAGCAGCAAATTAAAATACAAGAACTGAAAACAGAGAGGAATAATGCGAACAAATTACAGCTGAGTTGGTGAATGAGTCTAGGTAGATTAGGGTTATACAGGGTAAGGAAAAGTTCAAAATGGGTAAGATATTCTGATGGGAGAATGGTTGTTTTATTCTAGGGCTTGGTAGTGTTTGGATTGGTTCGAAGAAAAAGAACAATCATGAGGAGAGGAGAAAGCGCGAGAGGGCAGAGAAGGGGCGTGGCTATAAGGCACATTCTCTGCACAAATATACCTGGGCCTGCCCACATAAGGGCTGGGTTTCATGAGCCTGGGAGGTTCAGCGCTTACCATTTCAGTGGCTCTTTATCCATTGTGGTGTTTTCCGTTACTTCTATATATTATATGCACATGTATACACATTGTATATCGTATATTATATGCATCTAACATATATGTAAAACAAAAATAATAAATTTATAAAGTACAGAAGAGATCTTCAGAAATCTGGAGTCAGAAACCCTAGATTTGAAACGGAAATGAATTGGCAAGATCAAGAGTAGCAATAAGTTTTGAATCAAATACCTGGTCTAGTGGTCTGATACTCCCATCAATGGTTCGATTTTCTTTTGAAACCATGAAATAGTTTTGTAAAGAGATACAGAGTGAGAGACATTCGAGAGACAGGGAAATGGAAGAGCCAACGCACAACCTCCTCAGGTTCGCAGGTTTAAAAAAAGTGTGAACTAAGGCTCTGTTTGTTTCACCGGAAAATATTTTCTGGAAAAATTTTTCCAAGAAAAAATTTTCCAGAAGAAAATTTTCCAAGTGTTTGGATGTAACATGGAAAATGTTTTAGAATTTTATTCTTTTTTCTTTTCTTATACAAATGCAACTAAAAACACCTCCCCTAGGAACTAAAGTGGCTTGAGCGCTTACTTTCATGCAAATTTTAAAACATTAGTAGCAAATAGCAGCCTAACCAAAACAAGGTTGCTCTTGATGGGGCCCAAGAACAAGTTAGGCTTATCACACGATCAACACAATCCCATATAAATAAGACATGGGTTGTGTTTGGTTTGAATGGATTAATGGGTCTTAACAACAAAAACCCATCTATCCAACCCCACTGATTTATTACTGTTGTTGCTGTCTAAACCCCATGACAAGTACTGTTCTATTGGTTAGGATTCTCTGATCAAACATGGGAAGAAATGAGCATGCCATACATTTGAGCCTGTCCCTTACAATCTCTACCATCCATGGTGAATTCATATGCACGCATGGGGAACAAAATTGATTTTCACATGAAATGATTATTCCATGAAAAATCTTCAGGATCTCTGAATAATAAAAATCTTTCTTTCTTTTTCAGATAAAAAGCAAGACCAAGCAGCTTGAAAGAATATTATCTTCTTTATCAATCACTACTAACAATTAAGAAAAAAGATGGTCTATAGGTATCTGTTATTTGGAATAAGCTTCTGGTTCTAACCCTGTAATTAATCCCTCTAGCGTTTCCAATCAGTTCTCATCTACCAGTCAAAGTGAGTTCCTCCACCAACCAGTTCTGGTGACTACCGGCTGGTACTCGAAGCAGAACCAGATCCCCATCCCCAAACAGAAATCACTACCTTGTGAGAAATCAACACAGAAGCTACTGAAAAACCTAACTCCGGCACCTACGAAGCCCCATGCGGTATGCCCAAATCTAATACTTTTAGTCATTTTGACAAGCATCTAATTGGCATGAGTTTGTAACAAATTGCTAAGGGCTATTAGGTAACAGCAGCAACAGCCTATAGCCAAGATCATCATGCACGCATGGTATCGAAAATAAATTGATCAGATAAGAACCGACCAACTAGTTTCAAACAATTTGAAATAAGTATATTTGAGAATAGAAAATTGAAAAAAGGAACATATGGCATTGAAATCCAATTGGCCATTCGACCATAACAGTCGAGCCACATCGCCGGAAGTGCAAATCACACACAAGATATTGATAAATTAATCTAATTCAACTAATTAGATTTTCTACGCTCCACAGATCCAAGCAAAATGAGAGATATGATCGAAAATGGTAAAATGGAGGAATTGGTGAAGACGGGATTGGATGGGTGGTTGAACAAGAGCGGTGTTTGCCCAAATTACGGCAAATCGAACCAACACTACAAAGCTAACTTATGAAACCAGTAGAACAATCCGATCAAATCCGAGAATTCAAGAATCAACTTACCAGGAGAAAAATCCTGAGCTACCTTCGTTGTGCCCTAAGAGGAGGAAGAATAGCTCCTCGTCGAAGTCGTCCGTCGTGCACCAGGAGGAGGAAGAAGAGAGTCGAAGTCGAAGAAGGAAAAAAAAAATTCGAAGTTATTCGTAATGACCGGCGGAAAATAATTTCCGCTGAATTTTAGGGAAAGTTATTTTTTACCCATTTTCTTTTTTGTAAAATATTTTCCGTTATTTTTGTTTTTCTTCTAAAACAAACATCCGGAAAATTTTAAAATTTCAAAAAATATTTTCTTTTCCGCCGCTGTTAATTCCTTTTTTTGTTTTTTTTTTACTTTTCTTCGGTGGTGTCATGCAAGCGATTTGGTGAATTGGATTGATGACAAATTGCTAGGCCTCCATTAGCATTCACTTTTCATTCTCGTAGTTCTAAATATTAAAGTTTGCCGCCATTTTAACTTAAAACAAATTATCATAACTGACAAGTCTCTCTTTAATATATGAAAATTTTTTTATAAAAAGTTTCTAGAATATCCATAAGAATTTTAACAGATTATAATTTTTCCATCGCAAATTTGTAAAATAACCTTACTTGGCATTCATTTTCGAAAACCATTGCATTAGTTAGGGCTTAGAATGAATTCTTGTAATGAAATAGGTGTTTGGTTGCAATTTGGAAATGAGTTTTCCCCAAATGAGTTTTAAAAAATGAAATGAAAAGATGAATCACCCTTAAACCTCCTTTTGGATTTTGAATTTATTTTACAGAAGTGTGGTGGCAAACTTATACTATACAAAAACTTTGAAGGATATAATTGAAACATGTTTTAAAGACTTCTTTATATGACAAGAATATGTTAACCGTTTCTCTTTTAAGAGTTAAGTCTCTTCATTTTAGGAGTTAAATCTCTTCATTTTAAGAGTTTCTCTTTTAAGAGTTAAGTCTCTTAATTTTAAGAGTTTCTCTTTTAGGAGTTAAGTCTCTTCATTTTAGGAGTTAAGTCTCTTCATTTTAAGAGTTTCTCTTTTAGGAGTTAAGTCTCTTCATTTAGGAGTTAAGTCTCTTCATTTCAGCAACGGAAAGTGGTCCACAATTCATGGAGCAGTTAGAATGTGCCCATCTTGATCTGAGCATTGAACACATAGCCACTGAAAAGCTTGATGGAAGCTTGGCTATAAATGATCTGTTTGGTCCCCAAACTCAACACGCTCAATCCCCTTCAGTTTTACACCATCTAAAGAGAGTGATTAGAGTTTGGAAGTACCAAATATCGAGAGAACGAAGCAGCAACGTGAAGAACATCGATGGCTGGAGGTACAGATTCCTTGGCATTAAGCCTTTACAATTCAATTTTAAGTTTATTCATATTCGGTTCTAAGTGTTTATTTCGCATAATTAGAATCGTTGGATTTCTTACATTTGGTATCGGAGCAGGTTTTATTCTCTGCCTTGATGTTTTTTTGCTCTGTTTGTCTCTGTTTTTTGGGCGAGATTGGCAATGTGGATTTGAAAATTTTGGAGGTTGAAGACGACCATCTTGATGACGTGTCGTTTTCACCTTTAGATGGCATGGAGAATAGCAATAAGACTCCTGCCATTTTTACCTTGACTTTATGACTGTTGCTAAGATTCTCTTCTCAACCCCTCTAAAGAGGAAGAAATTTTGGTGGGCCCAGGCTCTTTTGGACTAGAATTTGTGTGCTTATAAAATGTCTAAATAATTAATTTAGTTTGCATAGGCCCACATATAAGATTTGCTCAAACTTTTATGCATATGATTTTTATTTAATTATATGCAATTTGTTAATTGTTGTGCAAATTTATCTCTATGCTCGTATTTAGTTTGCATGAATTGATTATTTCTACTCTATATTAATACATGCAATTTTTTGGGTGAACTAAATGTTATGCATAATATTATAGTTTTCATTATGCAATATTTATGCTTATATTATGAGAATATTTTTGTGCATAGTAAATAACATATTAGTATTAGTTAAAATTATGTAATTCATGATTATTCTCATATTAAGCTAGTCTTTATGCATTTTAATGTCTAGTGATCCATATAATTTTAATTAATTAGAGATTAGCCACAGCATCTTTAATTAAAGAAAATTATATATTATGATCACATAAAGAATATTAGACATTAATTGTAATTAATTATACTGAATATAATAAATTTTATCCCACAGGAATTCTTTATTATATTTATATTATTAATTAGGATAAAATATTAAGTTATTCATAACTTACCCACAGGAATTATGAATTAAATAATTTGATAGTTTTATCATAAAGTTCAATCTAAGATAGAATATGTATATCAAATTCTATCATAAAGAATAATTGAATCTACTTGAATTAAAAATTTAGCCCACATGCATTTTTTATGTCATTAGATTCAATTTTTAAGCATGATTTACATTGGTAAAGCATGAAATTTTATTTAGACCTCAGTTTTAACATAAGCATGTAATCTATAATTTTATGCAGTTGTACAACCTGCAAATTTCTCTGATATTCGTTGTGATATCCCTGAACTTAAGGGAGATAACTATAAAGTCTGGAAGGAGAGAGTTCTTCTTCATTTAGGGTGGATGGACATAGACTATGCTATTAGGAAAGACGAACCACCTGCACTTACCAATACCAGCACTGCAGCGGACATCACGCTTTATGAACGATGGGAGCGATCTAATCGTCTCAGCATGATGTTCATTAAGACAAGAATTTCTGCTGGTATTTGGGGTTCTGTTGATCAACATGAAAAGGTCTGAGACTTGCTGAAAGCCATTGATGATCAATTCATCACTTCAGACAAGGCACTAGCAAGCACCCTAATCATGAAGCTCTCATCCCAAAAGCTCACCGGTGTGAGAGGTGTGTGCGAGCACATCATGCAAATGAGGGACATCGTGGCTCAATTGAAGAAACTCGAGGTTGAAATGTTGGACTCTTTCCTTGTGCACTACATTCTGAACACCCTTCCGCACCAATACGGACCCTTCAAAATCTCATACAACACACATAAAGATAAATGGTCAATTAATGAAATCATGACCATGTGTGTTCAAGAGGAAGGAAGATTGGTGATGGAACAAGGAGAAAGTGCAATGCTGGCAACACGTGGAAAGGGCAAATCTCAAGCCAATCAGAAAGGGAAAGGTAAAATACCTCCCCAAGCTGGTATCAAGAAAGATTCCAAGTGTTTCTTTTGTAAAAAGAAGGGACACATGAAGAAGGAATGCATCAAATTTCAGAAATGGCTTGAGGATAAAGGTAATCCAACCTCATTTGTTAGCTATGAATCTAATATGGTTAATGTCAATTTTAACACATGGTAGATTGATTCTAGATCAACAATCCACATTTTGAATTCCTTGCAGGGTTTGCAAAACCTAAGGAAGCCAGTGGGAAGTGAGCAAAACATCTTATCAGGAAACAAGATGGGCTCGCATGTGGAAGCTATAGGAACTTGCTAATTAATTTTAAGTGGTGGCTTTGTTTTAAAGTTAGAAAGGACCTTTTATGTTCCAAGTTTTTCTAGAAACTTGATTTCAGTTTCAAGGCTTGTACCTTTTGAATATTCCTTTAATTTTTCAGGAACATCTTTCAGTTTATTTTATAAATCTGATTGTGTTGGGAATGGTACTTTGTTTGATGGTCTTTACTGCATTAATTTACAAAACAATGACACTTATGATTCAATGCATGTTCACACTGGCACTAAAAGATGTGTTATTAATGAGGAGTCCTCTAAATTATGGCACCGAAGATTAGGTTATATCTCCATAGAAAGAATTAAAATATTAGTAAATGAAGGGGTACTTAATACTCTGGATTTTACTGATTTTGAGACTTGTGTGGACTGCATAAAGGGAAAGCAGACCAACAAGTCAAAGAAATGTGCCAAAAGGAGTTTGGACATATTAGAGATCATACATAGTGATATATGTAGTCCAGACATGTACTCACATGGTCAGAAATATTTCATCTCCTTTATAGATGATTACTCACTATATATGTATCTCTACATGCTTTATAACAAGAATGAAGCACTAGATGCCTTTAAAATCTTTAAGGCTGAAGTAGAGAAACAATGCGGTAAGCAAATTAAGATTGTGAGATCAGATAGAGGTGGAGAATATTATGGTAGATACACAGAAGATGGACAAGCACCTGGGCCATTCGCAAAGTTTCCTCAAGAGCATGGGATTGTTGCCCAATAGGGCTGCAACTTGGGTTGGTTAAAACCGAAACCAAATCGATCCAACCCGACTTTGGGTTGGTTTGGTTTGGGTTCTATAGTCTATGGGTAGGTTTTGGTTCTAAAAATAGAGAACCAAATTTGTTTGGTTCGGTTTTGGGTTGAAGCCTCGGGTTAACCGAACCGAACCGAAAACCAAACCGAACTATCCAAGTGTGAAACCAAACCGAACCGAACCGAAATATAATCATACATATAAAATATACAATGATAAAGTTGTAATATAAAATATAAAATGATAAAGTTGTAATAATCTGAATGGTGATATGCTGCTCCACCTGCACATTGTGAGTTGATATGGTGCTCCACCTGCACATATACAATGGTAAAGTTGTAATATAAAATATAAAATGATAAAGTTGTAATATTCTGAATAGTGATATGCTGCTCCACCTGCACATTGTGAGTTGATATGGTGCTCCACCTGCACATCATGAATTGTGACTGCACATGAGCCCCACATCACAGTAAATCTGAACAGTGATATGATGCCAGTGAATCGTCTGCGGCATCCGGGGTGGATTCCTTATCAAGACCTAGCCTGTCTCACTGCTTTAATGGGATGGTTAGGGCCATCTTTCGGGACTACCTCTAGGCTCTGTGACCTGCCTCTAGGCTCTGTGACCTAGCATCAGCAGCCATTGCCCCTCCCAAGTTCCATCTCTTTTTTTTTTGGGTAGTCAACCCAAGTTCCATCTCTTGTTCACTTCTTTCAAGTTTTAAATAATAAATACCCGTAACGAAGCATAACCAAGTCATTTCCTTCTCTCTCGATCATGGTGTCGTTGTCGAAACACTAGAGGCAACATTTGCCGACACCATATGGTCCCACCACAGCTCCGCCACCAATGCCTTCAATGCATCCACCTAGTCAACTCTCTACCTCCGATGCTGCCGATACCCTCTCTCGCCTTCTCCACCGCCTCCCACCCACTTTTTCCCTTCCTTCTCGTCGTCTCTCCTCACCCACTACTTCCCTGCTGGCCATCTCCTTCTCCAAACAGAACCCCCATCTCCTCAACCACCTCCTATCATCTTCTTCACAACTCGGCTTCTTTCAACTCACCCACCATTCCATCCCCTCTCAGCTCTCCCCTTCAACCGAGCTCCAATCCCTCTCCCTCTTCAACCTCCCTCTTGACCAAAAACTACGTTGCTTCTCTAAAAATTGGCCTCTTTGCTTCGAGCACAATGATGATCAAGACGGAGACGGAACGACCGAATCCATCAGCTTCGATGAGTCCTTGGCTGACTTAGTATTGCTCCCTTCAATGCAAGACTTCACTCATGCTCTGCAGAAACTGGCTTTGGAGGTCGTCGAATTGTTGAATTGCTATCTTGCGCTGTAGGCTTTGAAACCCTTTGCAATTCGGTTCGGTTTGGGTTGGGTTTCGGGTTTTATATAAATAATCGGTTCGGTTTCGGTTTGGATAATTCGGTTCTGAGGTTGGTTCGGTTCGGTTCTGAACCGATCATCAGTAATCTTGGTTTGGTCCTGGGTTGAAGCCAACCCGAACCAAACTGCACCGAGTTGCAGCCCTATTGCCCAATACACCATGCCTGGTTCACCGGACCAGAATGGTGTAGCAGAAAGAAGAAACAGAACATTATTGGACATGGTGCGGAGTATGCTTACCAACTCAAATCTTCCTAAATCCTTGTGGACTGAAGCACTTAAGACGGCAGTGTATATATTAAACCGAATTCCAACCAAGGCTGTTCCTAAAACGCCATTTGAATTATGGAAAGGTTGGAAACCGAGTTTGCGACATATGCGCGTTTGGGGATGCCCGTCTGAAGTGAGGATTTATAATCCACAAGAGAAGAAGCTAGACCCAAGGACCATTAGTGGCTATTTCATTGGATATTTTGAAAGGTCTAAAGGTTACAGATTTTATTGTCCATCTCATAGCACTAGGATTGTGGAATCAAGAAATGCAAAGTTTCTTGAAAATGACTTGATAAGTGGGAGCGATCAAACCAGGAACATAGTTTCTGAGAAGGATCATTCAGAATCTCAACCTTTCACCTCAAGTGATAGATTGGTTATTGTTTACAGCACCCCTCAAGTACAAACTGGTGTTGAACAACCAATCATTGAAGTTCCACAAGCTGCTAACGACATTCTAGTAGATCAGGTAGTTCAAGAGTTGCCAATAACTTTTGAACAGCAAGTTGAACCACCTACTTCTCAGGAATATGATGGTACAACATTAAGAAGATCTATTAGACCAAAGAGATCAGCAATTCCTGATGATTATATTGTGTATCTGCAAGAATCTGACTACAATATTGGAGCCGAAAATGATCCCGAGTTCTTTTCACAAGCCATGAATTGCAAAGAATCAGAATTATGGTACAATACCATGAAGGAAGAGTTGAATTCTATGAAGAGTAATGGAATTTGGGATCTTGTTGAGTTGCCTAATGGTGTAAAAGCCATTGGATGTAAATGGGTCTTTAAGACAAAGAAAGACTCATTGGGCAACATTGAGAGATACAAGGCAAGACTCGTTGCTAAGGGATTCACTCAGAAAGAAGGAATTGATTACACTGAGACTTTTTCTCCTGTATCTAAGAAAGATTCCTTGTGCATTATTTTGGCATTAGTAGCCCATTTTGATTTAGAGTTGCAACAAATGGATGTGAAAATGGCATTTCTCAATAGAGATCTAGAGGAGGAGGTTTACATGAAACAACCTGAAGGATTCCCCTCTAGTGATGGTGAGCAATTGGTTTGCAAGCTCAAGAAATCCATATACGGTTTAAAACAAACATCCCGCCAATGGTACCTGAAATTCCATGATGTAATTCCTTCATTCGGGTTTGTAGAAAACATTATGGATCAATGTATATACCAGAAGGTCAGTGGGAGTAAAATATGTTTTCTTGTTTTATATGTGGATGACATTTTGCTAGCAACCAATGATAAGGGTTTACTGCATGAGGTGAAACAATTCCTCTCTAAAAATTTCGATATGAAGGATATGGGTGAGGCATCTTATGTCATTGGCATAAAGATCCATAGAGACAGATTTCGAGGTATCTTGGGTCTGTCTCAGGAAATCTATATTAATAAAGTTTTAGAGAAATTTCGGATGAAGGATTGCTCACCAAGTGTAGCTCCCATTGTGAAGGGTGATAGGTTCAATTTAAGCCAATGCCCAAAGAACGACCTTGAAAGGGAACAAATGGAGAACATTCCATATGCTTCAACTGTTGGAAGCCTAATGTATGCTCAAGTCTGCACAAGACCTGACATTGCATTTGCTGTGGGAATGTTGGGACGATATCAGAGTAATCCAGGTTTAGACCACTGGAGAGCTGCAAAGAAAGTAATGAGGTACCTTCAAGGAACCAAAGACTACATGCTTATGTACAGACGGACAGACAATCTGGAAGTAATTGGCTACTCAGATTCTGACTTAGCTGGTTGCATTGATTCACACAAATCAACATCAAGATACATTTTTTTGATGGCCGGTGGAGCTATATCATGGAGGAGTGCCAAACAGACTTTGATTGCCACTTCCACTATGGAAGCCGAGTTCGTCTCCTGTTTTGAGGCTACCTCACATGGTGTATGGCTTAAGAGTTTCATTTCTGGGTTTAGAATTATGGATTCCATCTCTAGGCCATTAAGAATATATTGCGATAATTTAGCTGCTGTTTTTATGGCTAAGAACAACAAAAGTGGAAGTCAAAGTAAACACATCGACATTAAGTACTTAGCCATAAGAGAACGTATCAAAGAAAAGAAAGTGGTCATTGAGCACATCAGCACTGAATTAATGATAGCTGATCCTTTGACTAAGGGCATGCCACCGTTGAAATTCAAGGATCATGTAGTGAATATGGGACTTGTGAGACATGGGGAAAATCACCGGTGTGATCATCCCTCCGTCAACACACGGGGCTCGAAATAAAAATGGGAGAGTCGCCACCATTCATGATTTTGGGGTGAGAATGGACACCAAAATATTTAAAAATCATCAAAAAGTGCAAAAATGCCAATTCTAGGGTAAAAATAACCCTACTTAAAAATTAAATCCAGAGATGGGTAAGGGGATTAGATTATGAACGGGGGAAGGTGTTAGGCACCCCCATTCATCCACACGAAGTGGTAGCCAAGTGTATGTTCATGCATAAAGAAAGTAAGAAAGCTTGCTAAACATCATGAAAAACCTTGAAAAATGTCAAATGTATGATATTTTCACATGAAGATCTAATTGGATTTTAGATCCTCTCTTATGTCAATATCATTTCTGGAATACCACAAAAGGATGGAAATCAAAGCACAAGTTGCTCAAAACTAAGTTGAATCAAATCCGGGAAGTTTGGTAAAAAGTATGCTATTTGCCTTAAAATCATTCAAATCCAATATTAAATTGAACCAAACCAAATCCATGTGAAAGATTAGGGCAAATAAGAGTTTCATGCAAAATTTCAATCCATTCCGATAAAAATCCTAGGAGTTATGCTCCTTTGAAGTTGCTGCTGGGGATTTTTAAAAGTGATAAGTGGGCAACTTTGGAAAATTGTCTAGAAAAATCCACTACATAAAAATCCACGAAATTTGGTGTGATTGAAGTCTGTATAACCATCTTTCAACAAAAACTAACCTCATACAAAAATCCCTTCGGATGTGCCTTGGGTGGTCTCTCGAACAGGCCCCGAAGATCACAGGTTTACCCAGAAAAGTACAAATGAACAGTTCTGAGTAAATCGGCTACCAATAATTCAAATGGAATCCAAAAATTATGAAATCAATTGGATTTGAAAATAGACTCATAAAGGAGTGCATAGAAACAAAAATCATTCGAATCGGACTTAAATCGAACACATGGCGCTCCGTCGAAGTGACAAGTTCTGTATTTGAACCTGAACTGTCCACTCAACTTCGACAGAGAGGTGTCAAAAATCCGCTAGATAGAAATTTGTGAAATTTGGTGGACATAAACTAGACAGCCTCACCTTTCCCATGGTTCTAGAATCGCCCCAAAATTCATCCGGATGATGAAGTTATGGGCGTCCGAAGTAGGGGTACAGGTGCTGTCAAGCTAAGCCATTCTTGAAGAAAAACCAAATCCGAAAATTGATACAAATATGTGATTCGTGCAAGATGAACACAAATACTTTAAAAATCATCAAAAAGGCATTCCAGAATTGATTGAGGCCATTTATTTGAGATTTATCACAATAAATGCAATAAACCCCAAATATGAGCCTATCCCGCCAAAATAGTGATATGTATGTGCAAGTGTAAAAAACCAAACAAGATCAATAGCATGCATACATATTCATCCAAATAGGGTTCTAAGACAGCCTAGGGTTCCGTTCCATTATCGTTTCCTTCTGTTATCTCTCCCCGTTAAACATGGTTCTTCAAGATAATCAAGGGTACTTTGAATATGGAACGGTTTACAATCAATCAAAAAGGCCTTATGCTACATGGGTTCTAGCACTAGGGTCAATCCCCAGTCTTGTTTCTCCTAGATCCGCCTTCACGTTTTACGGCTAGGGGAGTCTTGAGATACTTTGAGCCGGGGAAGGATTTCCACACATACAAACAAGGCTTTACACTACAGAAAGGTAGAAGAAGAGATCTAGATCTAGGAATGTAAAGACAGAAAATAAAAAGAAAAGTTGAGGCTTACCTGAGTTCTGGAGGTGATTCCGCAGCGGTTTTCTTCTTCTCTTGGAGTTCTTCTTTGCGAGAATTCAAAACAAGAGTTGAGTCCCCTTTGCTTGAGGAGGAGCCTCCTATTTATAGGCAAAGGCTAGAGTCATTGGTAGACACAACTTAATGTCTAGAACCCCCCCCAACCTTAACCCTAAGGTTATTTCCGCGATTTCCCCTCATTTAATGAGGGACATAATGGTAAAAGTGAAAAGCTCTCGGAAAACCCTAATTTTGAGCAAACTTAAGGTATCCGGTATGTCAGACCGGATAAAAAAGGGCCTTAAGGTATCCGGTACATGGTACCGGATACACTAAGGCTCACATGTATTCGGTATGAGTATCCGGATACGGGAAAGGATACTTGTGTCCGGCCTGAGTATCCGGATACAGGTAAAAGTTTATTTTCTTCAATTTCTGTGCTGGCTTTCCAGGAGATAATGATTTTTGATGATTGTTTGTGCAATTTGGGGTGTCTACAACTGCCCCTCTTTGCGGGAGCTGCGAAGCAGTGAGCTGCAAAGAGTAGACAAGCCCAAATTGCATTCCCTTGAGCATGATTTGCTCGGTTCAATTCAATTTTGTAGAAAACAATTTTTGGGTGGAGATTTGCCAAAAAGCCCTCACTTTAAGGGGGCATCTCTCCAAGAGTTCTTAAATTCCACTGAGCTCTCGTGGCTATGAAGTGGATTTTAAGCCCAAAAATAGGATTTTTGAAAAACTGATTTTTTATCAAACCAAGTTGAAAATTGAGTGGATATCATCCTTTTGACCAGGCACATTTCCCAAAGTTGTCCCAAATTCCATATAGCTCTCGTGGCTGTGAGGTGGATTTCAAGACAAAAATAGGATTTTGAGAAAATAGTAAGAATTATAGCACAAGTTTGCTTTTTTCTTTTTTCTTCTTTTCTTCTTCTTCTTTTTTTTTCTTTTCTCTCTTTTTTTTCTATTTTTTTCTCTCTTTTTTTTCTATTTTTTTTCTTTTTCTTCTTTTTCTTTTCTTCTTTTTTTCTATTTTTCCCTGTTTTTTTTCTCTATTTTTTCTGTTTTTTTCCTGTTTTTTTCTATTTTTTTCTTTTTTCTTTGGTATCCAGTAGGTGTATCCGGATAATCGAGGGCTCACTTGTATCCGGTCTGAGTATCCGGATACCCCAGCTTTTATAAGTCGCGCGCGACCGCGACCTTTCCCCTTCTATTCTTTCTTCTCCGATTATTCAGACCGGCTACAGACCTCTCTTCTTTGGCGACCGACGATCTTCCTTCTTCTCCGGCGATCTCCGACGACTCCGGTGCTTCCTTTTGCTGCCGGTGACAGCCTGTGACTCCGGTGACTTCCACTGTCACCCATTTTTGGCCGTGGTCGAGCCCTAGCTCTATTTCTTCAGATTTTTGGTGGTTCTCTCAACCCAACGCCCTTGTCCTTGCTCCGGTGATCTTCTTTGAGCTCCGGCGACTTGTTCTTTATCAATCCGACTTACCTGTTTGTAATCAGGTACCCCTTTTATTGCATTGTTAATCAACAGTGATGGCTCGATATGTTCTTGTTTAGCTTAGCACCGAATTCCCACTAGCATTTTCCATTTTGTGAATTGATTGCTCTTGATTGTTCGCTTCTCCATGTAAGCAAGATCAGTGAACATACTTGGCATGTTTATCTGCAATTGGATCCTGGCTAGTGATAATTCCGCCCAATTAACATGCTTTTGGATTGGATATCATGCTCCATATGCTTTGACTCCACCATGATTAATCCATCAGCTTGCATGACCACCCCATGGTAGACAATTTTGATGAATTTTGAAGCATGCTTACATTTCTTGAATGCTACAGATGTGTCTTTGTTCTCGTAATTGGCTCCACTTTTTTGTAGCTTGCTTTGTCCATGAATTTCTTTTCTTGCAATTGTTTTGGACAAACGATGATGGCAATGTATCAACCTTTGTGATGTTATGACTTTTTCTTGCATCGATGGGAATTCCCGCTGATGAGGAATTCTGACTGAATTGATCGCTTTCAAATACCATGCTGTGCCTCTTCTTTTTTCTACAATTTGCTTTGGCTGTCTATTCTTGAATTGCCCGCTGACGAAGATCCAATTGCATGCTCCTTTGATTGGCACCTGGTTAGTGGTGATTCTCTGTTGAGTAAGCCTTGCCGGTGTTGAAGGATTTCTACCGACCATATCGCAGTAATTCTTGATAATTCCTGGGACTGGCTTGTATCTGTCTTGAATCTTTCCAGGAACATTTGAACTGAAACAAATAACAAGATTAAGTTAGAATTCCTAGCTTTGAAGAGACCAAGGTCCTAATAAATTTGAATTGAACCTAGACCAAGAGCAAAGTAATATTCCAAACAATCTTGATAACAGCAAAATAGGATTCCTGAATTTAGATTCAAAGTAGGATTCCAGCTAAATTTGAACTGAATTTAGATTCAAAGTAAAGTAGGATTCTAGCTAAATTTGAACTGGAACTCATAGGACACTTCCCTGTTGTCTGTAGATGGCTAGGAGTCGTTCCCGGGTTAGAGAGGAGGCTGACCCTGCTGATCAGCCCTCTAGTTCGCGGGCTCGGACAGAGGCGAGTTCCAGCGCCACCTTGTCTGAGCCATTAGGTGACTCCAGAGAGAGCTCTGCCGAGGTAGGCTTTCAAAAATTTTTTCTTTCTTTCTTCTATCTTCTTTCTACACAAATCTTCACATTGTTTTTGAAATTTAGCCCGTGGTTGCACCGGCTCGGGGTCGAGGCAGAGGCAGAGTTCAGGATCAGGCCCTTGAGGGCGAGAGAGGCCGTGGCAGAGGCCGAGGCAGAGCCAGAGATACGGCTTAGGAGGGGGTTGCTGTAGCTCTTGCAGGAGTTCCTGAGGAGTTGAGGGCCTCTGTGCATGATACAGAGCTCCTCCGTGGCTTGGATAGCCACCCCTCCATGTGCATCAGGGCGGATGTGCCGCTTCCGTACCATTCCTCTCACCTGCGAGGCAGCTGGGGGAGATTCAGTGAGTTGGCACAGTCACTTTCTCCGGCACTCAGGCGGGAGTTTGGGAGGTGCCACCTGGATCACTTCCTCAGCATTCCATCATTCAGAGCCGACCGTCCACTCATCTTTGCCATGATGGAGAGATATTTCCCAGAGACTCAGTCGTTCCATCTGCCGGACGTGGAGCTGGGGATCCGCCCCTCGGATTTTGTGATGATCACCGGTATTCCATTGACTGGGCGGACCATCATCTTGGAGCGACCTTCTGCGGAGGACATCGGCCTTCTTTTGGGATATCAGGCCCTGCCACCTACTGCTTGGGATGGGCGGAGTGGCCGGCTCTCCATTAGTTGGCTGCGGGAGAGTCTGGCTTGACATTTTGAGAGGAGGCACGAGACCGTCTCTGTGGAGGATGCAGCCTTTGCATCGATCTTCCGACATGTTTTTCTGTTGATGCTTGGGAGCTACTTTTTTCCGGAGGATACCACCGGTGTCAGCCCACTTTTCTTGGATGCCTTGAGAGATTTCCATCAGACCCGCCAGCTAGCATGGGGTCGGCTCATTTATGGGACCATCCTAGCCGGGTTGTGCCGAGCGGTTCGAGGCCTGGCATCCCCGAGGGGTGATGGAGTCAGCAGCCGGTTCTTCTGGCAGATTCTACAGGTATTGCATTCATCTGTCTGGTTTAATTCCTTAGGCTTTATCTTTTCTTGACTGATTTTTCTTTTGCTAGGTGTTCATGTACACCTACATGACTTTCTTCCGTCCATCCCCGGTACCTGAGGTCGCAGATTTCCCAGTGGCTTTGCGATGGTCGGCCCAGGTCCGGGATGCTGATAGGAGCCAGCCTCGTACTGCCTGGGTGCACTTAGACCGTGCCCTCCGATCTGATGTAAATCCTCTATCTTTTTTTCTTTTATTTCCTTTCCTGTATTTTGACTGTACTTGACAGTTTCCCTTTTTTGCAGCTCCTTCTGTCCCGATTTGATGACGTGGATGTTGGAGTGGCTCGTGAGATGGCGGTACAGGACGCCTTCGATAGAGATCGACGACGTCAGCCCTACCAGTGCTTCCTCGGGAGGCTTGGTAGGGTGATGTACTTAGGAGAGCGCCTGTACTTTCAGCACACCAGCGCACTTCGTATCCCCGTCCCTCCTCCTCCTGTGGGTCCCGACACACTCCTCCCTGGCTTTGATGTTGATCAGTTCGATCACTTCCTGGATGCGGAGGGGCTCCCAGTAGCTGGAGATTACGACGAGTGGTTCCAGCGGGTATCTATAGGATGCTTGATGGATCGACCCACTCGTGCTGGGGTGACAGAGATTGGCGGGATCCATATCCGGATCCATGAGGACACGGTAAGCCTTGTACTCTTCCCGTTTTCATCCCCTTTTCATTCCTTATGCATTTCTGACCATGCTTCTGTTCTTGTTGGCAGGTACACGAGCTGAACTCCATTCGGGACCGGTTCGAGAGCCAGCGGGCTGCGATCGATGATATGATCGCTGAGCACGATGCGGTCGTGGCCCAGCGGGATGCCCGGATCAGGGAACTGGAGTCCCTAGTTGCTGAGCTTCAGGCTAGACAGGTATCTGGCCTTCTCATATTTTTATTTCTTTCATTTTCCTGTTTTTGCTATTCTGATATGCTTGTTTGCCCTGTGCAAGGCCCAGTCCCAGATCAGGATGCTGCCTTCGAGCCTGATTTCCTCATTCCTGACCCGTCTCCTGTTCGGGCTACGGATTCTGTGGATGTCCCAGCTGCTGATCCTGGTGATGCTCCAGTGATGGTTCCTGAGCCAAAGGAGGTCCCTGCTGCCGACCCAGTGGCTCCGGATCCCATAGTGCCTGCTGGTATGTTTTCCTTAATTTCTTCTTTTTTGTTCATTTTAGAATCCCAATTCCTGATTTTTTCCCATTTGGTACAGATATTTTTGATCCTGGCCCTTCTTCTGATGCCGGGCCTTCTGGAGCTGTAGGAGCAGAGCCTGCTATGGATGAGGTCCCAGCTGGGCCGGTTGCTGCTGAGCCAGAGGCTTCCTCCCCCGATTCCACTCCTGCTCTGCCCCCGGACATCGAGGAGTATTGCCTGGAGTATCAGCTCCAGCAGGTGGTGGGTCGGCATCCTCGCCATGCAGCCGAGCGTATTCTTGCCTACTCTAGGGGCATAGCGCTTCGAGGGAGAGGCCGTAGAGGTGGACGCGGCCGAGGACGCATAGATGACCCTGCACAGGAGTAGTAGATTAGGATTTTTTTCTTTTCATGTATTGATCTTATCATTCCTTGTACAAAAACTTGCATATATATATGAAAAAAAACTTTTTATTCATTCTATCTTGTCTTGCACATCTTTTGCTCTCAATTTTATGCAATTATGACTTGTACACAGGTAAAACAAGTAAAAAATTCGGAATTTTCATCCTTAGCTCTTTTTTTTTGCTGTTTTTCTTTGTATCCGGTCTGACATACCGGATACATTGATTGGTCCTTGTATCCGGTATAACATACCGGATACTCATAGCCTCTTTTGTATCCGGTATGCTTAACCGGATATTAATAAAACCTTTTATATCCGGTCTGAGTTACCGGATACATTAAAAGATGCTATAAATGCAACCAGCCTCGGGATTTGAGCATTTTTTACGAGTTTTTGAGTTTAGAAACCCCCTTTTTCGCCTTTTTCCTCCTCCTCTTGAGTTCTAGCTTGCTCCCATCACATCCAATGGAATCCGGATCATCTTCTGCCCCGTTATTGTCTGTCCACACTGCCTCCCCTGCAAAACAACCTTTTAGATCAAAACCCCCAAATCTCACTAGGTACAACCCTGTGGATTCCTTTTACACAAGGTGGGTTAACTCTATGACCCTAGATGAGGAGAGGAGATGGAGTACTACCAATCTAGGCCATACCCTGCTCATTCCCAAAGTTCCCTTCAGGTGGGAGATTATAGAGGCCATGATTGGTCATTGGGTTCCTGACCTCAACTTGTTCCGTTTTGGGACCCATGAGATGACCCCAACCATTGAGGAGGTGGAAACTATCTTGGGCTTGAGGTTTGATGAGAAGGTGGTGAATCCACCTCTTAGGCCCAATTACAAGAAGGAAGCTTCTACTTTTTTGGGCATAGGGAAGAAGGACCTGGGGGATTCTGACACCCTTTTGACCCTATCTAAGGCTTTTTTGACTGAGAAGCTTTTGAGGGGGGAAGATAAGGAGGCCCGGTTCAACGCCTTGACCCTGATAGTGGTCAATCAGTTGCTTTTCCCACGGGATGATGATGAGGTGGACTTGGCCTTGATTTCAGTGATATGCCAGGTTAGGGAGCGGGAGAGGTTGGCCCCCATGATTTTGGCTGGGATGTATCAGGCCTTGACCGACTGCTACAATAGGAAGTCAAAACGCTTCTTAGCATGTGCCCAGATCCTGCAGGTAAAAAAAAATTTTCTTTTTTTTTTATTTCTTTTTTTTTCTTGCTTTTTGGCTTTCTTTTTGCCTTTTTTGCTTTTTTTTTTTTTACAATATACTGAAATATCTCTTCTCCTTTGCAGCTTTGGTTACTTGATCATTTGAGCCAGATTGAAGAGATTAATCGACACTTCTTCTCGAGTCTAAAAGTCCCCTTGTTGATGAGCAACAGGGGGTGCCTCGATATTCTAGGGGGCAAACAAGGCTGGTTCACTTTCTTGGGCTCACTTCAGGAGGACCAGGTGAGATGGCCTGGCACTTATCAGCCCAACGCAGCGACCATGATTAGCTTCCGTGACCGCAAATTTTTGATCTTAGCGGGCCTGAAGCATGCAGTGTTGTATCTTCCTCTGCGGGTCCTTCGTCAGTTCCGTGCGACCCAGGGGATTATCATCCCATGTGGATATGAGGATCGTCTTGGGCCCCTTTCTATGAAGCTAAATGCCTGGTTGATGAAGGAGTGGTCCTATGTCCGCTTCATGCATGGTCCAGTCTTCTCAGAAGCCCATGTGAAGGATTATCTCTTCTGGATCAAGGAACAGATACAGACTCAGGCCCCGGTACCCGAAGACCCTCCTGTAGTCTTGGCTCCCACCTATGAGGACATTCTAGAGTCTGAGCGGGCTTCTCATAAGCGGCTTCAGCAGATATGGGTGCGGGAGGCCTAGGAGCTCAGGATACAGGGCACTTATTTGGAGAGGCAGCTTGAGGAGCAGATCTCCCGCCGTATTGCCGTGGAAGAGAAGCTGGAGGAGCAGAGGCAAGCCCGTTGCTTCGAGGTCCGTATGATCCGGTAGAAGTACCAGGCTACTTTGGCCAGCCTTAGGAGTATGAGGATCAAGCAGGCCCTTTCAGATGAGGTCATTTCCTTCCTGAGTGATCCCGCTGCAGAGGGGGCTTCAGGAGTCATTGCAGTTCAGGCAGCTCGGATTCGGGAGCTTGAGGAGCGGCTAGGAGATTAGAGATTAGCTTTATTTCCTGCACATTTTTCATACCTTTGTACAAAATTGAACTCCAATAGTGGAAATACAAAGGATTTAATTCAAAATAAAGTTTTTATATTATTGGCCTCAGAATGCTCAGATGCTTGTAAAAACAAAGGTTTTATGAAAAGTATTTGATTTATCATCACTGGCCAAAGTATAATTTTTCCTTTTTATATTTTTTTTTGTATTTTTTTTTTGAAATTTGGTCCATGCACTTAATCACCTATAACTAAAGGAATTAAAACCAGGTTAAATAATGAAAAGGGTAGTCCAGAAAATACTGAGGGATCAGATTCGTCCATCTTAGGACCTTTAGAGTCATCCCCAACTGCCAAAACTGCCCCATTCTGCTCATGCCAACTGTTCTTCAAGCTCAGATTTCCATGATCAACTCAACCTCTGATTTTCTTTCATTTTTTTTATTTTTTTTCTTTTTGCCTTTTTGCCAATATTGCCCCTAGCGCCAGTTACGGTTTTCACTAGGGCCGGCTTCTGAATTCCGTCACCACCCATCTTACTCTGATATTTGAATGAACAAGCTAAGATCACCGAGGGCTTAAAAATAGGACGAAATAAAGGCTAGGCTCAGTTTATGAAAGAAAGGGTATTAAAGGCCCAAAAAATTTTCAAGTGCGGAGATAGGTCAACCAGATTTACAATCATGATAAATTTACCCATTTTTCCCCAAATTGCATTTTTTTGCATCTTTTTTCACACTTGGCTTTCATTTGCCATTTCCATTGCTTTTCCTCTCTTTTTCTTTTTCTTTTCCTTTCCTTACTTTGCCCCAATTGGCTTTGCCCCAATTTGTTTTGCCCCAATTTAAGACTGTAAATCCGGTTTGGGATTTATCAAAGAAACGAACCGGCTCAACTTGGCTAGACTAGGGATTAAAATTTTTGAAGGAAATAAAGAAAAATGGCCTCGGATCATTTCCCAGAAATATTCACTCAAGGGAAATACCTTTTTACCGCATCAGAGTTAATGGGCTCAGGAAAATCTGACCCATCCATTTCTGCTAAGATGAGTGCACCCCCAGATAGGACTTTCTTGACTATATATGGGCCTTCCCAATTGGGCTTGAACTTACCACGAGGATCTTCCAAAAATGGTAGAATTTTCTTTCGCACCAGGTTTCCTTCTTGGAAAGTTCTGGGCCTCACTTTCTTATTGTAAGCCCGGGCCATTCTCTTCTGGTACAACTGTCCATGGCAAAGCGCTTTCAACCGCTTTTCTTCTATCAGGTTGAGTTGATCATGTCTCGACTGGACCCATTCGGCTTCTTCTAGTTCTGCTTTCATGAGCACTCGAAGTGATGGGATCTCTACTTCCACGGGCATGACTGCTTCCATCCCATAGACTAGGGAGTACGGGGTTGCCCCAGTTGAAGTCCGGATCGAGGTTCTGTAGGCATGTAGAGCAAGCGGCAGCATTTCATGCCAATCCTTGTAGCTCACTACCATCTTCTGAATGATTTTCTTTATGTTCTTATTTGCTGCTTCCACTGCCCCATTCATCTTTGGCCTGTACGGAGCTGACTTATGATGGGTGATCTGAAACTGCTCACACATTTTCTTCATGTCCTTGTTCTTAATGTTTGAAGCATTGTCTGATACTATGGCACTTGGCAGTCCATAGCGGCAAATGATATTGTGCTTCAAAAATTTCATAACATGGTTGCTTGTGATATTTGCATATGATTCTGCTTCCACCCACTTAGTGAAATAATCAATTGCCACCAAGATGAATCTGTGCCCGTTCGATGCCTTAGGGGAGATCATGCCGATGACATCTATGCCCCACATAGAGAAGGGCCAGGGTGATGTCATGTTGTGCAGCTCACCCGGGGGTGCATGCTTATTATCTGCATATATCTGACATTGGCGGCACCTCCTGACATGTACACAGCAATTATGCTCCATAGTCGTCCAGTAGTATCCCAGCCTCAGGATCTTCTTAGCCAGCATGTGCCCACTCATATGGGGCCCACAGACTCCTCCATGTACCGTCTCGATCAACCTTTCCGATTCAGCCTTGGCTACGCATCTTAGCAGAATGTCGTTATGTGACCTCTTGTACACATGTCCACCACTTAGCAGAAATTGACCAGCCAATCTCTGTATTGTCCTCTTCTCAGTAGCAGTGGCATTCTCTGGCAGACTCCGATTGTTCAAGAAATTTTTGATATCTTGAAACCACGGTGCTTCTTCTTCTGATGCTCCCTCTAGAACGAGACAGTAAGCCGGTTCATCTCTAACCTCAATTTCCAGCGGTCTGATGTCTACTCCTTCTGGTATGCTGACCATTGAAGCCAAGGTTGCTAGAGCATCTGCAAACTGATTCTTGGCCCTTGGCATATAGTTGAAGGAAATTCGAGTGAAATTTGTGCTTATTTCTTCCAAATACTGGTGATAGGGGATCAATTTGTGATCATTGGTTTTCCACTCACCAGTTGTTTGGAAGATGATAAGACTCGAATCCCCGTATACGTCAAGTTTTTCTACTCCATGATCCATGGCTGCTTGCAATCCAATTATGCATGCCTCCTATTCTGCTATGTTATTGGTGCACTGGAATCTCAGTTTCACTGCAATTGGGATATGTGAACCATCTGATTTAACCAAGACTGCCCCTATTCCGTTCCCATTCATATTGGCGGCCCCATCAAAGAACATCTGCCAAGAACTCTCACTGTCCTCCTCTTCAATATACAGAATTGCCTCATCTGGGAAGTTGGTCTTCAAGGGTTGATATTCTGGCAGAGGATGCGCAGCCAGGTGATCAGCTATGGCTTGACCCTTGATTGCCTTCTGGGTGATGTATGTGAGGTCAAACTCGGACAGTAGCAGTTGCCACTTTGCCATCCTGCCAGTCAGTGCCGGTTTCTCAAATAAATACTTCAGCGGGTCCATCCGGGATATCAATAGCGTGGAGTGACTAAGGAAGTAATGCCTTAGCCTCTGAGTGGCCCAAACTAGAGCACAGCAAGTCTTTTCCAATGGTGAGTATTTGGCTTCATATTCCGTGAATTTTTTACTCAAATAGTAAATTGCCCTTTCTTTTCTACCAGTCTCATCATGCTGCCCCAAGACACATCCCATTGACGTTTCCAACACTGACAAGTACAGGATCAGTGGTCTTCCTGGAGTTGGTGGCACTAGCACAGGTGGGTTCAGCAAATACCTCTTTATTGTGTCAAATGCCTGCTGGCAGTCCTCATTCCAGACCGTCGGGTTATCTTTCCTCAAAAGTTTGAAAATTGGTTCACAGATAGCAGTGAGCTGTGCTATGAACCGGCTTATGTATTGAATCCTTCCAAGAAAGCCCCTAACCTCCTTCTCGGTTCTGGGTGCTGGCATTTCAATTATGGCCTTGGCTTTAGCCGGGCCAATTTCAATTCTTCTTCGGCTTACTATAAACCCCAGTAACTTCCCTGATGTAGCCCCAAAGACGCACTTAGCCGGGTTAAGCCGTAGACTGTACTTCCTGAGCCGATCAAACACTTTCTTCAGATTGATCAAGTGGTCCTCCTCTTTGCAGGATTTGGCAATCATATCTTCCACGTAGACCTCCATCTCCTTATGGATCATGTCGTGAAATAGTGTAGTCATGGCCCGCTGGTATGTTGCCCCAGCGTTTTTAAGCCCAAACGGCATGACTGTATAGTGGAATGTGCCCCAAGGTGTGATAAATGCTGTTTTCTCTCGATCCTCCTTAGCCATCTTGATCTGATTGTATCCCGAGAAACCATCCATGAAGGAAAACAGGCTATGTACCGCAGTATTATCGACCAGAATGTCGATGTGTGGAAGCGGAAAATCATCCTTTGGGCTTGCCTTGTTCAAATCTCTGTAGTCCACGCACATTCGGACTTTCCCGTCCTTCTTGGGTACCAGTACTATGTTTGCGAGCCACTCAGGGTATGTAGAGACTGCCAAAAATCCAGCTTGGAACTGTTTGACCACTTCGTCCTTGACCTTCAGAGTCCACTCAGGTTTCAATCTTCTCAGCTTCTGCTTAATCGGCTTAACCCCTGGCAAAATTGGCAACTTGTGCACCACCATGTCAGTGTCCAACCCCGGCATGTCCCGATACGACCAAGCAAACACATCCTTGTAATCTGCCAAGAACTGTGACATTTCATTTTTCTGCACATCAGACAAGCATGACCCGATTTTCACAATTTTTGGGTCATCTTCAGTCCCAAGGTTTATGGATATGGTCTCCTCAATATTATGTTGGACCCCCTTTTCATGACGTTCCAATTGGTATTCAATTTCTTTTGGAACGTCTTCTTCTTCGACCTCGGTCTCTTCTTCGACCCCCATGAGATCAAAGTCGAGCTCAAGGTCGAAGTCATATTCAACCTGGTCCAATTCGGTCTGATTATATGGTTCATAAGTGGTGTGGACCTTTTTGAAAAAATTAAATTTTCTAGAAAAAATAGAAAAATCTTTTTGGGTTTTTTGTGGGCCTTCTAAACATAATTCCCCTGAAGACGAAGGCCCATTATAACCTTCAGGGAAATGGCATTCCACTATTGGAGTTTTTTTTTAGAAGCCTCGTCAGTTTGCCGAACTAACGCTGCTCCAAAGGTAAGGGGAGTTTCCTCCCAATTGTTTAATACAAAATTTTGGGGAGCAGGGGAAATAGGGAAAGCTTGCTCCTCAAGTCCAGCATCCGATGCCATCATCACCGGGTGGGTACTGCCCTTTTCTGCTACGGGGCCCAATCCAGAAATGACCTTGTCTGGAATCTTTACTGCGGCCCAGTCAATAAATGGTAGTTCCATGTCTGCCCCTGTCTTTTCGCCTTCAGTCATAGCGAAGAATGCACCAACATCTTCAAAAAAGTCCACCTGCTGCTCGGGCTGTGGTCCAGGCCCATCCACTGCTCCCAGTATTGGAGATGGGTTACAGGGTTGTAGAGCCGAAACAAAAGGCTTTTGAAATGGGTTAATGTTTTGGTATGGGGGCTTGGACTGGTCCGTGGGAGGAGAAATTTGGATTATATAGGAGGGTTTTGGGAAGTTCACCCTCAGATGCGGGAGTTTTCCTCTACTTCTGCTCTCCCCTTCTTCATGTTTCATTCTTCTCCAACCTCCGGGCTTGAAGCCCAACCCTACCTTGGGGATCAGTTTCTTAGCCGTGATTGGCTCCACCATCCCTTGCAGATTGATCCCCAGGCCTTTCCCTAGGTGAAAGTGGTATTTCTCCATCACTTTCTTGACCATTTTTTCTGCAGTGGTCCCCTTTTCCTTCTTTTTCTCACTCCCCCCAGGTATGTAATTTACCGCCTCAAATTGGAATGAGTGGAATGCAATCTTGTCGACAGTTAGATCCACATTGATCAAGGGTACATCAGGTGACACGATGGGCGGCACCAAGTTTTCAGCTAGGACTGTTATCACCCTTTGCCCTCTTATGTACTTCACTCTTTGGTGGAGCGTGGATGGTATTGCCCTAGCCGAGTGTATCCACGGCCTTCCTAGGAGTAGATTGAATGCTGCGGGTATATCCATCACTTCAAATGTGATGTTAAAGATATTCGGCCCAATTGTGACTGTGCGCACCTAAACCTGGCCTAGATCGCACACCGGGCGCACCTTTGGCGCGTGCCTCGGGACATTCGGAGTCGCCACTGCCTGAGAGTGCAGGCAGACACGGTTTTGCCCTAACCGGGTCTAAGTCTGGTCTGCGGCTTATTAGAGTTCTAGATAAGTCCTCGGTTACGGTTCGGGGAAGTCCTAAAGACACCCCGGTCCGCCCCATCGGTCTGACGGGTCCCTCGGGTCTCCCTGGTTTTTGAGTCAATCTCACCCTTCCTAGACCAGCATGCTGCCTTATTAGGTCTGGCGGGGCCCTCTGAAGGTGTGGGTCCCTTTTATTTTGATTTTATCTTTCTTATTTATATGAAGTGGGTCGGACCCGGGTCCCGTTGGAAGACCCGTGGGCTGCCATGGTTGGGCCTTGGGCCCAATTGGGTTATTGGGTAACCCTTTTTGGTTATTTATTAAATTAAACTACTTACACATGCAATGGGCTTAGTGGGCTTGGATTTGGCCCATTAGCCTGAGTCCAGTGGCCTTGGATCCGTCTTATTGAAAACGGGCCGGGTTTGGGCCGGTCTTAGGTGGGCCCCATAAATGGGCCCAGGGTGGTCTTGGTGGGCCCATCTAGGCCCATAGGCTTTGATTGGGCTCAAAATAGCCCAAATTGTCTAAAAGGCCGGTTCAAGTCAGTTTGGGTCGAATCAGGTTCAACCGGTCCAAATAAATTGATTTTTAAGTCATTTTTCAAATCCAACCGCACTCTCAGAGCGGTTTGGTCAGAACCGCTCTGTATGTGCGGTTTCTGCTCAGTTTCACTTGTTTGCGCCGATTTCCATCTGGATCACCTTGGTGATTTTTCTGGGATCTCCAGCAACCTCCGTCAGACTTCCAGCATCTCTGCGGTTCTCTATTTTCTCCACTTGGCTCATAAAGCCAATTCTTCTCTTTTCATGCTCTTTGTAGTCTTGGGTTCATTCCTTCTTTTTTGCTTGATCAATCACAATCATTTTCCAGGAGGGAAAAGGGGAGATTACAGGGGGGATAATCTTAAAAGAAGAAACCAAACATTATAACAAAGATGAGTTAGTTTAAAGTGTCCATGTTAATTTATAGGTAACCTCCTCTCTTTTAAGGAAATGATCATCTTAATCTTAACCTCCCATGGCCTTAAAGGAGCAACAAACAAGTTAGAAGCATTAGGGTAAACAAAATAAAAAATACAAAGAGATGTTAAAAGTAATTATGATTTATTTACAAAAAAGAAATTACATAAATACTTACAATGTGACTCTCTTGTTGATTGAATGTGCTTTGTGGTCTCCTGATAATTTCAGCAGCGCTTCCGCGCCTCCTTGAGTTTCCAAATGGGGTTTTGGTAGGGTTTTGATGGGTTACTCATGTTTATAGGGTGAGGGGTGAGAGTTTAGGCAAGGTTTGAGTAAAGTAAGGGTATTTTGGGGATTTGAAGTTGAGTATTGAGAAGGGCAGAGTTTCGGATGAGTTGAAGACAGGGGGAGAGAGTGGGGACGAAAGGGGGCCAGCTTGTTTCAAATGGGGGGGCTGGCCCTCTATTTATAGGCAAAAAAGTGCCGGAACCGTACTTTAAGTGCGGTTTGGTCACAACCGTACTTAAAGTGCGGTTGTGACAAAATTGCACTAAAAAAACAAAAACCGTACTTTAAGTGCGGTTGGCATTCAACACGTGCAAATCGGCGCGAATCTGCCAGCTGTCGCCGTACAGGACACGCGTCCACCTTCTAGAAGATCGAACCGTATCTGAAGTGCGGTTCGGACCAAACCGTTCTTCAAGTGCGGTTTCGCACGTTTTTTAAATGCCGGATTTCAAACAGTTTATGAAATTTGATTTTTTAATAACGATTTTATTCGATTTTATTATTATTTTATTATAAAATCCGAGATTCTTTATAACTATATTATTAAACTATTCAAAATATCTACAATTATTTTATTAAAACATTAATATATGATTATTTTATTTATTTGTTCATTTATTTTGCTTTATTCTGCTGTTTTTGCCAAATGGGCAGTTTTCTTGAAATTTCAACTGCCCATAACTTCTTCATCTGGTGTCCGATTTCAGCAAACTTAGTGTCGTTTGAATCAGCTCGGAACCAGTTATCTATTGAGATCAATTTTGGCAGTTGGATTGGGGCCGAGCAAAAAGTCAACTTTTTGCTTTCTGGAAGTTTGACCGGGCCATATTTTTCTCACCTGGACTCCGATTCCAGCAAACTCAGTTGCGTTAGAACCGTGTCGAAATGCTCTTTTCAATGATGTAAAGTTTGATGGCCAAATTATCTTGAATCAAGAAGTCAATTTTTTGACCCCCTCAGGGTTTGACTAAAAGTTTGACTTTTCATTTTTTGCCATTTTAGGGGTGCAAAAATCAGGTGTCTACAGTGACCGGCAATTCAATCTCCCCTAGGGAGTGGGTCTTGGAGCTATCAAAAGCCCTCACTATCCGCCCATTTCGTTTGATCCTTGACTGGTCCAGACCCAGCTTGGTAAAAGTGATTAACGGGCAAACGTTTAATGCCGACCCGTTGTCAATTAAAACCCGTGCAATCATGCAGCCATTACAAAGCACAGTGATGTGCAAAGGGTCCACATGATAAACACCCACCTGGGCTGATCTCACCCTTTGAGAAACTTATCACATTATGTGACAAGATTTGACCAACCATTTTGCCAAGCTGGTCTGGATCGATGGTCTGGGATACATGTGCACTCTGTAGCACCCTTAACAATGCATCCCTATGCTTTTCAGAATTCAGCAAAATGCCCAGTATTGAAATCTGGGCCGGGACCTTGTTTATCTGATCCACAAGATTAAATTCACTTTTCTTTATGATTTTTATGAGGTCGGCTGCCTCATTTTCTGCACCCTGGGGGGTGTCTTCTCCTACTTTATTTTTTCCCTTCTGTTTTCTTTTTTCCTTTTCTTTTTCTATTTTTTCTTTTTCTACTTCTGTCTCTTTCTCTTTCTCTTCACCCCCTGCACATCTCCCTGACCTCGTCATGAGGTTCACCTCCTCCTGGTTCTGGTCCTTGACCACTGGAACCGTAGCCGTGATTCCCTCGCTGTAATTCCATGGTACAGCGGCCTCTGAATAGGCTAATTTAGGGATGTTAACCACTAGTGGCTGGAGTTTGGACCGGGATGTATGGGCCGGTTCAGGGATAGTGTGGGCTGGCTGAACATTCACAACCAAGGGTTGAAGTTTGGAATTTGTGGGGACAGAAGAAGTGATGGAAGCAGTGGTGGAGTCAAGGTTGATGACCAGTGGAGCCTTAGACGGCTTGGATGGTGAATAAATGGGTGGACTGCAATTGAAGACCAATGTGGGCCTTGCAGTATTCATCTGGGTCATAAGAGATGAGACCCGGTTTAAAGAGGAACTTATGTCCTTAGCAGCTGTATTGTTTTTTTGGGAGACCATGTTGATCTCCTCTTCTTCCTCTTCTGGGAAAAATCGGACCTGGACTGTAGTCCCCACAGGGGCTATAAACTGAGATGGGTCAAAGGCCCTTCTCGTGGTGGATATGGCAGTGATGGAGTTGGATGGGCCTGCCCCATTGTGGTACGGCAGAGGGTTCTGCCCAATATCATTTCCCGACGGGGCGGGTGCAGCAGTGTTAAAGACCAAAGCCTTCTGGTCCAACAGGTCCTGGACCGCATACTTCAATACCCAGTAGTTAAATGTAGAGTGCCCTGGTGCACCCATGTGGAAGTCACAGGTGGCTGCCGGATCAAAATTCCTCCCCTTCGGGGCATTTGGGTTAGGCTCCTTCAGAGTCAAGTATTCCCCTTTCAGCAGGGTTGGCAGTAGTTGGGACAGAGATATCGGGAGAGGAGTGAAGACTCGGTTCTTCCTTGCTGCGAACCAGGCCTCCCTCTCTTCCTTGGAAAAAGTCCTCCTTGTGTTAGCTGGCACAGAGGGAGAGAAGTTGACATTCAGCGGGGTCTGGTACGACTGCTGGGCCTGCTGGGCCTGTTGGGGTATAGAGATGTTGACGTGAAGTGGCTTCTTGGCTAGAGGAGCCTGGACTAAGTTCACCTCCCCTTCTTTTCAGGCCCCCGTCTTTTTAAATCTGGCCCCTTTCTTCTGGGCCATGGAGGCAGAGGAATCAGACTGCCCAGTCAGAGTAGAGTAGTCTATCAGCCTTCCTGACCTGACCCCTTCCTCGATCCGGTCCGCCACCTGCACTAGGGCTGCAAAGTTGGTGGTGATCTGGCCCACCAGATGGTTGTAAAAAGGCTGCCCCAGTGTGCCCATAAATGTGGAGATCATCTCCGGCTCTTGCATAAGTGGCCTGACCTGGGAGGCGGCCTCTCTCCACCTCTTGGCGTATTGCCGTATTGGCTCATCTTTGCCCTTGGTCATCCTCATCATGTCGTACCGGTCTGGCACAATCTCAGAGTTGAACTTGTATTGGTCCAGGAAAGCGTCGGCTAGGTCCTTACACCTCCTGATCCTTCCATGGTCCACTGTAGCGAACCACCGAAGGGCTGACCCGGTCAGACTCCTCTGGAAGAGTTGGATCAGTATGCCATCATCCCGGCCAAATTGGCATAGGGCCCCGCAGTATAGTTTCAAATGGCTTAATGGGCAGCCCGTGCCATCAAACTTGTGAAAATCTGGGCACCTGAACTTAGCCGGTAGACAGACGTCCTGGTACATGCACAGGTCCTCAAAGGTGGTGCCTCCATGGCTGCTTCCCCCCTTCACTTCCTTCAGCTCTGCCTGGATCCTCTCTATCCTCAGCAGCATTTTCTTTTCCATCTCATCCCTAGCCTTTTCGTTTTCCAGTTCTTTCTCAGATTCCGCTATATTTTCCTTGATCAGAATGGGTTCAGGGACTGGTTCAGAAATGGGCTCAGGTATGGGCTGAGCCGGAGGCGGAATGTAGGCCTGAGGTGGTGGTGCCTGATGGGAAGTAGATGCCTGGTTTTGGGCTTGGGCCTGAGCCGCCAGTAGGTCTCCCAGCATCTTGGCCAGACCTGCCACTTGCTCCTGCAGCTGAGTAAAGTCCTGAGCGGGGACAGTAGCTTGGGCTTGGTTCTCTTCAGTATTCATGGCTCTTGCTTTGGATCTGGTCACGGGAGCAATGGCTGCAAATAAGTGCACCTGGGTTGAAAGTAAATGTACCTGAAGAAAAAATGAACAGAACATGTTAGCTTCCATTTAACTTGAGTCACACCCCTATATATGTAAACCAGTAGGTTAGGTGAACACCAATCCAGATTTTTTTTCATTTTTTTTTGTTTTTTTTTTGTTGTTTTGATTTTGTGTTGGAATATTCTAGGGCTTCCAAGGGTCCCAAATTTTTTTGATTAGATTGATAAAAATAACCAACCAAGGTTTTCATGGAATATTCTAGGGCTTCCAAGGGTCCCAAATTTTTTTGATTAGATTGATAAAAATAACCAACCAAGGTTTTCATGGAATATTCTAGGGCTTCCAAGGGTCCCAAATTTTTTTTTTGATTTGATTGATAAAAATAACCAACCAAGGTTTTCATGGAATATTCTAGGGCTTCCAAGGGTCCCAAATTTTTTTTTTGATTTGATTGATAAAAATAACCAACCAAGGTTTTCATGGAATATTCTAGGGCTTCCAAGGGTCCCAAATTTTTTGATTTGATTGATAAAAATAACCAACCAAGGTTTCTTGGAATATTCTAGGGCTTCCAAGTATCCCACAAATGTTTTGATTTGATTGATAAAAATAACCAACCAAAGGTTTCTTGGAATATTCTAGGGCTTCCAAGTATCCCACAAATGTTTTGATTTGATTGATAAAAATAACCAACCAAAGGTTTCTTGGAATATTCTAGGGCTTCCAAGTGTCCCACAAATGTTTTGATTTGATTGATAAAAATAACCAACCAAAGGTTTCTTGGAATATTCTAGGGCTTCCAAGTGTCCCACAAATGTTTTGATTTGATTGATAAAAATAACCAATCAAAGGTTTCTTGGAATATTCTAGGGCTTCCAAGTGTCCCACAAATGTTTTGATTTGATTGATAAAAATAACCAACCAAAGGTTTCTTGGAATATTCTAGGGCTTCCAAGTGTCCCACAAATGTTTTGATTTGATTGATAAAAATAACCAACCAAAGGTTTCTTGGAATATTCTAGGGCTTCCAAGTATCCCACAAATGTTTTGATTTGATTGATAAAAATAACCAACCAAAGGTTTTTTTTTATTTATTTTTTTTCAAATTTGCTGAATTTTCTCAGTTTTCAAGTTCAAAAGTTTGATTGAAACATATTTGAGTTGAATTGGTATCAAAAAATATGACACCTTAGTTCCTTCTTTGGGTTTCAAAATTAGGTTAAATCTTGAAAGAATATTTTATTTTATTCTTTTTTGTTTTTTTTTTGTATTTTTTTTTTGTATTTTTTTTTTGATTTTGTATTTTTGGGAACATTTCTTATGTTCTTTTCGGGGTGCCTAAGGATTATCCACAGTGTTTTAGGCCTTTTATTCTGAAAATTTGGGCTGAACAGCCAATTTGTGCATTTTTTGAATGTATCCGGTATAATATACCGGATAAGAATATGTCTTATTGTATCCGGTCATCCTAACCGGATACACGTATATGCCTTTGTATCCGGAAATACATACCGGATATGAATACAGTTGTTATTAATCGGCCTGAGTTGCCGGTTATTGCCGAAATGGCACTTTTTGACTCATTTTTTCACCAGATTTGATTTTTTTTCATTCCCAACTGATGTTCACCTTAATTTGACCTTCAAAACTTGCCCCAAATTGGGCTTGGACATCATACTTGCAAAATTCCCTAAATTTAGGAAAAGAACATGGCTTTACCTTGCCACCTTGTTTTACCTTCATTCAATATGGTATTCACATTATACCTTGGCCTGTAAAACATGCAAACGGCATTCCCACATTTACACCCAATTCCCCAAACGCAATTGTGTGCTTTTAGCCGAAAACGTGTTTCTCCACCTTCAAGCGTATGGTTTTTGGGTTTTGGCTTAATTGGCAACTTAGAACTCAAGTCTAGTGATGCCCGGAATCGAATCATAGATCCCATTGTCATCACATCATTGACTCAAATTCTAAGGTAAATGTTTTCACTTTCGCTTTCCGAAGTCACGACCTCGGTGCGCCAAGCTACACACATTCATGGTTCAACTTCCTAATAGGTAAAGGGTAGGCTGTGCAAATTGTTTCAAGTGCTCAAGTGCAATTTTAAATTGTGGTAACATTCACAACGTCCCAGCCCCTTGCCACTCTTTTTTGTAGCCATGCATTCAATTTCAAGCCAAGGTACATATGACAAAAATAATGAAGCTAAATACAAGCAAGCAAGCACCAAATATGCACAAAAATATTACATGCCCAAAAAGTGGTATACAAAACATGTTATTTATACAAACAACAATTAAATCATGTAAGCATGCTTGAAACCCACAAGCATTCCTATAATTCCAGATTTCATGCTCTTTTTCATGCTCAAAGTGTACCATTTCTACCCAAATTGGAGCCTAAAATTTTAGCACTACTTGACATGGTTCAAAAGTGTTTCAATGAGGTAAAACATGCTTGAAATCCCCCAAATATACACTGAAATTTCCAGAATTTTCATGCTCAAAAGTGCTTCCCTTATACCCCAAATTAATGCCTAAAAGTTTAGCAACTACTTGACATGGTATATTGGTGAACATACTAAAAAAAAAATCCACAATGTGCACTAAAATTCCAGATTTCATGCTCTTGGTTTTCATGCTCAAATTGAATCCCTCTATACCCCAAAACAAAGGCATGGCATAACAAAAAAAAATTTTAGGCACAAAAAAGTATGCTCCATAGGAATCATGTTTGAATACCCAAAAAATTCTGACCTCCTTGATTTCATGCTACTAATTCTCATATTCAAACCATGGTATTCAACCAAATCATGCATCAAGATAGGCTTTTCCTAAATCAACCTTTAGGCAACATCAAGCAAAACATACATGACTTGGTTCATATAAAATTCAAAAGCATCCCAATCTGATTTAGAATACAACATTATGCACAAATAAATTAAACAAAATAGCAAGCATTCAAAAGTGATGAAAAAAAGCATGAATATACACAAAATGGCTTAAATCCACAAGTCCCCAGCAGAGTCGCCAGTTGTGAGACATGGGAAAAATCACCGGTGTGATCATCCCTCCGTCAGCACACGGGCTCAACGCAAAAATGGGAGAGTCGCCACCATTCATGATTTTGGGGTGAGAATGGACACCAAAGAGTTCAAAACAAGCAAAAAGTGAAAAAAGAAACATTCTAGGGTAAAAATAACCCTACTTAAAAATTAAATCCAGAGATGGGTAAGGGGATTAGATTATGAACGGGGGAAGGTGTTAGGCACCCCCATTCATCCACACGAAGTGGTAGCCAAGTGTATGTTCATGCATAAAGAAAGTAAGAAAGCTTGCTAAACATCATGAAAAACCTTGAAAAATGTCAAATGTATGATATTTTCACATGAAGATCCAATTAGATTCTAGATCCTCTCTTATGCCAATATCATTTCTGGAATACCACAAAAGGATGGAAATCAAAGCACAAGTTGCTCAAAACTAAGTTGAATCAAATCCGGGAAGTTTGGTAAAAAGTATGCCATTTGCCTTAAAATCATTCAAATCCAATATTAAATTGAACCAAACCAAATCCATGTGAAAGATTAGGGCAAATAAGAGTTTCATACAAAATTTCAATCCATTCCGATAAAAATCCTAGGAGTTATGCTCCTTTGAAGTTGCTGCTGGGGATTTTTAAAAGTGATAAGTGGGCAACTTTGAAAAATTGTCTAGAAAAATCCACTACATAAAAATCCACGAAATTTGGTGTGATTGAAGTCTGTATGGCCATCTTTCAATAGAAACTCGCCTCATACAAAAATCCCTTCGGATGTGCCTTGGGTGGTCTCCCGAACAGGCCCCGAAGATCACAGGTTTACCCAGAAAAGTACAAATGAACAGTTCTGAGTAAATCGGCTACCAATAATTCAAATGGAATCCAAAAATTATGAAACGAACTGGATTTGAAAATAGACTCATAAAGGAGTGCATAGAAACAAAAATCATTTGAATCGAACTTAAATCGAACACATGGCGCTCCGTCGAAGTGACAAGTTCTGTATTTCAACCTGAACTATCCACTCAACTTCGACAGAGAGGTGTCAAAAATCCGCTAGATAGAAATTTGTGAAATTTGGTGGACATAAACTAGACAGCCTCACCTTTCCCATGGTTCTAGAATCGCCCCAAAATTCATCCGGATGATGAAGTTATGGGCGTCCGAAGTAGGGGTACAGGTGCTGTCAAGCTAAGCCATTCTTGAAGAAAAACCAAATCCGAAAATTGATACAAATATGTGATTCGTGCAAGATGAACACAAATACTTTAAAAATCATCAAAAAGGCATTCCAGAATTGATTGAGGCCATTTATTTGAGATTTATCACAATAAATGCAATAAACCCCAAATATGAGCCTATCCCGCCAAAATATTGATATGTATGTGCAAGTGTAAAAAACCAAACAAGATCAATAGCATGCATACATATTCATCCAAATAGGGTTCTAAGACAGCCTAGGGTTCCGTTCCATTATCGTTTCCCTCTGTTCTCTCTCCCCGTTAAACACAGTTCTTCAAGATAATCAAGGGTACTTTGAATATGGAACGGTTTACAATCAATCAAAAAGGCCTTATGCTACATGGGTTCTAGCACTAGGGTCAATCCCCAGTCTCGTTTCTCCTAGATCCGCCTTCACGTTTTACGGCTAGGGGAGTCTTGAGATACTTTGAGCCGGGGAAGGATTTCCATACATACAAACAAGGCTTTACACTACAGAAAGGTAGAAGAAGAGATCTAGATCTAGGAATGTAAAGACAGAAAATAAAAAGAAAAGTTGAGGCTTACCTGAGTTCTGGAGGCGATTCCGCAGCGGTTTTCTGCTTCTCTTGGAGTTCTTCTTTGCGAGAATTCAAAACAAGAGTTGAGTCCCCTTTGCTTGAAGAGGAGCCTCCTATTTATAGGCAAAGGCTAGGGTCATTTGTAGACACAACTTAATGTCTAGAACCCCCCCCCCCCCCAACCTTAACCCTAAGGTTATTTCCGCGATTTCCCCTCATTTAATGAGGGACATGATGGTAAAAGTGAAAAGCTCTCGGAAAACCCTAATTTTGAGCAAACTTAAGGTATCCGGTATGTCAGACCGGATAAAAAAGAGCCTTAAGGTACCCGGTACATGGTACCGGATACACTAAGGCTCACATGTATCCGGTATGAGTATCCGGATACGGGAAATGGTACTTGTGTCCGGCCTGAGTATCCGGATACAGGTAAAAGTTTATTTTCTTCAATTTCTGTGTTGGCTTTCCAGGAGATAATGATTTTTGATGATTGTTTGTGCAATTTGGGGTGTCTACAGGACTTGGTTCCATTATGTAATTTTTCGTTATATGGACAATGTTGTTCTAATAAAATTTTTAATTATTGTGATATTTTTCTCATATTTATGTGCACTTTAATTTTGAGAAAAATTCATCTGTGTTGGACCAAGAATGAACATAGGGTTCATTCATTAAGAAATTGTTGAATTTTTAAGAAATAAATACATTGTAATACATGGAAGGTACTACTCGTCATTAGAGGACCTATCACCATGATTCGTGTATTCATTACTTAAATACAAATTATCGATGGGTTTAAGATGAGACATTAGATTAGAATTGTGGACCAAGTGAGAGAATGTTAACCGTTTCTCTTTTAAGAGTTAAGTCTCTTCATTTTAGGAGTTAAATCTCTTCATTTTAAGAGTTAAGTCTCTTCATTTTAAGAGTTTCTCTTTTAGGAGTTAAGTCTCTTCATTTTAAGAGTTTCTCTTTTAGGAGTTAAGTCTCTTCATTTCAGCAACGGAAAGTGGTCCACAATTCATGGAGCAGTTAGAATGTGCCCATCTTGATCTGAAGCATTGAACACATAGCCACTGAAAAGCTTGATGGAAGCTTGGCTATAAATGATCTGTTTGGTCCCCAAACTCAACACGCTCAATCCCCTTCAGTTTTACACCATCTAAAGAGAGTGATTAGAGTTTGGAAGTACCAAATATCGAGAGAACGAAGCAGCAACGTGAAGAACATCAATGGCTGGAGGTACAGATTCCTTGGCATTAAGCCTTTACAATTTAGTTTTAAGTTTATTCATATTCGGTTCTAAGTGTTTATTCCACATAATTAGAATCGTTGGATTTCTTACAGAATAAACTTGTCATTTATGAAAAGTTCTTTTAAGTTTAAACAATGGTAAACTTACAATATTTATAACCTCTACAATGATGAAACTTGGGCAAATTTTTAAACTAGCTTGTCTCAAATAATGCAAACCCATTTGGGGAATGAGTTCCCTAGATTGAGAATGAATGCCAAATAAGCCTAAGTTTTTAAAATGCAAAAATAGGACTGGTCCTAATTATTCTTTCTAGTGCATTTTTGAAAATTTATTTTAGGAAAATGAATCCCAAAATTTTAACCAAACCACCATTTTGGTACTTGAACTCGTTCTAAGCCCTGAAACTCATTATAAGCATTGGAAGTCATTCTATAATGGGTGGATATAATGAAACCGATCTCTACTACGGAGGTGGTGAAAGTGGTAGATTACGTTAATGAGGCCTACTTTTAGGATCAGAATTATATATCATTATTATGCTTGGGCCTATGATTGGCAAGTGGCTCTCATATATAGTTGTTCAAAAAGGTCTTTTGTTATTGTTTACACCCATTGTGATTTGATGGATAAAAAGAGTCCACGTTGCAAAGGATTCTCTAAAATATGGGAGCGGGGTCTCTTAGGAAAACCCCTACTATGTAAGAGGTGGGATTGGTTGGGAGGTTGGATTTAGTTGGAAAACTTCTAAACTTTTTGTGCAAAGTGGAGTCCTAACTTCCTAACCGATTAAGAAAGTGGGATGGGTTAGGAAACTTACCAATCAAGAAATAAGCCTATAAAAAGGAGGCTTGAAGGCAAGGAAAATCATCTCTCGATCAACACAACACAATACTACAACTTAGCTATTCAGTCTTCTCAGGCCTCCTTATTGTCATGCTATCCTCATAGCATGAAATAGCTTATCCTCCCTCGTTGCTTCCTGTCACAATAACACATAAAGATCCTCCTTACTCCTCATAATCAAGGCTATTGAAGATCATCCTTACTCCTTCAACCAAGGCTGGGGACAGTCTTCCTTACTTCTTACGATGAAGGCTAGGGATAGTCATTATGTGCACCCTAGAACCGGTGATCATCAAGGATACCCCCGATCTTTTCTCTTTATACTTCGACGATGACTATAGGGGAAAACGAGGCAAGTATCGAGATATTAATAGTTTTATTTTTATCTTTTATCTCTTTTTATTCCTATTTGTCTTTGAAGTGGTTGTCATCCCTTCCCATATGACCCACCATTCCTACACGTCTACATCAAATGGCCACTACTAACGTGGCTGCCATTTGCTATGGCCCATGGCCATAAATTAGGTGAGAGAACCTTGAAGGATGAACACCAATCCTCCTAGCAATCACCAGATTATAAGTCTCTTCATCTACAGAGGTGGCTAATCGTATCTGAATTGCAATCCATCCGGTTCGACACGGGATCGACGTCGGGGTTGCAGTTTCTGACTTGTTGCATCAGCATAGATGCTGACACACCCGCACTTACATGTGTCTCATAGCAGGAAAAGGTGGAAACCGTTATCAAGGTTTTGAATGAGCAATGAGGAAAGGTCAAGATTCTTTTGATTTTAACAAAGTCCTTTTTGGTTTTCAAAATCAAAAAAATATTTTCAAAAATAGAAGGGAACATTTAATTATTTATTTATGAAGGGAAGCAATAAATCATTATTTTTCAATAAAAAACTACTTTTGTTTCTCTTCAAAATCTTATGAAAAAATGGATTTGATTTTTTAATTTGGACAAACTTTTGAAAGTACATCCAAACGAGCGGTTAACATCCTGTGGAGCCTCTATCTACACCTTTATTTAGAGCTTTTCATAGGATTGTGTAAAGAGTAATTAAAAATTTATAATTATACCATTCGGGCGGTTTTTTAATACACATGGCATGATCCTACGAAGGCAGTGTAGACAAAGGCTCCATAGGATCTCAATTGCCAAAAACGAGAGCCCCATTCTCGTTGAAGGTAAAACAGTTGAAGAAATGTGCAAGATTTGTGGCATATTTCATTCTTACAATTCATGAAAACGAAAGGCCCAAAATTCTTTCAATAACAGAGATATGAAGATATTCGTGGGATTTCTTTTTTCTTTTCAATTTGTGATCTTTCAAACCAGAAATATATATATCCCTTTAACACCAAAACGACCTAACAGCAATTGTCATTTCTTAAGAACACCTGCTGTCACGCTTCTTACATATCGGGACTGCAATATCTATGGATGATTGAAAAAAAAAAGGAGAGGGATGAAACTTCTGAGCTTGTCTCATTAGACTGCTGAACCCAGAAGCATTTTTATTTTTATTTCATACACATTCTTCTAAATCACTGCTTTTTTAAGACCTTGATTCCCTTCCAGTGAGACTCCATGCGGCGTGAAGCACGATCCTGTTCATAAACACCACATTTGAAGTAATGAGAGCGTCCCCCACGGTCAGCTACCTCTAATTTATGCTCTCCATCAATAAAAACTCTCACTTTGCCGGCATCAACATCATGGATGACATTTAACTGGAACCACTTATCATATATGTCGGACACCAGGACTTGATTTTTGTAATACATGAGTTTGCCCTTGTAGACCCTCAGCATTAGAGTGGTTGCATGATCACTGGCTCCAAAAATTTGCATGATGCACACGCCTGATGTTCCTTCCGGCACATACCCATGTCCTTCAAATTGCCATACCCCCGAAGAATAATCGTGTCCCTGAATAAAAAAATCAAAGAATCAGAGATTTCAAGGTTCCGATGGGTTAATTTGTTAGAGTTAGAGAGTGGCTTATTTATACAGAGATTTTTTAATATTATCTACTTACCTTGATACGGATTTCAGTCCGAGCCAAGGTATGGCTGTCGGTGCTATGAGGTTTGTCTGTTGAAAACGCCCATAGCTTGTGAACGCCATCAACGTAACTGTATCGCTCATCCTGGGGCTCGTTGTAAGGTCTTTGGATATCAAAGTTTGCCGTTGTGAGTGAAAGCGGGATGAATCCATCTGTGGGATCTGAAGCCATTGGTTGGCAGTTTCGGAGCTGAACAAGGGTTGAGCAGATAAGAGAAAATAAAAGCAAAAGAGAACCCATTCTAGCTCCGGCGAAGTATGTACCTGTGTTGGTGTCTGCCAGCCTTATTGTATTGTATATACATACAAACACACAACATGAAACGAATGGTAATTAGGGTTAATTAAAAGATACGTGATGCATTCGAGGTGTTTAGCATTATGATTGCAATAAAAAAGCTTACATAGCTGGCGTATATAGGTACGTATATTCCTTGTAATAGATTAAATCTAGGTTAGAAAGTTCTATCTGATTTGTATTTTGGGTTTGTGATTTCTTCATCTCCATCTTTGCAAGTCACCATCCCATTCGATTCTGCCTATGATTTCCTAACATTTAGTATTTGTTTATATGTTATTGGAATGCATCTTTACGGCTAAAATCGTTACCAAAAAAAAAAAAAAATCTTTGCGGCCAAAATAGTGCATCTTTTTATGCCTTTTTTTTTAATAATGATATACTAGACGTGTACAGGTGTGTCGCATGTTTGGAAATTGTCACAACATTTGTGATTCGGGCCAGTAAATCACCACTGTTGTGGTGGTGGACACAAGACGATTGCTTTGCTTCAACCCCCTTTGAAGTTGCAGACACAGTGGAATGGATCGAGGAACAGTACAACGCAGAGGATCTGAATCCAAAGAATAAAAAATGATCAATTGAGCTGAGTTTTCTAGAGGCTCTCTGGATTCTAGGTCATTTAACGTCATGGTCACGGATTCGATTGTAGGCCCAAGCCTTCCCCATAAAAGGGAAGGAAAAAACCAAACATATTACACAGACAAAAGAGGATAAAATCTTAAAACTAGCTATTTTGGTTGGAGAAAATAAGATGTCAATACCCAATTCATGTATTGAGCTAGAAATTAATTGACTTAGATGATATTAAAATTTCCATCTAAATTAATCACACTGAAGAAAGAAAACGCGTGAGCTGCGATTTCTAGAGAGGTTCAAATTCTGGGGCATGCAACGTAATGTGAGCTGAGATTTCTAGAGGCTCCGGATTCTGGTGCATGAAACGTCATGTTCACGGATTCGATATATTGCAGGCCGATGGCTTTCCTTATAGGGCAAAAACAAACACATAGGCACACAGACGCTAAAATCTAAAAAACTGTTTTGGTTGGACAAGGTGCATTCAACTTATGTATTGAGCTTGAAATTAATCCCTTGGGATCACTACCGCTCTATTCAGTGAAGCTTCAAATTAAGCACCCCAAAAAAAAACTTTTTTTTTGCATGCAGTTGAGAGATCGATTTGCTGAAAATGTATCTTTGCTACCTCCAAATGATTCTGTTACTTGTCGCCTTCTGGAAGATATAAGCTTAGTATGTGGTGCTGATCCCACATTTGGATTCACATCCGTGCCGTTAACTGAAAGGAATTTCGAACTGAAAAAAACCAAATGACAAACCTCTTGATGAACGCTACAGTCTTAAAGATGGGGTTAGGAGGCTGTGGGTCTACGCTGATGATAAGCCAGAACATCCCAAGAGTCATACAAAGCCTCGTACCGAGATATGCATTAGGGTTTGATATATATCCACTCTTAATTTCTGTTTTTCATCAGTTGTAGTAGAAATACTACTAATGGCTGTAAGTGTTCATCACTTTGATCTTTTTGTTGCAGGGTCTTAATTACTCCTCAGGAGTTTGGCAATTTGAAGGTCACTGTTTTGTTCCGCACGGAATCTCTGGTGTTTCGATTCTGCAGATTCATGGTGCCACAGAGGGAGCGACAACATTCATGCTGAGGATTTATGATGGTGATCTCAAGGACTACACTGCACAACTGGTGGCGACCGACATGTACGATAAATGGTTCCGAGTTAACCTAATCCATGGTGGATGGAGGCAATGTGAAGCTCTTCATTGATCGATGGGGTCCAAAAGCTGGAGGTGAAAGATCATGGACCAGGTGACTTGTATTTTAAGTGCGGAGTTTATGCTCAGGAAAAAGCAAGTCAGTACATGGAATCAAGGTGGAATGAGATCAAAATCTTTACCAAGTCACCCATAACGAACCCTGAATTACCATAAAGTAGCTTGTATCACGCGTAATCCAATAACGAAGACCCAGAAAATAGTTCGCTTTAGCTATTGAAGATTAATTAAGGATATTATGTTTTATGATATAAAGCTATGTAGCCGTACAAAATTTTGAAGTTTACTAATTTTCATTTTTTTGGCAAGAGTCATGTGTTTTGAAGTTAATACAGAGTAAATGTGGTCTATGATTGTTCGGGCATTTTTACAACAGTAACACTAAGGCTGGAGGTAAGTATTATCTAATTTCAAAATTTGCCCATAGATCCTTGTTCAGATCAGGGTAGACTAGTAAGGATCGAGCTTACTTTATGTGCTTGTCTGTAGAGAAGATGTGAATAAAAAAACAGGACTTAACTCACCACACAGACTCGTTAGAATTCAAGTCCAGAAAAAAAATAGAAGAAAAGCTACTTAAATCCTTATGGCAGGTTCGATTTCCGCAAGCATCCTTGTTTAAATAGGGTATAAGGCATGGGAACAGGGCAGTTGGGTTTATCAATCATGCTATCATCTACAGAACTAAAAGGAATACAGCAGTCCACTGGAAGAGCAGCATTTGAAGATACAAAGAATCTTTATTTGCAGGGGGAATTGGTATAGCTGTCTGATAACTTTTATTAGCAGGATAAGCACTGATAAAATGAATATAGAACAAATATCTATACAACAATTCTAGGCCACTGAAAAAAAATGTTACAAGCCACAAGGAAGGCAGCACCATTTCTCTATTGTAAGAAAAAGCCACTGCAGGGGATTTGGACGATCCTCTTCCTCCGACGGTAAAACGGGCTTGGGTAACTCTGAAGGCAAATGGCGGTGAAACGCATCAACTGCAGCTGCAACACCATCTTCATTATCTATCTTCTTCCCTAATTCCTCTGCTTGTGCTTTAACCTGGAACGAAGTGAATGAAGAGAATTTGGAAAAGAAAAAAAAAAGACCTGATACAAAATTTTCTTCATATAAATAAACAAATTAAAAAGTTAAGGACTCGTGTACCAAACTTTCAAGGAATAGAGGGGCAATAGATTCCTAAAGTAGTAATCTAAAGTAAAACAATTTTTTTGCGATATCAATTTAATAAGTATAGATAGAGAGCCAACAGTCATTCTTTTACCTGTATCATTCCCTTTCTTTTTTTTGGGTCCTTGTTCCTTTCTTAATTTTCATGGAAGCACCTTTCATTTCTTGAAAGAGAGAATTTAAACCTCTGGTTAAGGAGAAAAAAGACTTCTGATTGAACATCACAATGGAAACTTATACTGTGATTCAAAGTCACATAACGTACATGGAAACACCCATATGACCTCGATCAACATCAAGAATCGACTCAAAATGAGACAAACTGACAATGCACAAATAAATGATCTACACACTAGCTGTCTTTCAAGCACATGGAGCAAACGTTGGGTTATAGAGTGATAGACGCACTTTGTCGCTGGACTAAATCAAGGAATTTGATCCGATTGAGAAAAGCAGTCTAACTGTCTAAGAGAAGACTTTCACTTTGTGGGGTGCTAGTGACTTCCAAGGAGGTGGTTGGTTATCCAAAGAAATAAGATACGAAAAGAACAACTTTGAGGAGAAAGGTTTTCCCTGATAAAATGACTAAACTCTGGTATCTAGGATTGATGGCTCAAGGCCTACATCTTTGAGGGCTTCCAACAAAACCTCCTAGCTCCCCCAATTCATCAACCTTAAGGTCCCTTCTAAATTGGAGGTTCTAACCTAAACCATGGGTTGACCAAGATAAAATATCACACACAAGGGGTTCTTTCCCCAGCCAAATGCTAAAAACCTGAGGGAACCGAGATGACAAAAGACATCAGCCCACAAAGAATCAGACCAAAACCTTAGGGAACTACCAAAACACAATCTCTAAATTTTCTATTACCTTACACCACAATCTCTCTTGTTCCTCCCAAAACCTCCACAGCCATTTGCTAAGAAATCTGAGTTCCTTAAATGGATATAACCTAAAGCCAAGCCTCCTTTCTGTCTTTCTCTACAAACGACTCCCCATTTTACCAAGTAATCCTTTTTATATCCCCCTCTTTCCCACAAAAGGTAATTTGCATTTTTTCTAACTCCTTTACAACTTTCCTAGGGGCATGATCGAATGACAATATAAAGAGAAAAGTGAAGATGAGTTTTGGCAAACTTCTATACCTCCCCTTAATGTTTTCCTTGACATTGACATCCATACTTCTTTAAAAGGTCAGGAAACCGAGACTTTACCTAGTGAAAATAATGGAAATCCTGGCCTACCAATACAAGGCATAAGTGATTCACAAACAGGGGGAGAAATACTACCAGATATTCCCTCATCTGAGCTCCGTGTTTACACCAGAAGAAAAGATCATCAGAATAATAGAAATCATTCTTCAAATCCGGAGCAAGGCCAGTTCATCATCACCTCCAGAAGTTGGTCCTTCACATACTCCAGGTACCTCTTCTTCTCTTACTCCTTTTGATAATTCTGCTAATCTTGACCTTCCTATAGCCCCTAGGAAAGGAGTTAGAACCTGTACCACACATCCTATTGCCAACCATTTATCCTATCATAGACTTTCTAATACTCATAAGGCCTTTACATCAAATGTCTCTCATCTGTTTATTCCAAGAACCATTCAGGAAGCACTGTATCACCCGGAATGGAGATTGGCTGTTCAAGAAGAGATGAATGCATTAATTACTAATAGCACTAGGGAAATTGGTGATCTACCAGAGGGGAAGAAGACTGTTGGCTGTAAATGGGTATTTACAGTCAAATTCAAGGCTGATGGTAGTATCGAGAAGTACAAAACAAGACTTGTGGCAAAGGGGTTCACTCAAACATATGGAATTGACTACCAGGAAACTTTTGCTCCTGTAGCCAAGATGAACTCAATCCATGTGTTACTCTCCCTAGAAGTCCATTCCAATTGGACCTTGTATCAATTAGATGTGAAGAATGAGAATTATTCCTACAAACTGTTCTCTCATTCTAGACAATAGTACGCTGGGATATGGAAAGGGCCGCTTGAATCAATGTGAGAGACCTTCCAAAAGATAAATAGCTCTTCTTCCAAGATTCAATCCTTTTCCAAAACTATTTGATCCTAGGATTCCAAAAACCTTGGGCACAAGGTCTTGCACTAAATGGCAAACCTAGGTAAGACAAAGGCCACTCTCTTATTTTGCATGCCAAAATATTAGCACATTCAACCAACGTTTCTTTGTTGACATGAATCCGAAGCATTTCAAACCCTCTTAGAATGCACCAAGTCCACATTATGTTTGTCTAAGATGCTTCTAGGAATAATATGGTGTCACCTGTGAACTATAGATGAGAGACAGGGATTCTATCCTTCCCCACTGCAAACCCCTTGATTTTACCCACACTTTCCCCCATTATTAGAAATCTATTAAGCACACTGCTAACTAAAGTAAACAACAAAGGGGAGAGAGGATCGCCTTGTCTCAATCCTCTAGATGATGGAAATTGGCCAATCACATTCTCATTGAGCATGAAGGAGAACGGCAAATTATTAAGACAACCTGCTATTACAACCTCCATCTTTCCCCAAACTGCAACACTACATCCAAGAACTCTTCCACACTATAATATGCCTTTTCCAAACCTAACTTACATACAAAGTCTGGATTAATGGACCTCATCCTTTCTTCTACACACTCGTTAGCCACCACAAAATAATCTAAAATTTGCCTTCTCGATACAAATACATTTTGATATTCTGTCACAAGACATCCCATCAGTTCTTTCAAACTCAATGACAAAACTTTGGCAATGATTTAATATAAGCTATTTGTCAGACTACTTGCACGGAAGTCCTAATCTTCACAGCTCCTTGACACTTAGGGATCAGGCACAAGAATGTAGCATTGGTTACTTTATTAATGATTCCATGAGTGTAGAATTCCTTGAAAACCTTGATCACATCGTTTTTCAACAGCTCCAAAATTCCTGACCCTGATGCTTCATCTCTTTCCAGCTCCTACATACCTCTTTTCATCTCATCTTCCAAAAAATTATTTTCCTAATTGGAGGGTTTGGACCATCTCCAACGTAGGAGTTTGAAGCCCATCAAGATTTACCTAGAATAATTGCTGTGATCTATGTAGGTTGAAGTAATAGCTTTTTAGGTGCATATGCTATTTTAAGGTCATCTTCAACAACATTGCCATCCACCACTAATTTGACACTCTCATTTCTTCTTTTTCTGTTGGCCAATTTGTGAAAGAATTTTGTATTCCCATCTCCTTCCTTCAACTATAATGTCTTAATTTCTGATGCTAATTAATTTCTTCAAATCTCAGGATATCATTTAGTTCTCCTTTCAACCTCCCCCATCATAAATTTCAGGTTTTGTTAAATCTTTAAACACCCCTCTTCTATCAAAACTCTCTATTGATTCTATCAACCCTCTTTTATTTTTCCCGATTACACCAAACTCCTCAAGGTTCCATTTATTCATCTTTTTCTCGAGCCTTCTTAACTTCTTCATGAATCCAAAACTTTCCAAGCTGTGTTTTCAGTCCTTATCTCTTTCCACCACTCCCCCACCAGTTTAGGAAATGACCTATCAGATAAACAAATGTCCGCAAACCTAAAGGGCAGGAAACCAATGCTTGTTCCAACAGTAGTAGACAAAAGTATCTATTTGTGATCAGACACTGATCAAGGCAATGTGGTTTGTATGGCCTTGGGGAACTGTGCATCCCAGTCAGATGACACATGGGTTCTATCTAATCGACCACAAACAAGTGACTTTTACAAATTTGACCAAGTATATCTGGCTCCACTCAAAGGCAAATCAATCAATCCAAGATGGTCAATCAGTGGTGTAAACTCTCATACTCCTTGTTATTCGACCACAACCCCTTTTCTCTGACTGTAATCTTGTGACATTGAAATCCACCATTGCGAACCATGGTATATTTGCCCCCTTCCTAATGGACCTTAACTCATCTATTCTCCTAGGATCATTTGGCCCATACACACATATCAGACACCATCCTGATCCCATATTACTATCATACCAACTGACGCAACTCTTGGGAGAAACATAGCCTATTAGAGAACCTCTTTCGGCAACCCCACCCCCCCCCCCCCCCCCCCCCCCCCCCAACTGACGCAACTCTTGGGAGAAACATAGCCTATTAGAGAACCTCTTTCGGCAACCCCACCCACCCCCCCCCCCCCCCCCCCCCCCCCCCCCCCCCTCTAATATTCCAGCTTAGTATCTTCATTTACCCTTAGATTTGGGTCTTTTCCCTTCACTTTTATGCTGGACAGACCACACTAGTTTTCTCAATTCACAATTTTTGCAATCTGGACTTCCATTTTTCTTCCTGAAGCACTGAACTGAAACTTTAACATTGGTTTTTTGTCCTTCTGAAGCAACCTCAGTACTTCATCTCGTCCTTCCCATTCTGACCACCCCTTAGACAACCTGTTCTCCTCCAAACACTCCTTACCACCCACTCTTCATTCAATTGAGAATTCTCACTTTGAGTAACATCCAACCTTCCAAATACATTGTTTTTCAATGGCAAATGGTGTGTATTTTTAGAATATAACATGGAACATACAGTGGCAATGGGAAAGCATTCTATAGCCACATAAAATGGAACAAGATGAAACCTGATGCAGAGAAAAGTGGATATACCTGAATTCGCAATCTCAGGCTGACCAGAATATGCTAACTGACTATGGCTCGAATAGCAATTTTGGATCATAAGAATACCTGAAACTTTACCTAGCCTCACCTCCATCAGAACAAATCTCATTTTATGGCTTCAGAAAAGACTCATCTCTGACCCTTCAGCTAGGCTGCACTGGCATTTTACTTTGTCCATGTTTTTTGTGCTGTAACTACTGATCGTCCCCTTTGATTTCTTCTATATGTGTATCATGAACATCCAACCCTTGAATATTTGGTTCTTCCTGTGCGTTTCTTTGACCCATCAAGCTCTCGTAAGCCTCCCATGTTGCCAACGAACCTAACCTTCAAAAGAACTGGGGAAAAAGCTTATTCTTCTTCCTCCAATTTTCAGACGACAAGGTAATCCCCATCTTCTATGGTATTTTCCGAAATCACCGTGAGGTTAAAAGAGCTATTTGGACTGTTCCTCCCACTTCCCAAAGCCATTCCACCATGTACATTTCCTCCTTGACATTCCTTTAAATTGGGCAGAGTCTCTTCTTCACTAACTGATCCCGTTTTGGCTTCCAATCAATGAATGCCCACTGGAGCTGAGCTTTCTCACTAGTATACTGAGCTTCATCTTCAAGTTCCCTACAGCCCATCTTAGTATTGTGGGCCTCAATTTTGCTGAAGCCTACACCCTCATTGGGCAAAGAAATTTGAATTTGTTGAGGACTCCTTTCTGCAATCCTCACATTCCCTACACCAGTAACTAAGGCCTAAGTGTCTCTTTCAGTTTCACCATCCGACTGCACTTGGCAGCTGCTCTCACCTACCACCTGACAAGACTCAACTGTATGGTTGACACGTAACCCATTTCATGCAACGTCATTGTTGTCTTTGATCTTTAGCCAGAATGTCATATTCCTTGAATTTCTGTCCAGCAATAATATCTCCAGAGAAGTTCAAAAGCACACATCACATCCCATAGACACACTCCTCAGGGGTTCAATGCACCGCTTCCTCTCTCGCTCGTATTTCTGCATAACCCATGCCATTCTTCCTCACCCTCACCTTTTCCCACCACCATTGTGCCACCTTCCAGGTCTCTAATAAGGTTCATTGTTTCCTTTGCAAACAAATGCATAGGTATGCCTTCAATGGAGATCCATGTGAAGCCAGGTGAATAGGGTCCGATTTCGTTGCCTCCATATAGGTTAAAAACGGTGAAAAAATATATCTAAATTATTATTTACGAACAGTGATCATAATTCAGTAATTTCTTCTCACCTCTACCTCAGATCTGGAAAAGAAAACATCTCTTCATTTGGATAAGGCATACAGCTGCATCTCCGTAAAGCTGAAATTTGAAAACAGTTGATGTTTCACCTTGTTCCATTCCTTCACAGAGCCAATCTGTTAGCATAAGATGGCATAGCACCACCTGGCTTGGCATGCATCGGCTGCAACCACAGGAGCCCAACGTTAGTTGTGGATTGTTACTACAGTATTGTCCTTTAGAAACAGTTCCACTGTGCCAGTGGAATATTCAGACCTTCCTGGAATCTATTTTTGGGCCCTAGTTTTGATACACGACTTGTGCAACGGTATCATCCAAATAACCCCATCCATCCATCCTCTGAGGAAGTACTGGCATCCCATTTTTCTCGTCTTTTGAGTAATCGATCTTCCCTTTTGCCCAAAAGTACCCAGAACCCCAGTGCATCTGTTGAAATACAGTCTTTGCATCTTTTCAGCAGCCATTCACTTTATTCCCCTTCAAAGACCAACCAGTTAGATTTGTTACCTGTCCATTCTGTTATACGCAACATTCTTTCTGATATGTTAACATAGCCTTCGAACATAATGGTTTTCTGTTGTATGCACACCGTTTATGTTCAATCTTATGAGAATCCATGGGTATGAACTCTCGTGAGGACTCATGCTTCTTGGATTTGCAATCACACCATCATCCGCCCCAAAGCAAGAACTCCGAGAAGAAGAAGAAGAGATAGTTCAGAGTAAAGAAGAAGATAAAGCTTCAGGAGTACCTGAGAAAGATGTTTCCCATGAAAAGGAGTAAGCAGAACAGTTTGAAGAGGTGGAATAGGAAGAGGAAAAGGAAGGAATCAGGAAGGTTAGAGGAACTTGGAAGTGGACCTAAAAGAGAGATGGTGTAAAGTCGAAGAAACCAGGGGAAGAATTGACCTTTACTTTCTATAAGTAATTTTTTATACTCCTGAACTTGCTCAACTCCAACAGAACTTCTATGAGGGTACAAAAAACACATTAATTTCTGATAATAAAAAAGGGTTTACTGATTCATGTAATTTCTTAAAAGAGAAAATAATACTTGAAATGAACAAATCCTTTATTAAATAAGCCTTTCTATAATGGTACTCCCAAACGCAATATATCAAGATGACAAACAAATATGGATTTAAGACATAAATAAGCAACATATTTCAAGGTCATACGGCAATTAGCTAAAATTGGCACATTTGGAATTAGGTTACCTCTGGCTGGAGCATGAATCTTATAGCATTTGAAAGACCTTCAACACTGAGCTCGGATATAGGAATTGGTGCAGGTCCCAATCCTATTTGATTGATTCTATCACCCCAGAAGAACTGATCTCCAAAGAATGGTACAACTGTAGTTGGACACTGCCATTCAACGTCAACTCCTTAGGTTAAAAAAAATACCAATTGGATGTTCATATTAAAATGAAAAAAATCATATCAATCTTTGTAAGTATTATATCACATGGTTCCATAAACTCTTCCATCCCAAACCAGGTTCCCCTTTACTGAATTCATTTTTATTTTGCAACATTTGTTGATAAAATACTTAAAACCTAAATAGCACTAGCTACAGCAGGACAATCGCATAAATGCTTATCAGAAACATGACAGAAAATTGGTTGGAAATAAAATTACCCCAGCCCTTAGTCCTGTAGCTGTTGTACCGGCACCTCCATGATGAACCTGCAAAATTGTATCAGGGAACAGCTCACATTAAAAGTTCCACTTTTATTTTTCAAAAAGATATTCAAAATATTCATCAAGAGCAAGTAACATTATTTAAATATTTCTTATCAGTTATCCCACACTCAAAAGGTTACATCTTCCTTGCCAAAAGGAGGAAAAAAAAAAAAAAGATTATATCTGATCCTACATCTCTAATTATTAGGTCTAACCAAGGTTTGCCACGCCGGTTTTGACACTGTTCTGTTAGGGGCTTGTGCCATTTCACTGCACGCCACCCGTTTCGCTGAATTTTCTGGGCCACCATTAAACAAATCAAAAATCAGAAATCACTTTATATTTTGCTATTTGTATAATTTATAACACTTCTATTGAGTTATAGCTAAAGAATTTGATCAAATTTATTAAATTTTAACTAATTAAATTTGCTTTATCTTTAGAAAGTTGAGCATCATTGTTTCAATAAATGCAAAAAAAAAAAAAAAAACTTCAAAATATTTAGTTTGAAGAAAGAAACCAATGTAAAATGAAAATAGTGATTTAGTTGAACTCTTAACTTTATAAAAATATTAATTAAATTAATTATATAAATGTGAAGGCCTAATCGTATATAACGAATTAAGGATAAAGTTCATATTTGTTTAATTAAATAAATTTTTATATAAGGACAAAATTGATTTAATTAAAAATGATCCAAAATTTCCCACTTTGTCCTTATATAAATTAAATTATATAAGGGTTTTCCAAATTGAGGTAAATGTAACAACAAAATAATTATGAGGTTTGTTATTTTTTAGAAATATAATAAGATGTATTTGGAATTTTTATATAAGAAATTTATGCAATTTACCATTAACTTTTTAAATTTGTTTTTTATTCGATTAAGATAGAAGGATAGATATGAGAACGAGGTAGGTTTTTCCTTCCTCTCTTGTCCTTTCTCTCCTCTCTCGTCTTCTCTTTCTTCTCTCTCCTCATTACTTTTTTTTTTCATATTCCGCTCTTCATGCTGTGTAAAGCAGCACGAACCGCAAAAATTTCTGTGCCGCAGAGGAGGTGCCGTCCATATTTTCCAGATTTCAACCAGCACAAAGCAAAATATTGCCTGTGCTGGTTGAAATAATGGGGTTTTAAATCCCCCAACGGAATACAGTGGATTCCATCAGAACCAGCGAAATTTCACCCGGCACCAATGAAATTTCACCGGAATAGAAAACAGTGGGTCTAATTATCTTACAAATCAAAGGGGGGAGTTATTTGGAAGAATGGGAATGTAAAGGATTAACATTATATTAAGCAGAACAAAGAAGTCAAAAAAGTAATCTTCTTCAATTGCTAGCCAATCACATTTTGAATATATGCATAATCATCCAATTCTCTAATGTCTATCAGTAGTAAGCAGAATTTACCACAGCAGAACATTGCGGAAATAACCAATCGTGAGGGCATTCTTCAAGAAGGAAGACACTGTCAGGAACTTCAAGAACTGAAATAACAGATGTATTAGAAAGATAGGACTTTGGAGCACAATAACATATATTCAGAATTTAATGCAGTGACAAAATAAGCTTTTCCACAATTTGGAGAAGTAATATATAAAATAGTTCAAAAAATATCCCAAACTAATCAGAAGTCCAAAAATTGTCATTGACACAGGAAAAAAACACAAGTAACAGCAGAAAACTAGGATGTTTGCCTGAATTAAAGTTGACAGGTCTAGTAAAAATCATAAAATCGAAGCATTTCCTTTTGAAATTTTTTCCTATTTTTCTTCTTTCTTATTTTTTTTTAATGGATTAAGATATAATATTATCAATGGGAAGAAGAAGAATTTAAGTGAAAATTTCCTAGAGGGGGGAAAACGACCCAAAAATATATATATAAAACAAAATCAGTTAATTTCCTCAGATAATTGAAACACTACATAAACCATGTCCTAACATATCCTCATAAGGGAGTCCTATAAACGAAGTGTCCTTCCTCACACCACCTGTGGTCAATCTGTCTTCCAAATGTTTGGCTGAGCTAGGCACTTCCCAGGTTCTGAAGAAGGGGAAATTCTTCCCAGTGTTATAAAAGCAACATAGTAGGCGCTAATGACGTTTACAAGTTCCTGACCTATGACTATTCTATCACTAATTTTTAATGCGCTAACATTATATTTCATATTTTTATCTACCATTATTCCCATCCCATTTCTATTATTAATACAAATTAAAAGTAACTTACAAGAAGTTAAAAAAGTAATGTTTGAAAATAAAAAAAGCTAAAAAAAAAAACAAAACAACTTTTTAACTTTTCAAATTTTTTTTTAACTTCACCACAACCAAATCAAAGATACCTCGCCATACATATTTCTATATAAATATGTATTTAAGTTTACATAAAATAAAATGTATTTCTATTATAAATATATACGTTATATCAAAATAATAAAATACTATATCTATATGTATATTTGTATGTATGTATGTATATGAGTGTGTAAATTATATAAATCTGTATACTTGCATTATATTATATATATACTTTATAATATTATATTATACCATATATAATATAAAATAATTTTTTAATATTTAATACAAACTCAAAAATCCGTATCTATATGTACATTAATATAAATTTATATTTTGAAGTAAGTACATACATAAATACATACATATATATAAAATATTTTTGTTTTTTAATATAAATGTGTATTGTGAAGTGCATATGTATGTGTGTGATATAATATCATAAGAGAAGAAAATGTTTATATGTATAAAATATATGCTATATGTGTGTGTGTGTGCGTGCGCCCGCGCATGCATGCGTGTGTGTGTGTATGCATGTGTCTCTCTGTGTGCGTATAAAATATATTGAAAATTTACATCTAAAGTTAATTGATCATGTTACCAAATGATTTTATTACTTATAGAAGTAGAAAAGTATAATGAAAATCTACTTTATGACTTTTCAAGAAAATACCATTTTGATTGTATAATCAAGAAAGGTAAAGAAAAAAAAAAAAAAAAAGAAAGATAATACCTTTGAGGGCATCTTCAAGGTTAAATTTTATACACTATACAGTGATTTTTTAAACTATAAAAATGACGTTCCAAAGGTAGGGTTGCTTATTGGGTCGGTTCGGCACGGGCACGTTTAGCCCATGCTTGGTAGACCGGGCACAGCATGGCCCACCTGGGAGATGGGCCATGCCGTGCTTGGCCCGTCACCCAATACCCCAGGCATGGTCCAGCACATGGCACGGCTAAGGTTGGGCCGTGCAATGGGATGTGGGCCACATAATAAATTTAATAATAAATTCAGAAAAAAGGAAAAAAATAAATAAATAACACAGAAAATTCTAAAAATATATATTTATTATTCACACACATGTCTTACATATATTGGGATACAATTTTCTCCAAAATGGTAAAAAAAAAAAAGTAGAAAAACCCGACAAAAGGTCAAAAACCCCCCTTCTTTTTAATGCAAGCCTGCGGGCCTGGCAGGCCGTGCCTTGACGGGCTCAATGCCCAGTACCCCATGCCGGCCCGGCTCGATAAGCAACCCTATCCAAAGGTATCTTCATTTGATTATTAAAACACTGCATCTATTAATTTTGAAAAGCATCAAAACACAGGAATTATGTATGGGACAAGCAACATAAATCCTGTTCCTTTATCACAAACCTTTTAATTGCAGCATGAGCTGCACATTCAAATGTTATACATTCAAGCCAAAAAAAAAAAGGAGGAAAAAAAATGAACTGCTAAAAGCCCAATGTTGAAATAAAGTACACAAGGCAAGCAAAGCCACAAAAGATGGAGTCAAGAAAGTTTTTTCACTGACCAGAGTGCAATTCACAGAGATAATAAGAGAATGAAAGCACAAGAGTATTACACATGCATGAAAAAGCAAAACAAGAACAAAAACAAAAACAAAGAAAAAGACAAAGACATAACAATACAAAGGGTGAATGATGAAGACACTCACGAATGCCAAGATCTCCCCAACCTCGGTCAATTATTCCCCTTTGACCTGTATCTTTCAGTGACTTCAAAATAATGTTTGTAGTTTTCTTGGTATCTTCAAGAGGCTGAATGAGTAACAAGAGGCATTTTCAGTCACAATAAAGTTAAACATATAAATTCAAATACATGTTGCAGGCAACCAACATGACAGCAGTATGACTCATGACAAGGAAGAAAACTTCTGGCAATAATATATAGATGTCTATCACAGATTAGGATCACATGGGACACATGGCAATAAAAAAATTCAGTCAACATTTCCCTTTTTGATGCAAAATGATACCCTGCCAGAACTAAAATAGTGTATTATCACATCTTGAATGCAAGATATTCAAAATATATTAAGTCTGATGTTTAATTTACAGATGCCATCAATATTGTAATAAACAAACTTAAGGCCCCATTTGCTCTGCTGTGAAGGTTATACAGCTAATTCAATTTTCATTGAAAAATTGCATTTTTAAGTTATATTTGATTGTTTAGTTAGAGACCTGAAAAAGAGTTGCAAAATGTGCTATTTTTGCTTTCATGCATTTATAATGAAGGAAAATAAGCGAGAAAAAACAATTCAGAACCTAGTCAAAGATTGCTGTTGTCTGAGGTTATAGTCATATAAACAGTGGTAAGACTGTTGCTGATGGAGGTGTTGCCACCTTTGGAGCTAGTGATGGTGGCCATGGCAGCCCCAGGCCACCAGTATGAGAATTTGGGTTCTCATATGTGCAAAACAACTTTGCATACAAACTACCAAAGGTTAGCCATGTTACTAGTCCACCCCTCCTGAGACCTTGCTTCAAATACACCAGGGCATGGTCCTTTATGGTGCTGAGAATGGTAGTTACATGGTACATTATCCAGTTGGAGGTGGAGGTCATGTTGTACATGATGACAGTGGTGGTGGTGATGTTAGAGGGAATTCTTGCACTTTCGTTATATAAAAATTTTGCTTCTTTTTAATGCATCACATAAAAATATATACAGAGAATTTTCTAGTTAAATAGCATCAGAGAAATTCAATGTCCTTCATAAAAAGAAATGTCATAGGAAATTTCACTAATTTCTGGGAAATTTAAAACAATGTTGTGGCTGCAATGTGTTGGTAGTATCATTATCAAAAGAGACAATCATGTCATGGATGGCATAGTGGTGATGCAGTCGTTGAAGGTGTTCTCATAAAAGTGTCACCAGAGGTGGTAGATGCTAGTGGCGTTATTGTCAAAGGTAATGGTCATGACTCATGCCACAGGTCATAGTAGTGGCGGTAACAACACTAGAGATTGTGATGGTATTGCGTATGAGGGTGATGGATTTCTGATAGGTCAAAACCAAAAGCAAAAGCCCTGATATCACTGATTTGATCTTGATTTTCCAGAAAATGATAAAAATTTGAAAAGATTTGCAATTTCTACGAAACTACGCTTATCTTAGAAAATAAACTGTAAAAAATCCATTTACTCCAAAATATTTTTTATTTTTTATTTTTTATCGAAACAAAAGGAGTTTATGGTCTATACTTCATATTACACTAATAGGCAAACAGATAGATGATTGGAATAAAATAAATACCATTAAGATAGTCATTTATGAAGCTAACAAATGCGAAGTGATACAATGCAGGCTTCAAGCAACTACATCTTGAGATAAGCTATATACATTTTTAAAATTACAATAGTTATTTTAATCATAAAATAACTTCTATTAAAAAACTATGTAGAGTGAAGGATAAGAAAAGAAGAAAACTGTGGTAGAAAATGAGAATATGCAAAGTCTAATAGAATTCTCAGTTCATATATATAATAAAGATGAAAAGACAACAATATCCCTACTGTATATAAAATACAATTTCAGCAAAGTATAAGATTAGGTACTAAAAAGTGATAGCTTTTGTTTCACTTTACAATCATAAGAAAATCTGGTTGGATAAAGTATTAGCTACAGTCCCATACCATGCTCCCAAATCCTATATATATAGGTTTTGGTCCATTTTGAATCCAATGCACTAGCTCCTTGGGAGGTTCATACTTGGCCCCAAGGTTCAAGAAACAGAAACCCACAACATCCACTAAGATGCCCCAATCTGCAAACTAAAAAACAACATGTAATTCTTCTAATAGGTTATATTCATAAAGCACAAACATATATAGTGATATGTCAAGATATCAATCCTAATCAGTACAATGATTCATTCACAAAAACTGTAAACTAGGTTCATCTACAAAGAGGATAACTTTTAAACACATTACAGGCACAGTCAATCATGAACAAAACAAATTCACACAAGAGCTTTGATTCAGTCTTATGGGGAAAATATTACAGAAACAAAAAATGAAGACCAGCATCAATCTTAAGCATTAACCCACCAAATAGCAGCACATCCATTGACATGTTGCTAGTAGCAACTCACAATACAGATACAATTTCCAGGTTCTTCAGCTACCACTAAAATAAAATAATGATTGAAGCAGGTGAATCAGAGGGATATCCTGACATATCAAACATTGATGCAGCATATAAAGCCCTTTCTCCCAGAAATTCATTTGTTGAGATATGACTTCAGTAAAGTTAAAGGTAAATTTCATTTTCTGTTTCATTGCATGATTCTTTTTGGTCTCTGCATGTGCATATGCACAAGTGGATTTTATCAACAACAACCTCATGATACAAACTCATTCTCACCTGCTTATTAACACCATAAATAAAAATATAAAATAATTTGTAGTTGCATCAAAGAACAAGTCCTTCCACAATGAAATATATTTATGACAATTTATTGTGCGCCTTTACATTGTGCTACACAGCTAGCATGCAAAAATATTGAAACATAAGGTTTAACTTTTTACTAGAGTTTCACGGAACATAGATAATGGATAAGGTTTGACATGCTAGTTTCGATGCCATCACTAGAGGTTTGTTGTGCTGTTTTGCAGAAATTTCGCAAGAATGCCATTGCCAACTATCTCACTGAATTTTCCGTGCCACTATACTCGAAAAATTTTAAAAAATCTAAACCAAAAAAAAAAAAAAAAATCTAAAACCCCCTTAGATTTTTTTGCTTACAAAATTTGGAATCCATTAGTTACAAATAAAAATTTAACCAAATTTATTAAATTTTCACTAATTAATTTTGTATTATCTATATAAAGCTCATTTTTATTATTTAAGTAAATGTGGAAAAAAACAATTTAAATATCTAATTTGAAGAAAGAGACCTGTAAAACGTAAATCTGAGGATAACAATGTCATTTAATTAAATTTTAACTTTATAAAGGTAAAATGATAAAAAAATTTCCTATCTTGCCTTATATAAATTGAATTATAAGGGTAACGACCTAATTTTCTAAAGGTAATGTACATAGGGAAGAAAATTGTTATTTTTAAAAACATAGTAGGGTGTACTTAATTGGTCTAGCAGCACAAAACTAGGGGGCATGGACCCTTTTCGCATTTTTCCTTGGCATGCCGCAAAATGTAGCAACATGCTGGCGAAATCTAGCAAGGAATTTATTTTCCCTAGATTTCTCAGCATGCCAGTGGCATGCCCCCAAAATTTCCAACCTTGCTTACAATTTCATATAACTCCAACATAAATTGGTGCAATTTTATTTTTATGTTTTAAATTCATTTTTTATTTAGCTAAGATATGGAGACGTAAGAACAAATTGGTTTTATTTGTTTGTTTCTTCTTCAACAGGCAACAACAGAGGTACAAGTAAGTCTCCTCTTTCATCTCTTATATCTCTCTCTCCTCTCGCTCCATGTCTCTTCTCCTCTCTCTCTTTTCTTTCTACATATTCCACACGACTAAGATAGGGATAATAATAAATAATTGCTTTTGATTTTATTTGTTTCTTTCTTCTTCAACAGGCAACAACAAAGGAACAGGTAAGTCTCCCTCTATCTTTCCAATCTCTCTCTCTTTCTCTCTCCATTGTATGGGAAGCCAGTGGACATCAAAAGTGGTGAAATTTCTTCGGCACCAGCGAAATGTTGCCAAAATGGAGAACACTGACGATGGATATAACACCAGGTCAAAGTATAAAAAGGGGATTTAAAGTCAGGTCAAGAAATTATCTATAACTTAGTATCAAAGAAAGTTGTGGTGTTTCTACTTTAACTGGCGCTTTCCCTTGTCATCCCACTGTTTCCATCTTAATTTCCTTATTTACCCACCTGAAATCTATTAATCTAGACACTTACATAAGTTGCATATCACGTGACTCACATAACACAGTCAACGTGTGTCTCATGGGACTTACCCATATAACGTGTGTCTTCATTATCCTCCATGGTGCTATGTAAAATAACTGGTTTTTTTCTTCTACAACGTGCTCTGTTTTCTCAGAGATACAGCCAATGGGATTTCAGCACAAACAGACAACAATTGCCAATGCCAGCAACATGACCGCTGATCCCAACTCCGACTGATCTAAATAAAACATGGTGCTCATAGTACATGCCAAGATCATCAGCCCAAGGCCGTTCACACTCATCCTGAATTATTCCATTCCCAAAAATGATAAATTCATTTGTCTAAGTAACAAATCCCTGCCAAACAGGTTCTTCACGCATCAAATTTAGTTCTTGTTCATACATCAACTTGAGCCATTAAATCGTTGTCATCAGTTCTCCCATACATTACAGACACTAAAGTCCTATAGGATCACTTGAAGCTGTGACTTGGTCAATAATTTTCATTTGAAAATACTGCTCACCAGAAAAGTAAGAATACTCCTTTGCAAATGACTGATCATCATCCTCCCCCTTAGTCAGACCTTTATCCTCTGTGTCTCCAACACTCCCCTGCCATGTTCCCTTTCCATTATCACTTTAAAAACCAAATTCATGAGTGTATTGTCTTCAACTCTTTTTTACATTGGACAAATCAAATTCATGAGTGTGTTGTCTCCAACACCTTTTTACTTTGGATAATGTTTTGTTGTCTCCATACAAGATTGTCCCAACGGCAAAATCTTACACAGTGTTGAATGAACTGATCAGAGCCAATCTAGAGGCATTATTCTCAAATAAACCTCTACTATCTCCAGTTATATATGAGTAAAAGGAAACTTTATGCTAATGAGTGCTTTCCAGCATGACATCAATTCTTGTTAACAATATTTTCCAATGCCTAAGTGAACTAATGACCAAATTAAACACATGACCAGAAAAAACTAGACAAAAAAATTCCTTCAGAATCAATTTCTTTTCCAACTGGAACATCCAGAAATGTTCATATCAAGGCATTATCAGTCATGTTGAGCTTTGCTCCTAATCCATGGTGTAAGCACCCAAGTTTGCACAATCCGGAAACTCAGAAAAATGCAAAAATAAGTTGAAAATCACATTAAGGGCAAAATGGTTATTTCTCAAACCATTAGGAATCTCTCTCTAAAGTCATGTAAATATGCCCAAGAAAGAGTGAGACTGCAAAAAACCAGGTTCTAAAAGCTTTTAAAATGGAAAAATAAAACCAAAAGATGGAAAGATGGGGAATTGGAAATAAAAAGGATAGAAAACGAGGGGAAAACTAAAAACAAAGAATATCATTTATAACCCTAAATGTTACAAAATATAAAATATGGTATGGAACTTTACAGATTTAAATAAGTGTGACCCCAAGAGCCGTTTGATTGTTTTTTGGAAATTTGAAAATGGATGCTGCCATTTTTTTCCTTGATCGGTAAATTGATGTTGCCACTTTGGCAACCTATAGCTCCCAAAATTAAGGGAAAGAATCCCATGAGATTCAAAACTGGAAGAAAATGAAATTCGGGGAAGATTTCCTCTCATTTGAGAAAGCTTTTAAGACAAAAACAAAAAAGTTAGAAACTTGCAAGAAAGTTTCTCTCAGTTGATCACTGATGGATTTAGGGGTATGCCGCATGCTAATTTGGCCCCAACTTTTCCTAAGCAACTAAAGAGGGTTTATAAAACAAGAGGTTGGCTATTTTCAATGTGAAGAGAAGAAAAATAAAAATAAGAAAGAAGGTAAAGCAACCAAAACAGATCAATTGCTCTCTGGTTTTTGGGGCTTTTCTCAGTTGTTTTGGAGGACGCTCTCCCTGTCAAATTGATGCTCTCTCTCTCCCTCTGTGGGAATCCAATGAAGGGCAAAAGGAGGTTTTTTTCAGAAAAAGAACAATGTGGACAGTGGAAAATATGGTCTGTTTTTCTAGTTTTTTGGGATATGTTCGACTCTTTGTCTCGAGCTCCCTCTCTCTGTCCGTCAAGAGATCTCAATTCCCTCTCTCCCTTGAAATTCACTCGGCCATTTTTTTTTCCTCTCACCAAAAGTCTCGCAATCGAATGCAACTCACATCCCCTACTTCTCAATCTCAGTGCCATTTTTTTCTCAGTTGTCCCTCTCTATAGTTCTCTTTAGGCCTTCAAACTCTTATCTCCCTCACACTCAAACTGTGTTGATAACCCTCCTCTGAATCTCTTTGAGTCTTCTTGGTCTCTCTCTCATCACTCTCTCTGATCAGCCAATTATTGGCCTGATTTCTCTTTTCCAAAGCGAAAAACAGAGCTCCCTCTCATGCTCTTTCTCTTCTGTGAGGGAGATTTTCTCTGGCTCTAGAAACTCTCTGTCGCTGGCTCAGATATCATTCACCATTTCACCCCAGTCGTTTTCAATCATCGGTAACTCACTTCCTGTTTCCGGCATCAGAATATTTGTACGAACCAAAAAGGATGCTCTCAGCAATGTAATCACCGGAATTGAAGACCTCATACCAACTCTGTGATTTCTGGCAAACCAGATTGAAGCTTCGGTGTCTGTCCTAGCGAATATGATAGCCATTCACAGTTCAAGCCTTCAGTCACACGTTATATATTGCTGTTTGTATTCTTTTACTTTGTGCACAAACAGCAGCTACCAATTACCGCCATCAACTCCGATCTTTACTCAACTTCCAAGGTGCTCTACCAATCCCAACAAACACTCTTCAATCTCTGGCAATCAATGTTTCAATCCACAATTCCAAGCAACTGAATTCCATACAAAATCTGGTGAGTCCAGTTCTCTCAAAGAAAAACTGTGTTTTTCTTCAGTTCATAGTCGGGTTTCTCTCATGCTTAAAATCCTGTTGCAACCTATATTTCTGATTAGATTTATCCATAGAAATTAAAATTTGTGATGCATCTCTCCCCATGACTTTGCTTGTTAATCATTTAATAAGCATGACCAAATGCAATTATGCAATTTCATTTTGGAATTTTAAAGAGTATGCAAAATCCTATCTTTTAGCATGTTTATTTTTTTTCCAAATTGATCATAAACAATGGGTGGGTCATTATTTTGGGATATTGGGTTTCTTAAATTTCCCAAAGGAACTCATGCATAGGTAGTATTTTAAGGAATATAAATTTTGAAGGGCATGTTTCTGGAAAACGAAAAATGTTAGGCCAAAATCTTTTGAATTCGCTTTATAGTAGTATAGATGCCAGTTTGATTGACTTCTTTGACATATACAGTAATAGATTCTAGAATCCAGATTGAAATGAATGCAGCTTTTGGATCTATGGTGTATGCATGCCCAAAAATGCAACCATTTCATTTAAAAAACAACAAATGGAGCCATCTGCTAATGCTATAATTTTTCTGATAAGAATTGTAGTAACTTTGCAAACTATACTTCTGAAAGGGTTAAAATGCATAGGAACGCACAAACCATGTGCCCCCCACTAGTTGAGAATATATATATATAAATATATATATAAGCATCCACTTTAAAGCTAAGAAAACATGAAATGAGCACCTTACGGCAACTAATAGGCATCATGGTTAAAAACATTAACTAACTAAAGGAAAACAGATTAAAAGACTTCACACTCATGAGAGAGTTTCTACAAGGCTTGACTTTCCAACAAACTGATTTTAATGAAAAGCGAAAGAAACCATGATAGAGAGCAAGATAAATAGATAAAGCATGCAGTGGAATTTTGATAAATAGTGTATCACTGTAGTCATAAAAACATTCATCAGCCAAGCACCAAAATAATAATCACACAAGCAGAACATAAAATGATAGTATGAAAAGCACTGCAAAATGAAAAAGAAATAGCAAAAGATCTGTTTATGCATTACATAAGAAAGAATGAAACTAACTTAACCTACACAGTCTAATCATAACGAGTAAAAACTGCAACATCCTCACCACTTGGCTTTGGCACAAGATGAGGACTCCACATATACCCTGTTGGCAGATGAGATATGGATCCACGATAAGTACTGAAATATGCAATTGGGTCAAGCTTCAACTTCTTCTTTCTGAAGTCATTAATGAATCCCCTTATGCCCCACCATACAATTAATTCAACAACAAGATATGACAGCTGGATTTAACACCCAAAAAAAAAAGATTAAGCAAAGATATGACTGAATTTAGTTTCACTAAATAATAGAACAAAGTCTGACAACATAAAGGGCAACCAGAAGCATACCCAATAACCAGCACTCGGAGGTACACGTGCTAATGGGTGAGGAAATTCATGCGTTGGCCTGCCTATTGGTAACAGAAGTAAGAAAGTGCATCACTACCACAATTATGGTTGCGCAGAAACTAAAATAAAAATTTTCGGAAATACATAACATCTTACAGAGCCATCATTATGCCTCAACCCAATTTAACCTTCTAAACAGTGAAAAAACCAGGAGACAAAGTACACTTCTATAAATATGCTCACAAAGTGGCCTTGCTGCTGCCAAGACTTCTCCATTCACAAACTAAGCCCTTATTGTGAGGATTAGTTCAAGAATACAGAATTCTATAGCATATGATAATTTCTCACAAACTCAAAAAAGGCATGGGATGGAAGGGGGGTATTGACCACAGGCATACATTGTGGATATAATTACATATAGATGTGTCTTTTTCCCGGAATGAGACAGCTATAGGATTGGGAGTGGCATCTAAGTATAACCGGTACCAGATCAACAAGTTGTGTTGAATCAATTTTCTACATTTGACAATAATCTGATAAGAAATTGCGTTTGTTTTAATGATCTCGAGCAATCCTATTCCTCCCATGGTGAGAGATCTTGTCTTGGACATGATTATCAAAAAATAATTCTCACAAACCACCTAATCAATAAAAGGCATCTGGTCTCAGTCAAATCGGATTTCATTCACCTAGTCTCAAAAAACGAGCAGTTCGAGGTTTCAAGGCTGATCTGGAGCAGTTATCTCCCTTCCAAAGTACCTTTTTTTATGTGGACTGCATCCTTAAACAAAATTCTCACAATTGATAAAAAAAAATTTTTTTTGATGAATAATGAAGATTTTATTAGATCAAAAGAGAGGGAGGGGCACCCCACAAGGCATGGGATCACCCAAAATACATCATGAACCAAAAAACGCACACTATGGGTCATCAACATATAATGAGCTACATCCAAAAATAACCACCACCAAAAAGATACACTACCAATCCACCCCAAACTGCATATAGATCAAGGTCGCCCAGTTCCTGATGATATCCAACGATGAATATGAATCAAAATCCTTCTACCCTAAAGCCCAAAAATATGTCAACGATATCACCTGGTCAACCACACAAGATCTTCTCACCATCTCACCCTAAAAAATGCTCCTATTTCGTACTCGTCGTAGTGTCCATAAAGTAGAAAAAAAAATCCCCTGTAAAGCTTTCTCCCTAATCTATTGAAGCCCATAAATCTCCAATGAAAAGCTAGCTCACATACAATATAAGGTAGTATCCAGCTGATATTTCCCAAATTCAGCAGATGCTTCCATACGTGATTAGCCACAAAACATCTAAGCAAGAGATGATCCACGGACTCGGCATCCTTCATACACATCGAACATACCTAGGGAGACAAAACTATATGAGGCTGCCAATGCTATAATACATCCAGTGTGTTATCTTATAGTGCAAAACAGTCCAGGAAAAAACTTTAACTTTAGAAGGGATGGCAGCCTTCCACAAAAAGGAAACGGGAAAGGTGACAAAAGGAGAAGATGTAGAAGCTGACAAATGAGCAAAAAATGAACCAACAGTAAAACTACCACTAGAGTTAAGGGCCCAACCACGCCTGTCCGAAATAGAAGAAGACAATGACACCTCATTAAGATTATTCAACAAACTTGCCAACTCAACTAACTCTGCTGGACAAAGGTCACGTTTAAAGTTCAAATTCCACTCGACTCCATGAGATGATACAGAAAGAATCTTACAAACCAAAGAATCACGTAATACACGAATTCTATAAAGCATAGGATATAAAAGAGAAAGGACTTGACCCTTCCACCAATTGTCAGACCAAAACCTGATGAGATTACTTACACGCAGCTTTAATTGAACAAATGGAAAGAAAATGTCGGTAAGGCGTAAAACCGCCTTCCAAGGACTATGCCCCCGAATTCGACCACCCTTATTTGCCTCTATTCCATTCTGATGAACCCCATAAATGTTTGCTATTACCTCACGCCATAATGTCTCCCTTTCCTCCCCAAAATGCCAAAGCTATTTACCAAGTAATGCCTTATTCCAAGAACTGAGATTTCCTAATGATAAACCTCCATCTTTTTTTTTGTTGACTCAACACTCTTCAATTGACAAGATGAAACCTTTTCTTTCCTTTCCATTCCCTTCCAAAAGAAAATCACAATGAATTTTCTCAATTCTACTTAACACTTTAACTGGGGCCTTAAACAATGACAAATAGTAAGTCAAAATATTCACTAGAGTTGATTTAATCAACGTAAGACAACCTCCAATAGACAAAAATTGCCTTTTCCAGTTGCCCACTCTCTTGGACACCTTGTCCACTACTGAATCCCGAAAACTAACTAGGTTTGCTCGCCCTCCCAACGGAAGTTCTAAATATTTAATAGGCAATCTCTATAGTTTGCAATCGTTACTAGACACGAATTCCTCCAAACTTTCCTCCTTAACATTAACGCCCGCTATACTACATTTTGACTTGTTCACCCTCAACCCTGACAAGATCTCAAAGACTTTCAACACACATTGACACCAAAAGGCGTTTTCCACTTTGGCTTCTAATAATAATAGAGTATCATCTGCGAATTAAAAGTGAGAAATCTGAGTTTCACCTCTGCCAATAACAAAACCTTTAATTTTATCATATTTCTCCCCGAAAGTAAATAGCCTACTTTAGACATCACTCACCAAAGTGAAAAGAAAAGGCGACAGGGGGTCGCCTTGCCTAAGACCGCGACTCGACGGAAAAAAACCTTCCACCTAACCATTAAGAAGCAACGAGAATGACACCTTTTCCAAGCACACACACACACACACACACACACACACACACACACACCCCCCCCCCCCCTCCTCTCTCTCTCTCTCTCTCAAACACTGAGTCAATAAAACTCCACTCAACTCTGAGTCAATAAAACTCCACCATCGATTTCCAAAACCTTTGCATTTCAACACTGAGTTAATAAAACTCCACTCAACTCTATCATAGGCTTTATCCAAATCAATTTTCCATATCAACCCCGGTACCCCGGACCTTTTCCTCTCCTCCACTCCCTTGTTAGCAATAAGCACACTATCCAAAATTTGTCTGCCACCTACAAATGCACTTTTGTTTCTCGTAATAATCCCATCCATCATCTCCTTCAATCTCAAAGACAACACCTTGGCTACAATTTTGCAAAGGCTGGTGGTAAGACTAATTGGCCTAAAATCCTTTATTTCTTCTGCCCCCGGACGTTTAGGAATGAGACAAATAAAAGTTGCGTTCACTGCCTTATTTATCACTCCATAATTATAGAATTCCTCAAACACCAACATCAAATCTTCTTTGACTCTTGCCCAACACTCTTGAAAAAAAGCCATAGAGAAACCATCTGGCCCTGGGGCCTTGTCCTTACCCAAATCTTTTATTGCTACATATATTCCTCTATGCCAAAAGGTTTATCCAATCTTTCTCGTTGACTCGATTCCAGCTTAGGACCCTCTAAGTCTTTCAAATCAAAGTTAAATGAAAGACTCAAAGGAATAAAGACTAGAAAAATGATTAATCAACTCTTCCGCAACTTTTTCTTCCACTATAATTTCCTCTCCATTTACCCGCAAACGATTAATTGCATTATCCTTTCGCCTCCGATTGCTATTCATCTCCCTCCTTTAGCCATCTAACCCTAGCTTTTTGTCTCCAATTTATTTCCTCTAACCTCAAAACTGATTCCAAATCACCTAAAACAATTCTACACTGATGTTTCTACCAACGACAACTCCCTAACTTCTTCCTCTCTATCAAACCATTGAATTTTCTCCTCTAACTCTTGTATACGATTTTGCAGCATCCCAAATTTGCCTTTATTCCATATTTTATTTTTTTGATGAATAATGAAGGATATATTAAAACAAGGATGAAGAAATGAAAATACAAGGCTCCATGAGATATGGGGGCCACCAGCACTAAAGCTAACAACTACAAACAGATAAATTCCCCCAAGAGATATAAGAATTTCCTAAACTTGAAAAACTCTAGTCCAATGACATGACTGTAACCAAGGTTTACCGTTTCCATGCCGATGGGCGTACCGCCCATGGCACGAAACACTGGAAAAATCAATAAGGCAAAAACTGGAAAAAAATTGAATTTTTTTTTTATTTTGTCGAAATTTCACCGGCACACAGCCAAAAATTGCTAATGAAAATTAAGAAATTTATATTTTTCCTCTCTTTTTCGCTCGTTTCGCCTCGTTTCGATCGGCAAGCCGCCCCGTTTCGTCATCACGCCACAAAAAATTGACCGAATTACAAATAAGTGATTTTCCTGCTTTGAAACGCATCGCTACCTCTCAAAAAACGAAATTTCGACGACACACCGCGGCGTGCCGCCGAAACTGTAAACACTGACTGTAACCCAATCCCTTAATATATCACTCTTTGGGACTGATCTGAACTTCTCCTTGATACTAACCCACTTTGCAGCAAAAACAAAAATATCCTCCATAATTCTGTGCTTCACTATAGAAACACCTTCAAAAATCTATGACCACTCAACCCTCATGACAATCTTTCATATCCTCCTGCCATTGTTTTATCAAATTCCAAAAAGATTTTTCCTCCAACCATATATTCGCAAAGCGAAATGGTCTAGGACCCGACCATTCTTGCTTTGCCTTATCCAATATAATGGGGATATGATCTAACACAATTCTTGGTAGGCTTGTCTTGATAGCGTTCGGAAAATGATCATCCCAATCCACAAAAGCTAGAACTCTATCTAACCAACTACAACTTGGCTTTTCCTATTTATTTGACCATGTATACCGTGCTCCTTTCAAAGGATAGTCAACCAATTCCCATCTATCAATAAAATCGTTAAATTCCTGTATACTGCAAGTAATTCTAGACCCCACCCTTCTTTTCCTGGAAACAACGAGTAACGTTAAAATCACCAATAAGACACCATGGGAAAAGAATGCCATCTCCAATAGAATCCAGTTCAGTCCATAAACCAGCCCTTTTCCTTGCAATGGTGGGACCATAGATCCCAGTGCATACCCATTCAAATTGAACGCCAAGGTCCTTAAACTGGATTGATACAGAATATGCACCTTGGGAAACTACTGTCCCTTCAAGTTGTAACGAATCCCACATCACTAATACCCCTCCTGAAGCTCCTTGTGCAAGAAGGGTAACCCAATCCCTATTCCCTCCACCCCACAAATATGAAACCAATCACTCAAATATTAACTCGTTTTTTGTTTCTTGAATGACACAAACCGATGGAGACACCCTCCGACACCACTCACGAATAGCTCACTTTTTTTCTACTCCCCGTAAACCACAAATATTCTAGCTAAAAATCTTCATTAACACTTAGAGGTATCTCTAATCGACCCGGACCTCCTACTTCCTCCACTATTGTAAGTTACTAACCACTCTAAATTATGAAGCTCTCTATTTTTCCTGGAATTTTTCACTCCGGTCCTTCCAGAATTATACCTATCTATCACCTCTTTAACATTCACAATCTTACCATCCTTGTCTTTAATCTCAAAATTTAATAACCTAAACATCTCCTCAACCCCTTCCCATATCTCTTGCACCCCCAACCTTATCCCGTATACCTGCGTTTGGCAACCCCCTCCAGTTGTTACCCCTCTCTGATTCAATGAGTGAATCTCTACCATTCCCACTGAATTTGGCATTACTTGGTAAGAGGCTCTCAGACACATTAGTAGAAACCAAAGGAGAAATTATGTCACGAGATGAACTAAAATTATGATCACTATCATAATGATAGAGGTTTAAACAGTTGCCCAAAGTAAGGGGCAAGTCTTTGCAGAAAGCTTCTTGCACTTGTACCATAGAAAAAGAATTAACAGGGGTAGGAGAAAAGGGTGGCGTGCAGGGAGAATAAACTTGGATTGAACTTTCACTAAAAGCAACCACACAAGACATACCTGGATGACGAACATCCTCTGAACTGCTCCCCATATCTGTACAATGCACTTGAGGATACTCTATCTGTGAGTCCATCAGCCTACTCAGACGCATGCCACTAACTGAATCGGTAAAGAAGGAAGGATCAGCACTCTGCAACTCTAACCCCTCTTCAGCAAACATCTCTTGCAGCTCCTTTTGAAACCCATGCATAGCCCCTGGAGATGAACAATTCAACGAACCCTCAACCGAAGAAGAAAGAAATCGTCACTATCAAAAGGAGGCTATCAAACTCAATTAGGCATATCACCATCTTCAATAGTAATACCAATTCTGATTGTAGGGCTAATAGAAGATGAAGAAGGATTAGTCGACCCCTAACCATGGGTGTTCTCCTATGACACCGAAACATCCTTTGCCTTATTTGAATTCTTTGATCTAGATATTGATAGAAACAGGATGGGGGCAAGGCTCCTCATCTCGTTCTTCACTTCCACAGATACTACTGCCTTCAACCTTCTCCACCCAGGACTACCAACAAGATTAAGGGAAACTCGATTCGTTCCTTGCTGGTTTCCATGAGCCGAGGCTAGATACTCCCCTCTATTAGAATTTAGACTCATGTCGCAAGAGCCCATGAACCTAGGTTGGGCCGATAGGTATTGGACCTCCTTATTATAATTAAAGCCTACTAAACTGGGTTGTCCCACCCTACCCCGTATGCCACTAGCCACATATTCTCGGTTTAAAGCTGGGCCCACATTCATGGGCTGACTACCCTGATCCATCAGACCACCTAGCCTTCTCTATGCATGTACAGGACGAGCTATATCTTCCCTGGAGATTTGAATTCTCGAACATTGGACTTCTGCCACGTTTTGAACCCCATCAGTTGACAAAGCACCACCTTCTCTTTGAACATTAGCAAGGCCTACAGCAGCTACTCCTATGAAACTAGGCTCTGGGCCTTCTACTAAGTCAAAACTGTTGCCCCCCTCTTGACGCGAAGCTCCAAAATGATGGCCACGTATACCTTGTCTTGGGACTAGAGCCTCATATTCTCCAACCACGGGAACTGTTCGTCATTCACTTCTTACAACCTCCCTCCGCCAACGACGCCCCTCTGATACTCGTTTCAAACGCCACTATCCCAAAGACAAAGCGACCGTGGGATGCGCCTAAGAAATTCCTCCCTAACTTTCATTGTCACCTTGCTCAGACCATTGTTCATCACCTCCATGCTCCCTGTTTTCAGCAGTCCGCCTCCCACCTCACCTACGAGATTAATGGTGCATTTCGATAACACATGGAAAGGGATACCTTCCACAGTAATCCAGGTACCTCCCGGAGAGAAGTCCCCCACATCCTTTCCTCCCGACAATCGGTGCCTGAATAACAAAACGTCCAATGAAGCCAACTGAACATTTCCTATTTCAGAGAGACGCCTAGCTTCCTCTTCTAAATCCGCAAAAAATAACCCCTTCCTTGCAGATATAACACGTTTTCCGAATATTCAGGTTTTCCATTAGCTCCCTAATAACCATGCTCCAGTTTCGGACGGTGAAGGGCTAGTGACATATTAATGCCAAATTCCACCAGATATTCATTGGACAAACAGCTATTACAGGACGCCACCCGAGATTGTGCACCATCCTTGAAACCATGTTTCCTTCAACCAGCTCCAAAATCCCCATCCTCAGATTTGTCTCTACCCTTTGATCACCTTCCTCCCCACTTCTCTCCAGGCCTTTGTTTGCAGGCGTAACATTTCCCAGAACCCTATTGATGTTCTCTGCAATATACTCCCATCCGTTGTCCCTCTGCTAAGGGAAGATTAGCATCCTTCGATTTACAAGTGAAAAGCAAGAGATTCGAAGAATCTTCCTTGGCGGTTATGACCTACATCCATCGTCAAGGTGTGCCCTCCACTTTGGCAGACACCAAGAAAACTCACCTCCTTTGTGCACCTTGAAGCTTCCCCGACTTTTTCCACCACCCACTCACATTCGTCATTCTCAAATATCTACCATGCGGATATGTTCCCAAATCTCTTTGTAATCCGGAGATGCTTAGACAAAGGGGCTACAAATCCCTCAAACATAAGCAGCTTTTGTTGCACTGTAATGGAACTACGACAACCCGTCCCTCCTAAATTTTGAGTCTGATTCAACATGCCCACACTCTACTACACCGTCACTTGTGCCCTTTTCCCCTGAATCACCTTACATCCAACTCAAATGCCAGTTGCACTCAATCACACTTCAAACTTCAAAAAAACCAACGCCATCGGACGTAGCTTCTCACCGTCCAACGAAACCTCTCGCCATCAGGCGAGATCTCGTCGCCTCATCACCTTCAATTGCGCAATCGCCTTCCGTCGCTCAGTCGTCTTCTCGTTGCCTTCCATCACTCAGGCGAGATCTCATCGCCTTCACAATTGATCACTTAGTAAGTCGTGGATGGCAACTATCCAATAGATGATCTCTATGTAAGGAAAAGGAAGAATCAGTTGATCACGTCCTCCTCCATTGTGATTTGGCAAGTCATCTTTGGAACTCGATCATAAAAAAACTTGGAATACAATGGTCTCAACACTCTTCAGTCTATCAAGCTCTCATGGCTTGGAAATGGAGGTAAACAAAAGCAAATGGAATCTGATTTGGAGCATATGTCCAGCAGCCATAATGTGGGTGCTCTAGGGAGAGAGAAACCGTAGAATTTTCAGGGAAAAGGAGCTGAAGGAGTGTTTGTATCAGAGGACTATTCATCTTATTTCCTGGTGGTCCTCGGTGCTTCCAAAATTCAGCAATGTACCCCTACAGGACTTCCTAAACTGCAGCACCTTCTCAGATCTTTGAGAAGGGGGATCTTTTCTTTTTCTTTCTTTTTTTTTTTCTTTTTTTGTGATCTTCTTTGGTGGGGGATGATACACATTTCGTGTACATCTCTCATCTGTATTTTTGGGTTTTCTACTATTTTAATTTTAATGAATATCTGAATTACCTATCAAAAAAAAAAAGGCATCTTAACAAAAATGGATTTTCCATGTATTTGGAACAAAAAGATTATGTTAAGATATATTTTTGTACATTCAGCTCAATATGTGGGGCAGTTCCTCCTTTGACATATCAATATCCCATGGATCTTCTACAAAAGTTTAGCAAACTTAACAGGGTTTGGTCATCAAGGCCTCCTGGTTTGAGGTGGTGATAGCAAACAAGAACAATTCTCAATTTCTCTCCCTTATGCCTAACATTATCTTTTGTCTCCCCATATAATACAGTCTCGTTTAAGGACTTCAATCCCTCAACAACCAACAAAAAAATTGGAAGGACATGAACTCATCAGAAGTTACCAAAAAGTGAATCAATTAAACTAAGTTCCAAGAGTTTCCAGCTAGAGTACAAGAAATGTTCTGAAATGAGAAAAGAGCGGTCATCAAGATGTTGGCAGTGCTATATTCCTTTTCCAATAAAGAAAAGCAAAAGCCTTTTACAGTATCTCCCCTAGTTGTTTTGGGGATTATAAACTGGTTTATACATTATAGGGGGTGATGACCCAACGAGGGCTAAAAAATCAGTCAATTATTTATAAGTAGAAGCCAAGAGTTAAGATGGAGAAAAATAGCACTGTAGACCTTTTACAAAAGAACTCCTCGTATTAGGGAACCCCACCAATTTTAAACAATATATTACTTAAGCTGCTTTATTAGTGTTCTTCTAGTTAAGACGGTTAAAAAAAAAATTTTTTTTCTAAGCAAGCACAGTTCCTAAAGTATACACGTCTTCCTCCCACAAAATCTGTCTAAATATTATATAAAATATAGAGATACCTAGATTGATTCAGAACTTCAAATGCTTTCCCTGTTATAGAGATACCTAGATTGATTCAGAACTTCAAATGCTTTCCCTGTTTCAGCTAATTATCCCCCCCCCCCCCCCCCCCCCCCCCCCCCCCCCGACTCAATTGTATATAAATTCATACATGAAGTTATGTCAATTTGATCAGCATTTCATGGGTTCCATATCTATTTCTTTTATCCCAATTTCAAATTCTTGAGGAGCAAGATCTTAAAAGAATTTTTGCGTCAGCATATTTTCTTGTGAAGAAAACAAGGTACTTTTGAAAATATTACAACATCCAACAATATAACATATTACAATAAATAAAATGCTTCAAAATTTCTAATCATGACTCACGTCCAAGGCATGGTGAAGAAGATGTGGAGAGGTACACCTAGAGCTTCAGCAACATGCGCATGTCCTACAACCAAAAACTATAAGTTAGAACTTCAATATTCTTGAAAAGGAGAAATATCACATGAGTCCCATTGTATATATCATCAGCTAGGCTAGGAGACGAAAGGATCTAATGTTAAGCAATAATTGCATGATCAGATGAGAAAAGAAAATATAAGTTAATGTTCCATTAATATAGAATCTGAATTTTGTACTATATAGCATGTAATCATTAAAATAGTCCATAATAACATTGCAGGCTCTAAAGGATCATTCAGATTGTTAATTTCAGTGCCATTTAACATGCCATTCCACCAAAATAATCCAGATCACATGGCAGGCTCCAAAAAAGGGAGCATTCTGGAAATAACCTTGACAGTTAAATGGGATTCCTTGAAATTAGTTCCTCAAAATAAAAATTTACAGTTGAATATGTGGTAAATTGAAAAACAAGGGAAAAAAGGGCAGAGAGAGAGACAGACAGCATAATGGGTCCCTCCTACTAAATATATGAGGAAGCTCACCAACCAACATGGAATTACGCTCCAAAGAACTCCAATCAATATATAGCTGACCAAAAGACAATCCTACAATTTTACAAGAACTACAAAAAGATACTAATCCTTAAAAACAAAATTCGCAGTTGAACACATGTAGTAAAATAAAAAAACGCGGGGGGGGGGGGGGGGGGGGGGCGGCGCGGCGCAGGTTGTAGGGGATGGGTCACCCTAATAAAATATATGAGGAAGCTCACCAACCAACCCGGAATTACCCTCCAAGAAAGTCCAATCAATATATAGCTGACCAAAAGACAAGCCTACATATTTTTCAAGAACCAAAGCTCATTCAATGTACAACCTAACTTTTACATAACAGCATATGCAAACAGAAAAAAAAAACATATGACATGGTTTCAGAGGAAATTTCACACCTTCAAAACACAGATAACTTGCTTCTTGGCAACATTTACCATAAAAGTGAATTTTTGAAGATGAGGAAAATGTCTATGTAAGGAAAAGTTTTGAAGCCCCCCCAAAAAGGAAATTTAAGTGGAAATTTAGGACCATGTATAACTACTGAGACCATACAGGTCCAGAATTCATTAACAATTACCAAGTTACAACAAGAGGAGAAATCGTAAAAGTCAAATTCAGTGGCTTGTGACAAATATAAACTATCTTAAAGTTTTCAACAGGAATGAACCGAAATGTAAATTCAAATGTAAGGTATCAAATAAAACACAGAAACTTAAATTAAGTACAGGAGGTAGTATGTGTCTTGTACAGTTGTACTTCTATATGTTTGCATATTCATTTATACACCATTCTGATGTTCCCTCGAAAAAGCACATTATAAATAATTGACTAATATCATATAAGATGATTAATCTCTATTAGTTACATAGATGCATGCGACCTGCACAATCTGAGCTTCAGGGACTTCCAGTCTAATTAGTGGACTGAGAAAGAGAACACAAACAAAGATGGACTTTACATATATGGCTAGGGAACTCACCATAGGCGGGAGGGTTTGCAATAATGGCCTGAGCTTTAAAAGGAAACCCCGTTTCCAAATCTGGTTCAGTGCATGCTGGATGTAGAGACTCAATTATGGCCTTCAACTGCTTCCTTTGTACAGATATTTCTCCAGGTCCAGATGGAATTAAGCCCTTATTCCTCGCCATATCTGGACATTAGATAATTCAATACTTAGTAATGAGGGAAAAGGTAAGATATTGAAGAGGCCTTTATTTATGTAAATTTGAGGAACTATTTGAAAACATCAAGAAAAAGTGTCAACAAGGTTGGTGCATCTTCCAAGTTGTAGAAACCAGTTTCAAATGCATATATCAAATCTTAAGAAGGAGGTTCAACACATGCCAAGCAGTTCAGATTATCTTGAAACAAATTCTGGACAATTTGCTTCTTTATTCCAACAAGGAATCCAGATATCCAACAGTTTAACCCTTTATGCTTCCATATCTCTACATTTCTACACATCAAATATTTGTTGGGTCATGGAATAATTTGAAAATTCTTCATAAATGTAGATGAATTTACTTTGTGCAACCACTTAACAAGCTTTTAGCACCTAAGCACAAGAATTGCCACTAATAAATACATGGAAGATTGAAATAGACCATAAAGAAGCTACCCATAGAAAAGATTTACAAAGAAATCATCATATTAAATATTCAAGCCTTAAACATGAATGTCAAAAGAATATTGTTCCACACAGCATAGAACTTACATCCTGCCAAAACCCGAGGATCACCTCCCAAGGGATAGAAATCTACCCCAGCTGATCTCACAAAAGTTTGGAAGTTAGCATGAGTAGCCAACCTAACAACATGACCAAACTCCTGCAGGTAAACATCATCAATGCCAAAACAATCAGGCATCATGGTAAAAAAATAAAAATATATTGACTTCAAAATAAATATTACCCCACAGAGGCATACCCAGACAGGTCAATTCTAGCCAGAGTTAACTCCATGGGTTTTGATATCATGTTACATCCCAAATGCAACCAGTGATAATTAGATAGGATGTGTATTGTTTTTCACAGTTTTGTGCAATAAAGTGAAATGAATTGCATACATCCATTAGTTGCTCCATAGATTTTTTTTTTTTTCTTTTTCACCTGATATTGATAAAATTAGGGGAGATTTGGACACTAATCCACCATTTCAAGTATATCTCATTTAAAAAACACCATCAGACACTGGTTAAAAAACTCAATATCAGCCTTAGAATCTTAGGCCGATACCAAGTTAACCCATCAACACCACTAGTAGCAAACAATATTGGGTATTTGATGTGGTAAAAGTTCAACAAAATGACCCAAATATGAAATTTTCACACATTATTTTATGTAACAAAATGGAAGAAAAAAAAGTGAAAAAACTAATATTTAAATTTTCTCCTAGTATAATTTCACACATTAGTGTAATATTTCTCCAAGTATCATTTCACACATTATTTTAAGTAACAAAATGGAAAAAAAAAAGTGAAAAAACATATCTTTAAATTTTCTTAAAAAATGCACTTCTTTATTCAATCCATTAGATCCATGCAATATATGCTTTAATCTGCATTTTGGGCATTGCCAAACGAAATGGAAAGTCGAAGACTATAAGGGGAGAATTTTATTGGAACTTGGATAAAGGGGTTGGAAGAAATGAGCACGAGACGACCAGAAATGGCATCCCAAGTCTGTCTGCAGGTTTTTAACAGCCAACCAATACATATCAACTGTACCATGGTTCCTCAAGTAAACAGTGGTATCATGAGCTTATCTCAAACAAGATAACATCTATACCACTAGTCACTACATATCAGATGATATGTACGAATATTGGTCATGATTGTAAACCATGCAAGACACCTTATTCTTCAGTCCTTCTACAAATTCAATCTTCGGCAAATTTTTAACTACTCCCACTCATATTAAACACACAAAACTCAGTTTTAATGGAAACTTAAGAAAATTAGAGGTATCTTGGTCTAAAAATTCCCAAGATCATAATTAAGTTAATTTTCATTCCATTTTGGATTGTTTTTACCCTTTTGGAAATGCTAGCAACTAGTGCCAGTTTGTGCCTTTGTTAAGCAACAATAATTACAGGCTGAGATAGTGGATTTTTTCCCACTTGAGTGTTTGTAATTCTGTAGGGGCCACTTCTTTTACCAGTTGCTCATAGAAGACAATTAAACTGGTCGTCATTGGAAGTGACAAAGGTAAAAGCACCAAATATTAACATTCCACATAGAATTTTTGCTGATTTGTCTTATAAAGGAGAGTAAATGCACGGAAATGCATTTACGAAATGCACTAGCATGAATTTCATCAAAGAATTGTTCGATAAAAGGATTAAAAAGGCCAAATCTTTGTCGAAACCAACTTTTTTGCTTAACATTTAGGGTATAAAATTATGTGCACCGTACAAGGTTGAATGACTGAAAATTCCCTCAACTTCATTTATTTTTGTTATTTTATGACAGATAAAACAAAAAATTACACTTTTATAGATTACTGATTTCCAATTGAAAAAGTCTTGAATAATTATACAATACATGCTGACAAATTTGGCGTACCATTTTTTTTCTTTTGATCGGTAATAAGAGAAATTTTATTAAAAAAGAAACGGGTGAAATTTGGCATACCATTTTAAGCACAATATATCATAAATTTGAAAAAAGTTTTTCAAAAAAAAAAAAACTCAAAATATCAAATGGATGTTGGCCCTAAGCAAGGAAACTTTCCCAAAGGACCTGTCATATTGTTAAAGGTCCTACACTTCCCAATCCTGATATTAATTCAACTGAAAGTTCACATTGATCCAGATATATGCAGTTAAGATACAAATATGGACAGGGAGATATAGAATATCCTATAGCTACAGATTCCACAATGCCTAATTCCAAGCATTATCCTATGACATCAGAAATGCATGACTTTCTAGCTAAGGATCATGTTCGTGTCAAAGCTACAGATATCACCAATGATATGATCAGTATCTAAAGTTTTGATGTCTCTATACATTCTTAAGTGATGATGATTATCAAAAGTCCATTTGTAACTATACAGATCCGTATAATTCCACAAAGAGTTGGGACCAATGTTTGTGTTCACTGTGAGCAGTGTTATTTTTGCTGCCCAGTAGAGTTAGTGACAATGACTGCAAATGAACCAGAAAGATCACATAGTTTTGGTTTGTACTGGGAAAGGTATTAGTTACTCCTTCGTCAATGAATCATCTAGGTATGAAAACATGTATCTTCTTTCCATATAATACCTTTACATGTCTAACATCATTGTTTTTTATTTAATATCCTGAGCCCTTTTTGGGTGTAAACAAGTCTGATTAACCATTCCAATAAGTCTGATTGAAAATTTCATAAACATCGTTACCATTTTTATCAATGTCAATATAGCCCATGATAACTCCCTATTATATCGTGACGTATCCTATGATAAAGACAGTTTAAAGCTCATGTTAACCCCTGTCAAACCTGAGAATGAAAAACGTTAGTCTTTAACAGGTTAAACCCAACCCAAGCATCAAACACATGAATTATAGACCTACTTCATGGTCAGCTAGGTCAAAACAATTTCAATTAGGTTGGCTGATGAAATGTATAACCGGTTGATTCATGGTGCATAATATGATGAAGTTAATTTTAACATTCATAACAAGCAACTAGACACATATTAAAACTGTTTATTTTAGTCTATTATATGCTCTTTGCATCCTTCCATATTCCATTTCGCATTTGTCAAATGACTCCGTAAGAGATATCTAAGTCAAGTTAATAGAAATTCAGTCAACCATACTAGCAGTTTGTATTTATCCTCAATCAGAACTCAACATAAAAACCAGACCAATTTCTGCATTTATAATGACAGACAAATTGGTTAATCCAAGGTGAGCAACAACAAACCCAACTAGCAAAAAGATGAAGCTGATCAGACTAAAAAATTTGATTCAAGTTCACAGCTTCTCTATGTACAGAATTATGGAACCCAGTATCCAAAAGAGAGAAAAATCATATAAAGTGAATAAGTTACCCCAAAACAGAAGCTGGATCATCAAGCTTAAGAAGGCACCAAACAAAAGAAACCCCATCATTAAAACAACAAAATAAACATGATAAGCAGCCTTCACATGCAACAAGCAAAGTTAAAATACTACTGCAATGGCAGTGTACTCAAGGCATGCTATTGAAGCAATGCTTAGGGGATAAGCACTTCTTAAACAAAGCAAGGTATATATAGATACTTGCACATGCCAGAACACGAACATATGCATCCTTGTGCACACATGCACACACACACACACACACACTCTCACAAAAGTAAGATCTAAACATATATGTAATAGCATAAATTAATAATGCATTCCAAAAATAATTAACAAGGAATAAATCAGCTCCTTTTTTTTTCTTCAACTGTTTTCCTCCTTCTCCTTACAAGACCCTAAACTTCATTTTATACACTAATTGAGTTAATAATAAATTTAAATCCTAGATTTGAATTTAAAAAATATATATAATAATATAGCTCAAATCTATTAGCTGCATGGGGAGACTGCAAATATGCAACGAAGTATATTGTCGGTTGTATAATAATCTGGTCCCTTTTAAAAGAAGCAGAAAAAACTTGATTATTACTAAATAATGGCTCTCACATTGAAGATCCAGAGTCTTGCCACCACCAACACCACCCCCCCAAATTTGGGACTTCAAAGGGTTCAGTGTCTATGAAAAAAGAGGATTCTATTCCTTCATTTGATGCAATTTATAACTAAATTTGGCCCCAAGTATGAGAGCTTCAACCATAGGTATAAGGTTTGCTTCTATTTTCTGAGCAATCTACATCCACACTATGTTATGGAAGTAATAAAGAAAGAATGAACATCACTGAAAAATCTAAAATCTACACCATTGAAAAGCTTACGCATAATTTATTAGAATGAACATTTGACAACACTTAGGACACTAAAACCAGATATCTGGTACAATCTATTAATTCAAGGACACCAAAAAAAATAAAAAAAAGATTGAAGCTCTATTTTCTTCGTTCAATGTGCTCCAAATCTCACCAAACGAATGAACCATATGACCAGGATCTGTACATCATCCACCTCAACACAAATTAATATACAGATATATATAATTTTTCTTTTTTAATGGCATCCAATTTATAAGCAAGATGCTAGTTTTCAACCCACTTTTAATTGAGTGCACTAATGTAGCTTAGAAATGTTCAACAAATTTTAGATCAACTGCAAGTGTGTGTGTGCATGTATATATACATATATGAATGTGTGTGTGTGGATGTACATATATAATTGTATATATAGCCAAATAATACAACAGAATCACTGACTATCCAATAGGAAAATATGACAGGAGCACATTTAGATAATGGACAGAACATTGAGATAAAAGCAGGGTCCCAGTTGACCTGAAGCCTCTTTGCTACAGCCAAAAATGGTTGTACATCTCCTCGCGTTCCAACCACAAGTATTGCAATATTCAACCTTGGAACTGATCTGCCAAGTTCATTTTTGGAATCTTCAAGATGAGTTCGCATGCCATCAGCAGCTTGAAGCTCTAACAACTCTGACGTTACAGGTTTACTTTTTTCTAAATCGACTTCAACGGTCCCATTATTTTGAAATCTGACCAGGTTTGCAATTATCATTTGCTGAGAACCAACACAAAGTGGAAATGTTTCAACATAATATAATTAAAGATAATACTTAAGCTACACTACAAAGAATAAAAGGGATACAAAATTATTTTTCAGTCACCAATCTCCAAGCAGAGAGCTGGATAGTGATATGGCACTACATTTTTGTTGATGAAATTCAAAACCATTAATAGATGAATATATTGAAATCAATAGAAATAACAAGAAGTAACATCATGCAGATTTACGTGTTTAACTAATTCCACAATTTCCAGTATAAAAAAGGCAACAACCAAGTTGAAGTTTTGGAACCTTCCAAAAGAAAAACATTTTTAACACAACAAATCACATGCACAAATCATGTATGACAAATTACAACATACATCTAAATATATATATATATATATCTGAGAATTTAAACTGACTTCATCATTACAACGCCATTAAACCTAAGCAGCATCCAAGTTTGACTATTATATGAAGCTATGTTCATACTATGAAAAGATAATAACCACACTCCTAACATTAATTTCGAGTAAGATCAAACTCAGAAGGAACAGTTCCAAGTCATTTCTGAAAATCAAGGAAGTTCAGAATTATTACATTGCAAGAAAGAAAATCAAAGAGGTAAGCATGGTAGTCATTTGTATGCACAATGCAGTGTTAAATTACCCTTTCACGATCTGATAGTTTATCCAATTTCAAGTCATGCTTTGGAGTGTCTTTCTTCTCAGTCTTAGATCTGATGAATGCAACCTCATTATTCTCAAACATAAAATTTTGGTGAATTCCCACTGGTGCAGTATTGCAATGCTCTAAACCTGCACTCAAAAGATGCATGAAATCAATGAAAATGCCAATCAAGCACTTCATAACTTTTTCAATTTTAAACAGTGAAATAATATTTGAAGTTTAGGATGACTTTGTGTAATACAATGCTCTATTATATGAAGCTATTTTTATTTTTTTTTGTCAAAAAAATTTATTTCAGTTTGCCACTTCGACAGCCCAAGCTTCATCACATTTACAACAATGATTTACTGAAACCAGAACCAAAACTAAAATACCCATAATATTGTCATTGACAGATTGAGATGGAGGAATATGATTCATGTTGCAGACCCTAACTATTTTTAGGAAGATATTTGCATTTCCTCCATTATGGGGATTTATATTAGTAGGATTAAGGCTTCCCTAAATCTGAGTCTCTGTCTTTATATGCATGTGATATGTTTTTTCCGATTAGTCGAATTAAGTTAACAAATAGTTTAATTTTAGTAAATAGTTAAGTTTATATTTGCCAGAGGATTTCCCAACTTCATATCAATTACTACTCTTCTTCATTCCTCTTTCTTAACATTCTCGAAATTTGCGTTCATTGATGTCCTTGCACTACATCATTTTGGTAACAGAGCCTATTATTTTGAGTCCATGCTTAGGGATCATTCTGTTTTACTATGTTCCTTTTAGGTCATCTTTGTGCAATGGTCTTGTTATTGCGACCAACTGTCATCATTCTGCCATTACAATGCTGAAAGTTTGAATATAATCTTGTATTTGAATTCTCAATTTCCAAAGACTAATCTTTTATTGGTATTATCAATGAACAAAAAGAAGAGGCCAAAAGAGAAAAAGGATGGTTTCATGAGAAGCTAAATAAAAAGAAAAGAAAAAGAAAATATAACCAAGAAAAAGGATGAAGTGCTTGTTTAAAAAAATAAATAATAATTGGACGAAAATTATTAAGGAAAAAAAAAGGTGCTATCTTATGCCTGCTCTACTTAAAAATACCCTATAGCTGTCCTATAATACACTTCATTAACCCCATCTCTCCTCCCCTTCCCCTATTTTTTTCCCTCCTCCCTCACCATCTTTCACCAAACTTTGGAAAAAATATTTCTACTCACAACCAAATCCCTCTCCCCTTATGATTTATCTCCCTCTAAATCTCCTAAACCCCCTTCATCCCATCATTCCTTCACTTTTAACCCTAAACCCCATTCGTCCCATAATTCCTTTACTTGTAACCCTTCCATTCTCTTTTCATTTCAGCATATACCCTCTTTTTATCATCTTTTTTTATTTCACCCCATCTTGTCTTAAAAATGGGAGTTTGATTGACACGTCCAAGGATTTTTTCAATAATATTGACAAACATGAAGATATAGTGGGTAGATTTGGGCATAAATTGGACATTAATGAGCCCAATACTGGCTAGTCCGGATCACGTGCTGGTATGGATCGGTACATCCAATCCATACAAATCCTTACAAATCAAAAAAGCAAAAGTGGAAAATGGTGAACTGTAAACTTGGATTTTGGAAAAATCTTTGACAAAATATTAAAGTAGCCACCATATGTAAATATTTCACCCAGCTGCACCCATGTCATGTTAATTTCATAAAATTGAACTCTAAAGTAGTACTAAGAGAAAATTTTACATAAAAAAGAGTATTGAAATTTTTTTACATATTTAAAAAAGGCACACACAACCAAAAAACACTAGTTAGTTATTAAAAAAAAATTCCAAAATGCATCATTTATTCAATAAGATTAGATGAATCAATTCACTTATAATTTAGCATACATGAAACAAGGATTTGAAGTGGAAAAAAAAGAAAAAAACATTTTACCCCATAATCCAAGTAACCAAAAAAATTTATTTAAACAAAAAAAAAACTAATGATGCCCAAGGAATCTGTAGTTTACAAACATTGATTCACATTCAAATCAAAACAATTGAAAGGGGATGTCAAGAGTAGGGGTGTCAAAGTTTCAGAGATTGGACTCTTGTTGAGGTAGATGAAAGCACAAGACCGCTGCCCCAAAAATGGAAAAGAAGAAAAGACAAAAGGAGGTCATCCAGAGCTTTTAACAGAAAGCACAAGACAGCTACCATAGCTTGGGTCTTATGGGGGAAGAAAAACCGCAGTTTTTTCAAGGATTCTGAGAGGAATTGGTCTTACTTGGAAAAGAAGGTTTTGAGGGTGCTTAATAGCTGGATTGCAGATCAACCTTCAATGAAAGACATACTATTAGAAAATTTTTTGGGCTGCTTATGTTAAGCTAAGTTGTAAAGGGATTATCCAAGGTGTGGGTTTGGGGGTTCTTGGTACACTGTTGGTGTACCTGTAGCTCTTTTTCCTTCTTTTCTATCATAGCTATAATAAAATATATTACTTACTGATAAAATAAAAATAAAAATAAAAAGAAACAGAAATGGCTGTATCAGTCACTACACTGGTACCAGCCACTATATCAAAATTTTTTTCTTTTTTATATCTTTTTTTACATTTCACTGAATTGCAGGGAAACCCTTTTCTTTGGAATTTTTATTCACAATTTACCCTATAGAGTGGATTTTACTTGTACCCTTTCTGTGATTTTTTCCTTTTTTCCGAATAGTCAACCATTACTAGTTTGCTGTTCCATCTTTGATCAATAGCTACACCACACAATGAAACCGCAATGAGGATAACAAATAGTTATGCATAAAAACATATCACCTCAAGTTCTGTAGTCCAACTAATCGCTCTAACTGCACATGCTTTTCCTCATCTGACTTAACTATGATGGAAGTTCAGCCAAAATTCTGACTATCATACCTATTGTATTCTCTAAAGCAATCAAAAATAAGAACAGAAATCTTTTCCATTCACCATCATAAATTTCAATTTCTGCTGTTCTCACTTTCTGTACCCTGGCTTGTCATATCATAATGGGATTTGGCTCAGGTATTAAAAAATTAGGATTGAATACAGTAAATCATGTAACCAATTTCACCTCGTCAGTCTACAACAAGACCGGTCCATCTCATCACTAAAATGCAGAATTCAAGGGCAAAAGCTCCAATATAAACTGCAATTTAGAAATTACTATAGGTGCTGATTTTAGACATAGCTGTACCCTGTCCCACAGAAATGAATTACAGCAACCAAAAATTGCATAATAAACAATAAAATGGCAAAAAAAAAAGTTCCCAGCAACCTTCATCCCTCAGACTTGTTTCTAAGCCTATGTAAGCATAATTAACAATAAAAGATGGGAGTATCATTTCTTAAGATTTGAGAACAAACCTCGGTGCGGTGAAGTATGAGCATTTAACTCTTTAGATTGAGAAATCTCAATAGCTGAGGATTGCTTCAAGGAATTCACCATCTTATTCTCCACCACAACGAAAGAAACAGTATTAGGTTGTTTATCTGTTCCTAGGTCCTTCCCAACTACCAAAGCATCAACTTCATTAGTTTTACTGCAATCTTTCCCTTCCTGTATGTTAACAGCTTCCTTACCCAAGTCTTTTCGAAACTGATCAACTCCATTATGATCCATTTCATTTGCTGGAGCTTCAATCATCCAAGCCTACTTGACCCGAAACTTTGAAAACCTTAACAGTTCTGATGGATTCTAGAATTGACGAGAGATGGATGTTAAATGTTGAAAATTGATACTTTTCAAGCTTTGTACTTCTCATGCGATTTAGACCACCTAACGATCAAACAAATCACTGAGTGTTTGGTGAGCACACTTTCAAAAATTCAAACATTCGTACCTGCGAAAGCACAGATAGGGTAAGAGTTGCATTTTCTGAAACTCATCTCTACAACGGAAAATAAAGGCTCTTAATAAAACAAAGGACAACAAACATCCCTCATTTGAAAAAGGCTTAAAATTAAAAAACGATCTCTAAAACCTCCTAAACCCTAATGAAAACCATTTCAAACCTGTCCGCGCAAAGAGAGAGGGAAAGAAACAATGCACTAATTTAAAAAATAAAATAAAGCGAAATATTCTCTTACAAAACAGATTAATATTTGAAAAAATAAAAAGATTGAATCAATTTAAAAAATAGAAAAAAAAAAGGTTCTCTTACATAAAACCCAAGAATCGTGAAATTACCAGTTGGCACCATTACAGCGTCCGAGGCATGAAGCAAATAAGGATTAGTAACCTTCCAACAAGTACCTCAGAACATCAAGAAGCAAAAATGGCTTCTTATGAACGTTTGTTCCCAAAACCCGAAATTTCCCAGGAACTAAAGAGCTCGATCGACCGGAACCATCCGTACAATTAAGAGAGTGAGAGAGAAAGAGAGGACTGAACAGTAGATATGAATGGAACTGAAATCGAAAACTTGGGCGACCTGGTTCGGTGGACTGAGATTCCTCCCCCTAGCTTCGAAAAGGGGGACACAACGCAATTTTCAAAACGGTCAGTCAGCGCCAGCCTCGCCGGAATAGAAAACTACGAGGATTTATTTCGAGAATGACATACGTCACATACCTAGTCTGGCGGTCCAGTAAGTAGTTCTCTGTGTGTTACCAAAAAAAAAAGTAGTTCTCTGTGGGCCCAATCCAGAACGTTGAGCGAAGTTGCATGCAGAGGACAAAAATAATAATGAGCCTGTTGCCGCTGCAGCGTCGCTTCAGGACAGGAGGAAATTAGAGGATCTTTGGGCCCCGCACATGCTCGCAAACTCCATGCGGAAAGCGATTACTCCGCACGTTACTACGTTAACGTGAACATGTGGCAAACCTTTAACAGGTTAACCAACTATAGTTAACTTATTACCCGACTCATAACCCACTGGAAGAGCCCCTCTCCAAACAGATTCAAATCTAAATTTGAATTAAAAACTGCTGCATCTCTACTCTGCACAAGCAAAACGTTATGTCTCTATCGTCGTGGAAGCTTGACTTCCATCTCTTCGTCTCTAGTGTGCATCTTCTTTCTCCTCTCCTTTCATCATCTATCAACTCTCATCTCTTCATCTCCGACTTCGGCAACTTTCATCTCTCGTCTTGGTGCCTTCCATCTCATACGGTTGCTCTTCGTTTTGCATATTCCGGCGAGAGAGAGAAGATTTAGAGAGTTTGAGAGATAACAAGGATTCATCGAGGTTTTGACGAGTCACTCCATTCCTCTCTCCCTCACTTGCTAGGTGTGTTTTGCTTCAGACTCGGGTGAAATCTCCAAACATGCACCTGCACAACAAGAATAATCACATCAAGAATGCATATAAGATGAACTCACTGAAGGTTTTGAGAAAGACTCAATGCAGCCCTTCACCTTTTTGATTGCCCCAAGAAATCAAATGGGCCAAACGAAAAGGAAGATTCCTCCACCTTTTTGATGACCGTAGAAGAAGAGTCCTCAATCTTTTTGATTGCCCCAAGACTGAAGAAAGGGGGAAAGAGACCCAAGGTTCCTTTGCAATCGAAAAAGAGATTCAAGAATCGAAAATCTGAAAGCAAGGTTCCTCTTCAATCGAAAATGAATCGGCGGGAAAGAGACCCAAGGTCCCTCTGCAATTGAAAAAGAGACCGAAGGTTCCTTTGCAATTGAAAATCTGGAAGACACGGAAAACACAAAATGTTTTAATCGGGGTAAGGGTCTGCCGAAAAAGTGTTTTTATTTGCCGGTAAGATGAATTGGCGGGTTGCAAACTATGGTTAGCACCGAAATGGGTAAAAGTATAATCGGGTTTGAAACGGACCTGAGCTGCCACATGTCTTGAGCACGTTAATGTAGTAATGTGCGGAGTAGAGTAAACTTCTGCGTAGCAGAAGATTCGCTTTCCTCTATATGTCACGTCATAGTTTTCCCGTAAAATAAGCTTTTTCTCGTTACTGATGAATTAAATAAAAAAATAGAAAAATTACGATAACTTTTGCTTGACGAATAGAAAGCTGTCATGATCATGAACATTAAAAAAAAACCTTTAAGCGAAACACACGAAGCCCTAAAATCACAGACCAAGTAGAATATTCCCCGTCCCTAAAGAATAAGAAGGAATATTCTCCACTCTTATACCACATGAGGTATAAGTTTTCTTTTTTCAACTCAGAAAAAACTCACTTTTAAAAAAGGTTATAATCAAAAGTAAAAACAAAATATAAATTAAAAAGATGTTCTCATATGATTTTGAAAAAATAAAAGCTAAAAAGCAACATTTTAACTTTACTGAGCTTCAAAATAAAATACAAAAATACAAAATTTTATTCATAACTAAGGGTACGTTTGGATGACAAGAATTCAAATATACATGTAAATTGAAATGCATATGAATTATAAATCTTATGATTTTCAATTCCTATGTATTAAAATTCTATTGTTTGGTTGGTATTAGGGAATTCAAAATTTTTTCTTTATATCTTACGTAATGGTTACATATATCAAAAAGTATATAATTTGAGCTAACATTGTATTAGTTTTATTTATTTCTTATCTTTGAGTTAATTTCTTTCAAGATGATTTTCTATCTCTAGGATCTTTTCTCTTTAATTTTATTTCTATAATTTTTTTTCTCTCTAAAATTCTACAAAAAGAGAATTTTCACTCTAGAAAAGATTCTCTATATATGTTTTCTCTCTCTATAATTCTCTTTTTTATCTCTTTAAAAAGGATTTCTTGAGGATTCTCTTTCTAGAGTATTTTCAATATCTATGTATTAAAATCTCTTTCTAAAAAGAGTTCCTTTTGGATTCTCTCACTCTAGAAAGGATTTTTTCTATTTATGTTTTCTCTATGTATAATTCTTTGTCTAGAAGATTTTATCTCTCTAGGATTCTCTTTCTAGAGTATTTTCTCTCTCTAAAATTTTCTCTTTAAAGAATTTTTACTCTAGAAATCATTTTCTTTATATAGGTTTCTCTCTATAAGATTCTCTTTCTAGAATGTTTTCTCTCTCTAAAATTCTCTAGAGAATTTTCACTCTAGAAAAGATTTTTTTACGAGTTTTCACTCTATATCTCTTTCTATAAGATTTTCTCTCTAGGATTCTCTTTCAAGAGTGTTCTCTCTCTAAAATTTTCTCTTCAGAGAATTTTCTCCAGATATTCGTTCTTTAAAGCATTTTCTTCTTTCTAAAATTATCTATTTTCTGTCTCTAGAACCTTTTCTCTTGACTTTCTTTTAAGTCATTCCTTTCTCTAAAATTCTCTCTTTAGAGAATTTTCTCTCTATAATTTTCTTTCTAGAAATTTTTCTCTCTAGGATTCTCTTTTTAGAGTATTATCTCTCTCTAAAATTCTCTCTTTAGAATTTTCTATAGATTTTATTTCTCTAAAGCATTCTCTTGTTTCTATAGTTCTCTATTTTCTCTCTCTAGATCATTTTCCTTCTCTTTCTAGAGTTTTCTCTATCTAGAACCTTCTCTTTAAAGTATTGCTCACTCTAAAATTCTCTCTAGAACCTTCTTTTTCTCTATCTAGAGTCCACCTCTAGAGTTTTCTTTGAAGGTTTTCTCACTCTAGATCATTCCACTGTTTTCTCTCTCTAAATATAAATATTAAATTATACTTTGATCAACTACATTTCTTATGTTATGGAAAAAAATGAAAATGAGCCCTCTTGCAAAAAATCAATGATAATAAAATTCTTATGTTTAATGAGAATTGTAAAAAACACCTCATAGGTATAAATTGTAATTCTCATGAACCATGAGAAGTGGGTGTCTTTTTTTTCCCACATGAATTTTAATTCTCATGGGAATTGGTCAACCAAACACAAGAATTGAAATTCTTAGCTGTGAATTCCAATTCCTACCCTCCAATTCCTGTGCTCCAAACATACCCTAAAAGTAAATGTAATTTTGCATTTTGGAAATACTTTTATGCTTTCAAAAGTTCGAATTAAAAAAAAAAAGGTTTACTTCCGAAAGCAATGCCAAAAGTAGCCACATTTGTGCAACTTCACAATGATCAAGATTCGACTAATAATTTCTCCATCATAATCCTTTAATTGATTAGGCCACGTTTGGCTATCATCTTCGATTAGGAACTCATTCTAGAAAATGAGTTCCATGAACTCATTGCAAGAATAAGTTGGGAGAGAGTGGATTGAACCATTGGTTTTAAGCCTTTTCACCTTTTATAAAATGTCGAGTCTTATCCTAAAACAACTATGAGCACACATGCTCTAAGGTCTCAGATTTCTTGCATGTTAAGTTTTGAGAAGAGAATACAAGTCAATGCATGCTACCGCTTACTGAAATAACCAAGAACGTACAATATTCACTCGCTTCGTGATTAAGCCTCTATATTTTATCCATTGGATATACCACCTAGTCACAACAACGATACACGAATTCGTTGCACGCATTTTGGGATAAATTTCAACTTAAATTTTCTTTCAATATCGCACTAATAATTGGTGAAGGCCCCCAAACAAAAATTAAAATTTCGATAAAGATTTGAAACTTTGATTATGATTTTCATTGATACATACAATCCTTTCTTGCTTTTGATTTTTTGAGTTTATTTGTTTCTTTTCCTTATTCTTTTCATGAAGGGTTTCAACTGTTTCCTCACCTTTAGAATATATACCCTTTTTTGTGTCCTTAATTCATTTGTTCAAACTTGTCTAATGCAATCTTATAATAGTCATAATTTGTTTTAATTTTACCTTGGCTGCAGATAGTTCTCTTCCCATTTTGGGATACGGATTACCAAACACAAGGTGTGGATTAATAAGAAAATAATTTCATGACAAATAGAAGCATTTATATATTAAAAAGGAGTACTTCTTGTGTACTAAAGAAAACTCCCTCCTACCTTATCAATAACTACCTATGTTTATCCCATAAAAATCTATAATCCAAAAGTCCCACATCAACTACTAAGACATGCAGTAGTGCACGTGCTTCCTCTAGTTAATGGTAATGCCAAACGTTCAGGCTAGTAAAAAGGAAATAGAATACAATAATGCCTTCTTCACCCTCTTGGATCTGAAAGGCCAATTGAGAGCCTATGGAGCTCTTATAAGCACTTTTAATCACGCTTGTTTATCTTTCTCGGCATTGGAGGAAGCTGTAGGCAGCTTCCCACAATCAAAATTCATTATGCCGGCAGTCAAACGGAAGAGTATATTGTAGGCGATAAAATCCCTCAGAAACCTCATCCATCGTGACCCTCCTTGGTGGCTCCACCCTGATATATACGCTCCCATGATCAAACCAGCTACTCGCCATCTCCTCTCCTTCACGTACCTGTCTAGGGCTCCCTCCATCCCTCCAGCGACAATTCCTCCCTTCCGTAGAAATGAATCCCCAATATGCCGACCGAGGACCACTGCATCTTCAAGTGCAGAGCCAGCCCCTTGTCCCAGATCCGGCGTCATCGGGTGCATTGCATCACCAACGACCGTGATAACCCCCTTGCTTGCTTGTTGGAATATGATGTTCCAAGGCACCCTCAGCATCAATGGGAGCCAATATAACGTGTCAAGATCCGTGGTTTTGATCACGTCCAGGAATCTCGGAGGGAAGTCCTTGGTCTCCTCGATCACAACTTTGTGGATCAGCTCTCTATCTCGTGCCATTTCTTTGCCTGAGACATTAGAAATCGGAACACATGCATAAGCCCAAGAAGAAGAATATTATATCATTCAAATATTAGTTGTGTACAGCAACAAAAACAAATTATATAGGTGGGTTTGGCGAGTAATGATCATCTGCAGCATACATTGGCTGTAACAGACATGATGTGGGATCCATGAAATATTCATTTTGGTGGACCCCACATTCATATCTCTTGCTGTACATACGCTGCTGCTGCTACAGTGGGTTTGGTAGGTTTGTGTGGTCTTTTGATTGGCCATGACTCGCTTACCTGTAGAGTGCTTGAAAGTGAGGTACCAGAACACCTATTTGTCACTGAGGGGTGTACATCCAGCCCTCTGTGCTTTCCCGTAAATCTCATGGAGGTCATGGTTGAATCCGTGCCCTTGAGGGAACTTCGATATGCCTAAAACTGCATACCTACCCGAATAAACTGGCTCCATGAGTCCTAACCACCGTGCCACTACCGAGTGCACACCATCACACCCGATTAAGACCTGCCAAGGACTCACACGTGGTCATTATTCAAATGAGGATTGAGGAACGACAACCCGTAACAAGTCTCATGAATAGAAGTCGAACCATTCGAATTATCCTATAGGTACGCACCTTGGCTTTAATGATTGTACCATCCTCCAAATGCGTAACGGCGATTTTCGATGAGTTATCAAGTTGCTGTGTTTCGATTGCAGCCACTTTCGAAGAGAAACGGATTGTGTCGGCTGGTAGTTCTTCTGCTAGGGTTTCCACCAAGAGCTTCCGGTGTACTGGCCTCACTCCCATTCCCGTCCTGCATTCCTCAAATCACAAGAAATTAGCTTAATTCATGGAGTTAAGTGAATCAGGGTGTTTCTAAATCATCTCGTTCTTGTGGGAAAATTAATAGTACGTAGAACGGTAGAAGCAACAAATTCAACTGATCACCTGTCAACTGCAACAAAAGGTATATCTATAGTAGCTCCAGTAACCATGTCAGTAATGTGTGCCCTGATACAAAAATTCCCAAATGAAAAGGAGGAAGAGGTGGAGGTGAGGTTGTAGATAAGAGGGGTTTTAATCTACTTACATGTCTAGTGGCCGGGGGATAGATGGAGGTAAGCTTGTGAGCGACACCAAGAGCCTGAAGGGCTAACCACGCATTGGGAGAGAGGTTGACGGCTGCACCCTGGGCGCGTAACTCAGGCGACCTCTCCAGCACCAAAGCTCGAACCCCGACTCGCTTGAGTGCTATGGCTGTAGCCAACCCGGCAATCCCAGCTCCGACTATAAGAACGTCTTCCGATATTGTCTCCATAGCCTCCCTCGTTGGTCGTATAGGCTTTCAAAACTCTGGTTCTTTCTATAATCAATACCCTTCCGATGCATTTTCAAGTGCTCCTCCTTATCGGTCTTATAGGTGCCATGATCCGTGAAGTGTGGGATGATATTTGCTGCTATTTTATGGTTCATTGGACTCTTCTGTGAAACCCTTTCATCAACAACAACGACAACGACGACGACGACGACGACGTAAAAATTAAATAATAAATATATAAATATTTTAACAACCAAAAAATATTAACTGTCAGCGGCATCTGACTCAGCAGGGACCAATGAAAGTGAGATCTTCGTTCGGATTTGTCCCTGAATGGTGCACTACAAAAAAAAAAAAAAAAAGGTCCCTGCATGGTGCGGATGACATAACCGTTATGTTTATCTGTTATGCCTCTGCCGAGTTTACATCTTGCAGGGTCTTTATCCACAACTTTATTTGCAGTTTTTCATATAATTATTTAAAAATTTACGGTTGTATCATTTACTGTATACATGGCATGATCCCAATGTTAACTACAGATAAGATTGTAGATAAAGGCCCAGCATCGCAATTGGGCTCTCCCATACGGAACAAATGCAATGAGAAATTACTGATGACAACACCGCAGCGGAAGTTTGACTACGTCGCTCCTTTCCAGTAGAAAGTCTTCCATGGTCCGATTGTCCACGATTTTCAGATTTCAATTGTGGGCCCATCTCAATCAGCAGCTCACTTATCAATTTTACTCGGGAAAACTGGGTTTTGGGTGATACTTTTAGAAATAATTTAGATTCAGTCACTTAATGCTCATAAATTAGAAAATAGCAATACTTTGTTAAAATAATTAAGAACTAATGTCATTTTACTATCAACCGTTTCTTAAAAAACACTTAATGGGGTTTTTGTTTTCCAAGCCTTAAGAGAGCATTAGGGTTGGAATCTTAAACTCTTTTATTTTCTTTCTTGTGTTTTTGGTCGATTAAGGCTTAGGTAGAGAAGAAGTGGGCGTCTGAAGAAGGACTGGTTTTTGGTTTTTGATTTGCAGAAACTTGGAAGAACCATTCATATTTGTTTAAAGGATTCAAGCTTTTTACATGTAAGTGGGTTTAATATACTTTTTATGATCTTACGCATGGGTTCCTTATCCCTATTGATCTTTAATTTGTTTATGTTAATAAGATTTGTTTAAGATAAAAGATCTAGATGTGCATGCTTATGCATGTGATTGTTCTATATATATTGTCTGTTAATGAACTTGGCATCAAGTATGCATTTGTGAACTAGTCGTGCATAATCGAATTCTGGTAAGGTTGATGTGTTTTAAGTGAATCAATTAATGGGGTTTTTGCTATGGAATGATTTTAAACAGATTTTGTATAGCTTTGATTAAATACGAATTGAAACAGAGAACAATCGGAGGTTGAAAAGTCTGCAAATTGAAATCTGGGTTGTGTCGCTCGACACATCGCTCAAGCATGGGTGCCGAGCGACCAACCCGAAGAGCATTTTTAGGAGGGTGCCCAACACATTGCTCAAGCAATGGGGTCAAGCACCCCCCACTTCTAAGCAATATTAAATTTCTTTTTACCTAAGGGTTAAGTTGGGGGGGGGGGGGGGGGGGGGGGGGGGGGTGGGGTGGGGTGGGGTGGGGTGGGTTGAGCACTCACTTTATTGAATGATTTTGAGGTATCTTGACATGTGTATTGAGTACAGAGGTTAACCAAGATCTGAATAATTTCTGGAAATTATTATTTTACAATTTGATGCATTCCAATGCATGTATACTTCCCCATATACTTGTTTAATTAAATTGCTGAAATTGGTTAACTGTGTACAAATTATTATATGGAAATCAAGACTTGATATGTGAAGTTAATTATTTTGTTTGAATCATGATATATAATGTGATGATAATACTGCTGGTATGAATTGCCAGTTCAGTACCCAACATTCATTGGATGTTTGGGATGATTGAGTTGTATTGCTAGCCTTTGCTAGTGCAGTACCCATTGTGTGAAAGAATCTCTGGGATTTTGATGAGATTGTATTGCTATCCTTTGCCAGTTCAGTACCCAGCATTATGAGATGTCTGGGAGGATTAATGTTATATTGCTAGTTCATACTAGTTCAATACCCAATGTGAGATTAACCATTGGGATGTTTGTGTTGCGATAATACTGCTAGTGCCCCGAGTTCACTAGTTCAGTACCTAATATGAAGACTGCCAGACATCTATAATGTGGTACTTCTAGTTGTGAGGCCACACAGTGGTTAAGTAGTCTGTCAGGGGACATTCTATTGGAATTGAGATTATTGCTAGTCTTTACTAGTTCAGTACCCAGTGAGGGATGCCCACTGGAAAATGATATTGAAATGATTTGTACTACTAGCGGACACTATGCTATTTCAGTACTCAGCGTGACCTAGTTGTCTACTGAGATGATTTGATGTTATTAGTTGGTTGTTTCCTCATTTACATTTTGGATTAATTATAATTTGTTATTTACATTTTTGCAAGATAATTTATAACGTTCACAGGTAATTAAGTATTTCTAACTCTTTAGATTGAGGTTTATTTACATTTTAATATCATGATTATTGTTTTTATGTTAGAATGCATGATCGCTTATGTGGAATATTATTAACATTTAAGTATATATGTAAATATGTTATGAATCAACTTAGGAAAAATTTGCATGCTTACTGATAACAGTATTAAATATCTATTTGGTGTAAATATATTATTTAAATAGGAGTAATGTGCATATTATCATATGAGGTGTATTAGCCTCACTTATTGAGTTTCATTGAGACTCACCCCTTACATTTTTGCAGGAAACCAACAATCCAGAGGTAATGAAAAGAGATGACAGGATGATGATTGGAATGATGAAACATGTTATTTGAGTTCGTTATTGTTTGGCAAGAAACTTAAAGTTGATGTTATTTTGTGAACCATTTGGGTTCAAGATTGTGATCGGTTGTATTTGGATAAACCATGGTCCTGGTTGGTTTAATATTAGTTCTGGATTACTTTATTGGTTTAACTTCCGCTGTAACTCTGATTGGTGAACTATTGAAAGAAATTGTGAAGCATTTAGTGGAGAATAAATGTATTTTGGGATTAACTTACAGGCAAGGTTATGTTCAGTCCTACTCATGCAATGTAAGTCGCGAAGTGAGGATTTAGAGCGTGTCAGTTTGCCCGTTTTACTTGAGATGGTTTCCTCTAGTGTGTTTCATGGTACCATCCATGAAATGCATGAATAGCATGCCGTGCCAATAGGGGGCCCACACCCCCAAACATTTTCCAACCGGTGGTATCATGGTACCACCGGCTTCTAGCACTAGAGGAAATGCATTTGTTTCACGCTGGATATCACTATAAGTGATGAAATTGTTCTTATTTTGGTTTGACTTGCATGGAGCATTTTTTTTTTAACCCTTTGTAAACAAAAACATATCAATAGTAAGATCCTTGATACTCCACGTAAAAGCATCCAACCTTAATAAGACAAGGCAATTCACCCAAAATAACGGACGATTTCATTGCTAGGGAGGAAACGGTCTGAGCAAAGAGTTAAAGAAGCGATCAACGTGGAGGAACTCAATTTTTTGGAACTCCGGCCATTTTTTCTATACAAAATTTTGTCATGTTTTCCACCGGCTTGTGTTATGCACATGTTGTGCATGTGCATGTGAGTGTACCTGCGTATGCGTGCAAGCCCCATCATTTTCTAATTTATTTCTCCCTCATAATCATTTAATTGAGATTCGCCTTAACAGTTAAGATTTTTTTTTGGTAATCGCCTTAATAACTAGATTCGCCTTGAATATTCTGCAAAACTTAATTGAGATTAACCCAATAATTTCTCCATCATAATCATTTATTCACTTAATCTTATAATCCGATCAAAAGTAGCCCAATAACATATGGCCCGCAGAAGTCATTTTAATCCTACGATACATACTAATTAACGCCACGGGCATGCATTTTCTATATGATAAAACAATTATGAGCACACATGTTCCAAGGACTCGCATTACTTGGGTGTGAAGTTTTAAGAAGAACGTAGCAGTCAATGCAACTGTTTACAGAAAATTATCAAAAACAATTAATGTTCTCTTGTTTCTTGATTAAGTCTATTTTATTCATGTTTTTACTTTTCTAATTTGTTTGTTCCTTTTTCCTGTGCTTTTGGAAAGATTTCAATTGTTTCCTCACTTTTTCCATTTTTTTTCCTTTGTAATGTGGGAACCTATCCTAAGCAGGGCCTCAATTGGGCCTACCCTAAGAGAGAAAACCCCGGATACATGAACCCACTTGCAAGGCCTATATATCGTTTAAGTTAGAGAGCATCAGAAGGAGGATTTGAACCCAAGATGTCTGGGTTTACAGTTCATCCCATGATCCTTACTTATAGAATATTCTTTTTTGCAGCATTCATTTTTTCAAACTTATATGTAATCTTAAAGTAGTTATGTTTAGTTTTTATTTTCCATTGAATGTAGCTAGTTTTCTTTCCATTTTGGGATATAGATTACCAAACACAAGGGATGGAGTTAGAAAATGATTTCATGATAAGTAGAAGCATTTAATGTTGTTATATAATATACACTAACATGGTGCACGTACACTTGTACTGCACATAGAGAGAGAATAGTTTTACAACACACGAGGCCTAACATCCAGACCTAGTAGAATATTCCCTGTTCACCAATGAATAAGAGATGGAGAAATAGAATATTCTCTACATTGATACCACATAAGGTATAAGATTTTCTTATTTTAACTTATTAAAAGTTTTATTGTCAAAAAATTATAATCAAAAATAAAAATACAAAATAAAAAATTAAAAGATATCTTCATATGATTTTGAAAAAAAGGCCAAAAAGCAATATTTTGAATTTATTGGGACTTAACAATTTGTTGTTTTTCTTTAAAATCAAGAAACGAAATTACATCTTTATGTTAATTAAAAATCAAAGATCCTATTCATGATAACTGAAGGTACATGTATTTTTGCATTTTGAAAGTACTTTTCCACTTTCAAAAGTCAAAAATAAATTTTACTTTTGAAAAGCAATACTAAAAGTAGCCATATTTGGGATGGGCATCGTGTGCAGCGTCGCCCCTCACATGATGGGGGTGGGGCCTCCAAATGAATGGTGGGACCCCTCCCCTTCATGTGAGAGGCTGTATGTAGCCTCCGCTGCAGGGAATGCGAGTCCCATATTTGTGTAACTTCACATTGATCAAGATTCGCCTAATAATTTCCCCATCATAATCATTTAAATATTGCTTAGGACATGTTGGGGAGAGGGTGGATTGGACAACTGGTTTAGGCATCTTCACGTTTTGCAAAACGTCGTACATATGTATATTTGATTATTTGGTACAGCAAACTCAAAAAATAAGAAATGAGAATCCGAAAACAATTCTCCACCTGATTTTGGATTTCAATATATTTTCCATATATACCCACCGATTTTGGATTTCAATGTATTTTCCAATACCCATTTCTCCAAAATCAATTCCCAATGTGCTAACCACCGGTTCCCCTTGGAATTCACTTCAAGCCTAGGAACTCATTCAACGAGTTCTAAAAATAAATGCCAAATAGCTTAACGTTGCAAGTGACCAAAAGTAATTACACTACAAAAAAAAAGTCTTTTTATTACAACACTTCAAAAGTGCCCTTATAATATGAAAAAATGCCACCATAATATATAATGGCACTTTGATAAAGTGTCGTTTCAAGTGGTGTTGCATTATGTTATAGCGACAATTTATAACGACGCTTTCGAATATGCCACTATAAAGTGACTTTTTACGGCATTTAAAAATGTCATAATAATGTAAGTTATTATGGCATTTTTTTAAAGTGTCGTAATAAAGTTTACCATCACTTGAAGGCTTTAGCGGCGGTCAACAAGTGCCGCTAAAAATATATTAATTTAAAAAAAATTTAATTTAACCCCACCCCACACCCCACACCCCCCCCACCCACCCACCCACCCCCCAACCCAAAAATCATACAAAAGAAATTAAATACCTATTCTTGATTGCTGCAGCCAACAGGATACTAAAGACTACAACAGTATACTATCAAAGCAAACAAATTGGAGCTCAAATACTATCAAAAACTACAACATCCAATAGGATAATATCAAAAACTAATAACTGACATCAAAATTAATAGTATCAAAAACTGTCATTAGTATACTAAAGACTACAACAGCCAATAGGATGCTCAAATTCTCTTCAACCCCCCACGCCCTTAGACGCAGAAATCATAGAAAAGAAAATACCTGTTCTTGATTGCTGCAGCCAACATGATACTAAAGACTACAACAGTATACTATCAGAGCAAACAAATTGGAGCTCAAATACTATCAAAAACTAATAATATAAAAAAACTACAACAGACAATAGGATAATATCACAAACTAATAACTAACATCAAAATTAATAATATCAAAAACTGGCATCAATATACTAAAGACTACAACAGCCAACAGGATGCTCAAGACCAAACCGAAATATGTATAGTTAAACCGAACTGAATTGAAAACCAAAACTACTAAACCAAAAACCGAACCAAAAATATATAAAAAAACCAAAACCCAAACCAAACTGTAGACACCCCAAATTGCACTACAGAATGAGAAAGTAATAAAAACATGTAATTAGAACTTAAAACAGGTCAAAAATGCATAAAAATCGACTAAGCAGACTTCGCCCGTATTTCCTTCACGGGCCGGTCGCGCCCGTAGTAACAATACGGTCCCCGTTGGACCGTATATCATTTACGGTCACTAAAGACACGTGGGAGTTTTATCCTTCTCTCGATTTCCGAGCTTTATCTTTAGTCCAATATATTTCTAAATGAGAGAATTACGTATTTTATTCGCTGAAGTCACCTTGGTTGGCTATGGATGGGCATGATCTTGTGTTTAACTCAAACTGAAACTCTATCTTGTCAAACCTTGGACCAACCTTACTCCTGTGCTTGCCTATAAATAGAGGTGAGATTCTCAAGCTGAGGGCCACGAAATTTTGAAGAATCAAGAGCTCAAAGAGAAGAGGAACCCCTGCTGCTCTGCTTGCTCAATCCAGGTAAGTCCCTTTTCCCTTTTTATTTCATATTTCAATTCTAAAAGTAATAGGATCATCTCTATTGCTGTAGAATAAGGCCATCTTTTGTATCTAGTATTCCTAAACTTGTCTCTAAGTACCTCAAGAGTCTCTCTAGCCGTAAAACGTGAAGAGAGAGTTAGGGGAAAAGAGAACAGGTGGATCCCTAGAATAGAACCCTATATCTGTTTTTCTCCTTTTTTTTTAGAATAAAGCCTGTGATTATGTTTGTATAACCAAACCTATCTCCAAGTACCTCAAGAATCCTCTCTAGCCGTAAAACGTGAAGAGAGAGCTAGGGGAAAAGAGAACAGGGGGATCCGTAGGGTAGGCCCCCATGTGCTCTAATCTGTGAGATGTGGCTGCTTTGGATATCCTGATCATGTTTTAATGCTTTTTATGATGAATCTGAATGAATCCATGAATCTATGATGTTTATAGCATGAGATCCCCACTTTTTTCTAAAATTTGGATTTTTCACATATTTGCACCTACAGCACTGTTTTCATGATTTTTGTGATTTTAGGCTAGGATCTTGGATTTATCATGATCAATATGATAGATCTGGATCTAGAACCCTGAAAATAAATTCTAGGGTTTCATGAAGTTGTTTTTAAATCCTTTTTCATTATTGAGAGAAGACCCTATGGTCTAAATTCTCCCCTTTTGATGTTCTTCATCAACGTGGGTATTTTTGATTTTGATTTTTTGATTTAATGTGAAATTTGGGTTTTATCTGTGTCCTGGACTGTTCAAGTTCAATTTTGAAATATTTTATAAAAATCATATTTTTCTAGATTTCTAGAATTTGACTTGAAGCCAAATTTTTGGATTTTTCATTTTAAATTGATTTTATCTGATTTTATCTCAATTTTATTTTGATCATGAAACCCTAAGAATGGTATGATCATATTTGAAAGTTCTGGATCAATCAGACTATTCGTATGAAAAAACCATACAATTTTTGTCTTTTTGTGATTTTTCATGAATTTTATAGCAAGCCTTTTTTTCTTTGAAAAACATGAACAATACCTGGCAACCACCTTGTGTGGATGAATAGGGGTGCCTAACACCTTCCCCGGTTCATAACCTAATCCCCTTACCCATCTCTGGTTTTTTTTAGGAGGGTTATTTTTACCCTAAAATTGCCTTTTATGCTTATTTGATATTTTAGTGTCCATTCACACCTAAATTGAATGGTGGCGACTCTTTGTTTTATTTAATCCTGTGTGATGATTGAGGAAGTCAATGGAATTTGATTTTTTCCCATGTCTCACACAAACCGAACCGAATTACATGAAAACTATTTGGTTTGGTTCGGTTCGGGTTAGACCAATATATTCTTATGCTCAAACAAGGGTTTTTTCATAATATCCTTAAAGTTTAAAGGTAAGCTTTGAAAGTTTAACATATATTGTATTTTCTATATATAAAATATAGATTATATGTTATTATATATATATGAATTCGGTTTGGTTCGGTTTAGGGAAATACATGAATTCGGTTCGGTTCGGTTTAATTGAACATGCAACCCAAAACCGAACCAACTTAGTTCGGTTTACAAATTTGTGAACCGAACCACTATAAAACCGAACCAAACCAGACCAAACCGAAGTCAGTTTGGGTCGGTTCGAGTTTGGTTTTAACCGAACCGAGTTGCAGCCCTAATACTAACTCCACAGGCATGCACTTTTTATGCGAATCTTAGGTAATATTCCCCAGTTTACCAATAATATGGATATACAGATGCTCTAAGGACTCAATTACTTGCATGTGAAGTTTTGAGAAGAGAATACAAGTCAATGCACGCTACCGTTTACTGATGAAATAAATCAAGAACAATATTCTCTTGCTTCGTGATTAAGCCTATATATATTTTATCCATTAGTTCCTAGTCCCAAGACTCACAACAAACAATACACAAATCCATTGCGTGCATTTTGGCATAATTTAACTTGAGCTTCTCTTTCAATATTGCACTGATCCATGAAGGCCCCAACCAAATCGTCCAAGCAGAAATTAAAATTTTGATAAAGATTCGAAACTTTGATTGACTATCGCTCTCACAATCCTTTCTTACTCTTGGTGATCTTTCTAGTTATTTTGTTCCTTTTCCTGATCCTTCACAAAGGATTTCAACTGTTTCCACACCTTTAGAGTAATATTACCCTTTTTGCATCCTTAATTTGTTCAAACTTGTCTCATGTAATCTTAGAATAGTTATTTTGGTATAATTTTCTTACTATTTTGGAATATAAATTACGAAACACAAGACTTGGATTAATAAGAAAATAATTTCATGACAAATAGAAGCATTCCAGCGTATTAATGTATATATTACGAATATATATATTAATTAAAAAGGACTACTTGTAATCACGCTTCTTTAATTATCTTTCTTGGCATTGGAGGAAGCCGTAGGCAGCTTCCCACAATCATAATTCATTACGAGAGCAATCACACGGACGAGAATCTTGTAGACGATCAAATCCCTCAGAAACCTCGTCCATGGTGATGACCCTCCCTGTTGGCACCATCCTGATATATAAGCTCCCGTGATCAAACTAGCTGCTCGCCATCTCCTCTCCTTCACGTACCTGTCTAAGGCTCCCTCCATCTCTCCGGCCACAATTCCTCCCTTCCGCAGAAACGAATTCCCGATGTGCCGACCGAGGACCACTGCATCTTCGAGTGCAGAGCCAGCCCCTTGGCCCAGATCCGGCGTCATCGGGTGCATTGCATCTCCAGCGACCGTTATGGCCCCCTTGCTTGCTTGTCGGAATATGATGTTCCATGGCACCCTCAGCATCAACGGGAGCCAATATAACGTGTCAAGCTCAGTGGTTCTGATCACGTCCAGGAATCTTGGGGGGAAGTCCTTGGTCTCTTCAATCACAACTTTTTGGATCAGCTCTTGATCTTGTGCCATTTCTTTTCCTAAGACATTAGAAAATAAGCTCAAGAAGAAGAATATTATATATCATTCATATCTGATGTATGTACAGCAGCAAAAACAAATTATTTTGCTGGGTTTGGGTGGGTTACCTGTAGAGCGCTTGAAAGCGATGTACCAGAACACCTCTTTGTCACTGAGGGGTATGCATCCAGCCCTCTGTGCTTTCCCGTAAAACTCATGGACGTCATGGTTGAATCCATGCCCTTGAGGGAACTTCGATATGCCTAAAACTGCATACCTACCCGAATAAACTGGTTCCATGAGTCCCAACCACCGTGCCACCACCGAGTGCACACCATCACACCCGATTATGACCTGCCAAGGATTCACAATGAGGATTGAGGAACGACAACCCATAACAAGTCTCATGAATGGAAGTCAAACTATTCAAATTATCCTATAGGTACGCACCTTGGCCTTGATGATTGTACCATCCTCCAAATGCAGGACGGCGATGGCCGATGAGTTATCAAGTTGCTGTGTTTCGATTGCATCCACCTTCGAAGAGAAACGAATTGTGTCCGACGGTAGTTCTTCTGCTAGGGTTTCCACCAACAGCTTCCGCTGTACTGGCCTCAGTCCCATACCCGTCCTACATTAATTCCTCAATCACAAGAAATTAGCGTAATTCATGGAATATTTGTCAAGTGTATCAGGGTGTTTCCAGATCATCACGTTCTAATGGGAAAATAAATAGTAGAAGCAAGGAATTCAACTGATCACCTGTCCATTGCAGCCAAAGGGATGTCTACGGTAGCTCCAGTAACCATGTCAGTAATACGTGCCCTGATACAAAAGTGTCCAAATGAAAATGAGTAAGAGAAGGAGGTGAGGCTGTAGATGAGAGGTTCTAGTTAAGCTACTTACTTGTCTATTGGGGGACAGATGGAGGTAAGCTTGTGAGCGACACCAAGAGCGTCAAGGGCTAACCAAGCATTGGGAGAGAGGTTGACGGCTGCACCCTTGGCGCGTAGCTCAGGCGACCTCTCCAGCACCAAAGCACGAACCCCGACTCTCTTGAGAGCTATGGCTGTCGCCAACCCGGCAACCCCAGCTCCGACTATGACAACATCTTCCGATTTGGTCCCCATCGCCTCCCTTGCTGGTCAAAACTCTGCTTCTTTCTGTAATATAGGTGTCATGATGTATCAAGTGTAGGATGATATTTGCTGCTATTTTGCGGTTCGGTTCGAACCGAAATCGTCTACAGCGTCGTTTCCTGCGGCGTTTTTACGGCGTGCATAAGGAAACGACGCATGGACATTCAATGAATAAGATTTTTTCACAAAAGACAATACACATGTGAGAGTCTCTTCCGTCCATTTTTCTTGCCGTTAGTCATCCATTTTTCCTTTTTGTTTTTTTTTTTTTGCATAAAAACACGGCAGCTCAACAATAAGTCCACGTGTCTCTTGAAATGTGTACCTGCATCTCATAACTATTATTATTGCGTGTGGAAAAAATAGAAACTAGAGTTGTATTAATCTGGAAATTGATTTATACGAATGTATCCATGTGTCTCTTAAACGTATCGGGGCATAGTGGGATTTGTAACCAAGCATGGTGGAACTCAAGGTTTAAGTTTCGGTGCCGGTGGGCGTGCCACCCACCGGATAAAACGAAATTTCGCCGGCATGCCGCCGAAACGATAGAAAAAATAAAAAGGCAAAAATTGGTTTTTCTGGATTATGGGGAAATTTCGTTGGCATGCCGCTTTGTTTCGTCGGCACGACACCCTGTTTCGTCAATAAAAAATAACTTTTTTTTCGTTTTGCTAGGCACGTCGCCCCGTTTCGGTGACTAATCGTCGAAATTTCGCCAAAGTCACCAACAATGCACCATGACGATTTCCCCCGGCGAAACGCATCGCTGGGGGTCAAAAGAACGAAATTTCGGCGGCACGCCGCTGTAAACCTTAGTGGGACTTGTAACCTGGCATGTAGTACTTGGACTTGTAACCAGGCATTGTAGGACTTGTAATGGGGCATGATGGGACTTGTAACCGGGCATGGTAGGACTTGTAACCAGGTATAGTGGGACTTGTATCGGGGCATGGTGGGACTTATAACCGGGCATGGTAGGACTTATAACCGAAATCCCCATCATAATCCACGCGTTATTTCCTACCATGCCTGGTTACAAGTCCTACCATGCCTCGTTACAAGTCCCACCATGCCCCGTTACAAGTCCCACCATACCCCGTTACAAGTCTTACCATGCCTTGTTACAAGTCCCATCACGCCTGCTTACAAGTCCTACCATGCTCGCTTACAAGTCCCACCATGCCTGATTACAAGTCCTACCATGCTTGGTTACAAGTCCAAGTCTCACCATGCTTGGTTACAAGTCCTACCATGCCCCGTTACAAGTCTCACCATGCCAGGTTACAAGTCCCACCATGCCTGGTTACAAGTCCTACCATGCCCGGTTACAAGTCCCACCATGCCAGGTTAAAAGTCCCAGCATGCCTGGTTACAAGTCCTACCATGCCCGGTTACAAGTCCTACCATGCCCGGTTACAAGTCCTACCATACCCGGTTACAAGTCCTACTATGCCTGGTTACAAGTCCTACTATGCCCGGTTACAAGTCCCACCATGCCTGGTTACAAGCCCTATCATGCCTGGTTACAAGTCCCACTATGCCTCGTTACATGTCCCGCCATGCCTGGTTACAAGTCTTACCATGTCTTGTTACAAGTCCCACCATGCTTGATTACAAATCCTACCATGTCCAGTTATAAATCCCACCATGCCTGGTTACAAGTCTTACCATGCTTGGTTACAAATCCAAGTCCCACCATTCCTGGTTACAAGTCCTACCATGCCTGGTTACAAGTCCCACCATGCCCCGTTATGATTTTTTGAGTTTTTAAAGATATTTTCTCAAACGAAAAACGTCTGACGTCCGTTGGGAAAATCATTACTGACTTCGTAACCTGTTAGTGGACAGACACATGAGTTGAAGCATCCCCATCATAACCCACAACCAAAAGAACCAAAATCTCCACGCGTCGTTTCCTTATGCACGCCGTAGGAAACGACGCCGTAGAGGATTTGGGTTTGGTTCATTGGACTCTACTGTCAAACATTTCAACAACAAGAACAAAAGTAAATAAATAAATTAAACATGAATTTTGGGATGGCATCACCTGCTATGTTTGAATTTTGCCCATGAAATGCCAAACATTTTTCTCAAGTCCTCGGCACATGTATCTGTCCGCGGAACATGTCCTGGGAGGCTGGGACATGTAGCAGTTGAGGACTTAATTACGTCACCTGCTATTTCTTACTGCAATATTAGCCCATCCCGTTGGCATCATGGATATTGTTTTTTCAAGTGGGCCCACATGAAATATTTATAAGAAGGAAAAAAACGGTAACTCGGCTGTGATGTCAACAGAGCCATTGCCATCAGAAATTACAGATGATGTGAACCCCGCAACGGAAGTTTGACCATGTAGCTTGTCTCTAGTGGAAAGTATTCCATCTCAATCAACTTCCAAGTTCCAGGAGCTTAATTCTGACCTGTTATACGGCATGTATAGTTGTTTACACTCTCCATAGACCGATAAATAAAGAAATTCCACGTGGCATCTATATGGCCTAATTCAACCAGATAGGACACGTTAGCATCTACATGGGCCAGACATTTAGCCGAAGCCACGTAAACACATATGACAACCGTGCTCTTACGTTTAAGGGATGATGTCACCACAAGATTAACGGCCGAAACCATATGGATGGGCAACGATGGACGAGGAAGTTATTGTTTTACGATCGTGGTAAAGAGGTTATCTCACATGGATAAGAAGAAATTGATGAATAACTTCCTGAACAGACGCAAAGTTCGTGCAAACGTGGGTCGGTAGCAACCGTCAGAATCCAGCTATAAAAGGCACAGTCTTGAAGAGCTCGAGGACGACCTCCACTCAACTGCAACCGGTTATTATGATTATAACTCGATCATCCATAATCACTATCCAGTCTCCTACACCCAAATTGTAGCAAGAAAGGATAATTTAGGACTTCTCTCACTGCTCCCTGTCGCAGTGACACTTCAGACTACTATTTACTCCAGTTAAGGTAAAGACCTTGCCACCGGCAAGACGGTTGCGGCCGCCCTTGAGTCCTGGTCCTATACTCTGATTACAGCTACAGGGTTACGAGTAGCCGGTTCCGAAACCATCTTTGATCAAGCCCGGTGATTACCGAAACATTGGCTAAGTAGTACTCCTAGGTGAACCCTCGAATTGACTTCGTTAGCAGCCGCCCCTACCTTTTTTCCTTATACTCTGATCACGGCTATAAGGTCAGGGGAGGTCGATCCTGTCGACCCAGTTGGTTTTCTTTTGTCTGATTTCCTTTCGAGGTACTTAAGGATTTGTTGTAATCAACGGTCGAATTTACATCGACCGATATCTGAATAAAGTACTTTTTTATCGTCTATTGCTGCTTTCAAACACAAACAAGAACCCAAACGAAGACCAAACCCCTTGTTTTCATTCTATCCTCTGATCCATTTTAGTACAGGTGACTTATAGTACAGTTAAACCAACGTCGGTTTAGATCTGGAATAGGTGCTCGGGGTCAGGATCCGACCCGAATCATTGTATCGAAAGATACTGGTACGCTCGCATGAAGACACATCATCCCCACGGCCATGTGTCACGTCCAGACCAATTTGGGTGGAACATCCTTTTTTGGCATGCCCGAACGAAGACACATCATCCCCACGGCCACGTGTCACGCCCAGACCAATTTGGGTGGAACAATAGTACATAGAGCAAATCATTTACTTTGTGTTCCATATTTTCTTCTACCATGTGCACAATATGACTGTCATCCATCGTACAGCGTAATTGTTCTTGTTGTTTGGTTGATAAGTTCCTCAAAATGATTTGCTTGATTCTCCTTCAAATATAAAAGAGCCACCTAGACATGACAGCATCACAACATATGTTCTCCCTTCTCTACATATTTTTAAAACTATTAAGAATATCTATTGAAGAAGTGGGGCCCAAAAGATAATATGAAGATATATATTAATTTAAGTTAAAGATAACAAAAAAAAAATCAAATATTATCTATTTTAAGAGATTATTGAATACAAATAAATTATTTAATGCGGAGCCCAAAAAGGGAATGACATCATCTGCCGCTTTACTCTACGACGTAACCTGCCGCTCATATTGGATGCAGCCACATAGAGCGTGTAAGCACCTCATTTTTGCATCACCCAAAATGCAGAAAATGAAATTTTAATTGAAAAGTCAAACTTGAGAAAGTCAAACTTAAAAAAGTCAAACTTGAGAAAGTCAAAAAGTTGACTTTTTATCTGGTGCAAATCAGTTGCCATGCTTCCCACCATTGGAAAGAGGATTCCGATACGATTCTAATGGAACAGAGTTTGCTCAAATCGGAGTCCAAATGAAGAAGTTATGGACTGGTCAAATCTGAGAAAAGCAGAAATCGACTTTCTGCTAAAACCCAGATCAGCTACCCCATTTGATACCAGCAGAAAGAGCATCTCGACACGATTCCAACGCAACTGAGTTTGCTGGAATCGGAGTCCCGGATAAGGAAATATGAGCAAAATCGGCTCCCGGACGCGGCCCGGCACTTCTGCTAAAAAACTCGAATTTGCTGCTAAACTGAAATTCAGTAGATAGGGAATCTCGTACTGATTCCAACGCCACTAAGTTTGCTAAAATCGGATATCAGACGAGTGAGTTGTGAGCAGTTGAAGTTTCTGAAAATCTGCACACGTGGCAAACAGTGAAGAAATAGCAGCAAAATGAAAAGTTTTGAATTAAAAAATAATATTTTTTTGCTAAAAATCCAATTAAAGTATTTAAAATAAAAGAAAAAAAATTAAAAGATGCATGTGCATCCAAAACTTGAAACAAAAAATCTTAATATAATAATAATAAAGGTACATAAGGAAAAAAAGAAAATAAAAAATATATAAAAAAAATATGTGGTTGGACGAATTCTCCATGTGGAGAATTCGTCCAAGCAAGACTTGGCCTCCAAGTTTACTTGGAGGCTAAGTCTTGAAACCATCATTGCATATGTTTAAAAAAGGGCATGGATGGAAAAGGGGAAAGGTTTTGGTCATAAAAGTGAAAAGTAATTGCCTTTTGGTCATGGATTATAAAAAGAAACCCTAGCACCCTTGCTCATGGTCGATTGATTTTTTTGGGAGATCTCTCCCACCTCTCTCACTCTCTCCCATCTCTCCCAAGCTCTCCCATGGCTGCCCCCTCTTGTGCACCTCCATTTTGTCACCTCCACTCACCCCAAAACTCACCAAAATTGATCTCAAGGCCTCCTACCCTCTTCACCCTTGGTTCTCAACCCAAGAAACATACTTGAAGCTCCTTGGTGCTAGGAGAAGAAGAGCTTGAAGTGCTGCTCCAGCCAAAAGGAGGTGCTACCACTCCACTCAAGGGTTCAAAAACCCCAAGGTGATGTTCCCTATGGCCTTTTGTTCATGATATATGAAAATGAGCTCCATATGAGCATGTGTTTTCACCATGTGTTTCTTACCATTTCAAGCATGCCATCCTCTCCCATTTTGTTCCCCATGCGCATGTCCTCTTGATGTTGTTGTTGTCACCTTCTCATGCTCATTTGATGGGCGGTCAGCCCCACATGGCAAGAAAGGTAAGATGCCGGTAGAATAAAGAGAGGCTAGGGAGTAGTTTGGTGGGTTAGAGAGACCTTGCAACTACCATTCGGCTACTGTTTTGGCTTTCGTCATGGAGGTCTATTCTTCAAAGAGTGGAGCATGTTCCATTCATGTGTGCCATCTAATGTATCCCTAAAGTAACCCCCCCTTCTATTCCCTTTATGTGAGTCTTCTCTTAGAACAAGAGCATGATCTAGATTGATATTGTCATGGTAAAGATCATGAGACGCATGCTGGAGTTTATGTCTTATGTTTGGTCATACATAGTCTAGTTGCTGTCTTGTGCATGCCTAGTCGTTATCATGTGAATGCATAATACCCTCTTGATTGTTCTTTAGAATTTCAAGCATACGTGCCATGATTTGTAGGGTTATAAAATTGCCTCATTTTGCAACTATTTTCACATGTTCTCATGTAGGTTTCTATCATTTTTTTTTATCATTGTTTTGTGATCATGAGGAGCCAACGCCTTTGCTTGTGCATCTCTATGTGCTTGCATGGATTTTCATTTGCTAGAAGCATGCTTAGTTGATATGAGTAGGTCACTGTTTGGGTGAAGTATGCATGCGATGAAAACAAGATTTTTTTTGCTCTTAGGTGGCCCACTTTCTCATATAATCCAACCATGCTTTGAAACATGTGTTTTATCTTGGTTTGATGTCCTCCTATGTGCACGCATGTTTGCTCATTTTTCCGAAAGCCAAAGACCAAAACAGGGATGCTTGATCCTTGTTCAAGTACTGTCCCTTGCAAGAGAGAGGAGAAAGGGAACCCCCACCCATCCCCTTGCTGTTTTGATTTTGAAAACCCCAAAAGAAAATCCAAATGGCTTCATCTGGACCATTGTGGGCCCCCACAGGGGCCCACACAACTACTGAGACACCCTAAGAACCCAAGAAACCAACCCCATTGGAAAAATCCAAAAAAATGGATTCTGTATGTTGATCCGGCAACTCAGGCCGGATCAACAGAGATCCGTTTGTAACCGGCGAAGAATGCCGGATACACTGTCCTGTGTGCGTAGCCGGCATCTCAGGCCGGCTACGCTGCCAGAATTCATTTTTTGCCATTTTTGCTGATCTTATGTGATTTTTTTGGTGTGTTTGATCAAATATGGGCGAACCAGAAGGGTTTTCGGGTCAACCGGAGACCCAAGATGGGCCTTGGACACCCGGTCCAAATTGATTCCCGGTGGGCCTTCCAACGGGGCCTACCAAGCCCGACAAACTCCTTTTGTTAAATAAAGATAAAATCAACCCCTTTGAGTGGGCCAGACCACTTGAGGCCCACCCAAGCCCTATTTGGGCCATGCATGCTTAAAGTAGGTTGTGGTTTGGCCGAGACCACGGGTAGGGCCTGTCGGGCCCACTAAGCCCATTAAACCAAACAAGTGCAGGGTTTCCAAACCCTATCTCAGAAAGTCTTGGGCTTTCAAGCCCGAGCCCAGGTAAAGGGCCCCAAGCCCAATGCTTGGCCCATTTTGGCACAGATAAGAAAGATAAATCAAAAATCACTTGGCAACCGACTGTGTGGCCCACTCAAGGGCCCACAAACAGTCCCGGCCCACTTTTGGCATGAAATCCATTTAAATAATCCAACTTAAACCTTAAAGTAAAATCAATTCATTTGAACCAAAGCCCAAAGGGCCTCTCAGGCTAGACTGAGGCCCACCAAGGGACACGTGGGCTTAACCAAGCACACCAAGGGATCCGTGGGCCTTCCAACGGGGCCCACCCAATCAGACTCACTTCATTTAATAATAAGAAGATAAAATCAAGTAAAGGGACCCACACCACTTTGGCGGTCCCGCCAGACTTAACCAAAATTGAATGCTAGATTAGGCATCGGGTGAGTGAGAAACCAACTGAGTTGACTCAAACCAGGGAAACTTATGGGACCCGTCACTTGACGGGGTGGACTGGGGTGTCTACGGACTTCCCCAGACCGCAACCGAGAACCTACTTAGAATCTCAAGCCGCAGACCAAGCCTTAGTAGAAGAACTTAGGCACCCAGGTGTCTGCCTGCACCCCATCAGGCAGTGGCGACTCCAAACAAATCCCGAGGCACGCATCGTTTTGCGTGCGCCTCGTCGTGCGACCGAAATCGGGTGCGCACAGAGCGTATGGCCACCTCACGAAGACTCCGTTCCTCAACTCCATTAAAGTCAAGAATGGGCGAGAAACCCAAAACAGAGGTAGCCTTTTCGTCTTATTTCTACGTTATTCGGTAAAGAAAAAAATAAAAATAAAAAGGCACTAAAAATAATCACGGTGTAAGCACCTCATTTTTGCACCCCCGGAAGTGCCGAAAATGCAAACCCTAGATAAAAAGTCAAACCCTGAAGGGGCAAAAAGTTGACTTTTAGATCAAGTGATAATTGGCCACCTAGCTTTATCTCAATGGATAGAGAATCCCGACACGGTTCCAACGCAACTGAGTTTGCTGGAATCGAAGTCCGGATGAGGGTTCTGCAGGCCAGTCAAACTTAAGGGGAAGCTGAAAGTTGACTTTTTGCCAAACCCCGTGCCAGGTGCTTAGCCCTATGTCATTGGATAGAGGGCTCTGATACGGTTCTAACGCAACTGAGTTTGCTCAAATCGGAGTCTGGATGAAGGAGATATGAGCTGTCGAAGTTTCCGAGCAGCAAAACTGGAAACTGCACACGTGGCAAAAGAACTGCACACGTGGCAGCAAACGCAGCAAAATATCTCGGGGGCAATCTTTAAAAATCAAAAACTTGCTAAATATCTTAGGGACTAAACCAAAATTCGCAGGGGGCAATCTGCGGATATCCAAAAGTGTCAAATCGATCAAATTGGTCAAGTCGAGGGGTAAATCTATAAATATCTATATGGTCGGATACACACATCTTTCTTCATATCCGAACTTGAATGTCGGATACAAAAGATTTGCCTACGAGATTCGCGTGGATTCGCTGACAGATTTGCTCAGAAAATTGAATTTTTGAAATAATTATGTTTGTATCCAACATTTTATGTCGGATACAAAGGAAGCTTAGTGTATCCGATATTAAATTCTGGATACAAGGAAGTATAGTGTATCCGACATTAAATGCCGGATACAAAAAGTTTGCTATAAAAAGGCAACAGCAGCCCCATTTCGGGGGTGTAGACTCCCCAAATTGCATTACAAAATGAGAAAATAATTGAAAACATATAATTGGGATTTGAAACAGGTCAAAAACGCACAAAATTTAATTATTTAAGCATTGCCCGTATTTGCAAAATGTCTGAAATTCAAAGGCTTTCAGAGGCCCAGGGTATTTTTGAAAAAGGTCTGAAATTCAAAGGCTTTCCGAGGCCTAGAGATTTTTTAGAAAGGTCTGAAATTCAAAGGTTTTCAGAGGCCCGAGGAAAAAGATCTGAAATTCAAAGGCTTTCAGAAGCCCAAAGGTAAAGTCTGAAATTCAAAGGCTTTTAAAGGCCCAAAGGTAAAGTCTGAAATTCAAAGGCTTTCAGAGGCCCAAAGATCTGAAATTCAAAGGCTTTCAGAGGCCCAAAGGATGAAGTCTGCAATTCAAAGGCTTTCAGAGGCCCAAAGGTTTTTGAGAAAAAGTCTGAAATTCAAAGGCTTTCAGAGGCCCAGGGATATTTTTGAAAAATGTCTGAAATTCAAAGGCTTTCAGAGGCCCAAGGATTTTCTGAAATTCAAAGGCTTTGAGAGGCCCAAAGGTAAAGTTTGAAATTCAAAGGCTTTTAGAGTGTAGACACCCCAAATTGCACTACAAAATGAGAAAATAATGAAAACATATAATTGGGATTTAAAACAGGCCAAAAATGCATGAAATTCGATAATTCGAGCCTTGACCGTATTGTACCTACGAGCACGCAGTGCCTGTAATACATATACGGACACCATTGGACCGTAAATCATTTACGGGCACATTAGATTCGTGCGAGTTTTATTCTTCTCTCGATTTCTGAGCCTTATCTTTAGTCCAATAACCCTTCAAATGAGCGAATTATATCTTTTATTCGTTCGAAATATCTTTGTTGATAAAGGATTGGCATTATCTTGTGTTTAACTCAAACTGAAACTCTATCTTGCCAAACCTTGGACCAACCATACCCCTATGTTTTCCTATAAATAGAGGGCCTTTCCTCAAGCAAAAGGCCACGAAATTTTGAAGACCAAGGAGCTCCAAGAGAAGAGAGGAATCTCTGCTGCTTTACTTGCTCAATCCAGGTAAGTCCCTTTTCCCTTTTATTTTCTGTCTTCAATTCTATAAGTAATAGGATCTTCTCCATTGCTGTAGAATAAGGCCATCTTTTATCCTGTATTCCTAAACTTGTCTCTAAGTACCTCAAGAGTCTCTCTAGCCGTAAAACGTGAAGAGAGAGCTAGGGGAAAAGGGAACAGGTGGATCCCTAGAATAGAACCTCATATCTGTTTTTATCCTTTTTTTATAGAATAAAGCCTTGGATTGTGTTTGTATAACCAAACCTATCTCCAAGTACCTCAAGAATCCTCTCTAGCCGTAAAACGTGAAGAGAGAGCTAGGGGAAAAAAGAACAGGTGGATCCGTAGGGTAGACCCCCATGTGCTTTAATCTGTGAGATGCGGCTGTTTTGGATATCCTGATCATGTTTTAATTGTTTTTATATTGAATTTGAATGAATCATATGAATCTATGATGTTTATAGCATAAGATCCCCACTATTTTCTAAAATTTGGATTTTCACCACTTTTGCACCTACAACACTGTTTTCGTGATTTTTGTGATATTATGCTAAGATCCTGGATCTATCATGATCAGTATGATAGATCTGAATTCAGAAGCCTGAAAGTAAATTCTAGGGTTTCATGATATGGTTTTTGAATCGTTTTTCATTATTGAGAGAAGACCTTACGGTCTAAGTTCTCCCATTTTGATGTTCTTCATCAACGTGGGTATTTTTGGTTTTGATTTCTTGATTTAATGTGAAATTTGGGCTATATCTATTTCCTAGAATGTTCAAGTTCAATTCTGAAATATTTTATAAAAATCATATTTTTCTAGATTTCTAGAATTTAACTTGAAACCAGATTTTTGAAGTTTTCACTTTAAATTGATTTTATTTGATTTTATCTCAATTTTGTTTTGATCTTGAAACCCTAGGAATGGTATGATCATATTTGAAAGTTCTGGATCAATCAGGCTATTCGTATGAAAAAACCATACAATTTTATCTTTTTTATGATTTTTCATGATTTTTGTAGCAAGCCTTTTTCCTTTGAAAAACATGAACAATACCTGGCAACCACCTTGTGTGGATGAATAGGGGTGCCTAACACCTTCCCCTGTTCATAACCTAATCCCCTTACCCATCTCTGGTTGTTTTTTTTTAGAGGGTTATTTTTACCCTAAAATTGCCTTTTTGAGCTTATTTGATATTTTGGTGTCCATTCACACCTAAACAGAATGGTGGCGACTCTGTGTTTTTTTAACCAATCCCGTGTAATGATCAGGAAGTCATTGAATTGATTTTTTCCCGTGTCTCACATAGAGGCCCAAAGATTTTTTTTGAAAAAGGTCTGAAATTCAAAGGGTTTCAGAGGCAAAAAAAAAAAATTTTTTTTTTGTTTCACATTTTTATTAAATTTTTTTTGAAACATTTTATTCAAATTCATTTCCCTTTATCATCATTTAAAGGTTAAAGGAACAAGATTTAGTGGGAAACTGTTTAAAATTGAATTTTCCGTGAAAACTGCATATACAGTACGGTCCGGCCTTGTCCGCATTTAAATTGTGAGCAAGCGTGACCGTATAGTTAACACGGGCGAGCCCAGCCCGTATAACCAATACGGGTGAGCTCAGCCTGTATAATAAATGCGGTTTACGGAGCTCTTTTCTGTTTTTTCAGTTTTTACATGATTTGATCACTTTGATTGCTCATCCAAAAATACGGTTCATCCTTGCTAGGCTTTTAAACTGTCCCAAAGTGGACTTTGACCTATTTGCAAAAATACATGTTTAGGAGGGCACATGTTCCCTCCAAATTAGCCACCATACTCAAGAATTTAGTACCTTTTGGTTGCCTCTTATATGAACATTGGGTAGGATTAATTCTGAACAGAGTTAAAAACTCTTCCTATGGGCTACACCAATTTTAGGATACATGCCTATTTGGGATCAATTTTATCCCAAACCGATGGACACCATGACACCCCTATGACATGAAAATAATGCAAAAGTTAGGGTTACCTTGTTACCTTGTTTACCTTTAATATGGCATCCGCATTATGCTTTGGCTTGTGAACCATGCAAACGGCCTTCCCTCAATTACAAACCCATATCCCCACGTAATTGTGTGCTTTAGCCCAAAATGTGTATCTTCACCTTCAAGCGTAGGGGTTTTGGGTTTTGGCTTAATGGCAACTTAGAACTCAAGCCTAGTGATGACCAGGATCGAATCACAGATCCACGTTATCATCACATCATTAGCCCAAAGTTCTAAGGTGAATGTTTTCACTTTCGCTTTCCGAAGTATCGACCTCGTTGCGCCAAGCTACACACATTCGGGTTCAACTTCCTATAGGTTATGGGTAGGCTGTGTAAAAACTAAAATGTGCACAGTGCATTTGTAAAATTTGGGTGCATTCACAACGTCCCAAACCCTTGCCACTCTTTTCGTAGCCATGCATATACAAACCAAGGCATAATAGGAAAGCATATTTAAAGTAAACAAATACACAAAACAATCTTATAGCACCTAAACATACTCACAAAAATCACCCCAAACATGCAAAAATATGCTCATATTTTACAACCCAAAAACACATCATGGAGATCATGCTGAAAATTTAAAACATGCTATTATTAAAATACAGCAAGAAACAAGCATGGTTTAGCAAAATGAACCCCCTACGCATGTTTCTAGAAACAATTCTATAAATCAAAATTAAGCATGTTTCTACCCCCATAAACTCTTAAGCAATAAATTAGATTTAAAACATACCAAGCATGCTTAAGAACACAAAATAGCAAGCAAAACCATAGAACATATCAAACGTGCTAAAAATAGCAAGCAAAACAAAAACACCAAAACATGAACAAAAACCAAAAGGCTGAAATCCACAAGTCCCTAGCGAAGTCGCCAGTTGTGAGACATGGAAAAAATCAATTCAATGACTTCCTGATCATCACACGGGATTGGTAAAAAACACAGAGTCGCCACCATTCTGTTTAGGTGTGAATGGACACCAAAATATCAAATAAGCACAAAAGGCAAAATTAGGGTAAAAATAACCCTATTAAAAAAACAACCAGAGATAGGTAAGGGGATTAGGTTATGAATAGGGGAAGGTGTTAGGCACCCCTATTCATCCACACAAGGTGGTTGCCAGGTATTGTTCATGTTTAAAAATAAAGGAAAAAAGGCTTGCTACAAAAATCATGAAAAATCACAAAAACGACAAAAGTATATGGTTTTTTTCATACGAATAGCCTGATTGATTCAGAACTTTCAAACATAATCATACCATTCCTAGGGTTTCATGATTAAAATAAAATTGAGATAAAATCAAATAAAACCAATCTAAAGTGAAAACTTCAAAAATCTGGTTAAGTTAAATTCTAGAAATTTAGAAAAATATGATTTTTATAAAATATTGCAGAATTGAACTTGAATAGTCCAGGACATAGATATAGCCCAAATTTCACATTAGATCAAGAAATCAAAACCAAAAATACCCACGTTGATAAAGAACATCAAAAGGGGAGAACTTAGACCGTAGGGTCTTCTCTCAAAAATGAAAAAGGACTCAAAAACCACATCATGAAACCCTAGAAGTTATTTTCAGGCTTCTGAATCCAGATCTATCATATTGATCATGATAGAACCAGGATCTTAGCCTAATATCACAAAAATCACGAAAACAGTGCTGTAGGTGCAAAAATGGTGAAAATCCAAATTTTAGAAAAAAAGTGGGGATCTCATGCTATAAACATCATGGATTCATATGATTCATTCAGATTCAATCACAAGATCATTAAAATATGAACATGATATTCAAAACAGCCACATCTCACAGATTAAAACACATGGGGTCTACCCTACGGATCCACCTGTTCTCTTTTTCCTTAGTTCTCTCTTCACGTTTTACGACTAGAGAGGATTCTTGAGGTACTTAGAGATAGGTTTGGGTCTACAAACACAATCAAAGGCCTTATTCTAAAAGAAAAGAGAAAAACAGATTATGGGGTTTTATTCTAGGGATCCACCTGTTCCCCTTTCCCCTAGCTCTCTCTTCACCTTTTACAGCTAGAGAGGATTCTTGAGGTACTTGGAGGCAGGTTTAGGAATACAAATAATAACCAAGCCTTATTCTACAGCAAAGGAGAAGATCCTATTATCTCTAGAATTGAAGACAGAAAATAAAAGGGAAAAGGGACTTACCTGGATTGAGCAAGCAAAGCAGCAGGGATTCCTTTCTTCTCTTGGAGCTCCTTGGACTTCAAATTTTCGTGGCCCTTTTCTTAAGGATCTCTCCTCTATTTATAAGCAGACCCAAGGGTATGGCTGGTCCAGAGGGATATACCAGGATCCCACCAGATTGGGTTAAAAATAAGGATAATGCCCATCCATGGCCAACAAGGATATTTCGAATGAATAAAAGAGATAATTCGCTCATCTAAAGAGATATTGAACTGAAGATAAGGCTCAGAAATCGAGCAAAGATCAAATTCACATAAATCTCCTGTGCCCGTAAATATATTGCGGGCAAGTGGTGTCCGCATTTGTATTACGGGCGCTGTGTGACGCCCCGGACCCGGACATGTTCATTAAAGGTATATGCCGGTTCCTTGACATCAAGTGAGGTCCCATAACGCATTTCTAAGTTTTAAAAACTAACCAAACAGTTATATTTTAATCCAAAAATTTTCGGAAAAACGGCTATATAACGCCTGTATTTATAAGAATGGGCTAAGCCCTCAAACCAATACCTGATAAACACAAAATATATAGATAATATACACCATTTCAAAAACTAAGCCATCCAACATCTACAGATTTAAAGTAAAGTTTACTAAGGTTTTCACTTCTTCTCTCTTTCTCATTTACAATTTATACACAATCCAAAAATAGACGACTACACAAAAATACTTCCCAACCCTATCCAGGATAATAATAATCTCCGGGTTGTAGTCATCATCCAGCTCGTTAGTTCTGCCTACCTCAACTTGTGGTTGTTCTGCAGATTTATCTGAAAACAAAACCGGTAAAAACAAAACACGCTTGAGACTAACGTCTCAGTAAGCAGCATAATGCATGATAAGAACATTTTATGCAGTTTGTGCGCGCGTGAGAAACGCGACACGGGGTAATTCGGAGTCGCCACCGCCTGATGGGGTGCAGGCGGACACCTGGGTGCCTGATCTTGTCTATTTAGGGCTTTTGGTCTGCGGCTTTGAGATTCTAAGTTTGGTTCTCGGTTGCGGTCCGGGGAAGTCCGTAGACACCCCGGTCCACCTCGTCAGATGACGGGTCCCGTGGGTTCCCTGATTTGAGTCAGCTTTCTCTACTTGGTTCTCACCCGATTCCTAATCCAGCAGGCATTTAAGTTAGGTTTTGGCGGGATCACCTGGGTGGTGTGGGTCCCTTTTAGTTGATTTTATCTTTGCATATCTTAAGTGGTATGAGTCTGGCTGGGTGGGCCCCGTTGGAAGGCCCACTGCGTCCTTGGTGGGCTTGGGTAAGCCCGTGTACCCTTGGTGGGCCCCTGTCTAGCCCTAGGAGGCCCTATGGGCTTTGGATAATGAGTTGATTTTTACTTAGGTTGGGATTTGAAGATTAAGTGTTTTCTATGCAAAATGTGGGCCGGATCGGTTAGTGGGCCCACATGGTGGCCAAATAATTTTGGTTTATCTTATTTACTTTTGCCAAAGTGGGCTGGTCACTGGGCTTAGGGCCCGTGATCCAGGTTTTGGGCTTGAAAGCCCAAGTTACCAGAAGTTAGGGTTTGCACCCTTCCTTGGTTCGGTTGGCGGGCCCGACAGGCCCTAGTCCTTGGTCTCGGCCGAACCACGCAGTTCATACATCATTACACATTTACGAGGCGCGGGTGGGCCGCATTGGGTTTGGCCCGCCCGGTTCACATGGTTCATTTTAATTAAGTTATTTAATGGCATGCTTTGGTGTTTATTGGGCTTGGTGGGCCCCGTTGGAAGGCCCACGAGTGTTCCAAGTCGGACCGGTTGGTCCAAGTCCCAAGTTGGGTTTCCGGGTAGCCCGGAAACCCTATTGGTTCAATGGTTTTAGTAAAAATCATCCCCAAAATTCGGCAAGGCATCACAACATACAAAAAAACACATTTCTGTGTGTATCTAGCAACTCAGGCCGGACACACATGATCTGCAAGTGATCCGGCCTGAGTGGCCGGATACACAGGGGCTATGGGTGATCCGGCCTAAGTGGCCGGATACACCCAGGCCACAGGTGATCCGGCCTGAGTTGCCGGATCACCCTGGAATGGCCTTTTTTGGGCTTTTTGCCATTCGGGATGTTTCCAGGGGGTTCCTAGGCCTTCTACTAGTCATGTGGGCCCTTGGGCAGGCCTACATTGGTACAGATTTGATGAAGGAGCCTCCCTTGGCTTCTTTCATGATTTCCAGCAGGGATGAAGGGGAATGGGGAGCATGTTGGCACAAAACAGTAAGAGAAATAGGACACCCACGTGGTCCTAATGATGAAGAAAAAATATGCTTCCAGGGAGGGTTGGTCCCAGCATGCACAGATCCAAGACTAACTACAGGCATACAAATAAAACGAGAACCTAGACAAGCATATGCCACATGTAGTTCACAGCAAGGCCCCACTGACTATATGCATGCATTTCACTTGAAGAGACAAAGAAGGGAAGAGCAGGGGGGTTACATATGGGGGTACATCAGATTGTAAGATAAGAGGGAACATACTCCCTCTAAAAAACTTAATACGAACCTATGGACAGCAACTAAAAGAGATCAAAGATATGTTAAAATAAAACTCCCATGCTTCCTTAACAAACCCTACGTGGCCCTCATAATGGTGGATACATTCATGCTGTGTGCAAGGTGGTAAAGACATGGTTGCACCACCATGCAAGTGCTCATGCCAAGCAAGAGGAAAATAGCAGGAAAGATGGCAGAAAAATCTACTTTTAATATATGTTAATCCAAATGTAACTAGGAATCTCACCTGGTGGTTCTTAAACTTGGGAGCGGGGTGGAGACACCTCTTTGGAGTTGGACAGCAGCTGTGGATCTTCCCTCTTGAGCACAGCAGCTCTTCCTTCCCTTCTTCTTGGAGTATGGGTGGAAATGGGGAAGGAAAAGGAAGGTTGGGGTGGCTTGGGATGGTAAAGGGTGGTAGTGGAAGGCAAAGGGGGCTGGAAGAGATGGGGTTCGGGGTGTGCAGGTGAGAGAAGAGAGCAGGAGAAAAGCCAAAAGAAAAGCCAACCCCGGACTGAGCTGCTGTTTTGCTATTTATAGAAAAGTTAATGTATCCGGCAACTCAGGCCGGATACACTAAGCCCTCTCCTTATCCGGCCTTCACGGCCGGATACACTAGTCTTCCTTTGTATCCGGTCTTCAAGTCCGGATACAAAACATAATCATTTGAAAATTAAATGCCGCCGCGAATTTGTCGGGCGATCGGCGCGAATCTTGCGCGAAAATCTTCTTGTATCCGGTCTTCAAGTCCGGTCATGAAGGGGAGCTAGTGTATCCGATATTAAATGCCGGATACAAATCGAAAAATTACGGATTTGCCCTTCGACTTGACCGATTCGACCGATTTGACACTTTTGGATATCTACGGATCGCCCCGTACGAATTTTTGATATTTAAGATTTAGTCCCTGAGATATTTTGCTGCGTTTGTCGCCACGTGTGCTGTTCTTGTGCCACGTGTGCAGTTTCTGGTTTTGCTGCTCGGAAACCTTGACAGCTCATATCTCACTCATCTGAACTCCGATTTGAGCAAACTCAATTGTGTTAGACTCGTATCGGAGCCCTCTATTTAATGACATAGGGCTAAGCACTTGGCACGGGGTTCGAGGAAAAGTCAACTTTCGGCTTATCCTCAAGTTTGACTGCCCGCAGAACCTTCATTCGGACTCTGATTCCTGCAAACCCAGTTGCGTTGGAATCATGTCGAGATTCTTTATCTAAGGGTATAGAGCAAGGTACTTGGCACGGAATTCAAGGAAAAGTCAACTCTCGGCTCTTCCTTAAGTTTGACCGCCCGCAGAACCTTCATCCGGACTCCAATTCCTGCAAACCCAGTTGCGTTGGATTCGTGTCGGGATTCTCTATTCATTGAGATAAAGCAAGGTGGCCAAATTTTATCTGATTAAAAGGTCAACTTTTCACCCCTCAGGGTTTGACTTTTTAGCCGGGTTTTGCATTTCTGGCTTTTCGGGAGCACAAAAATGAGGTGCTTACACAGTTTCAACAGTAAAATAGCATGATAATGTAATATACCATCAAACTTTGGCAACTCATGCTAAATCTATATCAATATCATGCAATGACATTACTTCGAATTCTGTGGAATCATAAAACAGATAAAATCAGACTAATCCAAACCACGATTTCAGTAAAGTCTCATGTAATAACAAAGATTTAATTCACTTGTCCAATTCACCACCTCACGACTTACAATGGAAAGATCTAGCTAGGATCGCTCTTCCAAAGCGGAGCACTCAAGCATGAGACATGCATGAGCTGACAAGTACAACCCAGTCCAACCATAGCAAGTTAGTGATCTCTTCAGACCATCGAGTTAGTGATCTCTATTAGATCATCGAGTTAGTGATCTCAATGAGACCATCTAGTTGACTTTACGGGTTGCTGTGGCACATTCTGAGGAGGATGCAAGTTCACAACCCCCGGCCCTTCATGAGCTAGGGTGAACTGCCGTCCTCAACCCCCCCCCCCCCCCCCTAGAATCGTGTATCACATGCTGAACAAGATTATAAATTACGCACGCAATACCCGATGAGGGAGCCACACTGGGCCTGTGTTACCTCATCCCAACACAATACCTGATGAGGGAGCCACACTGGCCTATGTTACCTCATCCCATCACAATAGAAATTCACATTCCAAATACCCAAGCCATAGGATTTCTTACACTGCATAGGACCTCAATCCTCAAGGCAATAACTTCTGAGTTTACAACAAATTGAGTTTTCATTGATTTTTCTGTTTAAATTCAATTATAAAATACACCAAGGTTGTTCATTCCATAATTCCAGAATCTTAGTTGAAAGGAAAATATTAATAGGGAAAATAACAGTTTTAATGATAAAAATGTTTTGAGGGATGATAAAAGTGTATTATGTTTACAAGAATCCAAGCTCCCAATGGAAGCTAATAACAATAAAGCATATTATTGAAAAAGGGGAAAAGTGAAAGGTGGTGGATGGGCTGTTCATTGTTCTTCTACACAATAAAAGGAAGAAAAGATGCCAAGTTGGCTTTAATGACAAGTATTTCCAAAACATGCATGCCCATTATTTTACAATTAAATATACATATCTTATTCCATGGAGTAGCAGTTTAGGAACTAGGATTATACTTGGTTAGCATGTGCTGGTGTGAAGCATTTTTCCTTAAATCAAGGCCTTAGCTCACTTGACCGCAAAATCTAAATATTAGGTTCAAGATTAAAAGGCTCACTTTTCTGTTTGTAGGGACTTGCTTCTGCATCATGCCAATTGCTGTAGTTCTGATAAGCCCTGAAATTGCAGATGATTCTCTTATGCTGCTAAACTTGGTATGTTTAAAGTACTTCTCAATTAACTCAAGATCCTTAAACATTATTTGTTTCTTTACTTAAAATTTATTGTTTTTGAGTATTTCTACTAATCTTGTATTATCAGGTGTGTTTTCCCATGGATTTACCTTTTATGCTCATCTGGTAGCTTGTGTAGTTGCACTAGAAGCAGTGAAGATTTACAAGTATTCTACTAGGTTGTTTTTCTCTTAAACATTAAATGAGTGGTCAGTAATTGCTATTGAGGAATTAAACTATACTTCTTGGCTCTTTTAGAATAACCGAAACTATACTTCTTGGCTCAGTAGAAGCAGTTGCACTAGGAATTAACTGTGCTTTTTATAATTAGAATAACCGAAAACCTCAGGCTGCCAAGTATGGAAGCAAGGGTTCCAGTCTAACAAACACTTTAATCTAATACATGCTTAGATCAAAACAGAAATCCAACGAAACAGAATCCCAACAGACATCGACAGAAACAGAAACCCAACAGACATTGACAGAAACAGAATAACCAGAACCAAACAGTAATCAAATGGAAATTGATCAAAACAAGATTCCATCGAAAACTCAACAGTGGTCGAATGGCAAACAGAGATCGGAAAAAACCAACGAAAATTGATTAAATCGAATAAACTATGCTACTTACTGATTTTCACTCAATCCACGCACACTCTCTCTATTTTCCTCTTCCTCTTCTCTTTTCCTTCTTCTCCTCGTTTTCTCTCCTTCTCTCCACGATTTTTTTTCCTCTTTTCTCTTCCTCCACTCGTTTTCTTCCTCTCTTCCAACGAACGACCAAGAGAAACGACTGCTTCCTCTCCTCCACTCGTCTCCTTCCTCTCCTTTGCTCCATTTCTTCCCCCACGATTTCGTCTTCTCTCGTTTCTTCTCCTAACCCTAACGAACCAAGCAACAAAAACCCCAAATGCCCAATTCGTCAATTGCCTTTTTTTCTACCCATGGAACCAATGAGCTGGTTCATTAATTTGAACCAACCCCCCTTGAACCACTAAACTAAACAAACCCTTTTTAACCCACTAAACTAAATGAACTAATTCAACCAAACGATTTCTCTTTTTCTTTTTCTTTTCTTTCTTCTTCTTTTTTTTTCCTATTTGTTCTTATTTAATAATTTTAAATCTCAATTCCAATTTCTAAAAATTTCAGGGGTTTTACACGCTGCGTGCCCGTATACAAATTTCGCGTGCAGTCAGTCCGTAGATACAATACGGGCAATGCTTAAATAATTAAATTTTGTGCATTTTTGACCTGTTTCAAATCTCAATTACATGTTTTCAATTATTTTCTCATTTTATAGTGCAATTTGGGGTGTCTACAACTGCCCCCTCTTTGCTAGTAATTGGAACCAATTACGAGCAAAGAGCAAAAAGACCCACCAGTTGCACTTTTTGAGATCTTTGTCTAACTAATTGCATTTTGCAAGGATTAAATGGATGATTTTGGAAAAAGAATTTGTGTGGAAGATTTGCTGAAAAGTCCTTAACCTTAAGAGGCAAATCCTCCTCTCTGGTCTCACTGAGCACTCGTGGCTATGAAGTGAGATTTGAGACAAATTTTAAAACAAAAGTGGATAAGGTGGCAATCCTTGCAACTTACAATAAATATAGACATTAATCTTCTGAAAAGTGTGGAGAAAATGATGAAAAATAAATTTTTCTGGGTGGCCTGTAGTTGTAGCACAATGAACAGCAAAGAATAGACACAACTCAAAATTGCACATTTGAAAGACATCTCATTAATTGAACTTCCTTTGGTCAAACAAAGAAATGATAAAAACATGGATTTGAAGATAGCCAATGAAACCCCTGCTTGAAGTCTGATGGGGTGGCATCTCTTCCTTATCTCAGATTTCTTGGAGCTCTCGTGGCTATGAAAAGAAATCTGAGACAAGCAAATTTTGAAAAGAATGTGGATTTAAAATTGACCACTGCAAACTCAATTGATTTTGATGTTTTTCACTTTTCAACGCAACAATAAGGAAGGAAATATTTTATTGAATTTTCCTGATTGATTTTCTTATTTGATATACCTGGGTGCCATTTGATGCCCGAACCTGTGCTTGAATATTCTGCAACTTGCTTTTGCTTCTTTATCTTTTTGCTCTCTCAATAACGATGTATGTGCCTTTACTGCCCATAACATATCTTTATGCTTTTTAATTGCCCAAGTGAATGCCCTCTTCTTGATTGATGGATTTGAGAATCATAATCTGATGATCTAATCTCATGCCCTTACTACCCATGATCTCTTCTTCATTCCTTCTTACTGCCCCGGTAAAATCCTTCTTCATGATTGAAGAATTGGGAACCCTTGTTTAACAGGGAAAACATGCAATTGCTTCAAAGCTTCATTTTTTCTTTTCATTTTTTTTTTCAAATCCAAGGACTAAGGCTTGACTGCTTCTTCCAGATGTTGTAATTCATTTCAATGAAAACCCAGAGGGAAAGACGCTGAGCATGCCCCGGTTTTGATTGCTTGAAGAAGTATTTGCCCATCAGTAGAGATGATCCTCTTTTTCCTTTTTCTCTTTTTTCTTTTTTTTTTCTTCTTTTTCACTCTCTCTTTCTTTCTTTCTTTTTTTTTTACCCTTTTTTTCTCTTTCTTCTTTTCTTTCTTCTTTTTTTTTTCTTTTCTCTTGAAATAAATTAAAATACTCCCCTTTTCTGTAGCTTTGGTTGCTTGACCACCTAAGTCAGGTTGAAGAGATAACTCGCCGCTTCTTTCCAAGATTGAAAGTTCCTGTTTTGATGAGAAACAGAGGGTGTCCTAACATCCAAGGTGGCAAGCAAGGTTGGTTCACTTTCTTGGGTACTCTCCAGGATGATCAAGTGAGATGGCTTGGCACTTATTAGCCCAATCCAGAGACAGTGATCATCTCAGAGATAGGAACTTTCTAGTTCTAGCAGGTTTGAAATCTGTTGTTCTTTATCTTCCTTTGAGGGTTCTTCGGCAGTTTGGAGCGACCCAGGGGATCACGATCCCAACTGGATATGAGAGTTTCCTTGGGCCACTTACACCAGCCACCATGGGGCTAAATGCTCGGTTAATGAATAAGTGGTCCTATGTTCGCTTTCTACGGGGTCCAGTCTTTTCTAAGTCCCATGTGAAGGACTATCATTTCTGGATCAAAGAGCAGGTGCAGAGTCATGCCCCAGTACTAGAGGATCCTCCTGCAGTTCTTCCCCTTACTTATGAGGATATCCTGGAGTCTGAAAGGGCAACCCACAAGCGGCTTCAACAAATATGGCTATGAGAAGCACAAGAGCTCAGGATAAAGGGTATTGATCTGGAGAGGCAACTTAAAGAGTAGAGGTCTTGCCGTATTGCCATGGAGAAGAAACTTGAGGAACAAAGACAGGCTCGTCGTTTTGAAGTCCGAGCGATGCGGAAGAAATATCAGGATTCCTTGGCTAACATTAGGGCTTTGAAGATCAAGCAATCTCTTTCAGATGAGATCATCTCCTTTTTGAGCGATCCAGATGCAGAGGGAGCTTCTGGAATTATTGCAACTCAGGCGGCTCGAATTAGGGAGCTTGAGGAGCAGTTAGGGGGTAGGGATTAGATTCTTTTTTTTTTCTTACCTTTATACAAAGCAAACTCCAATAGTGGAATAATAAAGAATTTAGTTCAAAAATAGGTTTTATATTATTGGCCTCAGAATTCTTAGATGCTTGTAAAAACAGAAGTTTTATGAAAAGTATTTGATTTCTTATCACTGGCCAAAGTATAGTTTTTTTTTTTGAAAGCTGATCCAAAACACTTAATCACATATAATTAAAGGACTTAAAATCAGGTTGAATAATGAAAATGGTAGTCCAAGCAATAAGGAGAGACCAAATCTGTCTATCCTGTGACCTTTAGAATCATCCCCAAATGATTTTTCTTCCATGACCGACCCTGCTAATCTGCTCAGTCTCTAGTGCTTATGCTGACTTCAAACTTGGACCACATGATCAACTCAACCTTTGATTCTTCTTTCTTCTTTTTTCTTCTATTTTTTTCCTTTTTGCCAATATTGCCCCTAGCGCCAATTACGGTTTTCACTAGGGCCGGCTTCTGTATTCCGTCATCACCAACTTTTCTCTAAAAGTTGAATGAATATACTAAAATCACCGAGGGCTTAAGAATAGGACGAAACAAAGGCTAAGCTCGGTTTATGAAAGAAAAGGTATTATAGGCTCAAAATTTTTCTAAGTGTGAAAATAGGTCAACCGGACTTACAGTCATGATGAATTTGATCCCATTCCCCTTTTTGTATTTGGCTTTCATTTGCCCCTATTTTTCTTCTCTTTCTTTTTTTTTTCTTTTTGCCCCTATTGGCATTGCCCCAGTATAAGACTGTAAGTCCAGTTTAGGTTTATCAAAAAAAAATAAACAGGTTCGAATTGGCTTGACTAGGGATGAAAATTTTGGGAAATATAGAAATATGGCCTCAGATCATTTTCTAGTAATATTCATTCAAGGAAAATATCTCTTTCCTGCATTAGAGTTAATTGGCTCAGGAAAATCTTTCCCATCCATTTCTGTTAAGATGAGAGCACCCTCTGACAGGACCTTTTTGACAACATAAGGCCCTTCCCAATTTGGTTTGAATTTTCCACGAGGGTCTTCAAAAAAGGGTAAAATTTTCTTTAATACTAAATTTCCTTCTTGGAAAGTTCTGGGCTTCACCTTCTTATTGTAAGCCCTGGCCATTCTCTTATGATACAATTGACCATGACAAAGCGCTTTCAAACGCTTTTCCTCTATCAAATTGAGTTGATCATGTCTTGACTGTATCCATTCAGCTTCTTCTAATTCAGCTTCCATTAGCACTCTTAGTGAAGGGATTTCTACTTCCACTGGTAAAACTGCTTCCATCCCATAGACTAAGGAATACGGGGTTGCCTCAGTAGAAGTCCGAATTGAGGTTCTGTAGGCGTGTAGCGCAAGTGGTAGCATTTCATGCCAATCTTTGAAACTCACTACCATATTCTGAATGATCTTCTTTATATTTTTATTTACTGCTTCCACTGCCCCATTCATCTTTGGTCAGTACGGAGCTGACTTGTGGTAGGTGATTTGAAATTGCTCACACATCTTTCTCATATCTTTGTTCTCAATATTCAAAGCATTGTCTGATACTATGGCACTTGGCAAACCATAGCGACAAATGATGTTGTGCTTTAAGAATTTCAGAACATGGCTACTTGTGATATTTGCATACGAAGCTGCTTCTACCCACTTAGTGAAATAATCGATTGCTACAAGTATAAACCTGTGTCCATTCGATGCCTTTCGAGAGATCATTCCAATGACGTCTATACCCCACATGGAGAAGGGCCATGGAGATGTCATGTTGTGCAATTCACTTGGGGTGCATTCTTGTTATCAGCATACACTTGGCAAAGATGATACCTTTTGACATGTATATAGCAATCGTGCTCCATTGTCGACCAGTAGTATCCCAATCGCAGAATCTTCTTGGCAAGCATGTGCCCGTTCATATGGGGTCCACAAACTCCTCCATGTACAGTTTCAACTAACCTTTCTGACTCAGTCTTGGCAACACATCTGAGTAGGATATCGTTGTGTGATCTCTTGTACAACTGTCCACCACTTAGTAAAAACTGACCTGCCAACCTCTGTATTGTTCTTTTTTCTGTAGAAGTGACATTTTCTGGCAAACTCCGATCATTTAGGAAATTCTTAATGTCTTGAAACCATGGTACTTCTTCTTCTGATGTTTCTTCTAGAACAAGGCAATAAGCAGGTTCATCTCTGACTTCAATTTCCAGTGGTCTAATATCAACACCTTCTGGCATACTGACCATTGAAGCCAATGTTGCTAAAGCATCTGCGAATTGGTTCTTGGCCCTTGGCATATAGTTGAAGGAAGTTCGAGTGAATTTGGTGCTTATTTTTTCAAAATAGTGGTGATAGGGGATCAGTTTGTGATCCTTGGTTTTCCATTCACCAGTTTTTTGGAAGATGATAAGACTCGAATCTCCATATACGTCAAGTTCCTCCACTTCATGGTCTAAGGCAGCTTGCAACCCAATTATACAAGCTTCATACTCTGCAATATTGATTGTGCATTGGAATCGCAACTTTACTGCGATTGGGATGTGTGCCCCATCTGGCTTGATCAAAACTGCCCTTATTCCATTTCCATTCATGTTGGCGGCCCCATCAAAGAACATTTGCCAAAAGCTTTCACTTTCCTCTTCTTCAGTAAACAGGATTGCCTCATCAGGAAAGTTGGTCTTTAAGGGTTGGTATTCTGGTAGAGGATGTGCAGCTAAGTGATCAGTGATGGCTTGACCCTTAATTGCCTTCTGAGTGATATATGTGAGGTCAAATTCAGAGAGTAATAACTGCCACTTTGCCGTTCTGCCAGTTAAAGCCGGTTTTTCAAATAGATACTTCAAAGGATCCATTCGGGATATCAGTAAGGTGGAATGACTAAGGAAATAATGCCTCAGTCTTTGAGTTGCCCACACCAAAGCACAACAAGTCTTTTCCAAAGGGGAATACTTTGCTTCATATTCCGTGAACTTTTTGCTTAGGTAGTAAATCACCCTTTCCTTTCTGCCTGTGTCGTCATGTTGCCCCAAGACACACTCCATTGATGTCTCCAAAACTGACAAGTAAAGAATCAGTGGTCTTCCTGGAGTTGGTGGCATTAGCACATGTGGGTTTAATAAATATTCCTTTATTGTGTCAAAGGCTTCTTGGCAATCATCATTCCAGACCGTCGGGTTATTCTTTCTCAAAAGCTTGAAAATTGTTTCACAGATAGCAGTGAGCTGTGCTATGAACCGGCTTATATACTGAATCCTTCTAAGAAAACCACGAACTTCCTTCTCCGTTCTAGGTGATGGCATTTCAATGATTGCTTTGGCTTTAGCTGGGTCAATCTCAATTCCCCTTCTGCTTACAATAAATCCCAACAACTTTCCTGATGTAGCCCCAAAGACACATTTTGCAGGGTTAAGCCTTAGACTGTATTTCTTGAGCTTGTCAAACACCTTCTTTAAGTTGATTAAGTGGTCTTCTTCTTCACATGATTTGCCTATCATATCATCCACATAGACTTCCATGTAGCGCCCCAGATCCGGGTCTGCCCTATCACAGCACTAACCCGTACCCGAGACCTACTTATGGGCCCAATAGAACCTGATAAACACAATTTCCTGGGCAATTACAATGTAATTATCAGAGTGCATGACTAAAGAAGCATGGAATAAAAATTTTCCATATAATCAAAAGATCATCTGTACTATAATCTCCAAAACATGATATACATGTGAACAAAATACAACTAAGGCAACTAACCATTCACAATGATCTTCCCAAAATATACAGATAAGTACAAAAGATTCTCCTAAGAGTATAGGTCCAAAAATAATATTTACATCCCATATACAATCCCCAAGAATAAATACATCATCATAATAAGAACCCTACTACAGGTAGAAATGGTAGCCCTCTAGCCTTTACTCAAGCTCACCTTCAATAACTGCCCCGGTACGCGGCTCACCAAGTGGATCTGAAAACAAATCCGGTAAAACAAAACACGCGTGAGACTTAAAGTCCCAGTAAGCAGCAAACATGCATGTAGAGAAACAGTTTATGCAGTTTTTATAACATCATGATGATATTCAAAATTATATAGTACTAAATGCAAACCAAAACAGTTCAATCGGATATAAAAGAAATTCCAATTCAAATATCTCAATCAAATCACCAAATACGATCAAATACTGTAAACATGTCTTGTTAGGACTCGTGGTTAGCATGTCTGTAAATTAGATTAATGACCAGTATCCATTGCCACCTACACGACTTACAGAGAGAAGCCTAGCTAGGGATATCTCAGCAAGCGGAGTACCTATGTATGGGCTGGCAAGTAGTCAACCTAACTAAGGATCCAGACAAAGTGGGATTCCCCACCCACTGCTCGATGAATCGCATGGACTCCCGCCGGTTCCTCGAGACGGAGGGTTGCCGCAGCCCTCTGTTCCCCGAGAAGGCCTCACTGATTCCCCACAGTGGAATGCTATATGGATAAGGCAATTAAAGCTAACAAGCCAATACCAACACACTAATTAGACTCACTGTGGATCCACACCAAGAACAACGTCCAATTAGACGACTCACAATTTAAACCAAACCAATCAAATCAAGGAGTAAAACCAAAGCCAAGTGGAATTCCCCATCCACTATTAAATCAACCGAGGCCAAGTGGAATTCCCCATCCACCATTATATCAACCGAGACCAAGTGGAATTCCCCATCCACTACCAGTCCATACCAAGGGCAAGTGGAATTCCCCATCCACTGCCAAGAAAACCATAGGCCAAAGCCTTGTCAAATCATATAAGAGTTTTTCAACATCGCTTTCATAAATCCAAGCCAAATCAAAACAAAGGTCATAAAATCCTTAAAACACATTTTCGATGAGTGGGTTGATCTTAAAAATCCCAAATAAGTCACCATACCAAATTTCAATGGATTCCGAGACAAAAAGTTTTGGACCTCAAAAGTATTCTAAGTCTGGTTGAAAACGTTGACTTTTCGGTGTCGAATTTTTCTAGAAAAATCTATAAGAAGTTTGGGGCTCAAATTCTGGTTGTAGTCTATTGGAGGGTATACAATTCATCTAGAATTTTCTGGGCTTTTGAAACACTCGTTTGGATATCAAACTCAAAAAGTGACCATTTTTTAAAATCGGGAAAACTGGAAATTTAGGCACAAACTGAAAAGTTGACTTTTTATTGGTTGGGAATTGGGACTTGGGAGTATTTTTATTGGTTCCAAATGGGGGGTAAAACCTTATTTACATGTAAAGACTTAAGTAAATGGAGCAATAAATACACAGGACATTTACTTGAAAGACATAAGGGTGCTATGCGAGAAGCTTGGGTTGTTTGAGAAAGGGTTGAAGAGAAAAAGGGTGAAGAGTTCTTAAAAACAGGCTTCAACGTTCGGGCGTTAAAGGCATAGACAAGGCAACGTTCGGGCGTTGGGGTAAAGACAGGGGTTAACGTTCGCGCGTTGAAGTTTAGAGTTCGCGCGCTAAAGGGTAAATCAAGGCCAACGCGCGCGCGGTAAGTTCAACGTTCGTGCGCTAAAGTCGCGATTAGCCCTGGGCGATTAATCCTGATTCGCGATTTACTTTAACAGAATCTCATTTTTGGGGGTCTTGGCTCAGGATTAATCACCAATCTCCAGGATTAATCTCCGGCTCGGGTTCTTACAAAATTTTGGCTATTTTCAACACGCAACTCATAGAAATCATTTTCAACCTTTCCAACATCAAAGTAGGTGATCACAAAACATCCCAACACACTTAAAAACATCTTCTGAAACAAAGATTCATCTCAAATCTACATGAACACAAATCAACCACATGAAACCTCATTCAAGACACAAATCTCAAATCCTAATATAAAATAGGATCAATAGAGTTGGAAGTCCATGGCAAATCAATAGAACAATAACCAAGATCATCATACAATCAAAACCTACGAATTTTAGAAGTGAATAGCAACATGCAAAATCATTCCTTCAAATAAATCAAACCCTAGAGAGAGAATACGAATTTTGTAATTCATTTTGTTTTGAAAGGGTTTGCTACTTACTTGTTAATGGAGAAGCACAACTTCTCTTCAAGTTCTCTCCTTCTTCTTCTTTTTCTTCTTGCTCAAGCTTTCAAGTGAGCTCACAATCTTCCCCTCTTGATCTATACGTCCAAGACAAGAGAAATGGGTTTTCAAACCCTTAATTAGAAATTAGGGCATCCTTTTATATGTCCAAGTTTTGGGTCTTTCAAATCTGCCCCTAAACAAAGCTTTTATTCAACTAAACCCTAGGGTGTACCTAAGGCATATCAGGGGTACCTTAGTGTCATTCGAGTGGGGTACCTTAGTATTAAGTGGGGTACCTTAGTGTTAAGTGGGGTGTTTGCCTTAGCCACTTCAAAAGGCATGCTTTAGGAATGCTTGGGAGGTGTACCTCAGTTATATTGAGGAAGGGTACCTTGATTATTGAGGGGTGTACTTTAGTTATACAGGGGTACCTTTAGGAAATACAAGGAGGTGTACCCTTGGTAACATGAGGGGTGTACTTTAATAATATAAGAGGGTTACCTGAGTTATAGAATGGGTGTACCTTAGCTACAAGAGGGGGTACCTTAGCTATATAAGGGGCTATACATTAGGGAAAACAGTGGGGGGTTACCTTACTTATATAGGGGTTACTTTAGTGAGACAAAGGGGGTACTTTGGCTATATAGGGGGTGTACCCTAGGTAAAACAGTGGGGGTACCTTACTTATATGAGTGGAGTACCTCTAGGAAATTCAAGGGGTGTACCCTAGGTAATATAAGGGATGTACCTTAGGTATGTTGGAGGTACTTTAGTTATATAAAGGGGGTACCTCTAGCTGTATAAGGGGATGTACCTTAGCTAAACAAGGGGTACTTCAAGTAAGATAGTAGGGTACCTTAGTTAAAATAAAGAGGTACCTTAGGCAATACAAATGAGGTATCTTAGGTATAATTAGGGGGTACTTTAGGTATTCGAATGGGGTACCTTAGGCAATTAAAGTAGGATACCTTAGGTGAAACAGTGGGGTACCTTGGGTAATACTTGGGTGTACTTTGGGTAATACTTTGGGGGTATTCTGGGTAATACTTGGGGGTACCTTAAGTATAGAAATGAGGTATCTTGGGTATACTTAAGAGGTTATTTGAGTATTCTTGGGAGACACTTAAAGTACATTTGAGAGGTACCTTGGGTATTCTTAAGAGTTACTTTAGGTACTCTTAGGGGATAATTTGGGTACACTTGGGAGGTACCTTGGGTAATGTATAGGTGTACTTCTAGTGTTATTCGGGAGGGTACCTGGGGTATATTTTGGGGTACCATGGGTATACTTGGGAATTACTCTAGGTACACATAAGTCTAAATTTTCAGAATTTGATTTCCAATTCATTAAAGCTAATTGGAGAGTATCTTAAACAATTGGAATTGAGAGATAGCATTAATTAAACTTACCTTAATAACTTTCATATCGTTCAATTGATTCCTCTAAATCCTCAAGAATAATCCACATCTACCTCATCTTCATAACACAAGTACTTAATTAATCTACTAATCACACTTTAGATAATTAATCTTAATAATTAAGATATAATCCGGGTCGGGTTTTTACATTCCATCTCCTTATGGATCATATCATGGAATAAGGCTTTCATGGCCCACTGGTAGGTTGCTCTGGCGTTCTTAAGCCCAAATGGCATGACAGTGTAGTGGAAGGTACCCTAAGGTGTAATGAAAGCCGTTTTCTCTTGATCATCCTTAGCCATCTTAATCTAATTGTACCCAGAGAAACCGTCCATGAATGAGAACAAGCTATGTACAACAGTGTTGTCCACCAAGATGTCGATGTGTGGAAGTGGAAAATCATCCTTTGGGCTTGCTTTGTTCAAATCTCTGTAGTCTACACACATTCGGACCTTTCCATCCTTCTTTGGCACTGGCACTATATTTGCAAGCCATTCGGGGTACGTGGAGACTGCCAAAAATCCTGCTTGGAATTGTTTAACCACTTCATCTTTGACCTTCAATGTCCACTCAGGTTTCAATCTTCTCAACTTCTGCTTAACTGGCTTAACATCTGGCAGAATTGGTAGCCTGTGCACAACCATGTCCGTGTCTAACCCTGGCATATCCCGATACGACCATGCAAATACATCTTCATAATCTGCCAAGAACCGTGTCGTTTCATCACGTTGCACCTCAGATAGGCATGCCCCAATCTTCACTACTTTTGGGTCATCCTCGGTCCCTAGATTTATTGATATGGTCTCTTCAATATTGGGTTGGACCCCCTTTTCATGACGCTCCAATTGATATGTGATTTATTTTGGAGGGTCTTTTTCTTCGTCCTCGGTCTCTTCCTCAACCCCCATTAGGTCAAAGTCGAGCTCGAGGTTGAAGTCATACTCAACCTGATCCAATTCCGTTTGCTTATAGGGTTCATAAGTGGTTTGGACCTTTTTGAAAAATTTAATTTTTCTAGAAAAAATGGGAAAATTTTTTTGTGTTTTTTGAGAGCCTTCTAAAAAATCTTTTCCTAAAGACAAAGGCTCATTAAAACCTTCAGGAAAAGGGCATTCCACTAATAGAGTTTCTTTTTGGAAGCCATGTCTGTTTGCCAAACAAACGCGGCTTCAAAAGTAAAGGGAATTTCTTCCCAATTGTTCAAAAAAAAAGAATCTGGAGCAGCGGTAATAACACAAGCCTGTTCCCCAAGTTCAGGGTCCGCATTCGAAATCACTAGTATTGGGTGAGTTGCATCGCCTGCTTCTGCTGTAGGGCTTGTCCCAGATGGAACTTCTACTGTAGCCCAGTCAATGAAAGGTAGCTCATCTGCTCCTTCTTCTTAGTTGCCTTCAGTCATGGCAAAAAAGACTCCAACGTCCTCAGAAAAATCCTGCTCCTGTTCTGCCCGTGGTCAGGCTCACCCAATGCTTGTGAAGGGGAAGGTAGAACAATTGGTTGCAAGGTTGGGGACTTGGGTTTCTGGAATGGGTTGATGTTATAATATGGAGGTTTGGACTGATCCTGGCGTGGAGACAGTTGAATCATGTGAGAAAGCTTCGAAAAAGTTTCCCTGATGTGAGGGAATTTCATGTCTTCCATCTCCTTCTGTCTTCTTTAATTTCTTGGCTTGGACCTCAATCCTGCTCTAGGGACTAGCTTCTTAACCTTCACCGGTTCTATCATTCCTTGCAGGTTAACCCCTAGACCTTTTCTAGGGTGAAAATTGTACTTTCCCAGCACTTTCTTGACCATCCTCTCAGCACAAGTCAATTTTTCTTCTTTTTCCTGATATCCCTTAGGTATAAAATTAACAGTTTCAAACTGGAAAGAGTGAAATGCCATCTTGTCTGCAGTCATTTCCATGTTTATGTAGGGTACATCAGGGGACTACATGGGAGGAACCAAGTTTTCAGCTAGGACTGTAATCACCTTTTTCCCTCTAATATATTTGACTCTTTGGTGGAGGGTAGATGGTATAGCCCTAGCTGTATGAATCCACGGCCTTCCTAGGAGTAGGTTGAAGGCTGCAAGTATATCCATCACTTCAAATGTGATGTTAAAAATATACGGTCCAATAGTGACCGGCAGTTCAACCTCCCCTAAGGAGTGTGTTTTAGAGCTATCAAAGGCTCTTATGATTCTCCCATTTTGTTTAATTTTATTTTACTCCAGACCGAGCTTAACAAATATAATTAACGGGCAGACATTTAGAGCCGACCCATTATCAATCAAGACCCGGGCTATCATGCAACCCTTACTGAGCACAGCTATGTGCAAAGGATCAACATGATGGTAGCCTGCTGGGCTGATCTCGGTCTCAAAGAAAGTTATGACATTGTGGGATAAAATCGGCCCAACCATCTTGCCTAGTTGGTCTGGTTCAATATTTTTAGGCACATGTGCCCCCTGAAGTACCTTTAACAGAGAGTCCCTATGTTTTTCAGAATTCAACAATAATCCAAGAATTGAGATCTAGGCAAGGACTTTGTTCAACTGCTCGACAACATTGAACTCACTCTTTTTTATGATTTTAATGAGGTCAGCAGCCTCACTGTCAATTACCTGAGGGGCATCTTCCCCTACCTTGGCCTTTCCTTTTGTTTTCTCTTTCTCAGCTTCTTCCCTTTCTTTCTCTGTCTCCTTTTGTTTTTCTCCTACACATTTTCCTGACCTCATCATGAGGTTCACCTCTTTCTTTTTTCTGTCTCAGCTGCAGGAAATGTAGTGGTAAAGCCTTCGCTTTAATTCCATGGCACAGCGGATTCAGAGTAGGAAGGCTTAGGAACATTTATCACCAATGGAGGAAGTTTGGACTTGGATGATGAAATCTGAGTGAGAGGAACAACAACAACCAATGGTGGAAGTTGTTTTGGTTGAGGGGTTACAGAAGTAACAGAAGCATTGAGATGGTCACAGTTTATGACAAATGGCGGTTTTGATGGAGTTGGTAAAGAATGGGTGGTTGGATTGCAATTGATAACTAGAGGTGGTTTTGCAATATTCAATTGGGTCATGAGAGAGGAGGTCCAGTCCAAAGTAGAGCTAATATTCTCAGCAGCACTATCATTCCTTTTTGAATCATGTTTATTTCCTTACCCTTATTTCCTCTGTCAAAATAAACTTTGACCATTGTCCCTATAGGAGCAATTAACTGGGATGGGTCAAAGGTTATTTTATTAGAGGAGATGACCCCTATAACATTAAATGGACCTGCCCCATGATGCTGAGGCAAAGGGTTTTGTCCTATGTTTGTTCTAGGAGGATTGGGAGTCCCTGTATTGAAAGATAGGGTATTCTGGTCAAGCAAGTCTTGAATGGCATATTTCAAAGGCCAACACTTGTCAGTAGGGTGCCCAAGTGCACCCATGTGGAAATCACAAGTGGTGGAGAGGTCAAAATTTCTCCCCTTGGATGCATTCGGATTTGGCTCTCTTAAGGTAATATACCCTGCTTGCAACAAGGTGGGCAGCAACTGAGATGGAGACATTGGAATAGGTTTTCTCCTTGCTGCGAAATAGGCATCCCTTTTCTCTTTAGTAAAAACCCTTTTTTGGTCTGAGGGTGCTGCTGGAACAGTAATCCTCATGGGGGCCTGGGTAGATGGAGTGGATGGAGTAGGAAAATGAGCGGGTATATTGATTTGTATGGGCTTGTTAGGGCCAGATGGTGGCTGTCCCATGTTTATCTCCCCCTCTTTCTTGTTCCCATTCTTTCTCAACCCACTTCCTTTCTTTAGATTGGGGTCCTGCTGACTGATCATAGCAGAGTGGTCAATTATTTTACCCGACTTGATCCCATCCTCTATTCGGTCGGCCACTTGTACTAAGGCAGCAAAATTGGTGGTGGTCTGACCCACTAGGTGGCTATAAAATGGTTGACCCAATGTACTGATGAAAGTGGAAATCATCTCTTGCTCTAGCATGGGTGGCCTTACCTGAGAGGCAGTCTCCCTCCATCTCTTGGCATACTGCCTTACGAATTCATCCTTTCCCTTACTCATTCTTATTACATCGTACCTATCTGGCACGATCTCTGAATTAAACCTGTATTGAGCTAGGAAAGCGTCTGCTAGGTCCTTCCATCTTCCGATTTTTCCATGGTCTAATGTGGCAAACTACCTCAAAGCCGTTCTAGTCAAGCTCCTTTGGAAGAGCTGAATCAAAACACCCTCATCCTGACCGAACTGGCATAAGGCACCGCAGTAAAACTTCAGATGGCTCATGGGGCAGCCGGTGCCATCATATTTGTCCAGGTCTGGGCACTTGAACTTGGCTGGCAGGTTAACATTAGGATATAGGCACAAGTCTTCAAAGTTGGTGCCCCCAAAGTTGTTCACCCCTTTTACTTCCCTCAGTTCGTCTTGGATCATCTCCAGTCTGTGCATGAACTTCCTTTCAACCTCCTCCTTCATTCTTTCCTTTTCTTTTTCTTTCTCAGACTCAACTGTCTCATCCCTGATCAGTATAGGTTCAGGGGTTGGTTCATAAATGGGTTCAGGAATAAGTTGAACCGGAGGTGGAATGTTGGTTTGGGGTGGAGGTGCTTGGTTGGAAGTGGACGCTTGGTTCTGGGCTTGGACTTGTTGGGCCTGCATCGCTAGTAAGTTTTCTAGCATTCGGGCTAGTCCTGCCACTTGTTCCTGTAGCAGGGCAACGTCTGGATTAGGAACATCAGCTTCATTCTCAATGGGATTCATGGTGCGAGCTCTTGATCTGGTTACAGAAACTATGGTTTCAAGTGTATTGGTACCTGAAAAAAAATAAAGAAAAACATCAGTTCCAATTTAATCTCATTTACATACCTATGAATGCCTATGTGCAGGCTAGGTGAACATGAGTTTGGATTTTTTTTATTTGCTTCTTTTTTTTTCTTTTAGAATTGTTGGAATATTCTAGGGCTTCTAACTGGTCCCACAAAAAGAGAAAAAAGATCTGAAATTCAAAGGCTTTCAAAGGCCCTGGGATATTTTTGAAAAAGGTCTGAAATTCAAAGGCTTTCAATGGCCCGAAGAAAAAGATCTGAAATTCAAAGGCTTTCAGAGGCCCAGGGGAAAAGTCTGAAATTCAAAGGCTTTAAGAGGCTCAAAGAAAAAGATCTGAAATTTAAAGGCTTTTAGAGGCCCAAAAACAAAATCTGAAATTCAAAGGCTTTCAAAGGCCCAAGAGTATTTTTTTTTGAAAAAGGTTTGAAATTCAAAGGCTTTCAGAAGCCCAAGGATATTTTTGAAAAATGTCTGAAATTCAAAAGCTTTCAGAGGCCCAGGGGAAAAGTCTGAAATTCAAAGGCTTTCAGAGGCCCAAAGAAAAAGATTTGAAATTCAAAGGCTTTCAGAGGCCCAAAGATTTTTTGAAAAATGTCTGAAATTCAAAGACTTTCAGAGGCCCAGGGGTATTTTTGAAAAAGGTCCGAAATTCAAAGGCTTTCAGAGGCCCCAAAGAAAAAGAACTGAAATTCAAAGGCTTTCAGAGGCCCATAAATTTTTTAGAAAGGTCTGAAATTCAAAGGCTTTCAGAGGCCCAAAGATTTTTTGAGAAAAAGTCTGAAATTTAAAGGCTTTCAAAGGCCCAAAGATTTTTTTTTTGAAATATTTTATTCAAACTCATTTCCCTTTATCATCATTTAAAGGTTAAAGGAACAAGATTTAGTGGGAAAAACTGTTTAAAACTGAATTTTCCGCGAAAACCGCATATATAGTACGGTCTGGCCTTGCCCGCACTTAAAATGCGAGCGAGCCGTGACCGTATAGCCAACACGGGCGAGCCCATCCCGTATAATAAATGCGGTTTACGGAGCTATTTTCTGTTTTTTTTTTCAGTTTTTACATGATTTGATCACTTTGATTGCTCATCCAAACATACGGTTCACCCTTGCTAGGCTTCTAAACTGTCCCAAAGTGGACTTTGACCTATTTGCAAAAATACCTGTTTAGGAGGGCACATGTTCCCTCCAAATTAGCCACCATACTCAAGAATTTGGTATTCTTTGGTTGCCTCTTGTATGAACATTGGGTAGGATTAATTTTGAACAGAGTTAAAAACTCTTCCTATGGGCTACACCAAATTTAGGATACATGCCTTTTTGGGACCAATTTTATTCCAAACCGATGGACACCATGACACCCCTATGACATGAAAATAATGCAAAAGTTAGGGTTACCTTGTTTACCTTCAATAGGGCATCCACATATGCTTTGGCTTGTGAACCATGCAAACAGCATTCCCTCAATTACAAACCCATATCCCCACGTAATTGTGTACTTTAGCCAAAAACGTGTAACTCCACCTTCAAGCGTAGGGGTTTTGGCTTAATGGCAACTTAGAACTCAAGCCTAGTGATGACCAAAATCGAATCACAGATCCACATTATCATCACATCATTGGCCCAAAGTTCTAAAGTGAATGTTTTCACTTTCACTTTCCGAAGTATCGACCTCATTGCGCCAAGCTACACACATTCGGGTTCAACTTCCTATAGGTTAGGGGTAGGCTATGTAAAATAAAACGTGCACAGTGCATATGTAAAATTTGGTACATTCCCAACGTCCCAAACCCTTGCCATTATTTTCGTAGCCATGCATATACAAACCAAGGCATAATAGGAAAGCATATTTAAAGTAAACAGGTAAACAAAGCAATCCTATAGCACCTAAACATGCTCACAAGAATCACCAAAACATGCAAACATATGATCATGTTATACAACCCAAAACACATCATGGAGATCATACTGAAAATTAAAACATGCTATTATAAAAATACAGCAAGAAATCAGCATGGTTTAGCAAAACGAACCCCCCTCTACGCATGTTTCTAGAAACAATTCTATAAATCAGAATTAAGCATGTTTCTACCCCCATGAACTTTTAAGCAATAATTCAGATTTAAAACATACCAAGCATGCTTAAGAACACCAAATAGCAAGCAAAACAAAAACATCAAACATGCTAAAAAAGACACAAAATAACAAGCAAACAAAAACATGAACAAATACACTAAAAGGCTGAAATCCACAAGTCCCCAGCAAAATCGCCAGTTATGAGACATGGAAAAATCAATTCAATGACTTCCTAAATCATCACACGGGATTGGTTAAAAACAAAGAGTCGCCACCATTCTGTTTAGGTGTGAATGGATACCAAAATATCAAATAAGCACAAAAAGGCAAATTTAGGGTTAAAATAGCCCTATTAAAAAAAAACAACCAGAGGTGGGTAAGGGGATTAGATTATGAATAGGGGAAGATATTAGGCACCCCTATTCATCCACACAAGGTGGTTGCCAGGTGTGAGCGCGTGGGAAACGCGGCACGGGGTAAATTCGGAGTCTCCACCGCCTGATGGGGTGCAGGTGGACACCTGGGTGCCTAAGTTTGTCTATTTTGGGCTTTGGTCTGCGGCTTGAGATTCTAAGTCGAGGTCTCGGTTGCGGTCTGGGGAAGTCCGTAGACACCCCAGTCCACCCCGTCGGATGACGGATCCCATGGGTTTCTCTGGTTTGAGTCAACTCAGTTGGTCTCTCACTCACCCGATTCCTAATCCAGCATTCAATTTAGTGAAGTCTGGTGGGACCGCCAAAGTGGTGTGGGTCCCTTTACTTGATTTTATCTTTTTAATTAAAGTGATGTGAGTCTGATTGGGTGGGCCCCGTTGGAAGGCCTACGGATTCCTTGGTGGGCTTGGTTGAGCCCATGTGTCCCTTGGTGGGCCTCGGCCTAGCCTGAGAGGCCCTTTGGGCTTTGGTTCAAGTGGATTGATTTTACTTTAAAGTTTAAGTTGAATTTAAAGTGATTTTTATGCAAAAGCGGGCCGGGTTGGTTTGTGGGCCCTTGAGTGGGCCACACAGTTGTTTGCCAAATGATTTGAGATCTATCTTGCTTAAGTTTCCAAAGTGGGCCGGGATTTGGGCTTGGGGCCCTTTACCTGGACTTGGGCTTGAAAGCCCAAGTCTTCATGAGTTAGGGTTTGGAAACCCTAAAATTGGCTTGATTTAATGGGCTTCAGCGGGCCCGATAGGCCTTGCCCGTGGTCTCGGCCAAACCATGCATAAATATGATCAACATGCTTCAAAATGGGCTTGGGTGGGCCTCAATGGGTTTGGCCCACTCAATCAACTTGATTATCTTTATTTAACAAAAGTAAGTTTTATCGGGCTTGGTGGGCCCCGTTGGAAGGCCCACTGGAAATCCAATTGGGCCGGGTCGGTCCGAGGCCCATCTTGGGTTTCCGGGTGACCCAGAAACCCAACTAGTTCAATTGGTTCGGTCAAACCAAGCACAAAAATAGCAAAAGAGCACAAAATAGCAAAAATAACATTCTGGCATTGTAGCCAGCCTAAGATGCCGGTTACACACAAGGTTCTGTGTATCCAGCATCTTTAGCCGGCTACACATGGGATTCTGTGTATCCGGCATCTTTAGCCGGATACACATGGGATTCTTTGTATCCGACATCTTTAGCCGGATACACATGGGTTTCAGTTGATCCGGCCTGAGTTGCCGGATCAACATACAAAGGCTTGTTTTCTAATTTTTGCATTGGGGTTGGGTTTTTAGGCCTCTTGGGGTGTTCCGGCACTGTGACAAGGACCTAAGTGTCCCTGTTTTGGTTCCTCATACTCCACATGTCAATAACCAAACAAGGATAACACGAATCCATCAACAACCTAGCATGCATGCTCTTAAACCATGGAAACTACATGCATTTTGACAGATTTTTATACATGGGACAAAAGTGTGTGTGAGTGAGCATGCTTCATGTATGAGCAAGTGCTACAAGTAAGAGCATGCAATGTTATTTACAAGTAGCTGGATGGTACGAAAGTGGGAACATGGTGGAACATGTATTTCGAAAAAATATGCATGGGTGATCTAATCTAAACAATCCATCCTAAACAAGCAAACCCCATTTGTTAACTTCATGCTCAAAACAAAACACCAAATCATCTAAACAAGACCATTAGGAGAAGGGAAAGAGGGGATGGTTAAGATGGGGTACAATAGATGATCAATCAAAGGGGAACAACCCTCCCCCCATCCAAATGGAGCAAAGCTATGGCAACAATTGATATGAAAAGTGCCTTTGAAACCACATGTGAATGGGAACCCTCCATCCCTTGAGGCCATATGCACTCTCCTTACCATGAGAGGCATCTTATGTGAAGGAGATAAGGGGGAGACACATAAAAATCATGTTAAAAGATACCTTTCATGCAAGAAACACAAGACTCTTAAAACCTTCTCGAAATCACCTTATTTCCATATATGTGAAACCAATAGTAGAAAGAAACAATACCTTGGGGTTACAAGCTCTAGAGAGGAGTGAGCACCTCCTTGAAGCACAAATGATTGCTGGAGCCTTCCCTTCGCACCACCAACAGCAGGTGTTCTTCCCTTCCTTGCTTGGATGAGAGTGAGGAAGAAGAGAGGAAAGGGGGTAAGGTAACCTTGGGATTGTGCCTAAGGGTTTAGGGAGCAAGGGGTGAGCTTGGGAGAGAGGTGGGAGCCCTTTGGAGAAGAAAAGTCCAGCAACCAAAAAATGGGAGAGAGATGGACGTATGGGTGCTTGGGGGGGTTTATTCATGTGGCAATCCTATGGGCATGCATACATGGGGGGCATAATCATGGGAGAGAGAGATAGAGAGAGAGTTGCATGAGGGGTGGCATGCATGGATGATGCCCATGCATGCCCATCCACCATGAGAGAGGGGGATGCATGTATGAGGCATGCATGGTTGGTCATGGGGGGAGAGAGAGTGAGAGAGAGATGCATGAGTGGTGGCATGCATGGATGATGCCCATGCATGCCCATAGGGGACACCAATTATGAGTAAATCCCAATATTTGTGGATTGGTCCCTGGAACTTTGGATTTTTACAGATTTAGTCCATGATACTTTTGGATATTTACAGATTTAGTCCTTGATACTTTTCATATTTACAGATTTAGTCCCTGATACTTTTGGATATTTACATATTGGTCCCTGGGATATTTTCTTAAGTTTTGATGCTTATGGATCTAGTCCCTGATACCCTTGGATATTTGCAGCTTTACCCTTGAGATATTTTTCATTAATTTGGGTAATCACATATTTAATCCTTGGGACCTTTTTGCTCTGCTGCTTGCCACGTGTGCAGACTTTTGCCACGTGTGCAGTTTTCCAACACCCTACTCTAGAACTTCAACTGCTTACATCTTCTTCATCCGGACTCCGATTTGGGCAAACTTAGTTGCGTTAGAATCGTATCGGAGCCCTCTATCCATTGGCATAAAGTTAAGCAGTTGATTTGGGGTTTAACTTTCTGCTCCCCTTCAAGTTTGACCGGCTCATAGATCCTTTATCCGGAGTCCGATTCCAGCAAACTCAGTTGCGTTGGAACCGTGTCGGGATTCTCTATCCACTGAGATAAATCAAGGTGGCCAATTATCACTTGATCAAAAAGTCAACTTTTCACCCCTTAGGGTTTGACTTTCTGTCTAGGGTTTGCATTTCCGGCATTTCCGGGGGTGCAAAAATGAGGTGCTTACACCAGGCATTGTTCATGTTAAAATAAAGGAAAAAGGACTTGCTACAAAAATCATGAAAAATCACAAAAAAAGACAAAAGTGTATGGTTTTTTTCATACAAATAGCCTTATTGATCCAGAAATTTCAAATATGATCATACCATTCCTAGGGTTTCATGATTAAAATAAAATTGAGATAAAATCAAATAAAACCAATTTAAAGTGAAAACTTCAAAAATCTGGCTTCAAGCTAAATTCTGGAAATCTAGAAAAATATGATTTTTATAAAATATTTTAGAATTGAACTTGAACAGTCCAAGACATAGATATAGCCCAAATTTCACATTAAATCAAGAAATCAAAACCAAAAATACCCACGTTGATGAAGAACATTAAAAGGGGAGAACTTAGACCGTAGGGTCTTCTTTCAAAAACGAAAAAGGACTCAAAAACCATCTCATGAAACCCTAGAAGTTACTTTCAGGCTTCTAGATCCAGATCTATCATATAGATCATGATGGATCCAGGATCTTAGCCTAATATCACAAAAATCATGAAAACAGTGCTGTAGGTGCAAAGATGTGAAAAATCCAAATTTTAGAAAAAAGTAGGGATCTCATGCTATAAACATCATGGATTCATATGATTTATTCAGATTCAATCACAAGATCATTAAAACACTAGCAGGATATCCAAAGCAGACATATCTCACAAATTAGAGCACATGGGGGTCTACCCTACGGATCCACCTGTTCTCTTTTCCCCTAGCTCTCTCTTCACGTTTTACGGCTAGAGAGGATTCTTGAGGTACTTAGAGATAGGTTTGGGTATACAAACACAATCAAAGCCCTTATTCTAGAACAAAGGAGAAAAACAGATTATGGGTTCTATTCTAGGAACCCACCTATTCTCTTTTCCCCTAGCTCTCTCTTCACGTTTTATTGCTAGAGAGTATTCTTGAGGTACTTGGAGGTAGGTTTAGGAATACAAGTATAAACCAGGCCTTATTCTACAGCAATAGAGAAGATCCTATTATCTCTAGAATTGAAGACAGAAAATAAAAGGGAAAAGGGACTTACCTGGATTGAGCAAGCAGAGCAGCAGGGATTCCTCTCTTCACTTGAAGCTCCTTAGACTTCAAAATTTCGTGGCCCTTTGCTTAAGGATCTCACATCTATTTATAGGCAAACCCAGGGGTATGGCTGGTCCAGAGGGATATACCATGATCCCCCAGAATGGATTGAAAATAAGGATAATGCCCATCCATGACGAACAAGGATAATTCGAATGAATAAATAAACAAATTCACTCACCAAGAGATATATTTGGATGTAGATAAGGCTCAGAAATCGAGCAAAGATCAAATTCGCACAAATCTCCTGTGTCCGTATATACATTGCGGGCAAGTCGTGTCCGCATTTTTATTACGGGTACGGTATGTCCATATATAAAATTCGGGCGCGACCAGCCCGTAGGTATAATATGGGCACTGCTTAAATGATTGAATTTTATGCATTTTTGACTTGTTTCAAATCCCAATTACATGTTTTCATTATTTTCTCAATTTGTAGTGCAATTTGGGGTGTCTACACATGCTTTTGGCTTTTCTAATTTGTTTGGTCCTTTTCCTTATGCTTCTAGAAAGATTTCAACTGATTCCTCATTTTTTCCATTATATATATATATATATATATATATATATATATATATATATATATATTATTTATTTATTTTGTAACGTGGGAACCTATCCTAGGCGGGGCCTCAATTGGACCCACCCTAGGAGAGTAAGCCCCTAGATATATGAACCCACCCACAAGGCCCATGTGTTGTTTAGCTTCGAGAGCATAGAAGCTAGGGAGGTTTTGAACCGAGGATCTCTTGGTTTAGAATTCATTCCATGGTCCTAACTTTTAGAATATCCCTTTTTTTTCTTCTGAAAAAAAAGTTATGTTGAGTTTAATTTTCCATTGAATGCAGCTAGTTTTCTTCCCATTTTGGGATGTGGATTAATTACCAAACACAAGGGGTGGATAAAGAAAATAATTTCATGATAAATAGAAGCATTTAACGTTGTTATATAATATATAATAGCAGGGTGCACGTGCAATTATTACTGCCCGTAGAAAGAAACTGGCAATCTAATTAGTTATAGTTGAAGGAAGAGAATATATAGAGGAGAAAAGCTTATATATGGGAAAGAATGTAATTTGCCCATATATAAAATTAAAGAATTACAAGTACATGTCCTCCAAAACATTCACGATTCACTGCATTATACAGATGTCATTTCCTTGACCACCGAAACTCTGGCCCTGTTAATGGTTACGAGGCATAAATAGATATGTTCTTCAAGCTCCTCTACTTGCTTCCTAAGTCCAACGTCACTCTTCCTCAACTCTTTCACTACTTCTTGCAAAGGATACTTGTCTTTCCTTCTCTCCAGACAGAACTTTATCATCGCCTTGTTGTGCTCAATCTCATCATGAAGCCGAGTAACAAGTCTGCCCATTGTGTCAAAATCTCTATTTAAGATGTAAGTTCCCTTCGCTGCTATATCAAGTTGATCCACCCCTTTCCTCATAAACCCACTTCTTAAAAATTGAAATATTGAAGTTTTTCTCTTCGACAGTAAGGATTGGAAGGCGAAGATTGCTGATCCCATGAGTATCCCACAAGGATTATGTGCAGCTAGAACAATAGCTGCAATTGCAACCAAACCACAACATGCTATTAAGGAAATCCCAGCTGCTCTCTTGAAGTACTTTATCATCTTAATCCTCCTAGCCATCTTTTTCCTTTTTGATTTTAATTGGTGCAACACTGATGAGTACCTATCATGAATTAGCTTGAAATCATTTTTGTCTGGACTAGAGAAGGGGTTGATAAGGAGATTAAATGAATTAAGTTCAGAAAACACAAAGTTGAATTGTTCAGGAGAATAATCGCCAATTATGTCGAGCGCATGCTGAATAAAGTGATAGTTAGACTGGATTTGGTTAATGCCTGTTAAGAGTTGGCTACAAATTTTAGAAGCCTCAGCACTGATATCAAAGTAATTGAGCATGAGACCTTTGAGTTCAGGTTTCTTAGATATGATCGCTTCTTCGAGAACCATGGCTATGGTTTCCTGTCCAGGCTCAAGGAGGATTTCAGAGATGTTTTGATAACAATAAGACGTCGAAGACGACTCGTTCACAAGTAAATGAGCCTTTGTGAGAAAATTAGCATAAGATTGAGTCCTCAACGCCTTGAAATACTCCTCATTGACATTGAAGCTTCCATGGACATCCTCACCTTCTGTAACACATAAACAAAGATAAAAGATCAATAAAATGTGCTTTCCTTTGTCTGCATATATTGTATGCGTGCATTAGTATGGATTTTATGCCTTCGACACACGCAAGAAAGTTGCATCAATCTGTAAGTAGATAAAAGAAAGTAGCAAATCTCTGCACTCAAACCCATTCCTATAAAAGCTTCTGAAAGCTTGAAAAAGGGAAATTAAACCTTGCTGTGAACTGATAAATTAATCATGAAAGCAGCATTGAATCTAAGTAGAAGTTTCTTTTTCACATCCTGTTCATAACCTAACGGATGAGAAATTACAAAGGAAGCAAAACAAGATGTTGGCACACCTTAGAAAATATTTTCTGGGGATGTTTAATGATTCGACTATTATCAATCTACTAGAAGAATGACATGACAGAAAGAAAGTAGTCTGTACACACTACGTACCTTTGTTCTTGAAAACTCTGAATCTCTTCCACATCGTCTTAAGTTCTTGTTTGAGAATCACGAATTTGGTGGTTTGGATCACAAGCGACAGCTCTCAACTATACTTTGATGGATATCTAAACCGAATCTCTTATGCTCAAGAACAGAAAAATACATAAAGCCTTTAATAAGCTCTTCAACTTCGTAGGTTGTTGTGGCTATGGATCTTTGCTTTTTAAAGCCACCAAAAAGGTGTTTCAAGGAATGTGTTTCACGTTACCCGTTCCAGAACTCTATTCTCATCCCATATTTTGAGACAGAGAGAAAGAGATAAAAAGAAAGAGAGAGAGAGTTACTTCTCCCAATATATTGCAAGCTATAAGGCTAAAATTGCTGCAAAATCCCTCTTTATCTTGTGGCTTTGTTCATCTGTTGTTCTCTATCCTTTTCATCTTGTCAATTGTTTATATCCTCTTGTTAAAAAGTTCAAAAATTTCGTGAACTTTAACACGACTAAAAATCTTAGTGAGGGAATATAACGAACTAGCTCCCACTTTTTTTTTTGGTAGAAACTAGCTCCCACTTGTTCTGGAGACATTGATGCCCTTAAATGAGTTAAAATTACCAAACTAACCCCTTAAGGAAAACGGGATTACCAAGAGACATCAGGGTTTTGGTATTCTAGTTTGGAACTGTATGTTTTATTGCTTCAGATACCTTATAATCTACATCTATATTATATATAACGAGAATAGGCTTCTTGGGAAGCATGCCAACAACCATGCACGACTTTCCCGAAAAGCCTTTATCGCTCATTGTTAACACATAATTAATGTCGGGTTCAAATAGTCAAAACTCTGTCTATTTGTTTAAAATCTGGACAATTACAAAACTATTCCCTCTCTCTACGTGCAACTGCACATGCACCCCTGCTAGTGGGTATCTAAACTAATGAACTGACCAATTTGAGTTTTGAACTGCAATTGACCTACTTGTGTAAGAAATTTAATCCTAAACGTTCTAAGTTTCCAGGGTTTACGGTTTGGGTCAGAAGTTGCCAGCTCTAAATTCATGCTAAATACCAAGCTTAGATTAGAGAAGGTTATTATTGTAGTTTTGTGTGAAATAAGTGGAACATTTATAAGAAGGCAAAGAAGAATTCATGAATTGTAAGGACGGTTGAGGAACGTTGAGGCTTCAGCAAGGCAGTTTGGCAGGCCATCCGTAAAGTTGGAAAGTCCCCTTAACAACCTCATGTTTTTCAGCCCTTAACCGACCGACCGATTCCTAAAACTTCTATCAGAAGAAACAAATCTCTCTCTCTCAATTCAAGGGATCAAAAGAGACCGTTAAAATCCACGTGGGATGTGGATAAGTAGCAGAACCAGAGTTGAAGAGAAACCCATATAAGAAATCCTTCTAAATTCCAAGAGATTTCAGAGAGAGAGACAGAAGCGTAGGGAGATCAATTGGTGACGACCTGTATGTGTATCTCATGATTCACATCATCAATTTGTGTTTTCATAACCATTTGATTGTCACTTTTCACGTGTTTTATTGGAATAAGTATGAGCTAATCTCTGTCTTTGCCGTGTAAATGCAACCATTTCCAGCCACTAGTTTCGTTGATTGGGAATTGATTTGAGTGTTCAAAGAGACAATGGCATAACCACACTTCTAAGAGTTTAAATATGGTTTTGCGGAACCCGATTTCGCCTATCATATATGTTGTCATACTTATTCGTCAGCAAGGTTAGTTGAAACTTGGCAGACTCTAGTTATAGACCAAAGAAAAAAAAGAGAAAAAAGAAAAAATAACTTAGCTGATCGAATATATATATATATATAACTTACACACTCTTGTCATCGATTATCTATATTAATGACAGCTCCTACACTAATAAAGAGGATCAGACTTAATAAGCATCATGCTTATGTGATTAAACTGGTTCAACTTCTCAAAAAGGGCCTCACATCTTCTCCTACGCCCCCTCTCCTACAAAATTACAGCGTCAATAATATAACGACACGTGTCCATAAAAAGTTAAAAGAAACTTATGGCGTTTATTTCACCGTCTCCATCTCCGTCAATTTGAAAACGAACATTTGACTAACCCTCCTTAACTCGTCTTCTTCAAAACCCGAAAACCCTACCCCACGTCTTTATCGGTTTGAAAAATTTTTCGTCTCTCCCGTTTTATTCGTCGTCTTTCGTCTCTCCCCTTTTTAATCTGCTCCAAAAGATCTTCTACCCAGCTCTTCACTGAAATTCTTGGTTGCTTTACGGAGCTCATTGTAAGAGAACAAACTCAAGGTGACCTCAGTCAGACCCAGATGCCCACTTTCTGACAGTCTTCTATACCTCATTGCTTGATGCTTGCAAATGTAGAAACCAGAGATTACAGTTCCAGCACATGAAATTGTGACAAGGCCTACACTTCCAAGAAGAGTTTGAACCCATGATTTCTTGTTTTCAATAATTTTGAGGGGGGTGGGCGGCGGGCGGGCGGGGGCGCTTCTTCTCCAGGGCAGTTGGCTGTGGGGTGAGTGACTTCACCAAGGCAATGGTTTCAGGATCCGCAAACCTTCGGATGTATCTGAGTGGAAAGCTATACATAGAGCAATTCCCACTCTGAAACAGAGCTGCCCCACAGTTACAATCTTCCAAGCAAGACACGCTGCAATTTTCTTTGGACATTGAAGCTTTATGGTTTGGAATGTCTACCCAAGTGAAATCATCCAAAAGTGTGATGTTGTAGTGTAGTGCCCTGCTCCCTTCCTTGCTTTCAAAACATTTTTCTTTGGTGAAGTCGTTAAAGCAGCTAAGGTACTCATGATTTTGGGTTTTTGGGTTTTGAGGAGGGCGGGTTAAGGAGGGTTAGTCAAATGTTCGTTTGAAATTGATGGAGATGGAGACGGAGAAATAAACGCCATAAGTTTCTTTAACTTTTTTATAGACACATGTCATTTAATTATTGATGCTGTAATTTTGTAGGAGAGGGGGCGTAGGAGAAGATGTGAAGCCCTCAAAAAGTTACTTATGTATTTGGCATGTTTTCCCCCATGGGCATAGGCAGTCCATTTACATGGAGCAACAAATTAAAGTCCAAATACGATAATGCAGAAATATTATATTCCTCTAATTATATACATGCAACTGATCATTGTAAAAGATAACAATATAGTCAAATAAAATGGAACTACTATAAAACATGCATATATTAGTATGAGACAATTTATACTTATCTGGTTTTAACCTATGTCTGAATTAGTGATAAAATCTAAAAACTTCCTATGGGTAAAGGTCGCAAATATTTTAATAGATTTAACTATAAATATTCCTGACAAAGCAAGTAATTTATACATCGAGATTAATTAATTAGGAAAATTTGCACCTATATATGTGTAAAAGAATTCACTTCATCCTCCTGTATAATTCTCTACTTTATTTATGACTATATATAATTTGTGATAGGCAACTTTATTGAGACACAAACCAATTAAAAAAAGTAATACGCTTATGTGATTAAAAGTTAATTTTTCATTTCAACAAATGGCCCATAAATTCTTTGGTTCATATTAATCATGCCAAACAAAAAGTTTTGATAAAATACAAAAAAGCATGTTTGGTACTATCATACTCCTTTGGCGCTACCAAATTAATATGCTAAATTATGTGTACAAACATCCCAAATGTCCCACAAGTGACATATTTTATAGTATAAATTCCTCTTATAACCACAATTAGTTCATATTCTAATTTATGGGCTCCCAATTAAGTGCAGAAGGGTACAAATCCAATCCAAAAATAGGTCTAACATTTACTCGCTCTCAAGAGTGCAAATCCTTCCAAAATAGTTATACACCATTTTCTGTTCATATCGGTTGTAAAACTACGAAAAACTGGGCGTTTTGGAACAAATTCCGCAAACAGGGCCTAATATAATGCTATGGCCCTCTGGCGCACGTAGGGTCAACAAAATTGACGATGCACGCACCCGTCCGGTCCAAGCGTGCTAGCTCAAGAGTATAGGCCACTTGCCTGGGATAGCCCACACAAGCATAGGGGACCCACAAATTCGAGCTAAGCGACTGAGCCCAGGACACTCTAGGGCCTAAATCATGTCTCTGATCCACTAAAGCCCAAATAAGGGTGCAAATAGAAGCTCCATAGAATGTGAACCCGTCTCTTAAACACAAACAGATCTGTCCAATTCCTGGGGCATAGGGCAGACCGTAGAGTTGCGCGGTTTACCCAAGCCAACATGGCGGCCCACGCCCCCTTTTTCTTTAAATTTCCCTTTCGTGTTTTTTTTAAAGAAAATAGATTAATTTAGAAAAAAAACACAAAAAAAATTTTTTTTTAAATTATTTGAATTAGCCCCTATGGGGACTACAACTGCCCAAACAAAAACAAAAAAAATTTAAAAAATTATTGAAAGATACCTTGAAAATATAACCAAAATTCATAATTTGGCAAATTAAACTCTTGATTGTATAAAAATCTCAGACAATATTAGGCTTTATTTTCATAACACAATTAAATATCTTTCAATCAATCAAAACCCAATGGGAGATCAGTGAAATCTCATAGCTGTGTAAATTTTAATTACAACCCATAACAAATTCCTTAGTACAATGGACAGAAAATTAATTAATGATTACAACTAAATTATTATGGCCATGAAATTCCAAACGGCTTCTCAACCAATAAATACAAATCAATTGATTGGATTACCTAACCTATTAAATTTAAAAAAAATTTAAACACCTTAATCAAAACCTTACAAGGATTTTTAATATTTTCCTTAGACAATATTCTCTAATTATAAGGTCAAAAGGCATGGCCCCAATATCAAGTATAAACAATAATATCAATTAATATTGGTGTAAAATTAATTGATTTTAAAAAGACAATTTCCATACATCCAGCCATTAGAATGAAGAGTTATTTGTTGAAAATAATCTTTAGAAGCTACAAATTGTATGATTTCGATCCACAAACACAAAGTGGGGTCTTCTTTTATTATTGCACATGCTTAAGTTTTTTTTAGCAAGATGGACTTCGTTAAATCTTTTAACGTCTTTAGGGTTCACTATAGAAAACAGTAATAATTCCTAGCTTCTTCACATGCAATCTTGGCTCCAAAGGAAATAAAACGAGTGCAAATAATCACGCCTGTTTATCTTTCCTGGCATCGGAGGAAGCTGCCTGCCTGTTTATCTTTCCCGGCATCGGAGGAAGCTGCAGGCAGCTTCCCACAATCATAATGCATTGCGCCCGCAATCACACGGACCCTCCCTGTTGGCCCCACCTTGATATATATGATCCCGTGATCAAACCAGCTGCTCGCCATTTCCTCTCTTTCACGTACCTCTCTACTCTCTAGGGCTCCCTCCATATCTCCGGCCACAATTCCTCCCTCCTGTAGAAACGAATTTCCGATAAGTCCAAGAACCACCGCATCCTCAAGCGCGGAGCCAGCCCCTTGGCCCAATTCCGGCGTCATCGGGTGCATCGCGTCACCAGCGATCGTGATGGCCCCTTGCTTGCTTGTTGAAATATGATGTTCCGTGGCACCTCGAACATAAGTGGACCCGGTATATAGTGTCAAGATCAGCGCGCCTGACTACATCCAGGAATCTTGCAGGGAAGTCCTTGGCCTCCTCAGTCACAAATTCATGGTTTTCAGTTTCGGCGGCGTGCCGCCGAAAAATCGCTGCGCGCTTGCTAATGACACGTTTTGCTAGCTAGGTGCCGCCCAGTTGGAATCGGCCCGAAAAAATTGAGGGTTTCGACGGCACGCCAAAACGCGGGAGAAGATACCTGGGATCCTTCCAGGTATCCTCACCGTCGATTGGCTCGACCCAAACGGATCCTTCCATCCCATGTAATCCCAGATTCAGAATCCAAAGCCTATACAGTCTCCCGATGCCAATCCCATCCACCCAGTTGCTGCAAATGGAGAAGAAAAGCAGCAAACCCCAGTAAGAACCAGGACTCTTCGCCGTCTCAACTTCTCCAAACCCAAATCTCGATTCGTCGAGATCGATTATCCACAACCCTCAAAACCCATCCCAGAATCTAACGAGTCCGATCCCTTAAGCTCTAAAGAAAACCATGTTCTGTCGACAGATCAAGACGACGACGACGAATGGGACGAAGATGATGAAGAAGAAGACGAAGAACATTCACGCAAACACGGAAAGAAGAAGAAAAAGAAGATTAATAGTCAAGCTTTAATGGAATGGATCGCATTCTTCACTATATTGACATGCTTGATCTCTTCATTAACGGTGAAGTCTCTCAAAGATCAGCTCAAATGGGGCCTAGAGATATGGAAGTGGTGTTTAATGGTGATGGACCCCAATAATCGACACGGTAAGCGAGCACGATCACCGGCACCTCCAGCTCGAAGTCTCCCCTCCCCAGCCTCGATATCAACAGCTCCGCCTCAGGCGATGTGGCACAGCCTTGCGAGGAGAACAGCTCCACCAACACGGCTCCTCCCTTCCCTGCTCCTCCGACGCTTGGTCGACGGTCGCGTTTTCCAGTGACGCATCCTTTCTAGCAGAACCTCTGCCGAAGCACGCGAAGGGACGGGGCGCCATTCCGTCTCGCTAGGAGAAATTTGGTGGATCAGAGACTGGAAGGACGAGTTAATTTCTTGAACCAGAAGAAAGATTCGGATTTCGGAGAAAGAATGGAGAAAAAAGGAGAATTGAAATGGGAAACGTTGATGTTGACACGTTGCTTGCCTTGCGACATATTGATTTTTAGTAATAAAAAAAATTTTAATTTCTCACGAAATTTTCGGCACGCCGGTGAAATTTTGTCGAAACGGGAAAAAACTGATTTTTAAGGCAAATAGCATTTAAAAACTGCGTTTTTCCGAAATTTTCGACAGGACAGCGAAATTTCGAGAAAATTTTAACCATGCCGTTTTCGCCGGCGGCACGCAGGCATGCCGTTTTTTTCAAATATCGAAATTTTAATCCTTGGTCACAATTTTTTTGGATCAGTTCTGGCTCTCGTACCATCTCTCCTGTGGAGCGCCTCAAAGTCATGAACCATAAGATCTCTTTGTCACTGAGGGGTATGATTCTAGACCTCTGTGCTTCCCCAAGAACCTGATGGACGTCATGCTTGAATTCGTACGCTTCAGGGATCTTCGTTAAGCCTTAAACTGCATACCTACCCAAATAAACCGGTTCATTGAGTCCCAACTACCGTGCCACCACAGAGTGCACCCCATCACACCCGATTAAGACCTTGGCCTTGATGATTGTACCATCCTCCAAATGCAGGACGGCGATGGTCGAAAAGTTATCAAGTTGTTGTGTTTCGATTTCAGCCAGCTTCGAAGAGAAACGGATTCTGTGGGCTGGTAGTTCTTCTGCTAAGATTTCCACCAAGAGCTTTTGGTGTACTGGCCTCAGTCCCATTCCCGTCCTACATTCCTCAATCACAAGAAATTAGCTTTAATTCATGGAGTTAAGTGAATCAGGGTGTTTCCATATCATCTCGTTCTTAACTTCTTATGTGAAAATTAATAGCAAAAACAATGAATTCAACTGATCAGAACCTGTCCATTGCAGAATAGGAGACGTCTCTAGTAGCTCCAGTAACCACGTTAGTAAAGTGTCCACTGATACAAATACGTCCAGATTAAAAGGAGTAAGAAACAGAGGTTTGCTTGTAGAGGAGAGGTTTTATCAACTTCTTACTTCTCTAATGGGGCATAGACGGGGATGAGCTTGTGAGCGACACCAAGAGCGTGAAGGGCTACCCAAGCATTGGGAAAGAGGTTGATGGCTGCACCCGTTGTGCGCACCTCAGGCGACCTCTCCAACACCAAATTAAGCTCGAACCCCGACTCTCTTGAGAGCTATCTGTAAGGTCCTAGTCAAGCTTGTTTTGAAACTTTGACAAAGACTTTACAGTTTTTGTTTTATTGCAATTTAAGTGGAGGTGGTATGGGATTTGTGTGCATATCGCACACACCATATCGCACCTCATGTCTCTTTAGATAAAAAAAATTGCATGACTGAGATTTAATCTTCCTTATTGAAGGACTAGGGGGAAGCAACCCTAAACCGTATTGTTGGTGGCTGTAAGAGGTTTTGGAGAAGAAGCAAGTGGGGGAAACTCAATTCGGGTGTTGAAGTAAGTGGGTCTAATTTCTCCTTTGTGATTTGTTGCATTAAACCTCTTAATTTCACAACTAATAATTTATGTTTGCACAATAACCACAATAATCGATAATCTATGAATGTCGTGTTTGATATCAGCCGTTCCATTGGACTTTTCTTGCTATAAAAGAAAACTGTAATTATCATACTATTGAAAGCTCATCAGATTCTGATGGTGATCTTGATTGTCAAGTTGGATCAAACCAGTGACACCCACTGGTTATGATCATCCTTTTTCTTAGATGAATAGTTGTCTCAACATCACAGAGTTGTAAATCTCTCCTTTGCCACATGGACATTGTAAATGGTGACATGTTTTCAATCATTTTTATGCTCAGGAACAAGCTAACAACAATGTGAGTATTCTTTTCTTTCTTTGTTTTGCTTGAGTTGGGACCTCCTTTACAACTGTCCGTAGTGCCACCGTTAGAGCAAACTCGTGGCATATCATCTTGTGTATCATGCATTTATGATGTTTTATGGATTATTGATGAGGGGAAATAAGGGAATAGATGGTTCGTTCTGTGGGTGAGGCCAATCTGGTGTTAGATCAACACAAGAAGAAGATAAAATAGTGGCTGGGTTCTGTTGTCTACAGCTACAAGAGAGTGAAGATTTCAGAAGTAAATGAAGGGGTTAATTGTTGCCGTAGAGAGAGAAGGTTGGGTTTATTCGTATGGATTAGAGAGAAAGATTGATTAAAGAAGAGAACGATGGAGCAATGGGGATTAAGTTGGTTTTTGGTTTTCAGAAGAGAGAGAAAAACCAGAACGTTTGGAAAGAAAAAGGGGAAGAAAGAGAGAGGACAAGGGTTATTAAATAACTATTTTTTTAGAACCATAGAATGATTATTCTTTTTATGATTATTAAATGATTACTTTTTATGATCCTTGGCTGTCCACTTTCTCTCATGGAAGAGAAGACTAGGCTTATTAAATAATTATTTTTTTTTATAATTATGTAAACAAGGGTTATTAAATAATTATTTTAATAGTCAACCATAGAATGATTGGTTCGTTCTTTTTATACATTTGGCGTCTGTATTTGTAAAGGTATTCAAATTATTGTGAATAATTGTAAATTAGTTTAGCTGCATAATTATAATTTAAATTTAGACATGTTGAGTGGTGTTAGTTGCTGAATTGACATTGTAAAGTTGATACTTGGGTTACACACCTAAATATTTGTATTTGTGTAATGTGGACAGATTGTTTCGTGAAACACGTATATGTTACGTAGAATGTGGAATGAAATATTTATTTTAGAATATAACAGTGAAGTACTAAACCACAAAGATGGTCATAGTAATAATTGAATTTAATGGACTGGCATACTTTAGCATGGGTATACCTAGCGTGATATTAATCCGCTGGACAATTGACAGACCCATTGGAGGTGGTCAATATTTTACCTAATCCATGGTGTTCTGGAAAAGGGTGAGTCGAGCACTCTACCCTAGGCAATTAATGTGATTGGTTCCCTACATGGTGTTCACAACTGCTCCGAATGTTGGAATTCCTGGGGTTTGAGTCCCTTGAATTAAAATAGTCGGAGACCAAGGAGCCCCGTGGGTTGCAATACCTTAAACTCCATACGAGTACTCATGAGAATGTGGGAAAATCTGATCCTTGCTGATCGCTAAAGTGGGATCTAAGGGCGTTTGATCCTAGCCATAAGTTGGATCGCTCTAGCGGCGTGCTTGACTGTAAGACCATCTAGATTTGATTGGGGAACCAGGTCATCTTAATTGTGTATAATTGTTAATAATTTAAAAAGGAATAATTGATGGAAATAAGTTACAAAACTCTTTTATATTCCAATTTACTTGCATGCTATTGCATTTGCTTGCTTGCATGTTCATAGTCTTGCTTGATTATTATTTTTCTTAAATGTCTAAAATTATTATTACATCTCTCGTATTTGGCTACGTTATTGTTATATTGCATTCCTATGTAAACTTTTCTGTAGTCTTATTCCTATTAGAAAAGCATGTTCACACATTAATAAAAATAAATAAGTTAGTATGCTATCGGTTATGAACAAAACCATAGGAAAAACATAGCATTGTTATATTTATAAATATCTATAGTATTGTGTGTAATTATATTAAGGTAAAGAGATGTAGTGCATTTAATCATATAGGGTAAATTAGCCCTACTTACTAGGTTTGTGAAAACTCACCCATTTCCATTTTATAGGAAATAATCAGAATTTAAGAAATGGAAGAAAGTGAGACATGGAAATTCATGATAGTGTTTTAGGAACATTGAGAACTATTTATAATTTAATATTAGTTACTTTTATATGGTTGTGTAAACTGTGACATCGGTATTAAATTATGTGACTTCATCTTTTAGAATTTGGTTTATGTAAGGATTAAAAAATTTTAATTTCCGCTGTACTCAGGATTTGTTTTTTTTTATTATTTATATATGCAGTCTTTGTGTTAGAATGTGTGAATGTTGGTTTCGCTTACGAGCAGGGTCACCTTCGGTTCTACGCGTGTATAGTCATACACAATGTATGGATTTCAGAGCGTGACACTATGGCTGTAGCCAACCCTGCAACCCCAGCTCCGACTATGACAACGTCTTCTGATATGATCTCCATCGTCTCTCTCCTTGGATGTCTAAACTTTCAAACTCTGTTTCTTTCTGTAATCAATATCCTTCCAATGTCCTTGGATCTCCATCGTCTCTCTCCTGATCGGTCTTTTATAGGTGCGAAGTTCCCATTTTGAGTTTGACCCGAAATACGGATACGACACACCCGAAACATTTCCTTTCCGGTCCATACTCCACAAGGAAAGTGACAAAGAGTCAAGGAAATGATCGACGCCGAAGAATTCCATTTTTTCGGCACAAATTTCTTGCGTTTTTGTGCATACATGTGCATGTGCATGCTGCATGCATGTATACGTGCGTGTGTACTGCATCAGATACATTTCCACCGGCTTGTGATATGTGTGAGTACGTGTGTTACACATGCGTGCGTGCGTATGTGTGCATATGAGGTTTGATTACCAGCATTGTGATGAAATGCAAGGATTACGGTTTCGGTTTCGATAACCGTGCCGCTATTTGAAAAAAACGGCACGTCGGCGGTACGCCGGAGAAAATCGACGAAACGGCAGAAAAACAGATTGTTTGAAATTCTGTCGAAATTTCGCCGGCGTGCCGAAAATTTCGACAAAACTCAATTTTTGAACGGTGTTTGGATAAAAAATGAGTTTTTTTACAGTTTCGACGGAATTTCGCTGAAGTGCCGTCGGCGTGCCGAAAATTTCGGGAAAACTCATTTTTTGAATGCCGTTTGGTTAAAAACTGGATTTTTTTAAGGTTTCGACAAAATTTCGCCGGAGTGTCACCGGCGTGCCGAAAATTTCGCTAGAAATCATTTTTTTTTGCTAAAAATCAAACAATATTCATAATTAGGATGATTAGAAGTTTATCATACATGAAAACACATTAGTATATGTGATTTCCATCACTAAATTAATAATAATTGTAATACTTAAGTACAGTAATATCATGCAAGCAACTGAATCGACAAATTGACAAGTAATAGATAATAATGAATCAAGCAAAGTGCAAAAAATAATAAACAATTAACATAGCATTCAAGTCATACAATAATCATACCAGGCATCAATAATGGAACGAGTGACGTCCCGGCTGGAACATAGGAGACTCAAACCCTGCCTACTCCCCGATGTAGTGGCAAAAGCGCTTCCACGACATCCGATAAATGTATTTTTTCTTGAACAACCTTACATGGTATTCGTATTGCTCCTGAGACATGTGTCCAATAATACCAACGGAAGGGAAGTCGGGATAATAACTGCACAAGCTATCTGCCTCTGTATCTGACTCTGGCTCGGGTTGAGGAGATGCCGGTGGTGGAGGATAAGCAATAACACCGTATCCAATGGGCATCACTCCATCCGGTGTGGCGTAGTATCCATATGGATATGGGTTCACTGGAAATATCCCAAAAGGATCAACAGGCTGCATATGCTGTAAGTCAGGATACCCATAGCTACTGGTGTCTGACGACTCTGCTGGACCAGGCTTCTAAGGATAATGATACGAGTCATAATATCTGTGCCCCTGATGTGGATAATGGTCCCCATAAGATGAACTGGATCCAACGTCCAGCGATCCAAAACTCTCTGCTATAGAAGAGTCGTCCTCGTGCACGTCGGTATGACGCTTTCCTTTGTCCCTCGCCCGAAGTGTCGCACTCGTACCGGTGCCCCTCCTACTGCCCCCATGGTCTCGGTCCTGTGTGGCATGACTGTATCCCGCCTCTCCAGTAAACGAACTCAAACCTGGGGCACTAGTGGGAGGCAGCGTGGCATCATCATCATCATCGTCTGACCCATTACTATCATCATCATCAGATGACTCATCATCATGTGCTCGTGAGGATGAGGCAGGAGCAGGGGCTGGGGCTGCCTGTGATGGTGCAGCTGAAACTGATGGGGGAACAACCCTAATCAGTCGATCAAATGAGTCTCCACTGTGCTCCCCCCTCTCCTCCTCCATGACGGCATCAACATCTATGCCCATATCTTCAGCTGCACGTCGGATGACTGGGCTAGGGCTACCATTTGGCTCGTCCATCTTAGAAGTACATCTAACCCACTCTGAAAATGGATCCTCCTCGTCAATCTCATTGCTGAATAATACCTCAAGAGGATCTCTGATGGGCGTAGTATGCTACTCAATCTCTAGCTGCTTCGTCCGTAGCTTCATATTGTAGTGACAAAATACGAGCTTCTGCAATTTGGTGTACGCCAATCTGTTCCTCTGCTTCGTATGAATAAGAGCAAATGTGCTCCAATTCCGCTCACATGCAGAAGAAGACGCCGTCTGAGCTAGGATCCTAGCTGCCAACTTGCGCAAAGTTGGTGTATCATACCCGTACATCGCCCACCACTCAATAATAGTTTATCAAAATTTATTCATATAAAGGTTAATGACATCATTTCATTTATTATGAAGTTACTTACATGGCATCATCTCCTCCCTCGATGCAATCGCCGTGATCGATCCGAATGATCCAAATGCATCTCTAAACTTTATCAACTGCAAAAACCAAACTTAAATATTAGTATTTATTAAATAATAAATACTAATTACAGCGAGGAAATATCCTATTCTTAATCCTACCTCATTTCCGAACTGGATAGCCGCATTCGAGTCAGGATCTAACTTCATAAATACTTCGTGCACTGCGCTACATAACTGTGGAATTTTGCCAAGCCCGTGCTTGTAGTGATACTTGGGGTTCAGATAGTATGCTGTATGAAAGGAAAATTTTAGTATAATGACAATTAACAAATTATAACATAAATGCAATAAAACGTAAAATTTATTCATACTTACCAGCCGTATGTAGCGGATGCAACAAAGTCTTGTACCATCTCGCATCAATAATCTTGTGCAACCATAGGTACGAGTCAGGCTGTGCATGTGAGACATGGAAAAATCACCGGAATGATCATCCCTCCGTCAACACACGGGGCTCGAAATAAAAGTGGGAGAGTCGCCACCATTCATGTTTTGGGGTGTGAATGGACACCAAAAGATTAAAAATAAGCAAAAAAGAGACAAAAGAAACATTCTAGGATAAAAATAACCCTACTTGAAAATCAAATCCAGAGATGGGTAAGGGGATTAGATTATGAACGGGGGAAGGTGTTAGGCACCCCCATTCATCCACACGAAGTGGTAGCCAAGTGTATGTTCATGCAAAAATAAGAAAGCTTGCTAAATCATAGAAAACCTTGAAAAAGGACCAATGTATGATATTTCCACATGAAGATCTAAATGGATTCTAGATCCTCTCTTATGTCAACATCATTTCTGGAATATCACAAAAAGATGTAAATCAAAGCACAATTTATTCAAAAACCAAGTTGAATCAAATCCTGAAAATTCGGTGAAAAGTAATGCCATTTGTCTTGAAATCATTCAAATACAATTTTAAATCAAATCAAACCAAATCCATTTGAAAGATTATAGTAAATAAGGGTCTCATGCAAAATTTCACTTCATTCCGATAAAAATCATAGGAGTTATGCTCCTTTAAAGTTACTGTTGGGGATAATCAAAAAGTGATAAGTGGACAACTTTGGGAAATTGCATAGAAAAATCCACGAAATTTGGTGTGACTGAAGTCTGTATGGCCATATTTCAAAAGAAACTAGCTTCATACAAAAATCACTTCGGATGTGCCTTGGGTGGTCTCCCGAACAGGCCCCAAAGATCACAGATTTACCCAGAAAAATGTCATTGAGCAGTTCTGAGTAAATCGGCTACCAATAATTCAAATGGAGTCAAAAAATTATGAAACTAATTGGATTTGAAAATAGACTCATAAAGGAGTGCCCAGAAACAAAAATCATTTGAATCGGACTTAAAACGAACACATGGCGCTCCGTCGAAGTGACAAGTTTTGTATTCGAACCTGAACTGTCCACTCAACTTCGACAGAGAGGTGTCAAAAATCCGTTTGATAGAAATTTATGAAATTTGGTGGACATAAACTAGACAGCCTCACCTTTCCCATGGTTCTGGAATCGCTCCAAAATTCGTCCGGACAATGAAGTTATGAGCGTCCGAAGTAAGGGTACAGGTGCTGTCCAGTTAGGCCCTTTTTGAGTAAAACCAACTCAAAATTGTGATAAAGTGTGTGCCATTCATGCAAGATGAACACAAATCTTTGAAAAATCATTTGAAAACATTCCAGAATTGATTGAGGCCATTTATTTGAGATTTATCACAATAAATGCAATAAACCCCAAATATGAGCCTATCCCGCCAAAATGGCACTATGTATGTGCAAGTGTAAAAAACCAAACAAGATCAATAGCATGCATACATATTCATCAAAATGAGGTTCTAATATAGCCTAGGGTTCCGTTCCATTATCGTTTTCCTCTGTTCTCTCTCCCCGTTAAACACGGTTCTTCAAGATAATCAAGGGTACTTTGAATATGAAACGGTTTACAATCAATCAAAAGGCTTTATGCTACATAGGTTCTAATGCTAGGGTCAATCCCCAGTCTCGTTTCTCCTAGATCCCGCCTCCACGTTTTACGGCTAGGGGGAGTCTTGAGATACTTTGAGCCGGGGAAGGGTTTTCACACACAAAGAAGGCCTTATTCTACAGAAAGGTAGAAGAAGAGATCTAGATCTAGGAATGTAAAGATAGAAAATAAAAGAAAAGTTTGAGGCTTACCTGGGTTCTGGAAGCGATCCCGCAGCGGTTTTCTTCTTCTCTTGGAGTTCTTCTTGGCGAGAATTCAAAACAAGAGTTAATTGCCATTTGCTTAAGGAGGAGCCTCCTATTTATAGGCAAATGCTAGGGTTAGGGTTGGTGAGAATGGTAAACACAACCTAAGGTCTATAGCCCACCAACCTTAACCCTAAGGCTATTTCCGAGATTTCCCCTCATTTAATGAGGGATATGATGGTAAAAGTGAAAAGCTCTCGGAAAACCCTAATTTTGAGCAAAACTTATGTATCCGGTATATCAGACCGGATACACAAGGGCCCTAAGGTATCCGGTACATGGTACCGGATACACTAAAGCCTTATTGTATCCGGTATGGTCTACAGGATACACATAGGAGTACTTGTATCCGGCCTGAGTTACCGGATACAGGTAAAAGTTCATTTTCTTCAAAATCTGTGCTGGTTTTCAAGGAGATGATGATTTTTAGTGATTGTTTGTGCAATTTGGGGTGTCTACAGTACAGCTTCAATCTGGCTCTTCATGACTCTCATGCACTCATATATGGACCCTATCGTGGGATAGGTATCCGTATCAACAATCCTCAATACACGGTATATAGGCTCCAAGTATCCCACAATGGCGCGGACATCATCCCAAAATCTAGCCCCCAATACAATGTCCTCGACTCTCTTGCCTACTGCCGTTCTGCTATGAGATGAATTACACCATGCCTGATTAGTAAACAATGACCTCAGTCCAGCCCGATGCTTTAAAATACTCTCTAGGGCAATGAAGTTCGTGCCAAATCTGGTAATACCATGCCGAACTATGTCTCCACCACACATCTCTTTCATCTTTGCTAGTAAAAAGTTGTGGTTGTAGATAAATGTCGTCATGGCTTGGGCACATACTAGAACATCCGATACTCTGCTCCTCTTTGCAATCGCCTCCAACATCAAGTCGATGCAATGCGCCGCACACGGTGTCCAATATATATTATATTTCGCCTGTATGATCTGCCCAGCCTTCTTATAATTGCTTCCATTATCTGTGACAATTTGGACCACATACTGCGCACCGATCTCAGCAATGACCTCCTCAAGTAGCTGTGCTATATACACTTCTTCCTTTATGTACTCTGATGCGTCCACTGATCTCAAGAAGACTGCCTTCCCTCTACAATAGACCATGAAGTTGATGATGGACAGTCTAGTAGGACCTGTCTAACCATCACACATAATGGTCACCCCGAACTGCTCCCAATGAGGTCGTAGCGATTCAATAAAATCTCTCATCTCCTTCTCCTCCTGATCCAAATATTTACCCATAATGTCACGGGGTGTAGGCAGAAGCACTCCTGGACCTGCCTCCTGAATAGTGTCTACCATGTTTTTAAAGTGAGGAGATGCTGCTGCATTTGCTGGGATGTGATTAAAGATGAAAATTTTCGAAATATATTTTCCCAATCTTTCCCTCAGTGATCCTTTGCCGAGAACATCTCTAAGTCTCTTCTGTTTCGATCCAGAAGAACGATATAACTGGGGCTCTGTAGGGTAGTCTGGCATCCTCGTACTCTGTGTCTGCCCTGAACCTTGATGATAACCTCTCGAGTAATCACCCCTCTCCAAACCCAATCTGTGACTCACCCTCCTCTCGTACTCATCTCGTAAAGACTCTCGACAAGCGACTCGATATTGGGCTTTCTCTGCCTCGGTCACAATCCCATTAGGGTAAACAAAGTCATCATCTGAATCCTCACCCCCAGCAGGTGGTCGTACAGGCTCCCCTAGCCTGCGCCTGATCTCGTGCTCTATGACCCTCTTCTCTTGCCGGCCAGTCGTGCTTGTGTGTAGATGTTCTTGCATCTGTTTTTTTACTTTGGGAGGTACTTTTGGACAGTTGATTACATTTTTGTAGCTATGCGCTAGGTGTTGCTTCAACCGTGAAATCCCACCACCCATAAATTGCCGGGCACAATAGTTGCATTCCGTCTTATTTCTATCACCATCCACTTTTTTGCAATGCCTCCAGCCAATATCTTGCCTATGACCCTGCTGGTCGCCTTCACTGCCACTGCCAGTGCCAGAACCAGAAGCCATACCAGATCAATATAATAACAATCAACAATCACCTGCACAACGTACAAATAAAATACCAGCAATAGTTTAGTCACAAAACAAATTAATAATTAATAATTATAACATGTAAATAATTTTTATCAATTAATTATAACATGCAAATAATATAACATGCAAATCATAGTAAAGAGAAAAAGCAAAAAAAGAAAAAAAAACCCAACAAAAACAAAGTCCCTAAAACCGCAAATTACACGAGAAAACCATACGAACAACTCTTGCAGATCATAATAGAACTGCATTAATAATGCAATTAATGATCTCACATTACACGAGTATATCTACACGGGATTCACAAATGGGCACAAGTCACAACAGAGTGGTCAAATTTGTTTCTATTGGAGAATCTAAGATATGATGCTCATGTCTCTTACACAATTCAAACAGTATAAAAAAACAGTTATTATGGACAAGCCAATAAAAAAATGGACAAGGGCACTTTTGTGCCAATTTAAATAAAAAATTGGAGAAGGTACTTTTCCATTTGGCACTTTTGTGTCATTTTAGGGGCATTTTTGTGTCGATTTACATCCCATGCAAGACTCAAGGCACTTTTGTGTCAATTTAAATAAAAAATTGGAAAAGGGTACTGACAAAGTGAATACGGGCCAGAAAAGTCATCCCCACCAATGACTTTCTACATCCATTCAATTCACCGTATTGTCTCACTGTCACATTAGCACAGGCTACCAAAAAAATAGTCACACTAGCACACAACTGACAATACTCAAATACTGCATAAATCTGGGTCGCACCATTTTCAATAAAGAGAAATTAAAGAAGAACCATACAAACTGCACGGCTTTCCTGTGAGTCTGTCCTGCCGAAGCTACAATGACAATGACAAACACAGGACCGTTCATCCACCTCCGGTCTCACACACACCAGAAATTCCAGTTCAGAAACCCCTTTGGACCATGGGCTTCATTCTATCTTTGACAAGCTAAAACTTGCACAAACGTTCCTCACTAAACCACAACTATCTCTCATACGTCCACAAATAAAATAAAACACAATTCCTGAGTTCTTGCTTCGAAATTTTTTTTTTTTAACATCTTGATTATTGAAAAGCAAACCTCAACAATTCATACAAATATTAAAAAAATTTATTTCAAACAAATATTTATAATTAATAATACATCCTTCAAAAAAATTATAAATAATTTTTGTATTTTTTATTATTTTTAATTAAATTTCAACACAAATAATTAAAAAAAATTAAATCCAAAAAAAAAAAAAAAGAATGGCACCCATCGATAGATCGGGTGCCAAAGCATAACATATAAAGTAATCAGCTTAATCTAACATGTTTAAAGTCATAAAATAGAAGAAATGAAGTTTTAGACACTTACTTTCTTCAAAATCAATCCTCGTGGTCGTATGAGCTCAAATCCTCATGCAAATCGTGTTTATCTTGTATTTGGAAGCAAGATCTTGAAGAAATCAAGATTTTGAAACAGAATTCACCAAAAACAAGCAAGATTTGAGGGAGAAAATTAAAAAACGATGAAAAGAAGGGTTTCTGTTTGTCTGTGCTCGAAATGCTGACGATTTGGGCGAAAATTTTTGCCCAAATCGTCGGCTCTTTAAGTCGTTTCGCGCGCACGTGCGGATCACACGTGTGCGCGAGTTAAATTTTAAAAAATATTTTTTGTTGGGTCTTTTGTCGGCACGCCCCGGCATGCCGACGATTTATTAAACTTTTTCTCGCGCGCGAGCAAAAAGCACGTGCGCGACACGTGTCGCTAGCCAGGCCAATAGCGAGTTTTCGGCGGCACGCCGCAACTGAAAACCATGATGAAATGCACCTTACAGCTCAACTGTAACGACCTAACTGTAGACACCCCAAATTGCACAAACAATCATCAAAAATCATTATCTCCTTGAAAGCCAGCACAGAAATTGAAGAAAATAAACTTTTACCTGTATCCGGATACTCAGGCCGGATACAAGTACTCCTTCCTGTATCCGGTTACTCATACCGGATACATGTGAGCCTTAGTGTATCTGGTATCATGTACCGGATACCTTAAGGCCCTTGTGCATCCGGTCTGATATACCGGATACATTAAGTTTGCTCAAAATTAGGGTTTTCCGAGAGAAATCACTTGTTACCATCATGTCCCTCATTAAATGAAAGGAAATCTCGGAAATAACCTTAGGGTTAAGGTTGGGGGTTTCTAGACATTAAGTTGTGTCTACCAATGACCTTAGCCTTTGCCTATAAATAGGAGACTCCTCCTTAAGCAAAGGGGAACCAACTCTTGTTTTGAATTCTCGCAAAGAAGAACTCCAAGAGAAGAAGGAAATCGCTGCGGGAGTGGTTCCAGAATCCAGGTAAGCCTCAAACTTGTCTTTTATTTTCTGTCTTTACATTCCTAGATCTAGATCTCTTCTTCTACCTTTCTGTAGTGTAAAGCCTTCTTTGTGTGTGGAAATCCTTCCCCTGCTCAAAGTATCTCAAGACCCCCCTAGCCGTAAAACGTGAAGGCGGGATCTAGGAGAAACGAGACTGGGGATTGACCCTAGTGCTAGAACCCATGTAGCATAAGGCTTTTGAATGATTGAAAACCGTTCTATAATCAAAGTACCCTTGATTATCTCGAAGAACTGTGTTTAACGGGGAGAGAGAACAGAGGGAACCGATAATGGAACGGAACCCTAGGCTATGCTAGAACCTATCTTGTTGAATCTTGACAAAATTTTAAGAATTTGAGAGTACACTGCAAACTTTTGGTGGGCAAGAGCCTCAAGATATAATAATTTACAGGAAGTTTGAGCACTACGATTTTTAGTGTAAGAACGTAGTTCTGGGTTGAATATTTTCTGTCAAGTCTGTTCGGAAGTTCAAGACATACTTTGGTGTTCCTACTGAAAGTCCCAAACACTGTTACAGAACAAATAAATTGTTGAGAAGCAAACCTTGGACCTTTCTTTGGCACAAACAACAAAAGGATAAATCTCTCTACACAATCTATGGTAGGCGAAATCAAGTTACGCAAAACCATAAACTCATTAGAAGTGTGGTTATGCCAGTGTCTCTCTGAACACTCAAATCACTAAATTTGTCCCAATTCCCAGTCCAAAATGGTTGCATTTACCAGATATTATCGGCGGCTGTAGCCCACATGTCTTGACGCTGTTTTGTAAAGCTTCACCCTCTTTCCTTCCCCACTCGAGATCAGAGTAAATCGCAGAGCTGCAATTCTGGGCACTTGCAGAACGAGGAGAAACACCTCTCATTCTCCTGTCTTTGCTCAAAATCCTCTTCAAGGATTGAATCTGATTACCTGGAGATTTCAACCCCTTGACCTCCCGGCGACCGAAGCCTCATCTCGTTGTCTGCTACCCACCTGTGTCACTCATTCCTTCTTTGCACCTCAATCGTAACAGTCACAAGCTCTACTTGATTTCTTCGAGGCCCCAAAGATGACGAAGCCGCCGGAATGGAAGCCGAAGATGGCGAAGAGCAACCCTTATCATGTCTATGGCATAACTGGGCTCTCTGAAGGGGTGCATTAGGTCCCTTTATTTGTTGCGATTTAGGAGCTTTATCGTCTTTATTTTTGTTGTGGAGACTGGAGAATTAACTTAAAATTTTGACCTTTGACCAGTGAAATTATTGATTAGTCAAAAGTCTAATTAAGACTTAAAATCTTATGGTTGTATATACATTGCACATGTACACAGTCTAGAAGATCAACGAATGAGATTTAACGTAGGAAAAAAATTCTAATCTTTAAACTAAATAATGAAGGATTAAAATAGATAACCATGCAAATAAAAAAATAGTTAAAGATAAGTAGATTATTCTACTAAAACAATTGTATTGTGGAGAGTTATTTCTAAGAAGAGAAGATTATGTTTGAAGTCAAGACAATTTTCGAATAATTGAGACTTGAAGAAATATGAAAACTAATGGAATGAGAAATCTCAATCACACTAATAATGTAGGGGGCTTTGTATATTTATAGGACTGTTAACCAACTTACATAATAACTCATGAATTAACTTTGAATTCAAATGAATAATCTATACTATATTTAATGAGAAGAGGTCCCTTGGGAAGCATGCCAATCTTAATGTGCCTATTTCCTAAAAAATCTCTTATAAATCATTGTTAAGATTCTTTAATAAAGGGGTATAAAAGTCATAATTGCTTAATTTTTTTAAAACTTTAACAGTTGTATAATTGTTTCCCTTGATCCCTTATTTTTTTTATATACGTGCAGTATTGCACGTGCGCTTTGCTAGTAGATAAGAATATCAACTAATGATAATAACTAAACTTTGAATTTAAACTTTAAATCTTATTTCCTAACAAGAACGAGTGTTAATTTAATGTTCACAAAAACTTTTCCCCAAAAATGCCCTTGTAAGCCATTTGTAATCATAGTTTCTTTCAAGTATTTAAAAAGATTTATAAGTAGTTTGAAGTATTTTTGGAAGAAAATCTTTGTGAACATTACAATGACATTTATTCACAATTATTTGGAAAAAATAACACTAATTCTTAATTACGAAGGATTTGATGACTCATGTGAATATTTTTAAAAAAGCACCTCTATGTTATTTTAGTACAACTTTTTTAAAATAATTCATATTTAGTTGGCCAATTCTTAAAAATTGAGAATTAGTGATACTTTTTTAAAATAATTAAAAATCAGTGTCATTTTACAGTTCATACAAACTTTCGTCGCCCAAAAGACTTTGAAACCCTTTTCACTCATTTAGGTGCAACCGTACAAGAAAGGTTTGTAAGTCTTTTGAGGGTATTTTTGAAATAAATTTTTCATGAATAATAAAATGACAGTAAATCCTAATTATACGAATAAAGTATCGCAAATTAGTTTTGAGGAATTGACCGACCAAATCTGAATTATTTTGAGAAAATATCACAAAAAAACCAATTTCGCCATTTCCCCAAATGGAACTACGCCGATCATTTCCTTAACCTTTTGTCACGTGCCTAAAGATGGATGGAGGAGTAAAAGACGGGACCTTACTGGTCAACGGTATGGTCGAAATATCTAGAGCCTTAATCAAAGAAAACTTTGTAACGCAAAACTTTCCTTGTGGACTACGAAAAGAAATTGATTCCCTGTATGTTGTGTTGTTAACAGCCGTATTTGGGCTCAAACTCAAATTGAAACTTGGCATTGGATTGGAAGTTGATATAGATGGACCCACAACATGTATCCTGAAACATCGTGGTCGCTCGAAATATGGAATACTTTACACTCAAAACAAAGCTCTAACGGGTCAAACTTGAACCACTGCGCGGGACAACAGTTCGTGGACAATGGCACCTATAAAATCGATCAGGAGTAGCACCTGAAGGTCATCGGAAGATTATTCATTAGAATCATTACAGAAAGAAACAGATTCAGAAAGCTTAGAGGCGATGGAGACCAGATCAGAAGACGTTGTCATTGTCGGAGCTGGAGTTGCGGGGTTGGCTACAGCCGTAGCTCTCAAGAGAGTCGGGATTCGAGCTTTGGTGCTGGAGAGGTCGCCTGAGCTACGCGCCTCTGGTGCAGCCATCAACCTCTCTCCCAATGCTTGGGTAGCCCTTCACGCTCTTGGTGTCGCTCACAAGCTCACCTCCGTCTACCCTCCATTAGAGATGTAAGTATAGATAGATAAAACCTTGATCTCCTCTGCAAGCTGACCCTACGTCTCTTACTCCTTTTAATTTGGACATATTTGTATCAGGATTCACATTACTAACGTGGTTACTGGAGCTACTACAGACGTCTCTTTCTCTGCAATGGACAGGTGATCGATCAGTTGAATTCATTGTTTCCGCAGTTTATTTTCCCATAAGAATGAGATGATCTGGATGAAATGCTCTGATTCTTTTGTCTCCATGAATTAAGCTAATTGCTTGTGGTTAACGAATTCAGGACGGGAACGGGAGTGAGGCCAGTACATCGGAAGCGGTTGGTGGAAACCCTAGCAGAAGAACTACCTGCCGACGCAATTCGTTTTTCTTCGAAGGTGGCAGCAATCGAAACACAGCGACCTGATAACTCGTCGATCATCGCTGTCCTGCATTTGGAGGATGGAACAATCATCAAGGCCAAGGTACCCTGTGGATAATTCGTATATATAGTTCGACTTCAATTCACAAGACCTGTTTTGGATTGTTCCTCAATCTCCTCGGAATAATCAGAACGTTCTTGGCTGTATGTGAATCCTTTGCAGGTCTTAATCGGGTGTGACGGAGTGCACTCGGTGGTGGCACGGTGGTTGGGGCTCAAGGAACCAGTTTATTCGGGTAGGTATGCAGTGTTAGGCTTATCCAAGTTCCCTGAAGGGCACGAATTCAAGCATGACGCTCATCAGTTTCTCGGGGAAGCACTGAGGGCTGGATGCGTACCCCTCAGTGACAAAGAGCTCTTATGGTTCATGAATTTCGGGCGCTTCACAGGAGAGACGATACGAGATCCAGAGCAGATCCAAAAAATTGTTCTTGAGGAGGGGAAGGACTTCCCTGCAAGATACCTGGACGTAGTCAGGCGCGCTGATCTTGACAGTTTATACTGGGTGCCGTTGAAGCTGAGGGTGCCATGGGACATCATATTTCGACAAGCAAGCAAGGGGCCCATCACGGTCGCCGGTGATGCCATGCACCCGATGACGCCGGACTTGGGCCAGGGGGCTGGCTCTGCATTGGAGGATGCGGTGGTTCTCGGTCGGCATATCGGGAATTCGTTTCCACAGAAGGGAGGAATTGTGGCCGGAGAGATGGAGGGAGCCCTAGAGAGGTACGTGAAGGAGAGGAAATGGCGGGCAGCTGGTTTGATCATGGGATCATATATATCAGGGTGGAGCCAACAAGGAGGGTCGCCATGGATGAGCCTTTTGAGGGATTTGATCGTATACAAGATTCTATTCCGTGTTTTGGGGTGCATAGCGCATTACGATTGTGGGAAGCTGCCTACAGCTTCCTCCCACGCCGGGAATGATAATAAACAGGCGTGATTATTTGTGTTCTGTTTTATAGCATTTGGAAGCAAGATTGTGAAGAAGGCAAGAAGCTGGGAATTATCGTGTTCTATTTGTTTTGGGTGGATTGTTTTTATAGGACAGAATAATTTTTTAAAAAATTTGAATTGATTGTTTTTGAATAATTGTTGAATTTTTTTGTCAAGCCACTTTGGTTCCTAACGAAAGTCCAACAATGTCACAGAACAAATTGATGAGAAGCAGCAAACGTTGGGCCTGGGTATCCCCAAATAAAGACTTTAAAAGATTGAACGAAGCCCTTCTTGCTAAAAAGAGCATGGGCAATAATCAACTAAGACCAGATCTTGTGGATTGCAATCATCCTATTTGTAGCTTCTAATGACTATCTTCAACAAATAACTCTTAATTCTAGTGATTGGAGATATGAAAATTGTTTTTTAAAATCAATTAATGTTGTACCAATAATAATAGAAATTATTGCTTATACTTTAAATCGGAGCCTTGCATTTTGGCCACAAGATTAGAGATTGTTTGAGGAAAATATTAAAAGTCCCTTTACAGTTTTGATTCAGGATTTTAATATTTTCAAAAGTTAATGGGTTAGGTATTTTATATGTATCAATCAATTGATTTACATTTATTGATTGGGGAGATCATTTGGAATTTCATGGCCCTAATAATTAAGTTGTTGTCATTAATTACTTTTAGGCCCATTGTACTTAGGATTTTTTGATTTGATGGGTTGTAATTAATTTTATGCTTAGAAGTCTGAAAGGCATATACTATACATGATTATGAGATTTCACTAATTGGGTTTTGATTCATTGAATGATATTTATTTGTGTTAGGGAAATAGAGCCCAAAATTATTAATTTTTCCTCTTCACTAAATTAGAGATTTGATTACGATAAAATTTAATTTCAAAAATTATGGATTTTGGTTGTATTTTCAAGGTATCTTCATGATAAAATGTTTTTTTTTCTGTTTCGGCAGTTGGCGAGTGCCCATGGGGCTAATTTGAATATTTAAAAAAAAAACTTTTTTGGGGTTTTTTCTTCTAATTTAACTAGTGGTGGCATATGCATACTGCACATCCTCGCCCGTAGCTATGATATATAAGTGGGGGTTTAAATTCGAATGTGGAAAGAGTAGTGGTTATGGTTTCAGATTGTTTTAATTGGGAAGGATAATATTTGGAAAAACAAAATTAAGGCCAGAATCTGGAGGAATATTCCTCCCTCTTCCTTTTAGTAATAGTATGTATTTCCTTGAAAAAAAATAGAGGAAAATTTAAAAAAGAGGTGTCGGGGTGTAGGCTTGTGCAACTTGTGCAAGTCCACAGTCCCCCCCATGCCCTAGGAATTGGACGGATCCGTTTGTGTTTAGAACACCCTAACAGATTCGAGGCATGGTTTCAGCCCTAAAGTGTGCTTGGCCTCGAGTGCGTGGCTCAAATTTGTCCGTCCATAGACGCACGGACATACATCCACACACACGCGCACACACATGCATGCACATGCACAAACACACACACATATATATTTAATCAGCAAGGTTTTTTTTTTTTTCCCTTTTCCTCTTTGCTCTAGTTTGCCAAAGGAAAAGCACGTTTTATTAATCTTTTTTCATGTGTTATAGAAGGGGAGGATGTCCGTGGAAGCTTCAATGTCAATGAGGACTTCAACGCGTTGAGAACTAAATCTCATGCTAATTTATTGAATTGCTGAATTGTTATTATTGATATGGTTGTAGATGCTGTTGTGTCTTGATGTCTTGGTGCCTTGTGAGTATACTATATATATTATGTGATTGGGGACCGACCATCACATTAGAACCAGTGTTTAAAAACCTGGGTAGTCCTAGTAACTCGGGAGTGTACCTATCCATTTAACTCCGTAACTCGGACCTAGTACCTAGTTACTAGCTTGTCATTACAAAATTAATATTAATATTTTTAAAATAGATAAATAATACAACAATTTAGGAATTATATAAACATACAAAAACGATGTATAAAAAAGTTAAACCAAACTATGATAATTTTTTATATTAATTATAAGAAAAAAAGGTAAAACTTAGAAAAGGAAGAAAAAAATAGAAAACTAAAATATTAATAAATTCTAAGATGGTTATTAGCCAATCAACTAAAAAGAAAAAAAGAAAAAGAAAAATAATCGCCATATATCTTTTGCATATTCATAATTAAATAACATCCATATATATCATCACTGTCAATTGACGTGTACTCATAAGAGTTTGCGGACAAAACCGTGCGGGCTTAGAACCAAAGCGGACAATACCTCGTTGGGTTAGTGTGAGACATGGGAAAAATCACCGGAATGATCATCCCTCCATCAACACACGGGCTCAACGCAAAAATGGGAGAGTCGCCACCATTCATGATTTTGGGGTGAGAATGGACACCAAAGAGTTCAAAAATAAGCAAAAAGTGCTAAAATGCCAATCCTAGGGTAAAAATAACCCTACTTTGAAAATCAAATCCAGAGATGGGTAAGGGGATTAGATTATGAACGGGGGAAGATGTTAGGCACCCCCATTTATCCACACGAAGTGGTTGCCAAGTGTATGCTCATGCAAAAAAAAAATAGAAAGCTTGCTAAAATCATAGAAAACCTTGAAAAATGACTAATGTATGATATTTTCACATGAAGATCTAAATGGATACTAGATCCTCTCTTATGTCAATATCATTTCTGGAATATCTCAAAAGATGAAAATCCAAATCTCTAGTTGCTTAAAACCAAGTTAACTCAAATCCGGAAAATTCGGTAAAAAGTATGCCATTTGCCTTGAAATCATTCAAATACCATTTTAAATTGAACCAAACCAAATCCATTTGAAAGATTAGGGTAAATAAGAGTCTCATGCAAAATTTCACTTCATTCCGATAAAAATCCTAGGAGTTATGCTCCTTTGAAGTTACTGTTGGGGGTTTTTAAAAGTGACGAGTGGGCAACTTTGGAAAATTGTCTAGAAAAATCCACTCCATAAAAATCCACGAAATTTGGCGTGATTGAAGTCTGTATGGTCATATTTCAAAATAAACTAGCCTCATACAAAAATCCCTTCGGATGTGCCTTGGGTGGTTTCCCGAACAGGCCCCGAAGATCACAGATTTACCCAGAAAAGTACAAATGAACAGTTCTGAGTAAATCGGCTACCAATAATTCAAACGGAATCCAAAAATTATAAAACCAATTGGATTTTAAAATAGACTCATAAAGGAATACTCAAAAACAAAAATCACTCGAATCGGACTTAAAACGAACACATGGCGCTCCGTCGAAGTGACAAGTTCTGTATTTGAACCTGAACTGTCCACTTAACTTCGACAGAGAGGTGTCAAAAATCCGTTTGATGGAACTTTATGAAATTTGGTGGACATAAACTAGACAGCCTCACCTTTCCCATGGTTCTGGAATCGCTCCAAAATTCATCCGGACGATGAAGCTATGAGCGTCCGAAGTAAGGGTACAGGTGCTGTCCAGTTAGGCCACTTTTGAAGAAAATCAAATCCGAAAATTTATAAAGTGTGTGATATTCGTGTGAGATGAATCCAAAACCTTTGAAAAACATTTAAAACACTCCAGAATTTGATTGAGGCCATTTATTGGAGATTTATCACAATGAATGTAATAAATCCCCAAATGTGAGCCTATTCACCAAAAAAGTGTAATATGTGTGCAAGAGTGAAAAATCAAGCAAGATTAATACAACAACATATCATGCATATAGATTCAACAAGATAGGTTCTAGCATAGCCTAGGGTTCCGTTCCATTATCGTTTCCCTCTGTTCTCTCTCCCCGTTAAACACGGTTCTTCGAGATAATCAAGGGTACTTTGATTATAGAACGGTTTTCAATCATTCAAAAGCCTTATGCTACATGGGTTCTAGCACTAGGGTCAATCCCCAGTCTCGTTTCTCCTAGATCCCGCCTTCACGTTTTACGGCTAGGGGGGTCTTGAGATACTTTGAGCAGGGGAAGGATTTCCACACACAAAAAGAGGCTTTATTCTACATAAAGGTAGAAGAAGAGATCTAGATCTAATAAATTAAATACAGAAAATAAATGAGGGTTGAGGCTTACCTGGGGTTCTGGAAGCAATCCGGCAGCGGTTCCCTTCTTCAATCGGAGTTCTTCGATCTCCAAAAACTTGGTCTTTTGCTTGAAGAGGAGCCTCCTGGTTTCTGGAAGCACTCCTGCAGCGATCTCCTTCTTCTCTTGGAGTTCTTCTTTGCGAGAATTCAAAACAAGAGTTGGTTGCCATTTGCTTAAGGAGGAGTCTCCTATTTATAGGCAAAGGTTAGGGTTAGGGTTGGTGAGAATGGTAGACACAACATAATGTCTATAGCCCACCAACCTTAACCCTAAGGCTATTTCTGAGATTTTCCCTCATTTAATGAGGGATATGATGGTAAAAGTGAAAAGCTCTCGGAAAACCCTAATTTTGAGCAAAACTAGCGTATCCGGCATGTCAGGCCGGATACACAAGTACCTTAATGTATCCGGTCTATGATGCCGGATACACTGAGGTCTACTTGTATCCGGCATTGTCCACCGGATACAAAGAAGGACACTTGTATCCGGCCTGAGTTGCCGGATACAAGGAAAAAAGCCTTTTTTTTTCGAATTTTAACACAGACAATACTTATTTACATGTAATATCGTTTAAGTAAATGTCCTCGTATTTTTTAATCTCCATTTACTTAAGATATTACATGTAAATAAGCAAACACCCCCTCATTTGAATCCATTAAAAATAGTTCCAGACCCAAATTCCAAGTGAATAAAAAGTCAACTTTCCAGTTCTTGGCAAAATTCTGATTTTTCAGGTCTGGAAAAAAAGGTTCAATATGTTAAAACCCTGGTATTCGTCAAGATTTAAAATCTCAAAAAATTCATTTATGCAATAACATTGCTAAAAACCTGATTACCGGGAAAAATTATCTTGAAATCTTGCTGTAAAAAATATTTCATTTTCTGAGGTCAAAAGTCAACAAAATTCAACCGGAAAAAGTTTGACTTTGCACAAAAGATAGAATTTGGGTCTTTTCCTTTACGGCTTTGGATTCAAATGGTTTAAGTATCTCAAACCTAATGTAAAGAACTGAAAATTCCAATAAAATATTTCTCTCCTTCAAGATTTATCAAAAATCGTGCAATTTTGGGGTGTCTACAGGAATGGATAAAATTTTTTGGCCGGCGAATCAATGTGGATTTGTGAAAGAAAGACGTATTATGGTCCCCATGCATGAGCCAATTAATTCGGGATTTCTGGAACCACAGAGTTTCAGTTTGCTGGAGGAGGAGCGAATACGATTGACGAAGCCTAAACTCCTCCCTTTCTAGATAATCCGATGGTGAGCGAACCAAGAGATCTTGGACTGTGGTGAGCTCAGACAAAATCCGGTGTTTCTTGGAAAAAAGGTTCCCCACCTCCTCTTTATTCCAACGACGTAATTCATATGTGAGGGTAGACAACTTACGAGAGAAAACCCGGTTAGAACCCACCCCCCCCCCCCCCCCCCCCAAAACAATTTCCAGTGATATCCTTCGACCACACATTTCGAATAGTGTCGTAACAGGTTGGCTCATTAATCCAAAAAGCTTCAAAGCAGAACGGCTGTGCCCCTCTATTTCTTTCGTGTAGTAGCTCCATGACCATCACTGCATGATCAGACACAAAAATAGGCTGAGCAAAAAGCAGAGGTTGAGGGAAGAAATCGAAACAGTCAATAGAGAAAAAACACCGATCGATTCGTTCGGAAATGCACCTCAGCCCTTGCTGACCATTACAACACGTAAATCTAGGACCTTTGGGGTTAACTTCAGAGAGACAACAATTGTTGATCATCTCTTTGAAAGAAGAGCTTTGTCTTTTGTTAATTGCATTGCCCCCTCTTTTCTCTGACTGATCGAGCATAGCATTAAAATCACCACATAACATCCATGGGGTATGAAAGGAAGAAGAGAGAACTTCAATATGTCTCCATTGGACCAATTGGAGATCAACTTTGGTGCTAGCATGGATGAAAATGATATGCCAAGTGGAGCCTTTATGAGAGACCTGTACGATTACAAACCATTCATCAGAATCAAGAACATCAACACAAAAACCAGGGTGCCACATAATTAAATAACCTTCCCTTCAGTTGAAAGCAAGGAGAGTTACACAGTTAGAAGCAAAACCATTTCTGAAAGCAATTTTTTCAGCAAGTTTTCTCTGAGCAAAAGTTTCAGAAATGAGGATTAGACTAGGGGAGTGTAACAGAATCTGGTCTTTTAAGTACTGCTGCATTACGGCGCGACCCACACTGTGACTGTTCCAAAAAAGAAGTTTCATGGGTACTAATCCGGAGGTCGAGCTTCTCGGTCACTTGGCAGCTCTTCAAGGGTAAGCTTTCTTTTCTTCTTGTTGGAAGAGGACTCCTCGAGGGTACTCTCCTCCGGCATCATTTCCACTGCAACTCTGGATACGGCATTTGATCGTCTCCGGCCTCTCCGAAGAGGAGTCTTTACATTGGTAGGGATAGTGATCTCCGAGATACTGAGGTGTGGAGAAGCTGACAACTGAACTGATTGAAGGGATTCTTGTTCCTGAATAGACTGGGAAAAGAAATCTGTTAGTAGAAAATTTAAAACCGGGCCTTTACCAGTCTTAAGAGGTGAGCTCTGGGCCGCAAATGTAAACGCTTGGGCTGGATCAGGGGATGCCACCGAGTGGGAAGAGATATGTGCACGTGACTCAAGAGGGGAGGCCCACAGGCCGCTAGAGGAACTCGTCCCTGTATCACAGACAAGCCCAAGCGTCCGAGTCAACCCAGAACAAGCGAAAGACTCGGGAGGTGGGGGGACTCAGCTGGGTGGGATTGGTCATGACTTGTCTTCTTCCTCTGCTGATCAACCATAGCAAGAATGGGAGGGAATCTTCGGCGACGACTCTCAACACGATTCAAAGAAGAGTAGCTCAAGGAGTCGTTCGATGATGGCAGCCTTAGAACCTTTCCCGACAAGATAATTTCACACACATTCAGGGTATGCCCTACCAAACCACAAGAGAAACAGAATTCTGGAATGCCTTCGTACGCGAAGGTGACCCATTATGTTCGGTCTTCAAGATCCTTCACAAAAATCCCAGGGGGGATGGGGTGCGTCAACTTCAGTTCCCATCTGAGGGCAGGTTGATACAAATCCGAGGCTTTGGGAATGTCGACTTCTAGCACTGTACCGAACTCACTCCCTAGCCGTTTCATCACTTCCTCGTCACGCAAGGAGCAAGGCAGATTGTGTAACTGAGCCCAAACCACAAACAGAGAGGTATCACAGAGAGAGGCTTCTTCAGGAGACTTTACTTGCTCCATAATAGTGAAAGAGCCATTAATGAACCAAGGACGTCTCCATAAAATGGCAAGAAGTTCATCCTCATTCGCAAAAGTGAGAAGGAATTTGTTAGGAGAGAGAAGCTCATGATTTAAAATCGAGAGACCCTTCCAAACCCGATCTATGAAATTTTTCACTGCGTTGAGGGACGAAGAAGCAGAGAAGATATCCACCACCAAGAGATTTCGCCATTTAAAAGCCAGACGGTCCCTTTCATTGTTGGAAAGGGCAAAGATCCGTTGAGGCCGAGAGGGGAGGAGCATGTCTTGAAAATCTTTGACCATCTCCTCCGTGATAGAGACTAGAGAAGCAGTGGAGAAGGAGCCGGAAAGAGGACCACACAGGGAGCAACAGAACTTAGTTCATGGAGAAAACCGACCAAAGCCCCAAGCAAGGGATAAAAGCAAAGAGGAAGGCACCTCAGCAAACACGCGACAGAAAAACCTAGCAAAACTCACACAACAACCTAGACACAAGAGAAGAGAACTAGTGAGGCGAAACAGAGAGCAGGAAAGAAACCCGAAAAGCTTAAAAGGATAAAGAGAGAAAGGAAGCAAAAGTGGACGCCGAGCAGAACCATAGGAAAACCAAAACGAAGAAGAAGAAGTTGAAACCAGGAACTGCTTTGAAGAAACACAGGGAAACCAGGAAACTAAAGGGGAACCCACTAACAAACCACTAAACCAGGAAAGGAAAACCGATGGTAAAGCACAGCAAACTAGCCTAGGGATTTTTGTATGAGGCTAGTTTCTTTTGAAAGATGACCATACAGACTTCAATCACGCCAAATTTCGTGGATTTTTATGGAGTGGATTTTTCTAGACAATTTTCCAAAGTTGCCCACTCGTCACTTTTAAAAACCCCCAACAGCAACTTCAAAGGAGCATAACTCCTAGGATTTTTATCGGAATGAAGTGAAATTTTGCATGAGACTCTTATTTACCCTAATCTTTCAAATGGATTTGGTTTGGTTCAATTTAAAATGGTATTTGAATGATTTCAAGGCAAATGGCATACTTTTTACTGAATTTTCCGGATTTGATTCAACTTGGTTTTTTAGTAACTTGTGCTTTGATTTCCATCTTTTGAGATATTCCAGAAATGATATTGACATAAGAGAGGATCTAAAATCCATTTAGATCTTCATGTGAAAATATCATACATTAGTCCTTTTTCAAGGTTTTCTATGATTTTAGCAAGCTTTCTATTTTTTGCATGAACATACACTTGGCAACCACTTTGCATGGATGAATGGGGGTGCCTAACACCTTTCCCCGTTCATAATCTAATCCCCTTACCCATCTCTGGATTTGATTTTCAAGTAGGATTGTTTTCATCCTAGAATGTTTCTTTTGTCTCTTTTTTGCTTATTTTTGAACTCGTTGGTGTCCATTCTCACCCCAAAATCATGAATGGTGGCGACTCTCCCATTTTTGCGATGAGCCCGTGTGTTGACGGAGGGATGATCATTCCGGTGATTTTTTCCATGTCTCACAATTCCCTGCAGCGTGAAGACGGTGGGGAGACTCAGTCAAGGGAGGAACTTCAAACTGTTGTTATTGATTATTTTACAAATTTATATAAAGATTTGCCGCAATTTTCTAACACTGAGCTCCCCGGTCTTATTACACAGGCTATTTCTGCAGAACAATCGAATGACATTGCGCGAATCCCTTCCCCAGAAGAAATATGGCGAACGGTGTCGGATATGGGAGCTTTCAAAGCTCTAGGCCCGGATGGTTATCAAGGCATTTTCTATCAAAAATTTTGGGACATTGTTGGTGCTGACACAATGGCGCTAGTCCAATCCTTTTTCAATTCAGGTATCATGCCTTCTAACCTTAATCATACTTATATCTCCTTAATTCCCAAAGTTTTGCATCCTCGTAAGATTTCAGAGTATCGTCCTATAAGTTTGTGCAATTTTGTTTATACAATAATTTCAAAAATCCTCACCAATCGTATGCGACCTATTCTCGCAGATTGTATTTCCCCAAATCAGTCTGCTTTTGTCCTGGGTCGGTCTATTAGGGATAATATATTGCTAAATCATGAGTTGCTCTACTTTTTTCAAAAACAAAAAAAAAACTCAAAAAAACAAAATCCCAAAAATATTCTTCTTCCCAACGGGGTATGTATGCGCTCAAGCTAGATTTCTCAAAAGCGTATGACAAGCTAAACTAGAATTTTTTGAATCGTGTTCTATCGGCTTTTGGTTTCAGAAATAAACTACTTGATTTGCTTATGGCATGTGTGACCTCGGTTTCCTATGGGGTCCTGCTAAATGGTTCCTGTGCGCGTGGTCGCACGGGTAGGCACGTCTCCTAAAGGGTAATTCGGGAATGTTGGAGTCGCCACCGCCTGATGGGGTGCAGGCGGACACCTGGGTGCCTAAGTTCTTCTACTAAGGCTTGGTCTGCGGCTTGAGATTCTAAGTAGGTTCTCGGTTGCGGTCTGGGGAAGTCCGTAGACACCCCAGTCCACCCCGTCAAATGACGGGTCCCATAAGTTTCCCTGGTTTGAGTCAACTCTGGTCTCTCACTCACCCGATTCCTATTCCAGCATGTAATTTTGATTAAGTCTAGCGCGACCGCCAAAGTGGTATGGGTCCCTTTACTTGGTTTTATCTTTCTTAGCTTAAAGTGGTGTGAGTCTGATTGGGCGGGCCCCGTTGGAAGGCCCGCGGATTCCTTGGTGGGCTTGGTTGAGCCCACGTGTCCCTTGGTGGGCCTCGGTCTAAACCTGAGAGACCCTTTGGGCTTTGGTTCAAGTGAATTGATTTTACTTTGAAGTTCAGTTTGGTTATTTAAGTGATTTCTATGCACAAGTGGGCTGGGACTGTTTGTGGGCCCTTGAGTGGGCCCCACAGTTGTTTGCCAAGTGATTTGAGATTTATCTTGCTTAAGTTTCCAAAGTGGGCCAGGATTTGGGCTTGGGGCCCTTTACCTGGGCTTGGGCTTGAAAGCCCAAGACTTCCTGAGTTAGGGTTTTGAAACCCTAACCTTAGTTGGTTAATGGGCTTGGTGGGCCCGATAGGCCCTGCCCTTGGTCCCGGCCAAACCACGACCTAATTTAAGCATGCAGGCCCCGCATAGGGCTTGGGTGGGCCTCAAGTGGTCCGGCCCGCCCAGCTCCTTTGATTATCTTATTTAAGCACGATTCAATGGTTCGGGCTGGGTGGGCCCTGTTGGAGGGCCCACTGGAAATCAAGTCAGACCGGGTGGTCTGGGTCCCATGTTGGGTTCCCGGGTGACCCGGAAACCCTATTGGCATATTTGGTTCGGTTTGAGAATGTCACCCCACAGTCAAAAATCATGAAATACACAAAATATACGAAAATCACATACACTGGGTCCAAGGGGTATTTTCGGAATTCAAAAAATATAGGCCATTCGGCCTTAAAAGGGTAGGCGCCGACCTCCGGGCGCTAGGCGCGAGGTCAGCGCGAGGTGGGCGGACCGAAAACAGCGAAAAAACACCTAAAAACGAAGTGGGCGCACCCAAATGAGGTGGGCGCGAGGTGAGCACGAGGTGAGCGCGAGGTGAGTGCATCCAAATTTAGGTGGGCGCGAGGTGAGCACGAGGTGAGCGCGAGATGAACGCATCCAAATTTAGGTGGGCGCGAGGTGAGCACGAGGTGAGCGCGAGGTGAGCGCGAGATGAGCGCATCCAAATTTAGGTGAGCATGAGGTGAGCGCGAGGTGAGCGGACCCAAGCTAGGTGGGCGCGAGGTGAGCACGAGGTGAGCACGAGGTGAGCGCGAGGTGAGCGCGAGATGAGCGCATCCAAATTTAGGTGAGCATGAGGTGAGCGCGAGGTGAGCGGACCCAAGCTAGGTGGGCGCGAGGTGAGCACGATGTGAGCACGAGGTGAGCGCGAGATGAGCGCATCCAAATTTAGGTGAGCATGAGGTGAGCGCGAGGTGAGCGGACCCAAGTTAGGTGAGCGCGAGCTCAGCGCGAGGTGAGCGTAAGCTCAGCGCAGACCCTGACTCTCTGTTTTTTCTCTCCAAACTCCATTTCCGACTGGTTTTAAGCTCTGTAACTGGTTTCTGGGGATCCTTAGAACCCCAGCAGACCTCTAACATACTTGGAAATTAATCTAACCTAAGTTGTGAGGATCAAACCTCTTTGCAAACCTTACAGAACATGCATAAAACTTTGCAAAACACTAACTAACAAAACACGATTAAGGAAGAAGGGAAAGGGGGGTTTTATCGGGATACAAGAGAGGTGCGATCACAGGGAACATGCTCCCCTTCGAATTCGAATCAAGCAAACAATGACAAACAAGATATCAGAGATGCATGGGAAGCCTGATTTTCATATATATATTGAACGAAAGAAAGTGGAGAGCTCACCTTGGTTCTAGGTCTCTGTAGAGTAGGCCGGAGGGTCCCTTGGAGCCAACGAGCTGCTGCCGGAGCACCAACAGCAAGATCCTCTTCGGATTTGATGAGGAAGAAGAGGAAGGGAGGGAAGGAGTGTGTCTGGTCTTTACTTAAAAATCCCGAACTCCAACCATCCGAACCAACAAAAAAATGCAGAACCCCAAATCAGCCAACGAAAATTTTTCGAACCCCCTGCAATGAAGGAGGTTGCGGCTTTTATAGAAGAGGACGGGGTATCCGCCGACTTCGGCGCCCAGCTCGCGCCGACCTCCTGTCGCTCGGCGCGAGCGACATAATGATTAAATCATTAAATGCCGCCGCGGGTTTGTTTAAAAAATCCGAAAATTAAGATATGGTCCCTGGGATATTTTGGTTTAATATTATTTTATTCAGATATTTCAAATATTTTCAGATTGGTCCCTGGGATATTTTGAATGTTTGGATATTTACGGATTTGATCCCCGAGATATTTTCCTGCGCAACTTGCCACGTGTGCAGCTCTTTGCCACGTGCGCAGATTGCCGGTTTTGCTGCTCGGGAATTTTGTAAGCTCATATTTTCTTCATCCGGGCTCCAATCTGGGCAAACTCAGTTGCGTTAGAATCGTATCGGAGCCCTCTATCCAATGGCATGGGGGTAAGCACCTGGATCGGATTTTGGCAGAAAGTCAACTTTTGGCTTCGCCCAAGTTTGACTACCCACAGAACCTTCATCCGGACTCCGATTCCTGCAAACTCAGTTGCGCTGGAATCGTGTCGGGATCCTCTATCCAATGATATAAAGCAAGGCCTCTGGATCGGATTTTGGCAGAAAGTCAACTTTTGGCTTCGCCCAAGTTTGACCGCCTGCAGAACCTTCATCCGGACTCCGATTCCTGCAAACTCAGTTGCGTTGGAATCGTGTCGAGATTCTCTATCCAATGATATAAAGGAAGGCCTCTGGATCGGATTTTGGCAGAAAGTCAACTTTTGGCTTCGCTCAAGTTTGACCGCCTGCAGAACCTTCATCCGGACTCCGATTCCTGCAAACTCAATTGCGTTGGAATCTTGTCGAGATTCTCTATCCAATGATATAAAGCAAGGTGGCCAAATATCACTTAATCAAAAAGTCAACTTTTTGTCCCCTCGGGGTTTGACTTTCTGCCAGGGTTTTGAGCTGTTTTGCTGTCTTTTAGCACATTTTTTTGTTTTCTTATTTTCTTTTCTTTTCCTCTTTTTTTTCTTTTTTATTTTTATTTTTATTTTTATTTTTTTTTGGTTTGATCAAAATTTGGGTGCTTACAGTTCCCCTGTGGGAAAATTTTTTTCTCAAAGGGGACTCCGTCAAGGAGACCCCCTTTCCCCGTACCTTTTTATTCTTTGTTAGCAGGTCCTTTCCTTGGCGATTAATCGCGTGGAAAGCGAAGATCGATTTCGTGGGATTGCACTTAGGCATGGAGGAATCAAGTTGTCGCATTTGATGTATGAAAACGATGTGAACATCTACGGCTTCACATGTGACCAGGAAGCCCACGCTATGAGCCGTCTCTTGCACAAGTATTGTAGTGAGTCGGGCCAAAGCATCAACAGTGGTAAATCATCAATTCTCTTTAGCCGCAATACTGATGGTGCTCAGAAGGTAGGTATTCGGAGAATTTTTTATGTGGCTGCTCACCAACCGTCAAAGTCCTACCTGGGTGTTCCCCAACTCCACTTTAAACCAAAGCCGAAGGATTGTGATGTTCTTCTTGAAAAAATGGAGCGTAGATTATCTGGATGGAAGTCCTTAATACTGTCCCAGATGGGGCAGACAACTTTAATTCAGTCAGTTTTATCGGCCCAGCCTTTGCATATGATGACTTGTTTTCTGTTGCCGCAGGATACTTTGCATAAAATGGATAAGATGGCTCGTTCGTTCTTTTGGCACGCTGGAAAAAAGGAGAGAAGCTTTCATTCCATTTGCTGGGAAAAAGTTTCACAGCATCGAGCTAATGGTGGGCTAAATCTGAAGCAAGCAGAGACCATGAATAAAGCCCTCGTGCTGAAATCATCTTGGCAACTTGCACAAGAGGAAGTCTCTCTTTGGGGTCGGGTCATGAAGGATAATTATTTCCCGCAGTATTCTTTTCTTGATGCAATTGCTCATCGGAAGCACTCGTTTTGATGGAGACAGATGCAACAATTAAAAAAATGGATTCACATGGGGAGTGCTTGGACTGTAGCTGATGGTAGGCACATAGATATTCTCAAGGATAAGTGGATTGTGGGGATCGATCCCCCTCTTCAAATTCATAGTGAACCGGACCAGTTTCAGGTGATGAAAGTCATCCAATTGATCAATCCTACGACCAATCAGTGGGATTTTGCTACTTTATGCCATTTTTGGGATCACTCAACCCAACAAAAAATCTCTGCAACTCCGATAGTGTCGTCCCTTGGCTGTGACAGGCGACATTGGGCTCATACCTCGTCCGGAGGTTTCTCTATTTCCTCGGCTTATCGCTTGATCCTTGGAATTAGTCCCCTCCACAGAAATCCGATCTGGCAGTTATGCTGGCATCTTAAGTGCCCAACAAAAATAAAATTCTTTTTGTGGAAAAGTCTTGTGGGCGTTCTACCTACAAGCCATTTGCTTGCTTCCAAGATGGGTTTTATTGACAATGTTTGTGCTTTTTGTCAACACTTGCAAGAAACTACAGAACATCTATGGATGCACTGTCCTTTCTCTCAGACAGTGTGGCTTCAATGCCTAGGAGGAACTGTGCAATCGTTTGGCCCACAAGATTTGTTTTTTGATTGGCTTGTCTTTCTCTCAAAATTAAAGCCCCACCACCCTCCTGATACCCTTTCTGATTTTTTGGTTCAGGTTGCAAATTTCGGATGGGCTATCTGGAACAGCAGAAATAAGTCAAAGTTTGAACGAATCCGCCCAGATGTAATGGCGACTTGGGGGCATCTACAGCAACTTAACAGGGACTCTCTTACCATTTCTGAATGCACGAGCCGAAATGTTTCCACCTCGCCTCCCAAAGAGATTGCATGGATCAAACCTCAATATCCTTTTCTTAAACTCAACTTTGATGGTGCGTATCGTAGTTCAACTTCAAGATCTTCCACTGGGGGTGTTCTTCGTGATTGTTTTGGGGTCTTTCTTGCGGGATTTGCTTGGGAGATTGAGGCATCAAATGCCATTTATGCTGAAGCTTGTGCTACCTTAGAAAGTTTGAAGTTGGCCAAGGCTGTCTATGCATCCCATATCATTTTGGAGGGCGATTCCCAAGCTCTCATCCACCTGCTGCAGCATCCACTTGCCAGTATTCCTTGGAAGTTGTTGGGTATTATAACTCAGATTAGAGATATTGCTTCTTGCTTTGCTCATGTTTGCTTCTCCCATACTCTCCGTGAGGGCAATCGGGAGGCGGATTCCCACGCAAATTTCGCCATCGATCACTTCTCTTGCCTTTGGTTTCACTCTTTCCCTTCCTGTATCTCTCTTCCCCTGTTAGATTATATGAGGGGCTGTACTGTTACTCGTTCTTAATATAATTTTCCTCTTTTCACAAAAAAAAAAAAGTGGGAGGAAGCTGTAGGCAGTTTCCCACAATCGTAATGCATTACGCGCGCCATCACAAGGAATAGTATCTTGTAGACAATCAAATCCCTCAGAAACTTTATCCATGGCGACCCTCCTTGCTAGCTCAACCCAGATATATACGCTCCCGTGATCAAGCCAGCTGCCCGCCATCTCCTCTCCTTCACGTAACTTTCTAGGGCTCCCTCAATCTCTCGGGCCACAATTCCTCCCTTCTGTAGAAATGAATTCCCAATATGCCGACCGAGGACCACTGCATCCTCAAGTGCAGAGCCAGCTCCCTGGCCCAGATCCGGCATCATCAGGTGCATCACATCACCAGCGACCGTGATGGGCCCCTTGCTTGCTTTTCAAAATATGGTGTCCCATGGTACCCTCAGCATCAATGGGACCCAATATAAAGTGTCAAGATTAGCGTGCCAAACTATGTCCACGTACCTTGCAGGGAAGCCCTTGGCCTCCTCAATCACAATGTTTTGGATCTGCTCCAGCTCTCGTATCATCTCGCCTGAGGCATCACAAATGTACATGCTTCAGCCATGCAAAATAATATGGCAAAAAAGACTGACTCGACCCGCATACCAACCCAAACCCAAAAAATTATTTGGGTGTGTTTGTGTTAGGTATCCATTGCCATGACCCGCTTACTTACCTGCATGGTTGTCAGTTTCGGCGGCATGCCTGGCTAGCGGCACGTTTCGCTTGCCAGGTGCCGCCCCTTTGGAACCGACGAGAAAAAATCGTGCGGCGTGCCATCGAAATGCAAGAGTGGAGTGATTTCCTCTTCACGGAAGAGAGAGGTTTTTTTGGGTTCATGTTTGTAAATTTGAATTAACTTTAGTCTTGTTTGAAATTATAAGAAGTTAAAAGTTAAAAGAGTTTTGAAAATTACATTCCCACCCCTATATCCACTTCTTTGTACTTTAGAACATTTGGGATTGGAATGAAATATTTAAAAGTTTGCATTACCTCTTCGTGTGTAATATATTATATTTTATTATTCACTTTATGACTGTGATCATATCAATTATTATAATGAAATTAGGAAATTGATTTGTGCATATGGATTACAAATACATATTAACAAAATAAATTCTTTATCTTATTTAGGAAAGATAAATAAATAAATAATAAAAACAGTTAAAATATATTTTAGATGTCAAATAATTTTAGGAATAAAATAAATTATTTATTGGAAAACATATGGATTTGTAATAATTATAAAACCAAATCTTCGGCGCCAAGTTTGGGGAAATTTATATTTAGTGATATTTTTTGAACATAATTACAATTCAATTAGTCAAAGTGGATTTCAAAACCTATTCTCCCAAGAATACCCTTACAATGACTTCTTCCTTCTATACTAATTTGTATAATTATTTTCTTGATGTGTACAAATCATTTGATTAAATGATATAATGGTATTCTTGAAAGTATACGAATGTAAAAATTAAATATCACTAAAATTTAATTAATTGATAAAGGTTTCCTAACAGTAAAATACCTATATTTAACAAAATTTTAATTAATTGATAAGGGTTTCATAACAGTAAAATACCCTCCTTTTTTAAGGAGTAACTCTGGTGGTCTCTAGTTGGAAATCCACATATCCTAATATTTGATTTTTAGCAAAAAAAAACAAACAAAAAATTGATTTTTGCCGAAATTTTCGACACGTCGGCGAAATTTTGTCGAAATTGAAAAAAAACTCAATTTTTAGCCAAACAGCATTCAAAAACTGAGTTTTCCCGAAATTTTTGGCACGCTGACGAAATTTCGGGCAAATTTTAAACGTGCCATTTTTCATGCGTTTCGGCGATTTTTCTCCAGCGTGCCGTTTTTTTCACTGGGCGGCATGCTTATCGACATCGAAAGTGTAATCATTGCTTACCTGTAGAGCGCCTGAAAGTCATGAACCAGTAGACCTCTTTGTCATTGAGGGGTACGTATCCAGCCTTCAGCGCTTCCCCAAGAAACTGATGGACGTCATGCTTGAATTCGTGCCCTTCAGGGAACTTCGATAAGCCTAACACTGCATACCTACCCGAATAAACTGGTTCCTTGAGTCCCAACCACCGAGTGCACCCCGTCACACCCGATTAAGACCTTGGCCTTCACGTTATGTTGAAACATGAGGTGAGCAGTGAGCTCACAGCTGATCAAATAAAAATAATTACGACGTCCCATATGATGTAACGTATCCTAACTATTGTACCCAAATCATAAAACTCAACATAACGTAAGACATATACTCATATCCTAGAATAATTCCATGATTCCACTTAATATTACCAAATTCACATAAACAAAAGCAAGGCTATGTTTGAACAAAATTTTATACTTTGAGATATATACTTAGATCAAAATTTTATTATTCACATTCTTTAACGAATTAAATTGACTCCAGTGTGTGTTGCAACGAATAAACAAATACCTAAAAAAAAAATCTAATCATAATCAAATAATAAATTTCTAGGAAAAAAATATATTCCATGTATACTAAGGCGGACACTTAATTTCAAATTTAATTCCAACAGTCTAATATAAGTTAAAAATGAAATTATTACAACTATTTACTAGTTTAAATTTTCTTGAAAACTCTAAATCTATCCTGCATCATCTTAAGTTCTTGTTCAAGAATTATGATGGCGGAGATTAATTCAAACTTGAACGGGATATTATTTAGTTATGACGTCAGCATCCATAAGTGTGAAGTCTATTCTCTCCTCTGTCATGCTTGCCTAAATTGGCACCTGCAATGGCCGTGAGATGCTGCCATGTGAAGCATTTCATGGCCACTGTTTTTGCTTGTCATAAATACAATCAAGTGGGCTCTATATAAAAAAACAATAGTCGTGAGATGCTCCTCATGGCAAAACATCTCACAACCACTTGAGGGAGCAATTTAGCAAAGCATGATAGATAGAGCCGGCAAAATGCCACATGACCCGGCGGGTCAACCCGATTATAAACGGGTTGGGTTGACCCATTTATTAATTGGGTTGGGTTTTCCCCAAACCGCCAGTAATCGGGTCAACCCGATTATGACCCGCCAACTCGACGAGTAACCCGATTTAAAAAAAGATGGCAAAAGTATCATGTTTTGACACGATTAACCCCAAAACCCGACCCGAACCCAGCACAACCCGATCTAATTAACCCCCCAACCATATTTTAATAATATTTTTTGAAAAATAAAAAATAATAATAAACGGGTTAGTGGGTTGAACCCGTTTATTGGCGGATTGGGGGTTTTCCAACCCGTCTTAATTTAGTCCAACCGGATTATGACCCGATTAACCCCCAACTCGATTATGACCCAACACGAACCCGACCTAACCCAACACGTTGCCATCTCTAAATTGACAGACGATTTCAACTCGAATCTAACCTACGTGTCTTGTACGTGACCTTCTTTCATTCACCGGGCTACGGAGGGGTAAACAAGACCGTTAAAACCTACGTTGGATGTGGATAAGTAGATGAACCAAAGTAGAGAGAAACCTATGTAAAAAATCCTTCTAAATTCCAAGAGATTTCTCAGAGAAGAGAGAGAGAGAGAGAGAGGCGTAGGGAGATGGATTGGTGACGACCTGTATGTGTATCTCATGATTCATATCCATTTGATTGTCAATTTTCAAGTTTTTTATTGGATTAAGTATGAGCTAACTAATTAATCTGTCTTTGCTATGTAAATGCAACCATTTCGAGCCGCTAGTTTCGTTAACTGGGAATTGGAACAAATTTATCTGACAGCTTGTGATTTGAGTGTTTAGAGAGATAATGGCATAACTACACTTCTAGAGTTTATGGTTTTGCGTAACTTGATTTCGCCTACCATATCTTGTCATACTAAAGAAAGGTCCAATGTTTGCTTCGCATCAAGTTGTTCTGTAACAGTGTTTAGAACTTTCATTAAGAACCAAATTAGGTCTTGAACTTCAAAACTTTTGTAGATTACATCTTGCCCACCAAAAGTGTGCAGTCTTCCTTCAAAATTTTGGCAAGATTAAAGACTTCATTGGGATTTGAACAAGCCACTTAATCATCTACCAAAATGAGTAAAATATTGCCACAATATCCATATCAAAATTTTGACCGGACTTTTCAATTATTCAAAAAAAATCCTTCCCTCCTATAAAAACCAACCACCCAAAACAAATATAACACGATAATTACTAGCTTCTTCACAATATTCTTGGTTCCAAATGCAATAAAACTGAGCGAAAATAATCACGCCTGTTTATTATCTTTCCTGGCGTTGGAGGAAGCTGTAGGCAGCTTCCCACAATCATAACGCGCTACGAGTGCCATCACAAGGAATAGTATCTTGTAGACAATTAAATCCCTCAGAAACTTCATCCATGGCGACCCTCCTTGCTGGCTCAACCCAGATATATACGATCCCGTGATCAAGCCAGCGGCCCGCCATCTTCTCTCCTTCACGTAACTTTCTAGGGCTCCCTCAATCTCTCCAGCAACAATTCCTCCCTTCTGTAGAAATGAATTCCCGATATGCCGACCGAGGACCACCGCATCCTCAAGTGCAGAGCCAGCTCCCTGGCCCAGATCCGGCGTCATCGGGTGCATAGCATCACCAGCGACCGTGATGGGCCCCTTGCTTGCTTTTCGAACTATGATGTCCCATGGCACCCTCAGCATCAGTGGGACCCAATATAACGTGTCAAGATCAGCGCGCCTGACTACGTCCAGGTACCTTGCAGGGAAGCCCTTGGCCTCCTCAATCACAATGTTTTGGATCTGCTCCGGCTCTCGTATCATCTCTCCTGAGGCATCACAAATGTACATGCTTAAGCTTAAGCCCATGCAGAATAATATGGAAAAAAAGAATGACCCGACCCTCGTACCAACCCAAACCCACAAAATTATTTGGGTGTGTTTGTGTTGGGTATCCATTACCATGACCCGCTTACTTACCTGTAGAGCGCCTGAAACCCGTGAACCAGTAGACCTCTTTGTCACTGAGGGGTACGCATCCAGCCCTCAGCGCTTCCCCGAGAAACTGATGGACGTCATGCTTGAATTCGTGCCCTTCAGGGAACTTCGATAAGCCTAACACTGCATACCTACCCGAATAAACTGGTTCCTTGAGTCCCAACCACCTTGCCACCACCGAGTGCACCCCGTCACACCCGATTAAGACCTGCAAAGGATTCACATACACCCAAGAACGTTCTGATTATTCCAAGGAGATTGACGATCAGTCCAAAACAGGTCTCGAGAATGAAAGTCGAATTATGCTGTAGGTACCTTGGCTTTGATGATTGCACCATCCTCCAAATGCAGGACGGCCATGGAAGTCAATGAGTTATCAAGTTGCTGTGTTTCGATTGTAGCCACCTTCGAAGAAAAACGAATTGCGTCGGCTGGTAGTTCTTCTGCTAGGGCTTCCACCAAGAGCTTTCGATGTACTGGTCTCACTCCCCTTCCCATCCTGAAATCGTCATCACAAGCAATTAGCTTAATTCATGGAGTCAAGCGATCGAATCAGAGGGCTTCCAGATCATCTCATTCTTATGGGAAAATAAATAGCAGAAAAATGAGTTCAACTGATCACCTGTCCATTGCAGAGAAAGAGACATCTGTTGTAGCTCCGGTAACCACGTTAAAGATGTGTCCCCTGATACAAAATATGTCCAAATTAAAAGCGGTGAGAGACGGAGGTCAGCTTGTAGTTGTAGAGGAGAGGCTTTATTTATACTTACATCTCTAATGGGGGATAGACGGAGGTGAGCTTGTGAGCGACACCAAGAGCGTGAAGGGCTACCCAAGCATTGGGAAAGAGATTGACGGCTGCACCAGAGGCGCGTAGCTCAGGCGACCTCTCCAGCACCAGAGCACGAACCCCGACTCTCTTGAGAGCTATGGCTGTAGCCAACCCTGCAACCCCAGCTCCGACTATGACAACATCTTCTGATCTGGTCTCCATCGCCTCTAAGCTTTCTGAATCTGTTTCTTTCTGTAATGAATAATCTTCCGATGACCTTCAGGTGCTACTCCTGATCGATTTTATAGGTGCCATTGTCCACGGACTGCTATCCCGCGCAGCGGTTCAAGTTTGACCAGTTAGAGCTTTGTTTTGAGTCTAAAGTATTCCATATTTCGAGCGACCACGATGTTTCAAGATACCCGTTGTGGGTCCATCTATAACAACTTCCAATCCAATGCCAAGTTTCAATTTGAGTTTGAGCCCAAATACGGCTGTTAACAACACAACATACAGGGAATCAATTTCTTTTCGTAGTCCACAAGGAAAGTTTTGCGTTACAAAGTTTTCTTTGATTAAGGCTCTAGATATTTCGACCATACGGTTGACCAGAAAGGTCCCGTCTTTTACTCCTCCATCCATCTTTAGGCGCGTCACAAAAGGTTAAGGAAATGATCCGCGTAGCTCCATTTGGGGAAATGGCGAAATTAGTTTTTTTAGTGATATTTTCTCAAAATAATTCAGATTTAGTTTACCAATTCCTAAAAATTGATTTGCGATACTTTATTCATATAATTGGGATTTAATGTCATTTTATTATTCATGAAGAATTTCTTCAAAAAATACCCTCAAAAACTTACAAACCTCATTTGCCTACATGAGGGAAAAGGGTTTCTAAAATTACACTGATTTTTAATTATTTTTAAAAAGTATCACTAATTCCCAATTTTCAAGAATTGGCCAACTAAATATGAATTATTTTGAAAAAGTTGCAAATAGAGGTGCTTTTTTTTAAATATTCACATGAGTCATCAAATCCTTCGTAATTAACAATTGGTGTTATTTTTTCCAAATGATTGTGAATAAATGTCATTGTAATGTTCACAAAGATTTTCTTCCAAAAATACTTCAAACTACTTATAATTAAACCTTTTTAAATACTTGAAAGAAACTATGATTACAAATGGCTTACAAGGGCATTTTTGGGGAAAAGTTTTTGTGAACATTAAATTAACACTTGTTCTTGTTAGGAAATAAGATTTAAAGTTTAAATTAAAAGTTTAGTTATTATCATTAGTTGATATTCTTATCTACTAGCAAAGTGCCCGTGCAATACTACGCGTATATAAAAAAATAAGGGAGGGAAACAATTATACAACCGTTAAAGTTTTAAAAAAATTAAGCAGTTATGACTTTTATACCCCTTTATTAAAGAATCTTAACAATGATTTATAAGGGATTTTTTTAGGAAATAGGCACATTAAGATTAGCATGCTTCCCAAGGGACCTCTTATCATTAAATATAGTATAGATTATTCATTTGAATTCAAAGTTAATTCAAGAGTTATTATGTAAGTTGGTTAACAGTCCTATAAATATACATAGCCCCCTACATTATTAGTGTGATTGAGATTTCTCATTCCATTAGTTTTCATATTTCTTCAATTCTCAATTATTTGAAAAAAGTATCACTAATTATCAATTACAAAGAATTGGATGACTGAATCTGATTTAAAAAAAAAAAAATCACTACTAAAACAAATTTTCCCACTCCATTTTGTCCGCCCAGATTTCTTGTCTTTTTCCCCCCGGCTTGCGTTGTCGTGCATGCATGAGGATGTAAGTGTGCACGTGCATATATATGTTTATGTGTGTAGCATTGTATCAGCGTTATGATTAACTACACCTTAAGTGTAGATTTACAACATACATTAGCATAGACAATGGCGTAGCTAGGATTTTCATTTATGGTGGACAAAGTAGACACAAGATGGATGATGAATGATTAAGATTAAAATGATAGTGGGCAAATTAAAATTTTCAGGGACGGCAAAACTGGATATGTATAAATAGATATAATAGTTTTTTATGATTTTAGGGTGGGCGGTTGCTCGCCCTAAGCTCTATATAACTCCGCCCCTGAGCATAGAATACCATATCAAAAATCCCAATGGACCAAATTCAACTGACTTCATTCAATCGGAGACTTCTCAATCAATACTCCTTTGAGTTTGGTACAATGGTGACTCGAAAATATTTATGTTGAAACATGAGGTGAGCAGTGAGCTCACAGCTTTTTTTTTTTTTTGGTGGAAACAGTGAGCTCACAGCTGATCAATAAAAATAAATACAATGTCCCATATGATGTAACGGATCCGAACTATTGTACCCAAATCATAAAACTCAACATAACGCGCGTAAAACTCATGTTTTAGAACAATTCCATGATTCTACTTAATAATTAATATTACCAAATTCACATAAACAAAAGCAAGGCTATGTTTGAAAGTTATATAGAATGAAATTCAGCATATAATTGTAATTTCAATCATTTACGTAATTAGAGATATATACTTAGATCAAAATTTTATTATTCACATTCTTTAACAAATTAAATTGACTCCAGTGTGTGTTGAAACGAATGAACAAATACCTAAAAAAAAATCTAATCATAATCAAATAATAAATTTCTAGGAAAAAATAAATTCAATGTATACTAATGCAGCCACTTAATTTCAAATTTAATTCCAACAGTCTAATAAAAATGAAATTATTACAACTATTTACTAGTTTATATTTATCATAGGGAAGCCACATTAATTATTCGCAAAACTTTAATCTTAAATTTACTTAAAATCTAATGCCTGATCTAATTTTACATCAATCTGGCATAAATTAAAAAAACAGAATGAAGCCCTTTACCTGGATTAATTCATAAATATAAACCTTTAGACTTGTTCGAAAATTGTCTTGACTTCAAACATAATCTTCTTCTTCTTAGAAATAACTCTCCACAATACAATTGTTTTAGGAGAATAATCTACTTATCTTTAACTATTATTTTATTTGCATGATTATCTATTTTAATCCTTCATTATTTAGTTTAAAGATTAGAATTTTTTTCCTAGGTTAAATCTCATTCGTTGATCTTCTAGACTATGCGTAAATGTGCAATATATATACAACCATAAGACTTTTAGTCTTAATTAGACTTTTGACTAATCAATAATTTCAATGGTCAAAGGTCAAAAATTTAAGTTATGTCTCCACAACAAAAATAAAGACGATAAAGCTCCTAAATCGCAAATAAAGGGACCTAATGCACCCCTTCAAAGAGCCCAGTTATGCCATAGACATGATAAGGGTTGCTCTTCGCCATCTTCGGCTTCCATTCCGGTGGCTTCGTCATCTTTGGGGCCTCGAAAAAGTCAAAGTAGAGCTTGTGACTGTTTCGATTGAGGTGTAAAGAAGGAATGAGTGACACGGGTGGGTAACAGACAACGAGATGAGGCTTCGGTCGCCGGGAGGTCAAGGGTTGAAATCTCCAAGTAATCAGATTCAATCCTTGAAGAGGATTTTGAGCAGAGACAGGAGAATGAGAGGTGTTTCTCCTCGTTCTGCAAGTGCCCAGAATTGCAGCTCTGCGATTTACTCTGATCTTGAGTGGGGAAGGAAAGAGGGTGAAGCTGTACAAAACAGCGTCAAGACATGTGGGCTACAGCCGCCGATAATATCTGGTAAATGCAACCATTTTGGACTGGGAATTGGAACAAATTTAGTGATTTGAGTGTTTAGAGAGACACTGGCATAACCACACTTCTAATGAGTTTATGGCTTTGTGTAACTTGATTTCGCCTGTCATATGTTGTCATACAGTCATACTTCAGCAAGGTTCGTTGGCTTTGGGTTCATCCTGCCATTTATTTCGGTATACCCAGGCCAATAGATTGTGTAGAGAGATTTCTCCTTTTGTTGCTTGTGCCAAAGCAAGGTCCAAGGTTTGCTTCTCATCAATTTATTTGTTCTGTAACAGTGTTTGGGACTTTCATTAGGAACACCAAAGTAGGTCTTGAACTCCCCAACGGACTTGACAGAAAATATTCAACCTAGAACTACGTTCTTACACTAAAAATCGTAGTGCTCAAACTTTTTGTAAATTATTATATCTTGCCCACCAAAAGTTTGTAGCGTGCTCTCAAATTCCCAAAATTTTGTCAAGGTTAAAAGGCTTCATTGGGATTTGAACAAGCCACTTAATTAAATCATCTACAAAATCAGAAAAAATATTACCACAATATCTATATCAAAATTTTGACCGGACATTTCAATTATTCAAAAACATGTCAATTCAAAATTTTTTAAAAATCCTTCCCTCCTATAAAAACCAACCACCCAAAACAAATATAACACGATAATTACTAGCTTCTTCACAATATTCTTGGTTCCAAATGAAATAAAACTGAGCGAAAATAATCATGCCCGTTTATTATCTTTCCCGGCGTTGGAGGAAGCTGTAGGCAGCTTCCCACAATCGTAACGCGCTACACGCGCCATCACAAGGAACAGTATCTTGTAGACAATCAAATCCCTCAGAAACATTATCCATGGCGACCCTCTCTGCTGGCTCCATCCGGATATATATGCTCCCGTGATCAAGCCAGCTGCCCGCCATCTCCTCTCCTTCACGTAACTTTCTAGGGCTCCCTCAATCTCCCCAGCCACAATTCCTCCCTTCTGTAGAAATGAATTCCCGATATGCCGACCGAGGACCACCGCATCCTCAAGTGCAGAGCCAGCTCCCTGGCCCAAATCCGGTGTCATCGGGTGCATCGCATCACGAGCGACCGTGATGGGCCCCTTGCTTGCTTTTCGAACTATGATGTCCCATGGCACCCTCAGCATCAGTGGGACCCAATATAACGTGTCAAGATCAGCACGCCTGACTACGTCCAGGTACCTTGCAGGGAAGCCCTTGGCCTCCTCAATCACAATGTTTTGGATCTGCTCCGGCTCTCTTATCATCTCTCCTGAGGCATCACAAATGTACATGTTTAAGTCCATGAAGAATAATATGGAAAAAAAAAAAAAAAAGGACTGACCCTCATACCAACCCAAACCCACAAAATTATTTGGGTGTGTTTGTGTTGGGTATCCATTAATTACCATGACCCGCTTACTTACCTGTAGAGCGCCTGAAACTCATGAACCAGTGGACCTCTTTCTCACTGAGGGGAAAGCATCCAGCCCTCAGTGCTTCCCCGAGAAACTGATGGAAGTCATGCTTGAATTCGTGCCCTTCAGGGAACTTGGATAAGCCTAACACTGCATACCTACCAGAATAAACTGGTTCCTTGAGCCCCAACCACCGTGCCACCACCGAGTGCACTCCGTCACACCCGATTAAGACCTGCAAAGGATTCACATACAGCCAAGAACGTTCTGATTATTCCGAGGAGATTGAGGAACAATCCAAAACAGGTCTTGTGAATTGAAGTCGAACTATATATACGAATTATCCACAGGGTACCTTGGCCTTGATGATTGTTCCATCCTCCAAATGCAGGACAGCGATGATCGACGAGTTATCAGGTCGCTGTGTTTCGATTGCTGCCACCTTCGAAGAAAAACGAATTGCGTCGGCAGGTAGTTCTTCTGCTAGGGTTTCCACCAACCGCTTCCGATGTACTGACCTCACTCCCGTTCCCGTCCTGAATTCGTTAACCACAAGCAATTAGCTTAATTCATGGAGTCAAAAGAATCAGAGCATTTCATCCAGATCATCTCATTCTTATGGGAAAATAAACTGCGGAAACAATGAATTCAACTGATCGATCACCTGTTTATTGCAGATAAAGAGACGTCTGTAGTAGCTCCAGTAACCACGTTAGTAATGTGAATCCTGATACAAATATGTCCAAATTAAAAGGAGTGTGAGACGTAGGTCATCTTGCAGAGGAGATCAAGGTTTTATCTATCTATACTTACATCTCTAATGGAGGGTAGACGGAGGTGAGCTTGTGAGCGACACCAAGAGCGTGAAGGGCTACCCAAGCATTGGGAGAGAGGTTGACGGCTGCACCAGAGGCGCGTAGCTCAGGCGACCTCTCCAGCACCAAAGCTCGAATCCCGACTCTCTTGAGAGCTACGGCTGTTGCCAACCCCGCAACGCCAGCTCCGACAATGACAACGTCTTCTGATCTGGTCTCCATCGCCTCTCTCTTTGGATGTCAAAGCTTTCTTATTCTATTTCTTTCTGTAATGAATATCCTTCCGATGACAGTCCGGTGCCCTTCCTGATCGATTTTATAGCTCCCATGGTCTATGAACTGTGGCCGCCCCTCGCAGCGGTTCAAGTTTGACCACTTAGAGCTTTGTTTTAAGCGTAACGTATTCTATGTATCGAGTGGCCACGATTTTTAAGGATCCCTGTTGTGGGGTCCATCTATATTAACGTCCACTAGCAAAGTTCGACTTTGAGCCCAAAAACGGCTTCATCATACAGGGAATCATTTTCTTTCCGTAGTTCACAAGGAAAGATTTTTGTAAAAAATTTTCTTTGATTAAGGCTCCTAGATATTTTTGACCACACACGGGAAAGATTTTTTAAAAAAGTCAAGGAAACCATCGACGCGGAAGATTCCCATATAGATGATGTAGAGTTTTCAGTTTCGGTGGCACGTCGCGACACATGGGAAAGATTTTTCAAAAAAGTCAAGGAAACGATCGACGCGGAAGATTCCCATATGGATGATGTAGCGTTTTCAGTTTCGGGGTGTGCCGCCGAAAAATCGTTTTTTTTTCAACTGTCGAAACGAATCGACACAAAAAATCGGTTCTAAAAAAATCGACCGATTTTTGCGGCGTGCCGAGCAAAACGGACTGAAACTCACAAAAACCAAACCCAACCCACCAACCTGATTAATATTTATTTTTTAATTATAAAAATATATATCAATAGAAAAAAATTGTGAATTAGTGATACAATTTAGAATTAAACGAGTCATAATCGGGCTATCGGTTAGATTCGGGTTGACCCGAATATAGACGGTTTATTAAACCCCTAACCCGAAACCGACCCAATTATTACACAGGTCAACCCAAACCCATTTATTCGAGTTAGATTTGGACGGGTTGGCGGGTTGGGTTGATTTTTGCCAGGTCCAGTTATAGAGAATGAAATTTAGGATATAATTGTAATTTCAATCATTTATATAATTAGGGGTATATTCTTGATCAGAATTTTAGTATTCACATTCTTTAACAAATTAAATTAACTCCAGTATTTTTCACCGAATAAACAAATACAATATATATATATATATATATATATATATATATATATATATTCTAATCATAATCAAAATAATTTTCTAGGGAAAAATAAATTCTATGTATATTAAGGCAGCCATTCAATTTCAAATTTAATTCAAATAGTCTAATAAAAATGAAATTATTACAACTATTCACTGGTTCATATTTTCATAGAGAAGTTAAATTCCCAAAACTTTAATCTTAAATTTACTTAAAATCTAATACCTGATCTAATCTTACATCGATTTGGCATTAAGAACAAAATGAAACCCTTTACCTAGATTAATTAATTCATAAATCTAAACCTTTGTACTTGTTTGGAAATTGTATTGACTTCAAACATAATCTTCTTCTTCTTAGAAATAACTCTACACAATACATTTGTCTCAGGAGAATAATCTATTTATCTTTAACTATTATTCTATTTGCATCATTATCTATTTTAATCCCTCGTTATTTATTTTAAAGATTACAATTTTTTCCTAGGTTAAATCTCATTCGTCAATCTTCATGACTAAGTGTCAATAATTTTCCTGATCAAAGGTCAAAATTTGTAGTAAAGTCTCCGCAACAAAAGTAAAGACAATACAGCTCCTAAATCTATACTATTAATAAAGGGAAGAGAGGGAAATATTCTTCCTAGATTCTGGTCTCCCTTTTTTTTCCAACCATTATCCTCCCCAACTAAAACAATCCAAAACTATAACCACCCCATTACTCTTTCCTCATTTGAATAAAAAATCACTATTTAATTATATGCTACAGTTAGGTAAGGACGTGTAATATGCATGTGCCACCACTAGTCACAAATAAAGGAACGTAATGCATCCCCTTTACAAATCAATAGAAGCCCTTGATAACGCAAATGAGACCATTCTAACTAATCAACATTCTTAATTCCAAATACATTGATAAAAACTTCAAAATGACTCTCCCTTTTTAAACATTAAAATCCTTCCTATATTATCATGTCCAAACTATATGTATTAAGAAACACGGGTTCAGATCACCTGCTGGGCGCCCAGCACTGCTGGGTGCCCAGCAGCAAATGGGACAAGGCCACATCACTGGCAGCCTTGACTTGTGTCAGGGTTGCCAGTGATGTGGCCCTGACTTTATGATTTCCATTGGCAGCTGGGCACCCAGCAGTGCTGGGAGCCCAGCAGGTGATGTGAATCCAAGAAACACTAACATATTGAATGCTGTGAATAAGTGCTCAAAGGAAAACAATTTTGCTCTTATTAAATCTCACGCAGGAAAGGTAGAAAGAAAGATGGGATATCGCTCTAATAGACGAATTGGGCTAGATATCGTTATAGAAAACAAAAAAAAATACTCAAAAACACAAGAAAATTCTGAATATTATTTTCAATAATATTTGTGAATAAAAAAAAGAACACACTAAAAAGCCTTTATATAGGCATTACAAAAAAAATACATAAAAATAGAAAAACATTTATTTTTACTAAAATAGTAAAATTCTAGATAAACACAAATTCTTAAAATATAGGTCAAAATAAAAAACCAAGTAAAAACACAACTCAAAATGGATTTTTCTTACCCCTAAACGAAAGTAATCAATTATTTCCTAAAATAGCAAATTCACTAAGGCTCCCGATTGGTTCAATGAATTTGAATTGGAATTAAGAATTATAATTCCAATTCATCAAGAATTGGAATTGGGTAGAATTTAAATTATTTTGATTGAATGGCAAGAAAATTGAAATTTGGAATTACAATTCCATGAAGAAATTGATTTAAATTCCAAGTCCACTGATTGGATGAACTTATGAAGAATTGATTTATATCATTCCCATGTTAATAATAATAGCACAAATGACTGATTATAATGACATATCAAATCTATATTTTAAAAACTGATAATAATATAAACTTTATCACTAAAATTAAAAGAACAATGTATTTGTCCGCATTAGTAATATTCATAAACCATCCACAAAGAAATATAACAGTTTAATTACTAAATACTAATCTATATCTATATTATAAAATAAAAAACTATTTAAGTATGCATCTTTATCCATTCCTTCCTAAATTCAATTGGAAGGTTTGAAAAATACTCAAACTTCCGTGGATCACTTGTCAGCAAATCACCCGCCATAATAATTAGTTGTGACATTTCAAGATCTGAAACCTTGGAGACCTCGTCAAATACTACTTGTGCACTCACTTTAGCAGGCTCATTATTTAAGTGTTCATCTTGTGTAGCACTGCATCGTGTTTGTTACCAGCATTGTGATTAACTACACCTTAAGTGCAGATTTACAACATGCATTAGCATAGAATACCATATCAAACATCCCAATAGACCAAATTCAACTAACTTCATTCAATCGGAGAATTCTCAATCAAGACACCTTTGAGTTTTGTCCGATAGTTGACTTGAAAATATTTATGTTGAAACATGAGGTGAGCAGTGAGCTCACAGCTGATCAATAAAAATAATTACAATGTCCCGTATGATGTATCAGATCTTAACTATTGTACCCAAATCATAAAACTCAACATAACGTAAGACATATATTCATGTCCTAGAACAATTCCATGATTCCACTTAATATTACCAAATTCACATAAAAGCAAGGCTATGTTTGAACATTATAGAGAATGAAATTCAGCATAAAATTGTAATTTCAATCATTTACATAATTAGGGATATATAATTAGATCAAAATTTTATTATTCACATTCTTTAACAAATTAAATTGACTCCAGTGTGTTGCAACGAATAAACAAATACCCAACAAAAAAAATTCTAATCATAACCAAATAATAAATTTCTATGAAAAAATAAATTCTATGTATATTAAGGCAGCCACTTAATTGTAAATTTATGTCGCTATATATTAACAAATAGCGGCAATTATATGTGTGTCACTAAAAAAACAAATAGCGTCATTTCTATGTTTGTCGCTAAAATAAACAAATTGCGGCGTTTATATGTGTGTCATGAAAATAGACAAATAATGACGTTCATATGTGCATCGCTAAAAAAGAGCAATAGCGACATTCATATGTGTGTCTCTGATTTACATCTATAATGACGAACATAATGACACTCATAGCATGCTGCAAATTGTTTACTTTTGGCGGCTAATGCATAAAACGTCGCAAATTATTTGCGACACGGCCTTCAGCGACAAAATTCAATTCGTCGCCATGTTCGCCGCCAATGGTTATAGCGGCGTTTATTTTAGATTTAGCGGCATTTTTATGAACGCCGCAAAAAACCTAATTTTTTGTAGTGAGTCACATTAATTATTCCCAAAACTTTTCTTTAATTTACTTAAAGTCTAATGCTTGATCTAATTTTACATCAATTTAGCATAAAAAACAGAATGAAGAAGCCTTTTACCTGGATTGATTAATTCATAGATCTAATCCTTTAGACTTAGTTTGCAAATTGTCTTGACTTCAAACATAATCTTCTTCTTCTCAGAAATAACTCTCCACAATACAATTGTTTTAGGAGAATAATATACTTATCTTTAACTATTATTTTATTTGCATGGTTATCTATTTTAATCCTTCATTATTTAGTTTAAAGATTAGAATTTTTTCCTAGGTTAAATCCCATTTGTTGATTTCTAGACTATGTGTAAATGTTCAATATATATACAACCATAAGATTTTAAGTCTTAATTAGACTTTTGACTAATCAATAATTTCACTGGTCAAAGATAAAAAATTTAAGTTAGGTCTCCAGTCTCCACAACAAAAATAAAGACAATAAAGCCCCTCACAAATAAAGAGACCTAATGCACCCCTTAAGAGAGCCCAGTTATGCTAGAAGTTCCTCCCTTGCTGGCCAAAACATCTCTGGAAATTGTTAATCAATCCTTGAAATCTCTAGGTAGTCGGATTCAATCCTTGAAGAGGATTTTGAGCAGAGAGAGAAGAATGGGAGGTGTTTCTCCTCGTTCTGCAAGTGCCCAGAATTGCAGCTCTGCGATTTACTCGGATCTCGAGTGGGGAAGGGAAGAGGATGAAGCTGCAAAAAACAGCGTCAAGACGTGGGCTACAGCCGCCGATAATATCTGGTAAATGCAACCATTTTGGATTGGAATTGGGACAAATTTAGTGATTTGAGTGTTGAGAGAGACACTGGCATAACCACACTTCTAGTGAGTTTATGGTTTTGCGTAACTTGATTTCGCCTACCATATGTTGTGTAGAGAGATTCTTACACTGGCATAACCTCATCCTGCCATTTATTTGGGTATACACGGGCCACTAGATTGTGTAGAGAGATTTCTCCTTTTGTTGTTTGTGCCAAAGAAAGGTCCAAGGTTTGCTTAATTTATTTGCTCTGTAACAGTGTTTGGGACTTTCATTAGGAACACCAAAGTAGGTCTTGAACTTCCTAACGGACTTGACAGAAAAGATTCAACCCAGAACTACATTCTTACAAAAAAATCGTAGTGCTCAAACTTCCTGTAAATTATTATATCTTGCCCTCCAAAAGTTTGCAGTGTACTCTCAAATTCCCAAAATTTTGGCAAAGATTAAAAGCTTCATTCGGATTACCAAAATCAGAAAAATATTGCCACAATATCTATATCAAAATTTTTACCGGACTTTTCAATTATTGAAAAACAATCAATTCAACATTTTAAAAAAAATCCTTCCCTCCTATTAAAACCCACCACCGAAAACAAATATAGCACGATAATTCCTAACTTCTTCACAATCTCGGTTCCAAATGCAATAAAACTGAGCGCAAATAATCACGCCTGTTTATTATCTTTCTCAGCGTGGGAGGAAGCTGTAGGCAGTTTCCCACAATCGTAATGCATTACGCGCGCCATCACAGGGAATAGTATCTTTTTGACAATCAAATCCCTCAGAAACTTTATCCATGGCGACCCTCCTTGCTGGCTCCATCCGGATATATACGCTCCCGTGATCAAGCCAGCTGCCCGCCATCTCCTCTCCTTCACGTAACTTTCTAGGGCTCCCTCAATCTCTCCGCCCACAATTCCTCCCTTCTGTAGAAACGAATTCCCGATATGCCGACCGAGGACCACTGCATCCTCAAGTGCAGAGCCAGCTCCCTGGCCCAGATCCGGCGTCATCGGGTGCATCGCATCACCAGCAACCGTGATGGGCCCCTTGCTTGCTTTTCGAAATATGATGTCCCACGGTACCCTCAGCATCAGTGGGACCCAATATAAAGTGTCAAGATCAGTGCGCCTGACTATGTCCACGTACCTTGCAGGGAAGCCTTTGGCCTCCTCAATCACAATATTTTGGATCTGCTCCGGCTCTCGTATCATCTCTCCTAAGGCATCACAAATGTACATGCTTCAGCCCATGAAGAATAATATGGCAAAAAAGACTGGCCCGACCATCATGCCAACCCAAACCCACAAAATTATTTGGGTGGGTTTGTGTCGGGTATCCATTTGCCATGACCCGCTTACTTACCTGTAGAGCGCCTGAAAGTCATGAACCAGTAGACCTCTTTGTCACTGAGGGGTACGCATCCAGCCATCAGTGCTCCCCTGAGAAACTGATGGACGTCATGCTTGAATTCGTGCCCTTCAGGGAACTTGGATAAGCCTAACACTGCATACCTACCCGAATAAACCGGTTCCTTGAGCCCCAACCACCGTGCCACCACCGAGTTGACCCCGTCACACCCGATTAAGACCTTGGCCTTGATGATTGTACCATCCTCCAAATGCAGGACGACGATGGAAGTCAATGAGTTATCAAGTTGCTGTGTTTCGATTGTAGCCACCTTCGAAGAAAAACGAATTGCATCGACTGGTAGTTCTTCTGCTAGGGCTTCCACCAAGAGCTTTCGATGTACTGGTATCACTCCCCTTCCCGTCCTGAATTCGTCAACCACAAGCAATTAGCTTAATTCTGTTAGAAATCAAGCAATGTAGAAGAACAAAGAAAATACAAAGAGCATAAGAAGTGAGGATGAAAATGTTTCTCTCTCTTCCTTTTATCAGTTTACAAGCTAACAACTACCTCTAACCAACTCAACCAATCAAAATCAAAAGAATGAATAAATCAGTAAAACAATTATGTACAAATCCTAACTAACTAGTTGAGGTGGAAGGAATATTCTGCACGTGCTTGTCCTTTGCTGCGTGGATTTGTTTCTGTGTGTTGATACCACAAGTGAACAGGTACTCGGCTAGTTCGATTTCTTCAATTATTGAGACTTCCCCTCAAGATGGGCATATATATTTAATATGCCCATCTTGGACAATAGAAAATGGAACATAGATGCTGAAAGAGCTTTGGTAAATATGTCTGCCAGTTGGTATTTTGAAGTCACATGAACTGGTAGAAGAACTCCTGCTAAGACCTTTTCTCTAACAAAGTGGCAGTCCAACTCTATGTGCTTCGTTCTCTCATGGAAAATTGGATTCTTGGTAAGATGAATGGCTGACTGATTATCACAATATAGTAAAGCTAACTTCGTGTGTTCTACATTGAAACTCTTCAGCAAAGAAATCAACTAACTAACTCACAACTAGTATAGGAAAGAGCTCGATACTCAGCTTCAGCTGATGATCGAGATATTGTAGGTTGCTTCTAAGATTTCCAACTAATCAATGAATCTCTAAGGAAAATGCAAAACCCTGTAATCGACCTTCTGGTTTCAAGACAAGCAAACCAATCTGAATCACTATATGCTTTCAAATTCAAGGATGAAGTTGAGGAGAAGAAGAGACCTTGACCAATAGAACCCTTTAAATACCTAAGGATCCTATGAGCAGAATCCATGTGAAATTGTGTCGGCTTATCCATGAATTGACTTAGGACATTAACAGTATAAGTTATATCAGGTTTTGTTATCGTTAAATAGATGAGCTTCCCAATTAACCTTCGATAGCTTGTGCTGTTAGCCAAACTGTCCTCGAAAGGATGCATCAACTTGTGATTAGTTTCAATTGGAGTATTTATAGGTTTGCAGCCAAGCATACCTCCATCTTCCAAAATTTCCAAGGTGTATTTCCTTTGGTAAATATGAATTCCAGCTACTGTCCTTGATACTTCCAAGCCGAGAAAGTACTTTAGATCCCCTAGATCTCTAATCTTGAACTGAGTATGCAAGTGAGACTTCACTGATTGAATAGCTTGCATTTTGCTGCTCCCTACCAAGATATCATCCACATAAACCAAGAGTGCTACAAAGCCATTCTCATCATTCCTAGTAAATAAAGATTAATCAGATTTTGATTGAGTAAAACCAAAAGCAAGAAGTGCTGTAGTAAACTTTGAACTCCATTGCGTTGAGGCTTGCTTCAAGCCATAAATGGATTTGTGTAATCGACAAACAAGTTTTTGACCACCCTTAGATTGAGACTCCCCCATAACCACAAGACCTGGAGGCAACTCCATGTAAATTTTTTCTTCTAAATCACCATGGAGAATGCATTATGAACATCCAATTGCTCCAAATGCCATTTATGAATGGACACTAAAGCTAGAAAAACTCGAACAGTAGATAGTTTGGTTAAGGGGCTGAAAGTTTCTTGATAATCAAAGCCTTCCCTTCGTGTGTAACCCTTGGCAACCAACCTAGCTTTATGCTTGTCAATAGTTCCATCTGATTTGAGTTTGAATTCATTAACATACTTACATCCTATGGCTTGTTTCCCTTTTGGCAAGGAGGTGACTGTCCAAGTCCCATTGGCCTCAAGTGCATCTAATTCAGACCTCATAGCATCTTTCCAATGTTGAATAAGTACAGCCACATCATAGGTTTTAGGTTCATATGTGCTGGATACGGCAAGGGTGAAAGCCTTGTGAGATGTAAATAGACGATCATATGTAATGTGATTGTGATTGGCTAGAGGGTGATTAGTGGAGGGAAAATGGGACTGATCAGTGAAGGTTGGTTGATCCATTCCTCTATCTATTTCACCTCTTTTATCAAACACCTTCAGTACGTTTGGTTTTCTTCTTATTTTTCTTCCTTCTCTCAGTTCTTTCATCAAGCAGCTTCTCTACATCTAATCCTTCTTATTATTTCCCTATTTTCCAACATCATTCAAGCGATCGAATCAGAGGGCTTCCAGATCATCTCATTCTTATGAGAAAATAAATATCAGAAAAATGAGTTCAACTGATCACCTGTCCATTTCAGAGAAAGAAACATCTGTTGTAGCTCCGGTAACCACGTTAAAAATGTGTCCCCTGATACAAAATATGTCCAAATTAAAAGCGGTAAGAGACGGAGGTCAGCTTGTAGTTGTAGAGGAGAGGCTTTATTTATACTTACTTCTCTAATGGGGGATAGACGGAGGTGAGCTTGTGCGCGACACCAAGAGCCTGAAGAGCTACCCAAGCATTGGGAAAGAGATTGACGGCTGCACCAGAGGCGCGTAGCTCAGGCGACCTCTCCACCACCAGAGCACGAACCCCGACTCTCTTGAGAGCTATGGCTGTAGCCAACCCTGCAACCCCAGCTCCGACTATGACAACATCTTCTGATCTGGTCTCCATTAAGCTTTCTAACTCTATTTCTTTCTGTAATGAATATCCTTCCGATGCCTTCTCAGGTGCTCCTTCTTTCCGTAGTTACAAGGAAAGAATTTTTTTTAAAAGCTTTCTTTGATTAAGGCTCTACATATATCGACCATACATGATACACCGTTGACCAGTGATGTCCCGTCCTTTATTGCTCCTTCTTTCCATCTTCAGGGCACGTGACAAAAAGTCAAGGAAACGATCGACGTGGAAGATTCCCATATGTTGCAAGTTGCAACCAAGAAACAAATACAATTAAAAAATCTATTCATAATCAAATAATAATTTTTTCAAATAATAAATTCTATATATATTAAGGCAAACACTTAATTTCAAATTTAATTCCAACAGTCTAATAAAAATGAAACTATTAAAACTATTTACTAATTTATATTTTCATAGAGAAATTGCATTCCCAAAACTTTAATCTTGATTTTATTTAAAATCTAATACCTGATCTAATCTTACATTGATTTGGCATAAAGAACAAAAATGAAACCCTTTACCTGGAATCTTGGATGAATTAATTCATAAATACCATTATACTCGTTTGAGAATTGTCTTGATTTCAAACATAATCTTCTTCTTCTCAGAAATTACTCTGCTCAATACATTTGTTTTAGGAGAATAATCTACTTATCTTTAACTATTATTCTATTTGCATGATTATCTATTTTAATCCTTCATTATTTAGTTTAAAGATTAGAAGTTTTTTTCCTCGTTGATCTTTTAAGACCAAGTGTAAATATGCAATATATATACAACCGTAAGATTTTAAGTCCTAATTATACTCTTGAGTAGTCAATAATTTCACTAATCAGAAGTCAAAATTTTAAGTTAGGTCTCCACAACAAATATAATGATAATAAAACCCCTAAATCACAAATAAAGAGACCTAATGCATCCCTTCACAAATCAATAGAAGCCCTTGATAACGCAAATGGGACCATTCTAACTAATCGACATATCATTTTGATAGACGAATTGGTCTATATATCCTTATAGAAAACGAAGAGAATACTCGAAAACCCAAAAAAAATTCTGAACTTCAATAATATTTTTGATTAAAAAAATGAAATCACTAAAAAGACTTTATATAGGCATTAAAAAAAACTAAAAATAGAAAAAAAATTACTTTTACTAAAAATGGTAAAATTCAAGTTAAACACGAATTTATGAAATATAGGTCAAAGTAACAGTTCTAGAAAAATCCAACTCAAAAAAGGATTTTCTTTACCCTAAACCAAAGTAATCAATTATTTCTTAAAATAGAAAATTCATTAATTTGAAAGCCAAGACGATGGAATTTGGCCTAAATCCGTCATTGTCACGTTGAAGCAATGAGATATGATCTCCACGTCATTTCCAAGTAGAATACAAAATTTCAACTAATTTTGATGCCGTTTGATGAAAAGACCAGTGGCGGAACCAGGACTCCAAACCTGAGGGGGCAAAAAAAATTTTCAATTAACACTTATACATAAAATATAGAAATTTCATGGAGATAGAGGGGCAAACCAGAAATTTTAGGGGGGGGCAAAACCTGAATTTCAATTAAAAAATATATACTTTTAATTAAAAAATAAAAATTTAGGAGGGGCAATCCCCCCCCCCCCCCCCCCCCCCCCCCCCAAGCAAAGCCTGGTTCCGCCACCGGAAAAGACCAAAATGCCCTCCATTTACAAAACAGCTTTAATGACCACAATAATCATAGATCTTGTTATATATCAAAATCATTTATTTAAAACCGGTAACCCAAAAACGGCTCAGTGCTTACACAAGTCTGCGATTGAAATTTGAAAAGGTTATTCATTTAAAGCATTAACAGCAGTAGCCAGTAGGCAACATCCCACAATCATTATTACCAAAAAAAAACAAAAAACATACCACAATCATAGCCGGTGGCATCGGCAATCCGAGGGAAGAAGAGCTTGTAGAAGATGATATCCCTCACAAATTTCCTCCATCCTGACCCTCCTTGCAGTGGCGGAACCAGGCTTTGCTCCCTAAATTTTTATTTTTTAATTAAAAGTATATATGTTTTAATTAAAATTCAGGTTTTGGCCCCCCTAAAATTTTCGGTTTGCCCCTCTATCTCCATGAAATTTCTATATTTTATGTGTAAGTGTTAATTGAAAATTTTTTTTTGCCCCCTCAAGTTTGGAGTCCTGGTTCCGCCACTGCCTTGCTGGGCCCACCCTGACATATACGACCCCGTGATCAACCCGGCCACTCGCCATCTTCTCTCCTTCACATAGCTCTGTATTGCACGGGACACTTCTCCGGCTACTATCCTGCCGTTCTGTAGAAAAGACACCCCAATGTTTCTGCCGAGCACCACCGCATCCTCAAGTGCTGCACAACCGCCCTGCCCAAGATCAGGTGTCATCGGGTGCATTGCATCACACCAGCGACCGTGATCGTTCCCTTGCTAGCCTTGCCGAATATGAGGTCCCTGTAGACACCCCAAATTGCACTGCCAAATGAGAAAATAATAAAAACATGTAATTAGAGCTTAAAACAGGTCAAAAAGGCCTAAAATAGAATGAACAGGTTTTGCCCGTAGTGGCTTCACGGGCCGGTCTCGCCCACCAAATATCTACGGGCAGGCGCGCCCGTAGTATCTATACGGTCCCCGTTGGACCGTAGTGTATTTACGGGCATTAAAGACACGTGCAAGTTTTGTCCTCCTCTCGATTTCCGAGCTTTATTTGAAGTCCAATATATCTTTAAACGAGCGGATTAAGTATTTTATTCGCTGAAGCCACCTTGGTTGGCTATGGATGGGCATTATCTCCAACTTTCTCTCTATCCTGAGGATCAGGCTATATCCTTCTGGACCAACCATACCCCTGTGTTTGCCTATAAATAGAGGGCCTTTCCTCAAGCAAAAGGCCACGAAATTTTGAAGTCAAAGAAGTACAAGGAACTCCAAGAGAAGAACTCCTGCTGCCTGCCTGCTCAATCCAGGTAAGTCCCATATCCCTTTTTATTTTCTGTCTTCAATTCTAGAAGTAATAGGATCATCTCTATTGCTGTAGAATAAGGCCATATCTGTTTGTGTATTCCTAAACTTGTCTTTAAGTACCTCAAGGGTCTCTCTAGCCGTAAAACGTGAAGAGAGAACTAAGGGAAAGGGGAACAGGTGGATCCCTAGAATAGAACCCCATATCTGTTTTTTTTCTTTTGTTCATAGAATAAGGCCTGTGATTGTGTTTGTATACCCAAACCTATCTCTAAGTACCTCAAGAGTCTCTCTAGCCGTAAAACGTGAAGAGAGAACTAGGGGAAAGGGGAACAGGTGGATCCGTAGGGTAGACCCCCATGTGCTCTAATTTGTGAGATGTGGCTATTTTGAATATCCTGATCATGTTTAATTGTTTTTATGATATATCTGAATGAATTACATGAATCTATGATGTTTATAGCATGAGATCCCCGATTTTTTATAAAAATTGAATTTTTACCACTTTTGCACCTACAGCACTGTTTTCGTGATTTTTGTGGTTTTAGGCTAAGATCTTGGATTTATCATGATCAATATGGTAGATCTGAATCCAAAAGTCTGAAAATAAATTCTAGGGTTTCATGATGTGGTTTTTAAATTGTTTTTCATTATTGAGAGAAGACCCTACGGTCTAAATTCTCCCCTTTTGGTGTTTTTCATCAACGTGGGTATTTTTGGTTTTTATTTTCAGATTTAATGTGAAATTTGGGCTTTATCTATGTCCTGGACTATTCAAGTTCAATTTTGAAATATTTTATAAAAATCATATTTTTCTAGATTTCTAGAATTTAGCTTGAAGCCAGATTTTTGGATTTTTCACTTTAAATTGATTTTATTTGATTTTATCTCAATTTTATTTCGATCATGAAACCCTAGGAATAGTATGATCATATTTGAAAGTTCTGGATCAATCAGACTATTCGTATGAAAAAACCATATATTTTTATCTTCTTTTTTGTGATTTTGTGTGATTTTTATGGCAAGCTTTTTCCTTTATTTTAGACATGAACAATACCTGGCAACCACCTTGTGTGGATGAATAGGGGTGCCTAACACCTTCCCCTGTTCATAACTTAATCCCCTTACCCATCTCTGGTTGTTTTTTTTAGGAGGGATATTTTGCCCTAAAATTTGCCTTTTGTGCTTATTTAATATTTTGGTGTCCATTCACACCTAGATTGAATGGTGGCGACTCTTTGTTTTATATAATCCCGTGTGATGATTGAGGAAATCATTAGAATTGATTTTTTCCCATGTCTCACAGTCCCATGGTAGCCTCAACTTCAGCGGGACCCATGTCAACGTGGCAAGATCACTGTGTCTGACTACCTCTAAGTATCTTGCTGGAAAGTCCCGCTCCACGTCCTCGATTAAAAACTTCTGCATCAGCTCCGGGTCTCGCCCCATCTCTTTGACTGAGTAATATGGACAGTAATTACGTCAACCAGCTCAAAACCTACCAAAATATTAGCCAGGTGGCACTCACCTGTAGAGCTACTCGAGGCGTAGGTCATAAGCCAAAGGACCTCTTTATCGTTGAGAGGAATGCATCCACGAGTTGAAATCCTCTATGACGCAAGAGTGTTGCGATCTCTCTGATGTAGCTCTATCTGCTGACACGCATCCTATTTGAGTCTCAAAGCCCATTTCGACGCTAACAGCGTTAACTTCATCGTCAACGCTGGATTAAAACGTCAATACATGAATTAGAAGCGAATTCAACTTTCTCGCTTGAATCTATTCTATTTTTGATTTCTTCCTCACCTCCCCTGCGCATTTACCTCTCTCTTCTGTCTCCCATCTATCTTCGTAAATTTCTTCATCTCTCACATCGGAGTAAAACCTGAATTGAAATTTTATTTTTCTTGACAATCTATTGTCTACCAAGAGTATCAGCATGAAGAACCATCGATTTCAGAGATCTCGTGCGAATATCGTCTTACCTCTTTCTTGCCTTAATTAGAGCCTACTCTTAAGATCCTGAACTCAAATCTATTCCCATGGTTTTCAGGTTTGTTTACTCAACGAGCTCCTTTTTTCTCTGTTTTGCTCCTTCTCAATAACACAAGATTTGTTCTTACGTCATATATTCTTCAATTCATGTCCGTTTATCTTTTCATTCAGTCACAATTTACTTTGTTTACCAAAAGGTGTGCTTGGACTTAAATGAAATCCGAAAAAATTATTGCTGTAGAGGAGGTTACATAGTCTTATATTCTTTGCATTTGTAAGTATTTTCTCAACCTCATTTGTTACTCATGTTTTGATGCATTTATAGTGCAGAAGGAAATTTTGGTTTGTGGACCCATCTAACTTGTGAGATTAGTCCAAACTGGTACTGTACTTGAGGACTTGCTTGATTTTGTGGTAACTCTTTATTGTAAAAATTTAGAACTAACAGAAGTGAGCAATGATGCTGTTGCAAATTCCCACAGATATTTTTGGGTGATAGTAAAACCAAGTTGTTATTTTTGGGTCTTTAGAATGCAGATTTGAATCTGTATAATTGTTGCCGCCTTGAAGGTAGGAGTAGTAGAGCTGGGCAGATATGCAAAGCGGGAGAAATTAATTTGACATTACCATCAGTACCAATGGCTTGCCAATATCACTTTGTGCAGAAAGGGGTTTCATACAAGCAAATTTTGCTCTTTTTGTGGCGAAGTGGAGATTGGTCCCTTCTTTCGAGTGAAAGATGGAAGAAACAGGGAACTCAGTTATTTTAGATAGGAAATGTATAGCTTCAGAATTATTGACACATTTGACTAGTTGCATGTACAATAATTGTCTGATGAAATGGAACAGCAACTTCATCAGTGGAAATGGCAGGTGATATGTCTTGTACCAGAATTCCATTTGAGTAATCAAACACCAAATTCCTAATGAAAATTAAGATATTTTTATACTTGGCGTAAGAACTACCTTGAGATTTTTCATAATATAATAATACTAGGGATATATAATTCTTTTAATATTTTGCAGTGTGGCAGGAAATAATTCTCATACGATTGAATTCGCGTTGTCAACTCACTAATTTATCCGTCACTTCATTTATTGTACATAGGAACCATGTCCCCTAAATTTCATCTCATGGGTAGCACCGTAGCAGTTCTCTAGACTCCACGCATAAACAAAAATCTGGATATTCAAAAAGGCCAGAGAATTGAAACTCCATGCACAAGAGCTGTCCACACCCAATACAAACGTTGTTCTAACGTTGGTACGGCCTGGTCAATTTCATCCAGCAACTCTACTCGCTTCTTTGAGGGACTTGATCCGGAAACCTATTTTACAAAACAACAATACATTGGAAGTAAGAGATTAGTTTTATTGAGACTACTCCAATTTTCAAAACCATAATGCTTGTAACTAACAAAACCATTATTTTTCAAACCAATATACCTAGCAGACACTGATCTAGGTGTATGAAAAATTCAAAAAATCAGAATTTTTACAGTTATTTTAATGAAAAATAGACAAAATAATGCACAAAGAGTTGAGAGTATTTTCACATTAAGGCGAGGGTCAAAGGAAAAGAACAACACACAAAAAGGCAATTAAAAAAAAAATCAGATATTTCACAATAGTAGATATTTTGAGACAGAAGTAAGAATCATGCCCACAAGAAATATATTTTCAAGAAAATTACTGCAACTTGTGGACTAAACAAGTTGCACACACTATATGGCTGCAAAAAATTCTCTTGGTAGTTTCTCTAAGTAAGGATCGTACATTGAAATTTTAACATGGACACGCCTATCAGCCAACAATGCTTGCCACCAACCTCCAACAGCTACAACTGGAAAAACATGTCATAAGAACAAATAAGAATAACATATTACATGAAATAAACTTATTGCATTCTATAAAATCAAGCAAATTGAATAGCATCCAATCAAATGTATGAATGATTAGTGTATGAATCCCAAAATTATTGCCCATACAATTCAAGATGAGATACAGAAATTAAATGGTGACTTAGATTTCTCATACTCTGCACACTAATATATGAGCCCCAACTGTGGAAGTAGAGCTGGCAACGGGTCGGTTCGGTTGTAATCGGGTCGGTTCGGGTTGAACCCGATTAGTGGCGGGTTGGAAAAATCCTAAACCGAACCCAATCCGCCACTAATCGGGTTCAACCCACCCAACCCGATTATTTTTTATTTTTATTTTTTTACAAAAAAAACATGATAACACACTTGCCAAGGCCCAATCCGGAATGTTTTATACTTCTATAGTTTTATTGTCCTCCGTAAGGACCGTAACTCCGTTGATAACTTGATATAGCCCACTAGCCCAGACTCCCAGTAATGTAAGACTGTAAGTAGTGCAAGAACACCCCCAAGGGCCCCAACACGAACTTGTTTATCACTTATCAGCAGAGTGCAGCAACAGGACTCTTGGTTGATGAAGCCCAATGAATCAATGACATGTTCATCCTTGTTCCTCATCAAACGATTCAAACCCACTTTCTTTGTGGAACTGTAGCAATCGAGTACACCTGGTGAGATGGGAGACCGTGAGAATGAAAAGCATACGAATATGCTTTGGACAACCAATCAAACGATTCAAAGTTTCAAACCATAAATCAAAGTTATCAAACGATTCAAACCCTTTAACTAAAACTAAGAACGCCATCTCTGTTGAGATCAAAATAACTGATCAAGACGAACATTGCTCAACCGTCCTGGACTCCCCGAGACGACTGAGCATCCTCTTCAAACTCTTAGGCGTAATAAACCCACTCCCATCCATCTCGTACATGTTAAAAGCTTCCCTCAAATCCTTCGCGGTCTCTTCTTCTGCTTTATTTTCCATCAATTGTGAAAAATCGTCTAACCCCAACATTCCATCTCTGTCGCCGTCCAATTATTCGACCACGGCCTTCGCCTCCTGCGGCAACAATATTTCCCCACCGGTCAACCGAACACAACGACTCAGCTCCGAAGGTGATATCTTTCTGTCTCCATCTTTGTCTATGAAGTGGAACACACGAACAAATGAGATTAAAAGCTCATGATCTTACCTGGAGAGAGGCAATGCCCTCGATGAATTGGTTCCAGACGTCGATTGGGTAGGTGTAGAACCAAACAAGAAATCATTAAAAAATAAATAAAAACCCTAATCGAACTGTGGATTTCCTTGCTTCTTCAATTTCATGCCTTCTGGTAGTTTTGTGCCTACGAACGCCAGCTTCGCGTCGCCGTCGGGACTCGCGGTCGCGGTTGCTACTGTAGTGCTAGACGACGAATCGAAGCTGGTGAGTGGTGAAAAGCCGCCGGCGAACAAATGTCCGAATCGAAGCTGGTGAGTGGTGAACGCCAGCTTCTCGTCGCCATCGCGACTCATGGTTGCTGCTGTAGTGCTAGACGACGTCGACCAGGAAGAGCCGAAGAGGAAGAGAAGAAGAAGAGTCGAAGAGGAAGAGGCGAACTCGCCGTCGCCGAACTGTGATTCTGCTCTGCGAAGTGCGAAGAGTCGAAGACTAAGAGGGCTTTACGCCATTACCGCATTTGGGATTTACTGATTTAGGTTTAGGGCAAGAGGCAAGACCAATTATCAAAATTCCCAATTTTTTTTTTCTCTTAGCCGGGTAACCCGTCGGGTGGCGGGTTGTAATCGGGTTGACCCAATTCCTGGCGGGTTGGGAAAACCCCAACCCGCACCCAACCCAATAAGTAATCGGGTCAACCCAAACCCGTTTATCTCGGGTCGGTTCGGGTTAACCCGTCGGGTCGGGTCGCATATTGCCAGCTCTATGTGGAAGAGGAGCTGCAGTGATTAAATGTGATTCCATTAGGGAAGGATTGGGATTCGTGAGAACAAAAGAATAAGAATTATAGTCTGTCACTCTCTCTAGCGCTTACTCAGTCTTTATCTTCTTTTATATATAGAGACTAGGGGAATTGAGATAAAGTTCTCCGTTATCTTCTTTTCTACATTTATTCATTCAGAATATTCTCATTTTTTATTCCTTAACAAGAACTGAGAAAGCATGCCAAGATATGTGCATAGTAGATGTTGTTGTGGGAACAAAAGAAAAAATGTGTTATACCTAATTATTACCTATAGATTAGGATTAAGACACGTAAGCATTACGAGCACATTCTTCCAAGCAAGAACGAAAATCTAATATTTTAACAAAAATAATAACAGCAAAAATTTTCTCAATTTTAAGTCCAAGCAGATCTTTCAGTAAACAAAGTAAATTGTGACCGAATGAAAAGATAAACGGACATGAATTGAAGAATATATGATGTAAGAACAAATCCAGTGTTATTGAGAAGGAGCAAAACAGAGAAAGAAGGAGCTCGTCGAATAAACAAACCTGAAAACCAGGGGAATAGATCTGAGTTTAGGATCTTAAGAGTAGGCTCTAATTAAGGCAAGAAAGAGGTAAGACGATATTCGCACGAGATCTCTGAAATCGACGATTCTTCATGCTGATACTCTTGGTAGACAATAGATTGTCAAGAAAAATAAAATTTCAATTCAGGTTTTGCTCCGATGTGAGAGATGAAGAAATTTACGAAGATAGATGGGAGACGGAAGTTTAGACACCCCAAAATTGCACGATTTTTTATAAATCTTGAAGGAAAGAAATATTTTATTAGAATTTTCAATTCTTTGCATTGGGTTTGAGATCCTTAACCCATTTGAATCCAAAACCGTAAAGGAAAAGGCCCAAATTCAATCTTTTGTGCAAAGTCAAACTTTTTCCGATTGAATTTTGTTGACTTTTGACCCCAGAAAATGAAATATTTCTTAAAGCAAGATTTCAAGATAATTTTTCCCGGTAATCAGGTTTTTAGCAATGTTATTGCATAAATGAATTTTTGAGATTTTAAATCTTGACGAATACCTTGGTTTTAACATATTGAACCTTTTTTTCCAGACCTGAAAAACCGGAATTTTGCCTAGAACTGGAAAGTTGACTTTTTATTCACTTGGAATTTGGGTCTGGAACTATTTTTAATGGATTCAAATGGGGGGGTGTTTGCTTATTTACATGTAATATCTTAAGTAAATAGAGATTAAAAAATACGAGGACATTTACCTAAACGATATTACATGTAAATAAGTATTGCCTGTGTTAAAATTCGAAAAAAAGACTTTTTTCCTTGTATCCGGCAACTCAGGCCGGATACAAGTGTCCTTCTTTGTATCCGATGGAAAATGCCGGATACAAGTAGACCTCAGTGTATCCGGCATCATAGACCGGATACATTAAGGTACTTGTGTATCCGGCCTGACATGCCGGATACGCTAGTTTTGCTCAAAATTAGGGTTTTCCGAGAGCTTTTCACTTTTACCATCATATCCCTCATTAAATGAGGGGAAATCTCGGAAATAGCCTTAGGGTTAAGGTTGGTGGGCTATAGACATTATGTTGTGTCTACCATTCTCACCAACCCTAACCCTAACATTTGCCTATAAATAGGAGGCTCCTCCTCAAGCAAATGGCAACCAACTCTTGTTTTGAATTCTCGCAAAGAAGAACTCCAAGAGAAGAAGGAAATCACTGCGGGAGTGCTTCCAGAATCCAGGTAAGCCTCAAACCTCTCTTTAATTTCTGTATTTACATTCCTAGATCTAGATCTCTTCTTCTACCTTTCTGTAGTGTAAAGCCTTCTTTGTGTGTGAAAATCCTTCCCCGGCTCAAAGTATCTCGAGACTCCCCCTAGCCGTAAAACGTGGAGGCGAGATCTAGGAGAAACGAGACTGGGGATTGACCCTAGTGCTAGAACCTATGTAGCATAAAACCTTTTGATTGATTGTAAACCGTTTCATATTCAAAGTACCCTTGATTATCTTGAAGAACCGTGTTTAACGGGGAGAGAGAACAGAGGGAAACGATAATGGAACGGAACCCTAGGTTGTTTTAGAACCTTATTTTGATGCATGCTATGTTGTTCTATTGATCTTATATGGTTTCTCACATTTGCACATACATAGCACCATTTTGACGGGATAGGCTCATATTTGGGGTTTATTATATTCATTGTGATAAATCTCAAATAAATGGCCTCAATCAATTCTGGAATGTTTTCAAATGATTTTTCAAAGATTTGTGTTCATCTTGCACGAATGGCACACACTTTATCACAATTTTGAGTTGGTTTTACTCAAAAAGGGCCTAACTGGACAGCAACTGTACCCTTACTTCGGACGCTCATAACTTCATCGTCCGGATGAATTTTGGAGCGATTTTAGAACCATGGGAAAGGTGAGGCTGTCTAGTTTATGTCCACCAAATTTCATAAATTTCTATCGAAAGGATTTTTGACACCTCTCTGTCGAAGTTGAGTGGACAGTTCAGGTTCAAATACAGAACTTGTCACTTCGATGGAGCGCCATGTGTTCGTTTTAAGTCCGATTCAAGTGATTTTTGTTTCTGAGTACTCTTTTATGAGTCTATTTTCAAATCCAGTTGGTTTCATAATTTTTGGATTCCATTTGAATTATTGGTAGCCGATTTACTCAGAAATGTTCATTTGTACTTTTCTGGGTAAATCTGTGATCTTCGGGGCCTGTTCGGGAGACCACCCAAGGCCCATCCGAAGGGATTTTTGTATGAGGCTAGTTTATTTTGAAATACGGCCATACAGACTTCAATCACACCAAATTTCGTGGATTTTTATGGAGTGGATTTTTCTATGCAATTTCCCAAAGTTGCCCACTTATCACTTTTAAAAATCCCCAGCAGCAACTTCAAAGGAGCATAACTCCTAGGATTTTTATCGGAATGAAGTGAAATGTTGCATGAGACTCTTATTTACTGTAATCTTTCAAATGAATTTAGTTTGGTTCAATTTAAAATTGTATTTGAATGATTTCAAGACAAATGGCATTACTTTTCACCGAATTTTCCAGATTTGATTCAACTTGGTTTTTGAATAACTTGTGCTTTGATTTCCATCTTGTGAGATATTCCAGAAATGATATTGACATAAGAGAGGATCTAGAATCCATTTAGATCTTCATGTGAAAATATCATACATTGGTCCTTTTTCAAGGTTTTCTATGATTTTAGCAAGCTTTCTATTTTTGCATGAACATACACTTGGCAACCACTTTGTGTGGATGAATGGGGGTGCCTAACACCTTCCCCCGTTCATAATCTAATCCCCTTACCCATCTCTGGATTTGATTTTCAAGTAGGGTTATTTTTACCCTAGAATTTGCTTTTTAACCCTTTTTGCTTATTTTTGATGATTTTGGTGTCCATTCTCACCTCAAAATCATGAATGGTGGCGACTCTCCAACTTTTATTTCGAGCCCCGTGTGTTGACGGAGGGATGATCATTCCGGTGATTTTTCCATGTCTTACAGGAAGAGAGAGGTAAATGCGCAGGGGAGCAGGGGAGGTGAGGAAGAAAATCAAAAATAGAATAGATTCAAGCGAGAAAGTTGAATTCGCTTCTAATTCACGTATTGACGTTTTAATCCAGTGCTGACGATGACGTTAACGCTGTTAGCGTCGAAATCGGCTTTGGGACTCAAATAGGACGCGTGTCAGCATATAGAGCTGTGCGTTAAAAGGATCGCAACACTCTTGGCGCACACTCTTGCGTCATAGAGGATTTCAACTCATGCATCCACCCCTCTTGCGTTCCCCAGCGAACTGATGCGCCTCGCGGTTGAATCCGTGTTCTTCTGGAAACTTTGCTACACCAACCATGGCACAGCGGCTAGAATGAACCAGGTCCGTGAGCAGTGGTGGAACCACGTTCAGGTTAGGGGGCAATTGCCCCACCTAACTTTTAATTTTTAATAAAAAAAATGTATATGTTTTATATATTTTTTAATTAAAATTTAAGCTTTGCCCCCCCTAAAATTTCTGGTTTGCCCCCCAACCCATTGAAAATTTTTATATTTTATAAGAATCCATTCTAAAATTTCTGGTTTCCCCCCTCCCCCCCCCCCCCCCCCCCCCCCCCCCACTCATTGAAATTTCTATATTTCATGAGAACCCTCTCTAAAATTTCTGGTTTGCCCACCCCCAACTCATTAAAATTTCTATATTTCATGAGAAGTGTTAATTGAAAATTTTTTTTGCGCCCCCCCCCCCCCCCCCCAAAGATTTGGAGTCCTGGTTCCGCCACTGTCCGTGAGTCCTAGCCACTGTGCCACCACCAAGCGCCGCCCGTCACAACCTATCACGACCTGTCATTGGCATTAAACTTAGTTCATGGCATGGCCAAGAAATTTGTTATAATAAAGAGGAAGCCACAAGTAGGATTATCCACTGACCTTGGCTTTGATGATCGTACCGTCCTGCATGTGCAAGACTGCGGTCGTTGATGAATCGTCAAGCGCTTGCGTTTCCATCCTGACGAGCTTTGAAGAGAACCTGATTTGGCCAATTGGCAATTCCTCCGCCAGAGCCTCCACCAAGGCTTTTCTGTGCACCAACCTTGGTCCCATCCCCATCCTGCAATCATACAAACATCAATTGCAATTAGGAACTAGAGAGTTGGACTCTTTTAAGTACACTGACCTATCCATTTCAGCGAAATTGACAACTTGAGTAGCTCCAGTCGTAGGAAACGAATCCTCTGTGAAGTGGATTCTCTGTGAAGCAGAGGATCCTTTGTGAAGCACAATCCAACGAACCAAATTAATTTGGTCCGATCCTCTGTAGGGAGGTACCTTCGGCTTATATTGGGGTACCTTAGGCTTAGAAGGGGGTACCTTAGACTATTTTTGGTGATTGCATATGGCTTACCATGGGGGGTACCTTAGGCTTATATGGGAGTACATTAGACTTACATAAGGGCACCTTAGGCTTACAGTGGGGTACTTTAAACTTATTTTGGAAGGTATCAACCACGATTTAGGGAGGTAGCTTCGGGTTATAGTGGGGTATCTGAGGCAACCCGTATTTGATAGAGGTACTCCAATGTTAGGTCAAAGGTATCTCCATGAACATGATCGGGTACCCCCATGTTTGCCTGAGGTATCACGGTATTTGATAGAGGTACCCCATTATTTGTCTGAGGTACCCCCATATTTGATATCCTTCATTTAACTTGATCCAACGTTTGGACTGTTGGATTGCGCTTCACAAATGATCCTCGAGGATCCGCTTCACAGAGGATCCTAAGCCCCAGCAGTAACGTCAGTAACGCATCCCCTAACACAAATTTGTCAAGCAAGACTCAAGATCCGGTGCAGATTTGTCAAGCCAGAATATTAAGAAATTTTATGAAAATCAACAATTACTTTTGTATTGCAGAATAGACAGAAGTGAGCTTGCGAGCGACACCAAGGGCATGAAGGGCTACCCAGGCTTTGGGAAAGAGGTTTAAGGCTGCACCCTTGGCTGGTAGCTCATCGGACCTCTCCAGCAACAAAGCTCGAATACCGACTCTCTTAAGAGCTACGGCTGTAGCCAACCCGGCTATCCCTGCCCCGACTATCACAACATCCTCTCAGATGGTCTCCATTACTTTCTCCTTTTAAGATGGCATGTCTTGGGCTTAACTATCGATTGTGTGCAGGCTTTTATATGCGGTACAAAAGGGCATCAGGTAAGCCTTGCTAAGCCTCCTGCAACCGTTCAAAGATTGAGGGCTCTAGTTTATCTTTTATTCTTACCCGAAGCTCAGCGAAAGCTCTAGATTTTATCTCCAATTTAAGAGATATGTAGAGAGCGGAAACGTACGTGTCAAGTTGTCAACGCTCAGCTGCCAACGCCCAACTAACATACCATTAACAAAACTTATCTGAATCGAAAAGTATACGCACTCACACATTATTATCATTATAGAGAGCTTTAATGTTATTGAAATTAGATCCATCATATTAAGCAACTCAATTGAAAATTGAGAGAGAAGAATTACTAAAATCAATGAATCCCATGTGCATTTGGCATCTCAAACATGAAGAAGAAAGCTGCCATAGAACATTCCTACAGAAAGGGTCATGTTGCACAAACCTTCACTTTAAACAAAGGGAAACTGTCTACCACTTTCTAAAGTGTACTGGAGGAAAGCTTAATTTGCAAGGGTCATTCATACACATCCTGTGGTTTAAGTTTCCAGAATCAATTAAGCAACTTACATGGAGGGCCATTAACTTTAATTTGAACTTTCCTAACCAAGCTCCTTTCTTTCTAAATCCTGGGTTCAGTATGATTTTGAACCCCATTGCACTGATTTGGATTTTGCAGGTGGAGAACATGGCAAATAATTCATAATATTATAATAATTCATAATATTAACATTAATGTTATTAATATTATAATTTGTTTTTATGCTATTAATATTATAATTAATATTGATATTATTAATATTAATTAATAATTATTATAATTGGTTTTGGGTTGGTGTTAATATCAACGATAATTACAAATATTTATTATAATTGGTTTTGGGTTGGAGGGAACGGATGCAAAATTGTTTCTTAGTTTTCGGAAATGTTGAGGCTGTTTTGACGGTTTTAACCTTTAATTAGTAAATCTTTTTAATAGTGTGTAAGGGTTGTTTTGGAAAGCTGTGTATTTTGTTTGGCACGATTCCCAAGGAGCCTCTTCTAATTACATATAGTATAGATATAGATTAATAATTTGTTTTAATTATTAATTTATTAATATTAATACTGTAGAATTAGTATGACCTATGATGATTGAAAAAGTTTGAACTAGATTAAACTGAAAATTTTGAGATATTTTCTATCTCTTTCCGACTAATTATGTCTACTGTAAGGTTGCAAAATGTAACCGTTATAAGTGCTCACGTGGGAAATGCTTCTAGATATCTTATGCTGATTGTTACAAATATAACCGTTACACGGTGAAGGTGGCAATATATATTCGAAAAGAGAGCATTTCTTCTGCTACGACTTTAGTACTACGATCTTTGCTATGCCCATTGATCATCGCCGCGTGGCAGAAAATGCCCTCTTGCGAGACAGGCGAGCAACAGGCGAGCAACTAACGGAAAACTCAGTTTACACTTCCTCTATCTCTCCTTCTCTCTTCGGATGATTCCTGTGAACAATCACATTGAAACAAAAACTACCCAAGTCAGGTTGTTGCAAGCATCAAAGTCAAAATTGGGAGATTTGCTTAAAATCCCATCAATACTTCAACAAAACATTTGATGAAAATAACGACAAAGCAGAGGCCGGAAGTAGAGGAGAAAGGTATTCCAGTCAATGAGATTGAACTCGGTCGTCATGGGAGAAGAGAAAAACAACCCAAAGTGGCCGACGCCGGTTTTAACTACAAGATTGAAAGGGTTCTATGGATTGTTCAACTTCAACGCATATTTGAGTTTCAATGACCGATCTGATTCGAAGAAAGTACTAAGATTCAAACAGAGTTCATCATCTGCAACTTGATTCAAGATTCAAAAGCTATTCTGTGGGTTCTCTTTATTGGGTTTGTTGTGAATATCAGTTGTTGTTTCGGATACTAATTCTAATAAGGTGAAGGTTTTTGGTCTCTGGATTTGTTTATGGTGGTTGGAAAGGAGTTGATGTGGAACTTCCCCTTTTTTTGGTATTTCGATTTGTTGCTTTTCTTCTTTAATTACTGCAAGTAAATGTTTTTTTCTGGCAAATGGATTTGCTCTCCGAAACAGGTATCTGGCCGGAATAATCTAACCGGAATTCCTTGCAACGATGGGTCTCGTTGGAACAGGGAGGGAGGGAGACGAAGGAAGGTAAAACGGAGTTACGGCTGTTAGTTTTCGGCGTGCAAAGCACGTTAGCTCCACTGCCACGCGGCGACAATCAATAAGGGTTGCAAAGATCATAGTACAAAGTCGTGGCAGAAGAAACATTCTCATTGGAAAAAGAGTATATTTTAAAAAGTGCAGCGGATGTCAGCTGGGTCGGCATCCTAACCGATTCTATAAACAGTCTTGTTCGTAAAATATTGGTTTTAGGTTCAAAATTCCACCTCCCTCCCACACGCATGGTGCCCTCTCTTTCTCACTGCAGACTAGGAAAACACTAATGTATCCGCTAGAGATAGAGAGCGATCATGGCAGCTTCCTTCGATTACGACAAAACGGCGGGAGGATTCAGGCAACAGCAAGATGAATTGGGATACGACTCGAACTTCTTTCCGGACTCGTTGAGATCGTTCGTTGTTCATCTATACAGGTACGTTACGGAGAAGAATGTTTACGAGATCCATAAGATGTACCAGTGTTTATTTCAGAATCTAAGCAGGCGGATGTTCAAGGAGAGTTTGTGATCATCCGTGGATGCGGTTGCGCAGTACGTCGACATCGATCACGTCTTCTGCTTGTTGTATCGCGATGTGGTTTCGGCATCTGTATGCGAGGCTGCCGCCCACGCTGAAACAGAGGTTCGTTTCGTGGGATAATTATTGCAGTTTGTTTCATGCGGTGTTGCACAATGTGGTGAATATGCAGTTGCCGGATCAGTGGTTGCGGGATATGGTTGATGAGTTTGTTTATCAGTTCCAATCGTTCTGTCAGTACCGAGCAAAGACGAAGAACAAGCCAGAGCAAGAGATTTCTCTTTGTAGATAACCGTTTTTATAACTTGACACGTCACCTATATAATGATTTAGCATGGATGATTTGTCACATGATAATAACAAATTTGTCATGAGTTATTTGTCACCCGACAGAAACAACCCGTCGTGGGTCATCTGTTACCCGACAAAGTAATCTGTCATGATTTATTTATATTAAATGTATCTGCCATATTGGAGTGGAGATCTCCGTCTTGGGCGAAAGCCCACTTAGGGGGGTTTCTGGCAGTCTTTAAGGTGTGGCGGACACGGGCGTGGGAATCGTCGGTAGCCAATGACAAATCACAGCATGTCGACCTAAAATGACGAAGACGTCAAGTGATTTATAATTCCATATCCTATATGTAGGACCCGAAATACAAATCAAAGAGCTCTATCTTTTATCATCACTATTTCTTATTTTATTCTTATCATGAACCTAGACATCTATGAGACCAGATTCAAGATAAATATGAGAACATCCTAAAGCCTCAGATTGTGACAAGTGTCACAATCCTAGAGACCCATTTCTTTTATAAATATGAGAACCCTCTTCCATTTGAGGACCCCCCGCCCGGGATCTTTGGCTGCTGAGAGCAGTACTTCTTTTCCTCTGGACCTTCTCCAAGTCTACCAGGAATACTCTAAGTCCATCTTTGGATTTCTATCTTCTATACTTTCTGGAACCATGAAAGGAGCTCTCTGGCTTGGCATACGTGAAGAACACTTGAGTATCTCCCGTCTCTCATTCTAGCCATTGCCTACCTCTCACGCCTTATCGACTCCAACCCCTCTTCTATTCAGTAACAGCGCGGGAACGGCTGCTGAGTCGGTGGTTTAGGCCAACGTCGAACATACCTCTCCTACTCAGAATTGAAATCTGAAGACACGTCATTGGCATTTCAACACAGTGGAGGCAATACTAGATGCGTGGACGTGGATTCAAAAAAGGCACCTACATTTTCTGGCGACTCCACTGGGGAGGTAAAGTCACTGACAGAAGAAATCTTGAAGGAATCAGTGATATGGCGGGAGCTGGAAGGACGTGAGGTGGACAAAGTGATCTAGCACCTGCTGCATCTGGAGGACATTCCCAACACCAACAAGCCCTAGTACATGATGAGAATGCAAATTCACACCAACGTAATCTGCCCAAAATACTGGCAAACTAATGGAAAATACTGTAGAGTTGAACGGATGTGTTGAGGAACTCTTCCATATCATTGGCACCAAGGAACCAAAGGAGTCTCCTCTTATTGTTGAGGAGCATGATGAACAACAGAAGATACTCTCAGGCCCGATTGCTAGAAAAGAAGAGACAAAGTCTGGTGATTATATCACCATGGCAGACTCTGAAAGCTTGCTAACAAGGCGATATTTATGGCTCTATGGCAAAAGCTACAAAATCGTGTGGTATACGTCGAATGCACAAAACCATGCTATAGTTGGCGCATCTGACAAACGTTCTCAGAACCAGTAGCGGAAAAAGTAGAATGAGGATGCTCGTGACAAAGTCAATTTTCAAGGCACAGAGGAGGGCTTGCAACAGAATCCGGATTTACTTGCAGTGTATCATGATTTGAATGCTCGCATGGAGGAGATATACCAAATGATGCTCAAAAGATTTGCAGACAAGTAGCCTATTGGACAACCAGAAGGTATCATTGAGCGCCAAGATCTAATATCAAATTTTGTCGCTATCAAACAGGCTGAGAAATCTGCCGAGTTTGTTACACGGTCAAATTTGGGAGACATACTATGAAAAGAGAAGAAAAAGCTGGATGCCAAATACTGACGGTGTGATTTTATTCCACCGTATCCACTTTCTCTACTAGACAAGAAAATGCTGCATGGTGTCACAAAAGCTTCATGACAAGAGTTTATATCCTAATGATTGTTAAAATCATGACAACTTCATTATCAAGCATATTCTAGAGATCATTATAACATAACTAGCCATCTTATATTTGGGGGCTGGATCCTGTCAAGCTTGATGGCATGGATTTCAAACGCAAAGAAAATGAGATATGCCAAATGAACACATCTGAAGAGGTCAAACAGACGTCTCTTGGCAAGATGAACCTGACTCTCTGTCCAAGTCACTTTCTCAGAGGCCTCAATATAACCTCATCATGCTACATCCTTAGACTGCGAGTCCATATATCTCTTATTACGACTCGAAGAATTTACAACAAAACGAGCAAAGAGCTGAATTCAAGACAAAGACATATAAGTGACATACTACAAAATATGTTGAATGAGAAGTTGCATGAGATAGAATATGAGATGCTGAACGAGAACCTATACGAGATATTATATGAGATCTGATTCTTTTGAGGCAAAAGATTGTGTATGGCACCGATCTGGTTGACGATCTAAACGGGAGCCACATTCTTTATGTCAAAAGAGATCAATCCTATAGGCCAAAGGTTTGTACATGGCACCGATCTCGCTGACGAGCTTGACGGAAGCCACATTCCTTATGGCCAGATTATCAACACCATGGGTTTGTGTATGGCACCAATCTTGTTGACGAGCTTGACGGGAGCCACATTCCTTATAGTTGCATTATCAATGCCAATGGTTTATGTATGACACCGATATTGCTGACGAGCTTGACGGGAGCCACATTCCTCCTGGCAAGAGAGGGATTGCTAAAGGGTTTGTGTATGGCACCGATCTCGCTGATGAGCTTGACGGGAGCCACATTCCTTATGGCCATTAACACCATAGGTTTGTGTATGGCACCGATCTCACTGACGAGCTTGACGGGAGCCACATTCCTTATGGTTTCATTATCAATTCCAATGGTTTGTGTATGGCACCGATCTTGCTGACGAGCTTGACGGGAGCCACATTTCTCCTGGCAAGAAAAAGATTAGCCAAGGGTTTGTGTATGGCACCGATCTCGCTAACAAGCTTGACGAGAGCCACATTCCTTGTGGCCAGATTATTAACGCCAAGGGTTTGTGCTTGGTACCAATCTTGCTGACGAGCTTGATGGGAGCCACATTCCTTACAACAAGTTTTCAAGACTAAGGGTTTGTGCTTGACACCGATCTGACTGACAAGCTTGACAAGAGCCACATTTTTCATGGCACAAGGTATCATGACATACACGAGAACAGAGGACCTATGTCGATGTTTATGAATGGCACTGCTTTGCAGATATCCTATTCCCTATGGTAAAAGGCGTCAAAAGAGAACGAAAATAAAGCAAAGTCATGATGTTATAGGTTTGTGTATGGCATTGATCCTACCGGGTAGCACAAGTGGGCTAGAGCCACATTCTTTATACCTATGGACGTTATTTATGAAGAAAAGGGTTTGTTTATGGTACTTACCCCGCCACAAAATACAAGTAAATAAAAGCCACATTCCATAAAGCTGAAGACAACATTGAGCTAGGCGAAGTGCCAAAGAGTTATAAAAGATGTAGATATAATGAAGCAATGTGTAGAATGAGAAGTTGAAGAAAGCATGAAAACATACCTTTTTAGGGCGTGCAACCACAATGCCTGAAAGTTTGTGCTAGTTCTTCAACAGAACGTGGTAAAATCATCAAGCTAAGAAGAAAGGTATTTCTCCTTCTTCTTCATCTCATCCATCTTGACATAAAGCCTTTCTTGTCATGCCTTTGCTTTTGCCAATTGTGAGGATAGTAGCTCAACGAAACAGCCTTAAAGTTACCTTCATGCCAACTTTGGCACAAGCCTACATAAGAAGCTGTCGTGAAACATGTTAGTAAGCATAGATTCTGATTTACCTGTCAGAATTCGTCATAACAACGAGAACCGATGACAAATACCAAATAAGGTGGAGAGTTGTTAACAAAGTGCAAGGAGGTTATATAAGAAAAACATAGATTCTGATTTACCTGTCATATGCCAATATTTTGATCGAGAAGATGAAATAATTTGAACAAGTCTGAAATGTCCAATGAAGCAGTGAAGATCATTGAAAGACCAAGAGGGGCATCCATCATTATGATCCATGCATGGAAGATGGCGTGACAATAGCTAAGTAGATCTGATCACTCGGCATGTGGTTGTCTCAGGCCACATATGTTGCTTCTTCAAACCTAATTTCTATGTCAAAGACAAAAGTACGTGATACGTCAAGAAGGGGGGCTGCACCTAACTATCTCCAAGCCCAAGGCAATTTTATTCGGCAAACTGTAAAGTGCCCAATATCATCATCTTGACGGGTTCTTTAGTTTTGGCGGGTGCAAATTCGTCAAATCGGGTATGAACCAATACACTCAATTGGCTAAGTTCTAATCCGCTCATGGCCCTGCGGGCACGGATTCGAACATGAAAACGCTTCCAATAAGCGCGAGTTCATCTAAGCAAGCCAAGCTTAAATCCGCTTGTGGCCCTATGGGCACGAATCTAGGCATGAACACGCTTGGCCCTGTGGGCACGAGTTCGTCATGTCAGGCAAGGCTAGAATCCGCTTATGGCCCTATGAGCACGGATCCAAGCACGAATACGCTTCCAGCAGGCGCGAATTCATCAAAGTCAAGCCAAGCTCGAACCCGCTTGTGGCCCTGCGGGCACGGATTCAAGCACGAACCAGTATGACTCTGTGAACATGAGTTCGTCATATCAAGCTAAGCCGGGATTCATTTGTGGCCCTGTGGGCACGAATCCAGGCACGAACATGCTAGGCCCTACGGGCATAAGTTCGTAAGGTCAAGCCAGGCCCAAACCCGCTTGTGGCCCTGTAGGCACAGATTTGGGCACGAACTTAGTCACGAGTTCGTTGAGTTCCATGGGCACAAGTAAATAGCCTCCATAATTTGCTTAATTATCTGTCGTGAGTATACATGCGACATGTCCTTTAAATCCTTGCATGTATGAATTTGGCATACCTATATTAAAAATAAAAGCAGCGAGAAACTATGTCAAACTTATTAAGAAAAAAAAAAAAGAAATTTGTCAAACACGAGATGAAAAAGACATTGCATGAGAATTAAAAAAATAGACAAACAAAAAAAGTGGAGGGCTGACGTGACGTGATGAAAAAGAAAAAAAAGTTATTGAAGAAAAAATAGAACGAAGAAGAGAGATGAGGAAGAATGAGAAGATTAGAAAAAATAAAAAACAAAAGAGAGAGGGGGTACGAATGAAAGAGAGAGACTAAAAAAATAGATTTGTTGGGCTCGTCATGTCAACCGGGATCCTATACAGCCTTTATCTGCAGACGAAAATGCAGCCCGACCGCGATTGCGACAAGTGTCCACTTGCTTTTGAACATAACGGTTTCCAGCGACTAACAGAAACGGAGCTTAAACTCGTGCATCAACGGAAGTTTTTGAAATTTTTAAAATTCATTTTCAAAAAGTGACCCGGCAGTCGAGGTACTGCCGAGGTAAAAAGCAGATGCAGTCGACAGGAAACCATTTGCCAAAATAGTGTTGCTCTTCTTCTTCACGAAACCATACCAGATTGCTCTTCTTCTTCATGAAACCATACCAGATCTTGCTCTTCTTCTTCACGAAACCATACCAAATCTTGCTCTTCTTCTCCACGAGTTTATGCACAAAAATACCAGGTCTTGCTCTTCTTCTCCACGAAAGCCACGAAACCATATACCAGGTCTTGCTCTTCTCCACGAAAGCAGGTCTCTTGCTCTTCTCCTCCTCTTTTCAACTTGTGGACAAAGTATTTGAAGGTATGATTCTTGCATCTTTTTCCATTTCTTAAGATGATAATTGTTTAGGAAATAATTTAATCTGTGTTTCTTGATATCCTACATTGAAGGTAGTAGCTCCACCCCTTTCTTATGTATCAAGACACTGCAACACATACGGGTAACGAAAAACACGGATGGAAACAACTGAATTGGATCGGTGAAAAAAAAATTTGATAATTGGTTGGACATCTCATTTAGCAATGTGCAAGCTGGTGTATATATTAGGACAACGATGCCTGGACGTAGTCTTATTTAGGAGACCCTCATCAGATGAGATGTTAGCTGAGTAGCATCTCCATATTTCTTATTGTTCTGTACATATTATAGTTCCTATTTTTCTGTCATTATACTCTTTTCCCAGCCCTTGTAAATACTCCTCTTGAAATTTTGACAAAATCCTTCATTATTCATTGGAAAAAGAAAGATCAATGTAAAGAAGTAAGGACTCTTTGCTTATCCCTGTCGTAAACCTAAAGTTAACTAAAACATTTTTGTCTTATGCCAATTGGTTACCCTGGTTACCTCTCCTTCATATATGTAATAATGATATCAATGCATTTGATGGGACTCCTTTACTAATTGCTACTTAATTGAATTTATAGATATTTTATCATATCTTTCCTTAGATGGAATTAAGGACTTGCAGAAATTCACAATGAAACCTGCAATATACGATACAAATAGAATTGGATCTACTCATGCCACAATTTGGATTTACAAGAAGATAATTGATTTTGTTTAATTCTGTTCGATCCTCCTAAAATACATACTGGTGACTGACACGAGTATCTGAATTTGAACAATTTTTTTTCTTAGAGATTCATCTGATGCTTCTTTTATAAGTAAATTATTATGTAAATTTGCAACTACAAATAAATTTGTTGTTTGCATACACAAGACTTTTAATGATATGTATTAAACATGAAAACCCCTGAATCCTTGCATATTTGAGTAACCAGGCAGGATGACCTTAGATTAACTGATACATGGCAATATGAGCATAAATTGACTAAAATAGGAAATATCTTTGTGTTGAGCGCTAGTATTGATATTCTGATAATTAATTTTTATTTGCATAAAAATATGGAAAATTTGACTACAATTCTGATACTAAAATATTGTCTGTTTTGACTATATAATTATTAATAATGCCTGCACTTTTTGATATTTATAAGCATGATTAGTATATTGAATTAGTATGAAATATCTTATAACTTTGGAACAAGGATTTTTGTAGAACGGAGCTCCAACGAAACAGTTTCTATTGCAAACATTCATATATTGATACTTAATTTCTTGTATTACAGTTGGAAGATCACGGTTGTGGGTATTTTAGTTGGGTGGAAAAGAATCCTGAAGATGCTATTCCTGATCCAGCCGATCCAAAATTCCATGACATGTCAACCCTCCAACGCGTTGAATCTATAAAAAGAATGCTTGAAGTGGAAGTTGAAGCGTCGAAGAGAGTTGTAAACTTAAGTCGAAAGATTTTAGACAAATTGGATGGGTTGTCATTAAATGACAAGTGAAAACAGTGATTCTTCTTGTCTTTAGGGTTTAGGAATGTTCTTGTAAATAGAGTTTCGCATGTTTTTTTTATCACTTTTTTTCCTAGAAGACAATTTCTGTTTCTGTTGAACACTAACTAATGTCGTTTGATAGCAATTTCCTAAATAGGCTTTAGGAATCTTATTTATATGAATCTTTGCTATTTTTGGGCGTATGAATCTTATTTATATGAATCTTTAGTTGTGGTACCGTTCTAACTGATAGTTATAGCAGGATGGGAGTATGAAGATGCTACTGGTTATTACTATAATCACGCTAATGGTTATTACCATGATCCAAACTCATGATTTTACTATTCTAATACTTTAGGTATGTGGCTCAGTACTTTAGGTATGACGATGCAGAGCCTTTGGTGTTTTTTAGTTTTTGCCTCATTAAGCATCATTGTAGGTCATAGTACTTGTTTATCTTGTTTGTTTTATATCAGTATCTTTTGAATGTTGTTAAATCACCTGTAGGTGTGAAAGAGTAGGAGACTACTCTACAGGTCCTCGATCTACAACAATTTTGATCTTAACAATACGGAAACATACACACAGAATTTATACGAGGAAACCTGAATCCAGATCCAGGAAAAACCTCGAGTCTATATGAGGCGACTAACCCTTAGAATCTCCACTATTAAATGAAAAGCAATTACAAAGGAAAACACACTTAACCTTTACAATTGAACTCACTCAACAGCAATCCACAGCTCGAATCCACGAACTGTAACACAACTTGAATCCACAAGCTGCAATTCACGATCAATCCAGATCGTAACAAATCCACAGCTTGAATCCATGAACTGTAACACAACTTGAATCCACAAGCTGCAATTCACGATCAATCTAGATCGTAACAATCCACAACTCGAATCCACGAACTGTAACACAACTTGAATCCACAAGCTGCAATTCACGATCAATCCAGATCGTAACAATCACCTCAGAGCCCACTGAGATGATCCAATGCAATAGGAATCCACCTATGCATCCATCAAGCTCGATCACCAATCCAGGAGATCATACGATCATGTGAAGTTCCGAAATGAAGAAGAATCCTCAAACTTCAATTCCAGGAGATCTCTCTCAGATCTCCCCCTCACTCGATCACCGACTCTCTAAAGATGAATTGATTGAATCTCGAACACCTCAAAATCCAAATCGAATTGATCAAAAGAAAAAAGTCATTTCTAAAAAATACAGCTCGTCTATTTAAAGAAGAAAAACTCAGATCGCATCGAGCGCTGGTGGCATTGCCTTGCGATCGGGGTAGACGGCTGGAAGCGAACTCAAGTCCCGCTCAAATCCAAATTGACCCAGTTAAGGGCACGCTGCCAGCGCGCTGCTAGCGGGAGGGAACGCGGCATGTGCACAACTGATTTTTAGATTCTTCAATCTTTCTCTGCGCTACCAGCGGCGTGTCGGCGTCGCCTTACAACGCAGGTGCGCGTTCTTTACTTTCAAAGCACTGCATGACTCATGCGCTGTCAGCGGCGTATCAGCGTCGCCTTACGACGCAGGTGCGAGCTCTTTATTTTCAATGCGCTATTTCACTTATGCGCTACCAGCGGAGTGGTAGCGGCGTTGTTCCTCGCAAGTGCCTTTACGAAATATTCTTTATTTAGAAAACCTTACATTTCCTTGAGCTACCAGCGAAGTGGTAGCTGTGTGGCAGCATCACCTTCCTCTTTACTAAATTCACAGAACTTACATTTTGATTCTGCACATCTTGAAGATTATTAGAAGATATAATTTGTCAAACATTTGCCATATAAGGAGTGTGAGTTTTCACAATTACAAGGTGATTTACCCAGGGGAAGAGACGATACTGGTATTGTGGAATTGCAGCAAACAGATTGAACTAAATCCCTTTTCACTGCTTATAAGGTGGTTTTCTGGGAAAATTGAATGTAATCAAAAAGACCAAAAAATCAGCAATGCTTGTTGCCTCATTCGATTCATACACATTGGGGACATGATTTGAATCATCTTGAATGTAGGAAGCCCTCCCACAATTTTGGGCAGGTAATTGTGCTCTGAATGCACCTTGCCTCCTGTCCCACCAGTAATCTTGAGCCAAACACTTCTAACCCCACTTAAGACTGATACAGAATTACAGATTCTCTGGCTCCACAAAAATCTTACGATCTTTGGGACCAATCTTCTTTAGAACAAGATCAGGTGTTTCAATAACTTGAGTGAAGGATGATAAGGATTCTTCTGGTTTCTAAATTTCATCTAGCAATATGCAGAATTACAAGTTCGCAACATCATCAAAATAGCTTCCACCTTCATCAAATTGAAAGATTGAAATAAAATAAAAAAGACAGAGTAGCAACATCATCAAAATAGCTTCCACCTACGGAATTTCAAGTTCGCAAACCTGACATCTGAAATCCAATGCCAAGTATTACTCCAGTGCTAAACATGGTAACCAGATATCTTCCAACTTGGGTTGCAACCTAATTAAAAAGGAGCCAACCGAAATAAGCCAAAACATAAAACAATCCAAATTGTCGAAATTGCATAATCGAATTCAACCACAAATCACTACTAAGCTTCTTAGAGTACAGAGTACTAAGACACATAACCAGTCCATACTTCCAACCCACTACACCCATTATCAATCTTGTTGAGGCCACTCGGAAGAACATGACCATGACCACCCATTATCGATCTTGTTGAGGCCACTCGGAAGAACATGACCGGGAAAAAAAACAAAAGGTGCAACAGGACTCCTAAACACCTGAAAAAGATACAAATAATATGAATCAGTATGATTCATCCCAACGCAGATCAATAGAATAGACACGCACGGAATCCTGAAATTAAGTTACTAAATAATATGAATCAGTATGACCACCCATTATGATTCAACCTGGTCCATTAGCAAAAGCACATCTAAAACGAGGCCTGAACTGTGGAAGACACTCACTGCTTGAAATATTATTTGAATCATGACACTTTATAAAAAAATAAATACCAGTTTAATGGGAAGATTATAGCTTCATAGTCAAAAGCACAAGGTCAAATACTATCATCAGACTAGGGGAATACTCAGGCTGCTGAATATTGCATCTCATTATTGAGTTTTAAATAAGACATGATTTAACTTTATTCTAGATAAAACCATCAAAAGGATTAAGATAACAAAATATGATGAAAATTTCAGCTAGATATTAGAACCAACAACTTACATCAAGAATATCAGTATTTACAGAAAACACTTTATAACTGCATTGACAAAATAATTCAATCACTCAGTGTGAGAAATGTCCTAGTATCCATGGTCTAAAGGGCATCCACCCCAAGACAAAAATAAAAGAATATGGACACAAGGGTCTCTTAGCCTAATCCTAAACAGCCAAAACTCTGAACTTCCACCTTTGTAGAACTTGAATGAACAGATTATACAATCAATCTCTAAAGCTTAACAATACTGCCTTTCCAGGAAAAATTTCTCCACTACATTCAACACCACATCCTGGGAAAGTATGCCACCGCTATAAAGCCTTACCAAACAATCTCCCACATATCTCACCGAGCATAAACTTAATAACCATTTAAACACTATGATGTACACGCTACTTCTAGGTTTTAGAGTTGTTTGAAGATTTTTTTTTTTTTTTTTTATCTACGTTTTAGGAGAGTTGTACATGGGTTTCAAGACTAGGGTTTGGATTTAAACATGTGTGATTTAATTTTAGTTTTCTTTGATAGATTCCTAGTTACAAAGATTGGATCACAAGCTTTAAAGCCAAACCATGCAAATCTTACAACCTTTTTGCTTTGATTCTTTTCTACCTTTTTTTTTTGCACATTGAGTTGAACAGGTAACTATAAAAATCATTACAAGTTTGGTTTGGCAGGATTTCCAAGATTCAAATGCAAGAGTAGAAACATACATGCTAGAGCATTTCTCTCACTGCAACATGGCATACAGATTTAACATTACATATGGTAAGTGCGAATGCATACAGAAAGATGCATTTGCCTCTGAAATTTACAGAACATATGCATGCTGCAGGTCATCATAGAATGATCTTATCTGTCTCACCAACTCTAATTCCCTAGTGAGACATTGGTTTTCTGGCATTTTAGTATAGATATATTATCCCCTTATGACAAATGAAATCAATAATTCACAGAGAGAAAAATGATTATGGTAATTCAAAATCTAGAAAGGTCCTTCCAGCTCTCTGTATGTACTGTTAAAGATCTTCATAACTATACACAAGAGTCCAATTTAAATAGAGTTCACATAACATGAAAGTAGAAATGGGCCACAAAGGAAAACTGCAACATAAATTCTCTTTCACGATCGGTATAGTAAACAACACAAAATCATATATCATCACAACATAAGCCATTAAAAGGAAAATTAAAGTTGAAGTGAAAAACATGCAACATTTTCAGCAGCACCAAGCTAATATGTATCAACACCATAAGGGGAAGATTAAAGGGGGAAAATATTTATAAAGCATAAACCGTGTTCATCAAATTCCGAAATTAAAATCAGAAGAAACTCCAGAAATCCAACGTCAAATCCATTGAAGAGAGGATGGAATTCACCCAGTGAATGAAATCCATGGCAAGACCCATCATGCAGACCAAACCCAATATTCCAAGGGAAACCCCCAATTGTGAAATCCAAGTGCATGAATTCCAATAACGAAGTAGATAAAACAATTAGTAGCATTTCAACCCCCCAGAATACAAACCACAATCCGATTGATTTCAGAGAAAAACAAAATAAGAGAAAAGGGGAAAAGAAAAGAAAGGATACAATAGTGAGAATGGAGATTTCTTTAAGAAAAAGAAATCACTCGCTCTGTTGCTTACTCCATCGATTTCCAATCCTCAAACCAATCTATTAAACAGAGGATGCAGCCAATACAACGAGACGAACTTTCCGGTGTTCTTTGTAAACCTAAATTCAACGTTTGAAGATCTTCGAACGCAGCTCAAGAATGTTAGCAATCGGTTTGCGACCGCGCAGAGTCCCAAAATTTCTCTCCTCTCCAAAATTGCTCAGATTGTATTTTGGAGGGAAGTTTTCCCTCTTCGACTTAGAAGAGAGAGAAAACAGGGAGAGCGACGTTGACGCACGAGTTTAAGCTCCGTTTCCGTTAGTCGCTGGAAGCCGTTATGTTCAAAAGCAAGTGGACACTTGTCGCAATCGCGGTCAGGCTGCATTTTCGTCTGCAGATAAAGGCTGTATAGGATCCCGGTTGTCGTCATGTGCGCCCAAGAGAGAATTTTAAGAGGAAATAATTTATTTTCTTTTTTGAAAGTGGTGAAGAAGGAAGTTGGATGTGTTGTTTACGCAAGTCAAACGAAGAAAGAAAGAAAAAGGCTGAGAGAGAGAAAGTAAAGAATAAAGAGATACTTAGAATAAAAAAAAAGGATTTTTTGGGAGACCTTTGTGTATGTGTCGTGACGTGAGAAGTCTTTGTAAAAGTCACACAGAGAAGAAAGAGAAATGGAGAGAATACAGCGAAAGAACGAAGAGAGAAATAAAGAGAGACCAAAGAAGAAATAGGGAGAGAGAACGGAGAGCGTGCATAGAGAAGAACAGATACGAGAAAAATAAAACATATTAAAATACCTGGTTTTGTTTCTTTAACTGATAACAAGACTGAGATCAATGACTGGTATTTATAGAATTTAATACATTAGATTATCTATTTGACAGGGATTCTAATTCCTTTGAGTTGGACTTTAAATCCAACTCTATCTTTAAGCAACTAAATCGAGTTATATGTTATCTTTAATTAGTTAAAAGTTAGAGTGTATCTCTAACAATTAAAATCATACACAACTCTTACTTATAATTGGACCTTATCTACAACAATTTGAGTCTAATTCTACTACTAACCTGTCAAACTCTTGGTAAGACCTTGTCACAATCAATATAACTGAGACGAACTATTTAAAGTTAAAAATTAGTCAATATATCTAATTACTAAAATACCCCCTACACTTGTATTTTGCTTTTGACACTTAAAAAATTGTCAAAACGCAAAAGAGGGCTTAATGTAGATGACCGTTTTTATAACTTGACACGTCACCTATATAATGATTTGGCATGGATGATTTGTCACATGATAATAACAAATTTGTCATGAGTTATTTGTCACCGGACAGAAACAACCCGTCGTGGGTCATCTGTTACCCGACAAAGTAATCTGTCATGATTTATTTATATTAAATGTATCTGCCATATTGGAGTGGAGATCTCCGTCTTGGGCGAAAGCCCACTTAGGGTGGTTTCTGGCAGTCTTTAAGGTGTGGCGGACACGGGCGTGGGAATCGTCGGTAGCCAATGACAAATCATAGCATGTCGACCTAAAATGACGAAGACGTCAAGTGATTTATAATTCCATATCCTATATGTAGGACCCGGAATACAAATCAAAGAGCTCTATCTTTTATCATCACTATTTCTTATTTTATTCTTATCATGAACCTAGACATCTATGAGACCAGATTCAAGATAAATATGAGAACATCCTAAAGCCTCAGATTGTGACAAGTGTCACAATCCTAGAGACCCATTTCTTTTATAAATATGAGAACCCTCTTCCATTTGAGGACCCCCCGCCCGGGATCTTTGGCTGCTGAGAGCAGTACTTCTTTTCCTCTGGACCTTCTCCAAGTCTACCAGGAATACTCTAAGTCCATCTTTGGATTTCTATCTTCTATACTTTCTGGAACCATGAAAGGAGCTCTCTGGCTTGGCATACGTGAAGAACACTTGAGTATCTCCCGTCTCTCATTCTAGCCATTGCCTACCTCTCACGCCTTATCGACTCCAACCCCTCTTCTATTCAGTAACAGCGCGGGAACGGCTGCTGAGTCGGTGGTTTAGGCCAACGTCGAACATACCTCTCCTACTCAGAATTGAGATCTGAAGACACGTCATTGGCATTTCAACACAGTGGAGGCAATACTAGACGCGTGGACGTGGATTAAAAAAAGGGAGAGTCGTGTTTCTCAGAACCGAATCAAAGGAGAGTCGTGTTTTCCCCTCGTTTCCATTTGGTTTTCTATTGATCATTTTTTATTGAAGTGGAGTTGTTGATGCGATCTCTCATATTTTCGTATGCTAGTGTTTTAACTTGAATTTTTGGAAGTTGTTTGCATTGCTAGAAGTTGAAGTGGAGTTGTTGATTCGATTTCTGTCTTGTTCCTTGTTCATGGCTACATTGCGTCTCATAAGCCCCAAAATCAATTTACCGAGAGTTAAATTCTCGCACCAAACTATCATTCAATGAAATGGGCTGACAAGGTGCACTAGGCTAGTTTCAAACAAATAGATAGTTATAAATAATATAATATTATCAATATATTTATTAATACTGATAATATTAAGAATATCATTTCTAATTGATAATAATTATTTTTGGCTCGTCCCAGTTACGGAAGGAGTTTTGATGGAGACAGAAATACTTAGGCTGTGTTTGGAACCTTGGATTTGCGGAGAAAAGAAAAAAAAGCTAAAAAGGAAAAGAAAAGAAAAATAATGATTTTCTTTCCTTTTTGATGTTTGGATGAGATGAGAAATGAGAAGAAAAGAAATATATATTTTAGTAAGATGATGGGTTGGGGTGGTGGGCAATGGTGCCGGGTGACAGGCGGCAGTGGGTGGTGGTGGCTATTAGTGGTGGTGGTGGCGTTGGCGGGTGGTGGTGGCTATTAGTGGCGGTGGTGGCGGCGGCTGGTGAGTGGTGGTGGTGCCGGGTGGTGGCGGCGGCAGCTAGTGGTGGTGGTGGTTGGCAATGGTGGGTGGTGGTGGGCGGTGGTAATGGGTGGTGGTGGCGAGGTGATGGTGGGTTGTGGTGGTGGTGGATGGTGCTAGTGGTGGGGTGAATAGTGATAAGTGATGGTGAATTTTCTTTTCTTTCAAAATTCCTACCTTTTTGGAAAGAAAATTTGGAGAGAAAATCTCATTTTCCTTCATCTAAACCAAACAAGAGAAAAGAAAATTTTAGCATTTTCTTTTCTTTTCTCCCCAAATCCAAGGTTCCAAACACAACGTTAATCAATTGAAAATTAATAAATGATATTCATGAATGCAAAAACTACTAAAATACAAAAAGAAAATCAGAAATAAACAATTTAATATAATGTTATAAAATAATTTAAACTAAATTCACCACAACAATCATCTAAAAGGAAATAACATAAAAATAAGTAAGAATAATTATTAATTTTTGTTTCATTAATATATTTTTGATATATTTAATTAATAATATTTATAAATTATTTTTTTTTACTAAAGGTTGATTGATAAAACAGGAAGAACCCTGGCTCTTTAAGATTGGTGATCCCTCTTAGCCTTGTTTCTGATTTTATAATACACCTGGAATTGTTTGTCTTATCTCTTATTCCTTGGAGCAATTGTCACTTACTTTTTGTTTCCATGAAATTAAACATCTTAATTTGGTGAGGACATGGCTGAACATAGACATGGAATATGGAAAATATTAGACTGATCTTGGAAGTAGAAGCTTAAATTTAAACCTGCAGTCTAGGTTTTTGTTGTCGTTCTTGTATTTTCAAGATGAATTTGTACTCTTTATGTCCACTATTTTTAAGTAAAATAAACTTATTGATTGCAAAAGTTATTTTGTCATGCTTACACAGCAACAAACGCTTCTTGAGGAATATAAAAAGCCATCAAATAACTTTGAAAATAAGTTTATAAATGAGTTTAACCGAGCTTGCTCGTAAACCACGAGTGAGGCTTAAGCTTAGCTTTGGCTACTTGAAATATTTGCGTTTAGGTTTATTGAGTTTCTGGGCATAAGCTTTGGGTTTAGTAAAAAATATTAAGTCGTATGAGGTCCTACATAAAGGTTAATATCTTATATGGAGGATGGAGATAGCAATGTAGAAATTCCCCCTATCTGTACATATCAAGGTGTGCTTTGGATTGGTTTTGTTGAAATAGATCCATAACATTTATATTAAGGGAAGAATGGGGAATATTCTGACATCCGATACTTTATATTAAGGGAAGAATGGGGAATATTCTAACAGAACGGGCTTAGTTGAAATCGACCCATAACATTTATAATGGGGAAGAATGAGGAATATTCTAACATCCCCCTATCTGTACATATCAAGGTGTGCTTGAATTGGCTTAGTTGAAATCAACCCATTAACATTTATATTAAGGGAAGAATGGGGAATATTCTAACAGAACGGGCTTAGTTGAAATCAACCCATAACATTTATAATGGGGAAGAATGAGGAATATTCTAACATCCCCCTATCTGTACATATCAAGGTGTGCTTGAATTGGCTTAGTTGAAATCAACCCATTAACATTTATATTAAGGGAAGAATGGGGAATATTCTAACAGAACGGGCTTAGTTGAAATTGACCCATAACATTTATAATGGGGAAGAATGAGGAATACTCTAACATCCCCCTATATGTACATATCAAGGTGTGCTTGAATTGGCTTAGTTGAAATCGACCCATTAACATTTATATTAAGGGAAGAATGGAGAATATTCAAACATCCGATACTTTCATTGGCTGGAAAATCCTCTTTCAAATTTTAATGGTTCCCACACCTACTATAAACCTCTTAACCCATTATTTATTTATTTTTTTATGGGTGTATTTGACAGAGAGAATTACAATTAGGCTTTAGAGTTACAAATTTGCAGATTTGTAATTCTCTAAATTATAATTTTTTAAATCATAATTCTTTTGTTTGGTTCTGTCACAGATTTAAGATTCGGAAATTTGATTTATTATAATTTCAATTCTTGTCTTTGGTAAATGTAAGTAAAAACTTCTCCGAAAGAGAAGAGAAACCTATTCTGATGATTCAGCCACTAGAATTTTTTCAACTTGAATCTGCATGTGGAAAACCATTATGCCGGTTTTCATCTACCTCAAGCAATAATGCTTTTGGCCTCTTTTGAAACCTTGGATTTGGGGAGTAAAGAAGCAAAAGAAAAGAAAAAAAGAGTTCTTTTCTAGTGTTTGGATAAGATAAGAAATAGAAAAGAGTATTTTGTGATTAATACGAGTACATGATTTCACCGAAAATTTATTTATTTTTAAAAAAAAAAAGGAATTAAGAGGCGTGTGAAGGGCTACAATGTGTAAACGCACAGCTACCAACGGGCAACAAACATATCGTTAACTTAAAATATTTTGAGACCTAGCCAGCTCAAGGCGAAAATTTTGGCCTTACCAATTTCTAATTGGCTCAAGCGGACAATAGCTACAGATTTTTCTCCCAAGAAATAATAGTTTTCATTGTTTATGATACGATAGTAATTAATTTAGGGCATGGGTGAACCTTATCTACATCCTTTACTCTCTGTCATCTACTTATACAGAACTATTATATCATCACCTTTAACTGTAGTATATAAATAGGGGTTTAAATTCGAATAGAAAGAGTAGTGGGGGTGGTTATAGTTTCGGATTTTTTTAGTTAGGGAGGGCAATAATTGAAAAAAAAAAAAAAAAGAGAGAGAGAGAGAAAGAAGAGGGAGGCCAAAATCTAAGGAGAATATTTCCCCTTGTTATCTTTACTAGCAGTATAGATTCTAGAAGACGCAAGGATTTGTTATATACATCAGTGGCCTATGTGCGAACATGCCGTTGGTATTGTTCCGAGTCCCTTTCTGTCTAGAATATGCTCTACTCCATGTCCCCAAACTGAGGCATAGGAACAAGAGAACAGAAGGGTTGGTGCCTAGCCAAAGTGATAAGTTAGCCCAACATGGCCCTGAAAAAGCCCAAATTTGCCCACGTGTTTTATCCTCGTTTTCAACGATTACTATACAATCCTCCACCTATGGCTATGGCCTACCGTCGGTCTCAATCAGGAACGATCTTCAGAGCACTTTTGCATGCTTTGAAGTTTCCGGATGAAAGGCAGCTCATACAAATGTCACAAGGCCTTCAAAAAGTAAGAAAGAAAACGACAAAAGAACTTGAGAAGTTTCCTACCTGCACCAAACGGAGTCCAACAGCGCCTGGCAACTCCGTCCGGCCCTTATTTATTTAAACTCTTGTCAGGAAAAAGAAAAAGATTAAAAAAAAGGAGCTTCTCTGCATCCTTCTCCTCTCAACATAACTTGATACAACCCTCTCATAACGACCGTGTGATGAAGAACCACAAATCAAAATAAAATGATTTAACGGTCTTGATTAAATCGTATACTTCTGATCTCAACCGTTAATTCAGTCTAAACTTAAGACTTTGTAAATAGCGGCCAAGTTGCTTTAAATTGAGCGACTTTCTTCTGCTTAATGCTAACTTCCAAAACCAGTCGTGGTTGTGACTCTCTCTCTCTTCTTCAATTCAAACCGTCGGCGAGAAACTCACGCGCTCACGGATGGGGAGCGAAGATTAGCTTGGTTTTTTTTTCCTTCTAATCTTGGCACGAGAAAGAGAACGAACCAAAGTCCTGGTTATGGAGAGAAAGTAGAGAGGGAAGGAACCAGAATCCTAATTATTGAGAGAAAGGAGAAAGATCGGGGAGAGTGGAATCTCGGGAACCCTAAAAATCCGTGGACATGGCGTCGTCGAAGGTTATGGCGTCTTCGAGTTCGGCGAATTCGGATCTGGCACGTCAGCCCTCTATGTATTCGCTGAAGGTACCTGGGTTGGAGGCCGATCAGGGCAAGAACCTTGGGTCTATGAGCATGGACGAGCTTCTGAGGAACATTTATGGTGAGGATGCCGGCGCCGGTGAGGGAGAGGCTAACGGTGGAGGAATTCCGGTTTCTCAGAGCGTCGGTAACAAAATGGAAGACGTGTGGAAGGATATCGTTGCTGGTCGTGGTGGTGCTGGTGGTAGTGGTGGCGGTGGTGGCGATGATCGGAAGATTATAGGTGGTGGTGTTGTTGTTGGGGAGGAGCAGTATTATGAGGATGCGGCTCCGTCGGAGGGGATTACTTTGGAGGATTTCCTTGCAAAGAGGGGAGCTGTCATAGAGGAGGATGTGAGAATTCCACCACCGACGGCGGGACTAGGGCAGGGGATGTTTGGCGTTGATCCATTGTTGACTGGTCGATTTCAGCAGCAGCAACAAGTTGATGGATCGGTTTTGGCGTTTGGAAATGGAGTGGAGGGTGTTGGAGTAGGAAAAGGGAAGAGACGAGCTTTGCAGTATCCAATTGATAAGGTAGCTCAGCAGAAACAGCGGAGGATGATTAAGAACAGAGAATCTGCAGCTAGATCGAGGGAACGGAAACAGGTTCATAATTTTTTTTTTCGACCTCTGGTTATCTTCTAGTTGTAGAGTTGTAGCTTTGGTTTCTGAGCTAATTATTATGTACTATCCTTTTTTTTCAAAAAATTTAGGCATACACTGTGGAGCTAGAGTCATTAGTGACGCAATTGGTGGAGGAGAATGAACGTCTTGTGAAAGAGCAGGTATTGTTTATAGTTTATTTTCCCCATCGATGAGCTTGGATTCAACATGCAGGGAGGGAATCTTGAGATAGTTTTCCCCCCTTTCCGTTTTTTGTGTGTGTATAGGAGGGTTTGTGGCTTTTTAATGTACAAGTCTCTGCTTTAATTTTTTCTGGAAGATTTCTATTGCATGAGACTGGATTTAATTTATTGTGTTATGCTTCATTTGATTTTCATTTCATAGATACGAGAAGTACTGATGTATCTGCTGGACTTATTTGGAATAGGTTTACGTCTAAGGACAGAAAATGATCAAACAAATTTACAGTCCATGTTAGGTTCTTCTCGATGCGAAAACTTGGAATGTGCAATGATACACTGCCTGATACTATTGCTTTTCCATGATGTGGATTCTTTTGAAAATCATTGGAGCACCAAATTATGGTTTAATGGCAAAATCAGGTGCTAATAGAGGGGTCCAACTTCACCTATACATACACACACCTGCGCAGACAGACACAGACACACACATGAACACATAAGTGAACAGTATCATGTCAATTTATCAGGGGATTTGACCCAAGTTTGTTGGCTTCCCCCATCCTGACTTTACCAGCAATTGAGATAACCAAATATGGAGGTCATGCTTATATAAAAGGCTATTTCATGAATTTTCTTGCCTATTTTCTTTTTATTTTATTTTCTTAATTCTAAGATGAATGGCTATATCATACCTATAATTTTTATGCGTTTGTAAAATTCTATTCATCAAAAAAAATTTTTTATATACTTGTGTGTGTAAAAAAATTTTGGAGTATGGTTGAAGTTGTCAATGCTGGAGCTTGATTTTTTTCTTTTTTTTTCCCTTTTTGTCAGCTCACATTAATGCATAGGAAAAAATCATTCTTCTGATTGTTTGTTCTAGTTTCAATACTTCCATGCATCATTTTATGCCAGCAATCGGTAATACTTTCCACTGTTGAGTTTTGAAATTTTCTTTACTCCGATATCACCTTAGAATTTTAGTTTTTCATAGATATCTGTGTTGAACTAATAAAAAATGTTTTAATTACAGGAGGAGCATAAGAAGCAAAGGTTTAAACAGGTATGGACCATGTGGTGTTTTATGTTGAGTTGGAATTTTACACAAGGCTATTTTTTTTTTCTTATGGTGGCTTTGAGACCAATTCTTACTACTCAGTGTCTTTATAGATTCGGCAAAACCCATGTTTTTGTATGTTTGGCTGTTGGTAGAAATGTTGTAGAATAAATGGTTTATAATATTACAGATTGTGCTACTACCATACTATGTTTATCACAATACATGCTTTGTTAGCAGTAGTCCATGATATAATTTTAAGTGGGATGGGTACCAGAAGAGAGGAGGAAGGTGAGTGGATCATCATGCATATGAGTGCATTTGAACCAGGTTCATTGGTACTTCTGCTGGCTGACTATCGATATGATCATTGGTACAGTTCAATTGAGCTTTTACCATCATTTGGGTGGATTTTCTTTTAGGCCGTACTATTGATACTAGGATGTCACCACTCACCAGAGACCTTGTATGGGAAGAATTTTGCCATATCCTTATGATAATGTGGACTGCTAAAGGATTGCTGATTGTTGACATAGCAGTTTATTTTTGAAACTTTCCAATTTATATGTTTAGCAGATGGAATGTTCTAGCTTAATTATGAAAAGCCTCAGAGCTTTGTACTTGTCATAAATTTTAGAAGCTTGTTTTCTTCATTGGTTTGGATGTTCTCAATGTTTTATTAATGTCTCTCATTTTTTTTTTCCCTTTTTTGATTGGTAATAAAAATCTTCATTAAAAAGAAAAGAAGATAGTAAGCAGCAATACAGCAGTACATGAAACATGTACCAAAGCTGAAACAAAAACCAACCTACTCCCACACAGAAAACATGAAAGTTGCTACATTTTGGATCGAGTCAAACTCCAATGCAACAGCAGAACTGTGGTTAGAAACCCAGAGAACCAACAGTTGCAAATAGAAGTAATTAGAAACTGAACTGTCTTTTCTTTGCCTTCAAAAATCCTCCTATTCCTTTCTTCCATATTGCTTACGCAACCGCAGCAGATGTCAAATTCTATAGAGAACCTAACCTTTGATGTACTTCTCATAAGTCTCTATGCCAACAACAGCTGTTGAAAAGTTTGTGGTTGAACCCAAGACACCTCAAATCTGGAAAATGAAGAATACCATATCACGGATGAGGTGGATCAGCAAATGATCCAGTCTCAGCTTGATTCTTGCACATAATGTATCTATTTGGCATCATCCAGCCATTTTGACTAAGTTGTCCACTGTTAGTATCTTTTCTAAAGCTGCAGTCCATAGAAGAAAGGATAATTTTGAAGGTATAGCATGATTCCAGATTAGCTGGGCAGCCCCAAACTTCCTTCCTTTTGAATGGTAATGAAGATATAAAGACTTGGTATAAAATCAGCCTGACACATCCCATTTCCATTATAAAAAATCCATTCCCTGGCCTATTATTTTCTCCTCCAAACAAGGCACTAAAAAGGCCATATGATCCAGCTTCCAGTCTAACAGATGTCTCCTCAAATTCAAATTCCAAGACCTTGAGTTGTTTTTAAAATGAAGAAGATCCTTACTGTTGCTTCTTTAGCGCTATTAATATTAAGTATGATTGGAACTCTGGTTTTTAAGTTGGTCCTCTCGTCATATCCAGACTTTAACTTTGCTTCAATCCCCCCACTTTGAACTTAATACCCATTAAGTTACAAGTGCCTCTCCTTAACATGTTGTTGCATTATTAAGCTTATTAATGTCTATCCTTAATATCTTGTCGCATTATTAAGACAATGTATGTTTCTATACAATGTCCTGTAGTTATGGCATTTCAGATGAGGAGAATTTTTTATTCTTGGGTTCTTCAAACTTGTTGTTTGTCTTTGTTTGCAGTGATGGTTTATTGGTTCCAATTCCACCCTGCAAAAGGAGTTCCAAATCTCCAAGGTTTTTATAATCAAACTAGAATTTAAAATCTCCTAAATATAGAAAACAAAAAAAGTTTCACAATGATAATGTCGCTTAAGAGGCTAGCATAAATTTTAGAAGCTAGTTTTCTTCATTGCTTCAGATGTTCTCAATGTCCTATTACAGTTATACATAGCATTCTTAAACATGCTAATGTCTCCACCTCTATAGCCCAGTGCAATTAGTAATCACATATTGAGTTTGGAATGCTTAAGAATGCTATGTAGCATCTTGGAACTTTTTCTTGACTTGTCAAATTTTGTAGCATTTTCCTAGGAAGTATATTACATGGTAGCAATGCTAGATGGATTCAGTTGTGAGTATATACTCTTAAATGACACTTGAGATATGGTAGGAGCTCTAGATCGTTTAAGCTTCAAAGCATCTTTTGAATTGCAACTGAGAATTTTTCCATTTACTGATCTTGATCCTAGGCCTAGATTTTTTGTTTTTTTTCATTAGTGAGTTACGTGCCATATAACAAATCATTATCAGGTTTGAGATGACTTTTCTATTGCTTTCCATGGTCTATTCGTTAATGATGCATTCATTTTCTCATTCTGTTATTACCCTTTTAATTGTCAAGTATGTAAACTAGCATCTCAGTAATCTTTATAGCCTTGAGCCTTGTTTTGAATATTTTTCTAACAGTAGAACAGCGCAATCAGTTGACCTATCTATAAATAATGCTTCATACAATCTAAGTTGTGTCACCTAAATTCCTGTTCTTCATTTCCAGATTACGAATGACCTTGTTTTTTCTTGATATCATTGCTCTCCAATTCTTTTTTTATTTCCATCCATGTCTTCCAAGTTCTCACCTTATTCTTTGGGGACCTCCGACTTGCAGAAACCACTTCTCTCTTGTATGTCGTGGTCTAATGCCCAATTACTTTCTTCTTGGATGTGCAGTCCATCTCAGTGTATTCTCTTATATTTTTTTATTAGGTTAAATTTTGGACTTTGCTTGAAAGTTATAGATTTTGGTCCCATCTTTCTAGTATAACATCTGCTTTGTGGATACACATCTTAAGAACATGTTGCAGTTAAGCTGCCCAATGATCTATCCCCACCACGAATAAATGTCAGGAATTCTGACAAATATTTTGGAGCAAGGATGTGTTATTGATTTCTCCATTATATTACATCATTGTTCCTGAAATAGCTTTCAATGTTTACAAACTTCATTTGGAAAATTGACATGTCTGTATGATTAACATCCATACTTTCCATATATTATGTTATTACTAGTCAAAATTGCTCTAAAGGGGTGATATGAAATATTAACATTATTACTATGGAACTAACACACACTGCCATTCCTTTGCACGCAGTTAATGGAAAACCTGATCCCAGTTGAGGAGAAGCGAAGACCACCACGTGTTCTTCGGAGGGTTCGCTCATTGCACTGGTAGAAGTAACCGTCATCCAAAAGGGGTGTGGGGAAACCTATTCTTTCTTCTGTAAGGCGATAGAACCCTAAAATGGAAAAAACAAGAAACAAAGAAGGTGACTTGGATAATTGCCACCTGTTGTAACCGAATATTGCTCTAGGGGTGTTGTCTGGAAGCAGTCTAATCCATCTTCATGTACAAAGAGAAGCTAAGTAGTCAACCAAATAGATGAAAGAAAAATCCATTGAAGCCAAAGATGGAGGATAATATCTGTCCAGTTTTTGAGATCCCGAAGATCAGAGAAGTGCCAATTTTATTTGTGTAATGTGCATGTGTCATGGGGAAAATGAACAATATAATAGACATAGATTATGTCTCCCGAGTTGCTGTTGTTGTTGGGAACTCAGATGGACTTGGACTCGTATAAGTCTTTTAAGTATATTAACAAATGATAGCTCTGCGACATGATATGGATTCATTGAAAGCTTTTTCATCTATATATTACCTGAATGCAGTGTGCAGAGGGTGACATGGTGATTTCCAGATAAGAGTAGGGAAACCTCGTTGAAGGGGATGGAGCCTCACCTACCTGGAACAATATTCCTGTCACCAGGACCCAGAAGGGCCAGAATTCATTTGGCATGTTCTGTTTCGTTGCAAGGAAAAGCAGGATCATTGGTCAACGAGATTTGGGGTATGTCCTGCACATCTCCTTGTATTAGTGTGTGTCATTTTGAGTTTAAATTTGAAGGGGTGAGTCTTGTGAGGTGCATGGACGCACCCTTTGTGCCTTTGCATATAGCTTTGTTTAAAGTTCTGTCGTTTGTAGTTTTTTTGTGGAACATTCTCTTTGCTTTCGCTCAAGTATTACTTACTTGTTTGCATGACGTTCAAAATTTTCTTAAATAGATTGGTATTGACGGTTTATAAATAAATCACCCGGTTATAAGTGATTTAGGATGCACTATTTATATGTTAGACACATTTATTTGTGTACAGGATGCACTATACTTTTTTCCTCTCAAATACTGTTAGTGACGGTTTAAAGGAAAAAAAAATTTAATGCGTGCTACATACAAATAAATGCATCTTAAGTGCCTATAACTGGGTAATTTAATTGTAAACTTTAACTCTATTTTTAAGAAAAATTAGTATGCCCTGCATATAATGGGCTGTGTCTAACATACAAATTAGTATTCTAAATCGCATAAAACTATGTGATTTACCTAACAATCTCTTAAAAGAACATTAATAGGTCTATGAATTAATGGGAATGAAATCGTCTGCAGCCACCATGTGATGCAGCATCCAACTGTGGCTGCCATGTGATGTTGCTACCTGCAGCCACCATGGGATGTTGCACGTGGCAACATCCCATGGTGCTGCTTGAAAAATGCAAAATAGCAGCCATTGTTAGATGTTGCACGTGGCAACATTTCATGGTGCTGCAGGGTCTACCGCAGCATATAAGCGGCAGACGATTTCATCCTGTATTAATGCATCCTAAATTACATATAATCGATGATTTACTTGTAAACCACTACTAGTACCCTTCTTAAGAAAAAAATTATTGCACGCTTCTTTCCACTCAACACCTAAAGCTTCCTCCTCTTTTTTTATCTGGCGTATAACCTTGATTTTTTCTTTCTTTCTTTCTTTGGATGAAATACGTGTGACCTATTTTATAGCCTCTCCAGAAGGTTTAAAAAGATAAATGTTAAAATATTATTTTTTGAGATAGTACTCTTTGTTTAGTATATTTTGGGTACGTTACGGAACAAAGAAAAGTGTTATCGGTACGTAGTTCGGTAGTTCAAACTTCAAAAAGGTCCCCGAAGAGACAAACACACTCGTTGCGAGTGCGTGGGGCATATCAAATTAGGTGACAGGCTAGAGTGGCAGAAACGGGTGAAGGACATCAACGCTGTCACCGTACTCTCCCTGATGGCTAATATCGAAACCTTTTTGTGCTGTAGGCCAAATGCAAGACGTTAAAATGTTTAAATGCAAAGATTCAGTCTCATACCCCTTTATCTTGTTTTTCAGTATTCTGTGACCCCAGAAAGAGACCTGGCAAAGAACGCTCTAATGGAGAACTCCGTGCTCATCCTCTTAATTTCTCTTCTCTCTTTGCTCTTTTTCCCTTCTCAGTCCAACACTGTACTGGTAGATGGAGTTGCAAAGTGGAGAAACCCCACAATTCACGTTGGAGACTCCGTCAGTAAGTATCTAAAATCCTAGAACAAAATCAGAATAAATGTAACCGCCATTCTCTTCCTAGCTAACTACTAACAATCTCTTTCTGCACATTCCTTGCCCTAAATTCTTCTCAGTTTTCAAGCACAAACATCAGTACGACCTCTACATTTTCCGAAACAGAAGAGCTTTCCATCTCTGCAACTTCACTCAAGCCTTTCTTCTTACAAATCCCAACTCCCTCAACTTCACGGTATAATCTCTTTCTCCCTTTTATGATTCTCCCTTCGTTTTTTTTTTCTAATCTACTAAACATTTCAATTTTCTTCCTTTTATTCATTCGGAGTGGCATGCATCTCGACCTGGTGTCTTCTACTTTTCTTTCAACAATGGCTCTCTCAACACTTGCCCAAAAGCTGAGAAGCTTGCGATTAAGGTAATTCCTACTCCCCCAGACAAGTGGACTCTCTCGCCGCAGTTACCGCCATCTGCCGCTCCGTCGCCGACTTCTGGCGGTATCGTCTCATCCTCTCCGGTAGAGAAACGGCCATTCCCCTCTCATGGAGAGACCTCACCCAGTCCGGCGCCGACTCTACCTACATTACCAGATAAAGGCGGGGGGATACCCTTTATTAATAGCAATCCGGCCGTCCCTCTTCCGACCGGTGAAGTCGACTCTACTACAATTCGTCCCTTGCCAACATCCGACTGTGAGAAACAGGTACCCCATGTTCTTTGTTTTTTGCTTTTGCGTATTAATTATTATTTTTTTTCCACTTTCAATCTTTCACTCATTCCCCTTTTAACTCAAACAGATGCTCCCTCTCTCTTTCTCTGTGTATAAACTATAAAGTTGGTGAGATTACTATTGACAGGGTTTTTAATTGGATTTGTGGGGTTGCAGGTGGTGGGGTTGCTTGCATATCAAATTCCTATCTGTTGTCTGGTTTGGTTGCTTTTCTAACAAGATTTTGCTCGGTGTATTGCTTGCTTCAGCTTAGATAGAGAGACGTATTTTTCTTTCTTTATTCTTTTTTTTTATGGTAACATTTCTTTCTTTATTCTGCTTCAAACAACTTTCTGTGTCGTGATTAATTTCCTCTTTAATCAATCACCACCACTTTGCTCCATCAACTTTGTTTGGGACCCCGTACCTCCAACAGCTTTCAACTTTTGCATGTATTTGTCCACAATTCTACCCTGTGATCACGAGCATCCCGTCCTTTTTGCGTCAAATCATTCAATCCCTTTCTCCTTTTTCTTTTTCTATAACCGAGAAATCCGAGCATCTATCAGCACAGTGATGGTCTACTTATGAATTTCAATTACAAAAACCTTGAACAATGTAAATAGTTGTCATAGATGGGAGTAAACCTGCAACCGCCGGAACCAAAAAGGGTGTCTCTAGCAGAAGTTTTGAGGGCTTCTGCACATCCTCGGTTAAAGCTTGGAACTGCATCTGTGATGTTAATTTGTTCTCAAAATCATTGGTTGAGCATATAAACCCATAGTCAGAAGCGTAGACATCAAACAGGTCCCGAATGGTGGTCCAAACATGGCTCCATTGTCTACGATGGACAGACTTTACATGTTGGGCCTAGAGATGGCCCAAAGATTTCTGTCTGGATAATTGGATTGAGTAGTTGTTTCAAAGGAGGTTCCTACGAGAGATCTGAAATCTATACTATATATAATGAGAATAGGTCCTTGGGAAGCATGCCAACAATTATAAGTCCTTGGGAAGAATGCCAATAACTATTCACGACTTCTCCAAAAAGCCATTACCTTTTGTTGTTAAGGCATTATTAATATATAATTAAAATAGTTAAAACTCAGTTTATTCATTTCAAATTTGGATAATTGCAAAACCGTTCCCTCACTCTACATCCAATATTGCACGTGTAGTCTGCTAGTAATATTAACCATGACAATGGTAAGCGTGAATTGGATTGAGAGATTTTATTCCTAGCCAATGCCAATACATGGCCTCTAAGGCCTTTTTGTTTTCTTTAGTAAAAATCAAACAGCTAAACCAAACTTAAGGCCTTTTTGTCTTCTTTAGTAAAAATCAAGCAGCTAAATCAAACGGTCGAACTATCAACCATGTTCAACGGTTTGGATCAAATATATTAATTCAAATTAAATTCAAATATATTAATTAAAATTAATATTAGTGAAACCTTTTTTTTTATTTATAAAAGGCCAATCCTAAACACTTTCATTAACAAAAACCATAATTACATGATTGTCGCCTGCTGACCGAAAGATAGAAGACCGAAAGATAGAAGAAGACCATTCAGAAACAACAAGGAGGCTTAAGAGCATAGTTACCTAATTCTTAACCTATTCTACTGTGTCTCCACAAAAATAGGTCAAACTTATGGCCGAAGTCATATAAACCGATTGAAAACCAACCATAAAATCTAAAAAGGTGTTTGATTGGATATCAATTGAATTTGAATATTCATCAAATTAAAATGTTAGTTTGAATATGGGTGGAAGTAGATTCGATCTGACCCATATTTGCCTAATTAGCTAATTAATACAAATTATTATTCATAAAAAAAATAATAAATAAATAAAAAGAAGGAAAAAACAATTCAAAGCGTGTTGGACAAACCCCTTTTCTCTGTTTTTTTATTTATTCTCTTTTTCTTTTTGGTGGAATAGTTGGACAAACCTCAACCGGCCACTACAAGAGTCCACTCCATAAATGACCCAGGCCTAAGTCCTAACCAAACCAAACTAGGGCTAAGGTTGATTTTTCTAAAAAACTTAAGAAAAGAGAAAGAAAAAATTGAAAGCAAGGCCGGTCAAAAGTCCACATGATTTCTCAAAATATTTTTGTTGGCAGGTAATCTTGGCCATATCTATGAAAGCAAGGCTGGTCAAGTCCACAATAATACCCAAGCCAGCTATTAATGGCCACCATGTTCGTCGACACAATTTCGCATTAACGCGCCTGTTCCCATTTAATACAAACTGGCATCAATCTTTCTCGTGCCGTCTCCTTCCATGGTCAAAGCTGGTTTTTAGCAATTTATCTGATGCAGATGATAAGCGAATGGGATCACCAGATCAATCCACTGGATCATGACATCTTACCCTGAACGGTTCTGATCCCTCTCATAATACAACAACATCCAACCAAACATCTTCTCTCCTCTCTCTCTCATCGAACGAACAAAAACAATTTCAGAGCACGACGGCGATGTCGCTCGGCTTCGTCTTGTATCGGTGAAAGCCACAAACCCTACATCGTTCATGGGCAGGAGAGTGCCTTTGCCAATTTCACAAAATTTGTTCCCGGGGATTTGCACGTGTTGTGGAGGAGGGGACTCATTCGAATCTCTCGTTCGGTGTTCTGTAGCTGGAGGAGCTTCTATTGTTGTTTGTTTGGATTGAGAAAATCTTACAATGGTTTTGCTACTTTATGTTTGTGATCCTGTTTTGTACTTGGTGTTGAATGTAGTTTCGTTAATTAAATGACGATGGGGAATTAGGGTCACTGAGAAGGTGGTTTTGGTGGAGAACGAGAGGAAGGGATGCAAGTTTTTCGGAAATATTGGATCGTTATTCACTTATGTTTCGGCGGTTTAGATGGTTCATTGGTCTAAATCATAGAGCCCCGTTGTTGCCTGCTGCAAAGCTACTCCCCATCGAGCCTGCTATGTTGGAGACGGTAGAGGAGATTGCCATTTACATACACAGGTTTCACAATCTGGATCTTTTTCAGCAAGGGTACGCTTGGATTAACATGATTCAGTTGTCAAAGACATTTCATAATGTTGTGAGGCAGAATTTTGGAATTTAAATTGTTGTATTTGGTTTCGTTTTGCGAAGAAAATGCATTTATTTGTTGAGTAATGGCTGTTCATTGCTTGCAGATGGTATCAAATTAAAATTACAATGAGATGGGAGGACAGCAGATACACTTCTCCGGGAACCCCAGCAAGAGTTGTTCAATATGAAGGTGATTTCAGTTATATATTAGAATAACCCATTTCCCATCTTTGATTGATGTTATTATGGGTATATGTAAAGCCTTTTTTTACAAATTTTGGAACCCCCCACATTAATTTCCGAACAACATTCTGACATGATCGCAAAAGTATATACTACTTGGGTTATTTTGAAACTATAGCTTCTTCTAGAATTATGTTTCAATCCAGCAGTTTTCATGCCAAATGCCAAGTTACTGACTCTCTTAGAGTAACTTGCTTAGCATATGATGCTAAGCAAGATCCTTGATCCACCTCTACCGCTCTCATAACCTTAGCCAGCAAGTACCAAAGTTATCAGCTCCTACAGCCCATCATTATCATCATCATCATAATAATCATAAGCCAGTTTCCACCAAATTGGGGTTAGTGACATGAATCTTCTCTCTCCTTCCTAGTTCCTAGATCCCCCTGCCTGAAAAATTTTGTCACCTTGGCACCAGTTGCCATCCCGTCACCCTCATAAATTCCACCATTTTCATCTCACCTGCCAAGCACCATCGATACCAAGGCCATCATTGTTTCCTGATTACCCTCACCACATTCACTACTTTTATCGCACATATATATTGGCTCTTTCTACGTCATCTTGATATCTTGTCGACCTCCTGTACCGCTTTGGTCACCTTTTATAATCACTATTAACATGTGCCAATCACTGCCTTTTCCTATTCCTATTGTTACTTCCTATGGCATCCAACGTTCAAGATTAACTTTGCGTCAAATAAAGTGGTTGCACTTCAATTTTCTCTTTATCTCTTATATGCTTTCAAACAAGTGGGATGAATATTTCAACTTCAGTTCTTTTATCTTTTCTATTGTATATGCACCTCATTTTCATTCCATCCAAATCTAATGTCTAATCAGAATTTTTCTCAATGAAAATTCAACATCGACCACTCCGATTGAGTTTTAATGCTCATTCTTATTTCCATCCCAGTGGCCTGTTGAAAAGGTAGTTGGATTAAGCTATTCTGCCTTTATTATAGATATAGTTGGGATATCACAACAACAAAATGCCTTATTCCAGCCACTTGATGATGTTAACATGAATGCTATTATTGTTATCCAATACGTAAAAAATCTTTAGAGATGATAGCTGTGATTTGGTGTTTTTACACTATCTGAGTTGTCCAAACTTATTTATGATTCCTAAATGCTTATTTTAATATAAAATTCAGGCATATCCATGGATCCTATGACTAGATCCCCAACCATAATGGCATGCATGCCACAGTGCTTTAAGGATCTGTGTGTAACATAGTTTCAAATATTGGATGAAATTGTGAGCAGTTGCTATGAATCTTAATAAATATTTATGCAATTGCTCTATAATACTACATGTTTTTAACTGATGGTAAACACATTATGGCCGACATGTACCAAGTACTACTTATTTCCCAGTGGCGAATGCCAAATACAATGCAGATATTTTAAACCGTGGTTATTATCAAAATCTAACGGAAGATATGGGTTTAACAGATTGGATGGAGGAACATGATTTGTGTTGCTGGATGCAACTAATTTGGATAAAGGATCTTCTTATTGTTGTTGTTTTATTTTTTTTATTTTTTTTGGGTTTTTCCCCCATTTTGTCATTATCAGCATCATCTGTTTTCACATTCTCCTTCTATACTGAGGCCAGGATAAGTTGTTAAGGGTGATGAGATTTTGTGATTTTTATATTCATTTCGCTGTTGATAGCCTTGCTGTACTTTATTCATGTCTTTAGATCAGTCTGAGGTTAAGAATTATTGACATCTTAGAGGGTGATGCAGCTCCCGATTTGGGCATGGGAGATATATCTGGAGTTTGGAGGATAGATGATACAGACAATAGTTTTTATACACAGCCTTTTCGAATCAAATATGCAAGGCAGGATGTTCTTTTGCCTGTTATGATTTCTTTCAATCTTTCGCTTGGAAAATATGAGGTTGGTGGTTCTTCCTTTTTTCCTTTCTCATTAGTGATCTCTAGTTATAACCATTGAAAAGTGTATTGTAGAAGACTGCTTTGAAAACTTTGATTTTAATGGTGCCCATAATTCATTATTTTAGTATGTATAACCATATTATGTTCATTGTCTGCAGTTAGATGATTGGTATTGTGCATAGATTTTTAGTTTGGCTACTGACGCAGGAATGCATTTCCAGGGCCCATCATTTTCTGCTGTAATTTTGAAGTTTGAGCTTATGTATGCGCCAGTGTTAGAGAACGGGTTAGTGAGCACTCTTAAATTTATGTGGTTTCATATCTAAATGGCACCTGTTTGTTATTTTTTTTTTCTTTTTCATCCTTCTGAATTCAATAAATTGTTGATAATGTATGAATTGCAATGGTGGCTCCCCTTCAATCTCATATCTGAACTCTAGTTAGTGACAGTATTACACTGTACACAGGTCCGAGTTGCAGTCTTCTCTAGATGCATCCCCTGCCGCAGTCCATGAATTTCGTATTCCTCCAAAAGCTCTTCTGGGATTGCATTCATATTGCCCTGTCCATTTTGATACTTTCCATGCAGTGCTAGTTGATATAAGTGTACACATCGTCCTACTGAAAGCGGGTACCTACATGCCTCCATCGAAGGTACCCAGGTTTGTCACCAGTTTGAGTTTTTAAGATCGATATCAAGATTTCTATATCATTTTTGTAGTTAGAAAATATACATCTTAATAGTTTCTTCCTCCCAATTTCACCTATAATGACTATCGTGCATCTTTGATTTATTGGAATGATGTGTTTACCTGGAATCTTTCAGTGATTATGGCATGGAAGAAGTTGGTGAAAATTGTAATGAGTCGAATCAAGTATGTATTTTCTTTTCTTGGTACCTTTATCTGTCTATTGTGGTTAATTGTGCTTGCACTTTTTTTTTTTGGTTAATAATGAGAGGATATGTATTTGTAAGGAGGGAAAAAGTACATGAACTATTTACAACCGAGGTAGATAGAACTAGACAGAAGGAGCAGCCAGATCCCAACAAAAGAGATAAAAAAAAACAAAATAATCACAGCTGGTGCAGAGTGCAGCAACAACCCCATATCCGACCAGGCCCCAACCCTCAAACTGTCTCTAGAGGCTCCAAGCCTAGCTAACTGGCCTGGCCAAGTATTAGCCAATCTAGGATGTGTTGGAACGAGATGTTCCAACCAGAAGATAAGAATCGTGCTAAGCGAATAATGTGATCCAATCTCCATGAGCTGGCTGAACCCGTCAACATCGATTGAATGATGGTCCTAGAATCACCCTCAATCGCTAACTTTGCCAACCCCAGATTTTTCGCTACCGGAATTCCCATAAGTAAGGCTGATTCTTATGCAAATAAAGCATCATTCTCTCCCACTGGACCAGAAAAACAATGAACAATCCTTCCTTCGTGATCGTGGAACACTCCACCAGTTCCTTTGGGCCACGGATTTCCAAAAAAACTTCCATCTATGTTCAATTTGATCCAGCCCTGTTCAGGAGGCTTCTATGCCCTATTAGTACTGTCCTTCCAACTTGGAATCTGACAAAGGATTGGCCAATGCCTCAAAAAATCATATGATTGGGTATTCACTGAAACAAGTGAGAGAGCTGCACTAATCTGCAATCAATCTTATGATATTATCGATAATACCTGAAATGTTGGACTTTGTATCTTTTCCAACCAAATGCTACATTGTATGGCAAATAATAAATACTTATGCATGATGCAGCCTTTTCTTCCCAAACCATGAAATTTCCGCTGCTCCAGAATATGATTAAAAGATAATGGCATCACCCAAGAAACACCAAATCTATCAAGGAATGAACTTCAGATTTCATAAGCAACAGAACAATGCACAAAAAGGTGATTAGTAGACTCTCCTGGAATCCAACACATAACACATATATATGGGGAAAGCACATGGTACTTACCCCTACGTTGCAGCACATCAGCAGTGTTGATCTTGCCAAGGGAAGCTATCCAAACGAAAGCCCTTACCTTCAAAGGAACTCTAGGTTTCCAAATGGATAAATGAGGAAAAGGACAAAGACCATGCAATTTTCTTTCCATAAGGGAAAGGAAATAGGACCTTGATGAAAACACAACATGAGAATCCAAGGTCCAAACTCGGGAATCATTCACAGAGTCAATAAAAAAGAATCTAAGAGAGGGAAAAGAGCGGACAACTCATCCAAATCAGCTGGACACAAATCTTTTTTGAATTGAATGTTCCATTGAAGCCCATTTGATGACCAAGAGAGGGTTTCAGAAACCAAAGCACGAGGGTGGAAGGCAAGTTTAATCTTGGGAAACGATGAAGGCACTTATTCCCCCCACCAGAGATCTGACCAGAACAATGCAAGGATCCCAGACCCAAGAGAAAACCAAAGATAGGGATAGAAAGAAACAGCAAGACCTTAAAGAAACAGCAAGGACAATACACGAATCTTGTGCTTTCATGCTCACTTTCTTTTCTCTTGCATGTGCAATGATGGTGCCTTTGTTTAATGTCTTATTCCTTCGGTCCTGTAAATTTGTGTGTGCTACTTCATCATGATATTTATACATCAATATGGTATGATGTTATCTAGTTTAACGTCAAGCTAAATCTGGTGCTTACTGAATTCTCAAACTGGTCTTGGAAACACAGAATGAAGTTTAATAATTTTGATAATTAGTTGTTTTTAATCGATTTCATTGGACTGCAATTTGGTTTTTTCCTCCTAATATATTCTTCCTATTTGTCCTCTTACTCTAAATTTTCAAATCTGAATAGTAAACTGTTTTTCATAATCCAACAACACACCTACAACATTAATGCCTTATCATGACTATTTGAGTTGCCAGTATGAGTTCTGTTCTTCCACTGTTCTGACCTTCCAAAAATGGTACCCTTGTAGCAGTATCCCTTGTGGACCCTTCAAGTTGCACCATGTTACAGCTCATCACAGTCGCTTGTATGGGTAACCATTTGAGATGTTCAATTCAAACTATCTCATCTGAATCACCAATTAGATTATTGTTTAATTGTGGATTCAGGTCATTGCATTTCATTTTCCCTGTAATTTCATGGGTTGAATGGGAGTAATTCTCCTTAGGTGATCATATTTTTCATGTGAGTTTCACTCACTGGACTAGACCCTTGATGAGATTTGCATCATGTACAACATAAATTTATGGTTACAGCAGACACCTTACATCAATGTGACTACATCTCACTGCATATTTCTGTCAGTGTATACTTTGCTCTCTCTCACACACACGCACGCACACACAGAGAGGCTCACTTATTCTCTCTCTCTCTCTCACACACACATGCACGTGCTATACTGGCAAGTTTATATCCACTGCCAGATACTGTCCAGGGAGCACGGCATTTCATCACCACTTTCAGTACTTCCATAATTTGACTTATTAGTAAGATATCTTGTCTCTACATTTACTTATCGTAGACTTTTTTCTCTGATTGTCATTTATACAATCTCATGCATGATTCACCTTCTAGACTTATTAACTTTCAACAGTACCCATTTAAAAAGGTTTAGTCCAGTGCACGAGGCTCCTGCCACTACACGGGGTTTCGGGGGAGGGTTCTGATATATGCAGCCTTATCCCCACAAGTGGGGAGGCTTACATTAAGTAAATGTCTTGGCACAAGGCATCTTCGTGGTTAATCAGTTGATGAGTCAACTTTTGATAGGGAGTTCTGCCATGGAAGATGATAATATGGAATCTGAAGTAACAAAAAAAGGAAAAAATTGGCTCGAAGGACTAATGAGCCAATTTGGTTTGCCCCACTTGAGATAAGTGGAACTATATCAGTTGGAGACTCTGAAATGAAAATATGAATTCCTCCCAAGGAGTGGGGATGATAATAATAATTGTATTATTTGTATATGTTGGTGATTAATTGTTAGGCTTAAAGTGATTCGCTTTTTCTTGACTGGATTCTCAATCAGAAAGTTATTTGACATGGCACATGTTAATGAAAGGAAAAGAGGTGCATTTTATTGCCACATACTATGAGTAGTTGTAATATTTGGTGATCTTGAGGAAGTTATGAACAGAAGCTAAGTCACGTTACTCCGAAAATATGATGAAACTATTGATGGCTGTAAACGAAATTTATGATGCAGTTGATTCGGATGAATTTCAAAACATACTGTCATTTACTTTAAAGCTTCAGGTTTATAAAAGGTGTATGGTTTATATGAACCATAAGCAAAGGATATTACATTGACAGTAGATAATCTTATTGAGCAGTTTGTAAAGGGTCTATAGTGGTTTATAGCACAAAAAGTGTGGTTTGCACAAATATTTCTCATTTAGGATCTGATTTTCTTGAAAACCATTGTAGAGGTGTGAAGGCAGATGACACTTTCTAATCCAGTTTCCTAGACAAACTGGGGAAGTTACCCAGTTTAATCATATCTGCAGTTTGATTTAGGTGCAGGAAATTGAATGGTTAAATGAGCTTGAGGAATCTCAAAACAAAGTTTCATTAAGAATGTTGATTGGTGGCCAATTTCTAAGGGGAAACTGGTTGGAACTTAGAAGGACACTGTCTTCTGATTAAATGTATCTTGTGTTTAAATGATATAGCTATGGTGACTGATCTAGGAAGTGAAATCAATGCTGCTTCAAATGATGCCATTGGCAACCTAATGTTGAATGTGGATATGAATCCAAATTATACATGTAGCACAAATGGAAGACTGGTTGAAAATGGATATGAGATGTCCAGTTACTTTTAGACTTGTTATCTACCCAAATACTCATGATGTTTAGATTTAGCAAGAGTTTTATACCGGCTGCTAACCTGATGCAGCCATCATCCTTTATCTGGGTTTGGGGCCGGCAGCGCATAAAAGATATAGTAATTTACCAAATACTAGGTTTTAAAATTTTCTTTCTAAGAATAACGCTATAGATTCCAACTCCACATAAAGTTAGGTAAATGGGGGAAGCATTTAGAAAACATTGGGAGAATGGGGAACATTCAATCGGATTTGAGGGATTATTAGTACTACTGGTCCACATCAAAGTAAGTTGAACTTCTGTAAAAAAAATATATGATGCATAAAGTGTAATGTGTGTATTGGGAAATGAAAGACGTCTTATCGCATATATCTGATGCACAAATATTCACAGCGCATTTCGTGATCTTCCTGAATTACAGCTCTAATTTTGGATTGGCATGACGGACATAGTTGATCACCATGATTATCCATGTCTAGGTGTTGTTTTAGTCGAGTTGCTTGATACCATGTATACAGATTCCATAGTAGTTACACTTTGCCCCCCAAATGATTTCTTTGAAAGGGCTCTATCAACCACCTCTGCTAGTGCCATCTTTGTGACTGCCACCTTATTCTTCAAGCGGCTGGCCATATTGCCAGTTTACGTTAGGTGTTCTTCTTCTTGGAGCATTTTTATCATTCTGCACTATTAATAGTGGAAAAGAATGTGAAAGCATGATAGCCGAATATATTACTTCAACTTCCAGATTTTTAATTTATACGTAATATTAAGTAACTTTTATGTCTAAACATTACCAGGTTAGTCATATAATGTGGAATATCGTTGGTGTCTCTGTATCAAAAATAGGATTTGAAGAAAACATTACAATACAATTTTGTTAAGATTTGGATGGTTTATTTCAAGGAATTCCATTAGGGAGAAGATATAGATGGAGATCCAAAATGGTTATGTTGGTGAAGAAAGCAGAAGCACGAGAATATTGGAGGGACAGGTTTTGGTCGTAGGAATGTGATGTCGGAAGTAATCATTGAGTTTGTACTTTTTGGTAGCTTATAATCATAAATTGGAAAATATTTTCTTTTAAAGAGGGATGAACATTTAATAAACTTTACAGAGTGATATAAATTAAAATTAAATTGACTTTTTCCTTCTCAGGAAAAATAAGCTAGAAACTTGCAAAGACTGGAGAGTCATTTTAGGATAAGGTCTTGATTCACAAAATAAGTTGATATTGATGCATATTCTTACAAGGAGTTGGATTGGAAGAGAACATATTGAAATAACCCAAAAAATAAAGTGGAGCTTAAAAGGATAAACAATAGTGGTTTTTTAAAGATGAACTCATAGGGATCTAAAAACAAAAGTTATGCAGTTGTGGGGTAACATATCTGATTGCACTAAAACAAGAGGGGAAAAAGACCCTTTGGAGAATCTGGAGGTAAAATTCGATCTAAAAGGAAACTTAACGGTGGAGGGATATTGTGCACAAGGCTGTTGAAGAGAAAAGCCTTTATTCTAAAACTTGTCAAAGAAATAAGGAACGAGGAGAAAATATAAAAAGCATTCATGATGTAGAAAATATAATTTAAGCAAAGGACATTTATAGTGCAATAACGTCTTGGTTTTATACATGAAAATGTGGAGGTTTCTCCATACAATTGCTATTTATAAAGGAGGATTTCTTGCTTTGAATATTTGGATTACAATTTCTCTTAGCAGCTATCTTTATAGGAGAAGGTTGGAAGGAACAATCCCAGCCCTTGGATTTGGGTGGGTAACATGGGTTAAACTTGGATCTTGGGTTCTTAGATGATTGCTAGGGGATTATGCTGATTTTTGTCTCTTGTTATTGGTGAGATCAAGGGCTTTTGTGGGCTCTCTATAACCTTGAGACCTTGAGAGGGCTTGGATAAGTTATCATAGCCCTTGGTTTGCCTATTCAAGGGCTTGAATTATTCTTTAAATTGTTTTTATATCTTGGACTTAACCCATAGGAGGGATAAGGTATCCAGAAATGGTGATGTGGCTATGCCATGCTCAAAGTTGATGCCACATCATCACGGTATCCATGTGTATGCTTTTTCATGAGGAATCCATAGTTCAACATCTGGGCTCATGGAACCTACAAAGCTTTTTTGGGATCCACTTTTAAGGTTCTATCCATGGCTTTATCTTGGAAGGTCCATAATCTGGGGTAGGGCCAGCTGAAGCAATGCCCCGGCAGGGGGTGGACTTGCTATAGGCCTAACTTTTGATATGTTTTGTGGGAATTGATTGCTGTCCGACTCAAACCTACATTTTTATGTTGGTAGCTAGGGACCCTTATGATCACATCAAGTGATGGTCCCATAACTTTGGAGGTAAGAAGAACTATATGTGCATTTTGCACTATGGGCTTCCCTTGTTTCATCAACACACAGCCTTTGGATTTAAGGTTTTTGACCACTTTTTTTTTTGCCTTTTTCTCTTTTTCCTTTGATTTTTAATGCCTTTTACTAGGCATTGCTCTTCTTGGCAGGTTTTGGGCCTTTTTTGGCTGTAGGCTTGGGCCTTGGTCCTTTAGCCATGCTATGACCCATTTGGGAATGACATGGCCCCTATGGAAGCCATAAGACCTAGTTTTGTCCTTTGATTGGATGGATATGGCTCCATTTGGGTCCTTGATGGCTTTGAACCCTTGTTTTTTTTCTATTATTTTTTTTTTAAGAAAAAAATGGCTACCAACACTGTGCTAACAAGGCAAGAGGAAGCAGTCATTAAAACTTTTAACAGTGCATGAGTACTCAAGTGGTTATCTTATAATCCAGTTTGTTGTCTTAGTGTTAACTGAACTCTTAAAACAAAACATCAAACATATTGTGGAGAGTTTTCAGGGGACACACTTGGCTCTCTTGTAGGGTGTTCATTGTGTTTATGTTTTTTTTTTATATTAATGAAAGTTTTGTTTGCTTATCCAAAAAAAGAGCACACACGCACAATGCAAAACTATCTATTGCATACTTCAGAATCGGAGAGGAAGGTCCCCCTTCTATACCTCTAGCTGTTCCTTCAAAATCAATCATGCATTTACAATGTAACTTTTTCTTCTTTTTTCTTTAAAAGCTTATCTTTTACATCAAATGGCTTCCATATATTCAAAACAGATCTCTCTCATCAAAGCTTTGCTGACTGCTCGTGAAACACTTCTGGAGGAGCTACAAATGCTTAGCAAAGTGATTGGTCGAACAATAGATTTAACTGATTTTACCTTCAACACGGGTGAGAAGATATTTGATTTGTTTTCGCCGGTGAACTTCACAATCGCAGATGATAAAATTTCAGAGGTAAGGATAGGAGATCAGGACAAGTGGGATGCAAGTCAGAATATGCTTTTATTGTGATAGATTGATTTTCGTGCAGCATGAAGTCTTTGGATTATAGTTTTGCTGATTCTCAATGGTACTGTAATTGAGCAGAATTTAAATGAGAACGTTGATATCAGAAGTGAAAGTGTACTCCAATCCATCTGTGAGGGGAATCTATTAAACACATTCCATTCTCTTGGAAATCAACTGTTAACTTTATGGAACATATTTCTGAATTTCCACAGGTTTGTTTTTAATCTATGTTAGTTTACTCATCAGCTGTTTATATTTTTATTCTATTTATATATGCATTTATTTTTAACATGTAAGTGTATATATAATGAGGCGATTGATTTGTGTATTTGATGGTGGAAACTTTAGAGATTGTGCCACTAATTGTTCTTCCAACCAAATTTTCTTGTTGAAATTTAAGCACAGTTCTATAGCATAACCTACTGCTCCCCTTTTTGTCATTGATCCCAAATTGTAAGCACTGTTATTATTTAGCTGGTTTTGATTATGAGACCTTTCTTTGTGGTCATTGTGTTTAGAGCTTAACAAAGCATTGCTTGTAGGGTTTTGAGAAGCTTTTGATTTGATTTCTAATTATTGAAGTTATTAAAAACAAAGAACCCTTGTAACCCCATTGTTCTGAGATGTTGCTTTCATTACATCATTTTACCCGTTGTCTTGTAGGAAACTGTCATGAAAAAGATTGTTTGATTTGATTGCTTTTCTAGTTATGTTAAATCTCTATGTTACACATTTATATAATTTTCTTGTAAAATCAGAAATGCAAACTCAATTGTGGTTAACATAATTGCCGCAGTTTTCTTCTTTCCCTTTCATCACTTAGTTTGTGCCTCTGAGCTAACCGCTAGGTTTGTCACGCTGAAATTCCATGGAATGGTATCATCTTTTGCTCGATATAATTTGTGGTACTCCCGGGACTAGATTTTGCTATGCATGTGCTTTGGATCTGAAGATCTCTTGCCAAGTAAGATGTGTTCTTTGTTGAGGCTTTCCATTTCTGTCCACGACCCTCTTAATTATCTGAGAGAAAGGCGAAACAAGGAAGCTGGGATATCTTATGTCAACAGCATGAAATTAATGTATACAAGAGATGAGAATTTCCGGATCAGTTCTATTTTGATTTATTTATATTCATCTGGATATTGAGTAGTCTCTGTTGACAATCACTCTATATATATATATATAGTGAAAAAATAATATCCTACATGCATTATTTGATATTAGATTGCATGTATTTCCTTAAAAAATTAACAATGGCTTATAGGCCTTTTGGTATTTGGGAAAGATTATGAAAAAATAGTTTCCACATCTACTTTGAAATAATCCTGTTTTATTCTTACACCCCTTTTTGGTTAGGTTATAAAGCACTTCTTACTTGGGCCAAATCTTCATGTTTAGTTTACCTTGGGCAACTTTCATTTTAGGAATACAGCTTTGATGGAGATTTATACTCTTAATAAAAAATAAAAAATAAAAGCGCTGTGGAGATTTCCAAATTAGAGGGATGCATTATGGCTGAAAGTAGTGGCTAGAAAATTTGGAGTGCACAGAAAATGTTAGGGACATTAAGCCAAATACATTTGCTCTTAAAATTAATCCTTTTAAGTCCATTTTGGCCATTTTCACCACCTTTGACCTTTTGACTAAGCCAAAACTAAGAGCTGGGAATTCCATTAGCTTTTGGCATGATTCCTTTCTTGCTTCTAAATACGTCCGGTTACCCCACCTATGTGTAGAACTGGATACCCTTGTTTGTGACATCATCTCTTGGTCCCTGATAGGGCCAAATTTGAACTTACCTTTCTGCCAGGATCTAAAATTGGAGAGTTAAAGGAACTGGGGGCTCTGCTTGAATACCTTATGAATAGTCCCTTGATCTTGTTGAGGCTGTCACAACTATGTCTTTCTTTCTGCATTTGCTCTATGATCAAATGCAGCTTCAAACTTCCTATTCAATTCTCTTTGGCCTGCCATAGTGCCCCCCAAGGTTAAAGCTTTCTCATGGTTGGCTTTTCTTGACAAAATTAATATGCTTAGATTGGGTTCTATCCCCTAATGCATGAATGTTGCATCTAGGTTGAGGGGGGAGGGGAAGAGGATTTGTGGGGCATCTCTTGCTTCACTGTAACTATTATAGACACATTTGGATGGATCTTTTATGAAGAATAGGAGTTGTTTTCCCGCTAAGGGCCTTTGCTACCATCAAATACAATGGAGACATCCGTTTCTTGGAATGGGGATAAGAGCATGTATTAGGCTCATAACTTGTCAGAAAAACAAAGGATATATTTCAATACTTGTAACTAATTTTATTTTTCATCTCTAGATTCTCTACAGTGTACACGAATTCTTTGTTTGTATTCATTTATTTTTATCTCAGTGTTCTCTATGCTTTTAGTTGTATTAGTCTAAGATATGGAAGAATGATATATTTGTCGTCTGCAACTAGTTTTGTTTGCATGTTTACAGTGGACAGACTTCTTGTTTTGCTTCATTTATTTTTATGTGTATTTTCTATATGCTTCTAGTCAGTTTTTACTTTATTGTAAGATTTTTGTCCATATTTTGGTGAATCAAGACAAATTTGTTTCTATGAGAGTTAGTTCACCTTTCATTAATAGCCTTTATGCAGACCTTTCATCTACATGGGGATTCACCTATTCCGATATTTGCGAATTTTATTTTAACTAAAGAAAAAAGTTCTCCGTAACTTTGATGTTGGCAGGTTGCACAGCCTATCTCACGCTGATAGGTGTTGTCATGTTGGTATGATCTATAGTTTGTAAAAAATCCCCACTCTACTTCCAATTTTTTTTTCGCCTTTTTTGGGGCGTAAACCCCACTCTACTTCCATGTCAGTGTTCATCCATGGGTATGTTGATTGCAGTATATACAGAAGCTACATCAGTGATAATAGAATTCGTTGCTTTGACTACTATCTCCATTTTATAACTAATATCTTTTTGAGACCGAACATTCTCGAGCATGCCTTGGTTTTTCAAAATTATCCTGATACCTTTGCTTTATGGGTAGCTTCTGATGTTTCTTATTTTTTATCTGCTATGTATTCATATACACTAATGCTTTATAAAAACTTAGGGCTAATAATACAAAGATACTGGAGTTTCTGCGTGATGCATGGGCTAATGATCGTAGAGCTGAATGGTCAATTTGGATGGTTTACTCTAAAGTTGAGATGCCTCATCATTATTTGAGTAGTGGAGTTGATGAGTCCCACCACAGTGGCCGAGGGAAAAATTCTGTTTCTCGGAAGTTAAGCGATGATGTAATCACATCACCAGTGGTGATATTTGTCCTGAATTTCAAAATATTATGTATTATAGAATTTAATTTTTTGGCTGATTTGTACACTAGTTTAATGCTTTTGAATCTGGATCTTTCTTCTATTCTATCCAGCCAATCCAGACTGCAACTACACGTGCTGAGCTTCATCGACGAGGTATTGCACAAATGAGGGTGGGTGCTTCCTTAAACATTGAAACTTGCATTTTGTATCTTTGCTGTTAAGTTCGTTGTGGTTTAAAAGATACAACTATGCAGATTAACAACAGGTCAATTCAAGACATGCATATTTTCGGCAATCCATCGCGTGTTCCTGTTATAATTGTAGAGCGTGTTGTTAATGCTCCACTGCGTACCACTAGCAGCAATTCATACTTTAGATCTCTGGACCAGAAGGATGTAAATGGCTTGTCCATGGGACCTTCTGTCAAGGGTGGAAACAAGTTATCTGCTGCTCCCCAAAGAACTGGTCGTATATTGAAGTTTGTTGTCTTTGTGCATGGATTTCAGGCATGTTCTAGTTCCTTACAATGATAGACTCATATTTATGGTACCAGTTGCTTTTATTATCAATGAGTTTGTTCTGTTTTCCCCATATATGTGTTGTTATAACTTGCTCACTCCCTTCTTTGCAGCTTTTATTTATTTATTTATTTATTTATTGGCTTTATATGCTTTTTACTGATGGATGAAAGAAAGAGGAAGTAAAATTGCACCTTTTTTCTTATTTATATATATTTCATCACCCTTATATATGTTTACAAATCATTTTATTTAGAAGATCTAAACGACTTCTTTGTAAGCTGAGAAACAAGTTTTGAAGTAAGAGTTTTATGAGATACTTAAACCTTGATCCAAGTGGATTGGCTAATAAAAAACTGGGAAGTAAGCAAGGTTTTCAATGTCATGTAGATTGAAATTTGGTCGACTTGTCGGAAAAATCGCCAAAGTTAAATTTTGAGGAAAAATAAGAAAAAACCTAGGTTTACATGAGTATTCCATAAAGTATTCTAAAATGATGCTATTTCTAGGTTTAAACGAGTATTCTAGTAAAATAGTAAAGTATTCTAGAATTAACACGTCCGACTTTTACTTAATGTTGACGAAATGTCGTCAATACATTTCACTGACTTCCAGGAATGGTTGACATTCCTTTCTCTCCCTACATTTTTTGTCGACACCTCTTGAAACCGAAATGGAAAACACTAGAAGTAAGATAACTTTTCTTGCCAATTAAAGCTTCAAGGAGCATCATTTAGGTCTTTAACATCCAAAGGTGCCATCAAGGATGAAATTTGTCTTCAACACAGTTACTGAGTGCTAAAATAACGTGTATTGCCTAATAAGTATTTCCTCTTATTGCCACTCGAAAAGGAAAAAAAAAAAAGGTGGGATGAAGACTTTCAAGCCTAAGGTTATGCAAAAGAGCACTCTGATGATCAATCTGGCTATTGATGTTAACCCAGCTATCTATACTACCATATAAAGGGATGTGGCCAAGTTCAAGTAGATCCAAAGCATGATGAAAGCGATCCATTTTGTGAATTATTTCATAAATTTCATTTCCAAAATTGCCCCTTTTGTGTTGAAATTAGTAAGAATATAAAAACCAATTCACTTAAAGGTATCTAAAACCATAAAGTGAATCTGTTGGATTTGAAAAGGAGGGTTAGCTGGCACTCTTTTAGGATAATTACCATCTATTTTATAATTATTACACCAATTTCCAATAAAGGAAAGCTTTTGTTCAGATCATTCCAAAATACCAATGTCATATGATTTTATTAAATAATTGATTTTTTCTCATATAGCATTTAAAATCAACAGTCACTAGTTGTCTTAACATGAACATGATAATTTGAAATGACTGAAATTATTCTCGTTTTAGCAATTCGTTATGTCAAAAATTGAGTTGAATTGCTTTCTGCAACAGGGGGACTCAAAAGACATTCCTGATCAATCAATATGAGGCTTTAAAACTCAATCAAATTCTTCCATATCATCTTGAAATATTCCTTTCTACTGAATATCTTCGAGCTATGCCTCTTTTCCTAGTTAGAGCACTGATATTTAGTCTAGCAGTTTGTCCTTGGTTATGTATATGAAAAAGGTTCTCATATGATATTACTGCCTGTGTTGTATTAATGGAAAAACTGTTGGAAGGCACCTTTTTTTATTTTTTTTGGGTAATTCTTGTGAAGCTGAACATCTGAATTATTCCTTGCTCTCTTTTTCTCCTGTCTGTGAATCAGAGAAATAAATTGTACATAGCTTGGCTCTTCTTGAGCATTATGGCTGCCATCCCAGGTTCTCAGCCTTTCCAATCAACACTGTTCTCCTGGACCAAATTCCATCTCCAACATTGTTAAATTGAATTTGAAATCCAAGTTTCACATGCTCTGTACTTTGCTAATCATTTCCTCTTAATTGAACTCACAAATTAACAGGGACATCATTTGGATTTACGACTTGTACGCAATCAATGGCTTTTGATAGATCCTGGAGTAGAGTTCCTTATGTCAGAGGTGAATGAAGACAAAACATCCGGAGACTTCAGAGAAATGGGCTCAAGGCTGGCTCAAGAGGTGACATCTTTCCTTAAAAGGAAAATAGATAAAGTCTCAAGGTCTGGAGGTTTCAGGAATATCAAGCTTAGCTTTGTAGGGCATTCAATTGGAAACATCATTATAAGAACTGCCCTAGCAGGTACACGTCCATATCCTTGTGGAAATCTTGTTCATTATAAGCAAAATATTTAATGTGGTGCTTTTATTTTACAGAGAGCATCATGGAACCATTCTTGAGATACCTTTATACATATGTCTCTATTTCTGGGCCGCACTTGGGGTATCTGTACAGCTCAAACTCATTATTCAACTCTGGTTTATGGCTTCTGAAGAAGCTCAAAGGAGCACAGTGCATTCACCAGCTTACTTTTACAGATGATCCAGATCTGCAGAACACTTTCTTTTACAATCTTTCCAAGGTACGAGGACTAAGTAACTCTTTTTTTTTTTGGGGGGGGGTGGGGGTGGGGGTTGGGGTTGGAAAAACAGGAGCAACACTTGGCTTATAAGATCACAGTGAGTTGTTGCTTTTCCTGTATTATAAAATTTTAGATTATTATGTAATAATATCATAAATGATTCAATATGGCCAGATGTGAATTTTGAAGAAAGAATGAAAGAAAACAGAAGAAAAAAGTAGGGTAAATTTTATTTTTTCTCTTGAAAGAGTAGAGTTTCTGAAGGACTATATTTTTTTCTTTTTCAGAAAAAAACATTGGAGTCCTTCAAGAATATAATTCTCTTGTCTTCACCTCAGGTATTGCTCTCTCTCTCTCTATCTTGCGCTCTTTCAGTGGTGGGAACCCTATTGAGGTTGTTAAGGGTTGATCTATACCAGAATGTTGTCAATCTGAATTTAGTTTGGACCATTAAGGTGCCAGGTCCTGCTTTAATCTGGTCAATAATCAAGGATCTGGTTACATGTTTTAAATCACAAGGGAACCATGAATATACCCTCCTCATACAGTAATGACTCCATTGCTGGAGATACGATTCTTTTTATTCAAAATCAACAGCTCAAAGTGGGCTCAAAAGTTTTTGTTGGAAAGGGAATAAATGTATATATTGGAACAAAGAAGACTGAGGATACCATGTGTCCAATTGCTCATGACTTAACCTTGCTCCAGATTGCCAAGTTATTTCATTATGAAATATTTTTTTTCCTTTGAAGTGTCATATTTGCTACTTCCTGTTACTCCGTTTGTTGATTTGGTGATTCCATGTACCAGGATGGTTATGTTCCCTATCATTCTGCCAGAATTGAGTTGTGTCAAGCATCTTCGTCGGACTATTCAAAGAAGGGACAAGTATTTCTGGAGATGCTTAATAACTGTGTCGATCAGATACGAGCACCATCTTGTGAACAGCGCATGTTCATGCGCTGTGATGTTAACTTTGACACCTCCTCCCAGGGAAGGAACTTGAATACCATCATTGGACGAGCAGCACATATTGAGTTCCTCGAGACTGACATTTTTGCAAGATTTATAATGTGGTCTTTTCCAGAACTATTTCGGTAATGGTAGTGCGAATGCCATTCTTGTATTATCTACCCAATGGAAAATCTGAACTGACTATGTTCAGCGGAACTCTCTCACTTTCGGTCTGCAACTCAAGGACAGCTGGGGCCAAAAGGAGGTTGGAATATAATGCATGGTTTTGCGGGTAAAAGGCTTTTTTCTGTGTGGAAGATGGCTGGCCGAGGATCAGCTCTCCGGAGTTCGTAACTCAGAAAGAGGTTCTGTAAATTATTTACTGATGCATTTTTAGTTAGAAGTAAAAGCTTATTTCGTTCACCAAAAAAAAAGTAAAAGCTTATTTCATCTGGTTAAAGGAAGCTGAAAATGTAAGTATGACTAGAGTCAGTAAATGTACATTGATGGTGATTCTGATTTTAGCCGAGTTTTATGGAAATCACATTTCGAAGTGATCAGAAGTTTTTCCACGCAGTCAGAGATCAGTAAATTGTATCCGAAGGAGCTTCTTCTACATGTAACTGAGAATAGCAATAATAAAAATCTTGTGTTAATAAGTTTTTATGCTCCATGTACTGCCTTCTTTCTTGTGGTCGGTTGAAATATTCCTGTTCTTCTTAAAGCTCTTTTCAGAAAGGATAAGAAGGTCAGTCCTGATGGATGGAAAGGAGCAAAATCATTGCTCTTAAATTATCTTGTAGTTTTTTCTCATAGTTATCTTGGTAATTTCTTGGCAGTCCTTCCAAAATAGAATTCTTGGGATTTCTTCCTCCTGTAATTGCGACCATAAATAAGGGGCTCAATCCCAATCAACAAAGGTCATCAATAGCTTGTAGCAATTAAAGCTAATAACGGCTCCCAAATAGTTGCATAGAGGCCCGCAAAGCTCAAGCAACGCTCTTAAAACAAAGCCAATACCTAGTCATCTCAACCATTCCAACTAAACAAGGCACATCGCATTTATTTGCTTTCCAAAGCTTCCTCCAGTATCAACAATATGTGCTGGTGATTTGAAAGTACAGTCAATCACAGCCTAACCTTTTCTTTCCACATAAATGATAGATTGATATGGCTTGGTGATAGGTGCCTCTTGCTTTTCAAATTGATGATTCAAAAGTTTTAAATGGAAGCAACCAAAAAAAGAGCCCAACATTTTCACCATATCATCCTTGATCGATTGTGAACAATGCGCAAGGGAATGACTATGAACCTGACTGACTGTTAATGGACATGGGAAAAATATTATCATACTGGATAATCGGAAATATCTCAAAGAGGATGAAATAAGTGATTTTCTTACAGACAATCTCCCATTTTTTTTTCTACTGGAGCGGAGTTGCAAGCAACAAACAAAGCTTGCTTCTCTTGTTCAGTCATTTAGGTGCATAACAAATTCACCCATGAGCAAAGATGATGAACCAATATGCTTCAGAAAATATCAGATGGGAAGCTGACAGCAGTTCTTTTAGTTAAAAAAATTAACAATGCAGATCATTTTATAAAAAGAAGAAAGATCAGAGAAAGGCCGAATAAAAATTTTGACAGATACGATGATATCGTACTGTACGGCAATGATAACATACAAAGACTGTTAAAAAGTCTACAGTTCACAACCCTTTCATCCTACCTACCAAAACAACAATTCATACCTGAATAAATCTACCACCTTTTACTATGAAATCTTAAAATCCAAGCCATGCTTTTGATGGGAAAGACTAATTCTGTACAAACTTTTATTACATTTAGTGCCAAATACTTTTCTTGGCCTGCAGAAAAGGATTGGCATGTTGAAGAATCAAAAAGATTAGATGGATTCTGCATTTCAGCTACATAATTAGCCGTTAATATACTCGATAGCGCACTTCAAGTTCTTTGATCCAGATTAACAGACAGGTTGTGCTGCAGCCCTTGTGTTGGGCTATGTTTTAGTAGGCATCACTGTTTAAAACTCATATCAAAGCATTTTGTACTGGAAACATCAACACGCAAATAGGTATGTTCCTTGCAAAACAAACCTGATATAATTTGCCCTGCAATGAACATAAACTAATGTTCCACTGGTCCCTGAAAAAGCATCACTTCTATGAGAGTGCACAGAAATTCTTGATACATAAAAAAAGAAGTAACTCCACCTTTACTTGGGCTTTCTTATCATGCAACCAGCTCCAGTCTCCTAGTTTTACCTAGAGAGAAAGACAGAGACGAGTTGATGGTGTGTCAGCTTAAAAATGTGAATAATGCTATTGACCTTCAGGCTGTTGAAATAGAAGATAATCTTAATTCTGTTAACATTTTGGCTTTTATTCGTCCCAAGTATGTTTCGCAGAGAAAACAATTCAATATACAGGATTAGTTACCATGCGTGAAGCTCTCTTCTTTTGTTCACATTATTCCTATAAATAAATTCCACTTCAAACAAAGATCTATCTGACTGCATCATAGCCAAGATTCTGCAGACCTCTGGAAGGATTTCATGGTCCTGTAATATATTTATTAGTGAAGGGCCAAAAGAAAATCAAGGTGATGAGTCTCAAAATCTATATAATCTAACAAAACTATTAAATTACTGTGATGCGAAGAAAGCAAGAATTAATGACAAAATTGTATACAACAAGAAGATGCAACTTACTCAGCAAATAGATGGAAATTACACAAAAAAGAAAAGTCCAGTGACAACACCATGAAGCAGCGAACTTCATTCCAACTTCTAACTTCTTTACAGAATGTACGGTGATAAATACAGAGTACTAACAGATTAAAACTTTTTATTGCAAGTGACTGCCTTAATCTTTCTTGTCCTTGCCCTTCTCCTTCCCCCCAGGAAACTGAAAACCACGATATACATGCAAAATTTTACCTTAGATGCCAACCAGATATGGACCATATTTAAGTTTACTCAGGATTGTTTGCCCTTCCCAATGAGTCAAGACCCTCAGTTCTGCAGCGCACAATACCATGGAACACTTCCCTCAGTTGACGTTCCAATGGATCCAATCCACCCTTCATTGCCTCATAAACCTGCGCCAATTCCTGAATTCCCCGTCTCACATCTGCTTCCCTTTCCTCTGTCAAGGGGAAGACGACAGAATCAGCCAATTCAGTCAAGTGGCGTGCACACTTCTCAACCTGATGAATCTCCTTCAACAAACCATTGGCATTCCGACGCTCCTTCTTCTTGGACTCCTCTATAATCCGCTCATGAAGTGACAAAATTGAAGCAGCCCATGAGAATTGGCGGGGTATGGAGAAATGAGTCTGAAGACCACGATCTTGACAAGGAACTGCAGCAACAAGAGCCCACATTACAAAAAACAAGACGAAATTCATCGTGAAAACAGGGACTGCGTGCCCATTTGTAGCCACGATCTCATTCCCTCGTGGCGCAGCCAAGTTGTTCCCAATTGCCTGGAGCTGCTTCAAAGCCGACCAGGAGCGTGAGACACTCCATGAGAGCGAGCGAAAATGGCCTGGTGAGCGATCCTTGCCTGTATTGTTCCTCCCGAACGACCGGTTCCTATGCGCAAGTACCGAGTTTGCATCCTTCTCATCAAGCATTCCAATTGCCAAGTCCGTCAAGGCCTTCTTCGCCCGACGAAACTGGCCCTCCCCGAGACTCCTCTGACGGGAATCCAAGGCACAGAGAACAATCTCAATGTGCTTTTGCCTCTGCCGGAGCTGCTCTATACCATCACGAATCGCATTACAAACATCAAGCGCTTTCACGCTCCTCTCGAAGAATTCCGCAATAAAGCGATCCAGAGGAGGTTTCGAGATGCAAGCTTTGTTGTTAAACAAGATAACCCTAAATTCCTCTTGGCAGCAAAGGAAAGTGTCGAGAAGCTTCCGAATCCAGGAAAGAGAAAGTAGGTCGTCGGAAAGATCATGGAACCGGTCAGCGACCTGTTTCTGAAACGATTCGAGCTCTGATTCGAGACTCGTAGCCTCGCGGGTAGCTTCTGTGGCATGAACCTGATCTCGCCTAATACTCAAAATCGAACGGCCTAATGAAGCAAAAGGCGCTGAAGAACCCTGATAATCCATAGCAGGCATCGTCACATGAGATCAAAAAAGGAAAAAGAAAAACAAACCGCCCAAAACCCTCACCACAAGACCATTAACAGAACCGAAGGAAACGCTAGAATTCAACCAGATCCATCAGCATCACCCCGGAAAACGATAAACTTAATAAAAATTTCCCAAGCCGAACCTAAACAAACGGCACTCAGGATTCCAGCGAGACCGTCAGAAAAGAACAAACAACCTCGTAAAGAACCCCGCCCAGAAACCGAAATAAACAACAGTTACAACACGCATTCTAAACCCCAGAAACCATCTCAAATGCGTCTCGAAAACGGAAACCTAAGGAAATGGAACGAACCCAAGCGTGAAACGGATCCGAACAGCAAGATCAAACGAGAACGAGAGACTCCTCAAAAACAGAGCCGGAGATACAGGGAGAAGGATTATTCACGGAAAGAAGTTAAGTAGTTAACAATGGAGGATGAGAAAGCCCTTCCGGAAGGGCCCCTTTATGGGGCAAACCAAGCACCGCGTCGCTGGGTAGTTAAAAAAGAAAGTTTTCCCTCTTCCTCCAAACGATAAAAAGAGATTAGTTTTTTTATTATTATTATTTTTGTTTCTAATTTGGTAATAAAAGGGATGATTGCTGACATGGCGCTTTTTTACACGTAACGAACACGACTCGCACACGGCTCCGCAATGATGGGCGTCTCACTCACTCTGTCACTCAGTCCCTACTCCCTATCGGCTATCGCACCCGGGTTGGTGATGGAATCGGGACCGGGTCACGTGTCGGGTGTCGTTTTCTGGAAGTTCCGCGATTAGTCGTTACTCGTTAAGAGGAGAGCACGCGCGAATAGGCCAGCCAGGTCTTCTTTGGCGCTTAAGGGACTTGGTCACCTCTTATACGGGACTTGATTCAAGACGGAAATTAATGCGGATGACAATCTTCAAGGGTAAAAACTAAGGCATGAAAGCTAACGCGTACCCAATGCACCACCTTCATTACATTCAAAAAAGAATAAATCACAATGTACGATAAAGAAAAACACAGAGAGAAGAAGAAAAACACACACACAGATTTAAATGATTCAGTAATGTGCCTACGTTCATTATATACAGTAAAATTTTTCATTATCAAAAAACGTCAATTAGGGTTATATTAATGTATATATATCAAAACCCTAAATCTGGTATTTCTGAAATCCCAAAAATATCCTTTCGACCCAGAATATGAACCAATGTTTCCAACACAAAATGTTAAGAATATTTTAAGATCATGGCCAGTCTTCTTATACAATAACAAACAATCCTTTGAATCTAAAGAGTTATACATATCCCGGATACATGAACACACCCACAAGGCACATGTATTACTTAAGTTAGAGAATACCAAAAGGTTGTTTTGAACCAAGGACGTCTGGATTTACAGTTCATTTTAAAGTTCTTCCCTTACCAACTGGGCAACCCTAGCGAGTTAATTTCTCGCTTGGATGCAAATATATATGCCCATCTGGGACCTTGTTGGACATTGATTTGATTAGTACCTACGCATGCAACACACATGTTTTAGAAGTCTCCGATCAATATGCGAAAATAATAATAATAATAATAATAACAATAAAAGTGACAATGGTGGGGCATTCTGATTTCTGACTAACAAAGACATCATCTCCCCTTTGTAATATCAATTATGGAATTAGATATTACCAAGTTAGGATCCTCTATTAATTAAGACCTGAAATTAAGCAAATTAAAACTTGTAAAGTCTTTTAAACTTCTATATCATTGCCAAGTTAGCAAGATTAGGTTTGGAATTCAACTTACCAAATGTAGGATTTTAAAAAAACATGACAAGCTTTAATTGCACTCAAATTAACTAACGGAGAACATCCTAACATAAGATCTAGATATTTTACGTTTATCACGTCATTCATTTATTCGAGTTACTTCCATTCTATTAATGTGATCTACTCCAATTATTATCTTATATACATGCACACATATAGCATTTATATAATAATATTATTGTAATACGTGTTTAACAAGGCAGATGGTGAAGGGTCTCTCTCCATCTTTTCCCCCATTAAAACTCCATCTAATAAAAATTTCAGTAGGTTCATGCGTCCGATATTTTATCTTCTAGTTCGTCAACCTCAAATAAAAAAAATTAAAACAAGTTAAAGGATTCGAATATAACACATAAAATAAAACTCTCCAAAACATATATTGGAAAGGCAAGAACAAGGTGGACGCATTATCTTCTATAAATAATAATATTTAACTCTATCCACAACAAACTCTAACCATCTAAACCCTACTTGCAAATTTAATTTTGAAAAAAAATGAAAAAGAGGGAAAAAATATTTTGAATTTTAAATAATTTTTAATGCATGTAGGCCTACCGATCTCGAATTGTGATATTAAGACATGAAAAGACCTATTGGCCAAGTTGCATTTGGGATTGCTTAATTAAACACTTAGTTTCAACTTATGGCTTATTAAAGTTTAACAGAAAGGCACGCGCCATGACCGTGGTTCACACATAAACGTTATACATGCTATCCCGTAGTAAGAGAAGAGAGAGTTATCATCCTATCGTGAACCTGGAGGGAATCAGTTCTCCGATGTCGAGTCAAGGGTTGTTCCACTTTCAAATTTATTTAGCGGGAGCGTCAAGGTGCGTCGTGGGCCATTGCAGGATTCCATGTGATGACATGGTGATGAATTTTGGAATCTAACGGCAGTGGAAGGTTGTATATAGATTAGAATGGGAGGTGGAGAAGTACCTTATATCCGGGGTCTTATTAATTTGAGGTGTTAGGGAGAGCAAACGGATAGATATTTATACTTATTATCATGGATGAGAGAGAGCAATGGAGATGATATTAATTGGATAAGACAATTTGCCCCTATATTAATAAACTTTAATAATAATTTATAAGGTTATTGTAGGTAAGAAGGATTTTTTTTTTGTATGTTTCCCAAACCTGTGTTCTCTTTATATATTATATGTTACATATAGATAGGGCATCTCATTTCCTTGGACTTTGAGGTTCATGCGAGTGATTTTTTTATTTTTGAGTTATTATGGAGCGGCAAACTCCAAGTACATACAGACAAAAGAGATTCTCCAAGCCTTCACCGGTTGAAACCCGTCTAAGCAGACGAAAAGATTTAGACGACAGAAACAATAAATTAGGGTTTTAAATTGCTTGACATTTGTCCCCAGATGGGACTCTTGGTCGGAAGCTGGACATTGAACCTGTAGCCGCAAAACCGGGACCCTTACCTTGGTATCATAACACAACCAACAAACCCTAAATAAAATATCGCACATAGGGGGTCTTTCCTCTCCCCAAAACAACAATACTAACATGAAGAGATCACAAAAAACGCTCAGCAGATTTGAAAAAAGAAAAAGAAGGTTCACAAGATTATCCAGTACTGGCTGCAATGCTAGAGGCTTCTAGAAGAATGCACATCAAAGATGAGACTAGGAACCATCTCTTTAACTACAAACTGGGTCTTAATCCCAACCCAAGCAGTTCATGCCCTCCATTTTTCTTTTTCAATGAAAGGAGGAAGGAGGCTACCAGCGTGGTCAACCAATCAACCCTGTTTTAATCGGAAGAATTGGACTATCACCACAGCAGCACAAGAGCGCAATTAATCTTGCAAGGAAGGAGGGAAGAATTTGATCCTAAGACCTCCAGCCCACCAAGCTCAACCCACAAGACCATTAGACCACCATTCACATGGTAGCAGTTCATGCCTCGAGAATCGTACTGAAAATAAATGTTTATCCACGACGAGACTTCCTTGCATTGGTTTGAGGAAGATACACAACGAAAACCTTGAAAAAAGTTCTTTTAGCGTCAAAGATTGGCGTAGAAAGATAGAATTTTTGGTTCACGTACCAGAGTGGATACATATACCATCAATAACACTGCTTTGTTCTAGTAAATACCAATTCCAAAAGCTTCGGACAAGTCGTCGACCCTGTGAATTGCCGTCGAACGGAAATATAAAAAAAATAAAAATAAAAATAGAAAAAGGCTGAATGATGGGTTGAATATTCTTTTTTACCGCTAAGGAAAACCTTTTAAATACATATAATTAAGAAAAAGGCTTACAAACAATCATCTTTCAAAATTGTCCTTATTTGTATATATGTCGTTTTCAACGCAGTTTCTCCTAGAGCTCACTTTCTCGTTTTTGCTGGCATGCACCTTGTGTCACTACAAATCCCATGCTGCTGCTCCTAGAAATTTCAAAAAATTTTAAAAACTTCAAAATAAGTTGTATCAAAGACCAAAATAAAAATATATATATTGTAAGCAACCGGAAAAAAAATAGACTCGGAGGATTTTAAGGTGAAATATATTTAAAAAATATCAAATATATGTGGACAAAGAAAATGAACCAAATCTAAAAGCATTCAATAATCTCATTGAAAATAGAAGTGCAAATAAATATGCAAATTTAAAAAAAAAAATTTGTAAATATTTAAAAAACTAATATTAGAGCAATAATAATCATATATGCTTATTCATAATAATAAGGAATATATTATTAATAAAATAAAAATTATATTATTAGGAATATAATGTTATTGCCCTAATATGATTAAATTTTTTATTACATTTTACATAAAACCAAGTGTTTTTTATGCCACTTTCTACTGGCATGGATGAATTTTGACAAAATTGCATAATAAAGGAAATCTTGGAAGGTAGAGGTTTATTTTTATTAAATATAAATTATTTTTCAAATAGTTTCATTCAATCGCAAAAAGAGTAGCTAAATGTTCCTTCTTTTTTTTTTTTTTTATAACTAAAACCCAAAAGCAAACCCTTTTCTATAATTTCCCCCAGAAAAGGGAACAGAGGCATCCCTTCCAATCATCAACTGCCCATAAGTTTTTTGTGTATTCTACACCTGGCACCAGGTAAGCATTTAAAATTTCTTGAATAAGCATCTTTCAACTTTCGGCGAGTAGAAAGCAACTAAAAAGCTGATAAGAGAACCAAAGCATTACTTGGGGTAATCTAGAGATGAATCCTTAGCAGCATGTTTGATTCCTAATGCTTTGCTTCAACCTCTGCCACAAATATGCTACCAGACTCGCACCATCCACCCAAAACATCCCTGTTGGCGCACTGCAGAATATGGAGACAAGTTGATTTCCACAGAATGATTAGTTAGCCAAGAATACCAGTTAAGACAAGATTAAATTTAAATGACAGTAAAAAATGTAAATACATAAAAGGAGATTTGCACCTTGCTAAATCCAAGCCAATTGGAGTCCCCCCTAAAAGAAAATAGCTTTCGGCTTTCTTTCCACTGTCCACAAAAGACCTACGAATATTGCTTGTTAACCCATAGTGGTGGAGAGATTGTTTATGGCGGAATTGTAACACTTAGCCATCATATCCCATGATGTGCCAGGAGTGAGTTTCATTCATGTTAAGAAGACATTAGCAACATCCTTATTTATCACAAATTTAAAGCATCAAAACTGTCCTTAAATTAATGGGCATTACTTCAGAAGACACCTGGTTTTCTGCTCAAATTGCAATTTAGTTTCATCTTCTAGCTTTTCCATCCAAAATTCTATATGAATGAGAAGTTATTCTGGTGAAGAAAAACTTCTTCAAATGAAGTAATTATATGTTTTTGCATCATAAAATCATGAAGGGAGGATTTCAGTTAGTTTTTGCTAGCTGAGCTATTAATTGCTATTTATGAAATTATAGGTTCCACAAGAAACCTATGAAATCCCCCCTTCATGATTTTATGATGCTTTTTTTATTTAAAAACATCATAAAATCATGATGGGGGGATTTCATAGGTTTCTTGTGGAACCTATAATTTCATAAATAGCAATTAATAGCTCAGCTAACAAAAACTAACTGAAGAAAATTAACATTAAAAAACAAACATTAAATCAAAAAAAAAGGGAAGAAAATGCAAAAACAAAATAACAGCTTCATTTTCTGAATTTCAAAACAATCACCTCATAGTCAACCCCTTGTATGTAGATACTATCCGAGTCAACTGACGAGAAAGCAAGTCCTGTTATCTGTGCTATCAAAATAAGAAAAGCCATCACCTTTGAAACTGGATCACTGAGACCGAAAAGACATACAACATGTTGCAAATAATAAGGCCAAAAATTTGCCATGATGGTCTCTCCTAAGATTTCTCCCAGTCAAAAAATCAAGTTTGAGCTATAACTAAAATTTATGTGTCACCATGATTTCCAAGGCCCACAAGAATATGATCATGTGGGTTTTTAACTTTGGAGATATATTGGGTGTACAGTAGAAATAAGTCTAGTTTCCAGACAGCCAACTGAAATGTATTTCAGAAAACCTGCGGATGGTATTTATGCCTGCAGGGTGGACTGGAATGGACTCGTATTTTTATACCAAAAGTTTGGGCTTTGGCTTGGGTGATAGAAGATGCATTATTTGTATATATCTAAGTTAGGGATGGCAATGATTCAGTTTTCATTCGGTTTTGAGAAAAACTGAAACCAAACTGATTGATATATAAACAACAAACCGAAACCTAATTGGTTTCATTTTTAGTACACAAAACAGAAACCAATTAACACAAACACAAAACCAACCCTACAGGTTCATTTCAGTTCGATTCATTGGTTTTAACCGATAGATTGAACCATCCCTAGTTGGTTGTGTCACTTAAACATGTGTACATATATAATCGGTTTGGTTCGCTCTGGGTTGACCTTAAAACAGAAACTGATTATTAACACCCCAAACCAACCATAATAGGTTTGGTTTGGTTTATCGATTTTAAATGAACCATTGACATCCCTCATCTAAGTGAGAAAATATCCCTAAATTTCTCCAGTGCTCACATGGTTGTAATTAGGCAAAGGTTGAAGTGTTGGACATGGCAACTGCAAGCAGAGAATAAGTAAAGAATTTTGTCAAAGTAAAAAACTTCTCCACTTAAGTGGAATTTAGTGATGTTAACAATTCAATTTGAAAGAGAACCAATATTATGTGTTTATAAGAGAGCAAAATTAGACAATCCCAAAGAAGTTGATGACCAAATTTAGGCCACAAAGAAAAGATAAAAATAGAAAATGATATCCAAATAATAGTTTATAAAGATGTGACATATAAGTGTCAACGGAATTAGCAATAGATAATCAGCAGTTAAATTTCCTTTAAGGACAAGAGATCTCTACCATTTTTCTACCCATGCATCCACATAGGATAAGAACAAAAAAAAAGAAAAAAAAACATATCAGGACGAAATAGGTGAAATCAAGAAATTCCTCATGTAGAGGGTATTTATTAGCGGGACTAAAATGGCCATATAGCAGAAAACAATGGAGATAATAGCAGAGTGTATTAAAGCAAGCTTTTTGTCATATAAATGAGATGGAGAAGCTACTCTTGGGTACGAAGCAGCTTAAAATCTTGAAGGAGCTAAGACTTGCTTTAAAAAGAAAGTCATAGTTATAAGAGAGATCTATGGGGCTAAAAGAAAAATTCAACACCATAAAGGAACTTGATGGTGCATCAATGGGGTCTGTGAGGATGTTATAGAAAAGAGACTCTAATTTAACAGTTGGAAAAGAAATAAAAGCCGAGAAAATTTCAAAAACCAATAGACATGATAAAATGTATGTTCTTGCATGTGTACACGTGGAAGATACAAGGAAGCAGAAATATAAAAGCTGACCAAAAAAGTCACCAGAAAGAAAACGTAAACTAGAAACAGACAATCTGAATCCATAAACAAGATGACCTCCTTCTCCATATAAAATCTTATTTGTCGGAATACCAAGAAACAAATCCACTTCCCACTCCACTCATGGCAAATCTGAACTTGGTGTGGCAGTGGGATCTACATGGCCATTAGAGAAAATAAGCTTTACTTCAATCCTTGATGAAGATAATAATAGTAACAAAATGCCATGTCCGAATTAGTTGGGGCTGAAACAAGACTGTTCCTCCATCCCAGTCCGTCAAAAAACCATATATTCATTTATATTATAAGCATCTAAATCCATTTTTACTAACTCTATCCAAGTTATTTTTTGCCTTCCTGTCATCCTTTTAGATCAGTGAGTACCCTCTCAAATCTTTTTACAACTGCCAACCTACATCTCTACCTCATATGCCTAAAACATCTCAACTTGCTTTACCTTCTATTTAGACAGCAACTAGTCACTCTTAGATATCCTCATTTCTTATCTTATATTTAATAGTCTTCCCATAAACCCATCTTTACACGTCATCTCAGCAAAGTTCATCCCATGCATATATTTCTGTTTTCTTGCCCAGCATTTTAATCCGTATATTTATCAAGCCTAGCAACCATCCTGTAGCATTTAAGTGAAACACTTCCATTACATAACACTTCGTAGCACATCCCCGTTTAAGTCACCAAACTACAAATTTTTTTTGTTGACAAGTATCCAACTCTATCTGCAATACTGGTATCAATCTCTCTCTCTCTCTCTCTCTCTCTCTCTCTCTCTCTATATATATATATATATATATATAATTGATCCAAGATAACGAATTAATTAATTTTGGAAATATTTTTTGCTTCACCTTTACTCTTATTTATACCATACTAAAGTTACAGGCTTGGTGTACTTCTTCTGTTTCCAGGGTTGTTCTTTCTTTTGAATTAATCTAAGTCCTATATTACCTATCAAAAAAGTGTGCAATTGAAAAACACAAGACACAGACTAAGCGAATCATCCCATATAAGTGCTCACCTCATATTTCGAGCAATGCACCCACCTTGACAAGGCTGACCATCTATACAAGAGAAGTCAAACAGAAGTAAGATTTAAGCAAAAGATGCAGATCATAGAACACACACAAACCAATGCAATGCTCAACCTTTCCTATTATAAAGATCATCATCCATGATAGACATTGAACAGTATGAGAAGAAAAGACAGTTTCAATACCACTTCTACGACTTTATGGGAAAAATTAATTGATTAACCAGTAGCATATTAATAGATAAAATAATTTTAATGCTCTCATGGTGACAAACCTACGAGGATCATAGATGGTAACAGTACGATCAGCTCCACCTACTGCAACAGCACCAGCTGAGGAACTGCAGACAGCATAGAAGATGTCACCAACGGAACCATGGACTCTTTGTGCGCAGCCACCATTATCCTTCATTCTTAAGTCCCATATGGTAAGCTGCATAATTTTCCAAAAGAGATGCAAAAAAATGCAGAAGAAAGCAGGAAAATTACAAAATAATTCCATAAACATCAACTGACTAAAAATTGTACAACCCAACACAGGTACCTGGTAACCTTCAGCAACAGCTAGAATAGAACTTTCATCCCCACAAAATGAACTCTGTAGAAAGCTTAAGGAGGACGGATACAACAAACTGCAACACAAATATATTTAAGGTTTCAAAACCCCAAATCTAATCAAAAATCATCAGGGGCCACTTATAATAAAATCATAATTTCAAAATGCAGATTGTAGCTTGTAAGATTCATAGTAATTCAAGCATTAAGTAAGGTTTTTGGTTATGTTTTGGGATTATCATTAGAAAATGGGTTTTCTGTTGTTTAAAAAAGTAAATTAAATTTCTTAATGTATGCATTTTCAGTCATTATAGTGTACTATATTTCCATTAAAAAGAGTACTTGAAATTTTCTTTTAGCATCATAAAGTTGAACTGTTTGAATTGCATGAATCCTATGATTAAAACATTAGGTTTAAGATTCACTAAATGAATTGTAGTATTAGATCATAAACCAATTTTATCAGTCATTTGAATTAACCTACGATCAAATTGAATTCAAAGATTCAACGCTGTCATATCACCTAGGAAAGGCAAGGCAACAGAATTTTCCATCACCTAGGCATTCACCTATGCAATTAAACACTCACCTGGGAGCAAATTTTTTTTTTTTATGCCATTCAATGACAAATAAATCACATTTACAACATATACCAGAGCACAACATGCATCAGTTTAAAAAAATAAATAGCATAAAATGATTGCTACCTGTATAGCCTAATGCGAGTAGTAATTACATAATAAATATGATATGGCTTGAATGGCCAAAATAGGTGAGTATATAGTTTCCTTTTAGCCTAGGCATTCTTTGACTCTAGTGTCGCCTTAACCCCCAAAAAAACTGCCTACTTACCTACTCAGCCACCTAGTTGCCTAGGTGAATGCCTTTGACAACATTGATAAGATTCATTTAATGAATCCTGAGACTTTAACAGCAAAGAATATGTCAATAACAAAAAACACCCAAACAAATAACAAGTCCACACTTTGTCTCATGTTCACCTGGAGCCACATAATGTGGCCATAGGTTCCATGTAGGAGATAGCTTGGTTGCTATATATCACTGTTTATGTGCCAAAACCAGATCAAAAGAATTTATTTCCTTACTCATGTACTCCTAGACTTCCTCTGATATGTCATTTTTATTTTATTTTCCTTTGTCTTTCAGATATCTATCTCAACATCCATATGTGCACCTATATTGTGAATGCCTTGCTCACTTCACCACCCAAATTTATTCTTCAATCCTTTAGTTCTCCAATGAGTGAAGAAGATTTTTTAAGACAAGGGAAACGAGAAACATAAAATTCTGCCAAGTCTACAACACATTAGACTGAAATTTCATGACAGCTAACACCTCACCTTTTCTTTTCTTTTTCTTTTTTATCCATAACAAGCAGCAAAAACAAACAAAAATTACCTTATATCAACTGTTAGGGTTGGTCCTCGAGCACAATCTATGGTATCTTCAGTTGTACTACAAGTATTCAATCCTTTTGATTATGTTTGATTATGAAGAAATATTGTATAAAGAGTATGAGAGAATGTATAGCAGTTAGATCTCCAGAATGGAACCTTGAGAGAAATTAAACCAAAAAAAAAAGAAAAGCACCATCATGGGGAACAACATGCTATGCTGTTCAACTCTTGAACCATCAACCTCCAAAGGAGGAGGCTGGCAGAAAAATTAGATCTTACTCTTGACCATCTCAAAGATAGGAGCTCATGATAACCATTTATAGGCCTTATAAAGATCCAAAAAAGTTGATACGAAACCATCAAAGAAACAGCAACAAGAAGAAAAAATTACAAAACAACATTAAGAATCTTTAAATCAAGGTTCTTTCCGAATAACATACCTTTCATTTTGAATGAATTCCTTATTAGATTAAGATTCCTTATCTTTATTCCTTATTTGGAGATTTCATTTGAGTTTCTTCAAGTATCAAAGAATCATGAATCTATTACTAGGTCTTCTATCAATAAAATTAGCCCAAATTAAAAAAGATAATTCATAATTTAAATCAATTAAAAAAGATAAAACCTTTATTCTACAACAAATAATTTAGTGAAGGATAATATTGTATAAGAAAACATATTCCAATACTGTTATTGTTAGTCAGAGATTTACCTGGGGGAAGTCAATATCTTTTACAGTACACATATATTCCAATAATTTATGTTAGTTTTAAGCAGAGAGTTAACCTAAGGATTAATATTTTGCTAAAGATGCTAGCAATGGCTTTGTATTCTACAATATAACATGGGATGTGCATAGCCATTATAGCAAACCTCAGGTGAGGTCTGCAGAATTCACACTGCACTCAATACCACTATTTCCCTCCAAAGGAAAAATGAAAAAGAAAAAAAAAGTGTAACTGCAGATCAAAGAAGATTACACCCTCAATATATTTCACTAACAGATGATCTGACGAGATTTTTTCCAAAGAATAAAGGTAACAAGCACGAAGGGTAAAAAATGATAAAACGATTTGCAAAAGAAAAGAGAAGCAACTCAGCATAATGTATTAGACTTACGTACGTAAAGACCGGACATGAATATCTTGGTCATATAAGTCAATACTTTTGCAGAAGCCACGTGCAACAGCAGCCTAGGAAAATAAAAATGTCAAAGCATGAAATCCTAGGAATATGGAAAAGCAAAAGGCCAGTCATGGGGTGTAAAAACAACAACAAAAGCTGATACTCAGAAAAGGGAAAAAAACAAAAAAAAAAACAAAAACATAAGTAGAAGACATTTTTCCCCAGATCGGTGTATAGAAGAAATGACCAATTCAGATCAAGCAAAGCCAAAGTTCTTTGATGACAATGCAACATTTTAAGCATAATGCAATATTGTGAAAATCATTCCCTTTCCTTTTTATAATTAAATCCATGCCTCTTATTCAAGTTTGCTGGTTCCTTAAGAGTGCAAGGCTAAGAAAAGGATGCCCTCGTGCTGATTGGTAACAAGAAAAGCCTTACTAAAAACGTGCCAAATATTTTGTGAAGAAGAGGCAAGACTATATTTGTAGATAAGGCTGTTAAGTTGCATGTGGCCCCTTAATTTCCCAGATCTAGTGGTGTCACTGGCCCCTTGTTGAAGAGATATTACAGCCATGAGATGATAGTTTGATAATGTCAAGAATCTGATCCAGATTACATTACATGAACCGGTTCCACTGGTAGTGATCACTGATCTCTGACAAATGGTTCTTTAGAAAGGAAAAGAAAAAAAAATTGTAAATAGGTGATACGATCACAGCAGCCAAAATACAGCAGGATATCATAACATGATAATTTCAGATTTAAACTTTTGGGACGTATAATGGAATGAACTGAAGTAAAGATTCAAGAGGAGACATTTTTTTTTCACATGCTAAAACAATGGTTGTATCCACAACAGCAGCACACTAAGACATGGGCATGAACAAGAATCCGATACCTAAATTTCACAAATGTTTATATATCAAGGGCAAGAAACTAAATACCATAGACCATTGAATTGGACTGAAGCAGAGTCCTGCCCAACTACCCTCCCCTACACCACAATCCCGAGGCAAAGCTGAATATGTAAGCCTGTCAACATCTAAATTCAGTGATGCATGTTAATAGAAGTTATAGCCGCCACAATAGCCAAAATTCAAAAGCCTGAGGGAAAGGGAAAAGGGAAAGGGGGTTAGAATTTTAAAAAAAAATGTAAATGTATTCATGATTGCACAACGTTGTATCCTTTGCACCTCAATTGAACTCCTAAAATGACACTGCTTGTGTAAAATTTAAGACTCGATCACTAAAAAAATTAAGAACTGGTAAAAGTGAAAATGTATTCATCAGTTACATTTTCTATAAATGATTCTGCACCCATGGCAAGGGATTGTTGAGGTTGAAATATGGATGTACTTTGAATAAAAAGGCATAAAAGGTTATACAAAGAGATAAATATTGGATAAGGAGCTGAATTGGAAAGATATCAGAGGACAAGAAACTTCGTAAAAGCCTGATAATCAAAAGGCATCATGCAAGACATAACAATACAGAAACCAATCCCGATAGTAATTAAACTGATGTAGTTTGCTTTACGAAGACACCAGACCAGAGGCATTAGAATGGTAGGAATTTATGAGAGCAACTGCATTGAGCAAGTTAAGTATCCTCCAACATCCCAAGACATCCAAATATGAATTCATTTCAAGCATCCCAATCCCTTTGTCACCCAAGCTTCTAGTGCATACTACCTACCCTTTTCTTACACCCTATTTTAGATGTCAACATGGCCCAGATTGACACAATGGGGGCCCAAACAGTCCCTCAGCAGACTTCAGCTGCATAGAAAAGCCTGTGGCCCCATCGTAAGCCAATATTGATGCTTAGTTGGTAGAAAGCTTCACTTGGTGCTTAGAGTTCTCTAAATAAGTAAGGATAGTTCTAGGATAAAGATAATGGTTATTAGCCCAAGCATTTAATAATGGGCTGAGCAAGTTTAGTTGTCACGGTCCTTAATAGGCCAGGCTAGGCTTGGGCTCAGCTACTTGTGACCTGCAATAAGCTTGGCTTGAATTTACCAGATCCTAGTGCCCCCTAATTTTTACAGCCTTTCCTATCTTCCACTTTAGTCCTTCAACTGCACAAGGAAATTGTTTGAAAAAATGGTATGGCATCGTAGCAAGGTTTACCATTTCAATGCCGCTAGTTGTGCTACCTAGGGCACAAAACGAAATTTTGGTAGCATACCACCGAAACGCTGGAAAAATCGAAAAACACAAAAAAAAAATGGTGGTGGTGGTGGTGGTGGGGGGTTTGGATTTGAGGGAAATTTCACCGAAATCAAGCAAAATTTTGCTATATTTCACCAATTTAAGTGGCAAAAAAATAAATTTTTGTTAAAAAAAATATATCATTTTGCCCGTGCCACTCAAAATTTTGCTCGATTTGTAAAAAAGTGAAATAACCCCACAAAAAGTGTCATTGGGGCTGTTTGAATCAAAATTTCAATGGCACACCGAAACTGTAAACAATGCATTGAAGTCGTAAGAACTCCTAGGTTTGTCACCAAGGACTGCAAAAGTCTTGTGGAACTTAAACCATGCTAAATTTGATAATCTTCTCATACACTACCTTTTCGTCAAAGGAATTATAGCCTCTTCTCCTTGGTCCTGGAAATTGTACTTGCATCCCTTGTAATCTGGAAGTCTGTCCATTTTGCAATATTTTTGCTTGTTTTCTCAAGGTCTTTGCATCTGTTGCAGGAACTTCATTTGAAATCTAACGTTAACTAATCTCATTCTCTTTTCACTGGTATAGTTTTTGACTTGCAATCCTGAATTACCTAATCTCATTGTCTTTTCACTGATAGTTTTTGATAGACTGGAATGGCAGAACAGATTTTATGTTGCCAACCTAAGAAGTTGTAATAAGGTGTTCTCTTTTTGCTCCAATCTTCAGTTTTCCAGTTTCTGATGTTTACTAGAAGTTCCTTCTAACAAAAAGTGTAAAATACCCATAATCATGGGTGAACCCAGTCTTGCTTAAATTCGATCAAGCCAGAAAGGTATTCCGCAGGGCAGGCTTTGAGTTTGTTTCAGGCGCACTGAGTTTCCTATTAAATTTAAACAATCACAAGCCTAGAACCAGCCAAATATAGTTGAAAATTCAGCTCCTGACTCAGCCCATGAACAAGCTTACTGATAAGCATTCAAGTAAATATATCACGATGATCAGCTTATTTGTGCTAAGAGCTCTCAGATATCAGGTTCAGATTGTCCAACACATATAACTAGCACAGAAGAGTGAAGAACTGCTCATCAGTCATGAACATATTCCATATTGGGTGGCGTTGCAGTGACCTACATCAGGCCTCAAGTATGTTATTAGTTACTACAGGTTGAAAGTTACACACATACACAAAAACCTCTTACAAAATCTTCCATGCCATTACCTCCATTGAGCACCACATAAAATTACTAGGAAACAGGGATAGAAGTGACACACACACATACCACCCAGCCACCCACACCAAAACAAAGCCATGCATAGGGGCAGAAAACAAAATCATTTGCCATCTAGCCTGCCATAATTTACCAAAGCTATTGGTCTGCCATCAATGGACCAACTAATTATAAAAAATAAAAAGATCCAAACTCCTTCATCTACCCAGAAAAGATATCTAACAACTACTCATATCTTAAACTAGAGATAATTTATTCCTAATAATAGTAGAGTAAAATCTACTTGTAATAAAAAAACGGTGATTAGTCCAACAGCTAAAATAATACTTTCACAGAAACCACTCGGTTCACAGTCAGATTTACTTAAAAATTTCAAGTCCAAGTATGAAAACATTGTTTGAATTATCTTGGAAGATCATAACTAAAGTTACCAACTTATTGTGAGAAAGACAAGCAAGCAGGCCACAGAAATATAGAGATGGGTTACCTTGTCCACTTGGGTCCAATTGAGACACAAGAAGGTGACCATAAGAATCCACTGACCCCAAGATTAAGCCACCATTACCTATAGGAAACATCCAAGAAAAAGATTTAGTACAATGGTTTTAGTTTATTAATCTGGTTTACGTGAAGAATATGTAATTTTGAAGATAAATTATATTCTTTACCAATGATCTAGGTATCAGTGAGATAATCATAATGGATCACAAAATCCTATCAAGTTTCATAGCCGTACACATTCGAATTAAGTATGTATCTGGATGGTATGGCATAGCAGTGAAGTCCTTCATGTTCCTACAACAGATCTATATGTGCTTTCTGTAAGAAATTATGATCATGACTAGTAATTTGAAGATAGATATCAAAAAGATAACACAGGCACATTTAGGTAAAATATGGCTCAGCCATTTTCAGATATTTTTGCAAGTATGATGAATATAATCACTATGCCACAACACAACTGGATGGGCCATACTGCATCATCTGATAAGCATAGCTGGTTCAGGACTCATTTTCCTTTTAGACATCAGATTTCTTCCCCTGGTAATTCAAAGGGGTAAAGGAAGATTTGAACATTGAGTTATCTTTATGATCATGGTTAATGCAAAGCCGTATCCATAAAGCAAATTTTTTTTCTGTAAATAAGACTGATATTTGTAAAAGATTATAATCAAAGTTTTTTTCTTGCCCTGGGAATTCCAATGGGATAGAATTACCAGCAATATACATCAACAAACTAACACGTGAAAATCAACAAACTAACACGTGAAAATCATTGCAAAAGATGCCTTATTGTGACCAACCTACTCACAAACTGGAATTCTAATCAAACAAAACGATTGACACAACAGTCAAACTCTTAAAGTGAAATTAGACAATAAGGAAATCACAAGATAACACAACCAACAGCGACTTACAGTCTGCTTCAGAAAGCACTATACTCTGAATTTCTGAACGATGTGGGCAACGGTTAACAATTAGCGAAGCTGTAACCTACACACATGTAAATTAAAGCTGATGGGATAATAATAGTGAAAGCTAACATAGAAAAAGAAAAACTACTATATGCACTATGTCAAAACCAAAACAAACTTACCTTTATTCATAAGAATCCAACCATTTTGCTTACCTGTGTTCGTACAGGAATCAGAAGGCTCTCCTTTCCCCAAATGACAGTTGACTCTTCCATAGACATCTTACAAAGCCAAAAAAAAAAAGCATCACCCAACCATTAGAGGTAAGCAGTCACCCAGCTTGACCACTAAAATTGAAACAAGTAAAAGTAAGGACCATAAATCAATGGAAAAATGAACATCCACATCTACACCAGCCATGAAAGTGATTTCAACCAAGTTTGTCATCATTTTGGTGCAGAACACATAGTACCAATAACGTAAGTTCAACACTTTGGCAGCAAGGAGAATGTAACATGGTTGAAAAAGATTGCACCTAGATTGAACCCCTTAAATCGTTTTGAAACCAACGTCGCAACAAGTGCCACGTTTAGCAAAAGCAAGACTACATAAAATAAGTTGCTTCGCCAAATTCCAGATACCAAATTGAGGTATATGTCACGCCCTAAATCCCCCCTTCACGACTTACATAGCGTGAGTGGGACCGAGCATGACCTTGCTCGTAAGCGGATACCAAGGCGCAATTATCAAACAATAAAAGTCTCTATTTCATATTAAAAGTCTCCAGAGTTCAGCCGAAATAAATAACATCTCAATATCCCAGAGCCAATTTAAACCAATAACAAAATAAACCATCCAGTTCAAACATATCCAAATTACATGTTCCATAAAAACACACAAGTCCTATGATTAATAAAAGTCTAGTTCACGAGAATCCCACAACACTATCATTTCCTTCCGTTCCTCTTCTCTTGATCATTTCCTGCAAAGATGTAAGGGTGAATTTCAACGAAACCCAGTAAGTGAGGTTAATATACCTCACATGAAATTATGCACAATATCTTGCTATATTAATACAACATCAATTACGTATAGTAATTAGTAGTTAATCTACGTTTTTCCTAGGTTTCATTCATATGGGTGGTGTACCATATAAGTATAGTATAATTAATAAGGGAACATGCATTTCTATTAAATAAAACAACATTGCCATTAAATAAGCTACAACTAAAAATATAAAGCAATGCCACAATAATAATGTTAAACAGTTTAATAAGAAAATGTGAAATTAAAATATTGAATCCAATTAATTCAAACCACACTCCCAGGAGTATACAATCCTCCTGGGTACTCATACTGGTGCTATGCACTAGGAGTACTCAACCAATCAACCTTCCAGTAGGCGTCCCGTACTGGGTACTCAACTAGGTGTGTCCCTAGGAGTACAAAATCCCGAAGATAATCCCACCAGGTACTTAACTAATGCTTGGCCAAACATTAGAAGTACTCACATCCGAACTCCTGGTGGTTTCTCACACCGGGTACTCGACTAGTGAATTCTTACCACTAGGAGTACTCAATATCATCCCAGTGGATTTCTCACACTGGGTACTCAACTAGGAGTACAATCACATAACATATTTACCATATAAATAAAGTTACAAGCGACCAAGGCAAGCTTAATATAATCTTTATATTAACCCAAGCTAAAAGAAATTCAAGACATGCCAAGCGGATTCTAGCCAAGCCAAACCTAACCAAACTGAATCCATGAGGAAATGATTACTTTTTAGTCATAACTCGAAATCCTAAAAATTTATAATCAGGCAATACATATATAGCCATACTCACAGTAGAGTCTATACCTTATGTTCAGCATATTCAAAACATTTCTCAACAAGTGTCGTGTATAACTACAATGCCCCCTTTGTGTAGCCATCATCTTGCCATCATCCAACAAAAGGGATGGTGATGATCTAAGTCAATGAACAGTGTAGGCTTTTACCTAGTTGCTGGAGTGTAACACATAAGACTTTATTTATTCTCTTTTTTTTTTCTTTTGGCTAGAGCTTTGTACGGTCCTCTTATTGTTCACTATTCATGTTCTTTCATTGATGGAAGTGTTCACTATTCATGCTTTTATTGTTCTCTTTCTTTTCTTTTGTTGTCCTCGGTTTAAGGGCTTTCATTGTTTTTTTTTTCTTTTTGTTTTTGTCCACGAGTTTCTTTTGCTTTTGGTGTTCTTGGTTTGTGAGCTTTTATTGTCTCATGGGCAATGAATAGACATGAACAGGAAAGCAAGGGAGAAATGACAAAGACAAAAGGTGTACACACGAACCAAAAAGACTTCATGTGTTTTCAACATATTAAAATCAAACAAGTCAACACATCTATTATAAAGAGAAGATGACGAGGACAGAAAAAATTAATATTCAGTAACTTGTACGAACAATTTCATATAAAAATACAAAACAACCATTAGTGGTCTATTTAACAATAGAGCATCAATCATTCCCGTATTAACATAATCAAACCAGAAAACTTACTTAGAGAGGAGGAATATACCAACCCACAAAATTAAATATGCTTGATTTCCCTCTTGACAAGAATAGATTTATAATAACTTATATAAATAAACAAAAGCACAATGCACAAAGTCATGAGAAATCCATTAAACCCACTTACTTGTATTAAGAGCACCAAGTTTTTCAATCTATCTTCAATGTCTTTTTCCCCAAAATAATAGATACTAGGGTTTTAGGAGAGGGAGAAGGGGATAATGGAAAAAAGGTGAAATGGGAGAGAGGGAAAGGAGAGGGGCGTGAGGTGAGGGAGAGTTTGAAAAAAATGTTTTAGCAAAAGGTGAGGTGACGGCTAGGGCTTTTTAAATGGCTTGATAGTGTGTGTGTGCAGGTAGGATGGGTGTGTGTTGCTCACCCATAATTTCTCAAAATAAAAAGCAACTTGACCAGTCAAACTTTTGACTGGTCAAAGTTCCAAAGCAAATTTTTTTTAAGTCGTTACAATCTACCCTCCTTAAAAGAATTTCGTCCCCGAAATTAAGACAAAATAACAACAGAACACATATAAATAATATACCTTTAAACGAATAGGTGCGGGTATTTCTCTTTAACTTCTTCCTCATCTTCCCAGGTTGCTTCATCTTCAGTCTGGTTGTTCCACAAAACCTTCACTAAAGAGATTGTCTTCTTTCTCATAACATGCTGCTTCCTATCAATTATCCTTATAGGCAATTCTTCATAGGTCACATCAGCCCTAAGAGGTAATGATTTCCAATCCACCATCTGAGATGGTTCTGGGAAGAATCTCCTCAACATAGAAATGTGGAAAACATTATGCACCGAGGATAACCGGGCAGGTAGCTCCAATCTGTAAGCCACCTTACTGATCTTCTCTGATATCTCAAATGGCCCAATAAAACGAGGGGCTAGTTTGCCTTTCTTCCCAAACCTGAACACCCCTTTCATAGGCGACACCTTCAAGAATACATAGTCTCCTTCATCAAATTCTAACTCACATCTTCTCTTATCAGCATAACTTTTCTGCCTATCTTGTGCTGTCTTAAGTCTGTCTTTGATGATCTTGATATTATCAGTAGTCTCTTGTACATAGTCTGGCCCAATACAACTACATCACTGACATCAGCCTAACATACAGGTGATCTGCATGGCCTACCATATAGAGCCTCAAAGGGTGCCATCCCGATACTAACCTGGAAGCTATTATTGTATGCAAACTCTACGAGAGGAATGTGGCTCTCCCAACTACCTCCAAAGTCCAAGACACAAGCCCTCAACATATCCTCAAGCACTTGGTTAACTCTTTCAGTCTGGCCATCTGTCTGGGGGTGATACGCTGTACTGAAATTCAACTTGGTTCCCATGGCTTTATGGAGACTAGTCCAAAAGTCTGAGGTGAATCTGGAGTCCCTGTCTGATACTATAGTAACTGGTACACCATGGTATCTCACAACCCCAGATACATACAATCGAGCTAGATCATTCATGCTGATTTTAGAATTAATTGGCAAAAAGTGTGCTGACTTCGTTAATCTGTCAACAACTACCCAAATAGCATCATGGTGATTCCTTGTCATAGGCAACCCCACAATGAAATCCATAGACACGTTCTCCCACTTCCAAGTTCCAATGGGCAGTGGTTGCAAAAGCTCTGCTGGTTTCTTGTGTTCTGCCTTCACCTGCTGGCAAGTAGCACATCTAGCCACAAAATCAGCAACTTCTTTCTTCATATTCTCCCACCAGTACACCCTATAAATATCTTTGTACATCTTGTTGCCTCCTGGATGTACAGTGTATCTGGACTTATGGGCTTCTCTCATAATCTCCTCTCTAAGGCCTCCTTCTTTAGGCACACATATTCTTCCCTTAAATCTGATACTACCATCCGGGTACAATGTCCAATCTGACCTAGATGCTACCAAAAACTGCAATGTCTGATCTCCTTTTTGCTCATCTATGATCCTCTTAATCAATTTTGGTTGAATAGTCAATTGAGAAATGAAATTCTGAGTTGATTGTAAAATTGGGCACAAACACAATTCAGCCATAGACCTTACCAAACTGTCATCCTGCACTGCCAATCTATATAAAACACTTCTTTTCTGCCTGCTTAATGCATCTGCCACTACATTAGCCTTCCCTGGATGATACTGAATTGTAAAGTCGTAATCCTTCACCAACTCCACCCACCTTCTCTGCCTCATATTTAACTCTTTCTGAGAAAAGATGTATTTCAGGCTCTTGTGGTCTGAGAATAGTTCAAACTTCTCTCCATACAGATAGTGTCTCCAAATCTTAAGAGCAAACACCACAGCAGCCAATTCCAGATCATGAGTAGGATAGTTTAACTCATGTGGTTTCAGTTGCCGTGATGCATATGCCACCACCTTGCCTTCTTGCATTAAGACACATCCCAGACCCTGAAGTGAGGCATCAGTATACACTGTGTAACTCTTGCCACTCACTGGCAAAGTCAATACAGGTGCAGTGGTCAACTTGGTCTTCAATTCCCTGAATGCCTTCTCACAAGCATCAGACCAAAAGAACTGCTCTCCTTTTCTAGTCAGCTTCGTTAGGGTCATTAGTAACGACTTAAAAAAAATTGCTTTGGAACTTTGACCAGTCAAAAGTTTGACTGGTCAAGTTGCTTTTTATTTTGAGAAATTATGGGTGAGCAACACACACCCATCCTACCTGCACACACACACTATCAAGCCATTTAAAAAGCCCTAGCCGTCACCTCACCTTTTGCTAAAACATTTTTTTCAAACTCTCCCTCACCTCACGCCCCTCTCCTTTCCCTCTCTCCCATTTCACCTTTTTTCCATTATCCCCTTCTCCCTCTCCTAAAACCCTAGTATCTATTATTTTGGGGAAAAAGACATTGAAGATAGATTGAAAAACTTGGTGCTCTTAATACAAGTAAGTGGGTTTAATGGATTTCTCATGACTTTGTGCATTGTGCTTTTGTTTATTTATATAAGTTATTATAAATCTATTCTTGTCAAGAGGGAAATCAAGCATATTTAATTTTGTGGGTTGGTATATTCCTCCTCTCTAAGTAAGTTTTCTGGTTTGATTATGTTAATACGGGAATGATTGATGCTCTATTGTTAAATAGACCACTAATGGTTGTTTTGTATTTTTATATGAAATTGTTCGTACAAGTTACTGAATATTAATTTTTTCTGTCCTCGTCATCTTCTCTTTATAATAGATGTGTTGACTTGTTTGATTTTAATATGTTGAAAACACATGAAGTCTTTTTGGTTCGTGTGTACACCTTTTGTCTTTGTCATTTCTCCCTTGCTTTCCTGTTCATGTCTATTCATTGCCCATGAGACAATAAAAGCTCACAAACCAAGAACACCAAAAGCAAAAGAAACTCGTGGACAAAAACAAAAAGAAAAAAAAAACAATGAAAGCCCTTAAACCGAGGACAACAAAAGAAAAGAAAGAGAACAATAAAAGCATGAATAGTGAACACTTCCATCAATGAAAGAACATGAATAGTGAACAATAAGAGGACCGTACAAAGCTCTAGCCAAAAGAAAAAAAAAAGAGAATAAATAAAGTCTTATGTGTTACACTCCAGCAACTAGGTAAAAGCCTACACTGTTCATTGACTTAGATCATCACCATCCCTTTTGTTGGATGATGGCAAGATGATGGCTACACAAAGGGGGCATTGTAGTTATACACGACACTTGTTGAGAAATGTTTTGAATATGCTGAACATAAGGTATAGACTCTACTGTGAGTATGGCTATATATGTATTGCCTGATTATAAATTTTTAGGATTTCAAGTTATGACTAAAAAGTAATCATTTCCTCATGGATTCAGTTTGGTTAGGTTTGGCTTGGCTAGAATCCGCTTGGCATGTCTTGAATTTCTTTTAGCTTGGGTTAATATAAAGATTATATTAAGCTTGCCTTGGTCGCTTGTAACTTTATTTATATGGTAAATATGTTATGTGATTGTACTCCTAGTTGAGTACCCAGTGTGAGAAATCCACTGGGATGATATTGAGTACTCCTAGTGGTAAGAATTCACTAGTCGAGTACCCGGTGTGAGAAACCACCAGGAGTTCGGATGTGAGTACTTCTAATGTTTGGCCAAGCATTAGTTAAGTACCTGGTGGGATTATCTTCGGGATTTTGTACTCCTAGGGACACACCTAGTTGAGTACCCAGTACGGGACGCCTACTGGAAGGTTGATTGGTTGAGTACTCCTAGTGCATAGCACCAGTATGAGTACCCAGGAGGATTGTATACTCCTGGGAGTGTGGTTTGAATTAATTGGATTCAATATTTTAATTTCACATTTTCTTATTAAACTGTTTAACATTATTATTGTGGCATTGCTTTATATTTTTAGTTGTAGCTTATTTAATGGCAATGTTGTTTTATTTAATAGAAATGCATGTTCCCTTATTAATTATACTATACTTATATGGTACACCACCCATATGAATGAAACCTAGGAAAAACGTAGATTAACTACTAATTACTATACGTAATTGATGTTGTATTAATATAGCAAGATATTGTGCATAATTTCATGTGAGGTATATTAACCTCACTTACTGGGTTTCGTTGAAATTCACCCTTACATCTTTGCAGGAAATGATCAAGAGAAGAGGAACGGAAGGAAATGATAGTGTTGTGGGATTCTCGTGAACTAGACTTTTATTAATCATAGGACTTGCGTGTTTTTATGGAACATGTAATTTGGATATGTTTGAACCGGATGGTTTATTTTGTTATTGGTTTAAATTGGCTCTGGGATGTTGAGATGTTATTTATTTCGGCTGAACTCTGGAGACTTTTAATATGAAATAGAGACTTTTATTGTTTGATAATTGCGCCTTGGTATCCGCTTACAAGCAAGGTCATGCTCGGTCCCACTCACGCTATGTAAGTCGTGAAGGAGGGATTTAGGGCGTGACAGTATACAACATAAAATCCAGAGTGTTTACAGACTAGAATAATATTTGATAAAATTTTCTCGCTACAAACACCGATAAAACAGTGAAAATAAAATTTATTTCCCTAGTTTGGTTTCAGGACTGCATTTTTCTAAATTTTCAAGGTTTCCTAGTAAAACAACCATGCGCAAACTGGAAAGCAACAAATGACTGGAAAAGCAGTAAAAGTCGCTAATTTAAGCAACCGTAAAGCAGACATAATCGACTACATTTTTCCAGTGGAAAACCATATCCACGTGGAGCTGTAAGGTAAAAACGGAAAATGCAAAGGAATTTATCACCAAATTCCACAGACCCAGAAAAGCGTGTACCTCAATTTTGTAAACGCGGCATCCAGAAGCGATGTAGACCCAACAACAGGAAGAGTCGTCATGGACCTAACAAGGATGAACGGTAACATTAGCAGCAAAACACAACGAGGCATAGAATACGAACGTTAGGAATTAGGATTAGGGTTTTACATGGAGGGCGAGTCGAGTAGACTGGAGATTTGCGGGGGATGGATTCTGAATGAGAGAGGGAGGGACGACTGTCCTTAGAAGGCTCTTCGGTTCTAACATTCTTTCCGCCGACGCCGACGCCGAGGCGGGAAATGGTTCAAAGCCCTTATTACATAGCCTACCAATCCAATCACAGAAAGCTCAGGCGAGGGGCTAAGCGCTAACGGAACGAAGGGCGTTACAAGATACGAACCGTGTGGTTCAACCACCCGGTTCGTGTGTGAGTCGAATGTGGTATCTTTAGTCACGTATGAAATCTGACATTTTGAGTTTTTAACTGAGATGTATGCTAAAAAAAATTTCATTTATTAAGTGTATACTTGAATGACAAAAAGGTAGATTAAGCCGAATCTAAACCTAATTTATGCTTTTATCATATTTGTATTTATAGAATATTTGGAAGAGGGATCGTTTGCAGTCTATTAAAAACCCAAAACAAAATAAAGATCCTTAAAACCTAAGCAATGGTAGGTGATGTATATATTAAGGGTGTAATTCCGTCGGTTTGGTTTGGTTTGGTTTTTGTGCCAAATCTAAACCAAACCTAATTATGTTGATCAAAATTGAAAACTGAATCAAATCGAATTTTAACTAAAAACTATAAACCGAAATAAAGTGAATAAACCGAAAACCAAACCAAATAACCGCAATTATAATATCTTCAAAGTTTAAACCATATTGGTTACTAGAATATAAATGTGAACAATATTGTTTATTAGAAAATAAAAATGATATTTCTATAATTTTACATTCATAAAAAAAAATCAAGTCACATACATAATAAAAACTTATCTCCTCCTAGTAAGTAACATCAATATAAAATAACCTTCTTCCGAAGAGAGATTCCTACAAAAATAAATAGTATGTTTTGACAAAAAGTGTGGTAAGTGGTTTTAAATTTTTTGTATATATATTATATATGGCATAAATTAAAATATATATATATAATAACATAGTTGGATTTTTGGTTTGGTTCGGTTTCACAACTACCTAAACCATGAAGGCGTAAACCGAATCAAACTAATTTGGTTTGTACTTTTTCAAACCAAAACTGAATTGAAATAAGAATAACACCAAACTAAACCAAAATTTTTTGTTCAATTTGGTTCTATTAGATTTCGATTTACACTGAATCAATTGACACCCCTAATCTATACTATATATAATGAGAAGAGGCCCCTTGGTAATGGTGTCAATCTTAATGTGCACCTTTCCTTAAAAAAAACCCTTACAAATCATTCTTAAGATTCTCTAATAAAGGGGGTATAATAGTGATACCTGCCTATTTTTTTCTAAAACTTGAACGGTTTTACAACTGTTCCCTCCTTTCTTTTTCTACATGTGTGCAGTATTGCATGTGCAATTTGCTAGTATATATAAAAAGGCCAATAGAATCGACAAAATGTAACCCATATGAGAATCTCAATGCAATATACAAGAATATTTGTACAATATTGAACTACTTGATTTATATTAATTTGTAAAAATAAGTTTTAATAAAAGTTACTATTTTCAAAGCTGTAGTAATTAATTTGAGGCCAAGTTTTCATTTTCAATGTTTTTCTAATCTTTATAAAACAACTTCCCATAAAAGTGAGAAGTGTTAAGTTATTTCAGTCTCCTTTTCTAATGATATGATTTCCAAGCCATCATGGCCTTGTTTCGGCAATATAAGAAGGGGATCCGAAATATTATGCGAGTATAACATCATAGTTAGTTTTATTCATTTTAGGAAATATGATCATGAACATTTCGATTGGAATAGGATTTCAATAATGATTTGGTTGAGTCCATGATTGAGAAAAATCCATCTCCACTCCCAAGTAGTAAGAGCATCCTTATTTTCAACTATTTATCAATAAACCCCTTGCATGTTTCTTTTCTAATGTATTTTTTCCTGGGTCCCTCTCGGCATCTCACGTCACTTGTTGACGTGAGTTGGATTGGAAACTAGATCCAGGAAAGCTCATTGTTTTTTTCTGTTCCAGACATCAAGCAACTGGAATCCAACTATCTGGCCGATACTGACTAGCTTATCCTATGATCTGTTGTTCTGCCATGCTGTTTGTTGGACAGATCAGACACTTCGTCGAGGAAAAGACGAAAAGCAGGGGGACCAGATGCTCCGAAAGCTACGTCTCCTCTTTATCTTTGGAGTTTATCTTTGGAGTTGGGGCACAACTACGAATCACACAGAAAGAGCAGAGAAAAAAACGCCAAATGGAACAGAAATATTGCTGTTCCGAATCAGGCTAAATTCGGCTTAATTTTTCCAGATGGAACCGAGGGATAAATCACGAGGGGCACAAAACAGATTTTTACAGTCAATAGAGCCAAGATTCTTGGTCTACACATGGCCCAGAAGAAACTCCACTAGCCCTTTTTTCTCTTTTTCACTTCTTTTAAGGAGATGAAACATGTTGGATTTTCCCAATATGTGAGCATGAGCAATACCATGAACCATGCTTACGACGTTCTACACAAACTGATACACTACACAAGGGCCCCTATTCTACTCAGAAAATAAACCATTAACAACTAGCTTTCTTTAGTCCCCCTTTCTGAACCCTTTTTCTTTCGGTATTCTATTCACAAGCCAATTTGGTGTCAAAGCTGCTCAAGCAGATGGCAAAAGCCTGAAATGCGGATAAAGGATACCGATAATCCATGGTGAACATGTCCTTCCCAACCTTTCCAAACTGCAGAATTATCTTGTCATGCTCTGATGGACCAGGCTGCGAAGGAGTCGGTGCACCAGCAGCCGGCTGTGCAGCAGCAATAAGCTGGAAATTCTTGACAGAGGCGACAGTTACTCGCCCACGAAAATTCAGACACCAACACTGCAGCTGCTCGTGCCACCTTGGGGCTTTGTTGCGGAGAACCAAGGGCCTATCCTTGCTATCCTCCTCGTCCTCTCTGGGTACAGCAATGTCAGAGAATCTGGAGCTGCTGAACTCACTTGACTGATCTATTGATTTTGAAAATGAGATGCTCCGGAATGATTCCTCTAGGGCCCGGGGGACGAGCTCTGGCTGGCCTGGGACTGTACCACCTGCATCAAGAGATGATGCAGGGATGGAATACATTACACAGTGCATCCTGCGTGGGCCACGTGTGCCTAACACATTCAGTTCATATGAAACCTGTCCAATGTTGTAGCTTCCTGTTGGGACCTTTGGGGAGACTTTTTTGGAATAAAATCTGCGGCTTGTCTTGCCCGGTGGAGATGGAAGGCCACCATTGTATGGAGGTTGTGTATCATATATTATGAACTTTGTGCCAAGGAAATTCGACCTGAAACAAGATACATAGATGCATTCATTGATGTGATACATAGGACAACTAATAGAGCCAAAATGCAGACCAGGTCAAAAACTGTACAGTTGTACCCCTCACGTAAGAATTAACGAGTTCCATGGGGCAGTTTTTCTAGGTCAGAAGCATTTCTGCATGTAAGATCGTCAGAAGGAAAACAGATAGCTATGCTTGGGTTGGTAGCATTTAGGAGATTTCCTAGATCAGAGGTTGAACAGTATAAACCATCCAAATCTGAAATATAACTTTTTTTTTCCCTCTTGCGTATATTCCCACGTGACAAACTTATCAATTTTAGAGGCTTGGACCATTCGGATCGGATATGTAGTCAGTATTTCTCTCTCTTCCCCACTAGAGACTCCTTTATATAAGGAAAATTCAGGCTATTTTATGAATATCAGGATGTAAATATAGGCTGGATTTATGATCTCTGCCAACAGGAAGCAATAAATCCTTACTTGGGCTTGTTTATTTAGTTACCTTAGTTTTCCAATGTAAGTGCTGCTTGATCTTGATATGTTATCAGCATCCATAGAGATGACATACTCCGTGCAAGTAGTTCGCCTACTCCTTTTTGCAGAAAGAAGGAATTTCCCATTTTCAACAAGCAATGCTGCAAAATTGAACCATTAAATTCAGACTGTTAAAAAGAGGTTTGCAGCAGGGGTGAGATGGATACAGCTGGCAAAAGTAACCAAAATCTCACATAGAAACAACCAATTGTCTAATTAAATTAAATAGTGACAATTATATATTTTTTATTTCTATTTATCCATGAATCAAAGTGATATCAAAGAAATCCAAGCAGTCAGAACTACTATCATTATCAAATGCCAGTGGTGAAGTAAAGGGGGCTGAAAAATTGATTGAGCCTTCAGGGAGGGGAAGGACACCCTGCAATCGGTACTACTGCAGTATGGATGGAAGAAATCTGACCTTACTTTATTTTTTACCCACTTTACAGTATATGGTCAGAATTTCCATAGACAAAGATTTAATTTCCAGTTCCATATAACTGGTGTAACTTCGCCTCCAACCTGGACGAAGTCACACAAAGACAAGATAGAATATCACCCAACATCCTCGTCAACTATGGTTTGACGTCATCCATCCAAAATATTATTTTATATTTTCAAATAAAATAACAATATTGTTCATCGTATTAATTCTGAAGATTGTTGCTCAAAGATTAATCTGACGTACCAGTGCACATGATACTACCACAGTCTAATTGAGCATAAGTTAAAATTTAAGAAGAAAATCCATTGAGAATCATGTAATTCATTAATGATGCATATATCCTAAGAAGCAATTCCAATTAGGGCCATAACAACTGTCACATCTACAGTTATTGATGGCATACCAATGTTTGAGAACACAAGTGAAATCAAACTAGCACATAAATAAGTCTACAATTATTGAAATGCTTGAATAGGCTAAGCACTAGTGAATTTGCAAAATAAATAACCAGCTCAGGTGTTATGTCATAAAAATCATTGCACCCATGAGATTACATAACCTAAATAATATCATTTATTGAATGCATATGGATGAACAAGTACGGGACACATGAAATCAAACAACCATATAAATAAACCTTTACAATTATTGAAATGCTTGACTAGACAAAGTACTAGCAAGTTTGCAATAAAGAATAAACTCAGGTTTTTGGTTCAAAACAATTGTCGCATCCACAAGATTACATAATCTAAACAATATCATTCATTGATGGCATACAGATGGATGAGTACAAAGGAGCACATAAACAAGTCTTTATAATTATTGAAATTCTTGCATAAATGAAGTATTAGTGTATTTGCAAGATGAAGAATTATTAATGACCATATTTACATTACAAGGCTTATAAGCTGAACTTACAATGTAATTAGGTAAGTAACATAAACCTATAAGGATGTGACATCGTATTCGATAAACAGTAATAAGTTATATGTACGCTTTATCACAAATTATATTCATACCCGATTAAGAGATAAGAAAGTTTTACAAACTGATGTCAACCAAGTTGTTAAAAAAGAAGCTTACCAGGGCTAAGACACAGGAAAAGGTGATATGTTAGATTGGATTTGTCCCTCTTAATGAAGCATTGAATAGTTCCATCGCGAGGACCCGGCTGAATAAGTCAAACAAAGCAAACCTCAATTAAAATGAAATATCCCTATCTTAGAGCTTTGTATGTCAAGCAATATATGAATGAAAAGCTTACCTGCTTCAGAGAGACTGGAAAGGTAAGCTTCCCACAGAACTCTGGATTTCTGACAATCTCCTTGCACATTTCCCTCCATGACCTACAAACAGCAGCACAAGCAACAACATTCTTGCGGGCAGGCCATGTACTTTCTGTTGCCTCCAACCTCTTAATTACATCTCGGAGTAGCTCCGGGGGAAGGCTTGCCCAAAAGCTTTGCTGGATTTGCAGGGGCTCGTCATGCAACTCATGGACTGAGCCCTGAGATTTGCCCCTGTGATGACCAGGCAGCCTCATCTCAAAGCTTCTTCTAGATAAACTCCCAAATCCATCCCTTACATCACGAACTATGCTACGGAATGACATTTCAACCACTCAGTTGATTAATAGATTACAACAACAGAATATTTATCTCCTTTCCAAAATTATCGCCTAAATTAGGTTAAAATGAGGTTGACTGATCCCCCCTCGTACAAAAACATATAGCTGCAAAACAAACCAAGTGATTCAAGATCCTGTTGAAAGCCCATATAAATGAGAAACAAAGTAGAGAGTTATAAAAAGCATAAAGGATAAGAAAGAAAAAGAGATAACATGGAAAAGAAACTCTCACAAGGATCAAAGCAACCTAAAACACCAAGCTTTTTAAGAAACCACCTTTTAGGTTCCTAAACCTCTTTTGGCCAAAATATTCAGACAAGGCTAATTGCCTATTATCACATGCGTAGACCAACTAAAATAACAATATAAAGAACTCCAACACTAAAACCATGGAGCTCCACAGTCTAAACAAACACAGACCAGAGTCTGGAAAATCAGTAACTGAAACTTAAATAACCAAACGAAATTCAGATAGGGAAGAAGAGAAAAAAGAAAATTCCATGGTTCAATTATTCCGAGTCTAAGGTCGGAAATTATCTTTTCAGAAATATTTACATGGAGAACAAGAGACATAAAATAAAAATAAATTAATAAATAACTAAATCAAATCAACCCTACAAAACCTATCAACCAAATTGGAAAGTTTAAGAAAATAATCGTACGGTGATGAAGTGCGCATAATAAAGAAATAAAAACTAGAAATTGAAGTGCGCCGGACTGTTCAACTGGATGCAAGAAACATGAGCGGAGAGTGAAGATCGGCCTTTTTATTTTCCACTTATCTTTTTTCTCTATTTTATCCCAAATATCCGGGTAGATTTCGGGCTTAGATTTACAGGTTTGGAAAAACTTTTGCGTGGGCTGTAAAATCGGGGGAGACCACCAACCTTTCAGGAGACCCTAGCGGATCACAAGACTGGTACTCACAGACCACAGTGACACGGCGGTTCCTTCCACCGATCAAAGCTCCTTTCCTTCCAACGCAAGGAACTGAGGAAGCGTTCATAGATCTGTGATGACAATGCATAGCCGATGAGTTTCTTCCGAAGCAGTGCTAGAACACCAACGGAACATCATCAAAGAAGTAAAAATGTTGAGGCTTGAAAATTATTTACAGGAAAACATAACGGAAAAAAAAAACAGTGAAGATACAGTAGACAGAACGGAGGAAGAAAATATAAAGATTTCTCTTCTGGATTTCTTAGAAGCTGAAGAAATCACAAGACGGAGACGAAAATGACTTTTTCTTCCTCGCATTTCTTCAGAAACACAGCAAAAAATTAAAATCCTAGCGCATGCCAAGAACAAAAAGAGCTCAAAATTGAACAAAACGCAAGCCGATTTCAGAACTTTCGACCAAAATAACCTATAAACTCCAGCTCAACAAGAACATTTTCAGTGGCATGAGCAGGAGAAACTCATACAACCAACAAAAAACGATATTTCTTCAAGAAAAGAAACACATTTCATAAGAAATGTATAGAACCTAACTCCATAAAACTTACATACTCCATAGATCTAAAATCAACGCCGTTTCAAGACTTAACCATCAAAACTAAGAAAGCCCAACACACACAACTACCTGAAATCAAAGCTCTACATGCAACTTAAAACTCCACAAAAACAACAAAATTTCCGTAAATTACCGTAGAATCACGGATCTTTGTCCCGAACCAGATCTCAAAAGAAGCTTAGAACTAGATCACCTTCTATCAGACCTAGCCGGAGGTCAGATCCTTCGTCTGCTTTACCACACGGTTTCTCATCTCCTCTCTCTCTCTCTCCCTGAGAAAGCGGATTCCAAACCTCATTAAATCCACTTCACGAACAAAAGAAAAGGCCATTTATATATATCTTATTTAAATAGAGTAGAAAAAAACCTTATTTTATTTGAATTCGATTCCATTCAGACTCGGACATATCACCGGTCCATTACTTGACGGAAGGTACGGTACAGTGAGCACCCGGCGCATCATGGTACAATTTAGCGACGCTCTTTAAAGAGTTTCTGATTCCGAACTCCACGTCCTTTTTCTTCCCTTAAATATATATAATCGGGCTTTGCTCGCGTATTTTAGCGGCCACATAACTTTATACGCGAGCGGCGCTCTGGTCCATCGTCGCTGCTTTCAATGCTGTAGTACTCACAGGACGTGTTCATTGAGGGCTGGTTATGAATGGGACCCACAAGAAGGGACAGGGCTTTCCTTTTCTTCCGGCATTTCTCGAGGTTTCTTTTGCAAACGGACGGTTCTCGTGATCACTGAAGCATGGAAGAAGGGTCCTGATTCGTTTCATGTGAGGAAAATTATGACCATTACCACGCTCAATTCACGTGATCCTTGAATATTAAAGTTTGCCCGGATTTATCGGGGTATGACCATAAGAATTCGAACAGCCATCTGTCTGAGAATGAGTATAAGAATTTGAAGAAATTTCATCGTTTTGTTCGATTTTCCTAATAACGAACCCAAGAATTTGTGTTGTGCAATCTGAAAAGACTTTCATCGAACATATTACATGCATTTGGTTGTATATATATGTTTGCATGTATGCATATATATGTCTATGAATTATACGATCACATATGCATAAGTAGATATATAATTATATTTATAAAGTTATTGAATATGCAATGCATACATGTACATATGTACAGACACACACACACACACACTCATACAAGCCTACAAGAATTGGAGGAGATAGAAGCTTGGGTTAGCTTCTACCTTTTACCTATTCTCAAAAGTACATTGGAATTATAAATGATTAGTGGTGGCACGTTTATACTACACGTTCTCATCCCTTAAATGTAGCATATAAATAGTGGTTTAAATTCGAGGAAAAGAATAGTGGGGTGGTTATAGTTTCGGATTGTTTTAGTTGGGTAAGACAACAGTTGGGGGAAAAAGAGAGAGGCCAGAATCTAGAAGAATATTCCCTATTTTCTCTTTACTAATGGTATAGATAATTAAGAAAAAAAGGTAATTAAGATACAAGAACCCTTATAATAACAGAGAAGAACGTCAAGCCCCCTATACCGTTAGAAACGTTATGTTGGTTAAGTGTGAGGTTGATTAGGAATTTAACAGCAATATTTAAATCCTACCAAAAAAAAAAAACAGCAATATTTATTAGACTAATCATGCTTTGAGGCCGTCCGTTCCTTAGTTGGACTATCCTAATCAGTCTCTACGTGTATTATGAGCCCGCATCTTCTCCTACGCCCCCTCTCCTCCATTTTTACTGCATTGAGGAGAGGCTGACATGTGTGCTGTAGGTCCCATAAACAAACGGCACCGTCAACCAACACTAACGTTTTTCCATGTTTTTTAATGAAAAAGAAAAACTTAATAAAGGAAAAAAAAACTCAACTCGTCCTCAACAACGAGTTGGTAAAGCCATCTTCAACAAGGAGTGGATAGCCCTCCGGCGAGGTAGAAGTGTTGTTTAGAACAAGAACAGAGAAGCCGGTTTGATCATGCATGAAGTGCTAACCAGTTATAATGGACACAAGGAACTGAACTTTTTTACCCTTTGTTGCTGGTCAAGCTGATTGGCTTCGTTGTTGAGGTCAGTCACCTCGAAGGTGACGACTTCTTCATCACCGTCGTTGTAGCACCAATAGGCTGCGCCGGCGGGAACCGCGATAATGTCTCCCTGCCAGAACCGGTGAACCTTCTGTTGTTGGTCAATTATGCTCTTTCCTCCCTGTGCTCCCGCGGAGGTGTAGGTCTCCGGGCATCCCGGGAGAGGAAACCCTACCAGCCCTCGACCTGTGACATTACAAACGTTTTGTTACTATACGATGACTCTGATCCATTGACGGAGCAAGAACAATGTGACAGACCTTTCTCGATGAAGACTAGGTGAGGCGATGGAGAGTAGTTAGGCAGTGAAAGCGATCTGGGTTGAATTCTTTTCCTCAGTGCAGCAACTCCAGCGCATTGGAATTGATCGTCATACTCGTTCCAGAGCTCGGTCACGCCTCCCTCTGACTGGATCCTTTGAGAAGGTTGGCTGGCCCTGATCCGACGGAGACGGCATTGCCTGGCTTCATGCAAACTTGTCCGGGACAGTTGGTCTTGTTCATTTCCTGCAGCGACACAAATCAACGAACAGAGAAATATGGCTTGCAGCAATTTGATATCCATGAGTAGAGTCCCAGAAAAAAACGTGGTTGATATAGAGAGAGAAGCTAAAACAATGCGAGGACGATGAAAAAACGTGGTTTACTAGCGCGTTTGCTTTTTTGAAAATTCAGAAAGAGGGAAAATATAGATTTTTTTTCGTTCTTTGGAACGTTTTCCGGAGTTTCATCAACTGTTTAAGTACTGTTTTGGTATTTGCAGCTCCGTTGGGAGAAAATCATTCTATATATAATTTGTCAACTTAAGTTGTTTGATTTTAACGTAGATGGATTAGAGGAGCTTTCGTGTTTGGACTTGTTCCTCTTGCCTTTTGGATTTCTGCACTTGGATTACCGCTTGCGTGTTGTCTTTTATTTCTTCCAACTTAGAAGGGAAACCTATTGGTGGGAAAAGGAGTTCATCTGACTGATAATCGGGTCAACGTTCATGTCTTTGTTCATGTTCATTTCTGTATTCGTTTGTTACACACGCAGCTATAATAAAGCCAAGCCAACTCCTTGTTGAAGATGGATTTGGCTTTACCAAGTCGTTGTTGAAGACGAGTTGAGTTTTTTTCCTTTATTAAGTTTTTCTTTTTCATTAAAAAACATGGAAAAACGATAGTGTTGGTTGACCAGATGAGATCCTGTAGAGGCTCTATCTGCAGTCCGCGATAGAGCCTTTACAGGATCTTGCCATCTGTCCACTTAAAGCGGAGGTTTTCCGCTCTAACAACTAACGGAAACGGGGTTTAATGCTAACGGAAACGGCCATTTTCAACTTTTCAATCTCCCTCCCCGTTTTCAAATTTTGGAACGACCATTTTCAACTTCTCTCCCCGTTTTCAACTTTTCAATTTCAAAGGGGCTCTTTTTCCGGTAGTTCTCTCTCCCTCTCAATACTCTCACTCTGTTTCTATGTTGCAGAGGGGGTTTTTTCAAAACTCACGGTTGATCTATCTTTCTCTCGCTTTCACAAATCGCACACTCTTTCTGCTTCCTCTATCGCAGACAAGGGACTTAATCTATCTCTGTCGCAGCTCTCTTCTTCCTCGTAATCTATCTATGGCAAGCTCCAGTTCCTCTCGCAGATTCTCTCGTACAACATCTCTCGAAGTCCTCCTCTCACGCTCACGTCACTCCCTCTGTGTAGATTCTTTTTTTTGAACGAGAGAAGCAGAAGGCAAAGGTTCGCACCTTTTGGTTCGTCTCTTTGATTCTCAGCAACCACATATTTCCAGTCTCCGATAATAATCCAACGGTTTCTCCTGAAACAGTGAGATTCTCTTTCATCAGTGCTTGGATCATAGAAACTTATGGGATCTTTTGTTCTTTCAAATGCATATATGGTTGAGCATGTGCTTTTGGATTGGACCTTGTGGGTGATTGCTTCTGTTTCAATTCAGATAACGTAACTGGTTTTCTTGAGCGCCTAGTGCCTATACGTTGGTACATGAATCATAATCTTAAAGTATGATGGTGAATCATTCTTGTTCAACATTTACTGGTAACTCTGCAGAGGGGTGATGTGGAAGTTCCTGTTCTTGAAAAATTGGCTGTATTGCTTGAAGTCATATTTGATTGAACGGTGCAATGGAACAGACTAGTTTGTCTCAAAATTTTGGTTGCGTGCATGCGTGCTTCAACCACAACGCTTGATTAGATAGATGTTCTCTTAAATGTAAATGTTACAATTAATTGGTACAATGGCAAGCTTCAATTAAGTTTTGGGCTTCATTTGTGTATATTGTAGTGCCAAATGCTCTTGGTGTTTTTGTATTCGCCAGTGTATCTCTTGTTTTCACTTTTCAAATTATCATTTAGTCTTTATTCTATTTCCAATTAAGTTTTGGGCTTCATTTGTGTATATTATAGTGCCAAATGCTCCTGGCTTTTTGTGATCGCCAATTTATGTCCTGTTTCAGTTTTAAAATTATCATTCAGTCCGCATTTGTCCAAGTCTACCAATTACGAAACCAAACATGAAAGTTGGGGAACATTCCTTGCGTCCAATCTTGAAGATATTACTTGACCTCCAATGGAACTTAGACGCTGTGCAAAATCATTAAGCTTTAAGCACCGTAGGTACTGGGTTCTAATTTATCTTTGTTTTGATAGAGTTCCATCTCTACACAACTGCCCAATGCCTACTATATTATTACCTGAACAGTAAAGTTAAATGAACAAAGGAGGAGGCGTTTCAAACCACCTACATATTGTAAAGATTGGAGTGGCAAAATTTGGCTTTGAGGAGGAATGGTAGGAAATTTCCGACTTAAAAGAACTGTTATACCATATTTTTAAAGACCATGTCCTACAGAATATCTGTAAAAACTACACAAAATTATGTCCTCGTCAGAATCATTGTTCACTGGACAACAGAACAATATCAGAATCAAAGTGAGACAAGATAAAACCCAAGTGCACAGGCGAGTGACGAAAAGATTCAATTATAAGCTGTGATGCTAAAGCTGATCAACTACCTCTTCCAATGTTTAATGACTTCCGTTATTGCTTGTATGATCATACTCACATTAAAAAAATGTTAAACAAAAAGTGAAAATAAAAAAAATAAAATGAGAGAGACATAGAAATGGAATCTATGGGGAGAAAGCTCCGATCAAATCTAAAGAAGTAATGCATAAGCAAATAGACCAACGGAGGCAGATCCCGTGAACTACTATCTGTTCATAAAAGCAACACCATTGTCTGATGGAGAGCCGGAGGGACCTCCTGTCGGAGCATTGCTAATTACCGAGGGAAATGGAGCTCCTGACGTTGTCGAAGAAGGAGCAACCATAGGAAGAGCCGGAGAAGACACAGCAGAGGTCGGTGAAGGAGACGAGCCTGGTGGAATCATCGTCGGGGCAGGAGCCAAGGCCGGTGGCTTTGAAACCAGAGAAGGTGCCGAAGCCAACGGAAGAGAGGCCTTTGATGGCAATGCCTCGAAGGAGGCTGAGTTGGTGGAGCTCGTGGTCCAAATCGATTCTCAGATTTGGGAAGAGGAAATGGAGGCAGGATGGAAGAAGAAGATGAGGGAAGAAGAAATGAGGGGAGAAGGAAAAAGCAGACTATGAAATATGTGGTTGCTGAGAATCAAAGAGACGAACCAAAAGGTGCGAACCTTTGCCTTCTGCTTCTCTCGTTCAAGAAAAAGAATCTACACAGAGGAAGTGACGTGAGCGTGAGAGGAGGACATCGAGAGATGTTGTATGAGAGAATCTGCGAGAGGAACTGGAGCTTGCCATAGATAGATTACGAGGAAGAAGAGAGCTGCGATAGAGATAGATTAAGTCCCTTGTCTGCGATAGAGGAAGCAGAAAGAGTGTGCGATTTGCGAAAGCGAGAGAAAGATGGATCAACCGTGAGTTTTGAAAAAACCCCCTCTGCAACATAGAAACATAGTGAGAGTATTGAGAGGGAGAGAGAAACTACCGGAAAAAGAACCGCTTTGAGATTGAAAAGTTGAAAATGGTCGTTTCAAAATTTGAAAATGGGGAGAGAGATTGAAAAGCTGAAATTGGTCGTTTCCGTTAGGTGTGAAACCCCGTTTCCGTTAGTTGTTAGAGCGGAAAACCTCCGCTTTAAGTGGACAGATGGCAAGATCCTGTAAAGGCTCTATCGCGGACTGCAGATAGAGCCTCTACAGGATCTCATCTGTTGGTTGACGGTGCCGTTTGTTTAAAAACAAACTGTGGGACCTACAGAACACATGGCAGCCTCTTATCAGTGCAGTAAAAATGGAGGAGAGGGGGCGTAGGAGAAGACGTGGGCTCGTGTATTATACGTTAAAAAAGGATTATTCCAGCGACTTCTAGTTGTTTAATTTTAGTTCATTGCAGTTGTTAACTTTTTGCTTTTTCCTCTTTTTAAGTCCAAGCCCACTTGTGCTTGCACTTTCCTATACTCTTTTCTTTTTTTCTTTTGGGACAAGCTTTGGTTTGGTGCAAGTAGCTTTATACGGCCAACGAGGAGACTCTGATGTAAAAGTTATCTTCATGTATGCCCCTTATGAACAAAATTTGGAAAGACTCCACAAAATTGGTCAAGTGTCAAATGTCTTATATATTTGGCCCATCTGGTTAACCAAATCTCAAGTTGAATTGATTATCTAGTCTGACTCTCTTTAATTGTACTCAATCAAATGTCCTTTGGATTTAAATCCTCTACGGTTAAGCCCGTAGCTGTTGGGTGATTGCCACGTCGACAATTATCTGCAATGATTTGAATTCAAATCATTTTTTTGTGTTCATCCAACGGCTACGGACGAGCTCCTCTTACGGGCTCATCCAGAAATCTTCTTCTAAGTAACTTTGATTCCCAATACACCATTTCTAACATGAATTTCTATATCTACATCTTACATGCTCTTATCATGTATTAAATTTCTTTTTTTGTGTTCATCCAACGGCTACGGACGAGCTCCTCTTACGGGCTCATCCAGAAATCTTCTTCTAAGTAACTTTGATTCCCAATACACCATTTCTAACATGAATTTCTATATCTACATCTTACATGCTCTTATCATGTATTAAATTTCTTGATTATTTTTGTTCATTAAGTTCCATCCCTTGAATCATTGTGGTATGCTTCTATTAACTAACTATTTTTTTTGTTCCTTCTGCTATATCTTACTTCTTCATTTAATATGATAGTAACTTTCATTAAGAAAAAAAGAAAAGAAAAGAAAAAGAAGCGGGCCACCTATATTTATTGGACACAGCCATTTTTGTTCCTTATGCACATAGACCCTATGATATTTGGAAAATGTTAAAAACCTTTCTTGACATATGCAAAAATGATCGCAAAGCCTTCTTCTGAAGATTTTATATCTAAAAAACCCTTTAAGTTTGAATAAAATAATTTACCTCATATGCAAAATAACAAACTTACCATTACTTTGCAAACTTTTTTTAAAAAATAAAATAAAAAAGAGAGAGAAACAAATTTTGACTTTTGGCTTGTCAAAGAAGACCCTTCAATCTAGAGCCATTCAGTGGTTCTAACGTGAAACATGCGGATGGATGACCCTTTTCAATAATGGAGCCTACACCTCAAAATGCATCCCAACTGGTGATTTCACTTGAAATTGGCTAGAGAAGAAATGCTCACTTGTCAAAAGCAGCCCTCGCAGGACCTGGCTAGTAAAAGGATAAGATCGGACCTGGCTAGTAGCTACCCCATCTTTCAAGTTTCAACCCTAAATGGGGTAGCGTGAAAGGTACTCACTGAAATTTCTTTTGTAAGTAACTCTGCTTTTCCAGACTAAAGTCCCTGCTACCACTGGGTAGGCCAATTTTCCCAAAGCTGTCAAAAGTGACAGCTTTGGGACAGAGATCAAACCAAAAGTGGTATCCCTGGTGCGATTATATCTCTCTGTTTACTGCATGAAAGCCCTCTCTTTCCTCACAATCAAACCCAATAAAATAATCCGGATCCCATGGATCATGACACAAATTTTTTTATCTTTGTCAAATAAATTAAGCTCAATTGGAAAGTCATAGCCTTCGAACGAGTAAAAGTCTTCCAGTTCGATTTGTTTATGGTGTGAACCGGTAAAGTTTGGCAGAATTGGAATGAAAATCATACCCTTTGCGTTTACTCGAGTTTTTTTATGGATTAAATATGTTTTAATATCTGCCAATTGTCTCACTTTGGATCCCCCGGTTGAATTGGATTGGAACTTTCAATGGTCCAAGGTGATGGTTACATATTTTGTTCTCATTCGCCCACATGTTAGACTCCCAATTCATGGGGTTCGTACACTTTTTCTTTCTCTTGAATAACGGGGTTGGAGGGAGGGAACAATTTTACAACTATCCAGATTTTAAATGAATATGAAGTGTCTTAACTATTTTAACCCTATATTAATGATACTTTTACAATGAACAGTGAGGGTTTTTTAGGGAAGTCGTGTATAGTTGTTGGAATGCTTTTCAAGGGACCTATTCACGTGACTTGAAATTTGCTGGAGTCGTAGGCTGAAAGATTTGCCGTGAAGCTGAAGTGGATACATGCATTGCCGTTGGATCAGCAAATCTTCCAACGAGAGGGTCTAGGTGATATGGTCTCTATTCACGTTATATATAGCATAGATATAGATATGTGAATGGTCGTTGGAGAAGATTTTATAATCAAAATTAAATTAGACTTAAAAAGAGTAGATCAATGATGTGGTCTCCTAGGCCAACACCTAATTGGTTTAACTAAAAGCATCACCTTAACAACGACATCATTCTCGATTACCAAGTAACGGAGTACCCAATGCCTGATATTGAAAATTTTGCTTCTTTTGTTCTATAAAAGGAATGATGACGTGGGGACGGCCCCACCACCATATGCAAAAAATTTGGTTCCATTTCCTCTAGTTTAGATGTCATTAGTCGGCTAGTGCTCTTTACCTCACCTATTACATTAAATTCATTCTTAATTTCATATTTATATTCTCTATATTCTCAAAGAGCCACACCTGCATTTTCAAGCATATCATTAATATGTTCTTTATTCTTTCCAACCTTTATTTTTTTAATAGCTAGGTTTGCCAACATATATCTATGGTTAACTTTTTCAAACCTTTTCAAATATGTTTTTCTCCCCATTTTTAATGCACCCGAAGATATTCTTTTTATTAAAGTATTTTTTAATAGAATTATAAGTAGGGTAGGTTGGCTAGGGTTTTGAGGCGTTTTGGCTCAACCAATACTAAAAGTAGTACTAACAGAACTTAACTCTCGGCCTATCGAAAACCGAAACTCATTAAGCCCAAACAGGTTGAAATCGTCTGCCACCTTAATGTACGACAGACTGCGCCACGTGGAGCAGCATCCCACGGATGCTGTGCATCCACGTTTCCCGGGTGAAATGCGTTGGAAAATGTGGATGCACAGCATCCGTGGGATGCTGCATAGTCTACTGCACATTAAGGCGGCAAACGATTTCATCCCAACCCAAACCCAACATAAATATTATTTTTAGAGTCCCGTTTGCCAATCAATAACCCAAACTCATTAAACACAAACCCAACATAAATACTATTTTTAGAGTTCGGGTTTGGTTTCGGGCCAACACACTAAATACACATTTTAAGATACCACTAGATTAAGATATATAATAATATGAACTCACATGGGAACGTATTCACCAAGGGTCATCTAGCAACCTCGAAGCATGCTTTCTTTTTTTTTTTTTTCAAAAAATAACTTCACCACTTACATTAAAAAGTTGAATGTTTTAGAGGGTATTGAAGAGAAGTTAAAAAAAAAAAAAAAATAGAAGACACTGTTGATCTGGATTGGGTTATTAAACATCATAGGGTTGGGCTTGCGCAAACAATCCTAGACCTGATGTCGAGTTGTGCTAGGCCTAAGCTTACATAAGTTGTGTTATGCCAATGCCTTGGCCCTGCAAAAGCTTGAGCGGCCAATTGCCACCCGCAGATGCATTCAGGTAGGTAGTGATGGCAATGGTTCTCTTTTAGTTCGGTTTTGAGGAAAACTGAAACCGAGTTGTCGAGTTTGTAATAAAAACCAAACCAAATCAAAACCATTACAGGTTAGTAACTTAAAAACCAAAACCGATTAATCTACGTCTTCCCATAACCGAACTGAATGCCTTTCGGTTTGGTTTTAATCGGCTTTCATCATTATGGGCTCAAGTTTTTTTTTTTTGGTGAACATTATGGGCTCAAGTTCAAACTCTATAATATATCAAACTTTGTAATTTTCAATGGCTTAAACCAATTATAAACATCTTTCAATGGTTTCACACACAAAATAACAAGCCTATTTTGCAAAATGCATAAATGAGTGCACAGAAGCTTAATAGTCGGTTCCATTTCGGCTCGGTTTGACCTTAAAACCATAACTGAACAAAAACCGCAATAGTTTTTCCAATATAAAAATGAAACCGAACCAAAAACTGAACCTAATACGTTCGGTTTAGCGGTTTTAACCAAACCATTGCCATCCCTACAGCAGGTTTAGCACTAGGGTTCAAAATGGTCTAATATGTTGGAGCTTTGATCTGTGTATGAAAAGCTTGTTAGTTAAGCCCAACAAGGCAACAATTAAATAGCCGTGGTGGGGCTGGACCAAGCCTGATCCATATGCACGTCTGCTGTCAATCTTCTTTTTCCGAATCCAATGAAAATATTTTAACAATTTGCTAATTAAAGTGGAGATTGGAGGCTGCTTCATGCAACTGGGAATGTCAATTGGTGAAAAATGGCAGGTCTTGGGACCTCTCTGGGTCTCTTCAAAACCTTTGGCTACATCCTTCATTAGATTTAGGCCTACTTTTGATCACAATTTCCTTGGCATAAAAGTGAGATTGAAGGTTTCAAATCACTCTATTAGCATAAGACCAACTTACAACAGCAGATTGATCTTAAATTTTACATTTTATTATACCCTAATAATAGCTATTATTGGTGGGCCATCAAACTATTTGTTATAAGAGTCAGTTCCCACGTCAGCTTTAACACCTGTACAGACACCACACACAAACACAAATGTAGATTCAATTTGGGGATACGTTTGTCATTTCACGAAAGAGAGGGGCATCAAACGAGGGAGACGATATAATGTGGTGCCCAGAATCTTACCTGGATCGCATTTTATCTTGCACTTGCCCTCACAGCGCTGCATAAGCCTTGCTGAAATAGGAAAGCAGGCGCAATTAATCACCAGATTTCTAACATACGCCGATCTCAAACGGGTTACAAGAAACAATCCTAATCCGCAGGATCTTTAGCTATTAATGGAAAGAGATCACCTACGGCGCACAATTAAAAAAGGAAACAAGGGATCAAACACAACTTACTGTCCTTCTGGACACAGCCCGTCGAACAAGCGTCGAAACAGTCAGTGACCGCCGGCACGACCCTCTCCACCTGCGATGAGATCACAAACAGCACCAACACTAACGCCGTTATCTTCTCCATTTCTTTTCTTCCAGCACCTGCGTTTCATCCCCAACCCCATCTCAACTCCTTAAATAGAGACTGTTCTGGAAACTTGCCACTCGATTAAACTTTAATTGCGAAAATACCCACACCACTTTTTGTCGTTGTGCGAGAACCCTACCCACAGTTTGAGAAAATGGCCGGGCAAAATTCTTGCACGCTGATTAAGAAAATGGCCGGTGCCACTTGCTTCTCTACTTCGTTTTCAGGGAAAATTGGTTTTTAGTGATGATTTTTAAAAATACTCCACACCTAACTAAAAACGAGTGATACCCTTTTGGAAATAATTGTGAATCAATATTGTTTTACTGTTCCTCCTGAAAGACTTTCCAAAAATACCCTCAACATCTTGTAAAAGATTTGTTTGTTATAATGGTTTAATGAAGTTTAAACGTATAATGAGGGCATTTTTGGAAGAAGACTTGGGTGGTAAAAAACAAAACGATACTTATTCTTAATTATTTTTAAAATTATCACTAATTCATAATTACCGAATTGAGTAACTGAATCAGGATTATGTTCATAAAGTAACACTAAAAACAAATCCTAAGCTAACACAGCAGATTCATCGGAACCTCAAAAGTATTCGTGAGCAAGAGCTTATTTTTACCAAGGCTTCTTCAACTAGCCAATTCTCCCTCTTGGGATCTTCCTCCAACAGAATCAATGGCGTCATGGCTAACTCGATCCTCTCCCATTGCAGGCATCTATACTCGTGCAGGTCTTGTGAGTTGTGAACCCATGCATGTGATGTAACCCGGGCAAGTAAAGACACGGGCGTCCCCACGTGTCCAGGCGATATTACAGGAAGATTGCAAAAGATTTTGAGAGGCCGGCCGGCTGTCAATATTTTCAAATATCTCCAACGTTAACTTACTAAATATACGATCTCCTATATGGAAGTTAATTAGAATCGTAATCTTTGTCAGAAAGTTTACTTGCTATTTAATAAGCTCCAGTATCTCCTCTCCTTAAACTCTAAAACTTCCTTTAATTTCTGTTTTTGACGCAGCGGGGAGAAGTCGCTTGAGGGAGAATTCCATTACAGCGAGGTACTTTCTTCCTTTGTTGTACTTTCTTCCTTTATTGCAGTTCTCTTTTTGGAAAAATCTCCCGTTTAATCTTTGTTCTCTCTCTAACAATGGCTTCTACAAGTTAGGGATCCTTCTTCTAGTAGCTTAAATTCTTTTTGTTCCTATTAAAAAGAAGAAAAAAATTCCGATGATTCCATTTTCTAACGTGGGACGCCATTAATTGCATCTCTCCTCACAAACAAGCCATTACAAAAGAATCCCTTAATCTCTCCTCTCTCACCGCCAAGCTTAGCATCCTCGTGTTTTACTTTCACACACATCGAAGCTTCTTCTTCCCCACTGTAACAAAAAATCAGTTTCTCCTCCATTTTCTCAAGATCTAATCCAAATCGAACCCCCTCTCAGACTATCAACGAGAAAACTCCATTACCAAGTAGCGTTAATAGCGATCGATAGAGAATGAGATTCTTTTTACAGAAATTAGAAGGTTTCTTCCAAACAAATAAAACCCATACCAGTTTTCACAATTTCTCGCTCTCGATCGTCTGTATCTCTCTTGCTAGATTTCTTACTTTTGATTTGTTTAACAGGAATCCTTATCTGCATTGTTAGAATCCATATATGGGTCGCGCAAAACTCAACCTGGAGTTCATAAGCAAGGAGAAATCACGCAACGTAACGTTTCAGAAACGGATTAAGGGATTAAAGAAGAAGAGCTACGAGTTCTCTACACTATGCGGGGTTGATACATGTATGATAATTTACGGACCTAAACAAGGCGATAATCCGGTTGAAGCAGAGATATGGCCTGAAGACTCGGAGGAAGTTCGAAGAATTATTGCAAGGTACAAAGAACACAGCAAGGAGGATCGTGGGAGGCGAAGCAGCGATCTCTCTGACTACTTAGAGGACAGGAAGAAGAAGATCAAGGAAGAACTTGGTAAACTGCAGCGACATAACAACGAGTCGAAGTATCCTTCCTGGGATGATCGTTTGGATGAGTTCTCTGATGATCAGTTGAGAGAACTTGTAGCTGCACTGAAGCACAAGCTTGAGGCTGTGAAGCTGAGGATTGAATTTTTCAAGGGGAAGCGAAGTTGCTTCGAGGATGTAACAGGATTGATTGATTACTCCGCCCCATTATCCATTAATTTTAACCCTTCTTCTTCTTCTTCCTCTTCTTCTTGTAACCTGTCGAACATATATCAGAGAAGCACGGGATTGGATATGATGCAGCATCAACCGATGACTCAGAAGCTTTGGCCGGAATACTCAAATGAGCAGAGCCTTCTGTTGGATCCTATCCCAATGATAGCTCCATTGAATGTGATGAACTATACAGATTGCACTCAGCAGTTCTTTGGTGGGTGTACAGGCAACCTCCATAATCCGCCATTAAGGAGTCCGTTTGGCTACAATTCGACTTATGGGACACTTGAAACTGTGGACTTTAATGCTCCCAGATCGTTGCCGCCGTGCTATTATAGTTCAAATATGCAACCGATGCCGCCATATTTGCCAAGCACTTCACAGATTCACGAGTCTCAAGTGAGAGAGTTCTGTAATTTCGAGGATCTTCAGATGAAGCATAAGAGACAGAGGTACTAGCTAGCTAGTTGGTTTCTATAGATTTGCTTTTGGTTATTGGAATTCATGCAATAGCACAGGATTTTGATTAATTTCAGGTAGAAGACTATTCTTTGTTGATTATTAGAAGATACTCGAACTGCCATGAAAACCAATGTTTTCAGGTCTATCACTTCATCTTGTACATTTAATTACTACGACAATATTAATGCCTTAGGATTTCATGCGGCATGTGTTTCTTATTACAGAAAAATTCCGTGATTGGTTCTTGTGATTTTGTTTTGCAAGTACTCTGATTTTGTGCGATGAAGATTGTCTAAAGATGCAGAACGAATGAAGCGATATCATCTGTTAATTTAGCGACAGTAGCTGTTAATCTCTAACAGTTAGACAGGGAGATCTTCCAAGACAATCTTATCTTTGTGGGGTCCTGGCTTTTTGATGACATTATAAGTTGTTTCATCCTTTGGATCCTCTGCTTTGCCCACAATAGTATATAGAATCCACTTATTATCAACATGATCCTCTTATGCTGTTTAACACAAAATTAAAAGACAGATTAAATCTTAAATAAAAGATATTCTTTTAATCATTTTAATTACATAAATATTATTTTAATCATTTATTAGCATGATTATGAAAGGTCCCAGTGGATGTTGTACCTCAACAACGATATCATATCTCGATCTTCTAGATATTTCTCTTCTTTATGTAAAACATAAATACACATCGTCATCACACCAACGGTGTTTGTGACTATACATGCAGCTTCTAACATATACATATACAGGATTTTTATTAAGGGTGGACAAGGTAAATATTTAAACTAAAGATGGAAGATAAACGGTTGTGATTAGAAGGATAACGGGGCAAATTCAAAATTTTAGGATGGGCAAAACTGTCTATACGTTAAATACATAATAAAGTTTAACAATTTTAGGTTGGACAGTAAATGGAGCTCCGCCCCTCTCCTCCTCCTCCTTAGTCATGGAAAGCCATTACAGGACGACCATCCGAAGCAATCACCGTATTATTATTGCCATTCACGTTAAGATTATTAACGTAGCCATTGTCATTTTCTTCTGGAGGTGACGAGTACTCGACAACAACAACCTCCATGGCTTCTCTCGAGCTCTTGGACGGTATTAGCTCCATCAATGTCTTCGCCTCCTTAAGCTTCCCCCACAGTACCATGTACAAACCACCTATTATCAACACTGACCCCAATACGCTGTTTCCAAGTATACCCAAAAAGACAAAGAAAAGAAAAAAAGAATTGTTAGTACATAAATTAATAATGAAGATGGTGACGGGGGTATCATTGGAATTGAATTTACAATGCATGAAATTAATAGCTAATCCGAACCTTCCAAGGTACAGCTTTTCACCCAGAACCAAAGTCCCCACCACTACTAAAATCACAAGCACCAGAGGATTAAAAACTGATACAAAAACTGGTCCCTTGAGTCTTACACACCATGAGATCAACGTCACCACCAACCCGAATGCAGCCGTCCCCTACAGCCGCAGCCCATATAATGCAAATAATATTATCGGCCCCCACAAATCAAAGAGAAAGAAAATCTTATATCTAACGAGAATATGTCCATTGGGAAGCGTGCCAATAACTAGGCATGATTTTTTCAAAAAGCTTTTACCATTTGTTGGTAAGACATAATTAATATAGAATTAAATTAGTCAAAACTTTGTCTATTTGTTTAAAATTTAGACGGTAGCAAAACCGTCCCTCCCTCTACGTGCAATACTGCACGTGGACTCTGCTAGTATAATATGAAGAGCAAGGGATAGTAATTTATATGGATTCTGATTGCATGGCAAGAAAACAATCTTACCAGCATTAAACTACTCTTATGTCTCAACAACTCATACCCACATTAGCTAAAACGTACCGAGTAAACCGCAGTGAGCAACCTAATATTCCATCCAAGCCTCCATCGTTCCCACTTTGCCTTCTCAATGCAAAGAGCAAAGACAACGGACTGGATTGACCCCATCAACATCATAAGAGTGGTGCTTGAGTAATGGCATGGATATCTCTCGCTCATCTTCGTCTGTGTTCATGGACAGCCAAGATGCATGAAAGGGACTCTAAGACGAAAATATGATGCTTAGTAGTGATGGTAAACACAAGCATATCTGCAAAGACAAGTAATGATCATTTGCAGCGTAAAGTCAATTTACGGCATGTACAGCAAGACATAATGATGCAGAGCTTACGGATTATTCACTTTGTAGGCCCCACATTAATGTATCTTGTTGTATATGCTGTAAATGAGATTTGCGCTAACGCGATTTACAGTCATCATCATCATCATCATCAAAGACTACTCTCTAAACATTGGATCACCTGAATTATTAACCAGATTGCATAAGAGAAACAACTGGCTGCAGCAAGAAATGAGCCCAAGACACGATTACCCGAATCCCCATTTGATTTTGCCATGTGGCCTCCTCCTTCATGGCCATGACGTAGGATGTCAATATTGGTCGACCAGATGTGGACCTCCACTCCTTTGTACAAAGTGAGGATCATTGCACCAACTATTCCTAGCATAGTGCCAAGCACCTTAACTTTGCCTGCTGTCGTCCTTATAGAGAGCCACTCCATCCTTGTCAGTCAACAAGTACAGTTAGGATCATCAAAACGGGCACCATATCACAAATAATCTTGCACAGGGGACATATATATATATATATATATATAATTAATTTGAAAAAGACAGTCACGGGGTTCAGTGCTTAGCTGATCTACCTGAACAAGACAGCCATGATAAAGGTCACAGCTGGACCGAGGTTAGTCATGGCCGAAGTAAACGTTACAGATGTTAATGCCAAGCTAGCCACGTATAAAGTTTGACTCAAGGATCCCCTGAAAGTGTAAACCACAAAAAAATCATTTAAAATTTTAAAAAGAAGCATCAGGAATCTTGTAGTGGGGATACTTCAGCCTCACAAATTAAGCAACACTTCCTCCTACTGTGATGGACTGAACCCTAAAAGCTTCTGAAGAAGAAACCTGATGGGTACAAGGAGATGATGACATACCCAAACAGTCCACATAAGAATGCTTGAAAGACCACTGGCCATGTCAGTTTTGGTCTGCTTTTCCTGCAAAGAAGGAATAAAAATTGAGAGAACAGATTAAAATCATGAAAGGAAAAGTAATTAGTTCAGCTTCTGAAATAAAAAATTCCTACAGGTAACGACGATTAGCTTTGCATGAGAAGCAACAAGACATGCACACATAGTAATACAAAGAGAGAGTAGACATAGAGAGAGGAGAAAGATTTTCCTATTTTCTATATAAAGGGTTCTGAGTAACCTTGATGGAGACAGAAAATTAAAAGCTGCTAGCTAGTCATTAATTTTATACATACTTTAAGACCTGAAGATCAAATCTCCGAGAGTATCTTGAGTTAAATTAACTAAAGTTAATCAAAGAAGAGAGCCCAGATAATCATATTTTGTTAGCACCAAAAGAAAGGAAGTTATACCTCTCAAAAAGCCAAGCAAGAGGAGCAACAACAGCTGTTGCCAAGATATGTCTGTAAGCCACCAGAATCATCAAGCTCATTCCGTCGTTTGCAGCCAACTTATATAACACATTTAATCCGGCAAACACGACCTGAACGAATATCATAACCATGGTTGGCTTCAATCCCTGTAGAATGCCCCAGACGTTGCCAGCCATGCTAAAGTATTAATTAATCCTAGCAAACAGCACCACAGATGGACAAAAAGAAAGATCACAAGCGAGAAGAAGTAAAAGCTTCCTCTGTCGATATCTAGCTAGCTAGCTCAATCGTTCAGATTTAAAAACAAAAAGATCACAAATGGCCTTTTATAAGCACGTAAGAGGACAGATCCAAGATGGGTTGAAAAGTAACTTTGAGAAGTTATATCAATCGGATAACCCTGATGACGAGTTTCCACCACTTAACTTTCTTTTCTGCTTTTCTCTTTTAAAACAAGATGTAACATTTTGTAGGTTTTTAATGTCAACTTTATGTGTGCTTAACCTGTGTACTTTTTGTACATCTATAGAAATTGCTCGACTAACTTGCTCATTGGTTAATGAAAAGAATTTGGCAGTACTGCAAGTTTAAAGGGAAAAGGTTGAAAGTGAGATAAGGTATGTAGATGGGGAAGGGAATCTTGCTAAATAATAAATCACAAATAGAATAGGTTTTCCAAGAACATATTGACACGACCCAATTGTAACATATTTTTATGCGGAAAATTCAGTCAGCTTTTTGTGTTTTTTGTCTGTCACAAATATCCCTTGGCGATTTAAGAATAACTACATTAAATTGCTAAATCCATTTAAGTTTTAACAATCTAATACTTAGGGAGGATCATAAATCAAACAGAACTATGAATCATATGAATATAAGATGGTGATGATTAATTTTTACGTCATCCACCACAACATCTTTTACAGATTTTAAAGCTCCTAGACTCTTTAATTTATTATATATTGAAGGATTAATGTCACATGTATAGTGCATGTCTTTCCCCTAATTTATGTCTATATCTATATCTATACCTATATCTATACCATATATAAAAAGAACACAGGTTTGGGAAGTGTGCCATAAAATATTCCTCTGTTTCCGACAATAACATTCTAATGTCATTTTGTCTTTTTATATTTATGTGGGTGACTTTGTCCTTTTCATTTTTCACTTTCTAAAAGAAATCCTTCAATAGTTACTCATCCCTGAAGTGTTATAACCTTTTTATAAACCATCATTTTTTACTTTACAAAAGATAATTTCTTATCCTCCCTTACATGTCCTAAAATAGTTTTTTACATTTCTCACTTTCTAAAAATACTCTTCAACAATTTTGCATCTCTTACATGTCCTAAACTTTTTTATTTACTAAGTGCAATACTGCAAGTGCACCTTGATAGTAATATTTATTCAAAGTTGAGTTTCGCCAAATTAATACATTGCTTTTCTGCAACGTAAGAAGAGCACCAACAAACTTTTTTTATTCTTTGTCTTATTTGTTTAGGACATAAAAGGTGATGTGTTGCTTCCTAACACTTTTGGTTTATTTGTTTAGTAAACGAAGGCATGGAATCTGGGAAGTCTGCTTAAGCCCAACGCGATGCAAGCGAAAACGGTTTCGGATACTGAACTGGTAAAATCAAGGTGACTTTTTTGATAATCCACAATGTTCTGCAAACACCATTTTTAACATTTCAATTAACAAGAACTAATATATCGATCCCTTTAGTTTGATTTTGGCAAAAAAGTCCTTAATGGAGGAGGCAATATCTAAGACTCCTTGAATTTGAAAAAGGTCTTTCTGTAATGGTGGAATGGCCAGTCACAAACATCTTAACGCTTTCCCCAGTTTGGCTGCTTCTGACTTTATTGATTTTGAATCTTAATTTGCAAAGGCATTCTGCTCGATCACCTTTATAGCGATTAACCCAATCCTGCATCGGAAACAAATGAAATCCCGGTAGGGTATATGAGTCAGGAAGAACACTTAGCGGATAATACCTCACCGAGTTGGATCGTTACAAATGATATCGGAGTTAAATCCGTCTGTGGTTGGTGTGGGTCTTGGCATTGCCCATGTGAGATAGTTGGACCGAAGAAGACAGGTCCGGTGGTGATGGCTGGCAAGATTCTAGACGACTCATCCAAAGCTTCTTGACAGTGTTACTCTCACGGTCTCACCTTCTAGCTATTATCAGCACAAAATACAAGAAAAAGCTTAACAATTATAATAATGGATACTCATTCAGTACTAATCATGTGAAAATAGAAAAAGCAGAACAATAATGCAGTTTGATCGAGTTTGCTTTCTTTGCATCCACTGATATTCTCCTGTTGGCATTATATATTGTCACCTGCTTCATTAATCTTCTTCGTCATCACTTGCTGAAGTGTAATGCACTGCTTATCGCTATCAATTTCTTGTCATTTGTTTGGCTTTTCCTCTCTCTCCTCGCTCTTCCTCCACAAACGACTACAGGCACCTCCCACGTTAGCGCCACCAATACTGCCCCAGAAAAAAACGCCTCTCATCGAATGCAGCATTAATGCGCTGATCTGGCGATTACTAAAATCCTAGTAGGATACATTTCAATCACTTAACATTAAATAAAAGAAAAAGTTGTCTTATTCTCAAAATCTGAATCACAAGATGCTGAAAGTTATTCACATCAACATCATGCGCAAATAAAAACTAAAAAAGCATATGGATTCATGCTGGTCTATTCTAGAGTGAGCGCCACACGCAGAATGAAATCTTCTGCCATATTTACCTTAATTGCCTCCTGTTTTGATCATGAGATCGATGCTGCCGTGTGAAGCATCTCACGGTCATTGGTTTTTCATGTGGGTTTCATTTGGAACATTTACAATAATAAAAAAACACTGATGATGAGATGCTATACATAATAGCAATTTATGGTCAAAGCAGGGGCAATTAATTAAGGTAAACATAGTGAAAGATCTCATCTCACCACACACACAAGGCCAGATGGGCGCACTGTGAGACCATTTCATTGATCCACACATGCGAATGCTAGGTGTGGCCAAGTTCATGGCCGCGTACCACAAGGGCCCAATTAAGTGTGTAGGGTGGGTCCCTTTTTTGTTTACAAATATATACTTTTAGGCTCCATTTGTTTTGATGTAAAGTTTAATGTGGAAAATGTTTTCAAGGTAAAATGGGGGTTTTCACTTGTTTGTTTTCATGTAAAATATAATACGAAGTAAAATGGTTTTCCTAAAAGATAGCTCTTTTCCGGAAAATTACTTACCATTGAAAATCCTGTATGTCATTTTCCGGAAAATGACTTACCATTTAAATGTAAAGGTGTTACTCGGGTCGGTTCGGTTCAAGTTGAGGTCAACCCAAGACCAAACCAAAAAAAAATTGCACTCAATCGAATCGAACCAAATTATATGAAATCAATTCAGTTTGGTTTTGTTCAGGTTAGACTAATACATGCTTGTGCTCAAACAAGGGTATTGTTTGTAATAGCATCAATGCTTAAAGGTAATCTTTCAAAATTTAATATATATTGTATTATATATATAATATATTAGGTTGGTTCGGTTCGGTTTGGTTTAGGTAAATATGTGAATTCAGTTTGGTTCAGTTTGATCGAGTATCAAACTCAAAACCGAATCTAATTAGTTCAGTTTAGGGATTTTGGACCGAAACCAAACCGAACAACTATAAAAACTGAACCAAATCAAATCAAACTAAACCGAACTAATAAGTTACATGAAAACTGAACAACTATAACTAGACCAAGTTGCACCCCTATTGTAATGTATATCTTTCTGTTAAGTTTTCCTTGATCATTTTCATTTATTCCAAACATAAGAAAATGAAAATTTCTCATTTTTAATTCTATTTTTCAATGTCCATTCAAATAGTTGAAAAACTTTGATTTTCTTGAAAATATTTTCTTATGTAAATATTTTCCAAAAAAACATGTTTTACATTGGAGCCTTAGTAAAGGACAAAAAGGATTTTCGGAACTCTTTTGTCCAAATATCTAACTTGCACAAAAAGCTAGAGAACCCATAAGTCATTCTAAACTCTCAATAGATCGATCTGACTCTTAGTCTCTATCTTATATAGAGAAAGTCCATTAAAAGATAGATTTGAAATAATTAAAAACACATAAAACAATGTTGTCAAAGCCACCACCTTATAACTACTTCTATCTCCCCTGCCTTATGCGCATGCATAAAGCACGTTGACAAAGCCACCGCCGTATAATTTAATTTGCCTTTGTATTGGATAGGTATAATTATTCTCAATGAAAAGAATATTATCTAGATTTGCACTTAAGTTCTTGCTTTCTTTCAACAAGTCACCAATAAACTTCTTTTAGCAAAGAAGTCACCAGGGTCTGCCTCAACCCTCCTCCCACCGTTGGAGTGCCACTAAGGATATTCATGCCTTAGTGGGTTTTCTTAAAATAAAAAAAAAACTTCTTTTAGCAAAGAAAAGACCCTAGTCCAATATGTATAATCATTGTTGAGATATTGTATTTGGACCATTTAGTATGTATGGTTGCATCTTTACCTAACCGCTTAAGATTTTGTATTCGGACCCTTTGGTATAAATAGTTGCACCTTCACCTATCCGCTTAAGCTTTTAGGTGAAATGATTAACACGGTATCAGAGTAGGAGGTCTTGTGTTCAACTCCTGGGCGAATTGCCTTGTATTTATTTAACAATCATATAATACATATTTATAGGAAAATTGAATCTTTTATACCCAAAGAAAATGATTTCAAACGCAACTTACGTTAGCGTATAAAACCGCTTCACTTGGAAGCGCTTGTAAAAAATGGGAATACAACTGATATTCATATACATATTGAATATGAAGGGAATTTCATTTTGTTGTTACTATATCATTTTGTTATTTCTTCCGAGCTCTTGGACACTATCAGCTGCCTCCTTCTGCTCATCTCCATAGCACTTTGCACCAAAGGAAGACGACATTCATTAGCACAAACGAACGTTAACCTCATCCCCCACTAAAAAATGCGTTCTAAACTATCAGAATACCGCTAGTCTTGCTTCTGCTGCTCCTTCTTGGCCCTACTTAGGTTCCTCTACCAGCGAGTTAATATCCGAGGCATCGATAGCCATTACAGGGGGACCATCTGAAGCAACAACTGTGTTGTTAGTGGCGTTTACGATTTGATTATCACTGTGGTCATTGAGTTTCTTCTCAGGGAGTGAGGAGGCAACGACGACCTCGATGGATGCCGGTTCTTTCGAGCTGTTGGACGGCATGAGCTGCGTTGTTCTCTTCATTTCCTTAGCTTTGCCCCACAGTACCAAGTACAACCCTGGAACTATCAGCACTGCCGCTAATATGCTGTTTCCATACATAATTACGTAAACATTGCTTAGTACTAGAAAATACAAAGAGGGTGACTAATTTACAATGCATGTATGAGATCTTTTTGTACCTTCCAAGGTGTAGCTTTTCGTCGAGAACCAAAGACCCAACTACTGCTACGATCATAAACAGCAAGGGATTGAAGGTTGATACGAACACCGGACCCCTCAGCCTTACACACCATGCGATCAACACGATCATCATCCCGGATCCCGCAATTCCCTACAGCACGAGCGCGGCATGCATGTAAGATACAACCCCCACTCAAATCAAAGAGATGGACATGCACTCAACCATTCAGACTGTTGTGTATGTGACTTGAATTCAGTCATGTTTATTGTACACTCAACCCCAGCTTATGCGGGTTCAGTTGGGGCTTCTCTGTGTATGAGGGGTATTTTTATAATTTTCTATGTATCTTGTATAAAACCAATTCACTTTCTGTGGTGGCTCTATCTGTAGTCTTTAAGTGAAGCCTCCATAAGATGTAAACACGTGTCCTGTGGATGCAAACACGCAACTAACAGTTTTCAGCCACAGGATATGTGTTTGCATCCTGTGGAGGCTTAACTTAAGGGCTGCAGATAAAAGCCACCATAGGAAGTGATCCGATATAATACCCAAAGTTAGGGTTTCTAGTCGTAATGTTGAGAGATTGTGTTGCTTTTGACCAGAGGGTTGTATGTTTGTAACCCTATTTCACAAAGATTAGGAAAGGAACCCCATCATCCGTGGATGTAAATCACATCTCTTGTTTATTTTAATTTCTGTTTCGTTTATTGTTCTTCCATTCGTTTTCTCAACACAGACAAACTTAGGGACCCAATGAGAGATAAAACTTACTGAGAAAGCCACCGTGAGCAACCTAATGTTCCATCCGAGCCTCCATACTTCCCAATTTCCCTTCTCAATACAGATTGAGAAGATGACTGACTGGACTGATGCCATGAAAGACAGCATAGCGGTGCTCGAATAATAGCACGGGTACTTGACACTCATCTTAGCCTGGATGGATAGAGAGAAGGAGATGTGAGGGGTTAGTTAATTAAGGTAACAAAGACATAATCTCGTGCATGGTTGGTTATCGTCTTGGATATATCACCTGAATTATCAACCAAATTGCAAAAGACACACACATGCCAACAGCATAGAATGAACCCAGTAGGCTATTACCAGGCGATTTTGCCACGTGGACTCCTCCATGATGATTATGATTTAGGAGGTTGATATTGGTTGACCAAATGTTGATCTCAACTCCTTTGTAGAATGTAAGGATCAAGGCTCCGCCTATCCCTAGCATCGTCCCAAATACCTTAGCTTTTCCCGATACCGTCCCCAAATCCAGCCTCTCCAACCTTTATTCAATTAATCCCACAACAGATAATTTAATTTCTTATGAACTAATAAAGCACTGGAGCTAGCATAATTTTCATGTCTTTATGTTTTAAATATTAGAATACTTCCTATATATATATATTTTGAACAATGAAAGGTTCAACCTTAAATTTCACCTGAAAAAGAGAGCAATGATGAAGGTGATAGGTGGGATGAGATTAGTCATGGCCGAAATAAACGTTACAGAAGTTGATGCAAAGCTAGCCACATATAAATTTTGATACAACGATCCCCTGAAAATTAAGAAAAATAAAATCGAAATAATGAAGGTATTACTAGATTCGCTTAAAATCTTGATCACACTTGTGCATTTATAAAATTTTTGTATGAAGTAAGAAGGCGATCATGACTTACCCAAATAACCCACAAAAAAAAGATTGAAAGACCAGCGTCCATGTCAGTTTTGGTCTGCTTTTCCTGCAAAAAGAAAATTAAAAAACAAAAGAGTAGATTAAAATAAAATAAAGAGAGAGAGAGAGAGAGAGAATGAAAACTAAGAAAAAGAAGGCTTTGGAAACCATGCACCAATTTGAAGACTGTTTATGATCAAAGAAAATCCTGGGTGGAAATTAAATCTCAGGAACTAGCCAATAGGCTATTGATGATTAACTTTGAATGGGTAGCAAATAGACATGCTTAATAGCACAAGTACAGGAAACAGGGAAGAGAAAAGATTTTTCTATTTTCTAAGTTCAAATATCCATTAGGACTACAAAAGTTATATCTAGCAAAACCCAAATGCAGATAAAATAAAGAGCAGTTAAGCTAGCATTGATAGAATTAGCCTTCAGATTTTAATATTCTCAATTACTGATCGAAGATCAAATCTTCAAAGGACCTTCAAATTAGCTAGCCTAGCTATTGGACCAAAAACGGAAAAAGGAAACAGAATTAAATTTACCTCTCAAAGATGAAAGCAAGAGGAGCAACAAATGCTGTAGCGAATATATATCTGTATGCCACCATAACTGTCAAGCTCATTCCGTCATTTCTAGCCAATTTATAGAGAACATTCACACCAGCAAACACGAACTGAACCAACACCATTGCCATTGCTGGCTTCAAACCATGCAGAATGTTGCAGAAATTACTAGCCATGTCCCCTAAACAGTAAGAGAACTATAAAGAACAAGCGAGAACTTGGACAAATTAAAGCCTCCCCTTCTCGACTTCTCCCTTGGTATTATCGATCGTTAGGAGATTTTGCTTGAATTGAAAGAGGAGTACATGCAGCACCTTTTTATACACACATGGAGAGACAAACTTAAAAGAGTTGGGATGCGACCTGGCCAGAAGGTTCTACTATAAAGCGTCTGCAGCCTTGTTTTACTCATGAAATTAAATTTTTTTTTAATGAACATCCAGGGTTAGGGTTGCGCCATCTTAATTTCCCACGTCACCGCATATATCATCTTTCACAGGGACATGTGTGCGCAGTGTGCAAGAGGAAGACATTGCAAGCCTCTAAAACGATGGAATTATGGACTTTTGAGTGATGCTGACTAGGAGACTTAATAACAACTTCCTGGAATTTCCAAGGTCCACACAAGTTAGAATGTCTTTCAAACGTGTCGAAATTAATTAAGAAGAGTCGTACTGATACGAACATTTGCAAGTAATGTATCCGTACGTCTACCCGTCCTGATTAAGATAATGGAAAGAAGAGTGATATAGCAGAATCATTATATATATATTACTACCAAAAAAAAAAAAGAAAAGAATGATTATATATATATATATATATGTTTGTGGGATTATCAAAAAGGAACTTTGCATCAACCAATTAATTCAGTTTTTGAAACCAAATTCTCTTCTAACACCTGCTTCGACCCACTTCACCGATTTTCAAACTTTTGGGCAACGAAAGTGTTAAGAAGCAGCACATTTGGTGGCAATCTGCCTTTCAGCTTTATTGAAAAGCAATGCACTAATTAATTTGGTGAAACACAACTGAAAATATATATGTATTAATATACTGGGCTTTCACTTGGTGGCATCAGTCCACCTTTTTCTTGAATTAATCTTCCAAAACAATGCTTTCACTTTTCCTTAATTAATTTGTTGATCTCATTCGAACGTCGAGAACATAGAAGGCGAAATATTAAAAGCAGCAGTCAACTATACCATCAATTGCTGTTTACAAAAACAGAAAAAAATAAAAGAGACTGCAGCACTGAATGCTTTTTTTTTTTTGGTGGAAAGAGCAAAATTATTTATTTATTTCGTAAATAATATACATGTCGAGCATCATAAAAAATACAGGATAGAAAAAAGTGAGGGGGTTTCGTAACCCACAAACATGGATAATGATCAATTGCGAAATTAGCCAATTGGTCCGCTGCACAGTTGCCTTCACGAAGAGTATGGTTCACCTTCACGTGAGTGAAAGAAGTCCATAAGGATTTGATGTGGTCTATTGTTGCTGTCAACCGCCAAGGAGGAGGTGAGGTTGGGTGTTGTAGAAGATTGATAAGTGCTTGAGAATCTCCTTCTATTATCACATTAGAAAACCCACTTGCGCGAGCTAGCTTCAGTGCTTCTAGTGCTGCTTGTGCCTCTGCCTGGATTGCAATCTGTGCCTCACAAGTCGCTGCCACAGCTGCCAAAAATTGACCATTGTGATCTTGAGCTATAACACCAATCCCGGCTTGACCTGTAGAGTGGCGAAGAGCTCCGTCAAAGTTGATTTCATAGAAGGATGTAGGCGGGGAATTCCATGCAACTTGAGTCTTTTCCACAGTTGTGGAAGAAGGGAAAGACGTAATCTTTTTCAACTCAAGTTCTTGCTGTAACTCCTTGAATCGCTTAATAACCTGAAAAACGTTATGAGAATAATTATCAAATAAGACTTTGTTTCTGTGATTCCACAAGACCCACCCAAATAGAGAAATGGCAGCTAGAATTTCATTGATATTAGAGCTATAACACCAATCCCGGCTTGACCTGTAGACTGCAGCACTGAATGCTTGACTAGCTAGGATCCCACTCTCCGCAGTTAATGAAAGTAATTAGAAGGATGCACCAGTTACGCCTATTTTTTCATGTGGGGTACCATAGTTTTAGCCTTTAGTTGATACGCGTAAGTAACTCCGACTGCTATTGAGGTTAGTTGCTTCCGGCCGGTTTTATGGAAGGCTTTTTTATTAATTAATTTCATTTCAGGTTTAATGGAAGGCTATTGGGCTTTCCTCTTAAGCCTTCAATTGAAGTCTAGCTACGCACTAAGAAGCAACCTCTGATTAAAAGCAGCAATAAGTCAACTTGGAGTACGTACAGTGGAGCAGATTTGCTTAGTAAACAAAGACGGTACCTGATCAGATGAAGTGGGTTCAAACCCCATGTGAGCAGAACAACAGAAATTGTGAATAGATTAATCCATCTCCTTCAGATGGTTCCATGTGATACACCAGAGTAACTTCAGCTTGCATTTTTCCAATATGGTTTTTCTCTTACAGTTTTGTTTGATGCATGAGATGCCCTTTATTGCTAATTGACATTAAGGCTGCGTTTGGTAATGCTTTTCAGAAGTATTTTTTTGCTTTTGAAAGCAAAAAATTGCTTTTAAAAGCAAAAGTATCGTTTGGTAATGCACACGAGAAGCAATTTACTAAAAGCAAAGAAGTAATTTTATTGCTTTTCACCGGAAGCAACAAAACGTTGCTTCTCAATTTTTTTACAAAATTGCTTTATTGCTTTCAAAACCCCTCGATACCCTATTGTTTTATTCCTGTATTAAAGATGATGCCTCTATACTCACTTAAGAAGCAACAACGTATTGTTATTGCTAGAGCCGGCAAAATGCCACCCAACTCGACGGGTCAACCCGATTATAAATGGGTTGGGTTGAGCCGTTTATTAATTGGGTTGGGGAAACCCCAACCCGCTAGTAATCGGGTCAACCCGATTATGACCCGCCAACCCGACAAGTAACCCAATTAAAAAAAAAAAATGGCAAAAGTATCATGTTTCGACCTGATTAACCCCAAACCCGGTACAACCGGATCCAATTAACCCCCCAACCCTATTTTAATAATATTTTTTGAAAAATAACAGTAATCGGGTCAACCCGATTATGACCCGCTAACCCAATAAAAAAAAAAGATGGCAAAAGTATCATGTTTCGACCCGATTAACCCCAAAACCCGACCCGAACCCGATACAACCGGATCCAATTAACCCCCCAACCCTATTTTAATAATATTTTTTGAAAAATAAAAATAATAATAAACAGATTGGCGGATTGGGTTTGGGTTGGAGGTTTTCCAACCCGCCTTAATTTAGTCCAACAAGATTATGACCCGATTAACCCCAACCCGATTATTTGAATGTAATTAAATGACTATTTTATGAATCTTTTATAATATTGGACTTATATTTTTGAGTATATTTCTAAGTACAATACATAAATTGTGTACAATACTTTTATGAAAGCAAAAAGCAATTTCTATGTTACTGCAATTACCAAACATGCTTTTTTGCTTCTTAGAAGCAAAGCAAAAGTTTACCAAACGCATTTGCTTCAAAAAAAGATCTTTCGAAAAGCATAAAATTGCTTTTTTGCTTTCTTGCTTTTAGAAGCAAAAAAGCAAAAGCGTTACCAAACGCAGCCTAAGAATGTCAGCTAAAAGACAAGCTTAAATTGCCACTTTTCCCTGGCTGGGCTGCTTCTGATCTTCTTGGAACCCTGCTATTTCAAATCTTGTCTAAGCATCTTTCACTTTTTTTTTAAGGGAAAACCCACTAAGGCAGGAATAACCTTAGTAGCACTCCATCGGTGGGAGGAGAGTTGAGGCAGACCCTGATCTGTGTATTAATTCCAAAAAACAAAATACACCATTAGGGCCTTACCCCTGCAAAACAAAACATGAATAAAACTACTGCTTGAAAGCATACAAACCAGTTCTATCCTGAAACAAACAATTCTTAACTTTAGAAGGGAGAAATGAGATGGACTCATATATAATCTTGGATCAGTGATCACATCCTTCATTTGCAAGAACATCAGCTACAGTATTAGCTTCTCTAAAAACATGTTGCACAACCCTATTTGGGATGTTTAGTCTTCATTTGATCTCCTTCCACCAAATCAAAAATTTCCATGGGATTGAAGCCAACCCATTTAATATGTCAACCAGAAATTTTGAATCAGATTCAATTACCAGATCTTGAAAACCATAGCTATTTGCCAAATGAAGGCCATTTCTTAGAGCAAAAAACTCAGTCAAGAGGTTAGATCGGAGTCCATAATGAGCTGAAAAACCAATAATAAATAAACCTGATGAGTTCATTGTTCTCTTTTACATGCAGGCAATTACAGTGTTTGTGATCTTAACAAATTAAAGGTTTCTTCTTCTTTACTTTGTTGGCAAGTTTGTTAATTACTAGTAAATTTTAGATATGTTAAATTACTCTTTAATTAGGAGTGATCAACATCCATGCTTGTTCTTCTTGTCTTTATAATCTCGGTCTTTTGCTGCTAGATAGCAAAGATTAGCACACACTAGGCAAAAGTTACAATATGCCTTAAACAAAATTTTCTTCAGAATATTTCACCTTTTATTATAATTGCTAAAAACATAAGAAAAAGCTTAATTGTTATATTACTTTTAGTTATGCAGTTCAAGTCTGCTCCTATATATATATGTAAACATTTATCTCCCAGTTCAGATACAGTTCAACCACAAATTTCAAAGCAATATCTGAAACTGAAAGTAGGGAAAAAGGAAACAAAAGAGAAAAAAGGGGTTATTAGTTTATTCTTTTGCTAGATTTGGAATAGGCAAGGTCTCCTTGTACAAATCTTATTGTCCATCCACTACAAAAAAGCAGGGCTCTAGCGGTGGGGGTTTAGTAGACCTTTAGCAGCGGTCTTTTAATGACTGCCGCTAAAGGTCATCCCACCTCCCTCTCTCTCTCTCTCTCTCTCTCTCTCTCTCTCTCTCTCTCTCTCTCTCTCACTCACCCTGGCCGATCTCTCTTTTCCGAAGTTTTATCTACGGTCTGTCTCACGAAAGGTCATCCCACTTCGGCCCTAATCTCTCTCTCCCCGATCTTCTCTCCATCTCTCTCGCCCTAATCTCTATCCTCGCGAAAGCTATCTTCTCTTCGTCTTTCTCGCCTAATCTCTCTCTTCCGACCTCTTCCATGTCCCATGCCCCTACGAAAGCCATTTATTCTGATTTGCCTTAATCAAAGCAAAATCGAAGCACTTTGGAGTCGTCCTCGTTTGGTGATTGGTGCACGTTAGCTTGATCTTTGGGTGAATGTGAGACATGGAAATGTCACTTAGATGACTTTCGATATCATCGCGCGGGGATTGATAAAAATAGAGAGTCGCCACCATTCAAGTTAGGGTGTGAATGGACACCAAATGGATCATAAATGCCAAATAGAGCCAAAGTAGCTCTAATTCAAAGGTAAATCCAGAGATCAGGTAAGGGGAATAGGTTATGAGCAGGGGAAGGTGTTAGGCACCCCTGCTCATCCGTACAAGACGGTTGTCATATGCTTGTTCATGCTCAAAGATTGTTTGCTAGCTAAAATTAATAAAAGAGTGCTTGAAATTAAGCACCATGTGTGTGATTCCTCCATATGAATAATCCAATAAACTTGGACTCTCTTTATGGACATATCACTTCTAGAACTTCATGAGTGAATAAAAATGGGAGTAAAACTTGAAGGAAACCGAGCCAAGGAAAATCTGGAAAAATCAGATTATAAAAACTTGAAAACTTGGATTGATCATAAATCAATTGATTTAAATTCAAACAAAATGAAACCAAGGCCATTTGAAAGCTGGCATGAAGTAGAATATTCAGTAAAAAAAAATCAGCTCATTCCGATTTAAAACAAGAGAGAAATACTCTATTGAAATCTGCTGTTATAACTCAGAAAAAGCGGCGAGTTAGCATTTTTGAAACTCTATTCGTGGAGTTTGGTTCCATATAAATCCATAAAAACTTGCATGGATGAAGTATGTGGTGCCATTTTTCAAACAAAATAGGCCTTACACCAAATTCTATCCATTTGTGACTTGTGTGACTTCTTGAACATGCCTTGAGGATCACAGATTAACCTAGAACTTTGTTACAAAGCAACTCTGAGTCAATCAGACACAAAAGCCACAAAACAAAACAAAATCTCGTGAAACCTATTGGAACAGAAAATAGAATTTTCAAGGAAAACACAGAGATAGAAATCACTTGAAATGGATTAAAAATGAGCAAATAGTGCTCAATCAAAGTGGCTAATTCAGCAATCTGGGGTGAACTGACCTATCGACTTTGAATAGGTGGTATAAAAAATTGGCTTCATAAAAATTGATGAAAATTTCCAAATATAAACTAGATAGTCTCATCTATCACATGTCTTTAGAATCACTCAAAAATTCATTCGGATGATGAAGTTATGAGCATTCTAAGACAGGCTATAGATGCTATCCTGTTTTTGAAAACTTTGAGTAAAAAGGGAAAACCAACGCATGTGTGCAAGTGAATTTGACCAAAACAACTTGAAAATCAGGAAAACCATCTCATGAAGTCCTAGAAATGTTGTTCTAGGCCTGGGATCTTAGATTTTCCATATTGAGCATGGAGAATCCGAGATCTAGCCCATTTGATGAAAACAGTGAAAAGTGTGTGAAGAAGTGTTGAAAATCATATTTCTAGATGAAAACAAAGATCAAATGCTATAGATCATAATGTTTTCTCCAGATTCAAATAAAAAAAGTAATCAACACACAGAAATAATATGCAACTCATTCAAAGTAGGTTCTAGCCTAAAGGATCCATTTCATCTTCTTTTTCCCCAGGCTCTCTCTTCACGTTTTACGGCTAGAGAGGATTCCAAGGTACTTTGGAAGAGGTTTGGGGCTACAAATAAACACAAACAGCCTTACACTATAGAAAGGTAGAAGATGGGAGTTGAGAAATGTAGATAGAAAGCTGGAAAATCAAATGGAGCTTTACTTGGGTAGCTTGAACACTTGAGGCAGCAATCCGGCAGAGTTTTCCTTCATCTTGCAGAGCTTCAGAGCTTCAAAATTATCAACCCTTTGCAAGAGGAGGACCCCTCTATTTATAGGCACAGCCAAGGGTAGAAAAGTCCCAAGGGTATGCCCATAAACCCTTTTAGATTATTCCAATTTCGCAGGTTTCGGAGGGTAAAACAGGGAGTTCAAGTCCTTAAGAGAGAGGTAATATGCGTAAATAAGGCTCAGAAATCGAGCATTTTTGCAAATGCACGAAACAAGCAAAACCATATACACAATGCGATTTAAGCCAAACCGTCACTTTGTATACGGTTTCAATGCAAATTCACCTCAACCATATATACAGAGCGATTCAAATTCAGTTACGCTCCTAATGATTGTTGTCGACGTGGCTTAACGGCCAAAGCTTCTAGAAGTCACGTGGCAACTCACGCAAGAAGCATGAACTTCAACCGTGCTATATGCATGGTCGCAACTGTATACATAGGGCGGTTGAGACTAATCTCTCAAAAACCGTATATATAGTGCGGTTAGCACCTTTTTTTGAGTATTTTTGAGTTTTTTACACATGTCAAAACTCAAATAAAACATTTAAAATTCATTTTGATTGTTCTCTTACATCGAAGTACAATTTGGGGTGTCTACAGTGAATGAAAAGCCAGCTGTAAATCATAGACTTGTGTGACCTAGAAATTAAATTATTCTTTCAATTAAATCTTGCATTAAAATATGCTAATTTTTATAACTAGTTAAAATATTTCTGCATTTGGGCTTTTTCTTGTGCATCGCCGCCCTGATTTGCTTTTCTTGTTGGTATGTTTCTTGTTGTAGTAGAAGCTCTGTTCTTATGAGTTACTGTCCCAAGTTTACATGAATAATTCTTTTAACACCTGAAATTTAAGGAAGTGCAGGTCTTTTCCCAAACAAATAGAAGGGCCCGATGGAAGAAACTTACAGGTACACTTCAGGTCTGGATTGTCTCTTCCTATATTTACAGGAAGGAAAGTAGAAGGAGAGCAGGGTGCTGCTATCCATATTGTCTTGCTTGATGTAAATACAGGTCATGTTGTAACAACAGGACCAGAGTCCTCAGTTAAATACTACACTAGAAACTATCAAAACTAATTGGTATCTCCTACTACTGTTCATGCGTTCTTTTAATTTTTTGACAGTTGGAAGTCTTATTTTATTTTTGCCCCTTTCTGAAGAAGCTGATTATGCGGCCAGAAGCAATTTGTACAGTCACGAACTAATTTATTGATATGAAAGGAGCATTGTATGTGAACTTGATTATTGAAACCCAATTTCTTGATCATGTACCAGGATTTGGTCTAGAAGGGAGTCAATGAGACATATATCCGAAGGACCAGACTTCTAGTATATTTACCATCACACTTTGCATTTGGAATGTATATGGCTTCTATGTTTTTATTATTGTTATTTTCTGCATGCTTGAACTATTTGTTGGTAGTCTATTGTTAGTTCTACAGTTCAGCGTGTGCTTGTACTGTTCTCCCTTTCATTTTCTTGAACCTTTTTTATTGTATTTCCCTCTTTTTCTTTTCTAACAAATTTTTCTTATTCATCCAAAAAGAGGTAAAGGGACAAGTTATTGTTGGTTCCTATTTTCAATCTACTTTTAGTGGCAGCTCATTGTAGTTGGTGATACCATTATTTTGGCATTCACCTATTGGCTTTGCAGCTTTCAAATTAAAAAGTTCAACTTATGCAGCCATCTTAATTAAACTTCAAATTTTTTTTCGTATTTATCTTATTTATATTTTTTTGGTGCAAGATCTATTTAGTTAATCAGTTCTTTCCATTGCTTGTATACCTATCTTTTAATGGTCAACCACTATTTTGCTTTTCTGTACCAATGATGATTTCTGTACTTGAACCATATGTTGCAGGCAGATAATTATGAGAAAGTATTTTCCCACATGAAAAAGGATGCTGAGATGCAGGAGCTTAGGAACATGGTTCAAAGCTTATCTAGATAGACATTTTTTCTTACTTATAGTTTGTGCAAAGATACTTTAGGATAAAACTTTGATAGCCAACTAATGTCTTAACATCTTTATATGTAGGTTGGTTGATAGCTAACTTATATCTTGACATCTTTATATGTAGGTTGGTGAACATTTTAGCCGATATAAGGCTCCTACAGAACCAGGGAAACGATATAATGAAGTAATTGTTATTATTAAATATTAATAGATTAGTAGTTTAACTTTAGGCTTTACTACATTTTTTATTTAGTAAATTAAAATTCATTTCAGGATGGCTCTAACAATGATTAGTGAACCTTAGCTGAGTATACTTAACGCCATGTCATGGACAGGGGTCTTCTATAATCAGATCATTAAAATAATTGATTAGTAGATAGTTTATTATGAATTATGAATGGGGATGATTGAATATAATTAGTATCATATTTACACAAGGTTTTCTTGGTCCAAAGTTGTGAAAGGATTCTTAGGTCACACTCAAACTCCAAGTCTCTTTTTCACTGTTGTAATATGCAACTTTCGAAAAGGTGAGTGAAAGAAAGTAACAAAAACAAAAGAACATCCAATTCCTTTAGTCATATAGTCTTGATAGGGATTATTACAGTGAGTGCAGACATTATTTTATGCAAAATTTAGTCCCATCCAAATTCCTCAATTTCTATCTTTCCATACAGAATTAAGTATCATGTGTTCCCACTAAAGCTGTATTATAAGTGGAAGAGCACAGACTATTGGTTCTCTATCTTTTGTTTGTGGTATATTTTGTCTACAAGTGTTGTACTACTACTTTGCTGTCTAGGTTGTGCACCATTGAAAAGGATAAACACTAGAATGCTCATATTGGGTAGTTGAGTAATGTGGAATTATTAGGGCTTTAGGAGTTAAAACTCCAAAAGCAAGACATAATGATTGTACCAAAGATATGGGGTTGTGTTTCTAATCACTAGCCTTGATTTTGACATCTCCAAAACACCATAAATGGGGGGAGGGAGGAAGTTGAAATGGTCTAACATTTGCTATACACTGAATGTGGCAGGTTTGGATTTACCATTTCTTATCATGTTCTTGCAAGATCCTAGTAATCAGATGGGATGGAGATTTTCTTCAAAAAGAGAGAAAAAGTGTTAAATATATGACCTTCAGCAGCAAAATTAGGTGAAGATCCTTGTTTTGTTTATGCATATTTTCTCTGTTTTGTTTATACTGGAATTCAGGCACTACTACAAGCTATCTTCACAACATAGAAATGTGTGCTTTAAGAGCCTTTATATTTATCTTTGTTGTGTGTTTTTCTGCATTGTTAGAAGTTCTAATTAATATTAATTTATAGCAAAAATCATTGAATAATGGATTTTCTTTTATCTTTGCATTTGGTGGTTAATGGAACACAAGTTATTTCAGTTGAGTTAGCATTTTAGGGTTGGTTGCCCCTCCACATTCATGATAAGAAGTTATTCATTTTTATTTCAGTTGTAGGGATCTATTTTAGCACATTCATGATAAGAATTTATTCATTTTTATTTCAGTTGTAAGGATCTATTTTAGCCCATTCATGATAAGAATTTATTCATTTTTATTTCAGTTGTATGGATCTGTTTTAGTAATGGAGCTTGAAGGTTTGGTGATGGATTTCGAAGCATCAAATGATCGTGAACAGGTTATATATATATATATTTTTGTAAGGTTTGGAGATGGATTTTGAACCATCAAATGGTCATGAAACAGGTTTTTTTTTTGGCTTGGTATTAGTGTTTTAATGGAAAGTGGAAGTTACAAATTAATGTTTGTTTTTTCTAATTTGCAAATTTATTTTATTTTATTTTTATTTGTTTCTTCATTTCAATTGGAGAGGGTGCATTGTGGGGGAAGGGGCGGCTAATTCCAGGGGGTTTTTTGGGAAAAAAGGTAAATGAGGGGCCATGGAGGAAGTGGCAGCTAGTGCCTGGGGGGTTTTTTGGGAAAAGAGGTCAATGGGGGGCCATGGAGGAAGGGGCGGCTAATGCCAGGGGTTTTTTTGGGAAAAAAGGTAAATGGGGGCGGGGGCTAATGCCAGGGGTTTTTTTTGGTAAAAAAGGTAAATGAGCTCGGGGGGCTTGGAAATCAAAAAATTACATGAGTTTTAGCAACGGGCATGACCGCTGCTATGTCTGTCGCTGAATCTTTCAGTGACAGACCAGTAAGTGGCGGACAAGCGTTGCCATGGTTAGGCATTAGGACACCTTTTTTGTAGTGATCACTTGCTGATCTGTAATGCATTGCATTCCAATATGATTTCGACGCCAAATTCTTGGCTTTTGTCATTTGTTTCACTTTTCCTCTCTTCTTAATTTCCTCTTCCCCCACAAAATACTACACAGACCTCCCACCAACAAGATTGCCCCACTAACACTGCAACAAAAAATTTGATCCTCATCAAGTGCAAGATTCATTTGCTGATACTATTTAGCATGAATGACAATGAAGGTGCTCCAGACAGAAATTTTCTTGACATAACATACCACTAATTGACAGACCATCAATACTTATGAGACCAATACAATTGCTATCAACAGAAATGGAAAGCACTCACCATTCTTTCTTTCTTTTTCTTTTTTTTTTCAAAACTCCAGGAAATGTAGAAGAAATTTTATGTAGGAGGTCTAAGGGTAAATCCATATATCAGCTAAATGATTCTGTAAGTAGAACAATGTTTATTGCACTATTGCACAAGATTATCAACCCTCTCAACATGTCAAATTATTTGGAAAAAGATGTTTTTAATAGGATTGCACATAATAAAAGAAATAGTTACCTTCCCCAGTTCTGCGTTTCCTTCCATAAGAATGCTGAGACGATGGCTGTAATAATTAAACATGGCTGTGAAAACAGGGCCTTTCTTCTCTATGGTCCAACTTGTAGCCAGTACGTGAGTCCACTGGCAATTATACCCTGTAGTTTCACCTAAATTACCAGCTTAACAACCTTAAGCACTTGAAAAACAAAAAAGTAAAACAACACATTGAAGCACCAGTGTCAGTCATATTTAATGATAAATACGTAAGTACACACACATACAAAATATATGTATGTATGTATGTATAAACTAAACACATATATATACAGATCACATCTGTATGTGCATAAAATCTTTAATGCAGACTCTTCTAAGATTTCCTTGATGTGATGGGAAAATTGAGTCATTTAATCTTCACTTGATCGTGAGCATGGCACTACAGACTAATGACTGAAGATGCATCCAGAAAAGGGGAAATTCAAGCCTATCCTTTGGGGAGAAAATTTTCCCACTTCTCTGTCTCACAACACTAGTATCATATCCTTATCAAGATATCAATTTAACAGTTGATTTGATAGGCTGATTTGCAGTTAGAATCTCCTAGATGACATGAACCGACAAATTATTCTGACTAAGTGTGAAAACCTTTTTTGTTTACAAATTTATACCTTTAGTAAAGGGCAAAAAGATTTTAATTAGGAACTCTTTTGTCAAAATATCTAACTTGCACCAAAAGCTAGAGAACCCATATATAAGTCTTTCTAAACTCTTAATAGATCTGACTTTTAGTCTCTGTCTTATTATATAGAGAAAGCCCATTAGATCAAAGATAGAGCGAAATAGAGGCACATAAAAAATAACTACTTCTATCAGCCGTGCCTTATGTGGATGCATAAACCATGTTGACAAAGCCATCACTATATAACTAGTTGTTTTACCTGTGCTAAGCACAGGAACATATATATTTATATATATTACTTTTACATAATTTAAAATAACCGCTACAATGAATAAATATAATAGTTGGACGTTTTGTTACCATGTAAGCACGCCTTATTTATAGTCTAAGATTTTAATGGCAATAATTCCTTATGTCATTAAATCTTTTATTAGCAGGATTCAATATTTTGCTGTCTTTTTTTGACTGCCAGTAAAATCCATTTTTTTAGTGAAAATTATACAATTTTCATCCATGGTGCGTTAATGACATAATTGTTCTCATTATGTGAATAAGCTTTTATTACCTAGTTTAAGGATGGCAACCAAAACCCTAACTCGCCCTTAACAGTTTGGTAGCGAGGATAGGTTGGGGTTAATTAAGAGTTATTAATTAACTATTATTTAATAATTAAATTATTATTATTTAATTAAAGGATTACTATTATAGAAACATTGGGATAACACACTTAAATTATTTAAATAAATAATAATAGTTTAACTAATTAAAATTGAATTATATTATATTAGTAAAATAAATATTTAAAGTGGCGCTCAAGAGGGCCACTTTAAATAATATGTCTCATTATTATTGTTAAATAATAGTAAAATAAATATTTAAATTAAGATATATCTAAATTAATTTTCAATTTTAATAACTATTATTATAATTCAGAGATATGTCACTGGCAATCGCAGCTGGGAACACAAAGATCTGGTTTCTAGGTCTCTGAAAACATAAAGATTAATTGTATAATTTTAATTTAGTTGGGAAGTCACAAAGATCGATCTTTTTGATAGATAATTATGGGTTTCTACGACTCTGAAAAGATAAGGATTAATCTTATAATTTTAATTCAGTTAAAGATAATATTGGAGAAAGGGCCATGTCCACGTTGAGGTCCCTTCTTATTAAAATATTTTGTTCCTATATATTTATTTTTTTTGGGACGTCCATTCTATTTTTTTTAATAAGATTTTTTAAACAAAATTTATCTTGTTTGTGTGGGACCCAAAAGAGCTATGAGAGAAGAGAGAAGATGTACATGTGAAATAGAGAAAATATGGTTTTTTTTAAAATAAAATTTATCTTGTATATGTGGGACCCAAAAGGGCATTGGAGAAAGAAGGGGACGTCCACGTGGAGAAAAGAGAAGGTGGTGTTTCTGTACTCTACTTTACTATATATATATATATATATGATTTATATTTGCCTTTGTATTGGATAGGTATAATCTCAATGAGAAGAATATTATGTAGATTTGTACTTAAGTTCTCACTTTCTTTCAAGAAGTCACCATAAACTTCTTTTAGCAAAGAAAATGCCCTGATCCAATGTGCAATCGTTGTTAAGATATTTTGTTTGGGCCATTTAATATGCTTATATCGTCATCTATCAGTTTAAGCTTTTAGGTCAAGCAATTGTTTAACATGGTATCAGAGCAAGAGGTCCTATGTTTAACTCCTAGGTGAGTGGTCTTGATATTTGTTTAACAATCATATCATACCTTCTTATAATTAAGAAAATTGAATCTTTTACAACCCAAGGAAAATGGTATCAAACACAATTACTAACGTTATAAGAAAATTGAATATTTTACACCCAAAGAAAATGGTTTTAAACACAATTACTAAACTCGGGAGGGCTTGTAAAAAATGGGAACACAGCTGATGTTCATATACAACTGATGAATATGAAGGGAATATATATCATTCTCTGCTCATCATCTCCTAAGCACTTTGCACCAAAGGAAGACGACATCAGCACAAACGAACGTTAACCGCCCGCACTATAAACTATTTTTTTCAGAATACCGCTACTCTTGCTTCTGCTCCTCCTCCTCCTCCCTATAGCTACTTAGGTTCCTTTACCGGCGAGTTAATATCCGGGGCATCGATAGCCATTACAGGGCGACCATCTGAAGCAACAACTGTGTTGTTAATGGCGTTTACGATGTGTTTATCACTATGGTCATTGAGTTTCTTATCAGGGAGTGAGGACGCAACAACGACCTCGATGGATCCTGATTCTTTCGAGCTGTTGGACGGCATTAGCTGCGTTATTCTCTTCATGTCCTTAGCTTTGCCCCACAACACCAAGTACAACCCTAGAACTAGCAGCACAGCCGCTAATATGCTGTTTCCATACATAATTACATAAACATTCCTTGGTACTAGAAAATACAAAGAGGGTGACCCATTCGTAATGCATGATGAGATCAATAATTTCATACCTTCCAAGGTGTAATTTTTCGTCGAGAACCAAAGACCCAACAACTGCTACGATCATAAACAGCAAAGGATTGAAGATTGATGCAAACACCGGACCCCTGAGCCTTACACACCATGCGATCAGCACCACCATCATCCCGGTTGCCGCAATTCCCTACAGCGCGGCATGCATGTAAGATACAACTAGTAACCCCCACTCAAATTAAAGAGCTGGACAAGCATTCAGCAACCATTCATATGTGACTTGAATTCAATCAATGTTTAGATAGGGGCCTTACTGTACAATCAACCCTGGCCACCTTACATGGGTTGAGGTGGGGCAAAGCCCCGAGGAAGCGTATGAAGGGTATTTTCGTAACTCTGGGTGTTTCTTGTATAGAACCCAAAATTAGGGTTTCTGGTCATGATGTCGAGAGGTTGTGTTGCTTTCGACCAGGAGAGGAGTTGCGAGTTTGTAACTCTATTTCACCGAGATTCGTGAAGGAACCCCGTCATCCGTGGACATATATCGCGTTTCTTGTTTACTTTATTGTCTGTTTCCTTTTAATGCTGTTCGTTTTCACAACACAAACAACAGTTATTGACCCGGTAAGAGATCACAAAAATTACCGAGAAAGCTACAGTGAGCAACCTAATGTTCCATCCGAGCCTCCATACTTCCCAATTTCCCTTTTCAGTGCAGAAAGCGAAGATGACTGACTGGACTGATGCCATGAAAGACAGCATAGCAGTGCTCGAGTAATGGCACGGGTACTTGACACTCATCTTAGCCTGGGTGGATAGACAGGAGGGTTATTAAATTAATTAAGGTATAACACAGACCTATTGAGGATAACATAATCTCGTCATTACCAAAAACAAAAATAATATAATCTCGTGCATGGTTGGTTATCGTCTTGGATATATCACCTGAATTATCAACCAAATGGCTAAAGACACACACACGCCTAGAGCATACAGCGAACCCAGTAGGCTATTACCAGGCGATTTTGCCACGTAGACTCCTGCATGATGATAATGATTTAGGAGGTTGATATTGGTTGACCAAATGTTGATCTCAACTCCTCTGTAGAATGTAAGGATCAAGGCTCCGCCTATCCCTAGCATCGTCCCAAACACCTTAGCTTTTCCCGCTACCGTCCCCAAATCCAGCCTCTCCAACCTTATTCAATCCACAACAGATAATTTAATTTCTTATGAAATAATAAAGCACCGGAGCTAGCATGATTTCATGTCTTTATGTTCTAAAAACTAGAATACTACGTCCTATATATATTTTGAACAGTGAGAGCTTTAATCTTAAATTTCACCTGAAAAAGATAGCAATGATGAAGGTGGTAGGAGGGATAAGATTCGTCATGGCCGAAATAAACGTTACAGAAGTTATCGCAAAGCTAGCCACGTATAAATTTTGAGACAACGATCCCCTGAAATTAAGAAACATAAAATCTAATAATGAAGGTATTACTAGATTCGCTTAAAATATTGATCACTTCTGCCATTTATAAAGTTTTCTGATGTAGAAAGAAGCGATCATGACATACCCAAATAACCCACATAAAAAAGATTGAAAGACCACCGTCCATGTCAGTTTTGGTCTGCTTTTCCTGCAAAAAGATAAATGAAAAACAAAAGTGCAGATTAAAATAAAACAAAAAGAGAGAGAGAGAATCAAAATTAAGAAAAAGAAGGCTTTGGGACCATGCACCAATTTGAAGACTGTTAATGATCAAATAAAAAACTCTGTGAAAATTAAATCTCAGGAACTAACCAACAGGCTATTGATGATTAACTTTGCATTGGTAGCAACTAGACATGCTTAATAGTACAATTACAGGAGACAGACAGAGGGAAGAGAAAAGATTTCTCTTCTTTCTAAGTTTAAATATCCATTAGGACTACAAAAAGGCAAAACCAAAACGCAGATAAAATAAAGAGCTGTTAAGCGTTGATAGATTAGGTTTTCTAAATTACTGATCGAAGATCATATCTTGAAAGGTCCTCTAAACTAGCTTATTGGATTAATACCAAAAATAAAAAGGGAAACAGATGGAATTAAATATACCTCTCAAAGATGAAAGCAAGAGGAGCAACAAATGCTGTAGCGAACATATATCTGTAGGCCACCATAACAGTCAAGCTCATTCCATCATTTCTAGCCAATTTATAGAGAACATTCACACCAGCAAACACGACCTGAGCCAACACCATTGCCATTTCTGGCTTCAAACCGTGCAGAATGTCGCAGAACTTACCAGCCATGTCCCCTAAACAGTATTGAGAGAACTATAAAGATCGTACAAACAAGAACTTGGAAAATTAAGTGTCCCCTTCTACACTTCTCCCTTGATATTATCGTTATGATTTTGCTTGAATTGAAAGAGGAGTACAGCACCTTTTTATAAACACATGGAATCCAGGGTTGCACCATCTTTCCTACGTCACGGCGTGTGTCATCTTTCACACAGACACGTGTGCTCAGTGTGCAAGTTTCAAGCGTCTAAAATGATGGAATTTATGGACTTTGAGTGATGCTGACTAGAAGAATTAATATCAACTTCCTGGAACTTTTCAGGTCCACCCAAATAAGAATATATGTTTCAATAACACCTGTGTCTTTCAAACGAGTGGTAATTAATAAGAAGAGCCGTACTGGTATGGCATCTCCACTACAGTACAATTACAGTAAGAACATTTGCAAAGTAATGTATCCGTGCGTTTGTCCGACCTTTTTAGTGTTGAGAACAGATAAACGAAATGACAGCAAAATAATGATACACAGCACCAGACACAGAGCAAAATGCAAGATGTACGTGGTTTGGCTTTCAGCCGGAGAAGATGAGAATGATTCCATTATCTAAAAAACAAAGATTACAAGACCCAACTGAATTGTGCGGTTATCACCCAAAAAAAAAAAAACCCTAATAGACAGTGAACGAATTCCAAATAGTACCCATAACACAGTTCGAATTGGGGGCGGACCCCTGGTGGGCCTTTTGTTGCCGCAATGGATACTGAATACCTGGTGAAATATAAGACATCTATATTAAAATTCGATTAAGATATAATAATGGGAAGAAGGATGTTAACAGAAATGACTATATATATATATGTTTGTGGATTATCAAAAGGGAACCTTGCATCAACAAATTAATTCAGTTTTCGAAACCAATTTCTCTTTTGACCCCTGCTTAAAAACCCCACAACCTACTGATTCCATTTTTCTTTTAATTTTTGATAGCCTCTACTCAATTGAGTTTCAAAGTTCTGGGGTAACAAAAGTGTTAAAGAAGCAGCACATTTGGTAGCAATCTTCCTTTCAGCTCTACTAATTAAACTAAGAGGTCGAACAAAAATTTTGTTAGTGCTGTTATTACTTTATTGAAAGGCAACGCATTAATACACTGCGTTTTCATTTGGTGGCATTAGTCCACATTTTTCTTGACTTAATCTTCCAAAACAATTAATGCTCTCACTTTTCCTTAATTTGTTGGTCCCATTCTAACATCGAGAATACAAAAGGCAAAACAATGGAGTACGTAATTTCGCAAAACAATGGAGTACGTAAAGTGGAGCAGATTTGTTTAGCAGACAAAGACGGTACCTGATCAGATGAAGTGGGTTCAAACCGCATGTGACCATAACAACATAAACTGAATTGATTAATCCATCTCCTTTTGATGGTTCCATGTGATACACAAGATTAACTTCAGCTTGTATTTTTCCAATATGGTTTTTCTCTTACAGTTTTTGTTTGATGCATGAGATGCCCTTTATTGCTTATTGACAGTAAGGGATGTCAGCCAAATACAAGCTTAAATTACCACTTTTCCCTGGTTGGGCTGCTTCTGATCTTCTTGGAAGTCTGCTATATATTTCGAATCTTGTCAAAGCATCTTGAACATCTTTGGTCCCTTTTACATGCAAGCAATTTCAGTGCTTATGATCTTAACAAAAGGTTTCCTCTTCTTCGGTTTGTTGGAAGTTCATTACTATTAAATTTTAGGTAAGTTAAATTACTCTTTAGGAGTACTGATCAACATCCATTCTTTGTTCTTCCTGTCTGTATAATCTTGGTCTTTTCCTGCTAGAGAGCAAAGATTAGCACACACTAGGCAAAAGTTCCAAAATGCCTAAAAGCAAAATTTTCTTCAGAATATTTCACCTTTTATTCTAATTGCTTAAAACATAAGAAAAAGCTTAAAATTGTTATACTACTTTCAATTATGCAGTTCAAGCAGCTCCTATATATGTAAACATTTATCTCCCTGTTCAGATACAGTTCAACCACAAATTTGAAAGCAATATTTGGAACTATGGGCGGAGCTACATAGAGGGTAGGGTGGGCAGCCGCCCACCCTAACCTCCTAATATCCCTTAATGCCTTATATGGAAATGGCACTTATGCCCCCTTCCAAATTTTTTGTTTGCCCACAAATCATGGTCCACCATCTTGTCTGGCAGCATGAGCCATTCAAGCAACTGATCAAATGGTTTTGATTTTCTATCAATTCCAAATGGCAACATCCCATGGCAAGTGCTTAAACAAAAAAAAAATATTTCCAAATCAAAGGGGAAGAGAGTGGAAGTTGACGTAAATAAGAGATTATAATCAGTGGCGTAGCGAGGATTTTAAGTTAGGGTGGGCAGAGTATCTCTTTAAACATTAAAGAATTTTTTCAAATGAAGACAATAGATCCAATGACTATTGTACCCAATTTTTTTTTTTTTGTTGGGTTTTTAGGGCTTATAAACTTTGAAGTAAAGAAGCCATTGAAGGTAGGTTTCAAACGAGAGCTAAAGGGAAAAGAAAAAAAATAAAAAATAAAAAGGGAAAGAGAACTAACCTAAGTGCTGTGTGAGAGAGTATCACGAGCAAAACAAATAAACAATATGACGAGATATTGATAACTTGATAACCCACGAAGGAAAGAGTGTTGTGTTAATAACGCACGAAGGAGAAACATGAATTACAAAACTATTGAATAGATATCGGTAACCCACAAATGAGAAAACTTAGGGTCGAGTTTAATTTTAATCGTGACTTTCTTTCTCCAACTTTGATTTAAAAACAAAATCTTATAGTTCGAGCTTAATTTCAATTGTGACTCTTTCTCTCTCCTAATTTTATTTAGAAATATTATAATCTCTTATTTACGTCTATTTGATTTATAAATAAAATCTTGGAGTTGAGTTTAATTTCAATAGTGAGTCTTTATCTCTCCCAATTTGACTTAGAAATATTATAATCTCTTATTTACGTCAACTTCCACTCTCTCTTCCCCTTTGATTTGGAAATATTTTTTTTTGTTTAAGCACTTTGAAAAACAGGGTTTTGACTCTAATAACACCTAGAGGGGGGTGAATAGGTGAAGCACAGCGGAATAAAAATTCTACTAATTAAAAACAAGTTCTTAATTAATAGGCATGCACAAGTCTATAACCAATCACACAAAATTGCAAATAAAGTAAAGAGAGAACACAAGCAATTTTGGTGACGAAGGGAAAACTCTATGAGAACTCTCACTAGAGAAAAACCCTCCGGGCTATGCAGGAGCCACCTAAAAGATCCAATATGAAAAGAAGACTTACAATCTGTAGTTCAGACGACTCAACATCCCTATGCTAGACTCTGCAACTCCCAGACTTGAAAGTATCTGAGGAACTCCTCAGATTTGCTCCACAGCAACACTTCAGAACTCTGAAGATCTTCTCACACGATCACCCAAACGAACTCGCCTGGTATCCGTAGGAACTCCCACGTGCAAACTCTCCAACCCGGAACTCCAAGGTGGAAAAGAAAGATGAAGAAAGGCTTTGATGGCTCAACAAAGGAGAAGGAAGAGGAGGAATAACTCTTGCTCTCACACACGAATTTAGGGTTTCTAAAACCTCTAGAGTTACCCTAACAATAGTCTAGACACTCCTTATATAGGTTAGGAGAAGGTAGACTTGGAATAGGAAACAAATCAGAAAAGATCGGAATTCTAAAACTGAAGTTTGTTAACGAACGTTCGAACGTTCAGCGAACGCGGGTCGAACGTTCAAGACAAAAACTCACTTTTCCTCTTCTCGTTCGAACGACCAGAGAACGTTCAGCGAACGCTGCTCTCGGGTTTCTCTGTAGAACTCCATCGGTCGAACGGTCAGCAAACGTTCAGCGAACGCTGCTCTCTGGTTTCTCTGAGTGACATCAACGGTCGAACGGTCAGCAAACGTTCAGCGAACGCTGCTCTCTGGTTTCTCTGTGTGTCACCAACGGTCGAACGTTCAGATAACGTGAGGCGAACGCTGCTCTCTGGTTTCTCTGTGTGTCACCAACGGTCGAACGGCCGGCAAACGTTCAGCGAACGTTGGGCATAAAATCTTCAATTTGACCCCGATGTTGATGCCGTTTGAACCATGTCTTCTTGGACTCAAACTAAACATTCAAGACACACTTAAACACTTTCTCTTTGACACTGAATAAAGCCAAACTAAAATGTTAAACCTAACAAACTCCCCCTTTGGCTATTCAGTGACAAAACCTATACACAATATAAAAACCAGAGAATCCATGACATTGTGAACCACCAAGCAATGTCTTGGATTAAACAAACTCAAACACAACCTATCTACACTAACCTAGATAGACCAAGTTTGAATTTGAAACCTGTAACCTGTAATAAAACAACTCACAGAAAACAAATACCTTGTGAAACGCATGAGGAATAAAAAAAATAACAATATGCAATTCACATTCAATTCAATTATCAAAGCTCCCCTTTAGAATATGCAATTCACATTCACATTCAATTCAATACCTACTCCCCCTTTTTGTCACAGAAATAGACAAAAGTAAACAGAGAAGCCAGAAATACCTACTCCCCAAAGGAAATAGAGAGGCTAGAAACACCAACTCCCCCTCAAAACTTGACAAGTTTAGAAGAAGCACAAACATTAACTCAAATGGCTAGAATAGATAACAAAGTGGAAGACTTTAAGGAAGACATACTTAAAAAAATTCCAGATTTCACTTAAAAACATCAAGCTTCCAATGAAATCAACTCAACCACATGTAAAAAACACTCTAAAAACATGATGAATCATGTCCCAAGCACAATTTCATAAAAACTCAAAATTTTTATATTTTTGAGAACTTTGTCACCCAAAATTCAAGTTTTTTTTTTTTTACAAAACTAAAAACAATAATCCGAAATAACTACACAATAATGTAATTAAATCACCAAGTGTGCTTGCGTGTAAGTGCAAAACCAAATACAACAAGTTTGCCTAAATAGGAACTTGGTAAGGAGGATTTGGCCATTTATCAAGAAATCACAATATTACTCAAGTCTCTCTATGAGTTAAAAAGAACTCCCTTCATGAATATTTTAAAGACCTAAGCATTATTTTATTGAAATTTTCTCCCCCTGTTTCTTACAATTCTTTTTGCACAAAGAGTAGTGTTCCTTAAAATATCTGAGTTTACAGCTTATTCCATGGTTATACCCCTTGTGATTCTCTTTTCTTTTTGAACTCAATATTTGTGGGGTTTACATTTCATCCCAGAGTTCTTTTCATACAACTTTTTTCTTTTAAACAAAAGGGAGAAATTTCTTTTTAACACAAGGTCATATGCTAGGATCTTTTTAACTTAAGATAGACAAGAGTAAATCAAGGATTGCCTATCCACACACTCACCGAAAAAGAAAAATTAAGCTTGCTTAATTGTATTTTGTGTGTGTAAGTGAAGTGCAAAACACACTAAGAGATCAATCAACCTTTGTGCATTTATATGAGATCATTGAAATATATTTTGCAAAACAATTCTTTTAAGCAATTAATTCTCTCAATATAAAAATGTATTGTTTTCACAAACACATGCTCATGACACAAATCACAAAAAAATAGAAAATCTTTTTGTATTTTTTCTGAACAATTTTAAATCAAAAAACCAGAAAAATAAAAACAAAAGAAAACATGCATGCAAAGGATAAGATAAGCAATATAAACAGGGCCAATGCATGCAACACAAAACCTACTCAAGAAAGAGTAGTCAAATCACTCTTCTTCACCCAAACTTGTTGGTTAGAAGAGGATTTCTTGGTCAAGGAAACTAGTTGTTCAGAAAGAAGCCTAGTTTGTTCAGCTAAAACCTTGACTTGTTTAGACAAATCCACATTGGATTTTCTAGAAGGAGAATTCCAAGATTTAGTAAGCTTTTCTCCTAATTTCCAGCAATTAGGTCTTATGTGACCTAGAACACCACAATGATGACAAGTGGGAATGAATTTCTGAGATTGAGATTCCCTATTAAAAGATGCCTTAGGTTTAGACTTTTTGAACTTTTGGTTAGGCCTTTTTGCCTTTTTGGTCTTTGAAGATGAAGGAGCATCCTGAAATCCTAAACCTCTCTTATCAGTCACTGTTTGATTCATACCAAGCATGTGATCAAGCTTTTGAGAACCAGAAGAGAAGTTTTGCAACAGAAATTTGGAATCTTCTAACTCAGATTTCAGAGACATGTTTTGAGACTCAAGGGTTTCAATCTTCAACTTCAACTCACCAACATGTGAAGTAGACTCATCCAATTTAACTTGAAGTCCTTCCTTTACAAGTTCTACTTCATTTAGCTTTTTGAGAAAGACCTTATTTTGTTTCTTTATTTTCAGACTTTCATTAAAAAGCTTTTCATAAGCCTCTTCAAGGCTTTCCTCATCTTCAGACTCACTTTGAGAACCAATATTATTCTCAAGTGGTTTTGAGTCTGGAAGAGTGTTTCCCTCATCACTTCCCACAATAGAAGTGAAGGCCATGTAGTTTGAACCCTCTTCAGATACAAAGTCCTTCTCATGTTCAGATTCAGTCTCACTATCAGACAGGGTAGCATTCATTGCTTTCCCACTTCCCTTACCTTTCAATTTTTTGTAAGTAGGACATTCAGCTCTTATGTGGCCAAACCCTTGGCAACCATGACACTTTACCTGCTGAGTTGTGTTTTCATGAATGTCTTTGGTTTCCCTAGGTTCTTTCCAAAATTTCCTCTCCTTGCTAGAAGTCCCCCTAGACCATTCATTGCCCTTTTTGTTTTTCCTAATCTTAAACATCTTTCTAAAACTCTTCACAAATTGGGCAATCTCCTCATCATCCACCTCATCATCAGATTCATTAAAAGTCTTTCCTTTCATGACTCTAAGAGCAATGGATTTGCTCTTTTTGGATTGAGGTAAGGTAAGCTCATAGGTTTGAATTGATCCTATTAGGTCTTCAACCCTAATTTTGTCAATGTCTTTGCTTTCCTCTATGGCTGTTACCTTGGGTATAAACCTCTCAGGGAGAGACCTAAGGATTTTTCTCACAACTCTGTTTGGAGGAATTTTATCACCAAGGTTAAAACTAGAATTCACTATATCACTGAGTTTGGCATAGAACTCATCAAAGGGTTCATCCTCTCCCATCTTCAATTCTTCAAACCTAGTGATGAGCATTTGTAACTTAGAATTCTTCACGAGGACAGTTCCTTCATGAGTGGTTTCCAGAATTTCCCAAATTTCTTTACCGGTTTGACAAGTGGACACCCGTTTGAACTCATCAACAGAAATTGCACTAAAGAGTGCATTGACACCTTTACTATTGTGGTTGACTTCAATTAACTCTTCCCTAGTGTATTGGCTTGGGTCTTTGGGTTTAATCTCACCATCTATGGTAATAGTGGGTGGAGACCATCCTCTCTCAACACTTCCCCAAACCCTTTCATCAATAGCCTTAAGATAGGCTCTGCAACTCCCAGACTTGAAAGTATCTGAGGAACTCCTCAGATTTGCTCCACAGCAACACTTCAGAACTCTGAAAATCTTCTCACACATCACCCAAACGAACTCGCCTGGTATCCGTAGGAACTCCCACGTGCAAACTCTCCAACCCGGAACTCCAAGGTGGAAAAGAAAGATGAAGAAAGGCTTTGATGGCTCAACAAAGGAGAAGGAAGAGGAGGAATAACTCTTGCTCTCACACACGAATTTAGGGTTTCTAAAACCTCTAGAGTTACCCTAACAATAGTCTAGACACTCCTTATATAGGTTAGGAGAAGGTAGACTTGGAATAGGAAACAAATCAGAAAAGATCGGAATTCTAAAACTGAAGTTTGTTAACGAACGTTCGAACGTTCAGCGAACGCGGGTCGAACGTTCAAGACAAAAACTCACTTTTCCTCTTCTCGTTCGAACGACCAGAGAACGTTCAGCGAACGCTGCTCTCGGGTTTCTCTGTAGAACTCCATCGGTCGAACGGTCAGCAAACGTTCAGCGAACGCTGCTCTCTGGTTTCTCTGAGTGACATCAACGGTCGAACGGTCAGCAAACGTTCAGCGAACGCTGCTCTCTGGTTTCTCTGTGTGTCACCAACGGTCGAACGTTCAGATAACGTGAGGCGAACGCTGCTCTCTGGTTTCTCTGTGTGTCACCAACGGTCGAACGGCCGGCAAACGTTCAGCGAACGTTGGGCATAAAATCTTCAATTTGACCCCGATGTTGATGCCGTTTGAACCATGTCTTCTTGGACTCAAACTAAACATTCAAGACACACTTAAACACTTTCTCTTTGACACTGAATAAAGCCAAACTAAAATGTTAAACCTAACACACTTGCCATGGGATGTTGCCATTCGGAATTGATATAAAATCAAAACCATTTGATTAGTTGCTTGAATGGCTCATGCTGCCAGACAAGATGGTGGACCATGATTTGTGGGCAAACAAAAAATTTGGAAGGGGGCATAAGTGCCATTTCCATATAAGGCATTAAGGGATATTAGGTGTAGACACCCCAAATTGCACCTCAATATAAGAGAACTCTCAAAAAGAACTTTAAATGCCTTATTTGAGCATTGACATTTGTCAAAAACTCAAAAACACTCAAAAATGGTGCTAACCGTACTGAATGAGCAGTTTTTGTTATTTTGGTCTCAACCGCTCTGTATGTGCGGTTGTAACCGTATACACAGCACGGTTGATATTCATGTTTATCGCGCGGGCTGCCACGTGGCTTCCGGAAGCTTCGGCCGTTGAGACACGTCGACAGCAATCATGACGAGCGTAACTGAATTAGAACCGCCCTGTATGTGCGGTTGAGATGAATTTGCATAGAAACCGCACATATAGTGACGGTTCTGTAGAAACTGCACTGAGTATACGGTTTTGGCTGTTTCGGGGATTTGCGAAATTGCTCGATCTCTGAGCCTTATTTACGCATATTACCTCTCTCTCAAGGACTTGAACTTCCTATTTCACCCTCCAAAACTTGCTGAATTACTCTAATTCAAGTCTTTAAGGAGAATTGGAATAATCTAGAAGAGTTTTTAGGCCTACCCTTGGGACCTTTCTACCTTTGGCTTGGCCTATAAATAGAAGGGCCCTCCTCTTGCAAATGGCTGATAATTTGAAGCTTGGAAGTTCTGCAAGAAAAAGGAAAACTCTGCTGGATTGCTGCCTCAAGTGTTCAAGCTACCAAAGGTAAAGCTCCATTTCATTTCCAGCATTCTCTTTACAATTCCAACTTTCATCTTCTACCTTTCTGTAGTGTAAGGCCATTTTTGTGTCTCTTTGAAGCCCCAAACCTCTTCCAAAGTACCTGGGAATCCTTTCTAGCCATAAAACATGAAGAGAGAGCCTTGGGAAAAAGAAGAAGGAATGGATCCTCTAGGCTTAGAACCTACAAGTGATGAAGAGCATGCTATTTGGTTACTTTGAGCCTATGGATGTTTTTTCTGATGTTTTTGCACTTGTTTCTGGAGAAAATATGTGAATCCTTGCTCTCAGTAGCAAATGATTCCATCCTTCTCCTAGGGAATGGATTTCCACATATTCACACACATTTCACCATTTTTCATCAAATAAGATAGATCTGGGATTTCCATGTTTAATACGGGAAATCTGGATTTATTGGCTTCAGAATGAATTTTAGAACTTCATGAGATAGTTTTTGTTGATTTTTAAGAGTTTTGGTCGAATTCACTTGCACACATACACTAGTTTGGCTTTTCTCTTCAAAAACTTCAAAACAGGGCAGCATCTGTGGTATGTCTTAAAATGCTTATAACTTCATCCTCCGGATGAATTTTTGAGTGATTTTAAAGATATGTGATAGACGAGCATGTCTAGTTTATATCTGGAAAATTTCGTTTGCTTTTATGGAACCAATTTTTGACACCATCAGTTCAAAGTCTGTAAGTCAGTTCAGCCCAGATTGCTGAACTTGCCGCTTTGATGGTGCACCGTTTGCTCAATTTTAATCCGTTTTGAGTGATTCCAGTTTCTGAGTTTTCCTTAAGAAGTATATTTTCATTTCTAGCTGGTTTCAGCAGATTTTGATTTGATTTGAGGCCTGTGTGCTTGATGGACTCAGAGCTGCTCGCTGGCATAGTCCAGAGCTAATCTGTGGTCTTCTAAGCCTGTTCAAGAGAGCACACAAGCCACATCCAGATAGAGTTTGGGGTGAAACTTATCTCTTTGGAAAGATGGCACCACATACTTCTTCCATGCCAATTTTCATGGATTTTTATTGAGCCAAACTCCACGAATAGGACTTTGAAAATGCCTACTCACCACTTTTTCTGAGTTATAACAGCAAATTTCAGATGTGGATTTCTCTCTCATTTTAAGTCGGATTGAGCTGATTTTTTTACTATATACTCTACTATATACCAGTTTTCAAATGGCTTTAGTCTCATGGATTTGGATTCAAATTGAGTGAGTTATGGTTAATAGAAGCTTTCAAGTTCTCCTAATCAGATTTTTCCAGATTTGCCTTGAATGGGTTTTGCTTCAATTTTTACGTTGATTTTTATTCACTCATGAAGTTCTAAGAGGTGATATATCCATGGAGAGAGTTCATATTTATTGGACTACTCATGTGGAATAATCACTTACATTTTGCTTACTTTTAAGCAACCCTTTGTCCCTTTTGATTAGCAAACAATCCTTAGCATAAGCAAGCATATGGCAACCGTCTTAGACGGATGAGTGGGGGTGCCTAACACCTTCCCCCGCTCATAAATAATTCCCCTTACCTGATCTCTGGATTTTTCCTTGTATTAGAGCTACTTTGGCTCTATTTGACATTTATGAACCCTTTGGTGTCCATTCACACCTTAAGATGGATGGTGGTGACTCTTTATTTGATTGATCCCCACGTGACGATATCGGACGTCATCCAAGATGACATTTCCATGTCTCACATTAGGATGTTAGGGTGGGCGGCTGCCCACCCTACCCTCTATGTAGCTCCGCCCCTGATTATAATATTTCTAAGTCAAATTGGGAGAGATAAAGAGTCACGATTGAAATTAAACTCAACTCCAAGATTTTGTTTCTAAATCAAATAGATGTAAATAAGATATTATAATATTTCTAAATAAAATTAGGAGAGAGAAAGAGTCACGATTGAAATTAAGCTCAAACTCTAAGATTTTGTTTTTAAATCAAAGTTGGAGAAAGAAAGACACTATTAAAACTAAACTTGACCCCAAGTTTTCTCATTTGTGGGTTACCGATATCTATTCAATAGTTTTGTAATTCATGTTTCTCCTTCGTGCGTTATTAACACAACAGTCTTTCCTTCGTGGGTTATCAAGTTATCAATATCTCGTCATATTGTTTATTTGTTTTGCTTGTGATACTCTCTCACACAGCACTTAGGTTAGTTCTCTTTCCCTTTTTTAATTTTAATTTTTTTCTTTTCCCTTTAGCTCTTGTTTGAAACCTACCTTCAATGGCTTCTTTACTTCAAAGTTTATAAGCCCTAAAAACCCAAAAAAAAAAATTTCGGTACAATAGTCGTTGGATCTATTGTCTTCATTTGAAAAAATTCTTTAATGTTTAAAGAGATACTCTGCCCACCCTAACTTATAATCCTAGCTACGCCACTGTCTGGAACTGAAAGTAGGGAAAAAGGGAACAAAATAAAAAAGGGGATTATCAGTTTATTCTTTTGCTACATTTGGAATAGGCAAGGTCTCCTTGTACGGATCTTATCGTTCATCACTTGCTTATCTCTAATGCATTGCACTCCAAGACTATTTCGACGCCAGACTCTTGGCTTTTGTCATTTGTTTCACTGTTCCTCTCTTCTTTCCTCTTCCCCCACAAAACACTACACAGACCTCCCACCAACAAGATTGCCCCACCAACACTGCAACAGAAAAATTGACCTTCATCAAGTGCAAGATTCATATTCTGATACTATTTATCATGGATGATAATGAAGGTGATCCAGACAGAAATTCCTTGACATAACATACCACTAATTGACAGACCATCAATGATTTTGAGACCAAAATACAATTGCTATCGACAGAAATGGAAAGCACTCGCCATTCATTGGTCCACCTACATCGGTCTCTTAGCTTCAACATGAGACATTTCAATCAATAGCCAAATTCCTCTTTCTTTTGTCCTTTTTTTTTCCTCAAAACTTCAGGAAATGTTGTAGAAATTTTATGTAGATGGTCTAAGGGCAAATCCATATATCAGCTAAATGATTTTGTAGGTAGGACAATGTTTATTGCAATAATGCACAAAGATTATCAACCCTCTTAACATCTCAAATTATTAGGAAAAAGATGTTTTTAATAGGATTCCACATATTAAAAGAAAAAAAGAAAGAAAGAAATAGTTACCTTCCCCAGTGCTCTGTTTCCTTCCATAAGAATGCTGAGAAGACGGCTGTAATAATTTGTGCTAACGGAGTAAACATGACTGCGAAAACAGGGCCTTTCTTCTCTGTGGTCCAAACTTGTAGCCAGTATGTGAGTCCAGTGACAATTATGCCCTGCAATTTCGTTTAAAGCATCAGCTTCAACGACCTTAAGCACACACACCTCCCTGTATATATACAGATCATCTCTCTATGCGCTGGAAATGTTCATTGCAGACTAGTAAGATTTCCTTGATCTTGATGTGATGGGAAAATTGAGTTATTTAATCTTCACTTGATTATGAGCATGGCACTAAAGACCAATGATGAATATACATATAAAGCAGAGGAAATTCAACAGTCTTTAGGGGAGAAATGTTTCCCACTTCACAACAGCATCATAGCTTAACAAGATATCCATTTAACAATTGATTTGATGAGCTGCTTGGCAGTAAGATGACATGAATCAACAAATTATCCTGACTATGAATGATGTATCATCTTCAGTAAAACGATCATCATAGCGCACTGAATTACATTACCAAATAAACAAAGATGCATCGCCCATCCAGAAAGAAAATACAAGAGAGATGATTAGGGTCTCCTGTTTTCATCAAAGGCATTCAAATGACCTTTAACTGCTATATACATATAGATACTATCTCAATTATAGAGTTGTGAATTTCTAGATGAAGAAACCAATGTATCTGTCAATCGAATTATGAGTTAAATCTGTAAACTTGTATATTAAGTTAAATCTGCTGACTTGATCACTACAAGTCTGCAGACATACATATATATTAAGTTAAATCTGTAAACTTGTTTCGCAATCAATTTATGAGTTATTATTATGAGTTTAGCATAAGCACAAATTAGCGTCTGGATCACTTGATAAAATTGAAGGAAGTTGGATAAGATAAAATAAGGGAATGGAGAGTATAAGCCACTGCCCACATCAATGAGATTCACTTTATAGTAAATAAGACAAAGGAAATTTCACATGCTTGTAGGTTTGTAAACGTTTCATGGGAGATTCTGGAATTTCTTTATGGATTTGATGTTTCAATTAAACAGCAAGATTTTATGCAGGTAAATGCTAGGTAAACAAACAAGTAATTACTCTGATTGAGCAGCATATCTTGTGGCTTAATTGCAGTGCATGAGAAGAAGAAATATCCACGGAAACAGTGTGGCTCATCACTAGCTCATCAGGTATCAGAAAAAACACCAGACGTTTACAGAAATTACAAAATTTTCATCAAAGAGAATGATTGCTGATGAAAACTAGGATAGAATATTTGATTCTTCAGCAGATGGAGGGGACCAGAAAATAATTTAGGAAGGATATTGGTACGAACAGATGTGATAATGCTTAAGTAATATTTTAACTATGCGAAGATGTTATTTACCAATGTTTCAATAACGCGTAAATATGTTAGGCACCGGCAAAGGGAGAACAATAACGTATGAGATGCATTAAAGAAACCAACCATCAGTTCATTTCTATAGCTTGAAACTTCAGAAAAATAAAAATTGAAACATAATTAAATTGTTTGTTATCATACCACGCCATGCTTGTGAGCTACAGTATTAGCATGAGAACTATCACCCTGCACAAAACTCAATAAAAAATTATAACTAGGTAAATTTGCTCCGATAATGCAAAGCTTTGCATTCATTTCTTAAGATATAAAAAACCAAAAATATAGAAAAATTTAGACACCAAGACCATTTAAACCATCCAGACAAATGAAAGATAATGAAGAATAAGCATCTTTGAGGCTATGCTTGATTGAAGTCATGGACTCATGGAAACATAATGCTAGATAAAGCATTATCCCCTGTTTTGTTGTGGAAATAATGCAATAGGTATAAGGATTTGAATAGAAGAAAAAAAAGCTGAAGGAAATTAATGTAAGACCCCAAAATTTTTATAAATTTTAAACTAATTAAAAATCTAAAATGTAATGTGATTTTTGCTAATCTATAATTGGATTATATAGATGATCACATGGAATAAGGTGATCCAGAATATGAAGCAAATCTGACCGTTGGATCATGAGATATTAAGTACTAAGTTAAGAGTTACCTTTAATCTGATTGGTTAATGGTATGGAAGTTGGTAGAAGAGAGATACAGGGGATCACTTGGAATAAAAATAGGGTTTTCTCTCTTAAAGAGCCGTATACTCCAATCATATATGACTGAAGTGAAGGAGGAGAAACCAAGAGAGGAGAAGGAGAAGCCGTGGAGTCTTGCTGATAGTGAGGAGACCTACATCCCAGAAGGAGTGGGGTTGTTGTAAAGGAAGAGATAGGAACCTACACTAAGAAAAAAGAGGAGGAAGAATGAGTTCTCGATCGAACAGAGGTAGGCAAGGTTTTAAGTTTCGGCGGCGCCAAAATTTCGATAATTTTGCCCCGGTGTTTCGCCGAGGGAAATCTCCAGGGATGTTTCTTTCGCGATTTGCGTCGAAAAGTCGTCGAAACCCAGTGAAATTTCGCTGGGTTCCAACGACTCATTTTTTTTTTAAAACGAATCGCTCGCACGTGTGCTTTTGCACACGTGCGCGCGACTTAAAGGGGAAACGCCCAAATCGACCGACGAAGACACAAACCTAGCAACGACGAACAGCAGCATTTGGTGGGGGGGGGGGGGGGGGTCAGTTCAGCCCAGATTGCTGAACTTGCCACTTTGATGGTGCACTAATTGCTCAATTTTAATCCGTTTTGAGTGATTTCAGTCTCTGTGTTTTCTTTGAGGAGTCTATTTTCCATTCTAATTGGTTTCAACAGATTTTGATCTGATTTGTGGCTTGTGTGCTTGATTGACTCAGAGTGGCTCTGTAACAGAGTTCTGGGTTAATCTGTGATCCTCTAGGCATGTTCAAAAGGACACACAAATCACAAATGGATTGAGTTTGGTGCAAGGCTTATTTCATTTGAATGATGGCACCATATACTCGATCCATGCAAGTTTTTACGAATTTATATGGAGCCAAACTCCACAAATAGAATTTCAAAAATGCTTACTCGTCACTTTTCTTTGAGTTACAATAGCAGATTTTCATAGAATATTTCTCTCTTGTTTTAAAATGGAATGAGCTGATTTTTTCATAGAATATTCTACTTCATACCAATTATCAAATGGCCTTGGTTTCATTTGGTTTGGATTTAAATCAAGTGATTTATGGTTGATCGAAGCCTTCAAGTTCTTATAACCTGATTTTTCCAGATTTACCTTAGCTTGATTTTTCTTCATTTTTTACTTTGATTTTCATTCACTCATGAAGTTGTAGAAGTGTGAGACATGGATTCGTCATCTCGGATGACTTCCGATATCGTCACGCGGGGATCAATAAAATGTAAAGAGTCGCCACCATCCATCTTAGGGTGTGAATGGACACCAAAAGGTTCATAGATGTCAAATAGAGCCAAAGTAGCTCTAAGATGAGGAAAAATCCAGAGATTGGGTACGGGGAATTATTTATGAGCGGGGGAAGGTGTTAGGCACCCCCACTCATCCGTCTAAGACGGTTACCACATGTTTGCTTATGCTATAAATTGTTTGCTAGTAAAATAAACAAAAAGGTGCTTAATAAGCACAATGTGTGTGACCATTCCACATGAGAAGTCTAATAAGTTTAGACTCTCTTTGTGGATTCATCACTTCTAAAACTTCATGAGTGAAGTGAAATCAAAGTAAAAATGAAGAAAATCAAACCAAGGCAAATCTGGAGAAATTCGGTCAAAAGAGCTTGAAAGCTTTGATAAACCATAACTCATTCAATTTAAATCTAAATCAAATGAAACCAAAGCCATTTAAAAACTAGTATATATTAGAATATACAGTAAAAAGTTCAGCTCGATCCGATTCAAAACTAGAGAGAAATCCACATATGAAATCTGCTGTTATAACTCAGAAAAAGTGTTAAGTAGGCATTTTCCAAGCTCTATTCGTGGAGTTTGGCTCAATAAAAATCCATGAAAATTGATGTGGAGGAAGTATATAGTGCCATCCTTCCAAATAAAAAAACCTCACACCAATCTCTATCCGGATGTGACTTGTGTGCTCTCTTGAACAGGCCTAGAAGACCACAGATGAGCTCTGGACTATGCCAGCGAGCACCTCTGAGTCAATTGAGCACCCAAGGCACAAAACAGATTGAAACCTGCTGAAACTTGTTGGAAATGAAAATAGACTTCTTAAAGAAAACTCAGAAACTAGAATCATAGGAAACGGATTAAAACTGAGCAAATAGTGCACCATCAAAGCGACAAGTTCAGCAATCTGGGCTGAACTGTCCTACAAACTTTGAAGAGATGGTGTCAAAAATTGGCTACATGGAAGTGGACGAAAATTTCCAGATATTAAGTAGACACATCCATCTATCACATGTCTTTGGAATCACTCAAAAATTCATCCGGAGGATGAAGTTATAAGTCTTCCAAGACAGGCCACAGATCTGTCTTGTTTTGGAGATTTTGAAGAGGGAACATGGAAACCAGTGCTTGTGTGCATGTGGATTCGGCCAAAACCTCAGAAATTAACAAAAAACCTTCTCATGAAGTTCTAAAACTCATTTTAAGGCCTAGGACCTCAGATTTTCCATATTGAACATGGAAAGCCCAAGATCTAGCCCATTTGATGAAAATAGTGAAAAGTAAGTGTGAAAGTGTGGAAAATCTCATTTCTATGAGAAGCTTGGAATCCATGGCTATTGAGAGCATGGATTCACATCTTCTCCAAATATACAATAAAATCAGAGAAGCATTCAAGGGTTCAAAATAACCATATAGCATGCTTTTCATCATTTGAGGGTTCTAAGCCTAGAGGATCCATTCCATCTTCCTTTTCCCCAGGCTCTCTCTTCACGTTTTACGGCTAGAGAGGATTCCCAGGTACTTTAGAAGGGGTTTGGGGTTGCAAAAAATGCACAAAGGCCTTACACTACAGAAAGGTAGAAGATGAGAGATTTGCTAGAACTTAAAAGGGAAGACTGGAAATGAAAGAGAGCTTTACCTTGGTAGCTTGAGCCTTCAGTAGACAATCCAGCAGAACTTCTCCTTCTTCTTGCAGAGCTTCTAAGCTTCAAATTGTCAGCCATTTGCAAGAGGAGGGCCTCTCTATTTATAGGCCAAGTCAAGGGTAGAAGAGTCCCAAGGGTAGGCCAAAAAGGCCTTCTAGATTATTCCAATTCTCTTCCAAGGCATAAATTGGTGTAATTTAGCAAGTTTCGGAGGGTGAAATAGGGAGTTCAAGTCCCTAAGAGAGAGGTAATATGCGTAAATAAGGCTCAGAGATCGAGCCATTTCGCAAAGCCTCGAAACAGCCAAAACCGTATACTCAGTGCGGTTTCTACAGAACCGCCACTCAAAGTGCGGTTCAATACAAATTTGACCAAACTGCATATACAGGGCGGTTCAATTCAGTTATGCTTTAATTGAGTGCTGTCCACGCGGCTTAACGGCCGAAGCTTCGCGAAGCCACGTGGCCGCCAGCGCAACAAGCAAGGACCTGAACCGTGCTGTTTGTGCGGTTGCAACCGCACATACAGAGCGGTTGAAACCGAGATTATAAAAACCGCAGACACAGTGCGGTTGGCACTGATTTTGAAAGTTTTTGAAAGTTTGACACATGTCAAGGCTCAAATAAGACCTTTGGGGTCTTTCTTAGTTAATCTCTTATATTGGGGTGCAATTTGGGGTGTCTACAACTGCCCCCTCTTCGCTGGGATGGGAATCAATTGGCAGCGGAGAGCAAAAGACCCGCAAATTGCACCTCTCAGGATCATGTCCATTCGATTATGAGCTGCAAGAACTCCAATATGGTTTTTGAAAAAAGAATTTGTTTAAAGGATTTGATGAAAAGTCCCTAACCTTAAGGGCCAAATCCTCTCCTCGCTTCTCACAGAGCACTCGTGGCTATGAAGTGAGATTTGAGCAAATTTTAAAAGCAAAAGTTGATAGGATGGTGTTTCTTGCAATTCACAACTGCCCTGGACATAGATCCTTTGAGAGAGATTGAAAAAAGTTTTGAAAATTCATTTTTGGGTGCCAACCGTACTGAACATGCGGTTTTTAGCATTTTCAATTTCAACCGTGCTGTATGTGCGGTTTTCAACAATATTAATACCAACCGCTCTGTGTGTGCGGTTTTCTAGGTTTCATATAACCGAGACCGCGACCGCGGTTCCTCACTCTGTCTTCGCAAAACCCTCGAACTCCCGAACTCTTGCGTTCTCTCTGGCGACCGTGGTTTTGCTCCGGTCTTCTCCTCTTCTCCTCCGGTGAGATCACGCTTCCTCCGGCGGCTTCCTCTTTTCCGGTGAACTCTATTCTCTCCGGCGAACTCTTCTTTTTCCGGTGAAATTGCTTTTCCGGTGGACCAAGCTTTTCCGAGTGATTGATAATCACGGTGGTGACTGTAGCTTCCGGCGAACACCTCCTATTGCCCTTCGGTCTGCTCCTGCTGCGCTTGCTCACCACGACCACCACTTCAGTCGACCTTCCTCTAAGTTCCGGTGAGATCACAGCTTCTACCTTTGTTGCAAAACCTTGCTTTCGACCGAAACAGGTGGGTGGCCGAATACTGTTCATATTTTTTGGCATGATTTAGGTTCTTTGCTCCTGGTTGAGAGACCTCCCAATTTCTGTGCTTGCTGACCGCATAGATTTATTTGAATTTTGCCATATCATTTTGTAATTCCTTTGAAGGCCAATGCTGTCAGTATCTCCAATATCTGTATCTGTTCATGCTAGTATACATCTGATTTTTCTCGGTTGGCATTCCACTTGTTTATGCATAGTCTTTGCTGTTTGGGATAGAGGTACAGGTGTCTCCCCCCTGATTTATTTGTATGCTGGCATTGATTGGCTTTGGATCCAATTGATGCTAACACCCTATTAGCACACATAGGATTGAGCCAGAAACATTAATTTGAGCTGAACATCCGGATGTTTGTTAGGAACTAAGTGATCCCAAACTTTGTGATTGCCTTTCCCTGTGAACCTGAAAATTAAAACACATTTAACAGTTTAGGCTTTTAGGTGAGTTTGTAAACCTGTCAAGACTCTAAAATTGAGAATTGAAAACCCTGAATAGATCCTTTCAAGAACCTTTCTTCTTTTTTCTTTTTTTTTTTCCTTTTTTTTTTTTTTGTTTATAAGAAAGATATGTAGGAAATTTTGTTTCTTATATATAGTTCTTATATATAACAGAAATAATAAAGAAATTGATAAAGAATCAAATCCTGGTTTGGCGGGGCACTTTTTGAAGTGCCTCTTCCGATCTCCATTTTTTTTCTGCAAATAAAACCAACTTGATTAATCCAGAAAATATAAATTAACAGAAACATGAAAGTAGATATAATGATCTTAAATGCCGAAAACATAATGAATTTCTCCCTGCAATTTGATCCTGTAGATGGCCCGTACACGTCGCGCTTCTCGGGGTCCCGCAGATGAGCCTTCATCTTCGAGGGTTCGGAGGGACCCGGCCGATGTGGCCTCTTCTTCTAGGGCTGAGCCAGACCCTGAGCCTTCTTCTCCCAGTGGTCTGGAGCTTTCAGATTCAGACTCTGGAGCGTCTGGGGATTCGCTGGAGTCGATTCCAGAGGTATTCCCTTTCCCTTTTTCAAAACCCGGCCTTTCTTTTATTACATTCAACTCAAACCCTTTTTTATTTGCTTTTCTAGCCTGCTGGTGAGGTCCGAGAGCGTAGGGGAGGCCGTCGTAGAGGTAGGGCAGGAGCCCGGGCGACTCGTGTCGCCATTCCTGCAGAGATAGCAGATCAGATCCGGGACACCTCTCTTCTTAGTGGTTTGGCGACGCATCCTTCGGCAGGCGTCAGGGCAGACATCCCCCTTAGATATCCTTCTTCCCATTTCCGAGGGAGCTGGGCCCTTTTTGCTGACGTAGTAGGGGCTTGCTCGTCCTCTCTGCGCCGAGAGATGGGCCGTTTTGGATTTGGCCCTTTTATCACCATCACCGGCGTCCATCAGGATCGGCCCTTGATCTTAGCTTTGTTGGAGCGCTTTTTCCCGGAGACCCTGAGCTTCCATCTGCCTGATGTGGAGATAGGCATTCGACCCTCCGACTTTGCTCTCATTACCGGGATCAGGATGACTGGAGATGTCATTACTGAGATGGATCGGCCGGCGGACTTGGAGATTGCCGAGCTGTTAGGATATGATGAGATGCCCGTGGAGGCGTGGGATCGGAGCCGGATCACTCGTATCTCTCGGACATGGTTGAGGGAGGCATTTGTGGAGAGGGGATTCAGCACCTTAGCAGCGGAGCATCCCAGTTTCCCGATCGCTTTCAGATTTCTTTTTCTTCTGATGATGGGCTCCTGCTTCTGCCTGGAGGATACTACTTCGGTCAGCCCCCATTTCCTGAGTCTTCTCCGGGATTTGCACCGAGCGAGGGACTACGCTTGGGGTCAGCTTGTCTATGGCACCTTGCTAGCGGGCCTTCGACGAGTGGTTTCCGGCCTGTCTTCTCCCAGGGGAGCCGGAGTAGGTTGTAGATTTTTCTGGCCCTTTCTGCAGGTATAAATTCTTTTCTTCTTTCTTTCCTTTCTTTTCTCTCTTCTTCTTTTTTTCTTTTTTGCTTAACCTTTTTTTTTCTTTTTTCTTTTGTTCTCTTTTTTTTTTCTTTTTTTTTTTCCTTTTTCTCTTCTCTTCTCTCTTTTTTTTTCTTTTCAGTTTTTTGCTCGGGTCTATGTGGCCCACTTTCGCCCTACCTCCACTTTGCCTGAGGGGACATTTCCCTTGGCCCGCCGGTGGAATCAGATTAGGCGTGACTCAGAGAAGAGTCGCCCTAGGTCGGCCAGGGCTCACCTGGACAGGACCTTTAGGAGAGAGGTAAGCATTTTTCCCGTCTCTCTTTTCTTCATTTCCTTTTCTCCTTTTTATCAGATTCTGATATTCTTCTTTGTTCACCCTCAGCTATCTGTCCCCCGTCTTGACGGCCTGCATGACGAGCTGGCTTTTCAGCCCTTTGTGGATGACGCTTTCGCCCTGGATCAGCGGCGCCAGAGGTACCCATTCTTCATTGGGCAGTTGGGTAGTATATGGTACCTCGGCGAGCGATTTTTCTTCCAGCATACTGGCGAGCTCCGGATCCCAGTGGCTCCTCCAGCTACAGCCCCTTTCATCCCTCCTGGTCCATTCGACCCTGCCCATTTTGGCGAGTGGGAGGCAGGAGATGGCCTTCTAGTCGATGGTGACTATGATACCTGGTTCGGGCAGGTCTCAGTGGGTTGTCTGATGCAGCCCATGCCCGTTCGAGGTGGAGTTACTGAGATAGGGGGGTAGTGATCCGCCTCTATGACACCACGGTATGAACCTCCCTTCCTTGTGCAGTCTTTTAGTCTTCCTTTCTTATTTACTGATATCTTTTCTTTTCTTATCTCATTTCAGGAGGCACAGCTAGAGGAGGTCCGGGCTCGATATGCGGATCTGGAGCGCCAGCTGGCTGAGAGAGACGCCGCCATTGCTGAGAGCGACGTCATCATTACTGGGCAGGCCGCTCTCATTGCTGACTTGCGGGCCCAGCTGGCCAGTGCCCAGGGTCAGGCGGGGCCTTCAGGAGCTCAGGTCTGTCTTTTTCAGTTTCTGTATTTTTTTCTTGTCTTTTCTGTTTCTGATCAATCTGTCTTTGCCTTTCAGGAGGATGTGGCGGCTTCACCATCCAGTTCCCGCACTTTGTCCTTCTCTTTAGGAGATATAGAGATCCCGGAGAGAGAGAGCGAGGTGGCGGCCGAGGCTACTTCTGCTGGTGTAGTTCCTGAGTCGGCCGAGATGCCCGAGGCCGCACCTGTATCTGAGACCGCTCCTTCATCTGAGCCGGAGACTGCTCCTGAGCCAGCGGAGGGTGGATCGGAGATTCCTGTGGTTCATGAGGCGGCCGGGCCTACGAGAGAGGAGGATGTTCCCGGCGTAGCAGATCCAGAGGTGGCCGAGCCTACGAGAGAGGAGGATGTTCCCGGCGTAGCAGATCCATCTCCTCCGGTCGAGGACTCTCGAGTTCTGGAGCTGGTCCCTTTGGCGACGGACACTTCAGTTTCATGCTTCATGGACCTGACCCGGGATGATCCAGCTCCAGCCTCAGCCTCTTCTACCGATCCTGCGCCTCCTGCAGACCCGGTGCTTCCTGCTGGTCCATCCTCGCTTGGTGAGTCTTCATCTCCCGCTGGCCAGCGTTTCTCAGATCACTTTTTCATCCGGCAGCGACGGCGAGGTAGAGGCGATAGGGATTGACCTGTTAGAGATAGGTCTAGATTAGGATTTATCAGATATTTGTATATAAACTTGATGTATTCATTAGCAGTTTATATGAAAAGAGAAGATTTTTTGGTTTTGTTTCTTTTTTTGTAGATTTTTTGTTTATTTTTGTATGTTTGTCATGTTACAATTGTTTATACAGGTAACAGGTTTTCTGGGAACATGACTTATTAAAAGAAAGAAGTAAAAACCCCTTTTTTGTGCAAAAACCGTATATTCAGGGCGGTTGTGCAAGAACCGTACTTGTCCCGCGGTTTTTAAACTTTGCGGGAATGTAACCGCATATTAAGTGCGGTTCAGGCACAACCGTTCTGTGTATGCGGTTTTCGCCCTTAGGTTATTTTAAAACCGTGAATTGCGGGCAGGACGTCATTTTGACGTATTGCTTAGGTCAGAAACCCCCTTTTTTGGTGATTTTCTCTCTCCTAGCTGCCTTTAATCCACTTTTGCCCATTAATGGCTTCTGGTTCAGCTTCTGTGCCTTCTTCATCTTCTGTACCTGAAATATCAGCACCTAGACCAAAAATTAGGTCCAAACCTCCTAATTTGACTAGGTATGCCATTGTAGATACTTTCTATGAGAGGTGGGTCTCCTCAATGACCCCTCAAGATGAGATGGATTGGACCTCTGCCAATCTAGGCCACCTCCTTTCAATCCCAAAGATTCCTCTAAAATGGGAAATCATAGAGGCACTAATTGGGCATTGGGAGCCTCAATTGAACCTCTTCAGGTTTGGGGAAAAAGAGATGACCCCCACAGTCGAGGAGGTTGAAACCATCCTCAACCTTAGTTTTTCTAAGAAAGTAGTTAACCCACCTCTCAAACCGAGCTTCAAAAAGGAAGCCTCCACTTTTTTGGGGATTAACAAGAAAGAGTTAGGGGAAGCCGACGCTTTATTGACCCTATCCAAGTCATTTCTGACTGAGAAGCTGTTAAATAGCTCCAACCAGTCGGCCCGGTTCAATGCTCTGACATTGATAGTGGTCAATCAACTTTTATTCCCCCGAGGTGATAGCGAGGTTGATTTATCCCTCATTTCAGTCATCTGTCAAGTTAGGGAGCGCGAAAGGCTTGCCCCTATGATCCTGGCTGAAATATACCAGGCCTTGACTGACTGCTATCACAGGAAGCAGAAAAGTTTCCTTGCCTGCGCCCCTATACTTCAGGTAAAGTCTGAATCTCTTTCTTTGAATTGTAATTTTTATTGCCATGTTGAAATTTTCTAAGGTTGGAAATGCTTCCCTGTTTTGTGCAGCTCTGGTTACTTGACCACCTGAGTCAGGTTGAAGAGATAACCCGGCGCTTCTTCCCCAGATTGGACGTTCCTGTTTTGATGAGCAACAGGGGGTGTCCCAATATACATGGCGGCAAACAGGGATGGTTTGCTTTCTTGGGGACTCTTCAGGACGACCAGGTGAGATGGCCTGGTGCTTACCAGCCCTCCGTCGAGACAGTGATCAGCTTCTCTGACCAAAACTTCGCTGTGCTCATGGGTTTGAAGTCTGCCTTGCTCTACTTGCCTTTGAGAGTCATCCGGCAGTTTGGAGAGGAGTCCCAAGGGATTTTGGTACCTCATGGATATGAAGAACTCATTGGTCCCCTCACACCAGCCACCATGGGCCTCTGCTTCCGGTTATTGAAGGAATGGTCGCAGGCCTGCTTCTTGAGAGGTCCTGTCTTCTCCAAATTGCATGAGAAGGACTATATCTTCTGGATTAGAGAGCAGGTGCAGAGCTGCGCTTCCATACCGGCGGATCCTCCTGCTATCCCGTGTCCTACTTATGAGGACCTCTTGGAGACCGAGCGGGCTTCTCATAGGCGGCTTCAGCTCATATGGGTGGAAGAGGCCCGAACTTTGAGATTGGAGAAGGAAGATCTGGAGCGGCGATTATCTGAGCAGATACAGGCCCGTCGCTTCGAGGTGAGAGCTGCATGGCGCAGGCATGACGAGACCATGGCCAGGCTCCGAGATATGAGGACTAGGCAGACCCTCTCAGATGACGTCATCTCATTCCTCAGTGACCCAGATGCAGAGGGGGCTGAAAGGCTTGTGGCGGTTCAGGCGGCCCGGATCAGAGAGCTTGAGGAAAGGCTAGGGGATAGAGATTAGCCCCTTTTATTGTATTTTTTCCTTTTTTACACTTCTGTACAAAGAAAAACTCCACTAGTGGAAAGATAGAAAATACAAAATAGGTTTTTATACTATTGGCCTCAGAACTCTCATATGCTTGTAAAACTGACAGTTTTAATGAAAAGTCACTGATTTCTCATCATCGGCCAAAATATAGTTTTCATTTTTGTGTGTTTTTATTGTAAATTGGTCCATAATGCTTTAATCCCATATAGTTGGATGAATTGAAGTAAGTTGGGCAAAAAGGGTGTTTCAGTTAATGAGGAGGAAGCCAATCCGTCCCCCTTGGAACCCTTAGACTCATCCCCAAGTTTCCTTCCCACTTTCAGGGGGCCTGCCCCAGCCTACTGGTTCAGTCCTGTGCATAAAATCTGCTCAATTCACTTCTGCTGCGCAAAACCGCGCATTCAGAACGGTTTAGCCAAAACCGTCTTCAATATGCGGTTGCATAGCCCTTCTGCCAAAACCGTAGAAAAAGGGCGGTTTAGTTCAATCTGTATCCCAAGGACTTGATCGATAGGACGAAATGAAGGCTGGGTTGGGTTTATGAAAAAAAAGGTTATTGTAGGCTCAACATTTTAACATCTTGAAAATGGGACAACTGGGCTTACAGTCATAATGGATGCGACCCCCATTCCCAATATTGGCCTTCTTTTTTTCTTTTGGAATTTCTTTGCTATTTCCCTTTTTGTTTTTCTATTAACCCTGCCCCAGTCGTGACTGCAAGCTCCAGTTTGGGTTCTTTAAAACACGAACAGGCTCAACTTGGTTTAATCTAGGGATATTAGAATTTGTGAGGGAGGAAGAAAAATGGCCTCGGATCATTTCTTTGTGATATTCCTTCAAGGGAAATATTGTTTAACCGCATCGGAGTTGATTGGCTCAGGAAAATCTGTCCCATCCATTTCTGTCAAGATAAGAGCGCCTCCTGACAAGATCTTCTTCACCACATAAGGTCCCTCCCAATTTGGCTTAAACTTTCCATGAGGGTCTTCCAGAAATGGTAATATCTTCTTTAAGACTAAACCACCCACTTGGAAAGCTCTGGGCTTCACTTTCCTGTTGTAGGCCCTGGCCATTCTCTTCTAATACAGTTGACCATGGCAAAGCGCATTCAACCGCTTTTCTTCTATCAGATTAAGTTGCTCATATCTAGACTGAACCCATTCAGCCTCTTCCAGCTCTGTTTCCATAAGCACTCTTAATGAAGGGATTTCTTCCTCAACAGGTAAGACTGCCTCTGTTCCATAAACCAAGGAATATGGCGTTGCCCCAGTAGAAGTTCGGATCGAGGTTCTGTAAGCATGGAGAGCAAATGGTAACATCTCGTGCCAATCTCTATAGCTTACCACCATCTTCTGGATTATTTTCTTTATATTCTTATTTGCCGCTTCTACTGCTCCATTCATCTTTGGCCTGTAAGGGGCTGACTTGTGATGAGTTATCTGAAACTGCTCACACATCTCCTTCATATCCTTGTTCTTAATATTTGAAGCATTGTCTGAAACTATGGCTTTTGGCAACCCATAGCGACAAATTATGTTGTGCTTCAGAAACTTAAGAACATGGTTTCCTGTGATATTTGCATACGAAGCAGCTTCAACCCACTTTGTGAAATAATCAATTGCCACTAGAATGAACCGATGTCCATTTGACGCTTTAGGAGAAATCATCCCAATTACATCAATACCCCACATAGAGAACGGCCATGGAGAGGTCATGCTGTGCAGCTCACTTGGTGGTGCATGCTTATTATCAGCATATATTTGGCACAAATGGCATCTCTTAACATGTAGGCAACAATCGTGCTCCATTGTAGACCAATAATATCCTAATCGCAATATTTTCCTTGCGAGCATGTGTCCATTCATGTGCGGCCCACAGACTCCCCCGTGCACTGTTTCAATCAACCTTTCTGCTTCATCCTTGGTGACGCATCTGAGTAGAACATTATTGTAAGATCTCTTATACAACTGCCCACCACTTAGAAGAAACTGTCCTGCTAATTTCTGTATTGTTCTTTTTTCAGTGGGACTAGCGCTTTCTGGCAAATTTCGATTATCCAAGAAATTCTTGACATCTTGGAACCATGGTATTTCTGTTTCTTGCGCTCCTTCCAAAACAAGACAGTAAGCTGGCTCGTCTCTGACTTCAATTTCAAGTGGTTGTATGTCTACCCCTTCTGGAATACTAACCATTGAGGCCAATGTTGCCAAGGCATCCGCAAACTGATTCTTAGCCCTTGGCATATAGCTAAAGGAAATTCGAGTAAATTTGGTACTTATTTCTTCCAAGTATTGGTGATATGGGATCAATTTATGATCTTTGGTTTTCCATTCCCCAGTTGTTTGGAAGATGATAAGACTCGAATCTCCATATACGTCAAGTTCTTGAACATCATGGTCCAGAGCAGCTTGTAATCCGATTATACATGCCTCATACTCTGCTATGTTGTTCGTGCACTGAAACCTCAATTTCACTGCGATTGGGATATGTGAACCATCTGGCTTTACTAATACTGCGCCGATCCCATTTCCATTCATATTTGCAGCCCCATCAAAGAACATCTGCCAGGAGTCTTCACTTTCTTCCTCTTCAGCAAATAAGATAGCCTCATCCGGGAAATTCGTTTTAAGAGGTTGATAATCTGGCAATGGATGCTCAGCTAGGTGGTCAGCAATTGCCTGACCTTTGATTGCTTTCTGAGTGACATATGTCAGGTCGAATTCTGAAAGCAAAAGCTGCCACTTTGCTGTTCTACCAGTTAAAGCCGGCTTCTCAAACAGATATTTTAGCGGATCCATCCTTGAGATCAGCAAAGTCGAATAGCTTAAGAAATAGTGCCTAAGCCTCTGAGTTGTCCATACCAGAGCACAACAAGTCTTTTCCAAAGGCGAATATCTTGTCTCATAATCTGTGAATTTCTTGCTCAGATAGTAGATAGCCTTTTCTTTTCTGCCCGTTTCATCGTGCTGCCCCAATACGCATCCCATTGATGTTTCTAGAACTGATAGATACAGAATCAGTGGTTTTCCTGGAATTGGCGGTACTAGAACAGGAGGATTCGACAGATAATCCTTTATTTTGTCGAATGCTTGTTGGCAATCCTCATTCCATATAGTTGGGTTATTCTTCCTTAGAAGTTTAAAGATAGGCTCACAAATAGCAGTGAGTTGTGCTATGAACCGGCTGATATACTGAATTCTTCCCAGAAAGCCCCTAACTTCTTTTTCAGTCTTAGGAGCTGGCATCTCAATGATTGCCTTGGCTTTAGACGGGTCTATCTCAATCCCTCTTCTGCTTACAATGAATCCTAATAATTTCCCGGATGTGGCTCCAAAGACACACTTTGCTGGATTAAGCCTTAAGCTGTACTTCCTTAGACGGTCAAATACCCTCTTTAGATTGATTAAGTGGTCTTCCTCTTCACATGATTTGGCAATCATATCATCCACATAGACTTCCATCTCTTTGTGGATCATATCATGGAAAAGGGCTGTCATGGCTCGCTGATACGTTGCCCCGGCATTCTTTAATCCAAAAGGCATGACTGTGTAGTGGAAGGTTCCCCAAGGAGTAATAAAAGCGGTTTTCTCTTGATCCTCCTTTGCCATTTTGATTTGGTTGTATCCGGAAAAGCCATCCATAAAAGAGAACAAGCTGTGCACTGCCGTATTATCAACCAAGATGTCGATGTGTGGCAATGGAAAATCATCCTTCGGGCTTGCTTTGTTCAAGTCTCTGTAATCCACACACATCCTGACTTTTCCATCCTTCTTTGGAACTGGGACTATATTGGCTAGCCAATCAGGGTATGTGGACACCGCCAAAAACCCGGCTTGAAACTGCTTTACTACTTCATCTTTGACTTTCAAAGTCCATTCCGGTTTCAACCTTCTCAATTTCTGCTTAATAGGCTTTACTCCTGGCAGGATTGGCAGCCTGTGTACAACCATGTCTGTATCCAACCCTGGCATATCCCGATAAGACCATGCGAACACGTCCTTGTAATCGGCCAAGAATTGAGACATTTCTTTCTGTTGCATTTCAGACAAGCATGCACCAATCTTTACAATTTTTGGGTCCTCTTCAGTTCCCAGGTTTGTGGAAATGGTTTCTTCAATATTAGGTTGAATACCCTTTTCGTGACGTTCCAATTGATATGATATTTCTCTTGGAAGGTCAACGTCTTCGGCCTCGATCTCCTCTTCGATCCCCATTAGGTCGAAGTCGAGCTCGAGGTCAAAGTCGTATTCAACTAGCTCTAATTCAGTCTATATATATGGCTCATAAGCAGTCTGGACCGTTTTGAAAGCTTTAGATTTTCTAGAAAAAATGGAAAAATCTTTTTGGGTTTTTTGAGAACCTTCTAGAGAGGCTTTTCCTGAAGATGAAGGTTCATTAAAACCTTCAGGAAAAGGGCAATCCACTAATGGAGTTTTTTTTTTGGAGGCCGCAGCTGATTGCCAACCATATGCAGCCTCAAATGTCAAAGGGGTTTCTTCCCAATTTTTCAATACAAAGCCCTCTGGAACAGGTGGTATAGTGCAAACCTGTTCTTCCTCAAACTCTTGATCCGATACCATCATTACCGGATTTGAAAAACTGCCCTTTTCTGCTTCGGGGCTGAGTTCAGAGGTGACTTCATCAGGAATCTTAATTGATGCCCAGTCGATAAAAGGAACCTCCTCTTCTGCTTTCTCTCTTCCTTCATTCTCTGTCATTGCAAAGAATGCCCCTGTCTCCTCTGTGAAATCCTGCTGCTCTTGTGGCAGTGGCTCAGGCTCACCCGTGGCTTTAGGCGCCAAAGTGGATGAGAGGGGGATAAAAGGTTGAAGGGTTGAGGTAAAAGGCTTTCTAAAAGGGTTGTCATTGAAATACGGAGGCTTGGAGGAATCTGTAGGAGGAGCCAATTGAATGGTATGAGAGGGCTTCGGGAAAGTTTCCCTTAAGTGAGGGAACTTTCCCTGATTCTTTTCCCCCTCATTTTCTTTCTGTGGCCCCCTCTTCCATCTTCTCATTTTCATCCCTAGTCCTACTCGTGGGACCAGCCTCTGTGCCTCTATGGGAGTCACCCTTCCTTGAAGGTTAATGCCCAACCCCTTTCCTGGGTGGAAATTGCAATCTTTTAAGACTTTCTCCACCATCTTATTGGCGCCAGTCAACCTTTCATTCTTTTTTAGACACCCCCCAGGTATGAAGTTGACCGTTTCGAACTGAAAATAGTGAAAAGCAATTTTGTCCGCCGTTAACTCCACATTAATGAAAGGTACGTCAGGTGGTATGACGGGAGGGACTAAGCTCTCGGCTAGGACCGTTATCACCTTCTGGCCTTTTATAAATTTTACTCTTTGATGAAGAGTAGAGGGTATAGCCCTAGCTGAGTGGATCCATGGCCTTCCCAGAAGTAGATTGAAGGCAGCCGGAATATCTATCACTTCGAATGTGATATTAAAGATATTCGGTCCGATGGTAATCGGCAATTCAACCTCTCCCAGGGAGTGTGTTTTGGAGCTATCGAAAGCTCTCACAACCCTCCCGTTCTGCTTTATCTTGGATTGGTCCAGACCAAGCCTTACAAAAGTTACAAGGGGGCAGACGTTTAAGGCTGACCCATTGTCAATTAGGACCCTGGCTATCATGCTACCCTTACAGAGCACAGTGATGTGCAAAGGGTCCATGTGATAACCTCCACCAGAGCTTATCTCGCTTTCTGAAAAGCTTATTACATTGTGAGATAGGATCTGGCCGATCATCGTGCCGAGCTGGTCTGGCTCAATTGTTTTGGGCACATGGGCGCTCTGGAGTACTTTCATTAATGAGTCCCTATGCTTTTCTGAATTAAGCAATAATCCCAGTATTGATATCTGGGCAGGGACCTTGGTTAAATGGTCGACAATATTGAATTCACTCCTTTTCAGTATTTTTAGGAGATCCTCTGCCTCCTTATTGTCGACCTGAGGGGTGTCTTCCCCTATTTTGGCCTTCCCTTTCTGGACTTGCTCTGTCTCCTTCTTTTCTTGTTCTTTTCCTTCTACACACCTCCCTGATCTTGTCATGAGGTTTACCTCCTCCTGACCCTGATTCCTGGCCACTGGGATAGTGGTTGTATAACCCTCGCTGTAGTTCCAAGGTACAGCAGTTTCTGAATAAGAGGGTTTAGGCACGTTAAATACCAAGGGTTGGAGGTGGGACCTTGGTGCAGGAGCTGATGTGGGAATAAGGTTAGAAGAAGGCACCTCAATAACCAGAGGCGAAGATTGCCTTGGTGCCTTGGGTTGAGAGGATTTTAAGGTCTGAGAAGAAACAGACGTAATTGAAGCAGTGGTGGGGTCATAATTAATGACCAAAGATGGTTTGGATGATGAAGTAGGTGGGGAAGCAACAGCCTGGTTGCAATTAATAATGAGAGGGGGTTTGGCTACATTAAGCTGGGCCATAAGAGAAGCGGCCCGGTTTAGAGAGGCATTAATGTCCTCTGCAGTCTTGCCATTTCCATTATTTCCAGAAATGACATTGATTTGTTCCTCTATCTCTTCCTGGTCAAAATAGACCTTAACGGATGTCCCTATTGGCGCAATTAACTGCGAGGAATCAAACGTCCTAGGTCTAGAAGAGATGGTCCCTACGAAATTGGAAGGACCAGCCCCATTATGTTGGGGCAGAGGATTCTGACCAATGTCAGTCCTGGCAGGAGAGGGTGCAGCTGTGTTAAACAACAGGGTTCCCTGATCGATCAAATCCTGGATGGCATGTTTTAATGGCCAACACCTGTCTGTAGGGTGTCCTGGTGCACCCATATGGTATTCACAGGTGGTGGAGGGATCGAAATTCTTTCCCTTTGAAGCATTCGGATTTGGCTCTTTCAGGGTGATATACCCTGCGTTTAACAAAGATGGCAAAAGTTGGGATGGAGTCACAGGAAGAGGGGAAAGGACCCTGCTCCTTCTGGACGCCATCCACGCGTCTCTCTCCTCTTTTGAGAATACCCTTTTTTGGTTGGGCATTGCTGCCTGAGGAACATTAATGTTGAGAGGGTTTTGATAGGTCGATTGTGGCTACACCGGACTGGGTGGAGGTGCAGCAATATTGATTTGGATGGGTTTTTGTGGTGGTTGGGGTTGTACCATGTTTACTTCCCCTTCTTTCTTTCCCCCATTCCTTCTTGCCCCATTTTTCTGCTTCTGGGCAGAAGGATCAAAAGTGGGCTCCTGCTGACGAGCCGTGGCAGAATGGTCTTGGATTCGCCCGGATCTGATTCCATCTTCAATCCGGTCCGCGACTAGTACTAGGGCAGCAAAACTAGTGGTAACCTGACCCACCAAGTGATTGTAAAATGGATGCCCCAGCGTGCCAATAAAGGTGGTAACCATCTCTGGCTCCATCATGGGAGGCCTGACCTGAGAGGCGGCTTCTCTCCACCTTTTGGCATACTGCCTAACTGTCTCATCTCTTCCCTTACTCATTTTCATCATATCGTACCTATCTGGCACGATGTCGGCATTGAAACGGTACTGAGCAAGGAAAGCATCAGCTAGGTCCTTCCACCTTCTGATTCTGCCGTGGTCCACAGTTGCGAACCATCTCAAGGCTGCCCCAGTTAGGCTTCTCTGGAATAGCTGGATCAGGATGCCATCATCCCGGCCAAATTGGCACAATGCCCCACAGTAGAGCTTCAGATGGCTCATTGGGCATCCGGTGCCGTCATATTTCTCAAAGTCCGGGCACTTAAATTTGGCCGGTAAGCATGCGTCGGGGTACAGGCAGAGATCTTGGAAGTTGGTACCACCCAACGTGTTGATCCCCCTGACTTCTTTCAATTCCTCCTGAATGGACTCCAGTTTGTCCAAAAATTTTCTTTCCACTTCCACCCTCAGTCTCTCCTTTTCTTTCTCCTTTTCCCTCTCACATTCAGATTCCTCCTCCCGGATCAGGATAGGCTCGGGGTTTGGATGAGAGAATTCAGGTTGAGGTGGGATAGGTTGGATTGGTGGTGGAAGTTCAGTCTGGGGTGGAGCCTGTGGTGGTGCATTGTGGGATGATGAAGCCTGGTGAACCTGAGCCTGCGCCTGTTGCGCCTGCACCTGAGCCTGAGCGGCTTGGTTGGCCAGCAAATTCTCCAATAGTTTGGTCATCCCTGCCACTTGCTCTTGCAGTTGAGCAAAGGCCTCAGCCGAAACAGTAGATTGTTCTTCAGCAGGGTTCATGGTAGCAGCTTTTAATCTCTGAGAACGTCGGGGAGCAATGGTTGCAGTAGGAACTTAGTACCTTGGTTAAAAGAAAAAGACAAAAGAGAAAAATGTTAGTATCCCATCAAATCAACTTTACACACCTATGCATGCATGCATGTAGGCTTGGTGAACATGAGTCTGGGGGTCTCTTTGCATTCATATATTTTTTGATTTTTGTATTTATGGTTAACATAACCTTATTAAGATGAGGTGATTGATACGAAAAAGATCAAACCTCAGAAATTTTGTAGGAGTATTCTAGGGCCTCCAACATGTCCCACACAAAAGATGATGTGCCTACAGTAAAAGCCTGTAGACAAATCAAGACTTGGAATCACGCAAGCTTCCAAGGGCTTATGAATTGGTTGATGCGCAAAAGACCCACCAATATTGGAAAATTCTAGGGCTTCCAACATATCCCACAAAAGATGATGTGCCTACAGTAAAAGCCTGTAGACAAATCAAGACTTGGAATCACGCAAGCTTCCAAGGGCTTATGCTTTGGAATTAAGGCTTCCACAACCTCCCGAAATTACGCAGGCTTTCAGGGGCCTATGATTTTCTAAATTCAGGCTTTAGAAGGCCTATGAAGATTTTGAAAAATTCTGGAATTTCAGGCTTCCAGGAGTCCTATGAGTTTCTAAATTCAGGCTTTAGAAAGCCTATGAAGATTTTGAAAAAGTCTGGAATTTCAGGCTTCCAGGAGTCCTATGAGTTTCTAAATTCAGGCTTTAGAAGGCCTATGAAGATTTTGAAAAAGTCTGGAATTTCAGGCTTCCAGGAGTCCTATGAGTTTCTAAATTCAGGCTTTAGAAGGCCTATGAAGATTTTGAAAAAGTCTGGAATTTCAGGCTTCCAGGAGTCCTATGAGTTGATTTTCTGAAATTCCAAGGCTTTCAGATGCCTAAAATATTTTTGATTTCCCCTTAGGTGTTTTTGAGTTAAAAAGAGACTCAAATTGCCTTCAAGGAGATGATTTACTTAAAATTTCCCTTTCACTTGATTTTTAAATGATTATTTGCTTGGAATTCAAAGGTTTCCAAGTGACCCAATTGCTCTTTGGAAGAAATCTTAAAAGTTTGAACACTTTATGTTTAAAGATTTCTTAAAGATTGATTTTTGATTGGAATTTGCTCCAATTTAAAAGAGTTGAGCTTCCTTTCATGAATTGCATTACACTTTAAGCTTAACATGTTTTGGGAACTTATTGTGATTTCTAAGTTTAATTCTTGAGGTTGAAGTATGATTAGGTTGGTTATTTGAACCGATTTTCTTTTAATCATTTACTTCACTTAAGATGGGTTAAGTGTTCAAATTAGGTAAAAAGAGCCTAACATGAGCTTAAACCGCAAAATTTGGTGCTAGACCTGACTTTTGGTTTGAGCCAACCTTATTTCATCATTTTCACCTTTGAGTTGGATTAATTTGCTCAATTTAGGTGAATATGTTCAAAATGACCTTAATCTCTTGATCCGGGTGGATTTGGAATGGTTTAAATGCCATTTATCTTATTTGGAGTCACTGCCCATTTTCTTATATAACTTAGGGATGAAAGGACCCAGGAATGTTTACTTAGCATGGCCAGAATGGGATTTCGGCTTAAAACCGCACACTCAGGACGGTTTGGCTCAAACCGTTCGATACATGCGGTTGCAGCAAAAATGCAGACAACCGCATACTCAGGACGGTTTTCAGCCGAAAAACAGATTTTCGAATTGTTTCCTTTTCCAATTGGTTTTATTAGCTTGGTTACTTGCCCAAACACACTGTTCACCACTGGGTGGCTTCTGGACTGCCCCAAGTTGGGCACTTGACATATCAAATGGCATTAAAGGCCCGCTTAACCCTTGAATTTCATGAAATTGCATGGGGATACCAAAAACATGCACAAACATATTTCTTATGATAAAAGAAACATGTTACAATACAAATTGGCCTTCAAGGGCATGAATCAAAATAAAATTACAATTTTAGCCTCCTTGGGCTTGAGAATGAGAATTTTTAAACTAAAAAGGAAAAATCCCTTTGTACCAGCAGCTCCAGGGTGTTCTCCACACAAATTTCCTGCAAAACAAAGGATTAGTAATATTCATACATAGGAGGGCCTAGGCTCCCTCCCCAAAATGGACACCCAATGCATGGATTTTGGGACTTTTAGGTGCCTCCTATGGACATTTGGGGTAGAACGACACCTAAGAAGAGTAAAAACTCTCTCTAAGGGCTACACCAATCCTAGGATAACAACAAATTTCTGGGAATAACAAAATCCCCACAAATGGCCAACATGAGCTTGATATTTACAAAGTAAAGATGTTACCACAAATAATAGGCTTACATTACCTTGTTACCTCATGTTTACCTTCCAAATGGCGTCCATATCATGCCTTGGACCACCTGAGCCATGCAAGACGGCCTTCCCTCAATTACAAACCCTTTCCCCATCGCATTTGGTTTATTTTGGCCAAAAGGGTATTTCTCCACCTTCGCGTAGGGGTTTTGGGTTTTGGCTTATTGGCAACTTAGAGCTCAAGCCTAGTGTATGACCAGAATTCTAGATCCACCATGTCATCACATCATTGGCTCAAAGTCTCTAAGGTGAATGTTTTCACTTTCGCTTTCCGAAGTAACGACCTCGGTGCGCCAAGCTACACACATTCCTGTTTAACTTCCTATAGGTGATAGGTAGGCTGTGTAAAAAATAAAAAAAGTGCTCAAGTGCATTTGAAAAAGAGGGTCACATTCAATACAACGTCCCACCCTTGCCACCCTTTTTTCTTATTCATGCAAGCGCAATCACATTCACCAAGGCATGATATGGAAATCATATTTGAAGTAAACAATCATGAGTAAAACCAAGTAATAAAAAAAACACCTAGCATGCTCATACTAAACATGTATTCACACAAGCATCATGCAAGCATGTTATCATGTTGTACAAGAAAGCAAATAAATCATGGTGAGCATGCTTGATACAAAGTAAACATCTCTCAAATGTTCTGATCTCATGCTCGTCATATTAAACTTCTAATCAAAGCATGCTTATCATAACAAAAATGGCAACCTAGCATGGTAAGACTATCTAGGTCCACTAACATGGTTTTGAATATAATCAAAGCATACACCCATCACATGGCCTATTGTCTAAGGTCTCAGGTATTCTAAAAATAATAACACTCAGATCAAACATGTTTATCACAAATGGTAAAACAGCAAACAATTCATGGAAATCAATCGATCATGCTCAAGCAATCAAAACATGGCTCAATTCCACTAGCTGTCCCCAGCAGAGTCGCCAGTTGTGAGACATGGATTCGTCATCTCGGATGACTTCCGATATCGTCACGCGGGGATCAATAAAATGTAAAGAGTCGCCACCATCCATCTTAGGGTGTGAATGGACACCAAAAGGTTCATAGATGTCAAATAGAGCCAAAGTAGCTCTAAGATGAGGAAAAATCCAGAGATTGGGTACGGGGAATTATTTATGAGCGGGGGAAGGTGTTAGGCACCCCCACTCATCCGTCTAAGACGGTTACCACATGTTTGCTTATGCTATAAATTGTTTGCTAGTAAAATAAACAAAAAGGTGCTTAATAAGCACAATGTGTGTGACCATTCCACATGAGAAGTCTAATAAGTTTAGACTCTCTTTGTGGATTCATCACTTCTAAAACTTCATGAGTGAAGTGAAATCAAAGTAAAAATGAAGAAAATCAAACCAAGGCAAATCTGGAGAAATTCGGTCAAAAGAGCTTGAAAGCTTTGATAAACCATAACTCATTCAATTTAAATCTAAATCAAATGAAACCAAAGCCATTTAAAAACTAGTATATATTAGAATATACAGTAAAAAGTTCAGCTCGATCCGATTCAAAACTAGAGAGAAATCCACATATGAAATCTGCTGTTATAACTCAGAAAAAGTGTTAAGTAGGCATTTTCCAAGCTCTATTCGTGGAGTTTGGCTCAATAAAAATCCATGAAAATTGATGTGGAGGAAGTATATAGTGCCATCCTTCCAAAGAAAAAAACCTCACACCAATCTCTATCCGGATGTGACTTGTGTGCTCTCTTGAACAGGCCTAGAAGACCACAGATGAGCTCTGGACTATGCCAGCGAGCACCTCTGAGTCAACTGAGCACCCAAGGCACAAAACAGATTGAAACCTGCTGAAACTTGTTGGAAATGAAAATAGACTTCTTAAAGAAAACTCAGAAACTAGAATCATAGGAAACGGATTAAAACTGAGCAAATAGTGCACCATCAAAGCGACAAGTTCAGCAATCTGGGCTGAACTGTCCTACAAACTTTGAAGAGATGGTGTCAAAAATTGGCTTCATGGAAGTGGACGAAAATTTCCAGATATTAAGTAGACACATCCATCTATCACATGTCTTTGGAATCACTCAAAAATTCATCCGGAGGATGAAGTTATAAGTCTTCCAAGACAGGCCACAGATCTGTCTTGTTTTGGAGATTTTGAAGAGGGAACATGGAAACCAGTGCTTGTGTGCATGTGGATTCGGCCAAAACCTCAGAAATTAACAAAAAACCTTCTCATGAAGTTCTAAAACTCATTTTAAGGCCTAGGACCTCAGATTTTCCATATTGAACATGGAAAGCCCAAGATCTAGCCCATTTGATGAAAATAGTGAAAAGTAAGTGTGAAAGTGTGGAAAATCTCATTTCTATGAGAAGCTTGGAATCCATGGCTATTGAGAGCATGGATTCACATCTTCTCCAAATATACAATAAAATCAGAGAAGCATTCAAGGGTTCAAAATAACCATATAGCATGCTTTTCATCATTTGAGGGTTCTAAGCCTAGAGGATCCATTCCACCTTCCTTTTCCCCAGGCTCTCTCTTCACGTTTTACGGCTAGAGAGGATTCCCAGGTACTTTAGAAGGGGTTTGGGGTTGCAAAAAATGCACAAAGGCCTTACACTACAGAAAGGTAGAAGATGAGAGATTTGCTAGAACTTAAAAGGGAAGACTGGAAATGAAAGAGAGCTTTACCTTGGTAGCTTGAGCCTTCAGTAGACAATCCAGCAGAACTTCTCCTTCTTCTTGCAGAGCTTCTAAGCTTCAAATTGTCAGCCATTTGCAAGAGGAGGGCCTCTCTATTTATAGGCCAAGTCAAGGGTAGAAGAGTCCCAAGGGTAGGCCAAAAAGGCCTTCTAGATTATTCCAATTCTCTTCCAAGGCATAAATTGGTGTAATTTAGCAAGTTTCGGAGGGTGAAATAGGGAATTCAAGTCCCTAAGAGAGAGGTAATATGCGTAAATAAGGCTCAGAGATCGAGCCATTTCGCAAAGCCTCGAAACAGCCAAAACCGTATACTCAGTGCGGTTTCTACAGAACCGCCACTCAAAGTGCGGTTCAATACAAATTTGACCAAACCGCATATACAGGGCGGTTCAATTCAGTTATGCTTTAATTGAGTGCTGTCCACGCGGCTTAACGGCCGAAGCTTCGCGAAGCCACGTGGCCGCCAGCGCAACAAGCAAGGACCTGAACCGTGCTGTTTGTTCGGTTGCAACCGCACATACAGAGCGGTTGAAACCGAGATTATAAAAACCGCAGACACAGTGCGGTTGGCACTGATTTTGAAAGTTTTTGAAAGTTTGACACATGTCAAGGCTCAAATAAGACCTTTGGGGTCTTTCTTAGTTAATCTCTTATATTGGGGTGCAATTTGGGGTGTCTACAAGAAGTGGTATATCTATGAGGAGAGTCCAAATTTATTGGATTACTCATGTGGAATAATCACATACATTTTGCTTATTTTAAGCATCCTTTGTTTTTTTTATTAGCAAACAATCCTTAGCATGACCAAGTATGTGGCAACCGTCTTAGACGGATGAGTGGAGGTGCCTAACACCTTCCCTCGCTCATTAATAATTCCCCTTACCTAATCTCTGGATTTTTTCTTGTATTAGAGCTACTTGGGCTCTATTTGGCATTTATGACCCCTTTGGTGTCCATTCACACCTTAAATTGGATGGTGGCAACTCTATACTTTTATCGATCCCCGCGTGAGGATATCGGAAGTTATCTTAGGTGACATTTTCCATGTCTCACAGGATGGGATGGAAGCGTTACTGTTACTTTATTGGCGAGAGATCAGGGTTTGAGCCACGTCGTTCATTTCATTACTGATTTGACGGTATGATTGTGTGTTTTTGATTTAAACACAGCGCACAGCATCACCCCGATGGGCTTGATCATTACATTTACATGTCACATTGTGTTTGCATGATTTTTGAAGTATATAACTGATACTTGTGGTAATTTTAGTGCAATTGTACATGTAAATGCAATTATTTCACATATATATATTTTTTAAATCTATCATTTTGGACCAAAAAAAAGGGGAGAAAATTTTACGGCAAAATTTCAACGGCATTTCGCTCGATTCACCGGAAAATAGGTTTTCCGGTGAATCGTTGTTCGGTGCCCTGGATGGCACGCCCAGTAGCACCGAAACTTAAAACCTTTGAGGTAGGTAACAAAATCGTTTAGTCGTATTGCGTTTTATTATGTCTAATTGTTCTATATGATTTAGATGCATTGAATGTATGTTTGTGTAGATATTAGAGATGATCTTGATGTATAGATTATATTGTATTTCATGAAAACTTGGTTTTTGAAATTCGATTTAGCCGTTGTTTGTCGAGCGCTTGGCATGGTCGCCTGAACGACTTGCCTGTAAAAATTAGAAATTTAGTCACACACCTAATCGCCTAAGCGACCAAGGGTGAGCAACCATAGAAAATACCAAATTTTGTTGAGGTTGACTAGCAGACCGCCTGGGCGCCCTTGTTGCGCGCTCATTGAATTTTTAAGCTGTTTTAAAATATGGGACCACCCAACCTGATCATCTAGGCGATGGGGTTGAGCAATCAATATAGATTTACAAATTTTAGAATCTTGACAAAATCTACATATTGAAATGATTTTTTGAAGGAACTAAGCTTATGTACCAATAATAAGTGGGTGTTTACAAACCGTTTCAACTGATCAATCGGTTACAAATAATTTAATAAATAATTTGGGTACATTCGATAGGAATAGGTCTTAATTTAGTTTGAAAGGAAACCTTTTGCTGTAGAGTTAGTTTTAAATTGGTTAGGTTGCCCTATAACCTTGTCACATATTGTTTTAGCCATGATTCTAGTCTTGGAATTAAACAATAGGCCGAATAATAGATTTGTGAACATTGAACTCATGTTTTGAAATATAGTGAGTAATGGTAACAGATTTTGGAATATCAATTGATTAGTAACAAACGGTTTCAATATATATATATATAATTCGGATTGTGGATTTATACCCTTTCATGGACGAAAGAGTCGATTAAATACCATGTGGCAATAGGGGAATTGGCTACCATCTGCGAATGAGATATGTGATACCACCTGCTGAGTGCGTCTCTACTCATCGTGTATGATATGGGGAGCAAATCTGGAAAGAACTGCATACCAGGCCTCATACTGCGCCACGATCTGAGACCCCTGAGAGATTTCCATGAACTCTCTCTCCTTCTACAACCTTACTTCGGCAGAGAAGTACTACTTGTAGAAGGTCTGCCTGAATCGATCCCAAGTCATTTGAATCCCCTCTGCAGCACGCCGCCTCAAGGACTGCCACCAGTGCTGGGCCTCGCCCTCTAGAGTAAAAGTAGCTAATCTCACCTTCCGATCCTTCGGATAGTCCATCGTATCAAACATGCGCTCCACTCTGGCCACCCAACTCTCCGCCTCCAACGGATCTAGAACTCCATGGAAGGGCGGGGAAGTCAACTTCCTGAACTGATCGATGTCCCTCAAGGCCATTTGAGGCTTCGATCAACCATAAATCACTTGATTTAAATCCAAACCAAATGAAACCAAGGCCATTTGATAACTGGTATGAAGTAGAATATTCTATGAAAAAATCAGCTCATTCCATTTTAAAACAAGAGAGAAATATTCTATGAAAATCTGCTGTTGTAACTCAAAGAAAAGTGACGAGTAAGCATTTTTGAAACTCTATTTGTGGAGTTTGGCTCCATATAAATTCGTAAAAACTTGCATGGATCGAGTATATGGTGCCATCATTCAAATGAAATAAGCCTTGCACCAAACTCAATCCATTTGTGATTTGTGTGTCCTTTTGAACATGCCTAGAGGATCACAGATTAACCCAGAACTCTGTTACAGAGCCACTCTGAGTCAATCAAGCACACAAGCCACAAATCAGATCAAAATCTGTTGAAACCAATTAGAATGGAAAATAGACTCCTCAAAGAAAACACAGAGACTGAAATCACTCAAAACGGATTAAAATTGAGCAATTAGTGCACCATCAAAGTGGCAAGTTCAGCAATCTGGGCTCAAAGTGGCAAGTCGCCACTAGGGCTGGCAATGGGTCGAATTTTGGATCCGAATTCGACCCGTATTCGATCCGAAAAATTGAATTCGAATATGCAATTATATCCGACGGACCGAATACGGTTATGCAATTCAATATTCGATTAATTTCGAATTCGAATATGATATGTATTATATTTATCCGATATCCGAAAAAAATCCAAAAATATTAACATTTTTTAATTGAATTTAAATAATCATATTCAAATTCAAAAGGATGCGTTAAAAGATGGCTGTTTGTCTCTTGTTTTATAAGCGAGATCGGCTGGGAAGTTAAGACTCCCAGCCGATGTGGGACAAATATGAAGGAAGAAATGACGAATGCAAGAGAAGTTCTCTTGCATTCGTCCCACATCGGTTGGGAATATCTATTCCCAGCCGATGTGCGCTTATAAAAGGTGTCGTCCTCTTATCAAAACGAACCGAAAAACCGTTCAGAAATCAAACCATTACACCCTGGTTAAACCAGGATGGTTCAGGAGCAAATAAAAACTTTTAAATAAATAGCACGTTCTAATTTCTAATTGATCTGATCGAATTCGAATATGAAACAATGTCTTCGAATTCGAATTCGGTCAAGCAAGACTGATATCCGATCGGATATAGGTCGAATACGAATATGACTAATTTAAAATCGGTTCGAATACGGATCATGGTTGATTCGATCCGTATTCGACACGTTGACAGCCCTAGTCGCCACCATTCATGTGAAAATATCACATATTTGTTTAATCCTTCTCCAAGGTTTTTGATGATTTTAGCAAGCTTTCTCATTTTTTTAGCATGAACAACACTTGGTAACCACCTTGTGTGGGTGAATGGGGGTGCCTAACACCTTCCCCCGTTCATAATCTAATCCCCTTACCCATCTTTGGATTTGATTTTCAAATAGAGTTATTTTTACTCTAGTATTTGCCTTTTAGCTCTTTTTGCTTATTTTTGAATCTTTTGGTGTCCATTCACACCCAAAAATCTGAATGGTGGTGACTCTCCCATTTTCGTTGAGCCCGTGTGTTGACGGAGGGGAATCATCCCGATGATTTTTTCCATGTCTCACACATTCCGATGGTCATTACCATTCCCAGTCTAACTCATCCTTTCCATTGCAAGGAGGTGTGTAAGTGAGCCAACAGCATCCCAAATATCCTCCACTGGAGGTGGAATCCCACGTGGCTGCTCAGGTGGATGCTTCTATGGTATCTCCTCCTCTGGAGGATCTAAGGTCAATCTGCAAAAACACAACACCATGTTAGATAGGAACTCTCTTCCTAATCCTTTGGTGCTAACTATCGTGCACACAGAACCTCCAAGGTTTTCCTAAAGTCATACTACTTAGGAATTCCTAATTCCAGCACACGCTCCGATACCATCTCTGTAACGCCCCGGATCCATATTGTTCAATAAAGATATAACACGTCTCACGGAGTGTTAGGTATGAGCCCAAAACTCATGTGATTGCTGGATTAATCACACAAGTTTTACAAATCAAAGTGCACAAAACAACTATCTACTAGGAAGCATGGAAAAGTATTTGATTAAAGTGCCATCAAACTACAATCAGGATCTCCTTTATTACATTTCCCGAAATCAATCAAGTCAATATTTCAATCAAGAATAAACCTACTAGTCTATGGGATGTAGAAATAGTCCTCCTCCTTATAAGTGTCAGTAGGATCTACCCCAGCAGTCGCCTCACCACGAGTATCTGAAAACAAAACAAAAACAAAACGAGTGAAGTACGAATATCTCAACGAGTAGCACATGCATGCAAAACAGTTATATTAGTTCTAAGATATGCCACGATAAATAACGAGCACAAGTAATCCTTAGAAATACAATCAAGAATCCAAAATCAGCATGATTCCAATATCAATTTTAAACAAGAGACCAACAGCAATAACAATAAATCACCGAATGGTCAATGTCATGCCTATCACTTAGATTGGTCAATCAACATGCCAAGATGACATCCACACCTCCATGTACACAGTTCCGGCCTACTCAGGGTTTCGGAACTCTGAAATGACAGCCTACTCAGGGTTTCGTCATCCAATGCCGGCCTACTCCCCGGGTTTCGGCATTGACAACCAGGCCTACTCAGGGTTTCTGGCTGCTCTACACTGGTCGTGGCAACACTCAAGGCCATGCAATTACACCAATGAAGCAATAACATTACATTACTAAGCTTAGACATGAATCCAGGACAAGCTAAACCAAAACAGAATACTCAAGGCATAAACTCATCTCTAGCAACAAAATACACCAACCTCTGATATCACCAATAACAACACAAACCAAACTCATCACATGTCACTCAAGACCAGAACAGTAACTCATGGAACTTTAGTTGATATTCTAACCCAAAAACACAAATCCAAACCGGTTGTAAAATCCTTTACTCAAATAAAGACATTTTTACAAATTCTATCCAGCACCTTGTAACTCGATAAAACTCCGGTTAAACAACATCACAACCTGAAAAAAAAAAAACAGTAGAACATGGATAAAATAGAACCACTAACTTATGCTATCAAGACAGCAAATAAACTACCAACCGGCCCTTTAAACCTGACTTTTAGAACTCATAAATCCTACCAAAAATTGACGGAATGATCTCAGGAGGTTACGACCACTTAATAGTATTTCCAACAGGTTAGTTTAGCTATTTGGTAGGTGTTTGAACCATTAAAGTGGGAAAAATTAGCTCAAAACAGTCAGCCGCACACAACCTGAAGTTTTTGAGGATGCGCTGACTTCTAAACAGTAGGCGCCAGTAGGCGCCAGGTTGGCGGATACTAACTTTGTACTACCACTGAGTGCCGCTGAGCCCTGTCAGTGGGCGGCACTCAGCGCATGCCCCCAATTTTCCTTCGACAGTGGTTTTAGTCTCTGTTAACTCAATTCCTCCATGTTTGACCAAAAACTAACTTGCTACAACCGCTAATCTATACTTCTCACACCTCTAATAGCCATTTAAGACAAATTCGAAATTAATTCCAACAAAATACATGCTCCGTATCGCAAATCCATTCAAAAACTCAGTTCGATCACTAATAAAACACACCGCAGATAATATCAGTAAATTTCAGGTATTTGACTTCAATACACGGAGTAAAACTAATGCTACTCACCTGAGATACGCTCCAATCCCTGAAACTTCAACTCCAGCAACCAAATGGTTCAGATCTCGATTTCGCCCCCAACGTTTCCTCTAATCGGACAATAATTTCTACAGGGAATACCAAATCCGATTAGATCTGATTCACAAGTCAATCCTCCTATGATTTCTCACAATGAGAGATCAACTAGTACTAACCTGAACACTCGATGATCGGTAGGGAAGCTAGCCGAAACCTTTGAAGTCGCTCAATCCAGCAGCTTCACTTGGCCTTCGATCAGATCTTCCTCCACTTCAAATTCTGTTCGGACAACAGCACAAAACTTCTGCCCTTCCCCAGTGGCTCTGGTTGTACTCCGGCCGCAACTTCTTCAAGAGCTCAATGTGTGCGAAACCTATACACTGAAAACTCCCCCCCCCCCCCCCCCCTCTCTTTTGCGCTCAACTAACTTAATTCCCGATTCGCTGGTGCTCACCCATGCCACACCCTACATGAACAACTCCCCTAGCAATTTGATCCACTGACTTGTTCCTCCACTTAATCACCTACATTAGTATCCTTTTAAATAACTGAATTTAAATAACATGATAATTCCACTTATTATTAACAACACTACTAACCTTAATTTATTTCTCTCCGCACTTAAGTTATCGAAATCACCAAATTACTCCTGCTCCTTGGACATCTGAAAATTTCACCAATATAGACTTATTAATTCTCATAAACAATAATCACTGAAACTAGGGTCTTACAGTGACCTTCTGTTGGGGGAGATGTAATCCAGATTGAATTGCATCCCACAGGGAGATATGTGATTACCTCTTGCAGAAGAGATGTGTTGCCTCATATGAGAGAGATATGATTACTATGTGATTGCATCCTACATGAGAGATGATTGTGTGATTTGCCACCGAAAGGTGAGATAAGCTATCTTCTGTGGGGGAGATATAGGTACTACGTATTTATATCCTGCAGTAGAGGTATGCTACCATTGGATGGTGAGTTTTATGTATTAATTAATTATGAATGACATGATTTCTCTTAAAAATAAAATAGTTTGATTGAAAGGTTTAGCTGCGACTTGTTTAGAATGACTCTAAAGTAGAATATTAATGAGACATGAATAACATGTAGAATTGCTTTTGAGAAGACACTAATTACAGTGAATTGGAAAACCTGTAAATGTGATTTATGCTACACTGTCCTTCTGTAATTGATTGAAAGGTTGGTAGGAAATCTATTGTAAGCAATTTATTATAAGTAATAGCAATCATTTAATTTTTAATGTCAGAATAATTTTTAAAGAGATTTCTATCAATTGCAATGACAATATGGTCCTGAAGAATCTACCATTTTACTCGTCATTTCACCTACACAGTTTCTGGTTATTTAAGCCTTGCCCGGTCAATCTTTCCTATACAGATTTTAGAACAAAGTAAGAAGCATCAGTAAGGACCTCTTTATAAAACAACAAAACAGAGTAAATCTGTCTTGAGGAATTCTTTAGTAGGGTTACCTATTGTAATGGGTAATTTTCATGCGAAAGCATATTTGAATTGCCCTACTTCACTTTTAATTCAAACCAAATCCTAAAGTCATATTCTAAGTTTTAAGCCCACAAAATGTTTTTATGTTCATTAGTAATGCAATTTATGGATATAACCATAGAGATGGCAATGAATGAGTTCTGTCCACGTCTATGTACCAAAAAGTCTAGCCAGCCAAAACTCAAGTACTTCAGAAGGGATTGAATGGCTTTACATTGTAGACCTACAAACCCATTAATTTTACGACTAACAAATATCAATATCTCACGTCATGTCAACATAAAGCTAAAGCACACAAGCTGTGTAATGGATTAAAATTTGCCAGCAGACAGGATATGATTGAAAGATAGATTTCCTACCAACCAAGATGATATAATTTTGCTCAGAAGGTAGTGAATGTGGAAATCGTGGTCCTTTTTATTGTTGTGGCTTCATATTGTTTCATCATAGGTCAGTTTTAAGCCATTGCAATCTTGGTAGAAACTAATGCCCGTTTGATGTTCGAAACATTTATCACAAGAATACATATGCAAAAAGCAAGTTATCTTTGTCAGAAAGAGGAACCCAAAAATATGAACCACAACCATAAGGTCGCTGGCTCCAGCTCCAGATACTCTGCACCTAACTTTGTGCACTATTTGTGCTTCAAGTTTGGAGAGCATTTCGTCTCCTACCACTCGGGGTACGATCCACGATACACTAAGAGAAAGAGTGATTTTGGTTTTCAGATTTCAAAATGAAGGAATTAATGATAATGATTTCGTCTGACACGATAGAAAATAAAACAATAAAGCATGTACAGGTATGGAAGAGCAGTTAACTATAAAGCAATCTCTTAGTGTATCACGGATTGTACCACCGAGTGATAGGAGACGAAACGCTCTCTCAAGTTTGTGATTGAACCATTAACTCTGTATGTCTTGGCTTATCCATCTGACTCTGCCACAGCTCACCCATCTGGGGTTTTCATCCTCTTGTACCAGGACCAGTTGACCATCTCAAGTGGGTTTGCTTTGTTGTGTGTGTTTTGGCTTATCCATTTCAATGTTAGTGATGGGAATGTTTTAATGATGGGAATGTTTTGCTTTGTTATGACTTTATATTGTTTCATCAGAGGTCAGTTTGAAGCGATTGCAATGTGTAGAAACTATTGCCCTCTTGATGTTTGAAACATTTAACACAATAAAGGAGGAACAAGAAAAAACATACTCATAGTCACATGCACACGCAAGAAATATCCAACACTAATCAGTGAGTCCCATGAGGGCAGAGCTACATAGAGGGTAGGGTGGGCGGCCGGCTGCTAGCCTCCTAATAATATCCCTTAATGCCTTATATGGAAATAACACTTATGCCCCTTCCAAATTTTTTGTTTGCCCACAAATCATGGTCCATCATCTTGTTCGGCAGCATGAGCCATTAGAACAACTAATCGAATGGTTTTGATTTTCTATCAATTCCAAATGGCAACATCCCATGGCAAGTGCTTAAACAAAAAAAATATTTCCAAATCAAAGGGGAAGAAAGAGTGGAAATTGACGTAAATAAGAGATTATAATATTTCTAAGTCAAATTGGGAGAGATAAAGAGTCACGATTGAAATTAAACTCAACTCTAAGATTTTGTTTCTAAATCAAATAGACGTAAATAATAGATTATAATATTTCTAAATAAAATTAGGAGAGAGAAAGAGTCACGATTGAAATTAAGCTTGAACTCTGAGATTTTGTTTTTAAATCGAAGTAGGAGAAAGAAAGTCACGATTAAAATTAAACAACCCCAAGTTTTATATCTATTCAATAGTTTTGTAATTCATGTTTCTCCTTCATGTGCTATTAACACAACACTCTTTTTTTCATGGGCTATCAAGTTATCAACATCTCGTCATATTTTTTATTTGTTTTGATCGTAATACTCTCTCACACAACACCTAGGTTATTTCTCTTTCCCTATTTCTATTATTTTTTTTCTTTTCCCTTTAGCTCTCGTTTGAAGCCGATCTTCGATGGCTTCTTTACTTCAAAGTTTATAAGCCCTAAAAACCAAAAAAAAAAAATTGGGTACAATAATCGTCGGATCTATTGTCTTCATTTGAAAAAATTCTTTAATGTTTAAAGAGATACTCTGTCCACCCTAACTTAAAATCCTGGCTACGCCACTACTCCCATCAAAGGGTATTTTCAAATCCTAAATTTGACCAAATTTGATGACATAAGCAACTTTTTCTTCTCTTGGATAATCACGAAAAGAACATATGCTCTCCTTGGAGACTCACAAGCAACCATGTTAGGAAGCCCAAATCCATGCTACTTTTTTAAGTAAAAGAAAGTGCCATGTAGTAAGCCTATGATTAAATATTTTTAAAACCCTAGTTAGTTACTTGAGATGTGCAAATCCCTGACCCACATACATCAACACTTCTATTCCATTTATGCTGTTTACTGTCAAAAGCAAGATGAGGATGACACATCTTGGATGAGCAGGAAGTGTTGAATAACTTAGTTGTTCAACAGAAGCTGTTATCCTTACAATTTTGGTCTTTTCATCTCTCCTATCATTGTCATGATGAGAAAATTAGAGACAGGGGAGGTGATTAGATAAAAAAAAAAAAAAAAAAAGAAAGCTTATAGTGGAGGAGTTTTCCCACATATGTCTTGGTTTCGGTGAGTCCAAAACAGTCTTCTTTTGAGCTTTGAATTTTGAAGAAAATGTGAAAATCATATTGGAGTCCAGTTGCCACATCTTTTCATCTATGATGATATGGTAGGGATGGCAATGGGGTGGGTTGATCCACCTAAAGTTTGATAAGGCATAAATTAGGTGTCGGTTAAGGTTTAACCCAACTCGACTCCACCATCCAATGAATCCAATCTTAATCCATCAAAATAATATTTATCACATACACACCATATAAAAATCCATATTTTATAACTGAACATATATATTATTAATCTATGTATCCTATTTAAGAAAAATATTTATATTTTAACATTCTATCGCATAGTCGGGTCAACCTGGCCCGACACGTGTCCATCCCTATGCAATGGTCATTTCAACAAGTCTCTGCATTTAGGCTCGAACCAAATCCTACAATCATAGCCCAGCCCATTTGTGTTACAGCCCAATACATTTCATTCCTTTTTTTTATTTATTACTAGCAAGGGTGCACGTGCAAGACTGCACGTGGAGAGAGGGAATGGAGAGAGGAGAAGTGGGGAGAGAGAAGAAGTGGGAGTAGTTACAAACTAATTGTTTTTTATGAAAATAGTGAATTGAGATGGTATAGCCCTGTATTATTGAAACCAAACTATGCAGGGGATGGGCATTTTGAGAAAGTTGCAAATTATTTTGAGCACGCTTCCCAAAGGGGCACCTCACGTCATATAGGCTAGATCATTTATGACTCTATGTTGATGTCAGTGTCAACCTCGCTACCATAAAAACAAAGTATGACAAAAATACATGATTCATGCGTACATGAACTGAAAGACTTCTTAAGGGGACAACATGGACTCCTTATCCCAACAAATCTGCTCATGTTATCTTTCTCTTCTAATCTACGACTCCTTCGGAGTAGTAGACCCCATACACAACCTCACCCAACCACATCTCCCACCTCTATTAATCCTAATTCCGTTAAGGAGGTAGGTTTCAGTAATCATTTATCAGTGGTCTCATTTGCTTAGCAATGGCACACAGATCTGAATATTTCTAAAATCAGTAGGCCCAGATGCTTGTAAGCACCAAATGAAACTGACTTCTCACAGTTGTAGTTGTTGTCACTGTTAGTCTCTTATAGTTTCTTCACTAAGGTGGAAAAAGAAGATAATGACATCTTAACAAGACTATCCATATTGATTAGGCAGTTAAATTAGTATTATAAGTGCCACTATTTTTGCCTAATTCATGTTGAACAAATGTTATCTTCAACAAACTTTGTTAGTTAAAAATCATAGTTAATTAGTTAATTTAATTCATGGGTTGCAGCTACCTAATCTCTCTTACTTGTTTGCAGCAATGCTTCATTAGTTCAACCACTGGCAACCCAAGTCCATCCCTTGTTTTGGACTTTAGTTTCTCACAACATTATTGCATTTGTGCACTTCCCCACCTACTAACTCTCTTAAATACAGAAGTCTCTTTCTTTAGTTGTCCCTGCTTTTTTTTTTTTTTTTGGTAGGCAACGACAAAGCAAAAATTTTATTATCTACAAGAGCGAATATTTACACGGTTCCTAGCGTCGTAAAAAATAATAGAACATAACCCCCAAGGTGGTTTCCTAAACCACATACAAGAAAACTTGTCAATCCCAAAATTTGCTAAGTAATCTGCTGCAACATTCCCCTCTCTGAAAGTGTGGGTTACATGAATATTAAGAAACCTCTCCCTAAAGTTGAACAGTTCAAGCATGTATGGATAAATTCTCCATGGTGTATCGGATTGATGAGGCTCATCCCGTAGCATTGATTTCAGGAGAGTAATTAGCACTAGGGAATCTCCTTCTAACATGATGTTTCTAAACCCCTTTGAAATCGCCAATTTCACCGCTTCTGTTGCTGCTATCGCTTCTGCCTGAAGGGAAGAAGAAGCTTGACATTTGGAAGCAATACCTGCTATGAAAGCACCAGACCAATCTCTAGCAATGATGCCAATTCCCGCATCTCCATTTGACTGTCTGAAAGCACCATCAAAGTTAATTTTAATGAACTGAGGAGAAGGAGGTTGCCAAGTGATAATAATCTGTTCTTTAGGCCTTGGGACCGGATTTTGATTCTCTGCAGCATCTTGTATCAAGCACCATAATCTATTAAACAGGCGAATAAATTGGGGAATATCGGGACAAGCATTCTGAAATAAAATGTTGTTTCTGTGTGTCCACAACGCCCAACAAAATGTGGCAATCTTTGACAGGATAACATCCGAACTAGAGTTATATAGTTGAGCAGCCGACTTAACCACCTGTCTAAACCATAACTGAAAAGAGTTAGTAGAACCTGATGTTTGAAGTGAACCACCGATTGTTGCAAGCCAAGCGGCACAAGAGAAAGGGCACTCAGCCACATGTGCTCCACCGTTTCCTCTTCACTCTTGCATAAACAACATATGGTAGAGATGCTTAGAATTCGTGATGCTAAGAGCTTAGCACTAGGAATAAGCCCATGTAAACTCTTCCACAAAAACTGTTAGGTTTAATATTTTAGTTTGGCTTAATTCAGTGTAAAAAAGAAAGTGTTTAAGTGTGTTTAGAATGTTTAGGTTGAGTCCAAGAAGTCATGGTTCAAACGGCGTCAAAATCGGAGTCAAATTGAAGAAGTTATGCCCAACGTTTGATCAACGTTCTCTGGCCGTTCGAACGATCAAGTTCCTCAGAGAAACCTGAGAGCAACATTCGCCATACGTTCGCTGACCGTTCGACCTTTGGAGTTCCACAGATAAACCCGAGAGCAGTGTTCACCTCACGTTCACTGATCATTCGACCGTTGGAGTTCCACAGAGAAACCCGAGAGCAGCATTCGCCTCACGTTCTCTGGCCGTTTGAACGAGAAAAGGAAAAGTGAGTTTTTGTATTGAACGTTCGAGCCGCGTTCGCTGAGCGTTCGAACGGTCATTAACAAACTTCAGATTTAGAAGTTCGATCTTTTCTGATTTGTTTCCTTTTCCACTTCTACCTTCTCCTAATCTATATAAGGAGTGTCTAGACTATTGTGAGGAAAACCCAAGACGTTTTAGAAACCCTAAAATCGTGTATGAGAGCAAAAGTTCTTTCTTCTCTTCCTTCTCCTTCTTTGAGCCATCAAAAAAATCTTTCATCTTTCTTTTCTATCTTGGAGTTCCGGGTTGGGGAGATTGATCGTGGGAGTTCCTACGGATACCAGGCGAGTTCGTTTGGGTGATCGTGTGAGAAGATCTTCAGAGTTCTGAAGTGTTGCTGTGGAACAAATCTGAGGAGTTCCTCAGATACTTTCAAATCTGTGAGTTGCAGAGTCTAGCATAGGGATGTTGAATCGTCTGAACTATAGGTTGTAAGTCTTCTTTTCATATTTGATCTTTTAGGCGGCTCCTGCATAGCCTGGAGGGTTTTTCTCTAGTGAGAGTTCTCATAGAGTTTTCCCTTCGTCACCAAAATTGCTTGTGTTGTCTCTTTACTTTATTTGCAATTTTGTGTGATTGGTTATTAATTGATCAAGACTTGTGAATTCCTATTAATTAAGAACTTGTTTTTAATTAGTAGAATTTTATTCCGCTGTGCTACACCTATTCAACCCCCTCTAGGTGGATTTAGAGTCAAAACCCTGTTTTTCAAAAACATTTTGCATCTTGCCGGGCACTTCAAATGCCAAATTTTCAACCAAAGGGTGTCATGGTTACTGGAGTTAAAGGAACTGAGGATGCGGTAAGCCGAGGCAACTGAGAACTCCCCTTTTGATGTATGGCGCCATATAGGTTTATATTGTCTTAATGAAAGAATAACAGGGCTAGCAATAATTTTGGTAGTGATAGAAGGAGGCCACAAAGTATTCAATAAATCCACATCCCAAGTTTTTGTAGAAGGGTTTATGAGCTGACTCACCTGTGTAATCTCTCTGGAGTTGTAATTCTCTGAAGCCGAAGGCGGTGGAGGTTCTTTAGTTGTCCCTGCTCATGTTCAATCTAGGGCTGGCAATGTGTCGGATATATATCCGAATCCGACCCGAATCCGATCCTAAAATCCCGAATTCGGATATAAGATATAGATCCACGGTTCGAATACGGATATCGGATTTCGGATCCAAATTCGAATCTGTCTATATCCGATTCGAATAGGATCCGAACCGAAATCAACATATACTTTTCATTAAACTATTGGTAAACTCTGTACAAACCATGGTTGAACTATTCTTACTCATGTCTTGCTTTAATATTTATATGGCTCATTAGTTTTGATAATTAAAATTTGCTTTAATAGTTAAACTTGACTTTTGAGTTTTAAGTTTAAATCTGATGCAGGGGGATCCGAGACAGATGATGCTGAGTTGTTAGATTGCACATTGATGGCACTGGAATACCATGAGTTGACAGAGCATCGCAAAGGCAGGAAGTGATGGTGATATCTTTCTAATTGGGGCAGTTTTGAGTGCGTTTTAGTATTTTGGCCATAACTTTGGCTACGGTTATCGGAATCCCACATATGACCCCAATTCGGAAAGATATTTCCAGCGCGCACGCCGTGGTATATGACTGAAGTTGATGTGCCCCTTTCTCGACTTCAAATTCCGCTGTTTTCCCCTCCGAATCGCTATTTTTAGTTATTCGTTGCTATTTTTGGTAATACTTCGTTTGTCAATTAGGAAGTGATTTTAAACCCGATTTGGGCTAGATTTTTCACAGGTTACTTATTTTATTCTATATTTTATTTAGGCATGCTTTAGGGGCTTTTGCCGTTTTTAGTAACTTTCCAGTATAGACGATTTTTGGCTATAAAGTCCGGCTTGTGGACTGATTTTGGTATGACTTGATTAATTAATATTGAATTAAATCTCAAAGATGTTTTTCTCTGTGTTTTGGGCAAGCTGCTTGTGTTCTTCCCTGTTTATCATCTGTTCGAACTAGCCTACAGAATAATTTCTATTCTGTTTGGTGTCAAAATCGGATCTAATTCGGATTTCGGTTATTTATTCGATCGAATTTCGAATTCGGATACAGTATATAAATTCAGTTTCAAATTCGGATTCACATATAAAAAATCCATCGGATTTCAAATCAAATTCGGATATCGGATTTTTATTTTCGGATTCGGATCATGGCAGATCCATACCGTATTCGACCCGTTGTCAGCCCTAGTTCAATCCTGTCACTGTCTACATTAGTGGAATTGGGACCAAACCCATATGGGATCCAACCCAATACTACTGACCCATATAATCAGATTCATCTCTCATGTTGGTTTAGTATCCGGGTATGGGTCGTGGGATAGAACCGATACCGATGCAACCAATTTCCTCTACGAGGAAATCCTCTGGCGATTCCTCTTGGGAGCGTTTGGGGACGACACGCGTCCCAGGGGGCCCAGTCCTCAGCAGCTCTCTTCAATCGCAAATTGGCTGGCTCCGGTATTTGAGCCAGCCAATTTCGATCGGAGCCGTTTAAACGGAGCCGTTTTCAAAAAACTTGCTCATGTACGCGTAACCTTTGTTGGCGGGAAATCGAACGCGAGAATCCTCTCAAACGCGACTGGATCTCATTCCTTCTTCTTCATTCGTCTATCTCAAACAATCTGGAAATCATCTTCATTCGTTTGTGTGACAAAGGGAAATCGGTTCCTGTTTTTCCAGTTGAAGGGTTCCTGTTCGTTTGTGTGACAAAGGGAAATCGGTTCCTGTTCGTTTCAACTGTGACCTGCCGCAGAGCCAAAGCAGAGGAGACGGAGATGCGCGACTTCTACCATTTTTGGGCATCCATGGTTCCTGTTCGAGCTTTAATGAGCTCCTGCGCTTAATTTCTGCAAGAAGACCGCAGCCCTGCCTTAGTAATTCAGAAATTAATCGTGAGAATTCCTCCTCCGTTTCTTTTCTTTTCTTTTTTTTAATGTGTTTTAGTTTTTAGCTGAAACATTCAAATATCAAGCTTTATAATCAACAATTTATGAAACAAGAAAAGATGCACAAAAGGAATTCTTCGTCCTCATCGAAAACGAATTAACTCTAGCTTTATCTTCTTTTTCAAATTCAAACTGAAAACAGTGAGTTGATTCTTTTTGGACTAACTTGCCCTATATATTATTGTCAATGCCAAATGACTTAGATTCAGCACTCATTTAATTATTTGACTCCTTTGAATAGAAGTCACTTATTAAAATAACGCTGCAGAAACTTTCAAGTTATTTTATGCACTGATTGCTAACTACAGTTGAATTCTTGTAATTGTAACATGGGTGCATTAATTAATACTAAGATACTTACAGTTGAAATGGAAGGAAAATATATTTATGCATTCCTCATTGGTCAATAAACTAACATGACCACAAGAACCTACTCCTCCCCAATTATTCAGACAGTGGTGTAGCAGGTACTAACCGATAATCATGGCTAAAAGAAAGGGAAAAAAATTTCAGCATTGATATATCAGTGTTTGGTGAAGCTGCTCTGTTTCTTTCACTTTCCTCATTCAGCACTGTTACAGGAGTTTATACCATATGCTGTCATGAAAGAGATGGCAGAGTGGAAAAGGAGATATGTACATGCAATTAGATCACATGAAAACAGTAAACTAAGTCAGAAGACCCAAATATTGCAATTTCATAATCTCTCTTTGCAAGGCAGAACCCCAACTAATCACATTTCTAATAACTCGTTGTGAATTAAAATACATTAAAATGTTATTAGTGAAGCACATGGTTGCTAGTTGTGTGTCGGCATTTCACCATTTTTGTGCCTAACTTGGCGCTCAGTCAGTACATTGAAGTGCTATAAGCACACTCAATTGTGTATTGAGTGTTCTATGTAATCAGAGAGAAACAGCATTTTTTTCTTTCAGAATTACATCTATGGGAAGGATAAGCTGTGTTGAGATCATAATCTTGAGCATGTTGGGTTTAGCTCTAGCTGACCTGAAGCTGGAATTCTATGCTGAGAGCTGCCCACAAGCTGAGAAGATTGGTAGTTGAATTTGAGTAGAAGTTGTCAAGTCTGTGACTAGAAGACACGCGTTTATTTGTTTTCTTTCAATTTGGTTGTTTTCTTTATTGATAGAAACCTGATAACTTGAACGATTCCTGATTTAAATCAATCTCACATTAGAGCAGGTAGGAATAGTTAGACTGGAATGGTAAACTTGAAGATTAGAAAAAATGTAAGATAGTCTATTAGGACTTGATCAAAGGAGTGGAACTATTCTGTCATGAAAGTGAAGAAAGGAATTAGAATTTAAGTTGCTATACAGTGGTTAGCTATATGGAACTGGAATTGAACTGGTGTGTGACATTCTTGGTCTCCCTCTGGATTTCAATGGAATTTAGCTTTTGGTAGAGATCCACTTTGAGATTTCAATGTTAGTTGACCAGCTACAGAATGTTTTCATTGATATAAATTGACCGAACCCTTCATAAACCAGAATTTGCTGCTGCGATTCTTCACAATATCCAATCAAAGGTACCAACTTCCTATGATGAATTTTTTACAAAAGTACAACCTGCAAATATCTGATTAGTTGTGATATTTTGAGTTTATAAGAATTTTATTTACTACTTTTGGTAAACTTCTTTGAACTTAAGTGTTTAGTAAGCTTTCATACCTCTTGCTGTTTCAATGACTTCAATATTCGATAAAACCTTTGTTATCTATATGATAACCATGCTAAACTTGGAATACAATATTTTTTATTGATAGAATACCATCATATATCCTTCTTTATCATTCTTCCGGCTCTTATTTTGCAATCCATATATCCTTATTACATTTGTTCTTATGACTCCAATTGTAACATTCATGCTTACAATTAGCACTATTCTTTTAATACTGAAATTGTTGTATACATATTTACATTCATTGTATTTATTAGATTTAAAGTGTTTTGTCATGTTTTGTATACTTCTTAGTCTATTTATTTCGTTTACAACCTTCATCCCTCTAGGTAAACACCGTGGCTAGTAAAGTCGACCCTGTGGTTATAAGGCTACAGGGCAACGGCCGAAACCCCACAGCCTTAACCGAGTACTGTTGACTAGTCTTATGACTACGAGGTATATTTTGTTAAGGTAACCTTTGTTATCAAGTCCTATTTAGTGACCCGCATGCATGCAAATATGAAAAGTTTGAATTGAGTTTAGCAGTTGGAGATTTGATATGAGTTTTATATCTAACAGAGAAGACAATGGAAATGGATATTGGGGAGGAGATGTCATGTAAATCAATTGATGGTATTGAAGACACCATCAATGAGGGCGTAGATGGTTTGCAAGAATCAACACAGACTGATTATTTACCAAAGATTGGGATGGAGTTTGATTCTGAAGACGATGCACATCAGTTTTATAATGAATATGCAAGACGTACTGGATTCGGAACGAGAAAAGACGTAATGTATAAGAATCAACGCACAGGCACAGTCCTAAATAGGGTTTTTGTTTGCTCAAAGGAAGGGTATCGTCGGCCGAATAAAAGGGATAGCGTGGTTGTAAAACATCGTGCAGATACTAGGACTGGTTGTATGGCAAGAATAAAAATTGTCTGGGAAGCAAGTGGAAAATATATTGTTACACAGTTCGAGGAGAAGCATAATCATGAGTTGCTATTGCCAAGGATGGTCCATATGTTACGATCGCATCGAAAAGTAACAGAGGCCCAGGCAGCTGAAATTGATATAGCAGATTCTACAGGGATACAACCGAAGAGAACTGTTGAAATGATGAGAAGGGAATCAGGTGGTGTTGAATCTCTAGGATTCATGCGGGCAGACTGTCATAATTATTTGCGGTCTAAACGTATGATCGCGATGGAGAAGGGAGATGCAGGAGCCTTATTAGAATATTTTCAGAGAAAACAATCGGAAGATGCATCTTTCTTCTATGCCATTTAGTTAGATAATGAAGATCTTATTAGTAACATATTTTGGGCTGATTCTGGGATGATGGCAGATTATAGTTATTTTGGTGACGTGGTTTGTTTTGACACCACATACAGAACAAACAATTATGGTAGACCATTTGGGTTATTTGTTGGTGTTAATCATCACCGACAAACAAAAATCTTTGGTGCTGCCTTATTATATGATGAAAGCATTCCGACATTTTGTTGGTTATTTGAAAGCTTCGTAAGAGCTATGGGTGGCAAGAGGCAGAAGACAATTCTCACGGATCACGACCAAGCTATGACCAGTGCAATTGCAAATGTGCTTCCAGATACATACCATCGCTTCTGTGTTTGGCACATGTTCCAAAATGCTGCAAAGCATCTTAGCGATGTGTTTAACCAAGAGAGATCATTCGCAAAAGATTTTAGTAGATGTGTTTATGAGTATGAAGACGAGGAGGAATTCATAGAAGCATGGAACACAATGATTAACAAGTATGATTTATCCTCGAATAGCTGGTTGCAAGCAAAGTTTGATGAAAAAGAGAAATGGTCTCTAGCATATGGAAGGAACACGTTTTGTGCAAATATGAGTACGACACAAAGGTCTGAGAGCATGAATGCAGCACTAAAAACTCATCTACATAGCCAAAAGGATTTATTACGATTCTTGGGTCGCTTTGATGAATTATTGGATGATAGACGGTATGACGAATTGAAGGCTGATTGCAAGATGATGAACAGTACTCCTACGTTGCCGATCGAGGGAAATCAAATGTTGGAAGGTTCAAGAAATGTGTACACAGAAGAAATCTATGAATTAGTTCGCAAAGAAATACTTGAGGGTGTTCTTAACTGTGAGATGGAAATTTGTGGGGACGTTGGCGAAGTGGTTCAGTATAAAGTCACTAATGAATCCGCCCGAAGGGCTCCTGAGCATACAGTGACATTCAATCGTTCAACTACTGCAATTAACTGTAGCTGTAAGAAATTTGAATTCAGTGGAATATTGTGCAGTCATGCCTTTTATATTCTTCGCTTTAATAAGATCAAGAAGATACCCGATGAATATATTTTGAAAAGATGGACAAAAGAGGCAAAGAGTGGTTTCACTACATATGAACAAGGGGTTGTTGTTGAGGAGGACCCTAAAGTGGCAATTGGGAGGAGGTTTAGGGACTTGTGTCGCACGTTTGTCCAAACTGCAAGAAAGGCTGCACTGTATGCAGAAACCTCCGATTTTGCTAGTGATCTGGTTAAACAAATTGAATGTGGGGTGAATAGAATGGTGAAAGAAAAGAACAAAGCAAGCGGTTTGGAGGATGCCTCACGAAAAGAGAGAACTCAAAGTGAAGTTGGAAGGGTCAACGTTTCACAAACAAGTTCGAAGCCGGATTGCACATTCATAGATAGTGTTGGGGACAATGATTGTCATGCTAGTGGTGGCGATGACATGGAAATCCTTTCAAGGGCAAGAGGTATTAAACAGAAGGTAAGGGGTGGTCGTGTTGGAACAAGTGTGCGTAGGAAAAAAAGTGCGTTGGAACAATCTATCAGGCGTAGAACGAAGAAAGCTAAACGAGGCGGCAACGTAGATTGTAATGTGTCAGGACAGGAAAGCAATAACCAAACAGAAGCTGCGGCAACTTTCACCCCATTTACCTCTAATAGCCAACTTACTGAAAGTTCTTTCACTCAGCTAGCATGCATGAACTTGTGGTTTCCGCATAGCCACTTTGGGAAGAGAACAAAATAAGAGGCTCTATCGTGGAAGACACGCCATAGAGGTTCTTCGTTTTTCTTCTCCGATGATGATAGGTTTGCCACATTAAACTCGGCTAGCTTTTGGTAGCAGCCACTCTTGTTTGGTCCCACGAAATCCTCTGGAACAGTCTCTTAAATGTGCATACAAGTGACTATTTAGTATGTTTCATCTATCAAATCGCTCATCAATCCATTTCAAATTTCTCATCAGTCTTCAACGTCCAAGCTTTGTTGACGTACCACTCAACCCAAAATATATATAAATATATTTTGATGGTTATTTTTTTTTTAGGTATGTCGTTCTCGTAGCCGCCTAGCTCATAGCCGGGATTTAGGGGTAGTTGAGGAAGGGGTACCTAGACACCCACCACTTACCTTTAAAAGAGCCACACTATGCGACAGCTCAGACGATTGGCTGTTTGAGGTGGAGGTAGACTCTCGAGCATTCTCCCTTTATTCTGCTTAAAGTGAGAGTAGATCCCTTATCAAGGCTACAACAAGCTTATGACCTTATCGCTAGTGCACACGGCACATTTAGGAAAAAGAAAAAAAAAAATCTATTCTCTTTGCTTTCTTAAATCTTTTTTTTTTTTTTGGCTCCTATCATATGTTTGATTAAACCCACCTCGATTGGGTTGGATTTGTGCTCAATGAGTTTGGGTTTAAGAGAATTTATCAAAGTCCAGTCTGATCCAGCCCACCCTCTTTACAGTTAGGGCTATAATCTGATCTGATTGAGCCGAGCTCCTTTTTTTTTGGTAGTTGAGCCGAGCTCCTTGCAAGATCTATAGTATCTCAAATTTTTAGAGAAGGTAATAGAATTATAAATGCCTTAGCTAATAAGGTCACCATAGGGAAAGGACCAGATCTGATGGAAGCATTAAGTACTGTATTGATATATAATCATAATGTGACTTGGTCCAAACCATTCTCTTCCTTTGTATTCCTCTAGGAAACCCACCTTCGGCAGTCTCTATATTAACTCATTTAACAATAAAAAATAATAAAAAATAAAAAATAAAAAATAAACAGATGAAAGTTCATATGGAAGGATTAAAAAGAAATGAGGGTGGTAAAACAGGTGACATATATTAGATTGAGAAGTCCAAATTTCTCAGCTGTACCAATCTAGAAAGATGATGGAAAAGGTCATTACAAACAGAAAAAGCAAAAGAAATGTCCTGCTACTGCTGCTGCGTTCAATTGCTTGAGACAGCTCTATGTTACCCAGCTCCGCATTCTTTGTAGCCTCAACAGCCTGTTCAAATATTGAACCGAAAGTTCATTTAGTACAAGCTCAAGAGCTTTAATAATCTGAGAAAGTTGAACAAAAAGCGACAACAGAAACACTGTTTTCCGCTATCCGATCAAAGTGTGCTAATAATGAAAAACCTACTAATGAAAAGATGATTGTAAGTATCTTCTTGTTATCATAGCTTAAAAGGAGAGGTATCTCCCCATTATGATAGTCAAATAATCCATTCATCAACTGGGGGAAAATTTTTGCATAAATTCCTTTTTAATTCTTTTTTGGTGATTAAACCACTAGGGTTGCTCAGTTGGTGAAGGATAGAACCTGGGATGAGCCGTATACTCTGACACCCAGGGTTCAAGCCTCCTCCTGCTGCTCTATAACTTAACGTGCGTTCACGCCAAGGTTTACAGTTTCCGAAATTTCGGTTTTTATGCCCCCAGCGATGCGTTTCGCTGGGGGAAATCGTTAATTTGTATCGTTGGCGAAACTGACCGAAATTTCGAGCGAAACGGTCGGCGTGCCGACCGAAACGGGCGAAAAATGTAATTTTTTTTAAAAAAATTTTAGCGAAACAGGCGGCGTGCCGGCGAAACGGAGCGGCGTGCCGTCGAAATTTCGCCAAAATCCAAAAAAACATAATTTTTTATTTTTTTTGCCTATTAAAAATTTTCCGGCATTTCGGCGGCACGCCCAGGGCCACCGAAACTTAAAACCTTGGTTCACGTATCGGGGGTGGGTCCAAATGGGTCCTGCCTACGGTGGGTGCCATGTCATAAAAAAATAAAATTTTCTTTTGCGATTAAGAATAAACTACTAAACAAGATGCTGAAATGTTCAATCATATCATAAATATAAGTACAGGTTCCAACCTGGTCATACAAGAGCTCAATCTGTTGAGCCTGTTGGAGAACATGAGTGGACATCAGGTGATTCAATGCAGACATCTCCACCATCTTAGTTTCAGTTTCTTGAACAGCATCCATAAGACTGGTCAACTCTAACTGCATATGTGCAGCCATGATTTAATTTTTATACAACTTCATGTTTATTAGAATCGAACATAAAAGGAAACACAATTTCTGGAAAAACACAGAGAAGGCAGCCTAGGCCCAAGAATGTGCTTATTACCTGAAGAGCACGTGTTTCATCATCCAAGAGCTGCTGCTGGACTCTAAGAGGTTCGGCCGGTAGCTCATCAGGCTCACTGAGCTTTAATATGGAGACATCTGAAGAATTTGAATTAGTGTCCTGTTGCAGCTTTCTTCTCGGTGTCGCTTTATTAATGGCATCTTGGAAACGAACAGCTCTTAGCTTGTCAAACTGGGTTGTGACTGAATGTAGCTTCTCACTTAGAATCAAAATCTGCAATTTAATAAAGCAAACAGTGAAAATAAATGTAGCTACTTGAATACTTTCAGCCCAAATCTTGTTAGGAGAAAATCCTGTAGGAGGATTGTCAACAGCATCCAAGAAGAGCAAAGCAAATTCAAACCCCATATAGCAAGCACGGGAACCAATTACGAAGCATAAAATCTACCATTGGTCACTTATTCACTTCTTATCAAGATGAGAAATTCAGAGTAACCAAGGATTCCCATCAGTATGGCCAACAGTTAGATCTCATTAACTGCTGCAATGAAAACCAATAGCTTAGTTTTCATACAATATGAAGGATAACAACCCAGACCACCAGCTAAATAATTAAGCTATCAGGCCCGAATGGAAATTCATGAAATCCATGAAAAGCAAAAGAATGTATGGAATCAATTTATGAGTTTATATAATATAACTGGATCAGTCTGCCTGATAAATAATTGAGCTATCAGACCATAATGAAAACTCATAAATTAAACGCATTAATGGCAAAACGTAAGTATAGAACCAATTTATGAGCTTAGCATAAATTCAAAATGTAAGTATAGAACCAATTTATGAGTTTTATCAAGTGACCCAGAACTTGATAAAACTATAGTAAGTTGGATAAGATAAAATAAGGGAATAGAGAGTACAAGCCACTGCCCGCATCAATGAGATTCACTTTATAGAAAAGAAGAAACAGGAAATCTCACATACTAGTAACAGTTTAACGGGAGATTCTGGGATTTCTTTATGGATTTAATGTTTTAATTAAACAGTAAGATTTAATGCAGGTAAATGTCTAGGTAAACAGATAAGTAAATAATCCGAATGACAAGCATATCTTGTGCCTTAATTGCAGTGTATGAGAAGAGGAAATATCAGTGGAAATCATGTGGCTCATCACTAGCTAATCTGCAGGTATCAGACAAGACCAGGTGTTTACAGAAAAGAACAACACTTTCATCAAATAGAATGACAACTGATGAAAATTAGGATAAAATATTTGATTCGTCAGAGGATGGAGATCTGAAAAGAATTTAGGAAGGATATTGGTACGAGCATATGTGATAATGCTTAAATAATATTCAAACTATAACAAGATGTTACTTACGGATGCTTCCATAGCATGTAAATATGTTAGCCACCGGCAAAGGGATAACAACAAAGAATAAGATGCATTAAAGAAACTAACCAGCAGTTCATTTTCTATAGCTTCAAACTTCAGGAAAAAAAATTTAAAGCATATTTAAAATGCTTGTTATCATACCACGCCATGTTTGTGAGCTACAGTATCAGCATGAGAACTATCACCCTTCAAGCCCAGCCACACCCGTGAATTTCCTTCTTCGTCATTTATTCTATTTTTCAGAATATCTATTTGTTCCTTGCATGTTTTTACAAAAGCACTAACCTGCACAAAACCCAATAAAAATTATAACTAGGTAAATTTTCTCAGATAATTGAAGCTTGGCACAAAAAACCAAAAAATGTACAAAAATTTAGAGACCCAGACCATTTAAACCATCCAGAAAAATGAAAGATCATGATGAATAAGCATCTTCGCGGCTCTGGTTGATTGGATTTACGGGAACATAATGGTAGATAAAGCATTATCACCTGTTTTATTGTGGAAATAATGCAGTTGGTATGAGGATTTGAATAGAAAAACAGCTAAAGAAATTTTTTTCCTCTGAAAAAACATAGGTTATATATATAAGAGGAGACAAGCATCTTCCTCACACCCTTTCCTTCAGCTTCACCTTCCCTTAAATCTTCTTATCATATAAGTCTTCTTCTATAGACAAACTATTGTAGATCAAAGCCATTTATGGGGAAAAAATGAGCTTCAATATAATCAGTATCTTCCTCAGCATATATCTTTTTTCCAAAAATAAAATTCATCAGCATATATTGAAATGATTCTTAGGATTTGATCAAATTAGCCAAGATTGGGGGAAAGGATGGTATATCTTTGTACCAAAATATAAAAGCATGACTAATTAGTTGGTTAATTGGCTAGTCAAACACAAAAAAGGAGGAGCTACTTAGGGACATCCTTTGAATTATGGGTGATGCACTGCTATCACTAATAATTCATCCTCTTTCAGGGTCAGAGAATTTCTTTAATTCTTATCTAAAAGGCTAACAAGCAAGGAACAACAATTTAATGACTTAGAGACTTGACAATACAACACTTGATTTGTGTAGTGCACCGAGCTCTGGGGATCCAAACAGCTTCAATCATTCACAAGGCACGTTGACTAATAACATGGCCCAAAATCTGGAAGCAAATCTTCTGCTACCCACAACTTTACTCCGCACGTTACTACGTTAACGTGCGGAAGACATCTGGCAGGTCGGGTTCACAGCAAACCCGGTTATACCTTTACCCGGGTCGGTGGTAACCATGGTTTGAAATCCGGCGATTCATCTTACGGCAAATAAAAAACTTTTCTGGCAGACCTTTCCCGCGTCTTCCAAATGAAAGCTTGCAGAAGAACCTTCGGTCTCCATCTTTCAATTTCTTCATTCGTGTATACTTTTGTGTTTTCTTGTTTTCGATTGTTCCACTAATTCTTCTTCATCATCGTCATTGGTTACAATGGAAGACTAGTGAGTTCGACTTGGGTCTCTTTCCCGCAGAAGATTTGCTTTCTTCCATGTCTCCATCTTTCAATTTCTTCATTCGTGTATACTTTTGTGTTTTCTCGTTTTCGATTGTTCCACTAATTCTTCTTCTTCATCGTCGTTGGTTACAAACTTACAATGGAAGACTAGTGAGTTCGATTTGATTGTAGCGTGACATATTTGAAAGAATGGTTCGAAGTGCAGAGCATTTATCTGTTTTTTATTTTGAATTTTCAGAGAGAGGAGATCAAGAAGGGGTATGGGAGCGAGTGTTTCAAAGTGGGACCGGTGTTTCAAAAGGTGGAGGGCATTAGCATACCTGAGAGGCTTTGTTAGACAGAGTTTAGTGATGCGAATCTTAGTGATGTGAATCCATAGCAAGGAACAGATGCGAGCTTGAAGAAAGAGATGTACGCCAGAGTTTAATCGAAAGGCAAGATGAGGCAAGGAAGGTTCAGATGCGAGCTTGAAGAAAGAGATGTACGCCAGAGATATTGAGACATGAGTTCTGACAACAGCTTTTAATTTAAATTAAATTTTGAATCTCATCAGAGAGGGGGTCTCCGGTGGGTCATGACTCGGGTAACAGGTTAACCATAGTTGGTTAACCTGTTAAAGACATGCCAGATGTCTTCCGCACGTTAACGTAGTAACGTGCGGAGTAAAGTTGTGGGTAGCAGAAGATTTGCTTCCCCAAAATCCACATTAGAGATGGAACCAGTACAACGTAGTACATAACTCTTGGTTAACTTATCAAAAAAGAAAAGAAAAGAGAAAAAAAAATCTTCTGATGTAGGCATTAGAGCCGGCAAAATGCCACCCAACCCACGGGTGTGAGACATGGAAATGTCATCTAGGATGATTTCCGAGATCGTCACACGGGGATCAATAAAAGCTAAGAGTCGCCACCATCCAAGTTAAGGTGTGAATGGACACCAAAGGGATCATCTATGCCAAATAGAGCCAAATAGAGCTCTAATACAAGGAAAAATCCAGAGATTCGGTAAGGGGAATTATTTATGAGTGGGGGAAGGTGTTAGGCACCCCCACTCATCCGTCTAAGACGGTTGCCACATGCTTGCTCGTACTAAGAATTGTTTGCTAATCAAAAGGGACAAGGGTTGCTTAAAAATAAGCAAAATGTGAGTGATCATTCCACATGAGCAATCCAATGACATGGAACTCTCTTCATAGATACATCACTTCTAAAACTTCATGAGTGAAGGAAAATCCAAGTAAAATTTGAAGAAAATCAAGCCAAGGCAAATCTGGAAAAATCTGGCTAAAAGAGCTTGAAAGCTTTGATTAACCATAACTCACTCAATTTAAATCCAAATCCATTGAAACTAAAGCCATTTGAAAACTGGTATATAGTAGAGTATACATCAAAAAATTCAGCTCAATCCGACTTAAAATGAGAGAGAAATCCACATCTGAAATTTGCTGTTTACAACTCTGAAAAAGTGATGAGTAGGCATTTTCAAAGCTCTATTTGTGGAGTTTGGCTTAATAAAAATCCGTGAAAATTTGCATGGAAGCAGTATGTAGTGCCATCTTTCCAAAGAAATAGACCTCGCACCAAACTCCTTCCAGGTGTAACTTGTGTGCTCTCTTGAACAGGCCTAAAAGACCACAGATTAGCTTTGGACTATGCCAGCGAGCATCTCTGAGTCAATTGAGCACCCAAGGCACAAAACAGATCAAAATCTCTTGAAACTAATTGGAAATGAAAATAGACTTCTCAAAGAAAACTCAGAAGCTAAAATTACTTGAAACGGATTAAAACTGAGCAAATGGTGCACCATCCAAGCGGCAAGTTCAACAATCTAAGCTGAACTGACCTACAGACTTTGAACAGATGGTATCAAAAATTGGCTCCATAACTTTGAACGAAAATTTCCAGATATGAAGTAGGCCACCCCATCTATCACATGTCTTTCGAATCGCTCAAAAATTCATCCGGAGGATGAAGTTATGAGCATTCTAAGACAGGCCACAGATGCTGCCCTGTTTTGAAATATTTGAAAAGAAAAGGCCAAACTAGTGTATGTGTGCAAGTGAATTCGACCAAAACTCTTAAAATTCAACAAAAACCATCTCATGAAGTTCTAAAATCTATTCTGAAGCTAATTGATTCAGATTTCCCGTTTTAAACATGGAAATCCAAGATCTAGCTTCTTTGGTGAAGAATGGCGAAAAGTGTGTGACAATGTGGAAATCACATATCTAAGAGAAGATTTGGATCCCTTGCTATTGAGAGCATGGATTCTTAAATCTTCTCCATATCCAGATAACACCAAATGAATAGCATAAACTCAACATGCATGTTATTCAAAATAGGTTCTAACCTAAAGGTTCCATTCCTTCTTCTTTTTCCCAAGGCTCTCTCTTCACGTTTTACGGCTAGAGAGAAATCCCAGGTACTTTGGAAGAGGTTTGGGGCTACAAACAATCACCAGAGCCTTACACTACAGAAAGGTAGAAGATGAGAGATTGCTAGAATGTAAAGAGGAAGCAATAAACTCAAATGAGCTTTACCTTTAGTAGCTTGAGCAGTTGAGTAGACAATCCAGCAGAGTTTATCCTCTTTCTTGCAGAGCTTCTATGCCTCAAATTGTCAGCCATTTGCAAGAGGAGAACCCCTCTATTTATAGGCAAAGCCAGGTGTGACGCCCCGGACCCGGACATGTTCATTAAAGGTATATGCCGGTTCCTTGACATCAGGTGAGGTCCCAGAAACGCATTCCTACGTTTTAAAAACTAACCAAAGCACTTATCTTCTAATCCTAAAATTTTCGAAAAATCGGCTATATAACGCCTGTATTTACAAGAATGGGCTAAGCCCTCAAACCAATACCTGATAAACACAAACCATATATACAATATACATCATTTAACAAAACTAGACCATTCCACATTTACAAGTTTGCAGTAAAGATCACTAAGGTTTTCACTTTCTTTCTTTCTTTCTCATTTACAATTTATACAAGGTCAAAAAAATAGACGACTACAAAATACTGCCCAACCCTATCCAGGATAATAATAATCCTCGGGGTTGTAGTCGTCATCCGGTTCGTTAGTTCGGCCTACCCCAGTTTGAGCTCGCTCTGCAGATTTATCTGAAAACAAAACCGGTAAAAACAAAACACGCTTGAGACTAACGTCTCAGTAAGTAGCATAATGCATGAGAAGAACATTTTATGCAATTTTAACATTAAAGTAGCATGACAATGTAATATACAATCAAACTCTGGCAATTCATGCTAAACCCATATCAATATCATATAATGACAATACCTTGAATTCTGTGGACTCATAAAACCGATAAAATCATATCAATCCAAACCACAATCTCAACAAAATCTCAAGTAACAACAATGTTTTAATTCTCTTGTCCAATTCGCCCCCTCACGACTTATAGGGAAGGATCTAGCTAGGATCGCTCTTCCCAAGCGGATCACTCAAGCATGAGGCATGCATGAGCTGGCAAGTACAACCCAGTCCAACCATAGCAAGTTAGTGATCCTCTTTCAGACCATCGAGTTAGTGATCTCTATTAGACCATCGAGTTAGTGATCTCACTGAGACCATCTAGTTGACTTTTTGGGTTGCTGTGGCACATTCCGAGGAGGATGCAAGTTCACAACCCCTGGCCCCTCGTGAGCTAGGGTGAACTGCCGTCCTCAACCCCCCAGTTACAAGAATCCAAGCTCCCAATGAAAACTAATAACAATAAATCATAGCACCGAAAAAGGGAAAAGTGAAAGGTGGCGGATGGCTATTCATTGCTCTTCTACCGAATAAAAGGAAGGAAAAGATGCCAAGTTGGCTTTAATGACCAGTATTCCCAAAACATTCATGCCGATTATTTTACAATTAGATATATATATCTTATTCTATGGAATAACAGTTTAGGAACTAGGATTATACTTGGTTAGCATGTGCTGGTGTGAAGCATTTTTCCTTAAATCAAGGCCTTAGCTCACTTGACTGCAAAATCTAAATATTAGGTTCAAGATTAAAAGGCTCACTTTTCTGGTTGTAGGGACTTGTTTCTGCATACATGCCAATTGCTGCAGTTCTGATAAGCCTTGAAATTTCAGATGTGATATTCTCCTATGCTGCTAAACTTGGTATGTTTAAAGTACTTCTCCATTAACTCAAGATCCTTACACATTATTTGTTTCTTTACTTAAAAATTATTGTTTTTGAGTATTTCTACTAATCTTGTATTATCAGGTGTGTTTTCCCATGGGTTTACCCTTTTCTGCTCATCCGGTAGCTTGTGCAGTTGCACTAGAAGCAATGAAGATTTACAAGTATTCTACTAAGCTGTTTTTCTCTTAAACATGATGTAGACACCTGATTTTTGCACCCCAAAAAATGAAGAAAATGAAAATTTCAACTAAAAAGTCAAACCCTGAGGGGGCCAAAATTTGACTTTTTGATCCAAAGAGAATTGGCCATCAAACTTCCTCTCATTGAAAAGAGCATTTCGACACGGTTCTAATGCAACTGAGTTTGCTGGAATCGGAGTCCGGATGAGGAAGTTATGAGCCGGTCAAACTTTTGGGGGAGCGAAAGTTGACTTTTTGCTCGACCCCAATTCAACTGCCCAATTTGATCCCAGTGGATAGTGTATTCCGAGCTAATTCCAACGACACCAAATTTGCTAAAATCGGACATCAGACGGAGAAGTTATGGACAGTTGAAATTTCAAAGAAAGCTGCCCATGTGGCAAAACAGCAGCAAAAAGCAGAATAGGTGAATTAAAATAATCATATCTTTATTATTTTAATAAGAGAATCTCGTTTTATAATAAAATAATCAAAAAATCGGATAAAAATCTTTAAATAAACCAAATTGAATAAAGGTTTGAAATCCAAACATTTTAAAAACGTGCGGGACCGTATTTGAAGTACGGGCGAGGCATGCCCGTACTTCAACTACGGGCAAACTTCTAGAAGGGGACGCGTGGCGGGACACGCGTCCCGTACGGAAGAATCTGCGATAATTGCAAATATTCGTTTTTCGCCCGTAATTCAAGGCACGCCCGTACTTAAAGTACGGGCAAGGCATGCCCGTAGTTCAAATACGGGCACGAAAATTTTGCCTATAAATAGAGAGGCCACCCCCCTCATTTGAGCAAGCCTTCTCCCCTGGCCGTCCCCCTTCTCCATCCTCGACTTTTCTGCAACCAAGCTCTGCCCATTTGTCATCATGCCCAATACCCAAACATTTTCAATACCCAAAATACCCCCATCCTACTTAAACCATGCCTAATCCCTCTCTTTTAACCTTCAGTCAATTCCACCTTAGCAAACCTCTTTCAAAATCATCCTAAGCAAACCCGAAGGACGCGGAAGCGCTGCCGGAATTTTCGGAGAATCCATACATCAACAAATCCAGAAGTAATAGTAGGGTAACATCTCTAATGGCTTCTTTCTTTTGATATACATGCAAATTCCTTCGTATAAGTGACTTTGTATTCTTTCTTTTTTTATCTTATCACATGTTTACTAATCAACTTGTTTGGTTTTGGTGGAATCCTCCCATGCAAATGAGCAACATTCCTTGAAATAAAGGATGAACCCATAGAACAATAAAAAAGCAGTATTTTGATTAATGATGCTTGCAAATACAAAAGGAGTTTGTACTCCTTAGATCTTCCCCTGTAAATTCCCCCTTTCCCATTCTTGAATTTGGCTGCAAATAATCAAGATAAAGTCTTGCTGCTTCAAGAAAAACAAAGGGAAGAAGGAAAAATGGCCTTTTAGGCCAAATGAAGGAAATGAAGGATTCTGAAGGCCTTGGAATCATCACAGAAGTCATTGGAGTTCCCAAGAAGGCCACGGAACAGATCCAGATTGAAATCGGCAGCAAACGGGCAAACTGAGTTGCGCCCGTAAACTCAGGCCGGTCCAGCCTGGACCGTGTTTGCTTCACGGGCAGAAGAGACCGTAGTCAATCCACGGTCAGGTTGGACCGTAAAGAAAATACGGGCAAGTGTAAAAATAATATAAAAAATGTAATTTTCCGGCCCGGTTGAACCTAATTCAACCTGAACCGGCCTGAACCGAACCCTTTAACAACTTGGGCTGTCTTAAGCCCATCTTTGGACCATGGGCCCAGATGGGCCCACCAAGACCACCCTGGGCCCAACTGTGGAGCCCATTTCGGACCGGCCCAAACCAGGCCCGTTTTCAATAAACGAGCCCAAGGCCACTTGACTCTGGCTAATGGGCCCATTCCAAGCCCATTAAGCCCAAACCTAAAGTGTAAATAAATAAAATAACCAAATGGGTTACCCAATAACCCAACTGGGCCCAAGGCCCAACCATGGCAGCCCACGGGTCTTCCAACGGGACTCGGATCCGACCCACTTCATTAACTTAATGAAAAGATAAAATCAAATAAAAGGGGACCCACACCATCAACGGTCCCCACCAGACCAAATAAGTGTGCATGTTGGCTTAGGAATTGGGTGAAAACTAAGTTGACTCAGACCAAGGAGACCCACGGGACCTGTCAATCGACGGGGCGGGCTAGGGTGTCTTCGGGCTTCCCTAGACGTAACCGAGAACTTGCTCAGAACTCTAATAAGCCGCAGACCAGAATAATTAGGCCCGAATAGGTGCCCCTTTTGTGTCTGCCTGCACCTCTCAGGCAGTGGTGACTCCAAACTCCAAAACAGTCCCGAGGCGAGCATCACTTCTACATGCACCTCGTCGTGCGACCCGCGAAACCGAAAAAAAGGGGTGCGCACACATGAAATGAGTGGTCAGAAATTGCTATTGAGGAATTAAACTATACTTCTTGGCTCTTTAGCTCATAAATATGCTCATGAATCATGAGACAAACCCAATATCTTACCTTTCTGATTTTGTGCTTTTTAAAATTTGAATAACCGAAAAACCTCAGGCTGCCAAGTATGGAAGCAAGGGTTCCAGTCTAACAACCATTTTAATCTAATACATGCTTGGATCAAAACAGAATTCCAACGAAACAGAAACACTACAAAAGTCGACAGAAACATAATCCCAACAGACATCGACAGAAACAGCACCCAACAGACATTGACAGAAACAGAAATCGACAGAACAGAAATCCAACAGAAATCAACAGAAACAGAAATAACTAGAACCAAACAGTAATCAAATGGAAATTTATCAAAACAGGATTCCATCGCAAACTCAACAGTAGTCAAATGAGCAAACAGAAATCAGAAAAACCCAACGAAAATTGATGAAATCGAATAAACTATGCTACTTACTGATTTTCGCTCAATCCACGCACACTCTCTCTATTTTCCTCTTCCTCTTCTCTTTTCCTTCTTCTCCTTCTCGTTTTTTTTTCTCCTTCTCTCCACGATTTTTTTTCCTCTCTTCTCTTCCTCCACTCGTTTTCTTCCTCTCTTCCAACGAACGACCAAGAGAACGATTGCTTCCTCTCTTTTCTTCCTCTCCTCCACTCGTCTCCTTCCTTTCCTTGGCTCGATTTCTTCCCCCACGATTTTGTCTCTCTCGTTTTTCTTCTCCTAACCCTAACGAACCAAGCAACAAAAACCCCCAAATCCCAATTCGTCAATTGCCCCTTTTTTTTGTTTTTTTTTTCTTTTTAAAACCCATGGAACCCATGAGCCGGTTCATTAATTTGAACCAACCCCCCCCCCCCCCCCTCCCCTTGAACCACTAAACTAAACAACCCTTTTTAACCCACTACTAATGAACTAATTTAACCAAATGATTTCTCTTTTTTTTTTCTTTCTATTTGTTCTTATTTAATAATTTTAAATCTCAATTCCAATTTCTAAAAATTTCTGGGGTTTTACACCAGGGGTAGAAGAGTCCCAAGGGTAGGCCTAAAAAGCCTTCTAGATTATTCCAATTCAAGCAAATGCCTTGAATTGTTGTAATACTAGAAGTTTCGGAGGGTGAAATAGGGAGTTCAAGTCCCTGAGAGAGAGGTAATATGCGTAAATAAGGCTCAGAGATCGAACCATTTCGCAAATCCTCGAAACAGCCAAAACCGCATACACAGTGCGGTTTCCACAGAACCGTCACTATAAGGGCGGTTCCTATGCAATTTTAACCAAACCGCACATACAGGACGGTTCAATTCAGTTACGCTCGTCATGATTGCTATCGACGTGGCTCAATGGCCGAAGCTTCTCGAAGCCACGTGGCAGCTCACACAACAAGCATGAATATCAACCGTGCTGTGTGTGCGGTTGCAACCGCACATACAGAGCGGTTGAGACCAAAATTACAAAAACCGTATACTCAGTGCGGTTGGCATCTTTTTTTGATTGTTTTTGAATGTTTGACATATGTCAAGGCTCAAACAAGGCATTTAAAGTTCTTTTGAAGGTTCTCTTCTATGGAAGTGCAATTTGGGGTGTCTACAACGGGCCAACTCGATTAACCCGATTATAAACAGGTTGAGTTGATACGTTTATTAATTGGGTTGGGTGCAGTTTGGGGAAGGTTGGGGTTTCCCCAACCCGCCAGTAATCGAGTCAACCCGATTATGACCCGCCAACCCGACTGGTAACCCGATAAAAAAAAAGTTGACAAAAGTATCATGTTCCGACCCGATTAACCCCAAAACCCGACCCAAACCCGGTACAACCCAATCCAATTAACCCCCCAACCCTATTTTAATAATATTTTTTGAAAAATAAAAATAATAATAAACGGGTTTGCGGGTTAAACCCATTTATTGGCGGGTTGGGTTTGGGTTTGGGGTTTTCCAACCCGCCTTAATTTAGTCCAACCCGATTATGACCCGACCTGAACCTGACCCATTGCCAGCTCTAGTAGGCATAAATGACCATGTAAGTGTTGGTGGGGTAAGAAATGCAATTGATTCGGCAATTAAACAATATGAATGAGCTTGTAGATTGTTTTTGCAATTAAACTATATTAATGAGCTTGTAGATTTTTCTTACATTGTATGTAGTATCTTAGAGAATCCCTGAGATTCCCTTTATCCTTCTTGATCATTTAATTAGGGAATTAATTCCCCATTTCCCTTTTTATTATTTTCCCTCTTCTTACATTCCCAATATGGCAATATTCATCAATCAATGAGAATCCATAGCATCTACATTGTTAATAGATTGGACTGAACCACCAATTGGAAATAGATGTCAGAGCAAAGCTTTGGAAGCACAAACGAAAATTTTACAACAGTGCATGCGATCTAGATCATGGCTTGAAAACATTTCCAACTTGCCCCGAACACAAGTCATTTGGACAACATCAAGACGTATTGATCATTAAAAGATCCTAATACCAGAATGAATATAGTGATGCATGTAGGTATAAATGCACCATAATGCAATGATAATGTATCCTGCACATAGAACTCAAACTAAAAGGTTAAGAACTCACTTCATGCTCAATGTTGTCCCTTTCTTGTTCAGTGGTGCGGTGAGGATCCACATAATCCCTCCTATGCTTAACAATGAACTGTTCCAGAGCTTCGATGCTTTCAAGCTAACAAATAAAACTGAATTTAGTAGCAGCCATCAATTGGCTATATGTGTAAATTTATTTCTATAACATAGTATCTAAAATAGAATGGAAGCAACATGAACAATGATCCCCAATCAGCAACATCAAAATAAATAAAATCAACAAAGAAGACAATTTTAGATTCAAGCCCAAGGTCATCCTGAAATTCTAAATAGTAAAATGAACAACCGTACTGTGATAACAACTCTTGATACAAAGAACTTTGAAAAATAAAATTCAACTTGCCCGCATAAAGCAACCAAGAAGATTCTGCTTAATAACTTGAAAGATAAGGGAGGAGCCTCCTTCCTAGAAATCAGGAGAAGAATATAACAAAGTCCATTAGAAACAAAAATGTGAAGGCTAAAGAGAGCAAGGAGAGTGGTAGTGATTTGGTACCTTTCGAGCAATAAGGCAAACGGGAATAAGGCCAGTGAGGCAAAGGCTTGCCTATATACAACAAACACAAAAGGATTCATTCCCTTGCCAATTGCTGCTTTTGAGAGCAAGGCCATCCCTGCATACACAAACTGTATGAATAGCATTGCAAAATAGGGTCCATGGGTCTCCATTATCATTATAAAGCCAGGTAACCCCGGCCCGTTATGTTACATAAACTTCAGACTCCTTTGTGGCTACAAAGATGGAGAAGCACTTCAATTTATATGGAAGGCTAACATCCAATATCCTTTTTGGTCCCAAAAGCAGATAAGTTCACAGGTGTGTGTGAGACATGGATTCGTCATCTCGGATGACTTCCGATTATCGTCACGCGGGGATCGATACAGATAAGAGTCGCCACCATCCATTTTAAGGTGTGAATGGACACCAAAGGGTTCATAAATGTCAAATAGAGCCAAAATAGCTCTAATATAAGAAAAATCTAAAGATTGGGTACGAGGAATTATTTATGAGCGGGGGAAGGTGTTAGGCACCCCCACTCATCCGTCTAAGACGGTTACCACATGCTTGCTTATGCTAAGAATCATTTTTCTAACAAAATGGGCAAAAGGATGCTTACCACAAGCACCATGTATGTGATCATTCCACATGAGAAGTCTAATGAACTTAGGCCCTCTTTATGGATTCATCACTTCTAAAACCTCATGAGTGAAGGAAAATCAAGGTAAAAATGAAGAAAATCCGGCTAAGGCAAATCTGGAGAAAATAGGTCAAAAGAACTTGAAAGCTTTGATAAACCATAACTCATTCAATTTAAATCCAAATCAAGTGAAACCAAAGCCATTGGAAAACTGGTATATAGTAGAGTATATAGTAGAAAATTCAGCTCAATCCGATCCAAAACAAGAGAGAAATCCACATATGAAATCTGCTGCTATAACTCAGAAAAAGTGTTAAGTAAGCATTTTAAAAGCTCTATTCGTGGAGTTTGGCTCAATAAAAATCCATGAAAATTGGCATGGAGGAAGTATGTAGTGCCATCTTTCCAAAGAAAAAAACCTCACACCAATCTCTATCCGGAAGTGACTTGTGTGCTCTCTTGAACAGGCCTAAAAGACCACAGATGAGCTCTGGACTATGCCAGCGAGCACCTCTGAGTCCATTGAGCACCCAAGGCACAAAACAGACTGAAATCTACTGAAACCAGTTGGAAATGAAAGTAGACTTCTCAAAGAAAACTCAGAAACTGGAATCATAGGAAACGGATTAAAACTGAGCAAATAGCGCACCATTAAAGCGGCAAGTTCAGCAATCTGGGCTGAACTGTCTTACAAACTTTGAAGAGATGGTGTCAAAAATTGGCTACATGGAAGTGGATGAAAATTTCCAGATATTAAATAGGCTTTCCAATCTATCACATGTCTTTGGAATTACTCAAAAATTCATCCGGAGGATGAAGTTATGAGTCTTCCAAGACATGCCACAGATCTGTCCTGTTTTGAGGTTTTTTGAAGAGGAAATATGGAAACCAGTGTATGTGTGCATGTGAATTCGACCAAAACCTCAAAATCAACAAGAAATCCTCTCATGAAGTTCTAAAACTCATTCTAAGTCCTAGGACCTCAGATTTTCCATATTGAACATGGGAAGCCCAAGATCTAGCCTATTTGATGAAAATAGTGGACAGTGAGTGTGAAGGTGTGGAAAATCACATTTCTATGAGAAAATTGGAATCCATGGCTATTGAGAGCATGGATTCACATCTTCTCCAAATATAAAATAAAATCAGAGAAGCATTCAAGGGTTCAAAATAACCATATAGCATGCTTTTCATCATTTGAGGGTTCTAGACCTAGAGGATCCATTCCACCTTCTTTTTCCCCAGGCTCTCTCTTCACGTTTTACGGCTAGAGAGGATTCCCAGGTACTTTGGAAGGGGTTTGGGGTTGCAAAAATGCACAAAGGCCTTACACTACAGAAAGGTAGAAGATGAGAGATTTGCTAGAATGTAAAAGGGAAGACCGGAAATGAAAGAGAGCTTTACCTTGGTAGCTTGAGCCTTCAGTAGACAATCCAGCAGAGCTTCTCCTTCTTCTTGCAGAGCTTCTAAGCTTCAAATTGTCAGCCATTTGCAAGAGGAGGACCCCTCTATTTATAGGTCAAGTCAAGGGTAGAAGAGTCCCAAGGGTAGGCCAAAAAGGCCTTCTAGATTATTCCAATTCTCCTCCAAGGCTTGAATTGGAGTAATTCAGCAAGTTTCGGAGGGTGAAATAGGGAGTTCAAGTCCCCAAGAGAGAGGTAATATGCATAAATAAGGCTCAGAGATCGAGCCATTTCGCAAATCCCCGAAACAGCCAAAACCGCATACACAGTACGGTTTTAACACAACCGTTACTTAAAGTGCGGTTTCTATGCAAATTCATCTCAACCGCACATACAGGGCGGTTCCAATTCGGTTACGCTCGTCATGATTGCTGTCGACGTGGCTCAACGGCCGAAGCTTGGCGAAGCCACGTGGCAGCTCACGCAACAAATTAACCAAAACCGTGCTGTGTGTGCGGTTGCAACCGTACATACATGGCGGTTCAGACCAAATTAACCAAAACCGTACATTCAGTACGGTTAGCACCTTTTTGGTTGGTTTTGAACCTTGGCTGCACAGGCCAGGCTAATTTACATGTAATATCGTTTAAGTAAATGTCCTCGTATTTTTTAATCTCCATTTACTTAAGATATTACATGTAAATAAGCAAACACCCCCCCATTTGAATCCATTAAAAATATTTCCAGACCCAAATTCCAAGTGAATAAAAAGTCAACTTTCCAGTTCCAGGCTAAATTCCGGTTTTTCAGGTCCGGTAAAAAGTTTCAACATGTTGATACAAAGGTATTTATCAAGATTAAAAATCTCAAAAAATTCATTTATGCAATAACATTGCTAAAACCTGATTACTGGGAAAAATCATCTTCAAATCTTGCTTTAAAAAATATTTCATTTTCTGGGGTCAAAAGTCAACAAAATTCAACCCGAAAAAGTTTGACTTTGCATAAAATATTGAATTTTGGCCTTTTCCTTTGCGGCTTTGGATTCAAATGGATTAAGGATCTCAAACCCAATGCTAAGAATTGAAATTCCCAATAAAATATTTCTCTCCTTCAAGACTTATCAAAAATCGTGCAATTTTGGGGTGTCTACAGTGTGCATTTTGTCCACAGGACATGAAGGGACTACCATCATTAAAGGAACCTAATATTCAAATACACAGACAAAACCATTTAAGTTCCTCTTCAATTTGGAAATACAAGATGATATCCTTGAGGATTATCTCCTAATTGCTAATACAATTACTAACGTTATAGGAAAATTGAATATTTTACACCCAAAGAAAATGGTTTTAAACACAAATACTAAACTCGGGAGGGCTAGTAAAAAATGGGAACACAGCTGATGTTCATATACAACTGATGAATATGAAGGGAATATATATCATTCTCTGCTCATCATCTCCTTAGCACTTTGCACCAAAGGAAGACGACATTCAGCACAAACGAACGTTAACCGCCCGCACTATAAACTATTTTTTTTCAGAATACCGCTACTCTTGCTTCTGCTCCTCTGCCTCCTCCCTATAGCTACTAAGGTTCCTTTACCGGCGAGTTAATATCCGGGGCATCGATAGCCATTACAGGGGTACCATCTGAAGCAACAACTGTGTTGTTAATGGCATTTACAATCTGATTATCACTGGGGTCATTGAGTTTCTTATCAGGGAGTGAGGACGCAACAACGACCTCGATGGATCCCGATTCTTTCGAGCTGTTGGACGGAATTAGCTGCGTTATTCTCTTCATGTCCTTAGCTTTGCCCCACAGCACCAAGTACAACCCTGGAACTAGCAGAACAGCCGCTAATATGCTGTTTCCATTCATAATTACATAAACATTCCTTGGTACTAGAAAATACAAAGAGGGTGACCCATTCGTAATGCATGATGAGATCAATAATTTCATACCTTCCAAGGTGTAATTTTTCGTCGAGAACCAAAGACCCAACAACTGCTACGATCATAAACAGCAAAGGATTGAAGTTTGATACAAACACCGGACCCCTCAGCCTTACACACCATGTGATCAGCACCACCACCATCCCGGTTGCCGCAATTCCCTACAACGTGGCATGCATGTAAGATACAACTAGTAACCCCCACTCAAATCAAAGAGCTGGACAAGCATTCAGCAACCATTCATATGTGACTTGAATTCAATCAATGCTTAGATAGGGGCATTACTGTACAATCAACCCCAGCTTACGCGGGTCGAGTTGGGGCAAAGCCCCGAGGAAGCGTGTGAAGGATATTTTCATAACTCTAGGTGTCTCTTGTATAGAATCCAAAGTTAGGGTTTCTGGTCATGATGTTGAGAGGTTGTGTTGCCTTCAACCAGGAGAAGGGTTGTCTGTTTGTAACCCTATTTCACCGAGATTAGTTGGAGAAGGGTTGTGTGTTTGTAACCCTATTTCACCGAGATTAGTGAAGGGAACCCCATCAACCGTGGACGTAAATCATGTGCCTTGTTTACTTTATTGTTTGTTTCGTTCTATTGCTATGGGTTTTCACAACACAAACAACAGTTAGGCTGTGTTCGGAGCCTTGAATTTGAGGAGAAAAGAAAGCTAAAAAGGAAAAGAAAAGAAGAGAAAAGATTTTCTTTTCTTTTCCAATGTTTGAAAGAAATGAGAAATGAAAAGAAAAGAGAATATCTTTTAATAAGATGAGGAGTTGGGTGGTGGGCGAGTGAGAGTGGGCGGGTGTTGGTAAGGTTGGTGGGATGGCAGCAATAGCAACGGCAATGATGGTAGTGGTAGGAAGTGTTGCCAGGTGGCGGTGGGTGGTGGTGGTAGGCGGTGGTGGTGGCTGGTGGTGGTGGTGCATGGTGGCGGATGGCAATGGGTGGTGGTGGTGGCGGGTGTTGTTGGATAGTGGTGGCAGCTAGTGGTGGTGGGTGGTGGTTGGCAATGGTGGTGGTGGTGGCACCGGGTGGCAATAGTTGGCTGTGATGGATGGTGGGTGGCGGTTGGCTGTGGTGGGTGGTGGTTGTGGGAGGTAGCGGCAAATGGTGGTGGTGGTGGTCGACGATGGTGGCTGGTGATGGTGGGTAGTGGGAGTGGTGGATAACGCGAGTGATGAGGTGGGTGGGTGATGTAAATAATGATAAGTGATGGTGAATTTTCTTTTTTTAAAATTCTTACTTTTTTGGAGAGAATTTTTTACATTGGAGAAAAAGAAGAAAAGAAAATTTGGATTAAAAATCCCATTTTTTTTCATTTAAACCAAATAAGAGCAAAGAAAATTTTAGCATTTTGTTTTCTTTTCTCTCCAAATCTAAAGTTCTAAACACAGCCTTAATGACCGGATAAGAGATGATAAAACTTACCGAGAAAGCTACAGTGAGCAACCTAATGTTCCATCCGAGCCTCCATACTTCCCAATTTCCCTTTTCAATGCAGAAAGCGAAGATGACTGACTGGACTGATGCCATGAAAGACAGCATAGCAGTGCTCGAGTAATGGCACGGGTACTTGACACTCATCTTAGCCTGGGTGGATAGACAGAGGAGGGTTATTAAATCAATTAAGGTATAACACAGACCTATTGAGGATAATATAATCTCGTGCATGGTTGGTCGTTATCGTCTTGGATATATCACCTGAATTATCAACCAAATGGCAAAAGACACACACATGCCTAGAGCATACAGCGAACCCAGTAGGCTATTACCAGGCGATTTTGCCACGTGGACTCCTCCATGATGATAATGATTTATGAGGTTGATATTGGTTGACCAAATGTTGATCTCAACTCTGTAGAATGTAAGGATCAAGGCTCCGCCTATCCCATCGTCCCAAACACCTTAGCTTTTCCCGCTACCTTCCCCAAATCCAGCATCTCCAACCTTTTTATTCAATTAATCCACAACAGATAATTTAATTTCTTATGAACTAATAAAGCACTGGAGCTAGCATAATTTTCATGTCTTTATGTTCTAAAAACTAGAATACTACGTCCTATATATATTTTGAACAGTGAGAGCTTTAACCTTAAATTTCACCTGAAAAAGATATTAGTGGTGAAGGTGGTAGGAGGGATAAGATTAGTCATGACCGAAATAAACGTTACAGAAGTTACTGCAAAGCTAGCCAAGTATAAATTTTGACACAACGATCCCCTGAAAATTAAGAAACGTAAAATCTAATAATGAAGGAATTACTAGATTCGCTTTAAATATTGATCACTTCTGCCATTTATAAAGTTTTTTTTTATGTAGAAAGAGGGCCATCATGACATACCCAAATAACCCACATAAAAAAGATTGAAAGACCACCGTCCATGTCAGTTTTGATCTGCTTTTCCTGCAAAAAGATAAATGAAAAACAAAATTGCAGATTAAAATAAAACAAAGAGAGAGAATCAAAATTAAGAAAAAGAAGGCTTTGGAACCATGCACCAATTTGAAGACTGTTAATGATCAAATAAAAAACTGTGTGGAAATTAAATCTCAGGACCTAACCAACAGGCTATTGATGATGAAATAAAAAAGACAAGAGGGAAGAGAAAATATTTCTCTACTTTCTAAGTTTAAATATCCATTAGGACTACAAAAAGTCAAAACCAAAACGCAGATAAAATAAAGAGCTGTTAAGGCGTTGATAGATTTTGGTTTTCTAAATTAGTGATCGAAGATCATATCTTGAAAGGTCCTCTAAACTTGCTTATTGGATTAATACAAAAAATAAAAAGGGAAACAAGTGGAATTAAATTCACCTCTCAAAGATGAAAGCAAGAGGAGCAACAAATGCTGTCGCGAACATATATCTGTAGGCCACCATAACAGTCAAGCTCATTCCATCATTTCTAGCCAATTTATAGAGCACATTCGCACCAGTAAACACGACCTGAACCAACACCATTGCCATTGCTGGCTTCAAACCGTGCAGAAAGTCGCAGAAATTACCAGCCATGTCACCTAAACAGTATTAAGAGAACTATAAAGATCGAACAAGCAAGAACTTAGAAAATCAAGTGTCCCCTTCTCCACTTCTCCCTTCATATTATCGTTTGGATTTTGCTTGAATTGAAAGTGGAGTACAGAACCTTTTTATACACACATGGAATCCAGGGTTGCACCATCTTTCCCACGCACTACAAAAAATTAATTTTTTAGCGACACAAATTTTGCGGCAAACATAAATATGTGTCGCGATATATATCATATGGTGACATACTTGAATGTTCGTCGTTAAAGAAAATATATTTGCATTAATAAAAAAATCCTAAATAGATATTTGTGGCATTCACTTAAAATCGCCGTTAATTAGAAAAATATTTGCGGCATTTGTTAAGTTTCGCCGCTTTAACGCTGCAATACGCGCTTTCTGTTCCCGCTGCTGCTGAGATAGGCTGAAGAGCATAGACGATCAAAACAGAAGCGCTCTTTCTGCTCTGATCAAAACGATTTATCTTCTTTCGTCTGAAACCTATCCCTCTGAACCAGCATCTTCCCTATTAGTCGATTCGTCTCAGGGGATCGAGGCCATATCAGGTACGTGTTTAGAATCTTAGGCCAGAAACAGCCGACTGCTCTTCTTGCTGTTAACGGCACTTTACTTTTCTCTTTTGGAGGTTTCAGGCATAGCTTGACGTAGCATAAGGGATTGCACAGAGCTCCTACCAATCGGCTTCGGTGTTCCGCTATATTCAGTCGATCAGAGCTCGTTCTGCTATAAATTCAATAGATCGGAATGCACAGAGCTCGTTCCGCTATAAATTCAGTCGATCAATCAAGCATTTCCTCCTTGCTGCTCTAAAAACAAGGAGATTCGCTGGCTTAGGCCCTCAGTGGGCGTATCTGCTAGAAAGTAACATCGAGAACGAAAAGGATTCCACTGAGGGCAAAGACTTAGAACTTCCTGGGCAGATCGGCCGTTATCACCTTCTAACACCTGGTCAGTTTATTTCCCTATCTGGCTTCTAATTTTTATAGTCTAATCAGTCCACTTCGATTCGAAGAGCGAAGTTGAATTTAGAGATACGAATGCCCAAATCGGGAAATACGTGAACGTGGATGCTGAAATTAGGTCGAAGCTAAGGGGATCGGTTCCACAAATCTGGAATTCCAGGGTTTGGATTCAATTCCATCTGCAAGGAACCGGTTATTAGTTATAATTCGATTTGTGAAATTCGTGTTCTGATGTGGAGATCTTGTTGTGGAATTTTCTGTTGGCATCCCTGATTATTTGGCACCTGACATTAACAGGTTCGTTTTCTTACCAAAATATACCATCCTAACATCGACAAGGTAAGCAGAGCTTGCTTTTTCCTTTCCTTGATTCGTTTGGTCTTAAGAACTTGCATCTTTTTCTGATAAATAATATGACTATATTTCTTGTGCAGCTCGGAAGGATATGTCTTGATATTCTCAAAGACAAATGGAGTCCAGCTCTCCAGATCCGAACAGTATTTCTGAGGTTAGAAGTGTAATGAGTTTTTAATGAACCAGTTTTTTAACAAGTTTTCTCTTGAAAATCAGTAATCAACTTTCATACAGAAAAGATTAACGCCCTCATTTTGAATAGCGCAACAGCTACTTTCCAGTCCATGTAAATTTAAGCAATAGGATAACTGGTATTGATTGCCTTCTGTTTGCTCTTTATTTCAGTATTCAATGTATTTGGCCAAGCCTTAGTTGAGGTCTTTAATTAGTGACTTTTGGAGTGAGGGAAAAAGGAAAAAGCACCGTCTTTTTTGTGTGGATATCTGGACAAAGGAAATAGTAAGAGCACTTGTTATGTAATTATAATCAAGGGTTAAATATTGTGAAAAGCACTTGGTCATCCAATTTCAACTTGTTGGTTTTTGCCTAAGCACTTAATACTTTGTCATTTAATAGTCTAATTTGTTGGTTCTGGTCCCTGGGAATTTTTTGTTGAATCTCAGAAATGTCTTGAGATACAAAAGATTTATTTCTTTTTTTCCCTCTTCAGTTGACATTCTACTTTAAATTTATGTACCGAATATTTTCATTGTAATCTTTTATGATGTTTCGTGGTTAGAATTGGTGTCTTGATTTCACGGTCTGAACTTTTAGGAATGTAAATATTTATGGCCACATGTCATGTTATGTTAAACCCAAGTAATTGTTGTGCAGGTGCCTCAAAGAGGTTCTTGTACCATCCCAAAGCAGGACTTCTGATTCCATGTTGTACAGGGGAGTAACCTACTGCAGGATGTTGGTCTATGGTTTCCCCTTCCATCTTTAAGCTTTGTGGCGACAACTATTTTAGGTATGTTGCTTGACTCAGACCTCCATTTTATATACCTTCTGCTTTCATAATGGCCTGTCTGAACATGGAAATTCTATCATCCAGAGATAAGAGGAAATCTCCTGCTCCGAGCTGCAGTCCATATACCCCTATTAGTGTTGATTTATTTTTTAGCACACGAAAATTCATCATATTGCACAGCACCTTGAGCTTCCTCATGTGAAAGCACATGAGAAAGTACCATCACTTCTGCTTGTTAATATCCAGGTATACCTTGTTCAGGTGCTGCAGCTTCCTACTTATCCTGCTGCCATGTTCCTTGGTGATAGTGATGGAGAAGGGATGAGTCTTGTATTATACTTCAAAGTTTCTGAGAGCTTTGATAAGGATATATCTCCACATTTTCAAGATAGCATTAAGGTAACTTTCTCCTGTATTTTGCATATGTAGAATTATTTGTCATTCAGATATAAACTTTGTCAAGGGAATGAAAGTGCATTTTCCTCATCTTTCAGGAAGTCTCCTTGGAGGAAGCCCATCATAATGTTTGTAGATGGTTCCGTGAGTCCTAAGTTTTTAAATCTCCTGAAGTTATTTTAATTGGTAAATTTATTCAACATAAATCGGCTGGGGTATAATCTCCATTCCCAACATTTACATTTTACAGAAAATGTTCTGAATGTAATTGTTTCTACAGATTTAGATAAATCTGCCGGTGGCTAGGATAGTTGGTCACATAAATCCTTGCCTTGAATGAAGTCATGTGCATATGCACATCTTCTGTTTTTTAAATTTTCATCTTGTTTCCTGTTTATCTCCTTGCATTAGCTCATAACTGTTGCACATTCCATCCCTCTACCAGGTATAAATATCTGATCTTGACAGATGAGTTTCTGGGTGGATTTCCAGTGATGGACTATGCTTTGTGCACATGTGTGTGTGTGTTTGTTCATGCATGCATGCATGCATGAACATCTGTGTCTATATGAAATTTCAGATTCTGATGGTTTCTGTTTCTGCTTCAGAGATTGGTTGACGATGAAATGGAGAAAGTTAAAGGGTTTGCAATGGATTCCATGGTTCCTTTTAGAGAAAGACTAAAAATCATGGCTAGTGTGGTTAATCCAGAGGATCTTCTATTGAGCTCTGCTGAAAAGAAGTTTTTGCATGCTTATAATGAAAAGCCAGTGCTTTCACGTCCTCAGCACAATTTTTATAGGGTAAGAAAAAGTTTCCTTGTGATCTCTTCCATTTTTGGTTCCATTATATGTATTGATCAGGGATAAAGGCACGCATTGCCCTTCTTTGAATCTGTGGCATACAAAATATGCAACTTCTCATATTAGGAAATGAAGGAGTCAGAGGTACCTTTCTAGCAACTGCTATAGACAGTCCAGTCATGATGTACTAGCAACTATGGAAATTATGCTGTGCACCGAGACTGACTATGGCAATAAACTGGCTAGTATCTAGTATGCACAGAGGTTTTTAACTTGTAGGTTGGATTTTCTGTCTGCCAATTCACTTAGTGTGCTCTATGTAGATCATTACTGGAATTGTGCATTTGTAAAGTTTTTATAGTCATACTAAGAGTGCTAAATTTTGTTATTATGTTTTGATTTTGAGCTATATCTTAGTTTCCTTCACTTCAAAAATATGTAAGTCCTCATATATGCTTTTCATTATTTCACAAAAATTATGAAGAAATTTCAAGATTACCATAAGTGGATCCAGTTTGAACTAGTAGTCCTAAATTTTTGAAGGGTTGAATCAGCTCCCAATATGAAACTAATGCTTTAAAATCTAATACAGAGTAATCTTTAATAGCACAAAGAAAAACATTTTTGATGTTGAAGAACTGAGCTCTGAACATTGGAGTATGCATCAATTATGTTGTAAAAACCTCAGTGGCTAGTTCATTATTGGAAACTAAAAAAATGTTTCTGGTCATTGTTACTCAAGCTACTTAACAGCATTCTTTATATTCTTTCAGGGGCCAAATTACTTTGAGATTGATCTGGACATACACCTTTTCAGCTATATATCAAGGAAAGGGCTTGAAGCGTTTCGAGAACGTTTGAAATACGGGATTCTTGATTTGGGTTTAACCATCCAGGTACAACTTCTTTCTTACAACATTCACCAATGTTTCCCTTTTGTGATGTCGATTGCTTTGGAAGATCTTATTTTCCTTCTACCAAATTGAAAATTCTTACAGTGCTTGAAATAGGGCTACCAACTGATCTATTATATGATGCTGATGACAGGCGCAGAAGCCGGAGGAACTACCGGAGCAAGTCCTCTGTTGTACGAGATTGAACAGGATAGATTTTGTAGATAATGGCCAAATACCCACCATTGTGGCACTTGATAGTTGATATGGAAGGTGAGATGTGGGGAGTTGTTTTAAATGCCATCAATCCCCACCAAGAGAGATCAAAAGTTCCATTATGTAACAATTCGGAGAAATGAATGTATTACTGGATTTATTGGTTAATTAATTATTACACAGGTTCAAAGGAAGCTACAAAATAAATTTTTTTTTAAAAAATAGAATTTAAATCTATAATGTCGTACATTTGTTCGTCGTTAAATAAAACTTATCGCGGCATTCACAAGTGTGTCACTAAATTAAGTAAATTGCGGCGTTCATATGTGTGTCGCTAAAAAAAAAAATAGCGGCATTCATATGGGTGTCGTACTACATTTAAAGTGGCAAACATAGCGACACTCATAGAATGTCGCAAATGTTTAGTTTTGGCGACGAACTCAAAGAACGTCACTAAATTATTTGCGACACGGCCTTTAGCGATAAAAGTAAGTTCACCGCAATATTCGTCGCTAATAGCTATAGCGACATTCATTTTAGATTTTGCGGCATTCTTATGAACCCCGCAAAAAATCTAATTTTTTGTAGTGACGTCACGGCGTCTGTCATCTTTCACACAGACACGTGTGCTCAGTGTGCTAGAGGAAGACATTTCAAGCCTCTAAAATGATGGAATTTATGGACTTTGTGTGATGCTGACTAGGAGCATTAACATCAACACCCTGGAATCAGGTCCACCCAAATAAAAATAGGATTCACATCGTCTGCTGGTACTCAGCATCCAATGGGAATGGGCCACATCAGCAGCCACATTAAAAATAATGTGGCTCGTGTCAGGGCTACCGCTGATGTGGCCCATTCCCATTGGATGCTGGGCACCCAGCAGACGATGTGAATCCATAAAAATATATGTCTCAATAACACCCTAGAATTTTTCAGGTCCACCCAAATAAAAATATGTCTCAATAACACCCTGGAATTTTTCAGGTCCATCCAAATAAAAATATATGTCTCAATAACACCTGTGTCTTTCAAACGAGCAATAATTAATAAGAAGAGCCGTACTGGTATGGCATCTCCCAAAAACCACAATCCTCTTTTTATGGGTTTCTATAGATTTTGATATTCAAAAAGTTGTGGGTCCTACTTGAACACAAACACTAAAGAGCTATTAATGGTGGTGGGTCCCACTTGCACACAAGTACTAAAGATCTACTAAAGGTGGTAGGTCCCACTTAAACAAGGTGCTAAAATCCAAAGTATCAAAACAATATTTTGGATTCTAACAATGAGCATTTACAATTTTGATTTTCAAAATCCAAATTATTATCTAGAATCCACAATCTAGAACCCACACCAAACGACCCCTAAGAACATTAGCAAGTAATGTATCCGTGCATTTGTCCGTCCTTTTTAGTGTTGAGAATAGATAAAGGAAATGACAGGAAAATAATGATAGAGAACACAAGACACGGAGCAAAATGCAAGATGTACGTGGTTTGGCTTTCAACCAGAGAAAATGAGAATGATTCCACTATCTCAAAAAACTAGGATTACAAGATCCAACTGCATTGTCCGATTATCACGCAAAAAAAAAAACTAAGAGACAGTGAACGAATTCCTAATAGTACCCATAACACAATTCAGATTGGGGGCGGACCCTTGGTGGGCCTTTCGTTGCCCCAGTGGATATTGGGTACCTGGTGAAATATAAGACATATATCTACATCAAAGTTAGATTAATATATAATAATGGGAAGAAGGATGTTAACAGAATGATTATATATATATATATGTTTGTGGATTATCAAAAAGGAACCTTGCATCAACCAATTAATTCAGTTTATGAAATCAATTTCTCTTTTGACCCCTGCTTAAAAACCCCACAACCTCATGATTCCATTTTTCTTTTAATTTTTTATAGCCTCTACTCAATTGAGTTTCAAAGTTCTGGGGTAACGAAAGTGTTAAAGAAGCAGTACATTTGGTGGCAATCTTCCTTTCAGCTCTACTAATTAAACTAAGAGGTCGAACAAATATTTTGTTAGTGCTGTTATTACTTTATTGATAAGCAATGCATTAATATACTGCGTTTTCATTTGGTGGCATTAGTCCACATTTTTCTTGAATTAATCTTCCAAAACAATTAATGCTCTCACTTTTCCTTAATTTGTTGGTCCCATTCTAACATCGAGAATACAAAAGGCAAAACAATGGAGTACGAACAGTGGAGCAGATTTGTTTAGCAGACAAAGACGGTACCTGATCAGATGAAGTGGGTTCAAAACGGCGTGTGACCATAACAACAGAAACTGAATTGATTAATCCATCTCCTTTTGATGGTTCCATGTGATACACAAGAGTAACTTCAGCTTGTATTTTTCCAATATGGTTTTTCTCTTACAGTTTTTGTTTGATGCATGAGATGCCCTTTATTGCTTATTGACAGTAAGGGATGTCAGCCAAATACAAGCTTAAATTACCACTTTTCCCTGGTTGGGCTGTTTCTGATCTTCTTGGAACTCTGCTATATATTTCGAATCTTGTCAAAGCATCTTGAACATCTTTGTTCCCTTTTACATGCAAGCAATTGCAGTGCTTATGACCTTAACAAAAGGTTTTGTCTTCTTTGTTTTGTTGGGAGTTCATTACTATTAAATTTTAGGTATGTTAAATTACTCTTTAGGAGTACTGATCATTGATCAACATCCATTCTTTGTTCTTCCTGTCTGTATAATCTTGGTCTTTTGCTGCTAGAGAGCAAAGATTAGCACACACTAGGCAAAAGTTCCAATATGCCTTAAAGCAAAATTTTCTTCAGAATATTTCACCTTTTATTCTAATTGCTAAAAACATAAGAAAAAGCTTAAAATTGTTATATTACTTTTAATTATGCAGTTCAAGTCTGCTCCTATATATGTAAACATTAATCTCGCTGTTCAGATACAGTTCAACCACAAATTTGAAAGCAATAAGGGGGTTATCTGTTTATTCTTTTGCTACATTTGGAATAGGCAAGGTCTTCTTGTACAGATCTTATCGGTCATAACTTGCTTATCTGTAATGCATTGCACTACAAGACTATTTCGACGCCAGATTCTTGGCTTTTGTCATTTGTTTCACTGTTCCTCTCTTCTTTCCTCTTCCCCCACAAAATACTACACAGACCTCCCACCAACAAGATTGCCCCACCAACACTGCAACAGAAAAATTGACCCTCATCAACTGCAAGATTCATATGCTGATACTATTTATCATGGATGATAATGAAGGTGCCCCAGACAGAAATTCCTTGATCTAACATACCACTAATTGACAGACCATCAATGCTTTTGAGACCAAAATACAATTTCTATCAACAAAAATGGAAAGCACTCGCCATTCATTGGTCCACCTACATTGATCTCTTAGCTTCAACATGAGACATTTCAATCAATAGCCAAATTTCTTATCTCAACTAGTAACATAATCTTTTTCCTTTTTCTTTTTCTTTTTTTTTTCCTCAAAACTTCAGGAAATGTTGTAGAAATTTTATGTAGCCAAGTCTAAGGGCAAATCCATATATCAGCTAAATGATTTTGTAGGTAGAACAATGTTTATTGCACTAATGCACAAGATTATCAACCCTCTCAACATGTCAAATTATTAGGGAAAAGATGTTTTTAATAGGATTCCACATATTAAAAGAAAAAAAAGGAAAGAAATAGTTACCTTCCCCAGTACTCTGTTTCCTTCCATAAGAATGCTGAGAAGATGGCTGTAATAATTAGTGCCAACGGAGTAAACGCGGCTGTGAAAACAGGGCCTTTCTTCTGTATGGTCCAAACTTGTAGCCAGTATGCGAGTCCAGTGACAATTATGCCCTGCAGTTTCATTTAAAGCATCAGCTTCAACGACCTTAAGCACACACACCTCCCTGTATATATACAGATCATCTCTCTATGAGCATGAAATGTTCATTGCAGACTAGTAAGATTTCCTTGATGTGATGGGAAAATTGAGTCATTTAATCTTCACTTGATTATGAGCATGGCACTAAAGACTAATGACGAATATACATATAAAGGAGAGGAAATTCAACAGTCTTTAGGGGAGAAATGTTTCCCACTTCTCTGTATCACAACAGCATCATATGCTTAACAAGATATCCATTTAACAATTGACTTGATATGCTGCTTGGCAGTTAGATGACATGAATCAACAAATTATCTTGACCATGAATGATGTATTATCTTCAGTAAAAGGATCATCATAGCACACTGAATTACATTAACAAATAAACAAAGATACATCACCCATCCAGAAAGAAAATACAAGAGAGATGATTAGGATCTCCTGCTTTCATCAAAGGCATTCAAATGACCTTTAACTGCTATATACATATAGATTCTATCTCAATTATAGAGTTCTGACTTTCTCAATGAAGAAACCAATGTATATGTCAATGGATTACTACAAGTCTGCAAACATACATATATATTAAGTTAAATCTGTGTAACTTGTTTCACTGCCTTTCAAAAGCATTGGTGTACAAGTAGAATCAATTTTATCCATAAGAAGTACAAGGTTTGGTTATGCTCATGAAAAGCCTCAATCAACTAATATGAAAACCAGACTACACAAAATTCCGCAAATTTCTTTCACTAAAATGCTATCTTTGTTCCAAAAAAACTAACCAATGATTTTATTTAGAATACAAGCAAAATCACATTCTTGGTTAGAAATTAAGCAAACAATTTCAAAATGATAAAATTTCATTGATATAATGCAGCTCTGTTCAATACCTTGAATGCTTTACTATATAGAAAACAAATAATAGCTTAGCAGAATTTCTTAAATCATTAAGCGTAAGAAGTTCAAATTTTCTTGATTCTCAAGATATTTCCAACCAGCTTTGAAAAAAAAATGAACTATTAGTTTAAGAAATCATACACAGTATGCCACAGAAAGTAGGTGAATATCCCATCCAAGCTTCCATGATGATGGACCTCTAACAATAAGGGCAGCCAAAACAGCTGACTGAAAGCAGCTAAAAGAGCATTGCAACAGAGTAAGACGTAATTTAGCTGGATATCTGGTTATCAAGGAACCCTGAAAGGAAGACACCAAGTTACAAAAAGATGGTCATGACATTTATTTTTTTGTTTGTTGGCATCTAACTTTAATGCTATTTGCAAAAGTTAAACCAAAGGCTAAAGAGAGAAGAACCTGCAACATAAGCCACAACGACCAAGCTGAATTGGCTGAAAGCATAATAAGAGAGCCTTTTGCCCACTCCATCTTGGAATACTTAAAAGCATGTGGGTCTAAAACTTCCTTATGATTTGATTGGGTCCAGTACAAGAACTTTATAGCAGGACCCTTAAAAAAAGCATATACTAAAGCCCCTGAAAGACATAAAATAGAGCCCAAAACTTTTGCCAGTCCATGTATTTGTTTCATAGAAATGCTTTCAGTCCTGAAAACAGTCAGTAAATAGATAAAAGTAAAGAAAACTCAGTAAACTACAAATATGTTTAGCTTAGACCAAGTAAGAATGATGGAAATGGTGTTCTTTTTATTACCTTGATAATGAAGCCATGATGAAGGTAATGGCAGGAATTAGAGTGTTGCAGGCTGCAGCAAATGTTGCTGAAGTGTAGTTTAATGCAACATAGTAAAGATTCAAGCCCAAGGTCATCCTGAAATTCTAAATAGTAAAATGAACAACCGTACTGTGATAACAACTCTTGATACAAAGAACTTCGAAAAATAAAATCCAACTTGCCCGCATAAAGCAACCAAGAAGATTCTGCTTAATAACTTGAAAGATAAGGGAGGAGCCTCCTTCCTAGAAATCAGGAGAAGAATATAACAAAGTCCATTAGAAACAAAAATGTGAAGGCTAAAGAGGGCAAGGAGAGTGGTAGTGATTTGGTACCTTTCGAACAATAAGGCAAACGGGAATAAGGCCAGTGAGGCAAAGGCTTGCCTATATACAACAAACACAAAGGGATTCATTCCCTTGCCAATTGCTGCTTTTGAGAGCAAGGCCATCCCTGCATACACAAACTGTATGAATAGCATTGCAAAATAGGGTCCTTGGGTCTCCATTATCATTATAAAACCAGGTAACCCCATTATGTTACATAAACTTCAGACTCCTTTGTGGCTACAAAGATGGAGAAGCACTTCAATTTATATGGAAGGCTAACATGCATTAGCCCTTTTGGTCCCAAAAGCAGATTAGTTCACAGGCGTGCACTTTGTCCACAGGATATGAAGGGACTACCATCATTAAAGGAACCTAATGTTCAAATACACAGACAAAACCATTTAAGTTCCACTTCAATTTGGAAATACAAGATGATATCCTTGAGCATTATCTCCTAATTGCTAATACAGGTTTTATTTGCAGTTTTGATAAGCATTGCAGGTTCTCTATGGATTCAATCAGTTAATTGTATGTCAACTTCGATACTGTTAGAAACCACTGAGATGGTTGAGTGGATATCCATGATTAGACAGATCACATCAGCTTGCAACAAAAGCTTTCCGTCCATATTAGTCACATGGGAAAAATTGTCATTTTCACACTGTTCAGCTTCCATATCATAAACAGTAACTTTGCCTTTGAGACAATCCAAGGAACATCAATTCAGTACTTTTGCTGTTCAAAATATTGTGCTGTTTTTGCTTGCTACCATGTTCCAGAGAGACACGTCCTCTCTGAAGCCATCCAAAACAAATGGTCTCTAAAAGAGTGTTTCTAAAAATAGAAGTCCACAGGAATGTAATGAGCTTCAAGAAATCTGTAACAGCAGTTGGATAAATGCTTGCAAGTTGCAGCAACACACTTGCAATGTGTCCTTGCACTTTGATTTAAACACATTGTTTTCATGGGGTAGGATGCTTTGCATCAGGAGCATAGAAGACATTAATGGAGGGGTTTCAGATAATAATGATCCGATTAACCATAAAAATCTGATTTTCTGTTTACTTTTTACTTCTGTGGACTACATGTTTCCACCGAAGACCCTTATCTCCTTCTACTTCCTTGTAGACAGATCTTCCGTCACAATTAAAACAGAGTAATCATCAGCTAGGTTCAATGGTCATTTGACTTTCCTCAAGGGCAATTAAAATCAACTGTCATCTTTCAATTGTGCCCCTATATTCGTGATTAAATCCTGTGTCTCCAAGCAATTGCCCTTATATGTATATACCTCCTATGAAAGTTTTGTAAATAGCTGAACAAAATTTAGATATCAATTAGCTATTGTTCCACACTATTTGCACTTTCTTGTTAATACTAATGAATCATTGCATGAAAATTAGTTACCCATGAATACATTTAGGTTCCCCCACAACAACCCCTTTCTAAGCCTAGAGGTTAGGACAAAGAAAACATAAACCCTATGCTGCCATTACCAGTTGGCCATATTGGTTTTAATCATCAAAATTTGACCTTAATATATTTGTTGATAGATCATGCATTTGAATTGGCATCTTCTGTCACTAGCTATCACCATATCACACCTGTTGAGATGTGATATAAAATCACTTCTCTTTGTGTCTTTTTTGTTCTCTTGGACTTGTTGCTTTATATGAGGGTATTCATGTAAATGGTAGCAATAAAGTTTATATACCATTAGTGTGGTACATGAGAGGGGCTCTCTCATGTGGGTTATAAGACACTAGATGGGGTTCTATTAAGAGAGTGAGAAGAAGAAGAGAGAGAAAGAGAAGAGACAAGGGTTTTCTCTACAAGGGTTTTTACCATTCCATCTCTTGCAAGGTTTGTTCCAAGTTATTTGGGGGTTCTTTCATAATTGTTTGGGGTTACAAACATATTGTGGAAGGTTGCATATTGTGGGATTGGGTGAATGTTTCATGTGTCAAGCTTGTAGAGAGGTAAGTCTTCTAAATCCTCTCTTGTTGTAATCTTTTGCATTGATAGTGGAGTTCCATCTTGCCGGATTGCCCGTGGACGTAGGCCTTAGTGCCGAACCACGTTAAATCTCGTCTCTTGTTTGTGGTTGTGCTTCTATTTCATTTTCTTACACACTTAGTAGCTAGTTTACACTTTGTTTGTGTGTTTGGTGTATTACCATTACTTTGTTGGGTTGTTTGAACTTCAAAGTATTAGGTAAATCATTCACTAGTGGTGGGACTTCACCACAACAAGTGGTATCGGAGCTTCCGGGTTATGTGAAGAAAGTGTGAACAAGGTGTTTGTGAAATTGCCTAAGTGAGTAAAAGTGTAGTAAAATGGGAAGCAACCGATTTGAGGTGGAGAAGTTTAATGGAAGAAATAACTTTGAGCTATGGAAGATTAAGATGTATGATGTCTTGGTGCAAAATGGGCAAGAGGAAGCTTTACTTGGTATAAGTGAAAAGCCATCCACTATGAGCAAAGAGGATTGGTTAAAAATGGATATGAAGGCGGTCTCTACTATTCGCTTGTGTTTGGCGGATAATGTGATCTTTAATATAAAAGGTGAGAAGACGGCATCCGAGTTGTGGGCAAAGCTTGAGAGCTTGTATCAAACCAAATCTCTACTCAACATAATTCTTCTAAAGAAGAAGTTGTATTCTTTGAAGATGAAAGAAGGCACCAAGATCTCCGAGCACTTAAGCACTTTTAATGACATTGTTGGTCAACTTGAAAGCATTGATGAACCTATGAAGGATCGAGATAAAGCGGTGACCATGTTATGTACTTTGCCGGATAGTTATGATAACTTGGTTACAACTCTAAGTTGTTCCAAGGATGATAAACTCACTTTTGATGATGTGACTAGTGCCTTGTTTGCCGATGAATCTAGAAGGCATGCATCATTGGAGGTAGGAATGGAGGCTCTTACTATAAGAGGACGTCCTAATGAGCGTGGTGGATCATTTAGAAGCATTTCAAGGGGGAAATCTAGCCACCGTTCGAAGTCAAGAGGCCGGTTTGAAAAAGGTACTTGTTGGAATTGCGGTAAGAAATGGCATTTGAAGAAAGATTGCTACTTTAGAAAAGGCAAGGGTTCCAACTCAAGTAAAGAATATAAAAAAGAGAAGAATGAAGGCGAGACCAAAAGTGAAGCCAATCAAGTGGAAGAATCAATATCCGGGTCCATTGAAGATGAGGTATTTATGGCTAGTAGTAGTCCTATTTATCATCAAAATTGGGTTCTTGATACCGCCGCTACTCATCATATGTGTCCACATCGGTCATGGTTTAGCTCATATGAGCCATGTGATGGTGGATATGTCTTGATGGGGAACAACTCAACTAGTCATATTGTGGGTGTTGGTGTGGTACAACTCAAGATGTTTGATGGCAATGTTAGAACATTTGAAAATGTAAGGCATGTACCGGATTTGAAGAAAAGCTTGATTTCACTATCGGAACTTGATTCTTGTGGCTACAAGTACACCGGACAAGGTGGAGTGATTAAAGTTTCTAAGGGTGCTTTGGTTGTTATGAAAGGCATCCGGGTTGGAAACTTGTATAAATTGCTTGGAAGCACAATTGTAGATGGTGCACAAGTGGCGGTTGACCATGATGAATATCCGTTTCGACTTTGGCATAGAAGGTTGGGTCACATGAGTGAAAAAGGTATGGACATCTTGATGAAAAAGGAACTTATTCCTAAGATATGCTTTGGTGACAAAGAATTTTGTGAGCATTGTGTCTATGGCAAGCATCATAGGAGAAGCTTCAAGGCCGGGAGTCATACTAGCAAAGACATACTTGATTATGTTCACTCGGATTTGTGGGGTCCATCTCGCACTAAATCACATGGTGGTGCATCTTATTTCATATCTTTCATTGATGATTATTCAAGGAGGGTATGGGTGACATTCTTGAAGACAAAGGATGAAGCCTTCATTGCATTCAAGCATTTCAAAGCCGAGGTGGAGAAACAAAGTGGAAGAAGCATCAAGGTGATTAGAACCGACAATGGTTTAGAATTTGTGAACAATACTTTCCTCAATTTTTGCAAAGATGAAGGAATTGTCATGCATAATACCGTTGTTAGAACCCCTCAACAAAATGGGGTGGCGGAGCGTATGAATAGAACTTTGGTGGAACGTGCAAGGTGTATGTTAAGCAATGCGGGTCTTGATAAGGAGTTTTGGGCGGAAGCTATCAACACGGCTTGCTACCTTGTGAATAGATCACCTTCGGCGACATTGGGAGAGAAAACACCTCAAGAGGTATGGCATGGAACTCCTAGTGATTATTCCGATTTGAAAATATTTGGATGTGATGCATATACATTGATTCCTAGTTGTCAAAGGGATAAATTAGATCCAAAGTCTAGAAAGTGCATCTTTGTTGGTTATGGAAAGAATGTTAAAGGATACCGTTTATGGGATCCGGTTTCTCGTAAAATAATTCATAGCCGTGATGTTCACTTTGATGAATCGAGAATGCTAAACAAGACTTTGGAGCCTACCAAGGAAGAAAGTCAAAATGAGGTGGAGCAATTTGAAGTTATTCCGGGTGGTTTTATTCCGGAAAATGTAACTCCTAATGAAGAAGTGGTTGATGGAGATGTTGAAGCTCAAGAAGATAATAGGCAACATGAACAACTACAACCACCACTATCTCAAGAACGTCCAAGACGTGAAAGGCAGTTACCATCAAGACTTCAAGATTGTGTTGATCCTATTACCATGAGGGCTTTAATCACGGAAGATGGTGAACCATGCACATTTGAAGAGGCCATTAATGGTAGTGACTCTACAAGTTGGAAGCAAGCTATGGGTGAAGAGATGAATGCACTTCACAATAACAAAACTTGGGAGTTGGTGGAACTACCAAAGGGGCGAAAAGCGGTTGGGTGCAAATGGGTCTATAAATTCAAGAAAGGCAAGGATGGAGAGATTACAAAGTACCGTGCAAGGTTAGTTGCAAAAGGATTTTCTCAAAAGGAAGGTATTGACTTTTTTGAAGTCTTTGCACCGGTTGTTAAACTTGTTTCTATTCGTTTGGTTCTTGCTTTAGTTGCAATGTTTAATTTAGAGCTTGAACAAATGGATGTGAAAACCGCATTTTTGCATGGTGACCTTGAGGAGGAGGTTTACATGAAGCAACCTCAAGGGTTCATTGAAGAAGGCAAGGAAGAATTGGTGTGTAAACTTAATAAGTCTTTGTATGGGTTAAAGCAAGCTTCAAGACAATGGTACAAGAAGTTTGACTCCTTCATGTTGGGCCTTGGTTATGAAAGAAGTCAATATGATCATTGTGTTTATATGAAAGTACTTGAAGATGGCACTTACTTGATGTTGGTCTTGTATGTTGATGACATGTTGCTTGTGGGTAAGGATAAGTCTAAGATTCAAGAGTTAAAGGCACAATTGAATGAGGCATTTGAGATGAAAGATCTCGGGCCGGCTACACATATTCTTGGGATAGAAATTACAAGGGATAGAAAGAATGGGACTTTGTCACTCTCACAAGAGCGGTTCATTGAGAAGGTTCTTGGAAGGTTTAGCATGGACAAGTCTAAGCCTGTGAAGACATCACTAGCACCTCATTTCAAGTTATCTTTGGAACAATGTCCAAAAACCGAAGAAGAAAAGAAGAAAATGAGCCAAGTTCCTTATGCTAGTCTTGTAGGGAGCTTAATGTTTGCTATGGTATGTACAAGGCCGGATATTTCCTATGCGGTTGGAGTTATGAGTCGGTTCATGGCTAATCCGGGTAAGGCACATTGGGAAGCCGCTAAGTGGGTGCTTCGTTACTTGAGAGGCACTAGTAACTATGCCATCACATATGGTAAGGATTCAAGACAAATGCATGGACATGTTGATGCAAGCTATGCTAATGACATTGACAAAGGAAGGTCTACTACCGGGTATGTATTTTGCTTGGGAAATGGTCCGATTAATTGGATGTCAAAGTTACAAGCAACGGTGGCATTGTCTAGTACCGAAGCCGAATACATGGCATTAACGGAGGCTTGCAAAGAAGCGGTGTGGCTTCAAGGTCTTATGGGTGAGATTGGTTTAAGTCCAAAACCCATGGAGTTGTTTTGCGACAATATGAGTGCTATTTGTTTGGCTAAGAATCCGGTGTATCATAGAAGAACTAAGCACATTAGTGTCCAATATCACTATGTGCGGGAAATTATTGAAGATGGGAAGATTCAAGTCTTAAAGGTTGGAACCAAGGAGAACTTAGCCGACATGTTGACTAAAATAGTGACCCTAGAGAAGTTGGAGTGGAGCTTAACTTCTCTAAGCATCATGCCAAGGTGAGTTGGTAGATTTGGCAATGGCAAGGTGATTTTCTATCAAGGTGGAGATTGTTGAGATGTGATATAAAATCACTTCTCTTTGTGTCTTTTTTGTTCTCTTGGACTTGTTGCTTTATATGAGGGTATTCATGTAAATGGTAGCAATAAAGTTTATATACCATTAGTGTGGTACATGAGAGGGGCTCTCTCATGTGGGTTATAAGACACTAGATGGGGTTCTATTAAGAGAGTGAGAAGAAGAAGAGAGAGAAAGAGAAGAGACAAGGGTTTTCTCTACAAGGGTTTTCACCATTCCATCTCTTGCAGGTTTGTTCCAAGTTATTTGGGGGTTCTTTCATAATTGTTTGGGGTTACAAACATATTGTGGAAGGTTGCATATTGTGGGATTGGGTGAATGTTTCATGTGTCAAGCTTGTAGAGAGGTAAGTCTTCTAAATCCTCTCTTGTTGTAATCTTTTGCATTGATAGTGGAGTTCCATCTTGCCGGATTGCCCGTGGACGTAGGCCTTAGTGCCGAACCACGTTAAATCTCGTCTCTTGTTTGTGGTTGTGCTTCTATTTCATTTTCTTACACACTTAGTAGCTAGTTTACACTTTGTTTGTGTGTTTGGTGTATTACCATTACTTTGTTGGGTTGTTTGAACTTCAAAGTATTAGGTAAATCATTCACTAGTGGTGGGACTTCACCACAACAACACCTATGGATTGTTTTACAAGAAATCAACATAAATCATTCTATGAGTGCAAGAACTTCGGTGGCAACAAAGATTTATCCATTCACAAAACATTTCAAACTCAAGCAATCACCATGAATCATATGTTTAGCTAAAGCTTAATTCACTGTCAAAAATGCTACATGTCAAAACTAATCCTTGAAAGTTAACATAGAAGAATATGAAATATCAAAACAGGTGTCTTCAGTTTCCCTCAGTGCCCACAATCCTGGAGTTTTGCCTCTGCTTAGCATTATATACTGCTTATAGATTTCCTTCTCTTTTATTTTATCTTTTCCCTTTACCTTCTTAGGAACATATGTTAGAATTAAGAATCACAGCTCCAGGTTCAGGTCTCTGACCATCTGCCATATTGTTCATGCGATTGTTCACAGGATAATACTTCTCTGGTATCAAATCGATAACTCAGAAGTAAAAACTGCTTTTGGACATTCAAAAGCAACAGATATCTTGGAGTGGATTGTTAGAATTAATGTCTTTTCCAAAGAAGTGTCGTTGAACATTCAATATTCAGAAATTTAAGTATCCAATTCACTGGAATTAGTGCACGCCCTACAATATCTTGGAGTGTATTGTGGAACTAACGGATCCCGGCCTACACATCTCCCCTGACACAGGAGTTCACGTGGCTTCAAAAGGGCGTTTTACAGTGAAGAGCAACAGATAATATTGAAGATCATTAAGCATAATACAAAGCTCAGATGCTTAAAAGGAGACGAAATGGCCTTTTTTTTCTTTCCCCATTTTTTGAAGAGGAACATATCAAATGATCATACGTCCTAGAACCCTAAAGTAATCAACATGGCATGAATTGCACTGCAGCATGATACAGAAACTGTTACTATGGTAAAAGTTGAAGATGAATTTAGGTACAGATATCTTTTAAGTGAGTGGATTGCCGCCTCAGCTGAGAAAGCTGAATCTTTCATGAAAATCACTATTCTTGTGAGCGTTTCCGTTGAAAGCCCTAAGAGCTGTTGGAAACAATGGTTCTTACTCTGGGATTTTCGAAATACTGGGTTAAGGGTTGATACAACTGGTATCAAAGCCCAGGTCTTGGGTTCAAGTCTCCCCAAGAACATGCAGTGGTTGTTTGTATAAGTGTGCTCCCAACCTATGGTGCACAGGTGTTAAGGGGGTTCGCCTACGGTTCACAAGTGCAAAGTGAGACCAAAAAAAAAAGCGGGTCCTGAGAAAACATGCTGCAATGGCAAGCGTTGGTCAAGTCTCGGATTGGCAGGTATTGGCTTGCGGTCGCAAGTGCTAGAGGAGGGGATTTGTTAGGATGTTGGGCCAAGATCCAGCATCTTGCTATGGTATAAGGAAATAAAATTACGCTCTAACCTATAACTTAAGTTATTGGTTTAGTGATAAGCTCTTGATCCTAACAAGAGCAATGTCAAGTTCGCATGAAATGCAACAAATTAGAGAAACATCGGTTCCTCCTCTAACAAATCAATACACAGTCAACTGAATCAAAACAGAAAAACATTTAAAATGAATAACACAGTCCGAAAATAATCAAACTGAACATTAAACACAACAGATAAACACCCCCGAACTGTAGAAACAATTTCATCCGATAAAAACATTAAGTACATACAATATATATAAATATCTTCACTTTGTTTCCTTGGCTTCTCCAGCGATTGCCTCCGTAGAAGACACTGGTAAGACAGATGTCTGTTGTCTGCTATCATTCTTTGAACATTCCTCTGCCACTTTCGCATCCTCGACAATGCCTCTTTTTTCTTCTTCCTTTTCCTTTTCCTCAGACTTTTCAAGTTTTGCAGCCTCACTGGATGGTGCAGCTTCCGTTGTGTTTTCTATTTCAATTGTTTTGGAAGCAACAACGACAACTGGGACAGGGGTCTCTTCAAATGGTTTCTCGACTTTTTCAGTTTCTTGGACACTGGTGTTGGTTACCACAATTTCATTTGCAGTCATCGATTCCTGATCTTTAACTGGACCTTCTTTTGCAGGCTCCAATGGAACTTCCCTGCTGGTAGTTTTGTCGCTCTCTGTTGATTCCTCCTTTTCTTCATTCTGTAATACAGAACAGTTAAAAGATCCAGAACCGTTGAGGTACCAACAGGCTTGAAAGGGGTAAGTGTTGAGAATCGTGCAACATGAACAGCAAAATAGAGAATAAGAAGAAGAACAAGGACATGCAGATTTTAAGTGGTTTGGCCATGTACCTATCGTCCACTCTGTACTACAAAATTCCACTAAACTTTCAATTAGGGTTACAACATGATATATATATACCAACCCTCAATCCAATACTTTTTAAATCTCAAAGATACCCCGGTACCCTACCACAAGGGGTTTCGCCACGTTCTGCCCATAGGTCCCTCCCCTTGAACCAAGAATATGAACCACTGTTTCCAACAATAAGCATAAGCATGGTTTAAAAACTTAGGCGGTGTTTGGAACCTTGGATTTGGGGAGAAAAGAAAAGAAAGCTTAAAAGGAAAAGAAAAGAAAAATAATGATTTTCTTTTTTTTTCTTATGTTTGGATGAGATGAGAAATGAAAAGAAAAAATATATATTTTAGTAAATATGATGGGTTGGGGTTGTGGGCGATGGTGCCGGGTGGCAATGGATGATGGTGGCAACAAGTGGCAGTGGGTGGCAGTAGTGGCGGGTGGTGGTGGTGGTGGTGGTGGCAGTTGTTGGTGGTGGTGGTGGTGTGTGGTGGTTGGCGGTGGTGGTAGCGGACGGTGGTGGCGACTGGTGGTGGTGGCAGTTGTTGGTGGTGGTGGGCAATGGTGGCAAATGGTGGTGATGGTGGGTGGTGGTGGTCGGCAGTAGTGGTGGGCAATGGTGGGTTGTGGTGGTAATGGGTCATGGGTCATGGGTCATGGTGATGATGGATGGTGCTAGTGGTGGGATAGGTTGGTAGTGTGAATAGTAATAAGTGATGGTAAATTTTCTTTTCTTTCAAAATTCCTACTTTTTTGGAGAGAAAATTTTTTACATTGGAAAGAAAATCTCATTTTCTTTCGTATAAACCTAACAAGAGAAAAGCAAATTTTAGCATTTTCTTTTCTTGTCTTCCCAAATCCAAGGTTCCAAACACGGCCTTAAGTAACAAGGTTTGAAAACTTGAGTACCAGGGTTTGGACTCAGGTTGTACATATGCAAGAATTATGCACTAACTCAACCAAATCAACCAATGGTCTGATATTAAAAGAAACAAAATAAAGGTTTTGTTGGCTCTCATTTGCATGGAGTCTGCTATAAGGGAGAAAAAAAAAGGGACTTTTTCAAACCAGATTCATCCAATGTTCAAGAATCACAAAATTCAACCAAAACAAGCATGTAGGGGTCAAATGTATTTCAGGATACACCTCCCAAATACTTTGAAAAATATGTGAGGCTCAGATTGATTTCGAGATAAACCTCCCAAATAATTAGGACAAAGATAGGTCTGTTTGAACCAATCCAACGCGTACAATTTACAAAATTCCAACCAAAACAAACCCCAATTGAGTTTCAGACATATTCGGGTTAGACCAACCCAATAACCCCATCATACATGATTCATTGTATACAAAGCTTTTTATGTGTGAGCGGTGGTCTCACAGCAGAAAACTCCATTACTAATGTCTGCCATTAATGTTAAAAAACAGCTTCAAATTATTTTTCATGCAGAATCAATTCCCACGGAACCAATCACTCTGTTTTTTCCGAACTTTGTTATTGGTAATTATAGACAACAAAAGTGTCAGAAAAGAAAGGTACAAAGATGAAAAAAATGGAAATGAAAAGTTCAAGTTGATTTTGGACTGAAATCCCAGGCCCAAAAGAAATAGAAAGATTGTAAGACCGAGGTTTTGAGTTTTTGATTCTAGTTCAAAATATAAACAGTATAAAAGTATAATTCCATCATCTTCAAGTATCAAAATCGACAAGAAGTTGAAGATAAAGAATATTTTCTAAGGAAAACAAAAAAAAAATGAAAAAACAATAAACAAATCAAACATACAGATCACATCAAAATTAATTATCAATCGAAGTAAAACAAGAACCTAAAAAACACAAACAAGGTCTTCAAAAAAAATAATAAAAAACACAAACACAGCCAGAAAATCAATCAGAAGAAATTAAGAGATAACTCCTGTCAAGTCGTTTACCTCCTTGAACAAATTACTGAGAGACTTGCGCCTATTCCCTTGCTCGTCTCCCTTCTCATCATCAACAATCTCCTTGTCTTTATAATCATCACCACCCCCAACCTTTGCCTCCTCCTCCACGGCCTTCACCGTCCCGATCTCCTTCGCTTCAATGACCGCCGTCGAAGAATCCACCTTTTCCGTCGTCGGAACGGGAAGCGGTTCCGGCGCCGCCGCAGCCGCCTCGTTATCACCCTTTGGCTTGCTTGCACATCCTCCCATTTTCGCCTTCAAATGCAAAAACCCAGAGCCAAAAACTCCTCCTCCTTTTTGCCTAACTTTCTGTGCACGTTGCTTTCCTCTTTCTCTGTTAACGAAAGAGCAGAAGAGAAGATCTGGGGGTTAGAGCGAGAAACTTAGGATTCTTCCGGTCTATATAAAGCGCGATTTCGGTGTTTCGTTATTCCGACATTTGTTCTACGGCGAATAATTTTTTAAGAAAGAAAGGACAGACAGACCACACCCACGCACCCGTCCCTTCCGACGCCGATCTGTCCGAGAAAATCGGGTTCTCCTATTTTCAGGCACAAATTTACTAGCCCCAGAAACCAAATGACAAAAATGCCCCGCTCTTCTAAGTTGAACGAGGAAAGAGCGTTGTCCATATTTGTCATTTAATGTTCGGAATCAAATATCAAACATCAAACGATACCTGGAAATAGCAGTACCCCACCTCGGAAAAAGGAAATCTAGGTGTGAGGTCTTATATACACACAGGCTGTGACTTGTACGAAAATAGAAGATATGGTTCCTGCCAGATCAAGTTGGGTTCCGTCCACAGATAAGGAGCAGACCAGCTGGTAATCGGTTACCGTTGAAGTGTTTTGACCAGAAATACCGATGATTTAGACGGTGATGAAGTGTAATAACAGAATTTCTTTTCTGTAGCGAAGGAACAGGGAGGTGGTGGTGGTGGTAGGCCGTGTAAAGGCCAAAAATAGGAAAATATGAGTTGAAATCGTCTGTCATATTTCCCTGATTTGCTTCTTGATGTGGCCGTGAGATGCTATCATGTAGAGCATATTACATCTACTGATTTTTCATGTGAGGCCTACTTTATAACATATGAAATATTGTCACTAGCTATGAGATGCTCTACATGACAGTATCTCACGGCCACAACAGAAAACATTTCAAAGAATATAACTGACGAATTTCTTTCAGAAAAGAAGAAAAACAGCATAAACATAGACGGGCCAGTGTTGGAACTGTAAACTCCAAAAAGAGGAATGAAAATTGTGGGTGAGGATTGGTGGGTCCCATAGTGTAATCATATCGCATCGAGTTACGCATTTTTTAAAAATTAAAACAAAATGACCAATATCTTTCCCGTGTGTTGTTTCTTGTTGTCACGCTTTGCATCTTTGAATGAGCTTTTTGATACCCAAGTAGGGGCCTATTAATGCAAGGTTGAATTGTCGTGGGGCTTCATGATTTGTAGACCAAGTAAAGATTTTTACTTTACATCTTATTTTTCTCAATATCATTCTTAGAAAATAATTTGAAATTTTGTAGAAAATCAATAGAAATGCATTTGGTATGTACTAGCGAAAAGCATGCGCTACGCACGTGTTAAAAAGAATAAGAAAGAGGCTACCAGCATCTCTGATCTCCCTAGGCGTGACCATAATGGTTTCCTCTCGCTTTGGAATGTTTAGATTGAGCCATAACTATCACACATCCTTGCCATAGAGCGAATGGACCGTTACCACAGCACCACGAGTATGCAATGATCTGCAAGGGGACTGGCTTGAGACCTTTAGACTAACCTTGCATGCAGGGGATTTGATCAAACGACCTCAACCTCCTAACAACCCACAAGACTATTGGGCCACCACAACCCTAGTTTATTCTTATATAATTCACTCTTCCATAACTTCCTATTTTTTATTTTTTATTTACTCTTCCACAAGTCTTATCCTTAAGCCATTTCACCCTTCTTTTAACACTTATCTTTCAAATAATTGAATGTATCATGGGGCCTTTGACCCACAAAATGATTGGACTAACGGAAGTAAGAAAAAGGTGACAAGAAATGGAGAAATGATGTATGACACCTTATGTAAAGCGTTATTGGAATTTGTGGTATCTTATTCGCAAACGTGTAAATCTCTACTGCCGACAACCCATCATGTAAACCGCCCTTTAACTCGTAGGGAAGGCAAAATTTGAACCCAAGAGTCCAACACCTTCTAATGAGATGGAATTGTGTGAACCCAGACCGTCCAAAGCTTGCCCAACCCAACCTAAATTAGAGCCCGAACTCAGCATATAATATGGGTTAGGGTTTGGGCTAGGCTTCACTTGGACTAAAGTTAAGTTTGGGCTGTGTTTTCGCTCATGCTATATAACCTGAAAAGTCAGCTTAGGTCAATTTAGTTATCTTCTTAAACATACATACATATACATATATATACTAGGTGGGGAGAGGCACGTGCATGTTGCAATATTGGCTTATTTATAATATAAAAAAAAACTGTTAGCTAGACAAAAACGAAGGATATAAGGACAGTATTTAACCGTTAAACAAGTCTTAGTGATTTGAATAACTGGATTTGGTTAATTTCTATTGTGTCTTTTTGGATTTGTGGCTTTTCATATGGCGTAATAATATGGTGATAACTTTTAATGGAATAACTTGGAAGTATTTATTCTTAAATGTTATTTTTTGTTCCTACTTAAGCGCATGATAGTGGAATAATTTCAAACTAATTATTCTTAAATATTTTATCACTATTTAGTTGAAACATATAAAACTTTCTCCAAATAAGAATTTATAGCTTAAGAATGATAACGTCTATGATATCTGGGTGAGATAGAAACAGCTCTTCATATTTATTTATATGACAAAATGAAGTTCATCATTTATTTTTAGGTTAAAGGATGTAATAGTAGTTCAATAACTAAAATTTCATTAATGAGAGACCTTGAACACTAATATGATATGTTGGGTATAAAATAACACACCCAATCACCTAATTATTATTAATTAAAAATTAGTGAAACTTTTTAAAATAAATAAAAATGACTTTAACTTATTATTCATAGCGAATTTCTTCCAACAATACCCTTGAAAGATTTGTTTACCTACAATAAAAAACAAGTTTCTTAAGGGTACTTTTGGAAATTCTTCCAAAAATACCCTCAAAAAGACTTGTAAACTTCACTTGTAGCAAAATGAGTGAAAAGGTTTTCAAAGTCTTTTGAGGGTATTTTTTAGAAGAAATTCTTTGTGAACATTAAAATGACATTATTTTTCAATTATTTTTAAAAATCATCATTAATTCTCAATTACCAAGAAATGGATGACTATATCTGAACTATATTGAAAAATATCAATGTTACGATAAAAAGTCAAACAAAGCGGCGCATTAAATGTGTCATTCAATTCTTGTAATCAAGAAACAATGATACATTTTTAAAATAATTAAAAATGAGTTTTAATTTAATGTGCACAAAAATTTCTTCCAAAAATATCTTAAAAAAAACTGGTAAACCTAATGTTTCTCGTTTGTTAAAAAAATTTATTAAAGCCATTTATGGAATAAACACTCGTTCTTAATTATTTCTTTAAATTATCACTATTTCTAAATTACCAAAAATTAAAATTGAACCTAAATTATTTTAGGAAAAACCACTAGAAACCAATTATCCCAAATGCGTTTCTCTTTTTCGAACTATAATACTAATTAAAACGTTCGAATCAGTGCCTTTTGTAAAGGAATAATTTTATAATGTATTTTATATAATTTATAATTGACTAAAGGACAAAAATCAAATAAGATGTTTGGTGCGATTTGTACGTTTATAAGGGTAATAGATATAAGTATATGTGTGTGCTATGTATACCATTATTTTTTGTTCCTTTTTTACACTTTTTCAGTTATATAATCAACTATAAAACATGAATCTATTAACACGGATAACAAATTTGTGAATATTTCCTTAAATAAATAATTTAAAGGTGATTGTTATATATACACGTAGGGGATGAAATTTTCTGCTATGTTTAAGTGAAAACACTAACCATAAGATACTTCATATGACACCATCTCACGGTCAAAGCAGAGAGCAATTTACTAAAACATAGTGAAAGATTTCATTTCATAGACATAAACACCATGCTAAAATGAAAATGATATTTCAATTTTTGCATTAGTAGCAAAAAAAAAATTTTTTTATTCGAAAATTTACAATTTATTTGGGCCAACTTGAACCCAACACAAATTCAAATAATAATGTTTTGATTAGGTTTGGATTTAATGAGTCTGGGTCAAGGAATGCCAAGGGTGAGTTTGGACCAGTAAATTTTAGGTTGGATTAAGCATTAATTCATCATAATCCGACCCAACGCGCCCTAGTTATAGGTGTAGAATAAGCCGAGTGATCTGGGCTCAAGCCCAGGCCGCAATATCGATGGCTGTATCTTTTTTCATTCAGAAAACCTATTTTTTGATCTGAGATAGAGTAAGAAAAGAATCAGAGAGTAGAAGAAAAGTAGAAACTTTTAAACGTTTTACCTGCAAACAACAGTCCTCCTACGAAATCGAAGCTGAAGTCCATGATGCAAACGGAAGAAAATCAGCTTTATTTGCCATTCTGATTAAGGGTTTTCTCGGTGAGTCGAATCATTTTTGGAGATTTTGAAGGAGACATGCAAGTATCCAGATGGAGAAACGTCTTCATATTTAAGAATTCCTTCTTCCCCTCTTCCAACTTGGCTTCGTTTCATTCAACTCCTGCATTTCTGGATAGACGGAAAAGTAAATGGAATTTCGTGGTAGTTATTTATTTTTTCTTTTTTTAATTCTTGCCGATTTTATTTTTCCTTCGCTATTTGATCTGCTGTTATTTATTCTCCATTTCAATCAGACCTGTACCTGTAAATTTCCAAATTTTTTGCTTTTGTAATCTGGGATAATAGCAATAAATGTACCTGTCTTTTTTTATTTAGTATGTTCACTGTCAGGAATTTCCTCATGTAATTTAATTAAAGTGAAGTTCAAAATTATGAAATATCAAGCTTAAGCTTTTGAATAAATGCAGGTGTTCTTCGCTACAACGTTTGACTTTTATGCTTTGGGAAGTTGTTTGGGCAAGACTTGCCTGCCTCTGTGAATCAGATCATGTTATATCTGTTAGGTCAACTTTTGTGCCTGAGAGAAAATTTCTGGTGTTAAGTTCATAATTAGGTTATTGTGGTCTTAATACGAGCTTAAAAGTTGTATATGATTTTGGTAAGTGAAAGGCTAAAGGACATGAGAATGTAATTGGGAAAAGAAATTTGAAATCTTACGAGTTTAACTAGATAGGCTTTTGATTGGCTGGAGTAGTGAAACATAATTATGATTTTGACACTAAATAGTATCCTTGATAGATTAATTTTGTTACAGTACTTTTCATGTTTACTTTCTTGCCTTGCACTTAATACCGTCAGCTGTTAGCTTTGATTTGCTTGTATACTCCACAAAAGCTGTTAATGATCGTGATTTGTGTTTTTTTCTTTCTTGGTTACTTGTTTCATTGGCACAACCATATTTGCATTTTGACAAACATCAAATTATTAACATGTTTGCAGGATGCACAAAAGGGTCAACAACCATCAAAGGTATGAAAGTTCTGGTCCCTTTTAGATTAAGTTTATTTAAATTTTTGAATTGCTACTTGTTATTATATTTAAAACTGCATTAATTACTCCATATGGTCAAGTTCCGAATTTCATTTCTACAATGACCCTCATAACTCTGTGTGCTGTATATTTCCCACGACCAACCATTAAGGCACCCCACATATCCCATACAGGCTCCTATTAGAATTTCAATGTTATTAAGATCCTTTATAATGATTATTTTGAGAAATTAGCATCTCCAGTTGTTTCTCTTTTGGATGTTTATGTTTTGGACTCTAACCAGGATCCAAGAGTGTGAATCCATAGATTCATGGTTCAAGGCTCATACTGAAAGGCCCAATTCAAGTATGGAGTTTCTGTTCTGAGTTCTGAAAAATATGAAAATCTAAGGCCCTGCACATGATCAATGAATTTGTATTGATAACCATCCTCAAGAAAGCTAATAAATGTATTAAACATGAGAAGGGAAGGAAGCACAAAGCTATTTCTCCCTTTTGGTCATGAAATAATTGCAGTGGTAATTTCTTTTTTGGTGGATTGAAATAGAGCTATTTCTCCCACTGGTCATGAAAGAGGAGGAGGCTTTATGTCAGATTTGACATAGAGTGTCAAATCTGACAAGTATCTGGCTCGGAGCTTAATTTTCAAGTATCCATGCAAGTGGATTATGGATGCTTTTTCGACCCCATGCTTTTAAGTTACCGTTAAACTTTTAGACGCTCAATACCAAGCTCTATCAATTATCTGTTCTTTTTTTCCCCTTAAGCTTCTTTGATACAGTACATCTTGAATCCAGAATTACATCAGATATGCAATTCGTCAAAAGCGTGCCGATGCAAAAAAAGCGCTGAAGGATCTTCTGTATAAAGGGTACTCCAAGTTTCAGGTAGGCTTTCTGCAACCTCTGAGGACTTGAAAGGATCTAGAGTTCAAATGATAATACTTTTTTTCAATTTCTTCAATCCAAATGTTAACTTCTTATTGAAAGTTATGAAATGAAGATATCTTATACAAACATTGAATTATTTCAGATAGACTTTTTGGAGTTCTTGTTATTATCATAGACCTTAAAGGCACTTGTCCCATAAATTTTGGGGTTTGCAATTAAAATATTCATTTGGACCTGTATTCTCAATTAATGCATATGGTTCATTTGATCTTATAAATTCATGTTATTTGTCTTATTCTATTTTACATAAATTTGTGTTTTATTTTGTTCTTGGACTTATTTTTTTGAGTCTGGCTTTCTTATCCAGGAGGATGAACCAACATGGAAATGTTATCGTGCAAGCACTAATAAGCAATATCGACCAAATAAGGCTCGTAATGCTGGACAGGGCCACCAAAATGGAAGAAAACGTGAGTTTTGTTTTGTCAGATATTTTAAACCTATTTCCTTTATTGTGAGGAAATCTTGGAAGAAGCAATGGAAAACAGGGCCATAGTGTAAAATTTCATTATAGAAATAAACCAAACTATACAAAGCGGATACGTAAGGTATATATATTGGCTAATAAGGGAAGTGACTGGAATTAATAATCTTTTCTATGATAACCTCTGTCGTAGTATTGTATGTGGTACTGACCAAGCTCATAATGAAAATCGTTTATATCTATGGGCACTTGATTTTGGAAATAGGTGAGATGACTTGCCTCTGCTCGTTTCTCAAGGATGTAGCAAGTCAGTTTTGATTTCTCACTAAACAACTTTTGGTAATCTGTAGTAAAACCAGCAGGCATGGAGCTTTATCATCATGCAACTCAAGAGTCATAATGATCCTTTTTTCTTTTTTTCCCTCATAAGAACTCTCCAAACACTTTTTCAAATCTGGGGATCTGCTGAAGCATCCAACTCAATCCATAGAGGGAGATTCTGAATTTATTTATGGTGCCTTGTAAAAAGGTTTGACACTACCCACCAATCCCATCATCCATTGAAAAACCCTATCTGCTTCCAGCTTCACTATTTTGGTTTTTTTTTAATGGACATTAATTGTCTGCTGAAACAACTTTGCGTTGTCCTCTCTCTATCTACATGATTGGGGAGGATAGAGGGGATAAAAGACCCATTTTGTCCTCTAAATCACAACTAGAAGTTCCTTCCAGAGGTCCAGCATCATCAATTCTATTCACCACAAGCACTCTTTGTTCTGTGTCTGAATTTTCTTCTTTTAACATTATGAGCTACTTACAAGAAACTTCCAAAAAAAAGTGTGGAGTCCTACAATTAACATGCCAGGTCCACAAACCATCAATTTCCATTAACATGTTCTCATTTCTCAAACCTGAAAGGCAAGAGATTCTACAGCATCCACCATTTACAAGATAATAGTAATTTCGCTGGAGCTGATTTCTAAATAACTTTATTGAATTCCACACTGAATTTTGTGAGATGAGGAACCTTTTGAAATTAGCGTGGGAAGATCCTGGTTATTGGATCAGATAAAGGAAATCACTTGCCAAAACTCTCAAATAAGTTGACCACTTAAAACTATATGTTATTGCTTCCAAATGATGGTGAGTAAATATAAAACAAGAAGAATGGGAATAACTAGTCTGAAGCTGCCTTTCATGTTAGACATGATGTGGGATTGCAAAGAATCGTTGGTGTCAATAGGTGCATCACTTCTTTTTGAGCCCTCGCTTAGGTCCATAGCTGACAGATTTTATGTTTCTCCCTGCTTGATTCTCAGGTAAGCATAGAAAAGGGAGCTTCTCTGATGATGATTCTGATGAGAATCAGGAGACCATATTTCGAGCAACATTTGGAGGCAGGTGTTATTCTTGGTCTTTTGGGGAATGGGGCAACTCCCATTTCCAGAGTTCAACTTCTGGATTTGAATGGAGAGACCAAACAAACAGGACAAACAATTATAGAAATTGGGACAGTAGCAGCGAAACTGACTCTGATGATGAGTCATTTGAAATAGGATCATACTCTGACAGAAAAGTGCTTGGGCTGCCTCTCAGAGGCCCCTTGAAGATTGGAGAGGTCAAAGCTGCGTAAGTGTTTTGCTGCCTTTATGCTCATTGACGGTCCTGCCTCCATCTTCCCTTTTTACATTGGTGAAGCTTTCTTCTTTTATGTTTCTTGCACTTTTAGATTCTACAAATTGTCATGTTATTTTTCGTCCTTTCAGTTTTCATTCATCAGCTTTAAAGTGGCATCCTGATAAGCATCAGGGCTCTTCACAGGTCAGCTTCTAAATGTTCTCTTTTACATGTTGCATTTTTTTAAATTGATTGAAGCAATGAAAACGAATGAGACTTTTAGTATAACTTACTATTGGGTTTTATCAGCAATTAAACATGTCCAACTGGTATAATGGATATTTAAAAAATCAGTGAAGCATGCATCTAGTAAAAGCTTTAGCCGGATAATCACAATATGCAATGGACCTCCCTTTAGTGAAGCAATGCCTAGGTGTTGCAAGCCTACAACACGTATGGAATAAAATGAATATTTATTGTTTTTATCTAAACCTATGCATATTTACATACATGTTAAGAATGTATTTGTAAGTGATAGATGAAGACAAAAATGTTTTTGAGCCATGACATGTCACAATTTGGATGCAAGAATTATGATACAATAGGTTATAAACCAGTACAATAAGTTACCAAAAAGGCAGCCCATGTATCCATGGCCTAAATGCAAGATGATATTCATCAAAAGATCATTCTCATCAGAAAACACTAATTATAAGTAATATAGACATCTTTATGAAGATAATAATTTAGAAACAGTAGAAACTGAGATCAAGTTAGGGTAGACCTCAAGTTAAAAGGATATAAACTGAAAGGGGACAGGAAGAGAAGAAGAAGAAGGAAACGGATTTAGAAAGAAAAAAAGGCGTCAGCAACCAGTAGACATGGATGGTTGTCATTTTGGCTTTGTTGTGGAAAACAACTTCTTCTTCTTTCTTGTGTGTGTGTTTGGGGGGTGCGGCGGGGGGCGGCGTTGGGGGGGTTGTTTGGATCAGAAAAATAGTATGTTAGTTGTGTGTGTGCTGCTGGTTATCCAAAACATTTAATTAATGGGTGTATTTGCGATTATATAATTCTAGCACTTACTATGTTGATGGTGAAAGCAATTCAGTAAATACACTCACAGTTGATATGAATGTGGGAATTGTGGTCAGTTCCAAAAGCTCCATCAGGCTGCTTGTGGAGCCAACCAAGTTGGGAACATAACTATATCAATGATATCTATGTGGTTTGAAATATTTCTGTATCTAATAAAATGCCCTTGACCTTTACACCTGAAAATTCATGGATAACCCTAGTTTCCCTGCCCTCAGTTTGATACACAAAAAGACCATCTATACTCAGTTCAAGGATCATGACGCATCTGACTGGTGGCTCATTGAATGACAATTGAATATCTGAACATCTGCCTATTCAATAATTCATCGCTCAATCCCACTTTACCAGATTGTAATGAGTCTTGATACTCACCTAATACTTATTTGTTGCTTGAACTGGTTTATAAAAATGTTAGATTAGTGTTGAACATATGGATTGACCTGATCTACTGAAAATTTCCATTATTTTTTCAACTTTTCTTTTTAAATAAATGTGATACTCAAGATTTGGACTTGTAAAACCTCAGTGTTTAATTCTGGGATGAAATATTATTATTAGATGTGCTATTTGATGTGCCTGAGTTTTGTTTACATTCAGATTTCAAGTTATTATAAATGATTCTGTATATTTTTTTGTTGTTCAACTCTTGTAAGGTACCTTGTTTTTTATGTGTTTTTGAGAGAACAGGCAATGGCAGCTGAGAAATTCAAAGTCTGCGTTAATGCATACAAGTCTTTATGCACTGCTCTCTCCTCTGGTTAGCAAAGAATACTTGACAACAAAGTAGGCGTTATGTTCTGATGGAGGTACTAGGAATGAAATTCTGTATAATTGGATTCATTTATTTATTAGTTTTCACCTTTCCAAGTCCCAAACCTTCTGATATTCCATTTGAACATTTTATACTCGAAAGGCCCTATTGTTTCCAGGCCTCATTTTGTTCTGTAATGTGGAAGCCCTAAATTATGATGATCAAATTATCTGGCAGCAATCAAAATTTTCAAATAACTGCAATTAAAATAAAATTTGCCTTTGGGCATCCTATTTTATATATTTTTTTGGTCTGTGTTAAAGCCATTAGTTACCACTCTTGCTAAGTTTAATTTATAATTTGAAAACCCAAAAGAATTAGTAGGAAAGGTAAGAGATATCCATGGCCCACACCAATGTGTCTGTAGGTGATACAGCTCGATGGGGTCCGATCAGGCGCTGTCTGGACTGAGTGTACCATTATTATTAATTGCTGCGGTCGTCAGCCATTGCTGCAGTCGAAGTCCTTGAAAATTCAACATTTTCATCGTCTTCCATCTCCTGCTATTCAAATTTCAAATTTCGAATCTTAAATTTTAAAAAGTTTTGTAATTCCACATCAACTTTAATTTCTTGTCTCCTTGCAATTCAAAGCTTGAGGTCCAATGACCCACATGCTTCTCTTGATCCAAAATTTGAAAAATCAAACGATAACTAACAAAAATTAAAAAAAAACTTCCACTTTCCAATTCTCATTGAACAAAAAGAAATCCAAATTTAAAATTTTTCAATTTTCTTTTTGGGTTTTTCTACAATGCCATATTCTTTGAAATCCAGACACTTTTACATGGATTACAGCAAGTGATTCCATTTCGAGCTCTAGAAACAAAGAAGAACAACAGAGGAAGCAACCATGAACCCAAAAGTAAAGATCAAGAAGCCAAAATGCAAAGCCCAGTTCCTCTTAAACTTGCCAAAATAACTCTCAGGCGGCTCCTGATAATGTATCTCGAAGTCATCCCCCATCAGCTCACGCTGATCTCCTCCTTCAGTACTGCTCCTCATCTTGATCTGCCTCAACCTCTCTGTTGCCAGCCCCAGAGTGAGCTTGTGACACCTCCTCTGGTACTTGAACCCATTGATGCACCTCAAGGTCTGGGCGACAGAGACATAGAAGATGAGGTGGGCGAGGGAGAGAAGGCCAATGGGTATCCAACAGTGTCTGCATTGCAGACGAGGAGACTGTACCTGCGCCATGAAGACAACGGCCAAGAAGAGGAAGAAGAAGTGGAAGAACTTCCAGAGCTCCTTCTTCTGGAGATCAACAGCTCGTTTCTTCTCCAGGGTTTTCTCGAAGTGGAGCTGGATTATTGTGTTGATAGCCTGCAGTGCTGTTTCTTTCGGGATGATTTGCTGCTGATCGTAGTCTGCCATGGCTTTTGCCTCCCTTATGGCCTTATCCCCCCACAACCCCACCCACCAGTGTCTTATTAAGAAGATGTGGGGTTGAGCTGCAGAAGCACGAGACCCAACCCCAACAATTGACCTTAAAGAGACTTCGACGGCAGTGATTCAGTTCGGGCCTGATCGTGTGGCATAAGCGAGGTTAGCGAACCCGAGGCTGCAAACAAAGCTGCACAGTACAGTGCAGTGCATGGAACGAAGAGCTGATGAAGACGATGACTCCGGAGTCATGATTGAGGAAGAGAAGCTCCCATGTGATGTGGGGCCCGTGCGTATTTATACGATGTTTTGATCCGTTCACATGTTTGCACTTCGAGAATAGAGACTCCTCACAGACTTGGCCTCGTCGATGCATGTGCCACTTATAGAGGTTTGAGCCAGTTTGTAAAATAAGCAAGTTAAGATTGGTTTGGTTTGGTTTGGTTTGGTTTGATTTGGTCGGAAGGTTTAAGAAGAGATTAAGCATGGCCTGGGAGGGCCCTGAATCTGCTAGAGCTTTACGCTGGAAGATCAGCTAGAGCCTCTACAGATTTTTGCCATGTGTCCCTAATTTATTATTGGCTACAACCAAATTAATCACTGGGTACAACTCACTTATCAAGGGTACAACATAATTTAGCATAGGATATAACTCAACTCATCATGGGTACAACCCAATGTACATATCATAGGGTATAACTCAACTTATCATGGATACAATCTCATTCATCATGGGGGGACAACCCAACTTATCATTGGATACAACCCGTTTCATCATGATAGATTAGTATAATGAATGCGTAGGGCACGTGGCGAAGATCGATGGATGCTCCAACCGATCTTCCATGCAAGAGGCTCCAACCGATTTGAGGGCGCATGGGAGTGGGGGTGAGGGACCATGTGATAGAAAAGTCATCGGACAGCAAGGGTATTATAGTCTTTTACCACTGGATGCCCTAATTCTAACCCTTAAAGCCTTGGCTGTTGCATGGTCTAAGGTCCATGGTTGGGCTAAGACTGCTTCTTCCATGGTTGAAAAAAGGTAGAAGCATGCATGAATCATAACATCTCTAAACAATTTGAAAAGTAAAAATGGACCAAATGATCCAAAACTGTTTTTCTTTACATGGTTTCCACTACTCCCCCTTTTTTTTGTTTTTTGTTTTGGTAAGACATGGTTTCCGCTATTCAATTTATGCATAGAAGTATCTATAGGTTTTTGAAGATGAGCCATGCAAAGACATGGCTGCTTTGGGCCCTGTGAGGATGGACATAGGAAGCTATAAGCCTTGTCCAAATCAGAAGCCTTAGCTTTAACAGAAAGCAAACTGAGTCATTTCAGCTCACTCCTTTTCAAATTTAAAAACTAAGCTCCAGCTTAGCCTATTCAAAATATATTTAGACCTTAAGCCACTCAAGGCCCATTAATGGCCCTATATTTTGGGCCTATATTTGCCTTACCAAAGGACTTTTTACTGGGTTCAAACAGGGTTCATGTGGGCCCTATCAATTTTAGAAGTATTTGGCAATACATAGCATATTAAACCACAAAGAAGAAACCATCCTTTTCCCGAGTAAGGACTGTGTCAAACAATGTAAGGCTAGGCTAAGGGACGTCCAAGCCGCCTCCTCAATTGTACCGTATAGGCTTAAAATTGAGACCTAGTCCAACAAGAAGCACATATGAGTTAACTGAAAAACCAGTCCCAGTTGGTAAATATTAGATTTGAGATGAACTCTAAACTCAGACATCTTAGGTTTGAATCTCCCTCTTAACCGGAAGGTAGATTGTACAGCCCTTATCTGCACTTTTATTTACAGCATTGAATTAGTGTTGTTCAATATGGGTCCTACACCCAAAAAAAAAAATAGAACCTAAAAAAATGGATGAACAATAAGTGAACGGCATCCTATATATGATGCAAATAACATGGTAGATAGAAGCTGCACAGTCCCTCATTCCCTCTTTAACTCCCCTAGGGTGGGTCCAAAGGCCCAGCATAGGGTAGATTCTATGTTATTATTTAGAGAAAAAGATATACATATGTCCCACGTTTTGACTTTAACATTAATCAATTCGGAGTGTAAGAAACCTAATCTTACATAAATAGCTTTAACGACAAGTTTAGGCTAAAGCTTCAATGGCCCAAACTGATCCATTAGCAGCCCTTTAGCTTTCAGACTGTAATGACACCATCTCTCTCCCTCTCTCTGATTAGAGAATGAGTGTTAATGACTGCACTTTTCACATGTTGGAATCTTAAACCATCATTCCTAATCCTTGAATGTGCTTAATTAAACATCTTTTAAATGAATATATCCCAAGTAATTATGCAAATTTTTTAGCAAACAAAAAGTTTTCGATATTAAAAGATTCAAAATATTTGAGGAGTTTTAATTTAAGATATTTACAAAAATGCGTCAATAACTTGATTATAAAACATAATATTACTACAAGCCAACTTTCTATGGGTGGCAATAATGTGATGATAATGCTTAATACATAATTAATTATGAAAATATTTTTTTAATAATATGGATTAAGTATGGATCCATCAAAGACCTAAAATTCAAACCCAGATAGATTTGAGCATGCAATTCACTGAAAATCTAATTTGTAGAGACTGGGGCTCAACTCAAGGGCTATTCTTATATTGTGTTTAATTATATATATCCAGACTGACAGAATCTACTTACCCGTATTAATCCTCAGAATTTTAAATTGTTACACATGACCAAACAATAAAGCGGGTGTCACTTGGGATGGTGGCAAAGCCTCGCTATATTCGCATCCAAGGCTTGCATTCAAAACCCACCCTTATCATATCAAAGTGAAAGTACTCGATAGCTTGCGTCTATCTATAGTTGTAAATTTAATTTGGACCACGCAACTCGCAAATCCCGCCGGCACCCAATCCAACATGAATAAGAGCCCAAACTAAGCATTTAGATTGAGTTTTAATTTGAGCTAGGTTTCATTTTTATCCTGAAGTTGAGTTTGGGTGGGGTTCGGGCTCATGCTATATAACCCAGAAAGCTCGGTCAAGACCAACTTAGTTACATGCATAAATATATACATACATATATTTATTTGTATTCACACACATATATATCACACATAAATATATGTAAATAAATATGTATGTGTGTGTATATATATGCACCACATTTTTTCTTTACACTGTCTTTGTAGTTATCTAATCAACTATAAAACATACATTATTAACATGTGAGAACAAATTTGTGAATTTTTTTATCAAAATAAAATAATGTATATAGTATATATATACAATGAAATAACATAATATATATATATAATATGTAAAAATGTATCAAATAAAATAATGTATATCTGTGTGTGTGTCTTATGCTACAATAAATGTGATATTCCAACATTTGCATTTATAGCAAAAAATGTAAAAAAATATTCAAAAGTTATTTTGTTTGGGCCAACCTAAACTCAAACAATGAATTTATTTTCAATGAGTTACAGTCAGTGCGAGCCAACGACAAGTTTGTGCTAGTAATTTTTAGATTATTTTGAGCCCAAATCATCATAACTCGACCCAACTCAACCCACCCCTAACTAGACATTTCTAGTCGTTAATGGAATTACCGCTATATGCAGGCCCCACGGGTTTCCTCTAAAGTTGCACTCTCAAAGAAAAGGTAAGTGTGATGAATATGTGCAATTATACCCGCTACTACTTGAAGGGGCCAATTCCGGAGATAAATATAGCCATTAAAAAAAAGGAGACCTAATAGTAAATATAAAATTTCAGAGTGACAGACTTCACGCATTGATCAGAAAATTTAATTAGCACTTCTGCTATATCTCCATTGCTGTCCTTATTGATCAAACCAAACACTACCAGTTGATGGCTTGCCCACCTCACACAACCAGGGACATTATGCCAAAGAAAAATATAAAATCGCTCTCTTATTTTAGAGTAACAAATAAAAAATTAATAGAATAATTATAAAACCCCAACTATAAACCACTTCACAGTTTTACATTATCAAATGAAGCATATCCACCCCCAACTCAAGACCAACCGGAATCTAACCCACTTACCCATGAGACAAACTCTGCAACAATCTGACCCACTTCCAAACGAACCTCAATTGCAGGCACTCAGCATCCCCACAGCTCTGCTTTGATAAAAGCTAGCTTCTCCATCATGTATCACTCGGCTATGGCCATTGAAGAAGCTGGATGATTAGTTACAATCTCATAACCACCCACTTCATTCTCATCTTCATCTTCATCATCTCCTTCTTGATTCTGATCCATATTTTCACTTTCGAGATCTTCCATTACCGACTCCGGTCTCGGTTGCTCCTGTCGGAGGGGCTGCGGTTGTTCAGGCCTGCTCATCATCTGCATCACAATGTCTTCTGCCTTTAAACCCAAATCAGGATTGAATGAATTATCAATCCTCTTGGTCTTCTCTTTGTACAGTTCATCAAGCTGCTGAAAGTATGGACATGTCTTGGAATCTTCAGGCCTCTTCTTGTTACTCTCCTTCACCTTCTTGAAGTACTTGTTAATGTTCTCCCATTTCTCCTTGCATCTCTTCGCGCTCCGGTCGTAACCAAGCTTTTTCATGGAGGTCGAGATCTCCTCCCATAGAGGCCCTTTAGGCACATTGTCTTGATACTTAAGGTCGAGACTGGTTCGAAGCTTAATCAAAGCTTCAACTTCAGCTTTCGGCCATCGAGAAGAGCTTGTGATCATGAAATTCTCACTACTGCCTCTAAAATTCTCAGCATTATCGGATCTTGGATTCTCGATAACTTTTTCTGATGGCGATGATGAATTCTCCTGCAATTGCACCGGGTTTGATTGCTCAGATATCTTCTGCAAGAAAGCGATCACTGCTGCATCTTTCGCGGCCGCGATCGAGCGTTCTTGGACTAGCATCTCATGTTCTCTATTCATTCTCGCCATTTCTTGCATCTTCCAAGCTTCTTCTCTTACCATACGATCGTGTTCGCGTTTCTCTATTGCCTCTAAGAAATTCTTCTGCAAATTCTCTTGCTTCGCAATTACCTCCTTCATTAGCCTGTCAAAGAAGGCCGCCATTTTTCTCTTTTTCTTACGCGTGCCTTCAGATTCTTCTCCAGAGGATGAAGAAGAGGCAGTGGAAGTGGAGATGAGATCTGTGGGGAGATTCTGCAGAGAAGATGCCACATTGTTTTGAAGGGCAACTGCCGGGTTTGCTGCCGTCGTCGTCGCTGCCGCCATTGCCGCCATTGAAGATTGATTTTTGTCCGGCGAAAGAGGTGGAAGTGAGGGCTGTTTCAGGTTATCAAGAGCTTCTAATTGATCGAAAAACCGGTAGGCCTTGCCATCTTGTTTGGAAGCTCGACCATCTTTGGTTCTCTTGTAGTACTTATAGACGTTCTCGAACTTCTCCTTGCATTTCTTGGCGCTTCGATGATAACCAAGCTCTGAGAGTTTCCTGGTAATTAATAAAAGTTCCATGGACATCTTGAAATCACCAACGGATCGAATCTAGAGGATTCAACCATTAAAATAGGAAACTGAGTAATAAAACATTAAAACCAAGAGCAGACACAGCTAGCACAAGAGATTCTCAGTCGGCCTTTAGGTTTGTCAGCAAAACAAGATAATTAAAATCCCTGAAAGGCTGAAACCCCTTGTTTTTGATGATTATCAAGGCATTAGTTTGCTTTTGTCTTTGTTTAAAGAGAGAGGATAGAGAGAGAAAGAGAGATATAATGCCCATGAATTCATGTGGGGGAGGAGAACCGGTAATAGTTCTGGGTTATAAATAAAAAGTAGAAACAGTCATAAAAGCCATGTTTTTTTAAAACCAATCTTGATGTATATGAGTGAGAAAGGCATGCAAATAGAAGAAAATTTCTGATAATTGATTGGAAAAATGAAAAAAAGATGCTAACTAAATTCAGAAGTATCTCTCCTGAGTTTCTCCTTTTAATGATGAATTAAAATACTGTCTCTGCAATCTAAAAACTGTAAATTCGTGAAAAAATCCCAAGAAAGAAAGAAGGGTGAATCAGAATTTCATGAATTCGGAGCTAATTAAAACGAAATTACCTAGAAACTTCATCCCATAGAGGAGCTTTCAGATTGGAGTCACGGAATGCAACATCCATATCAGATCGTATCTTCAACAAAGCCAAAGTTTCCTGACGCGGCCACCTGCTTCCAGAAGAATTCCGGTCACCCTCTTCACCTCTACCTCTCTCTTCTTCTTTGAACTCACCTGCAACCGACCCCACAACACCCACCTCACTCGCATGATTCCCGGCGTCATCTCCGCCGCCGGAACTCCCCAACATACCTGAGATCCCCAACATCAAACTCACCGGAATTTACAGCCAAGAACCCAAAGAAAAAAGGTGAATTGAGAGTTTTTTTTTTTTGGGTGAAGATGGGGGCAGGGTGAAATTCTCAGCTGGTTTATTAGATGGTGGGCTCAGCGTCTGTGCCTGCAGTCTCCCAAACAAAACGTTTTTGGCTTCAGTTATCGAATCTTCTTCTTCAATTCTACCCTCTTTTGCTCATCTGTTAAAGAACACTCAGAACGTGGCTTGGGTTCTCCCTGTAATGGCAGAAAGAAAGGAAAAAAAGTAAAAGAAAAAGATTAAGAGAAATCCAGAATTCGTCACCAGTAATAACAGCTGCAGATAGCGACGATGTTGATAATAAATTAGTTTTTGTCTGTCCAGCTAAATTTAGTTAAAGGCCGGCCCATGTAGGTCAGCTTTGCTTTTTGAGCGTTTTTGGGTTTCAGTGGCTTTGTCTGCACTTACATAGCAAAATTACCTACTTACCCCATCACTAATTATCATTGCCTTCAATCATTGTTGCTTACTTATGCTCTTTTGACTGAATTCAAATTATCGGATTTTTTACATTTCCAAAAATACCCTTATAGTTGAAAATCAAAAATAATTTCACATCTCTAACCACTTACTACAACAAGAAACTAAACGCATTTCCTCTACTCCTAAAATCTAATAGTACCATGATATCACCGGCTAGGATGTGTTTTCAAGTGTAGGGCAGCCTCCTGACACAAGGTACCTGTCTGTCCATTCATTTCAGGCTAATACTACTAAGTGGTACCACACCCCAAAACACAATCTCAACCAGGTTACCACCGACTATCTACATCTATACTATATATAACGATAATAGGCCACTTGGGAAGCGTGCTAACTATTATGCATGACTTCCCCAAAAAGCCCTCATTCTCCTTTGTAAAGGCATCATTGATATATGGTTAAAATAGTCAAAACCATGTCTATTCATTTAAAATCTGGACAGTTCCAAAATTGTTTTCTCCCTCTACGTGCAATATTGTAGAGGCACCCCGCTAGTATAGTATACCAGAGGGTACCATATCAACTATAGCCTACCGGAGGAAACATTTTCGACCAGAAATCATATGCACCTAAATTATTGCGCAAGGCGGTGTGATTGCTACATTTAATTCAAAAATCAAGAAATTAATTTATAAGGTTAATGCACCTTTCGCAATATACTTATAGGAATTTCAAATGTAAGGGAAAAGAAAGCTTGCCAATTCAAAAAATATATGTTTCAATCTCATTGGAGACCGATACAAGGAGAGTACGGAAGATCTGAAAGAAATTCCTTCCTCCTTATAGACACCAATGCATGCTTTTCGGTGCAAACAATATGTGTTGGTTAACTACCAATTTAACTTGTTCGAATAAATGGACATTATTATTATTATTATTATTATTATTATTATTTTCGAGTAAATCGCAAGTTCTTAAACAATGACTGGGACATCATTGACCATAAGATAATGTACGCATGACTAGTTGAGTCCATAGAATTTGGTTCACGTATATTGTGTAAGAAACATTATAAACGTTACTTGTTGCACTTGGAGCCTTCCAAAGGACAGAAAGAAAATACTACAAATATGAATCTAAATAATAAAATGTTAACTTTTGATGAGGCCATAGGTTTTTTCTTCTTTTTTTTTTGTGTCAACCCTGCCAACTTTCAAGTGGAAGATATGAATTCTTATCTCTCAATTCAATTTCCACCGGTTTGACTACTAATTAACATCTTTTAGTTTATTTGTTTATATGTTCAAGAGTTTTCTTTTGTTTTTTTTTTTTTAAACAAAAATTGGTAACCTGTAGTACTCAATGTGTTTTAACCATTGTCTTTTTCTCTTCTCATAAAATTGAATTTCTTTATTTCTTTCATTTTAGGGGCCTCACCTGTAGATTGAGGCCGTATCGTGTACAACCAAAAAACCCCACGGCACCCTACATGAAGTTTCGTCGTTGTTGGCCTTATCAGTTTTTTGAATTTTTTTATTTGTGGGGCCACAATACTTCAGCGTTGAAGGTACTACTATGGGGTTTTCTTCTTTTTTTTCACTTCTTAGTGTAGTTTAAATCATCTATAGATCATGTCGATAATCACCTATAGACATCAATAAATGAATGAATCAAGATGGCAATCACCTATTGTATAAATGATTATCGTTATGACAATTACTTACAGGCTACGAATGAGCATTTTTTTCGGACTCGTCCGTAAATGATTTAAATCCTTGAATAATAGAGGAAAGCATACCTATTTTTCATTTGCTAGTTTAACGGTAAAATATGTGTACTCGTCGGCTTCCTGCACTGATGTGGACACATGTTTCACTGTGGGACCAGTAGGTCAAACATGGAGTAGCTCCAACTGATTTACCCCCGTATTAAAAAATTTTTTGCAACATCCAAATAATATCAGGAAAATTATTTTCCAGTTCTTTTATTTCACTTTTCTTTTACTTTCTTTTCTCACATGTTTTTCTTGCATTCTCTTGACGTCGAAAGAGAGTCTCATTCTCCTTCCAATAAATAGGAAGGAATGATAGCCTATAGCTATACTTTATGAGGGCAATTTTGTCAGACATGAACAATTAAGCAGTGGAACAAGGAGAAATGTATATTTTCTCCACCTTTCAATGAAAAAAAAATTAAAAGCCCACTTTTCTGGTCGTCTTCTTCGGCACCCATGAATTGCTATTCAAACTTTTTGAAACTTATTAAAAAAGGGTACGTTAAGCAAAAACAAAGAAGAAGCCTCAAGATCACCACTCATTAGTGGGTTAAAACGTGGCAGTCATGTGCCCACGCAGCAGCAGACGGGAACAAGACTAGACATGCGCCTAGACATGTCACTGATTGTAACCATTCAATCCGCAGATGCTATTCTCATCCTTGCAATTGGCTCCGGACAAATTCTCTTAAATGTCGAAAGAATGTGGCAAGGAGGTAACAAGATTTTTTTATGAAAGTGGAACCCACATAATTTGAATTTGACTGTGTCAAAATGCAGGCCATGTGTACATGTAATGCCATTTATGAAAAAATGGGGGACCATTTCCCTTAGCCCCCAAGCTATAGTGTGCACTGATGTTGGCAGTAAACCCTCATTAATTCTTCAAAGTTCAGGACCACCCCATATGCGCTGTAGATGTTTACAGTTTGCCAAATTGTAGGACTTAGTTGCTCGGATGGGCTCTAAGTTCAGAAACTTTAATATATATATATATATATATATATATGTGTGTGTGTGTGTGTGCGTGCGCATGCGAATGTTTGTGTGCATGCGAATGCCTGTGTGTGCGTGTGTGTGTGTGATTTTTGCTTTGTTATTTTCTCAAATGCATAAAGCATTTGGATATTGAGAAAAAATGAAAAATAAAAATAAAAATAAAAAATGTTGTAGGAGCCAGCATCTGAGAAATGCAAAATAAAAGACCATTATGCCTCAAAACTGAATGAACTCGAAAATGCATCCACATTATTATATAAAAGAAAATATAAAGATTCTGACTTAACATTTGGTTTTTCCCTATACCCCTTAATATTTAAAAAACTTCAATTTTACTAAAATACAATAAATCATAACTCACAAATAATTTCGTAATTTTGATCTCAACCTATGTACAGTATGCATGTGCGTAAACTAACTTTTTCTTTTTTAATCATTTCTTATCTTTTTTTTCCAACTCACTTCTTGCATTCTCCCAACGTCAAAACTCACTAAATTTGAATCAAAAGTCGTCTGAGAACAATGAATATATTCACCACCCTTGCTTTTAAGATAAGTTCGTGGGTTTTCCCCCTTTTTTGGTCCTTGATTTTAGCACAAGTGGTTAAAAAAAGCGGTTTACGGACAGCCTAGCGCTTGAGATGCTTCAAGTATCAACCTTTGCGGCCGGACTTCTCCAATTTTTATTTTTTTTCCCTTCCCGTCAAGTAAAGGGCTTCTCTCATTGGGAATATTTAACGTGAAGAAAGTCAATTATGAGTTAGGTCATTGTCGTCGCATTTCATCAGCTTCAAAGTAAGCCAAAACTACTTCCAATAAGATTCCCACGTCTTCTCAAAGAAAAAATGACTTCTTGAGTTAAACGACAATCTCAACTCAATTAGTGGAGTGACCGCTTATGCGGCTGGAAAAAAAAAACATTTCAAAAAATAGTGACAGGAAATCAGATAACCGTTACCGTCCAATCAATCTAAGCAGATAGGCATCCAGATTCTCAAGCCATTATCAATTTTGACATTTAATAGGGGCATTTTGGGAAGCAGGAGAATAAAAATGGTGATAATTAGGGGAATTGGGAAAAGGGTATTTTTGTAATTGGGGGATAGGGAACAAGCGTCGGTGGAATTAGTGAGGAAGTGGGAATATAAAAATAAGAACATAATTTGTTAAGCTTCTTGTCTATAATTATTTTATGGAGGAATGAGTTAGTTTTGTGTCAACAGATTACTTGAAAAGAATGCTTCGGTGGCAGCTTTCTCAAGCTCAAGTCTGATGAAGATGCCGCGGGTATTGACAGGCATATCATACAAGCAAGGAATTCTTTCTTTTTCCCATTTTCGACAAACTTCTTTCCTCACAACCTTTCTCTCCTTCTTTAATTAATAAATAATAATAATCATACCTTGTCTTTTACACCTAACACAGCCATATAAACGGATCTAATAAAAATTTACGATCACTGTCAAAGTGAATGTGCACGTATGAAGAAAACAGACAGAGAGGAAACAGTTATAAAACTGATTATTAATTAAGTTTTAAAAAATTAAGACATTTTTTACTTATTGTACCCTTTTATTAATAAATCTTGATGATGATATACAAGAGCTTTTTTTTTGGAAAGTCCCACATTTTGGTTAGTATCTTTTAATAAAAAGAGCTAGATAAAGAGGAAATCGTTTTGCAACTAATTATTAAGTTTTAAAATTTGAGGTGTTTTTTACCATTATACCTTTTTATTAATGAATCTTCGTAACGATGAGTAAGAGCTTTTTGGAAAGTCACATTTTGGATTGCGCTATTATTCCAAGAGGAGCATTGCCTTATATATACTAGCAGGGCCCACATGCAGTACTGCACACACGTAAAAAAAGGAGGGCGCAGTTTTAAAAAGGTGTTAGGTTTTGAAAGATTTGGAACATTTTTTTATCATTGTACCCTTTTATTGATAAGTATTGGCAGTGGAAATGTAAGAGCTATTGTGGAAAGATGAACATTTTGCTTAGCACGCTTCCCAAGGGAGCGCCTCATTTTATATATAGTAGAGATAGTATAGATAGATAGATAGATATAGATAATAAGGAATTGTTGACGTTCGCAGTAGTCCCAACAATTAGGCAACCCAGGTGGACACCAGAACAAGGTACACACGTGAATGCGCGTTGAAATCATGTGACTCCCACGTTGATGCGGGAAAGACTTGACTTCATTTCGGTTCTTTTAAAGAAGACCCTGAGAAACCGGAAAGACGAAGGGCTAAAAAGAAAAGAAAAAATGTTTTGTTTCTGGCCATTTTTGGGACATTCAAAGAAATCTAAACAAGGTGAGGGGAGAGCCAAACTTTTCAGAGCCCGTCGATATGATAAATCCCTTTTGAATGGGAATCCATGATGTGGCCCTTCACACTATCTCTCTCTCTCTACATGCCGCATCACTCTAAAGAGGGTGACAGGAAGCAACACCAATGGACCTGATAGGGGCCAAATTAAGCTTTTACAAAGTCCTTTTGGGGTAGTGATGTAGGCCAGAGGGTCTCCCAATTTGAAAGGGTTCTTTAATGTTGAGCCACACACCCCCCCTTCTTTTCTCAGTTCAGAGACCCTGCAGCAAACTCACAAAATGATACCACAGACCATTCAAGAGCAAGTATCATGCATAACTACATATGGTTAAATTCGTTTGTAGCAGTTTATAAAAACCCAAGACTTTGAGTATAAAACCAAGGTTATAAGTACTTCATAGATGACCCATCTACAAAAACCAATTTGTTTAGGATCTTATATTATTCAGAAACCAATTGCAGATATAAGATCAAAGCGGCAATAACTTAAGAAAATTTAACAGGAAAACAACAAGTCCATTTCAATATTCATAGCTAATTTAGCTTTCATGTGGCCTTTTTTACATAACAAACATCATTAGCTACTAATAACTTATAAGCATCCAAAGACAGAATTGTGCTTGCCAAACCTCTATAGACTGACTGTTACATGGTCAGTCAGGAACAGTGAAATGTTGCAAGAACCAAATATAAACTACATATAAACGGATTGTTTCAAATTTAGAAAGAACAAAAAGATATAAACGAAATGCAAAAGAATATTGACAGGAAAATGAAAGATCATGGTGGGATATAACTTTAAGAGGGCATGAGAAAGCTTGAAACAACTTGCTTTCAAAACCCTTTTTAAGCTCCGACTAAACCCCAATTAACATAGTGTGAATGAATTCTAAACATTATGTTAAAAATACACTCAGGGCAAACTGAGTGATGGCCATGCCAGGACTATTAAGTCAAACCAAGTCAAGTGGAATGGGGGAAGCTGGCAACCGCTTCTTCCAGTTCGAGTGAGTCTTGTAAAATCAAAATAGACCAAAAGAAAAAAGGGTTTTATGGAACTGGAAAAAAAATTTTAATTTTTAACTAACATTAAATAAGATTTGTCTCGTTAAGTTCTATGTTATCATCCATGGTTTTCAGGATGCCTTAAGGATTATTTTTTCTATTTTATGCTTGATAAAGTATTTCGGTGATACACTTCAGCAGCCAGTTATCCCTTTCCATGTGATTGGAAGGTCCTGCCATTACAATGTCAGTGAAATCCAACATAATAGCATTTTTCCTCATGCCCATCCTTATGCACAAAGAAGACATGTCATGAGACAAAAAGTCCCAAACACATCTACCAGTCCAATTTCTACTAAGAACCAAGTATATCAATGTTTATTCTAATTAAAGTTGACCATATCAGTTCTCGCTTGTTTCGACATCACGATTGAGTAGCAGATCAGTTTATAAAGCAAAATTGATAACTAAAATCCTGCAATCTCCAATTAACGAATGTTCTGCCTTTAGAATCTGTAAAGCATATATTCTAGCTTGCCTTTTTCACATTTTTATAAGCCAATAGCTACAATTGATCCGACATTATTCCAAAAACAAAAATGATCCTACATTATTCTACAGATTCTTAGACAGATCACAATCCTTTTTATTGATGTCCATTTGTTTGCACTTGTATAAATCTGTAATTACCTAATAGTTCGTTCTTCCAGCCAGGAACAAGCATGGTATGCCTCTACCCCTAGTCAAGCTTTAAAAGCAAAACTGATAACTTTAATCTTACTGTCTCCAATTAAGTAATGTTCTAAATTTAAAACAAGTAGAGTATTTCATCTTACACTATGATATTCCAACTTAATTTTTCACATATTCTGCATCTAGAAGCAAATAGATATAAGAATCCTACAGAAGACCACTTCAGCTTTGAAAATATTCTTTTGAACAGATCTCCCTTTCCCAACCTTAGCCATTGCTTACACACCATGCCTTTTCTCAACTCACCTCCATTTTGGTCGTGCAAGTAATAGCAAGGAATGATTATGGCATTATAGTTTAGGCATATATTACATGTACCTCTCTCCTACTCAATCTACAAATCCCAAGCCATATTAATAGCATTTTGGCCATGTCATCTTCAAGACAAAGACACCCCCACCACCCTCTTGAGGCATATTATGAGGAAAATGTCACTATAAAATGAGATGAAGTAGCACTAGCACCTCAAGCAGGAAACCGAATAAGTCTTTGGAGAAGATTTTTCCATGTCTAAGTTTATCTGTAAATTGAGAGAGAGAGAGGATTTTAAATTTACATACCATCCATGCGAAAGTGAAATTCAAAGAATAAACAAGGAAGTTTGAAAGAAAACATAAAAGAAATAAGAAGTCCTTTGTTCCTAGTTAAAGCTTGGTAGTTATGTGGTGCATGACCTCCCACTTGAAAGTAGGTGGGATGGAATAAAAGTAACATGTTCCCTAAATGTGCTCTAATTGAGACTCAGTAAGTTTGTCAAGAAATAAAACGAGAGACACCTAGAACTCAATTAATTGCAGAAAAGTTTTCCCACTTTTTTCAAGGTAAATTATGGGAGGTGGTATAAATAAGCAACTTGGTGTCACTCAGGTATTTAGTATCTTGAACATCTCAACCAAGAAGTACCACCATGACCTCGTAAACAAAACACCCATCAAGTACCTTAGACTCATATGAAGCATTTGGAGCACCATATATAAGTTCCAGGTTTTAAATGTGAGTTCCACAGCTTGTAAGGATAGCAGAATTAACCCTTTCAACAATATGGTCTATAATATCATAGATATATCAGTTTCAATCTACCTAGACATAAAACAAAATTGAGTTAATGGTACCTCTTAGGTGACTGCTTTACATATTCCAGCATGAGATACAAGAAGAAGAGCACTAAAAGTTAGCAGACTGGTATGCTCAACGTTTTTGTGTATGTGTCTATGTAGTAATGTAGGATCATTTTGACTCAACTCAGTAAGAAAAGATCAGGGAGTCAGCATAAGGTACAAGGATTATAAGTTATTTGAAGGAAAAAATTTAATTTCCACACAAAGAAAAATCAATATATACATTCCATTACTTATACTAAGTCAAAAAATATTAAACTATTATAAAGTAATATAAAAGTGCAAATTATGTAAAACTACAAATGTAAAGTGGACCTAAACCATACAATGGACTACCAACTCTAACCATCTTATTTGTCATCTCATTTTTAGTTGCATTTTTGGAGTCTTGGATATGTACCCAACCTGGCAAAAAAAATTCATTCTTAAATGGAACTGTATCCACACCCACACCCATTGCATTTAAAGTGGAGAGCATGTGTATTACAATTATTCCTAACAATGACTTCAGAATTTTTTGTACTTACAAGGATCTGAGTTTGTCAGAAAAAATTCCTTGCCACCATAGACCACATAGCATCTTCTTGCTTCAGCCTTTCAGAGCAACAAAAACACTAACTGTTTTTGTCATAACTATTGCTGTTGCTGTCAATCACAAAGAGATACAACACATTAACCTACTTCCATGGGCCCGTAGTTTGAACTGAGGATAACATAATAAATGTAGTCTTGGAGAGGATTAACAACCAAATTTGTGCCTGCTCTGTTTCTCTTGAGAGAGGATTTCCCAAATCTCCGTATTCAATTATAAACATTTCAATTTCTTGTGCCGTTTAGAAACCCAAAAAAAGTCCACAAATAAATGCATCTTTGTCATAAAATCACACATATTGGCCTCGCACAAAAGGGATATATGTGTGTTTGTTTGAGTGCTCCTGTACGCATGTGCATGTATGAACATGGCAATAAAGCTTTTCAATGATTTACCAGCCAAATTTTGACTTAAATACCAATAGAATTATTACTGTAGGAAGTAGAAAAGCACAACTATAAATGCTCCAATTCCAAGTCGAGACTCGCAGTGGATGTTGGATCATTACACCAATGTCATTAGGATTCAAAACAAATGATGAATTCTACAATTCCACAGTGTAAATCTCTCCCACGTCAATGACGGAAGGGATTCTACTCAAGCACCAAAAACTACACTAACTCAATTTTTAACAGGCAGAGAAACTCCTATTTATAGAGTAGGTAATGCCTCTTCCCAAGAGGTATCATACCTGTTCAACATTTCATAACTTTCCATTGAGTCACCCGTCTTAATGAGCATCTCAACCAACTCACATCCTATAATAAGAGTTGGTTGGGCCAAGTTAGGTCACCCAAATCAGACCCAATGTTTTACATCCCCTACTTGCCCAGGTAAGGTCGATTGCATATATTTGAATTATACTGAGAAATATGCCGTGCGACTGACAACAAGGTAAGCGACTTCATACTAAGTTCCATCATGACAAATACACTCAAAGTCCCGTTTATAACCTACATCTAATTGACCACATCATATTTAACCTTCCCAAGCCCCCTTGAGTTACAAATTCTGTCCAAGTTCAACCCCTTAAGAATTTTATGTATCACGCTCATAGAAATCTATATACATATTTGAATACCTAAATATATAACATTTACCTACATTAATACATATACTCAAAACCAAAACAAGAGATAATTTTTTTTTTTGATAGATAATGAGAAGTTTCCATTAAAACTGAGAACAAAAAGAGTATACAGCATATAGTAGTCCACGAGGCAGTAGATTAACATAAAAACAGCCCTAATGAGACCCTATAAAAACTCCAAAAGATATAAAAAACCACTGAGAACCTGTTCCTCTAATTACTTGATACTAGGGGCCTTCCAATGAAGCGCAATGTCCACTGCAAACAATCCATTGCCACACTTCCTTACACTAATCCAAGAAGCTGCTGATACGATAACTTACTCAATCACTACTTTTGGAGGAAGGGAAACATCCTCAAAAATTTTCTTATTCCTAGTCTTCCAAACAGCCCATAAAGTAGAGAAGAAAATGGCCTTGAACATCACACAAATTCCAGAGCCTGAACATACAAATTCCATAAATTTCAATTCTAGAGCCTGAACATACAAATTCCATAGATCCTATTCATGATGTGATGTCATATGGTCTTCTTAGTTTTTGACTCAACAGCTTTCCAAGACATTTCCTGTTAGAGCAAATCAAACATAGCCATGGGGAGAATGCTCAAGTAGCTATCGTCAAATCTCTACTTTGTGACAAAGTCATTAGTAACAAAGGTATAAGCATAGCTGGGCTCACACAACAATAGAGAAAGGATTCATCCAATTATCCCTCATTATTGGTTGTCTCTTAGCACATGTGGTATAAGCATACTACAATGGAGCTCAAAATTGTAAGTATATCAACTCCATAACATTGTACGAGCATTAATCCAATGGCAAACAATGCAATTGACCTGAGTACTTTGCTCAAAGTCACACCTCATATGTGGCCTAGTTAAAACTCTCACATTCAATATTACAAATCCAACATAATCTGTAAGGCTCCCATTCAAACAGTTAAAATGCTGATTCTTCAAAGAATCTCATCTTGATCTAACAAGAGGTAACATGAGGTTTTTCCATATAATACTACCTACAGTTCTTGCAGTGCAACCCTATGTTGCACGAGACTCTATTTGTCTCAATTACTAAAAGCTGCAAACTACACAAAAATTCAATTATCATAAGCCTTCATTTTGGCACATTAAGCCTTCATTTTGGGACATTTTCAAAGACTAAAAATTCATATTCACTCCTAAAGAACACCAAGAGTGGGAAAAAAACTGATGTTTGGCTCTTTTCCAAAGCTTACCACTAGAATCAACGACAAAATAGCTTTGGTCTTTTTTTATTTTTACCTTTATATTTCCCCCAGGGAAGCATCATGGACCGGCATATAAAAATTCAAATACAAAGTACTATACAATGATATATCCAATTCACAATCAATAAAGACCCATCCCTTAAACCATTGCCAGAACACAATTACAGACGAAAACTAATTGAAATTACAAACAATTATCTCAATAAGCTCCAGTATTCCGTCCACGTAAATAATTAAAAAAAAGGAAAAATATCATATCAGAAAGATATAAAAAGACAAACAAAGATTCAAAGCTATATCATTTGGATAGACAAAAGTTACAATTAAAAAGCAAAATACCCACAGTATCACAGAAAACAACCCAGTAAATGCCAATATCAGTATCCTGGGGCATCCCAGTTCCTACCACTATCCAATGCATGTTGGAAGAGATATCATATAACAAGATACCATATAAGCCTATAAAATAGACAGCTTTTAGCATTGTGACGTGCATCTGGTACCAAAATATATGATGAAACGCACCATTTAGTTATAGCCAGCATCCATCTCCTTCCGCTTAAGTTCCAATGCCATACGTTCATTCTCAAGCTTCATCCTTTCATTCTCCATTCTCAGTTTATCCAGTTCTCTCTCCTTTTTCCTGCTAAATCTCTGCCACTTGAAGCGTTGCTTCTCCAACTCCAACATCTGCACTTGAATCTGTAACTTTTGCTCCTCCAACTGGAGTGACCGAGATCTCATCCACTGCTTCTGTAACCAAGCTTCTTTGGTGCCCTCTTGAAACATTTGAGTCATATCCGCAGGGGCATTTTGTTGATGATAATGGGATCTCTTGTTACCATCCTGGGAACTTGAGGCATTCCCAAAACTTGCATCTTCATGATCTAATCCTTGTTTTGTCCTTTTTGCAAAGCCACCCCGGGCCCCAAATATTACCCCATTATCCCCGTGTAATGCATGATTTTCCTCAGCTTCATCATCATGGTCATCAGTTTCTGCATCTTGATCATCCTCATAAATATCATCTTGAGGGTGCCTCCTTACATCATTAATTTCATGGTCATCTCTACTTCGAAGAGCCAACTGCAGCGAATGCTGCACTGATGGATCAGCAGGAAGATGCAATCTATTCCCATTGTGGTACGAGCACATCTCTTCATAGAAAAGATGCTTGGAGCTAAGAATCTTCCTAACATCCTCTTTTGCTTTATCTGTGAGATGATCCATCATGTCCAGAAGTGCAGGATTCTCAACAACTTTGCAAGAAGTGCCCCTCCCCAGGATATCAGTGAGTCTCTTGTATCTTTTGTTGAGGTCATTAAACTTATCCTCACACTGCTGGGGTGAAACGTAACAGCCCCTCTCAGCCATGACCTTCGAGACTGACTTCCACTTCCCCTTCTTCTGTTGGATTGAAAATTTCCTTCTTCCTCCGCCGGTACATTCAGAAGCAGCATCCTCACCCAAGTATGAAACAATGGTAACCAAAAGCCTCACCATTGAATCAGTCCACTTCATCCGCTGCCAGGGGGAACCCTTCTTCCCTCTGTCTGCTTCAGCATGACCGTCCATGCCATCTTCCGTAAAACTTGGCTCATCTTCATCGCTTGTGGAGTTCTTTCCCCTCTCACCCTTGTTATATTCAGCAATAGAAATCGGTTGGTCACAATCATGTAGGTTTCCCATAGTGAGAGGGAAGACCTCGTGAATTGGGGGGTGAACCATAGAGCCCTGGTGAGCATGGGAATTTTGATGTGGATGGACATTATGTGGGTGTTGTTGGTGATGAACATGCATTGATCCCTGCAAATCAAACCCATAAGAGCCACTTGGAATCATACTTCCAGCTGATAAATTCCCTTCCATCACTTCAAATAGAACCAAATTTAACCACAGATCTCAACAACTAGATTTATTTCCCACTGGAACATTTCATCTGCTCTATGTGAAGAAACCAACTAAATCAACGTTAAATTTTCCCCTCTTAGATCTCTTCTTGATCTTCTAGAACTGTATAATCACTTCGAGAAATACCACACGGCGTTTCTGCCCAAACCCAAAAAACCCAAATCATCAACAGAACTCATATATTGATTGTGAGCAAAAGAAACCCAACCAAGCTCCAAGATCCTGAAACCTCTATCAAACCTACAAACCAAAAATAGCGCATGCAGATTCCCACTTACAGCCCTTTAATACCCCTCGATATCCTTAATATAACCAGGAACATATTTTCTACTTTTTATAACCGCTCCCAAATTCCTCAACTGGATAATATATTCACATGCCCAAAAGACCTCCAAGCTCACACGAACTCTGGATGATGATAGAACAAGAGAAGCGTAACACGTCTCATCAAAAAAAAAGGGGAGGTAAATCAACTTATCTGGATCGAAGTGCTAACAAAGAACAATGTAATTGCATTTAAACTGATATCCGTCGCGCTTTCAGAGACACTCAGACGTTTGCGCCAACCAGATAGGTTCAAGAACACGTCGAACATCTCCCATTCCTCGGAATCTCAGAGAAACGATGGCGACTAATAGAATACTCGATGTAATAAAATTATGAACTAAAGAAGCAGAGAAGTGACCGCTTGATTCAATGAATTGCGAATGGCTTACCAACATAAATAATAAATATATTGCAAAATCTCGTGGTCCGATGTCAGCGTATATTATCACGTCATGTAACGCCGCTTCCCTCAAAAAAAAAAAAAAAAAAAAAGGCCGCATAAAAACTAAACAAGAGTGGAAAGAAGGTTTTTAATTCCAGTTCTACCCAAGGTTTACTCTTTCGGTGCCTGCCGCCGAAATGCCGAAAAATTTAAAATGGGACAAAATTTGGGTTTTGTTTGGATTTTGGAGAAATTTCACTGGCACGCTGCTCCGTTTCGCTAATAAAAATTAAATAAATTTGCATTTTTTCCCCATTTCACTCGGCACACTACCCCGTTTCGTCGAAAAATAGCCAAAAAATTACCAGGGAAACTACCCTGGCAAATTCCCCTAACGAAACGCATCCCTAGAGGGAAAAAATCGAAATTAACTCAAAACCCTGGTTCTACGATCAACCTCCACCATTGCTTTCGGAATCATAATTGTCAATCCGTCGTAGCCAGTATCATCACCGTCACCTCCATCGCTACCACAATAATCACCCCATCCCTTTCCGACCCTCACCCCATGATTATTTCTAACATTTTTGCGAACCCTCATCCTGTAACATTCTGATTTTACATTGGAAATGAATGAATACCTAATAAGGCATATAAATAAGAAATGAGACTTTTCTTATTGCCAATGGGTTTTAAAACGAAAAAGAGGTACACAGCTACCACACCCCTTGGATTGTTACAAAATGATATCAGAATTTGATCCAGGTCGAGTAATCTATGACTAGTGTGGTGACTTGAACCCGAGACTTAGTGGTGTGATGACTTGAACCCGAAACCTAGGCTCCGATACTAATTGTTAGATCAAGCGCTTAAGTTAAGAGTACAACTTTATTTTCTTATACTATAGCAGGGTGTTGGACCTTTAGCCCAACATTCATTGACACCACAACCACCAATTCTTATAAGAATTTTAATGGTTTTCATAAGATTTAAATTATTTTATCCCTTTACCTCAATTCAAATATACGTCTTGGATTGATTGTCATTATGTTTAATCCAACAAACTAAAATGGAAATTTTATTTTTTCTAACGAAGCCTAAGAATTTTTTACAAAGCAAAAAGGTTCCTTTAAAAAGCAGAACGCGAAAGAAACATTATGTTTTCTAAAAATAACCAAATTCATTTAAAATAATTCACGTTGTAGAAACAAACGGAACCTAAGAAGTTTTTTTATACAGCAAAAAGTTCTTTTAAAAAGTAGACCGTGCAAAAAGTAAATAAAAAACAGAAAAAGATTTTTTCGAAAAGCGAAGCCAATGAGCCACTAAAGAATTCTCCGTTCGTCTATTCGTTTATTAACCTTTTTCAAATTAAGGGTTTTGCGAGGTTAAATCGAATGAAAATTGCAAAAAGATAAATCACAACTCCAGTTGAAGCAAGCCCTCGAGGGATGGCGACGGAGGAGGAGAGCGCCGTGAAAGAGCCCCTTGATCTCATCAGGCTCAGCCTCGACGAGCGCATCTATGTTAAACTACGTTCCGACAGAGAACTCAGAGGAAAACTTCACGTAACTTTTCAATCCCTTCTTTTTCTTCCCTTTCTCTTACCCTACCTGGACATTTCTATGTCTAATTCCAGCTCGTGTTTATATATGTGCTTGTTTCTTGCGTTTATTTATCATTGGGATTCGTTCCTTTCTTTATGTTCGTTATTTTCTTCCATTGCATTTTATTGCTATTTGTTTTCTTTGAATCCGGGAGTTTTTTTTGATTTGTATAACCATCAGGCTTTCGTTTTTTAGCGTTTACTGAGTTGGGCATTTGTATTGTGGTGTCTTTTCCTTGTCTTTATTGTAGTTGAATGAGGTGGGCTTTACATTTTCGCGTGTTCTGCGTGTGGTTCATGCATTCATGTTGGCTTGGAATGTTAGTCAGGGAACTCAGAGAACCCACCAAGAGTTCTGAGTACATTAGGATGCGAAACCCATGCACTGTTGGAATAGGATAATCTAACAAAATTGGAAATTTTTAGCTATTTCATGATAATTTAACAATGTCAAAATTCATTCATGTTGTATATTTATGGGGCTTCTATATACATTCCATCTTCTTTTTCATTATCGTTCATATGATTTTATTATCTGATCATAATCTACTCGAGGAGGCTGTGGTCCCAAAACTGTCCTGGTAGTCTTATTATCGTGTCATCTATATAATTTATTTAGTATGATGTTCATTTGTTTTATCTTTGGAAAGTACATAGTAGATCTCTTTGTGTTACAGTTAATTGAAAAGATGTGGAATCATACATTGGGTGCAATTGGAGTAGTGGTTGAGGTGTTAGGATGCAAAATTTAGGCAATGTGTTTCAAGTTCCCACAATCAAATTTTGCAAACAAAGCATGGCATTGAAGTAATGGACATATACTATCCAAGAATTTGCTTGGTTTATATTTTGGATATAGAAAGCTCCATTTCTAATTCAGACATTTGGGGACCGTAAGTTGGAATTGGAATAGGAACTTAACTCATGTTCATTTTAAATACAAGATTGACCCTTTTTAATTTTGCTAAGGAATGAGGGTGTTTGTTGAATTTCTTATTTCCATCTCGCAGGTGTCTTCTAGTCTAGCCTTAACCTCCAATTTATTACCCTTTTCTTTTTTTGTCTTTGGCTACAGCCAGCAGTTTCTAGACGAACTTGCAAAAAACCCATCTCTTTAAGTGGGTTTGGGTTAGTTTGAGTTTTGTCATCCCAAACCTACTTAAATCTTGGTAAATTTGCAGGTGCATAACAAGAAATCTGTCAATCCATTAGTAATTGTTTGGTTGGCCATGCTCTCCTCTTTGATATGGCATAATCAACACAATCCAATTATGATTGAGACCTGATTCTGGCTCATATATTGCCACCATCACGTTTGATGTGGCTGTCTATTAGGAGTGTCAATTGGTTTGGCTTAAATCGAAAGCCAATTGAACCAAAATGGAAAAAATTTGTTTGGTTTAGTTTTTTATGTAATTTGGTTTGGTTTCGTTTTGAAAAGTTGCAAACCAAATTAATCCAGTTCTGTTTATGGTTAAGGTGTCTCATAAAGATGAACCGAACTGAATATAATGAACCCAAAAAACTGAACACACACACGCACACACAAAACCAAACCTATAATTTTTAATACATAGTAAACCAAACCGTATCTAGTTTAAAATAAATCAAATTACTTCAATTCACTCTAAATTAATATAAATCAAATTACTTCAATTCACTCTAAATTGAACCAAACTGAACCAAATCAAATAGAATTATTAAATTCGATTTTCAGTTCAAAATTTTAGCTTTCAACTGGTTGGGCTTCAAAAAACTTAATTTTTGGTTTAGGTTTGGCTGGTAAACTGGACCAAACCAAATCAATCAAATTACACCCCTGATGTCATTTGCCCCTCATCACTTTTAATCATCGTTTCGTTTGGTCATTCCTCCTGACCACCATAATGCTGTTTGCCTTCATTAATCACAATTGCTGCATTCTTGACCGTTAATGGAATTAATAACGATTTCTTGTTTGTGTTAATCATTGGCATCTTGTTCTTGAAGTTGGCCACTTGATAATCGAGGTAAATTGGGATTTGACCAGAGATCTGATCCACGTTGTCTTATGCCAGATTTGGATATTCAACCTATTGTCAATTAAATATGGAGGGGATATTCTACTTAGACCAAGTTCATCCTTGATAAAATGCAGGCACACACACACATTTCTAACATTTAAGTGTTATACATTCCTGTATATGTATGTGCTTGTGTGTTAGGATATTGATATTTATAAGGGAATTCTCAACATATAGAAGAAAAGATTCTACATTGACTACCATTGCTATCAGCTTGACCATTGATTGTCACGTTGAATGTCAAGAACAAGCCTTCCAATATTTTATTTTTTTTGAGGTAGGTGCCAAGAATGTTCCTTTATTCTGGGTAAATGCCAAGATGAACCTTTGCTCTTCTCCAGTATTTGCAATGCCGGTGAAATCAGAATCTTGCCGTTTCCAGTGGATTCTGATGGGGTGTTAAAAATTCCCATATTTCGAGCAGTACAGCCGGCATAGCACCCCAATTTGCTTGAAAAGGAGGAGAAACTGACAATAAGCGTTGTGTACTGCCGATTTCAGCAATTTCTGGATTGTACATCTTGAGATGCATGGCATGCGGTGCATTGGCAGTCGGAAAAAAGTTTCAGAATGTGAGATAGATGAGAGGATAGAGTACGCAAGAGAGAGAGAGAGAGAGAGAGAGTGAGTGGATGGGGGAATACCTGTCTCATCCTTCCTCTTCGTTCTTGGCAAGATGGATAGTTGACAAACTATGCCCTTTCAAACTTTCACTTAGATCACAACCTCTTGAAATCTAATGTTCATGCAGAGTTGTAATGCTATAGGATCATCCAACTACCCATTTCTCCAATTCCAAAAGTTCTAACTTCAGGAATTCCTATTCCACAATTGGAAATTTGTAAGCCAATTCCATTCTTATCTACAAATACTGCTTAGGGTTATTTGTGAATTTCAGGCCCCCAAAAAAAAAAACTTAATAAATGTTGTAACTTGTAATCAACAAGGTTGTTCTTTTCCCAGGCATGATTTATGACTTGTCAAATGCTGTTTACAGAACTTGAACACTTCAAAATTATGTAGAAGTAAAAATTTCAATGGCAAATAAGTGGATTTCTAGATTCCTTGAATTTTTACTGTTGCGATCAAATCAAACAAAAGCTTTTGGATTCGGTGCAATGATTGCAACAAAATTACTTCTGTAGCTTTACCACTCCCCTGAGCTGTATTTCGAAGTTTAATGTGCCATTGTCCTTTTTTTTTTTTTAAATTCCTGGTCGGTTTTATGTAATAGGTTTCTTATGTAGTAGATGGTTGACTCTCAGATGCCTGCTTTGTAAGGAGGCTTCAAAATGCTTGAATCACCCTCTTGTTGTTGCTTCTTCTTATAAAGGATTTGGTCTTATTTTTCAAGAAATCTGACCTGCCAAGATCTCTGGTTACTTGCTGTGAAGGGTCTGCACAGCTGGTTTTTATTACTTTGAGGAGGCAATCCCAGCTTATTCGAAATTTAGAATCCTTGCTACTGCTAGGTGGTTCTCAATGAAAATAATGGAGGTTCTTGAAGCCAAAAAGGCAGAGTCGAAAGATTCCATAACCAAAGCACATTAACTGTTACTTCAATGACTTCAGGGCATGGATTTTTGAGGTCTTAATTCTTGGATGCTTTTCATGAGGCCAACTCCCTTGTTTCTTGTACAAAGTATCCTCTTTAATGATTGATTTTGGTGAGCTGATTTACTAGCCTTTTGCATACTAATCATGTACGTGGACTCTCTCTCTCTCTCTCTCTCTCTCTCTCTCTCTCTCTCTCTCTCTCTCTCTCTCTCTCTCTCTCTCTCTCTATCTATCTATGTATTTATTTATGTATATATGTATGTACATATGTACGTGTGTGTGCATGTGTCCGTATTATGTGGGATAAGTCTGAAATGTTAATTAGGTTCCAGTGTTTTCTTCATATTATTCTCCTTATCGAATTTCTTTTATCTACATATTTGTTGCTAATTGTTTAACTGTCTGAAAATTTTGAAACATATATTAAGGAAGATGAGGTCAGCGAGACTCATTTACTAGACTGAATTTATGATCCATTTGCTAGTGGGATGGGTAAGCAGGATCTAAGTTTCCAATCTCAACCAGTTGGGATTAGGCATTTTGTTGTTGTTATGGTATTTATGTTGGACAACTTAGTGGTACAATCTTCTTCTCAAAAGGTTTGTTGCTTATGTGATTCCTTTGAAGCTAATTGTAGCTTTTTTCTATAATTATGATCTTAATGATGATGCTCTGCAGTGTATTTTCTCTCAATATATTTGCTTTTGCTGATGAAATCTTGTTGTACAGGCTTATGACCAGCACTTGAATATGATACTTGGGGATGTTGAGGAAATCATTACTACAGTAGAAATTGATGATGAAACTTATGAAGAGATTGTTCGGGTATGTCAATATTTGGCAAACTGTTTTCATTTTTCTCCATTTAAAAGCTTACAATTCTTTTGGGTGAACAATGCTAGCATTAATTAGTGATGATAAAATTGTGGGTTAAAGTAAAAAATCAAAGAACTGGAGATGCCATGTTGAGCAACTGAAGGAAAGAGGTTATTTCCTTTTTAAACGTAGTTCTTTTACCGTTTCTTTATATTTTTTTCGTCTTAACATTGTGAGCGCAATCATTGATCAAATTGGGGAAGATTGAAACACAGTTTACCTTAATCAACTGAGAAGTTTCCTCGATAAAACTTTCTCAGTTCCTTATTTTTATACAGCATTTATGAAATTGTTCTACAATTTAGTATAAACAAGTTCATATAGAAACCGATTAGATAAATTTATCCATGTCATACACTTAATATCACTCTATTATATTGTGATGGATTATGGTACTAGTTATGTATAAAGTTGAATTAGTTATTGTTAAGGAATATAATTAAATATATGAAGTTCACCCCTATTATCAGCTTAGGCTGTGTTTGGAGCCTTGGATTTGGGAAGAAAAGAAAAGAAAGCTTAAAAGGAAATGAAAAGAAGAGAAGAGAAAAGAAAAAAAAAATACTGATTTTCTTTTCTTTTCCGATGTTTGGATGAGATGAGAAATGGGAAGAAAAGAAAAATATATTTTAGTAAGATGATGGGTTGGAGTGGTAGGCGAGTGAGAGTGGGTGGGTGCTGATAGGGTTGGTGGGGTGGCAATGACGGCAACGACTATGGTGGTGTTGGCAGCTATTGGTGGGCGGTGGTGGCAGCTGGTGGTGGTGGGCGGTGGTGGGTGGTGGTTGACGGTGGTGAGTGGCGATGGCGGCAAATGGTGGTGGTAGCAGGTGACAGTGGTGGCGTTGGGTGGTAGTTGGCGGTGGTGGGTGGTGGTGGTCGGCGGTGGTGGCGAGTGATGGTGGGTGGTGGTGATTGTTGTTGGTGGGTTGTGGTGGTGGTGGATGGTGCTAATGATGGGGTGGGTAGGTGGTGTGAATAGTGATAAGTGATGGTAAATTTTCTTTTCTTTCAAAATTCCTACCTTCTTGGAGAGAAATAAGGAGAGAAAATTTGGAGAGAGAAAATTTGGAGAGAAAATTTGGAGAGAAAATCTTATTTTCCTTCATCTAAACCAAACAAGAGAAAAGAAAATTTTGGCATTTTCTTTTCTTTTCTCCCCAAATCTAGGGTTCCAAACACAGCCTTAAGCTTTTAGTAGGAACGGTGTTCTACATGGTATTGGAGCCTTAGGCAAAGGCCGAGGTCTTGGGTTCAAACCTCCACACCACCCATTGAGAAAAAATATTCCACGTGTAGGGCCTACCTAAAAATGGGTTTGAGTCTGGCCCACATGTGAGGGGGAGTGTTAAGGAATATAATTAAATAAATGAAGTTCACCTCTATTATCAGCTTGAGCTTTTAGTTGGAACGATGTTCTACAGTTATGATTGGTTTTGTAGCCTGTTTGGACAATCTATCATTTTCATTCTAATTTGCCTTAGGTTTTACACTTGGTACTTGGTAGAATTTTCTTGTAGTACCAAAGGGATCCACCTATGTGATAAGTTCACCTTCAGTCCACATTGCTAGTTTCAGCTAACTTTTTTTCAAAATCTTTATTTCAGGACTGTTTGATGTAAATTCCTGGAAGGATATTTTAATTAGATACCGACTTACCATATAGAGGCTGAACTAAACTTGCCCGATAACACTCTTGGAAGATCTAGAGGGTTGTCTATGCCATATGGTATAAATGTCTGTCTATACATGCTATAATGACTATGACTTTTGACATTGTTAACTTTTTTGAGCTCTAGAGAGGCATTATCCTGGTGTGGATTCATTCCATGTCAACCTGAATGCCTATTAGGATCTTAGGGATCAGCTTCTTCCATTAGTTCTCAAAGTAAGATTAGTTTGAATCTGGAATCCTGGAATAGAAAAAGGTTTCCTAATATGGTATTATATCTTTTTTAGTAATGGACAGATTGAAACATGATAGGCCCGTAGCCCCCATTCTCACACCTACTGCTTTAGAAGCTGATAGTTTTAACTGGATGAACTTTGCTGGGAGTTGTTCTAATTTTGCACCAATATAATTAGAAATATGGAACTGAATAACAGAGTTTATGCATCAGGGAAAAACAAGGCAAAGATTAATCAATATTGTATTCGGATATGAAGAAAATGAAGCGGTAATATTATGTCTGCTTTTTTGTTAGAGTTTTTGAGGAATGTTAACTTTTTTATGTTTCTATCCCACAAGATTGGATAAATTTCTTTATTGGCTTGCACACGTCCCATCTGTTGAGAATAATCTTGCCAGCTTAAGGGCAAATGCTGTGCCATTCGTCAACTCTTGAGGTATTCTAGATGAAGTAAGAATCAGTCAAAGCTCACATAGGAAACTTATAGTAGACACTGTACACCTTGTCTACAAATGGAATTCATCATGTTGATGATACAGGAAAACTGTTGATCTACATTCACTGTGCCACCGAGATGGGACTGTGCTTCTAAAGGAAGCTTCATGGTCATGGCTGATTGAATTTGAATTCAGATGTGACGTCATAGGACAATGATAGTAAGTAGTGAGGAGGCTGTCTGCCATCATTTGAAAATACCTCCTTCCGAAACAGAAGGCTGAATCTTGATGGGTTTTCTTTGGGATTATTTGAAAGTTATGGTTGTATTTTGTAGTTATTAGTTCTTTCTGGGCCTTTGGATCTCAAATCTTCTGAGTGGTTAAGCATGTTACAAGGCATCAAATTTTCAGGACTAATTTTCATATCGATCTGAGTGATTTATGATCTTTGTTGTACCTTGGGCAAGTTATGGGTTTCCTTTGACTATTATTGATGATATTTTAGCTATTGTGGATGCTATTGATGTGTGCAGTCATAGTTAATAAGAGTACCACTTTTGAATCAGAAATTGCTGCTATAAAGCTCTTTTCACGTAGTGGCAGATTCTTCTGAGTACCCCTTTTTCTTATGAAGTCATATTTTTACAGATAACAAGAACAATTCTATTTCAGCAACTTGCTGGAATTTGGATTGGGCGATTACTTGATTAATTTTTTAGATGAATGCTAGCAATTTTACTCCTTAATATGGATGGTGTGAAGTCCTGATCTGGATCCGGCTGTCCCAAAATTGTGAGGTCTGAAATATGGAAGGGGAAAATATTTGTTTCTACCCTCCTCACTGAATTAAACTGAAGAAAATTTTCTTGACCCTTTTTTGACATTATAAATTATGTTTAGCTTGTTCCTAATCTTATTTGTACTTTTTTTCCCCTCATTAATCTATAACCAAGTTAGAAGTGAGAATGAAGCTAAAGTTGTGGTTCTGTACCCTTTTTAACCTTTTGATCGTGTTCCAGCTATAGTTATATCAATATGAGCTGGAGAACCAATCTTCCCTTAATAGATTTGCTTTTGGTGGAATCTGATATAGTTAATAAACCTACAAAGCGGCGAGCTATCGCCACTAAAAGAAATACACACCATACATCAAGGCTAGTTTTTGAATTGTTTGTATTGCCACCCTTTAAGTGAAATTAGATTCTTCAATGGTATTCTCTGTATTCTGTCTGCTCCTAGACACCAATTAGACATCTTAAGCTCAAAATTGAGTCTACCTTGTTTCAATGGTGGAAGTACCAAATTGGGATATCACAAAGAGAACATGGAATTTGTCAATGAAGATGTAAAAGGAACATATATTTCTTAAGAATTTAATAAGGCTCAGGAGATGATATATTTTATATGCGGACAGATGGGAAATATTTGGATATATTTTTTGTTCTTTCCTTTCCATTCCTCTGTTTTTAAGATGCATTTTGATTATAATTCTTGAAGTAGTATCTTGGTTGATTTGATCCCGTCTTTTTTTTCTTCTCCAGACTACCAAGCGTACAGTTCCCTTTCTTTTCGTTAGGGGGGATGGTGTGATATTGGTGTCTCCACCACTGCGAACAGCTTGATCAACTGTAGGTCTTGAGGGAGGAATTATTTCTAATGCTATTCATCTGCAGGTTTTTAGTGCTAACAATGTCCAACTGAAATGCTTCCCAAAGAAAAAAGTGTTCTAATTTAGCACAATGAGATGTTCATTTAAGCCCGTTTGCCGGCTAATGATAGAATTACAATTCACTTTTTAGTCCCCTTTACTTTTCTTCTGTTTTTCGTATTACATCCTGCCCAGCCATCTAAATCGGTACTTCTTGTTTCCCTCCTCTTTGCGGCCCCTTTTATTGTGATATTTTACACTTTTTGACGATCCCAGAAAGAGGGGCGCTGAATTCTCAAGTAGGCCTGTTTCAGTAGTTGATGGTGGCAGTAGGAAGATACACAGGATTAAGGTCGTAATGCATTTGTTCCTTAAAAATGGAGTCCTTGGTATATGTATCAGTGTAACAAACCTCCCCTACGGGCCACATTTTTGTAGCTAAACGGTTAGCTACTCGAAAAGCTTAGCTTTGGGCATGTGAGTTTAGATTTTCATACAGTGGAGTAGGTGTTTTTTTATTTTTTTGGGTAATTAAGCAAGGGAGGAAGGGGGCTATTAGTGTGGCTGACACCCTTGAGCATGACCATAGTGGCTTCTTCCCTGCTGTGGAATGTTCAGATTAAGCTATAGCTACCACACATCCGAGCCTTAGTCGGGCGAATGGACCCTCACCACAGCACCATGAAAGTGCAAAACGAATACTGCAAGCAGAATTGATCTTACAATGCATCCCAAGGTGCAAATTCGAATTTATTTTGAATGTGGATTGCAGGGAATACGAAATAATTTGTACAGTATGTACAGGTGATGAAACCGGGAATAAATGTTCTTGGTTAAGAAGTGGTGTTCTTGGATATAGGATTAAAAGGATATTCCTCCCATAGCCCTAGTTTTCAGGGTTTAAAATCTCAAGCTGGTACTATAAATTTCAGCCAGTTCTTGTCCTTTTTGGGATTTCAAACCTGGTAGTCCTCCCTGTTAATCGTTATGTGCATAATAATCTGTACTATATTTAATGGGAAGAGTGTCAAACAAAATACGCAGCTTTCCAAATCAGCCCCTACCCATTGTTGAGAAGATATATTCACAAAAGGAGTAAAATTGGTCAAACTATCTCAAATTTTTTCAAAATTTATAATAAGTTTTGTAACCGCTACCTCCCACGTTCTTCCTCCCTTCTATATTTTACACACATGTAGTACTGCACGTGCACCCTGCTAGTATGCTTAATAGGATTTCGAGTCTACTAGTTAAACTACACAATAATCTGACTTAGAACATCCACATACATTTTTGCTTCCTCGGCAATGTGACTATAAGGTCAAATGCAAATCTATTCCTATTTTACACGCATAGAACAATGTCTCTCGCCTTTACCATTTTCATTGCTGCTTTAGGCTGTGTTTGGAAGCTTGAATTTTAAAGGAAAAGAAAAGAAATTTGCAAAAACTTCTTTTCCACTGTTTGGTATTATAGAAGAAAGTTTTGAAAGGAAAGAATATTTGGTCAAAATTAGAGTTTGTGAATTCTGAAAATTCTCTGCCATGTGTTGCGCTGGGTAACGGTTATCTGTTTGGAAATTCGTGGTTGTAAAGGGCCGGATTGTAATGTGCTTTTAATGAAGATGACTACTTGTTTTTATGTTTCCAACAATCCTAATTTCTCCCTTTTAAGTTCTTGAAATATGGGTTTATCATCTTAAAGTTTATTGTTTGAAATAGTCTTCCTTTCTAGAAAACCTGACTATTAAAATTTTAAAAATATTGAAGAGGGGACAAGAGAGAAAACATATATTGAGAATTTTTACCCATCATAAAGGGCATCTTATTAGTCAAGGTATAAATAAAGCTTAGATGTCAATTTATTTAGTTATGATTCTAATATAAAAGAGGGGAGATGGTTACATGTAGAAAAATTTTAATGTGATAATCTGATATTTTAGAAATTTTAGGGAGGAAGTGGGACTGTTGGAAACCTCAACGGGTAAGCTGTAAGTGTCTCTTATATAAAAATGAAGGCGGTCCACTGTTCCACTAAAACGGAATCATAGAGAAAGGAGATTCTTGTGTTGCTGGGCATTCCTTATATAAGCGTCTGGAAGGCAAGCTCCAAGTTTAGGGAAAGAGACTGGATTGGAGACTTGGAGAGGGAGATGGGGGTAACGAAGGATGAGGTTGAAGCTTCATTGACGTCGAAGCTGAATCCTTCACATCTTGTGAGTTTTCTTTTCCCCGCTTTTTTTTTTCCTCTGTACGTTTCTTGTTCGTTCTGTACTTGTTATTGTCAATTATTATCCCTCCTTTTGCTGAAATTTTGCGAGTAGATTATTCTACAGAAGGAAGAAGCCAACAACAAAAGTTATTTTCTTACAGATGTATGAAGACAACATGTTTAGCTGATCCTCCCTCTTTTTGTTCTCCTGAATCTTCCTTTCCGAATACCCGTGTTGTCGGTTTGTTCTTACCTAACAATTCCATGGCGTAAATTGGCATATGGGGTCATCGAATCAAGTAAATATCGTGATTATTTGCCTTAAATGAATATGAAAACAATAACTGGAACCTATTTATCATTGAATTGATGGAAAAGATAATAGTGGGAGATGGAGTTCGTAAAGAATGTCATGATTTGACGATTCGTTATTGAGCGATAATGGATTATGAGGGTTTAAGAATTGAAGGTATATGTGGATAGACTATTCGTTTCCCACCTTTAATTTTCAGATTATCTTGTAGAAGAATGTGAAAAGGTGTCTGCCAACCAGAATTGTTAAACCATCTAGGTAATTAGAACCTCGCCTAAACATAAGTTTTGAGAAAAAAAAATTTTTCTTAGACAAATGGAATTACATCAACAGGATGTACAAAAGCATTGTATGATGATAATAATCAATATAACATGGCTTTTATTGACACATACTATTGCAATAAGTGACTAAATTTTGAGAAACTCTGAAAATAATCATCTAGGTAACTAGAAGCTTGCCTAAGGACAAGTTTAGGAAAACATAAAAAACATTCTTAGACCAATGGACTAAATCTACAGGATGTATAAAAGCATCATATGATGAAAATAGTTAATATAACATGACTTTTATTGACAAAGAAACTTTGAATCTGAATTCAAACTACGAAACTCGGTTAAAGGATCACAAAACCTGATTTGATGAAAAGTTGTGAGCGCATAATGCTCGTTCCATTTGCGTATTATAGCATTAAGAAAAGGCTTTATGTAAATTAATTACCATTAGAAAGAAAAAGAAAAGCAGAAAGATAATTGGCAATAAAATAATAAACCAAAAAAAGTAATAAATAATAAAGTAAAGGACTAGACGAACCCCATACTAGTTTGAGAAAGAAAAAAGGCATTTGTGAGAGAGATTTATTCTAAAAATGTGATGTTGTGCTGGTTGTTTAAATTGTGAAAGAAATACCATTGAATGACAAAGAATGGGAAGAGGAGAAGATAAAAGCAAGAAGAGAGGTGGGGAAGAGATATGAGAGGAGGCGGGGGGAGGAGAAACATGAGAAGAATGTGACTTGCCAGATGAAGCTACACAGGCTCGTTTGAAAATGAAATGGAAAAGAATATAACAAAGAAGAGAGGAAAGAGGAAGAGGAGGATAGAAGTATCCAGTTTGGGGTGCAGTGCAGTGCAACTAGCACTTCCTTCAATGAAAAAGTCCTAATATATTAAATACTAAAGCCTTAAGTACTTAATTTTAAAAAAGTAAAAGTAGTTACTAAGCAGGAGAACTGAAGCTAAGATTGCCTTACCCGTGTGAAGCTGCCTAGGCACCTAGGTGACTGCCTCAATGTAAGGACCTGGTCAAGCATGGTAATTTAATGCTAGTAAGACTTTGACCAAGACCATGAGTCCTCAATATTACCAATTCTTATTGGTTGTGTACAGTTGTATTGGTGGTTGCACATACACCATATCATATTTAATTTATTGAGATCTAAAAAGCAATCACTTTGAATAACTAAATAATTAAAATCGAGTTCAACCCCAAAAGTTGCAGAATTAATGTAATTGAAATCAAGTTCAACTCCAAAAGCAAACACTTTGCAGAACCAAAATAATTGAGAACGAGTTCAACCGCAATGGCAGACTCATTGAAGAATCTAAAATAATTGCAAATGAGTTCAGTCCCAAAAGCAACACGATGAAGCATTAATTATTTGATAATGATTTCATCCCAAAAAGAAAAATAATTGATAATGAGTTCAACCCAACAGCACATTGTTTGATAGCGTGTTCAACCCCAAAAAAGCATTCCAAATTCCAGATTCATACGTAGTATAACTGATGATGAAAATAAGAGGAATAGAGCATTATAAGCATAGGAAATGAATTAAAATCACTTACCTTCAATAGATGTTTGATCAAAAGTAGCAAATCCACAAGTTTTCTGCACTTTTCTTCCCAAACTCTTCCCCAAAGTGGCCGTATTCTCTCAAAAACGAAAATAGGGTTTTTGGAACTCCTAATTTCTTTTTTTTTTTTTATCGGTAAATGATGGATATATTATATAAGATAGAAATAGCATACACGGGTACACAAAGTATGTACCTGAACCTAGAGACTACTGAAGCCTAAGCATAGAAGCAATGGCTAAGACCCAAGAATAGTCTTTTGTCAACCAATACATCCCCCTCCCGGATCATAGAAATTATTACATATCAAAAACTCCTCGATAGTTATGTTAGCTCATGCTCCTAATCTCTTAATTCAACCCTAAATTAAAAGAGAAGAAATCTTAGCCTTTGATTACTTTTTAGATCTCAATAAATTAAATATGATATGGTGTATCAGTGTATGCGCAACCACCAATACAACCGTATACAACCAATATGAATTGGTAATATTGAGGATTTATGGTCTTGGTTAAAGTCTTACTAGCATTAAATTACTATGCTAGCCCAAGTCCTTACACTCAATAACATTAATGCTCTTTTTGACATCTCTTGAATACATTCTCAATCTTATGCTATATAAAACTTTGGAACTGTGATTTAGGCTAGATTTTATCCTTGGATAAGAAATCTTGTTTGTTTGTTTTTTCTTCTTTTTTTTCTTTCACTTTTTAATGGAAATAAGTTCAGAAAATAGGAAAAGTATTTTCATTTGGAAAACAGTGGTGTGAATGGGAACATTTCTTCTGGAATGTCTCACTTCTTGCTTGTTTACTTGTAAAGCTACTGATATGTATCTGGAAAAAGAGTCGGTTGTTCAAGGAGAAGGAATTTGGCCTTTTGAAGAGAATTAACCTTATTTTTTTATACTTTTGGAAAAAATAACTAATTTTATGTAAAATTTGTCGGGCAGGCTTTGAATGTAATTGGGTGGTGTAGGTTGGGGCTAGAATTGGTAATAGAGTTTGTTATAGGTGACCTTTGGGATTTGGAGCTTCCTCCTAAATAAGTCTTTACCATCACATTTTCTTTTTGCTAGCTTTATTGTGGAGTAATTGTTCTCCACCCAAATTATAGAATTTGGATTACGTCTCCTTCAAAAGTACATTTATGCGAAGAGTTGACAGTTTGAACAATGACTGAGGATAAAATTCCTCGTAAATGTTGTTAGAACATCAGTAAACCTAGCTGTCAGACCTGGCAGAACACCTGGGCATACAAGAGCTTGTTCAATGAATTTTAGCAAACTGGTATATTTAACCTTGGCCATCCTGGTATAGAACATCAGAACCCCGGCGGGTTGGCTTAGTGGTCAATACTTGGAGCCTAGAGGTATGCTCCCTCTGAGGTCTCAAGTTCGAACTCTCTTATGCACAGTCTCCTGGGGCCACCTGAATAAGGTCTATGGTCCTTAGTCTTACTCGGGCCATGTGTGTTGCAAGGTCTTGCATGGGCCCTCAGGGATTAATTGGTTGAGCGTAAGCGGGCCCGAATACCTTGAGTTCAAAAAAAAAAAACCTTGGCCATCCTGTAATAATTTGTATTCTCCATGAACCACAACTTCCACTTCCTATCCATGGATTACTGTAGTGAAATCTCCTTCCACTTATAACTCAAATATCTCTTCCTGTTTTGCTATTTATGAATGTATCAGTAAGGAAATGGATTTTGCTTTTGTAGAATCGTTCACCCTGATAGGTCCATTGTAAGTTTTGGGCACCTGTCCTTTGTGTTTTCTGACAAATCGCTTTATACCCAAAGAACCTGGGTTTCCAGAGGAGCAGCTATCAAAATTCTATTTCAATTATCCCATCCTTGGGGCCTTCCACAATTCCAGGAGTGTTCAAAGGGAGATGAAAAAAATATCAAAGTCCAATTTGTCATGATTTCAGCAGCTGTAATACCCTCGAATTCTTGTCCTACTGAAGCCCATACAGGTAGCATTCCCATATAAGGATGAGCTACTTAATTATTAGATTCCTCCTCCTCAAAGATTGTTCAATTCTGTTCTTTCTAAATAACTGAAGAATGGGATTGAATAGAAGCCAGAATAAAGATGCCCTCGTCCCCTCCCCCTCCCCCTTCCCCTTCCCCCTCCTTTTCTCCACTCTAAGCCTTTTCCATTGAGCAAACAGGTCCTATGTGGATTTAGGCATCACCCAAGATGTGTGGATCGTCCTTACATTTTGTGTCCCTAAGTGCTTGCCTTGAACAAAACATTTGCCCATCTGCAGGATTTTCCTAACCATGTAATATATATTTTGAGAAAGAAAATTTTCATTAGATTACTATATGGTTGCAATTTGGCTAAAGTGGTAGGTTCACTTTTAGGGATGATGAGGGTGAGATTTTACATTTTACTTTTTGTTTGATGGAATGAAAGATTCTTGTGAGAAGCTTTAGGGGAGGTGCCATTTCTTGGAGTTTTTGCCACGTTTGCCAGTATCATTGACCATCTCTATTTTTGGAGAATTACACTTTAATAAGATGAGGATTTTGTGGTTGTATTGCTTTAGAATCGGTTCCATTTTGAGTAGGATCCCATCACCTTTTGATGGTCTCACCTCACGGATTAAATATGGTATTGCCTATTCTTTCAAGGCCTTTTGATTGCTCTTAGGGAAATATTTCCATACTTGCATCACAGGATTGTGGATAGTCAGTGAGTCGAAGGTTTTCCAACATCATTAGGTCCTTCAGGCACCTCCTCTAGAGCAATTCTGTACGAGGATGATAGGCAGTGAAGCCTTAATTGATTGCAATTGTACAGTTCAAGATTGAGAAGTTTTCATAGCCCTTTCGGGCGACTTGACAGAGAGAAGGCCTTAAGCCCATAAAAGAACCTTAGAGTGCTCTCAGTGGAGTATGCTTTTGGAGTATCAAGGGAAAACCAAAGGAATACTGTATTTCTTTGTCAGTTTCTTGGACCCTGTTAATGGCTCCTTTCCTCGTATTTTATTCTGGATGGGTTTCTTTGCATTTCAGCTGGGATAGGATTTCATTAATATGAAGGTAAACCAAAGCTTCCTTGGAGCATCGTTGCTTAATTCCTGATGATTGGTCGATATTATTGGTTCGGATTGAGTACACTGTGTCTGCGTAATTTATTAAGTTATTACATGGCTAATTGTTTCCAGTTTCAGAACTTTACTGTTATTGTCATTGACCAATTTTTTTTTCTTTTTGGGTCTTTAATTTGTTTGACCCACGCTTATGTAACCATATTTTACATCCCAACTAAATTGACTTGAATTTTCGTCCTTTTCAGGTAGTAACTGATACATCTGGGGGGTAAGTTCTTTTATTAGACAGATTTTATTTCTACTTTGGTGGACTTAGCAGAGTTCCCTCACATTTGTGCATTTTTAACTTCAAATAAAAATTTGTGTTACTAGGTGTGGCGCGAGCTTTGAAATTGAGATTGTGTCAGACCAATTTGAAGGGAAAAGATTGCTCGAGAGGCATAGGCTGGTAAATTCTGCATTGGTGGAGGAGATGAAGCACATCCATGCACTTTCAATAAAGAAAGCACTGACCTCTGCCCAGTGGAAACAGCAGCAAGAGTCCAACAATCTGCAATCTACTTCTTAGTAATCCTGTTATAAGCTCTTGATGGGGCACAGCAGAGGCACTCTTCTATTATGTACTAGTTAAGCTTTATACACTGAACTGAACATGAAGTAAAAGGTTGAAACCAACTTAAACATGGAATTTATTCCTTTTTTATCTGCACTGGTAGATATTGTTTCATTGTCATTTGAAAATGCTGTTCTGTGAATGTACGTGATTGAGGTTGCATCATCTTAATACCCTGAACTCAAAACATTAAGAGAAATAAATAAATTATACTGTTGTTGACGTTAGCTGATGTCTGATCACTCCAATACATGGGCAAGTCTTAAGTAACCAGAGGGCATTATTGGTTAATGGTTACAGCAATAGAAGTGGTATTCTTAATTCAAGAGTCATTTGCGTGGAAGTGGTAAAGCATAACAGAAACATCAACTACAGAAAGTTTATAGCATAGAGAACTATAAAATTTTGAAGGATGCTATCAGTACAATGGCACTCTGGGAGGGCATTACATCGGTGACAATAGCTGTCTATAACTAATGACTTCTTCCTACGAAGGTGTTGATGAACAATTTCTGAACATGAAACTAATGACTTCTTCCTACGAAGGTGTTGATGAACGATTTCTGAACATAAAATCTTTGATAGTGCTCCGGATGGTATTTTGAGAAAACGAACAGCAGCAGATGGAGTAGCCAAAATTAGGAATAAGATTATCTTTCTCGATCAACCTCCAGTAAGTAGAAAAGGCACAACACAGATGTTGCAACTCAAACGAGGGCCTGAGAAAATGCAAAACTATATCAAAGTCGAGTAACCAAAAGCAAATCAACAAGAGCACTAAAAGTGAAATTCCTGTAGGTGTGTCAATCACTTGAAGCCAACCTGATTTATTCCTTACCTCTGCCCTGCGATAACATGCAGATAATGGGGGCCTCCAGAAGCAAGTATGTGCTCAAGTAATATTGGTGCCACCCAGATCAAGTTTTTATTCCATAAAAAATAAAAAAGTGAGGGGAGTTGCAGTCAAGTGAGAGCTCAATGCCCATCACTTAAATCTTTAATTAAACTAAAGCCCCGCATTAATTTTTAAGTAAACCAATGGTTATAGTCATTGGCTACAGAAGAACCCATAATATTGCAGACATGCTGAAGGTATCAATACTCTACAGTCCATGCAAGAACACATAAAATGGCATGCACAATTAGGGCATCAACACTTTCTACAACCAGTATGAACAGAAGAGATGGCAACCTCACAACAACCTCCCACTCTTTCCCCCCTTCTCCCGCTCCTCCTTTCTTCCTCCCTTCCTTCGTACATAATGCTACAAAATTTTAAGTTCCAGCCAAAACAATACATTTCACATGAAAGGGGGGATATGAAACAACATTTCACTTTATATAAATTAAATATCTCAAGTTTCAACCTAAGACATTTTGGCAATTTAAACTAAATTGATAGAATTTTGGTATGTGCACAGTGTCATCAACACATAAAGAGGTCAGACCCTCAATTGCTATTCATGTATTAAGATCAATATGTCCAAAGAAAGGAAAGAAGACATTAAATTTGAGAAAAACCAAATATTAATATGCAAAGCATTTGTAAACCAAATAGATATAACAAATGCATGCTTTTTTGTTTTTATATAATATATAATACGAGCGCACACACACACATACAAGGAGATCAAAGAAAAAGGGCAAGTAGGCCGACTTTTCCAATGTAAGAGCTAGGCCTGCTTTCTCTTTTGGTTGAATTTGCCAGATCTGGCTTTCCTGGGTCACTCTGTAAGCATGAAGGCCTAAACGCCCTCAGGTTTCTTCTCTATTAATGCAAGGGCTGTGCCCCGTCTATCCCGATATTGAGGTAAAAGCGGATATCCCTTACCACATAAGAGTTTTGGCTTTGCAGGGATTACACTTGACCTTACTTAAGGGGTTTCTATACTCCTATATAAGGAATAAGTTAAAACCAAAGGAACTAAAGATGGTTCCTCAGGAGTTGAAAGGATCATGGTAAGAAGCTGGGTCACATAATGTACACAAATATGACCGTGATATAGATGGCTTCTCTGATAATCATTTCGCTTTAGCTTTAATCAGTAAAGAAGCATGAGATGGGAACTAAGATTTCTGTGATTTTTCATAAATTTTATAAATATCAATTCATCTTAATTGAACTTTCACTTGATTGAGTCCTCCTATTGAATGAGAGGTAGAGTTCCTTGAAAGGACCATGGTAAGAAGCTGGGTCACATAACGTACACAAATATGACTGTAACATAGATGGCTTCTCTGATAATCATTTCACTTTAGCTTTAATCAGTAAAGAAGCACCAGATGGAAACTAAGATTTCTGTGATTTTTCATAAAGTTTATGAATATCAAGTCATCTTAATTGAACTTTCACTTGATGGAGTCCTCCTACTGAAGGACAAGTAATTCAAGAAGAAAGTAAGCTTTCATTTTGGTGTTTGTTGGCCAGAAGCAACAGTTCTCAGAAAAATTTATATCTCTAACATCATTGGCAAGCCCAACAAAAATGAAAACTGCCTCAAACCCTTTTATCAGTGGAACTCACTTCTTGAAAAAAGGATTGATGTTCTGTTGATCAAAGGAAAAACCAAACAATAGTAAAGTCGTATAGGAAGCAATCAAAAAAGGAATATCTACCTCATTTTAATTTTTCATACTAACATAAACAACTGAACTACCTGCACAATGTCATAACAAGCAATAGAAGATCAGCTATCGCTGAATATTAAGCATAGCCTTCGCTTCAATTTGCTCTTCCAACAGATCTTCACTTGTGTATTTACTCAACAACTCCTGCTTCTTCTTCTCAACAATCATTTTCTCAATCTCCTTTTCATCCGGAAGCGGCACGTGGACTACGAACTCCTGCTCTTTCTTACTCTCCTCCTCCTTCTCCCTCCTTTCCTCCTCAACAACGTCTTCCTCCTCTTCAAAAAGTATCGGTGCAGCACTCGCGACCTCCCCGCTTTTAACAGCCCTCTTCGCTTCCTTTTTTATCTCTTCTAAAGTTATCCACTCCTGCAAAGCCGCAGCTCGCATTTTCACTTCCGCAGGACCCTCAAGCTTCTGAAGAATCCCGTCCTCATCATCCCTATATCCATAATAGCTTGCATCAATCCGCCTATAGATATCGTACCTGGATCTTCTCTTCTTCAGCTCAGGAGGCTTTTCAAACAGCTCCCGAACACCAGGTAACTTCTTAGCTGCACCGAAGTACCGATACCCGGGACCCCTGCCGCTAGGGTTGGGAACATCAACGATATTTCCCTCCAAATCCGTCATCTTGGCAGAATGTTTGGTGTAATTAGGGCCGCCCAGTTCCAAAATCCGACGCTCCCAATGCCCTTTCTCTCTGATGAGCTTGTTGATCTCGTCGTTGAGGTCTCGAAGCCTGTGCTCGCCAAGACCCTCGTTTTGGATCTCCGCAACCTTGCGGCCAATCTCTCGCATAATCTGTTGGCGCCATTTGTCGGCCTCGGCAAGATCACGGCACTCGGAAGCGAGGAAGGGGCGGCGCTCCTTGGGTTTCTTCTTCTCTTCGTTCTTTAATGTGATGAATCTGTTCAGCATCGACTGAGCCTTCTCCTCGTTTCGAGCCATCTTTGAATCTCGGAAGAGTCGGAACCCTAATTTCTCCTCAGGAGCCCTAACAATATATAGCTTCTTTCGTTTAAAGGAATAGGTGATAGATCTCTTCTTTGAATGATCAATAATTCATGTATACATACATACATACGATATAAATATATATATATATATATATATATCACACATATTTATTGAGCGGCCTTGGGAAGCGTGCCAAACACAATGTGCGGCTTCCCAAATGATTCAATTCCCTTTGCTTAAAAGTTAAGTGGTTTTGTAACTGTTCTCTCTACATCCCTTCTCAGAGTTTTGTAACTATTTCCTCTATATCTCTTCTCACGTGCACCTTGCTAGTAAATATTGATGTTTCGCTAATAGCCGTTAGCAAATCGTTTCCCTTTTCTCTTCACCTAAGTTATTCTAAGCCTTTTTAGATCGATTGCACATTGTTTAAAATGCAAAGGGCTGAAGCACGATATACACCAAGACACAAAGTGATGGGGCTCATTAAAATAAATGTGATGGACCCATATTATGTGTGTTGGTGCACATCGTGTTGCAACCCCTTACGCTGCGGGGATGTGTACCTAGACTAAACAAAATGAAAGTACTTTTTTTTTTAATTTTTTGGTTTGATCATGTTGCATATCACCATAGAATTGTTTAGAAGGTGTGACTGAACGAGGTGCTCGATTCTGACCTCAACCTTCCTTCTTTTAGCTTTCAAGTTTAATCCAACCAAAACCCTTCTGTTTTTTTATCTTTAGATCATGCTGTGATGATTTTATAAATAGAAACGATTCGCTAATGAACTCTTTCTCTGTAAAGAAGGAAAACCCTTACCAATCTTAAACCAAACTTTGGTTTGTAGATGGCTTCAGATCAGAGGCAACTACAAACATATGAAATAAAGTTCCAACCAAGCTCCAATATCTTAATAACCCTCTCAACCACATGCACCTCAAACGATACCTTTCTTCATTATTTTCTAGCTACCCCTGGCAAAAGGTTACACACAAAAAAGGAAAATGAAATTCACCCAAGCACATTGAGTTCTTCAGCAAAAGTAGATAACAAGTATTAAAATATATATATATATTATGATCCAAGAATTTACCATTGTATCAAAAAAAAGAAAAAGAAAATTAGGCTTCCTAAATAAATAAATTAAAAAAAAAAAAACCTTATAATGAACCTTAGATCACCAACTGACAACATCAGAATACCGTTAGAAAGTATTTAGATGCACTCCAAAAGAATTTCAAGTATTCATTCACTAGGTGTTTCAAATTGTCGAATTAGATAATCCTTCCGCATCTCACGAGGATAAGTCATGAAAACTTTGGCCTTGACTTCATTAGCAAGAAGATATTCAAAAGCATACGTTAATGAGTTGTCGTTCATATCCCCAATCTCCTGTAAAGCCCCAAATAATTCACTGGGATCTACGTCAGCCCTTCGTTCTTCTGCAGCAGCTCTCTTCTTGATTACTTCGGCCATTCTATTCATGCTTTTAGCAACCTTAGACATGGCATCGATATAAGCTTGGGCATTTCGATTTTGTTTCCCACGTTTCCTACTGGTTAAATATCGATTCCGAGATGGCTTTTCATCTAAATGTTGTAAATAGTATGCTCCACAGACTCCAATTACTGATGCTGCAGCAGCAAGAGCCATGCAGCCTAACTCAATGTCATCGTCCTCATATTCATTGTTGAAATCCATCTATAATTTTGGAATCATAAAAAAAATTTGCGTTAATTACATCATATAAGATGTGCACAGGTAAAATATATAAGTTATATCAGACATTATATGTAAGCACACAAAAAAAAATTCTTTCCAAATAAAAGGGTATCAAAAGATTTAAATTCAAATATGATTAACATGACCCTAATATAATGTTTTACCATGAATTCCGGTGCTCATGTCTGGTCAAGGTCAATGGCTGAACTGAATTATAAGTTAGTCCTGAAGGTAGAGCAGACAATTGGACAATGGAAAGTAGTTCTGATGCATGGGACAATAATGGTGACTCATACAATTTCTATACCTCTGATTTTCATTTTGTTCTGTAATGGAGGTTGAAAGGTATTCAATATTTTGAGATGTGAAAACGGTATGCCCAAAAATTTTTTTCTCCTTCAATGCTACTATACTGTTCGAGATGACAATGGCTACAAAAGTGAAACTGAGAACATTTGATTCACTCATCTTGAAGTGGCTGTAGCTAGAAAGATCTAACCTAAAGCTATAACAACAGATGTAAAGTCTGATGTTCACGGGATTTTCTGAAAATGTTATTTGATGTTCTCGTAAAACAGTGCCTTCTGTCAAATATCGCAGAGGACTCACACATCTGAGTCTAAGCCTCCATAGGTGTCTACTTATTTTGCTGTAGCAGGATCGGATTTATCTGAGAATTTAGATGTAAGTATATCCTCTGTTTTTGCTTTTCCTGAGTGAATTCTGTTTTCAGGTTCATCCTAGGCCTATATGACATGTCATTCGATGCACACAGTTGGATGCGTCCATGGAAGTCATAAATGGTACTAATGTGAAATGTCACCTTGGCTTCATCAATAGATGTTCATGCCTGTATTTAACTGAAGAACAGATGAGGGGGTCGCCAACTCACTAGTCAATGCAACCTAGTAAACAGTTCAGATATAGAAAATATAATAAACTGAGATCTCACTAAACATGATAGGTAAAACAAGTTACAAATACAATACCATTAAAAGTTCAGAACAATGATAAAAAATCACTAATATGATACATAGAAAATGGATTTCATTAGGGAAATTCCAACTGGGTAAAGAAGGGTTGCATCCAAGTCAGACCCGATAGACCGGCTCAAGGCAATGTTATCCAAGACGGATATCCTCCTGGATTGGTTGGGTGCTTAAACTGTGTTCTGGTTTGTTCCAAAAAGAAAATTCTCTATTAGCTAAGTATTACTGGGGCATGTATGAATGAATTTAGTATCTTGGAAAAGCCTTGATATTAATTATTTGGACAAGACAAAAACTTATGCCCATGCATGGATTGTGTACAATGTATGCTTGGAGACATTTTGTTTGCCTTATTCACACATTTTGAACTCTATAAAGGGCTCTAACAGGTTTGATGATCAGGATCACCTGAGCAGGTCAAAATTTTCAGCCTATGAGATTATTTCTGCATGGTTTAAAGTATTGTTTAATGCCAATCTAGTCCGTATTAGTATTTGAATGAACTGGCCTGGGACATGCAATTCATGTAAAACAATTGGCACATGCAAGCATCCATGATTCCACCTAGTATCTCTGATGAGCTAACCTGATGTTGATAGACTGGCTGACCCATATTGGTAAGGAACGAACCAGTCTGAGGCATACAATCAGTACTTACCAATCTGTACATGAAAGAGGCCTTAATTCCACATGTTTCTTAGACTGATCCAATCTTGATATCAATAATAACCAAGATAATTCGAGCCAGTATCAGATCTAACTTAGAAAAGTACCAAAAATGCTACATTAGCCCCTACTTTTCAGCGAATGAAATAGTCTCTGTCCTTTACTTGTATTTTTATGTGAGGTATGAATGGAGAATGTCATACTTCTATTATGAAAATATTGTTATTAGTCCTTTCTCGTGTATACCCCCATATACACACTTAGAGATATCCAATAGTTTGTCTAATGGCTTGGTTCCTATGAAAACAAATAGTGATGTCCTCCTAGAAGTCCCAATATAATTATTTGTACAAGATGCAAGAAAAAGTTGGCTGCTACATGGCTGGCTTGGTTTCAGCAGGGGAGTATACACTGACCATACCATTTATTTTTTTGAAGCAGACCAGAAATCAGACGCTTTTGTTTTAAAATCTATTATTGCATTTTTCACTTACCAGCTGGTAACTGACCTGTTTCAATTAAGAACATGGCTTGGATCAGGTACATTGGCTTGAGACTCGTATCCTCATAGTGCAGGGACTCCTTAAAGAGTGAAACACTATACATTCTGGAGTTGCTGGAAAATTTATTAAGAGAAGTGAAATGTACTCACTGGTGTATCCTAGAGGCTTTGGATTACGTAGGAAACCTCATATTATCCAGTGTACGCATGGAGACATCCAATTTCTTCTTGTTTTTCCTCTAAAAATCAGGGTTGTATTATAGAGTTAGAGTTTGTACAGGTTCAATAAGTAATACATGCATTTCTTCGGCAATTGAGGAGTGTTTTGTTAATTTTGCAGCATTTAAGCATTTTGGAAGATGCTCCTGTCAATGTTACAAATGAAGGGCCTATAATGTCTCAATTGTACTGGTAAAAGATAGAATGGAGGCCATTAGACCGGGGGCTTTTCTAGGGTAAGGCTGAAAACAATACACCTGATTTTCTGATCAATGACAAATTTGATAAGCCAAGAGATGTCTTCATTGGCTATACAAGGAATAGAAGGCAGGAGCATCCTTATGGCCACCGGTGAACACATTAGAAGCGTAATAAATGGCCGGATATTCAAATTTTAAATATGATTTTCCTGTGTGTACCGTTTCCTTCTTCTAAATGATAGTTCCCTTCAAGAGGTTCTCAAATTGAAAGAACAGGGACATGGGAGGGAGGTCTCTGATAAGAACACAAGGAAGAAGATAACAATTGACTAAACCAGTCCCTCTTCTGGGGGTAAACCTTCTTACAATAAACAGAAATACTCAAATTCTCGATACCTCTCCCTTCCCTACGGCTGCCTTATAAAGGCTAACAAGATAATCACCTCCCTATATCTAAGCTAACAATTCCTTCAATAAAGCAGAACTCCTACTATTAATAATACTTCCTATATTAAAGCTTGACAGCTTTATTCTTCCCTTCTTCCAAATCTGACCGTTGCTCTTCTTGTATGGTAATGTTGCTACCTTGCCTGGTAAATTGCCTCCTTAATCCAAGCCTAGCCGTTACTACCTTGCATGGTAATAGTGCCCCCTTTGCATGGGAATGTGCTGTTAGTTTCCTTGCATGGAAATAGTGTCGTATCATTCCCTCGTGCTTCAAATAAGCCTTGTCCTCAGGGCTTGAAATCAGGATATGCCTTTTGAAAATCGAACCACGTCTCCCATGTTGCATCTTTCGGATAAGAGTTAAACCAATGAACTAGCACTTGGGTTACTGCTCAGTTATGCTTCTTGATGACCCGACGGTCTAGAATTTCAATTGGTTCAAGCATGAGTCTTCCTTCCTCATCAGTTGGTGGTAGTGTTGTCTGTACCCTCACCTCTTCACCCACCTTTTTCTTCATACAAGATACATGAAAAACCGGGTGAATGTGTGAACCTTCCGGCAATTTTAACTTATACGCCACCTTACCAACCTGTTTTACCACTTGAAATGGTCCAAAAAAACGTGGTGATAATTTGCAATTCCTCCTTAGTGCGACCGAGCTTTGCCAAAAAGGTTGTAAACGTAAATAAACAAGATCATTCTCCTTGAATTCTCGTTCAGTTCTGTGCTTATCTGCAACCTGTTTCATGTGATTTTGGGCTTGGTGAAGATTCTCCTTGAGTAACCGTAGCATTGTATCACGATTTTTCAGGCTGGTTTCCACAGCTGCCACCTTAGATTCACCCATCACATATGAAGTGTGCGTTGGGGCGGTATACCATATACCGCTTCGAATGGTGTGATATTTGTAGAAGAGTGGAATGACGTGTTGAACCACCATTCAGCTAGGGGTAACCACTTGGCCCACTCCTTGGGTCTATCTCCTGTCATACAACGAAGATATTGCTCCAAACAACAGTTCACCACCTCAGTTTGCCCGTCGGTTTGAGGGTTGTATGCTGAACTCATATGCAACTTTGTACCTTGAATGAGAAATAAGCCTTGCCAAAACTTACTTGTGAAAACCGCATCTCGGTCGCTTACAATGGTATTGGGTAACCCATGTAATTTGAACACATTGTCCATGAATTTCTGAGCCACGTCCATGGCTGTGTAAGGATGACTCACCGCCATGAAGTGAGTATATTTAGTAAGGCGATCCACTACCACAAAGATTACCTCCTTCCCTTTAGACCGGGGCAGTCCTTCAATGAAATCCATGGAGATATCACTCCACGGTTGGGCCGGGATAGGGAGGGGTTGAAGCAAACCCGGACTAGCCATATTTTCGGCCTTGTTCCTTTGACAAGTATCACATTCTGCTACATAGGTACACACATCCCTACGAACTCCTTTCCAGTAGAAGCTTCGCTTGACCTGATGAAGGGTCTTTAGTACCCCTGAGTGGCCCCCACTTGGGCTGTCGTGGGCCTCATAGAGAACACGTGTCTTGAGTGTTGAGTTTGGTCCGAGCCATAATCGACCTTTGAATCGTAACTGATTATGATCCCACCTATAATTCGGGTGGCTTGCAGGATCATTTTGCAGCTCCCGTATTAATTGTTGGATTGTCGGATCTATAGCCCATTCCTTCATTAGCTCATCCATCCACTGTGTTATGGGCATTGAAAGAGCCATGATATGCATGCCTTCCTCAAACTGACGCGATAGTCCATCTGCTGCCTTGTTTTCTTGACCGGATCTATATGTGATTTCAAAATCATACCCCAATAGCTTGGTGAGCCATTTGTGTTGCATTGGGGTGGTGATTCTTTGCTCCAACATATATTTTAGGCTAAAATGATCTGTTTTGATTTTGAAGTGACGGCCAAGGAGGTAATGTCTCCATTTTTGCACTGAAAAGACCACTGCTAGCATTTCTTTTTCATAGTTGGATAGGCCTAAGGTTCTTGGAGACAAGGCCTTGCTAAAGAATGCGATGGGCCTCCCTTCTTGCATGAGTACTACATCTAATCCCGTGCCGGATGCATCACATTCAATCACAAAGGTTTTATCAAGTTGGGCATTGCAAGGACGGGGGCGGTGCTCATGGCTAGCTTGAGTTGGTTGAAGGCTTTGTCAGCTTCCGGGGTCCACTTGAAGTTGTCCTTTTTGAGCAGGGCTGTGAGCGGTTGACTAATCTTGCCGTAGTCACGTACAAACCGGCCATAGTAGCCCGTTAGCCCCAAGAACCCACGTAGGGCTTTGACCGTGGTGGGCTTAGGCCATTGTGACATACTTGAAACCTTAGCCGGGTCCGTGGACACCCCATGACGTGAGATAATATGGCCAAGGTATTCTAACTCTTGGCGTCCAAACAGGCATTTAGAACGCTTTACTCGGAGCTGATTTGCTTGTAACAAGCCCATAGTAATTTCCAAATGATGAAGATGGTCTTCCCAACTGTGACTATACACCAAAATATCATCAAAAAACACAAGCACAAATTTGCAAAGTTGGTTTTTGAATACCTCGTTCATTAGACTTTGGAATGTGGAAGGAGCGTTGGTTAATCCAAACGACATGACCAATAACTCATAGTGGCCTTCGTGAGTCCTGAATGCAATTTTGTGTACATCCTCAGGGTGCACCCTTATTTGGTGGCAACCAGCCCTAAGATCCAGCTTCAAGAAATATTGTGCGCCATCAAGTTCATCCAAGAGTTCGTCGATGACGGGTATGGGAAATTTGTCTTTAATCGTTTCCCGATTTAGTGCTCGATAATCCACACACATGCGCCACGTGTTGTCTTTCTTCTTTACCAATAAGACCGGTGATGAGAATGGGCTTACACTGGTTTGGATACTGCCTGCCGCTGACAACTCCCTTACGATCTTTTCTATTTCATTTTTTTGAATGTAGGGATAGCGGTATGGCCGAACGTTGGTAGGAGAGCTACCCGCTTTCAAGGGTATGCGGTGATCTTGAGGTCTGCTCGGAGGTAGCCCATGTGGTTCTGCAAAAACCGAATCATACCTGTCCAAAAGTGTCTTCAGATCGGGCTCCAAACACCATTCGTCACTGCTGTTCGGTGGATTGGCTGTGTAGGAGCCCCCATCTGGGGTCTGGGCCTAGGCAGAATTGAGGTAGACCCCTGTTTCAGCACTTGTTCTGGGCCAATGGGTGTGTTTGGTTGCTTTCTGGGCTGTCACAGCAGCCTGGGCCGCTTCAAGTTGGTCCAAACACGTCCTGGAGCTACCCAGGTTTGTGTCATGGGCCTGCCTGGCCTGTGGGTTGTGCGTGGTGGTAAGCTGGACTATTACAGCAGCTTGGGCCGTAGTAGATTGGCTCATGAGCGTGCTGAGGCTTATGGCCTGAGCCGCTTGGCCCTGTTCCACCTGTGGGCACGTCTGTATTAGAAATAATTGGGCTATAGCAGCCTGGTTTGATCTTCTCAAGGTCCGGTTCATCTGTTCTACGCCAATCAACTTGTTGGGTCCGGTAGTCGCGCCTCTTAGTACATGTCGCTTCCCATTTGTTGTGAACTCCATACGGAGATTTCGGAAGTCCCAAATGATGGGTCCGAGGTTTGCGAACTCCAAGTACCATGTCACATCCTCCCAATGGAAGTAGACGCAAGTCCGTTTCAAATGTTGTTCCGTGCATGACCCACTGGAGTTGTCGACACACCGCCGTGCTTGTTATTTTGGTGTCGTCGACTACTGCTACCGAGAGAGGGTTGGTTTGATGAATAGTACAGCCCGTTCTTTTTGCAACTGTTGGATCAAGGAAGTTGTGTGTACTACCGAAGTCGATAAGAATGGTTACCGCCTTACGCTTAATGTATCCTTGCACCCTCATGGTGTGATAAGCATTTGATCCGGCTAGTGCATGGACTGAGATAACTGGTTCTTCATTGGGTGTGATTTCTTCTTCCGGTTCATCCTCTTCCGCCCACTCTTCCTCTCCTTCAAGTAAAAATAATTGCCTCCTTTTGCAACGATCTCCCATTACATACTTCTCATCACAGTAGTAGCATAGTCCTTTGGCACGCCGCTCATCCATTTGTGCTTGAGATATTCTCCTGATAGGTGGTATGGTGGTGTTTGTGGCCGGTTTGGAGCTAAAAGCATGTGGCTTGGGTGGTGCTCTTACTTTCCGAACCATTGCTTCCATCGTCTCTTCTTGTAACTGGGCTAGCCTGATTGCTTGAGATAAGGTGGTGGGTTGGAACATCATAACACCATTCCGTATTTCTGCTTGTAGGCCGCTGGTAAAGCAACTTACGAAAAATTCTTCTGATAATCCTGTTGTTCGACTCATTAAAGCTTCAAATTGGTCATAGTATATATGCACAGAACTTACTTGTTTGAGTTTAGTGAGTTGGCCCACTGCATCCTCGTAATGGTCTGGACCAAAACGTGCAGAGATGTCTTTGGTGAAGATCTTCCAGGTGATAAGAGTTTTTGAAACTTCATAACTTTGGAACCACTCCAAAGCCTTACCATCCAAGTGGATAGATGCGAGATACACCATGTCTTCCTCTCTTGTGCTATTGAAGTTGAAAAACCGGTTACATCGGTAAATCCAACCTTTCGTGTTGTCACCTTCGAAACGGGGAAAATCAATCTTGGCATATTTGGTGTGAACAACATCCCTACTCAAGTGGTTTCGTGGCCTAGCAAAACAAGAAGCTTCGCCTCGATCTCCTTCAGTCAAGTGGTTTGCGAGTTGGTCGTATTTGAGGTTCATTGCCGCCATCAATTGTGACAACTCCCTCATAGCTGTAGCTTGTTTATCTGAATTTTCTTTCAGCTGTTTGATGGTGTCGTCCATGCGCTTAGTATCTTGTGATCTAGTTCCGTCTGCCATTGCTATCAACTGTCACAGGGTAGGATGGTTGCTCTGATACCAATTGATAAGAACACAAAGAAGATTGACTAAACCAGTCCCTCTTCTAGGGGTCTTACAATAAACAGAAATACTCAAATTCTCGATACCTCTCCCTTCCCTACGGCTGCCTTATAAAGGCTAACAAGATAATCACCTCCCTATATCTAAGCTAACAATTCCTTCAATAAAGTAGAACTCCTACTATTAATAATACTTCCTATATTAAAGCTTGACAGCTTTATTCTTCCCTTCTTCCAAATCTGACCGTTGCTCTTCTTGTATGGTAATGTTGCTACCTTGCCTGGTAAATTGCCTCCTTAATCCAAGCCTAGCCGTTACTACCCTGCATGGTAATAGTGCCCCCTTTGCATGGGAATGTGCTGTTAGTTTCCTTGCATGGAAATAGTGTCGTATCAGTCTCATTGGAATGAGATGAGAAAATATGAGTTAAAAAAAGAGGACTTAACGGCCAGTGCAAGAACAGCATCAAACAACGATTGACTGTGCAGCAGACATGAATGAAGCGCATGAAAAACTGCAAACTGATCAATACGGGCCGTGTTTCCATGACAACAAGAAACATTCTTTTTGCCCAATACTCTTATTCCTACTTGCGGATTCTCTCCATCTAGCAACGACAACCCTAATTAAGACCCTTTCTTTTGGGTGATGGTTCGATTCTTTTTAGCTTTCGCCATTCGATTCTTCTTAACTCTTGGTTTTCGGCTGCGAGTGCAGCAAGCCGTTGGTTTAGGGCTACTATGGTGGAGAGCAGAAGAAGAGGAAACAGATTTTGAATAACTTTCGCAAAAGAGAAGAAAGACAAAGATGGAAAAAGTGAACAACAGAAATCAGAAGAACCCAAGAAAAGAATAAAAAGGGGGAATAAATGCACTGACCTTAAGTTCTCCGTATCGCTGACTCCTCGAAAGATGACGAGCTCCTACGTAGAGACGGGAAGATTAATCGTTTGAAGAATCTTGTTGCGGCGGGAGGTAAAGCAGAAAACTTCGAATCACATTAGTGAAATTTGTTAGTTTCTATTTATTTGTTGTTTGTTTTTTTGTTTTTTTTTCCTTGTTTTTTCCCCAATTAAAACTTTCTTTTTCTTTTTATTTTGTTTTTCTCCTTTTTTTTTAATTAAGTATAACTTTACTAGATATGTTGATCTCTGATGTTGCCCCCTAGGAGGGATGAAACGATGCAGCAAACCATTGGATACTGCCAAGTGTAACATTCAACAATAACTGCTTACTTAAATGTTAAATGTCATTGAGGTGACACTTGACATTGAAAAATGTGAAAGAGCAACTATCGACTGCTGTTAGATGCTACACATGGCAACATCCAACGGCGATAGACGATTTTAACCCCTCATAGGAAGCCTCCTTTTTCCCAATTTAAATTAACTTGTCCCCTTTTTTTTCTACTTTTGTTTCTTATTTTGTCATCCATTGTGATTTAATCTTTTATTAAAATTAAAGCACAACTTTTATTTTTACCTATCTTTCTCTGTATTTTTCTATTTTCACTTCTTTTTTTGCCTTCTTTTTTATTTTCCGCATCATAGAAAATTTTTTATTTTGATTGTTTTCCTTCTTTTAAGCTTTTATTTCCTTGTTTTATTCTTTAATCTTTATCTTGAGGAATTCTTATATAGCAAACACTTTGTGAATCATTCTATAATTTTTCTTTACAAATTTTCCAATTATTAAAAAGCCTTATATTTCTAATTTTTCAGATTTTAGCAACCAAAATTAACTGATTATATCATTTTTTGAGAGAACAAGATTGACGGACAAGATTCTTGTTGCCAATCCCAATGTGGTGGAATCAAAATTTGTATTTTTACGACTTTTATGTTGCATTTCTATATGTCTAAGTATGGGAAACTTATTTTACATCTATTATTATTATAAAGCCAACCATATGTTCTTGCGCTGACATGTGATACCTAAATTGCCCTATACATTTTATCATATTCACTTTCATTTCCCCTTAACTAACTTACACTAATAACTATCTGTAACATTTGATAGCTAACATTTTATTATATTTACTTTCATCTCCCCTTAATTAACTTCATATTATCCAAAATGTCATTTACTTGTAATTCTATCTACTCCAAATTAATTGCATCCACTTATTTAATTCTTTTGCTACATTTACGCACGTGCATTTCCCCTAGTTTTAATTTAATAAATGGTTGGTCTATCTCTAATTTTTTCAAACAATAGTGGGCTACCCAACTGGGCAATAAACCTGCAGGTAGAATGGTTCGCATAGACTACGTTCAAAACCATGAAATGATTTAAATGTGCAGCAAAAGTGAATCCTTTCATTTGATAATGATCATAGTAATGAGTGTTGCTAGCATTTGTTTAATGGGTGCCAAAAACAAAAAAAACAAAAAAAAAAAAATTTATGAGATCTGATCATGGTCATCAGATTTTTGCACTATATGCTTGTCTTGACCGACAAACAAGCTTTAGGATAATCTGTGGAATTAGAAACACAGGATCAGAAGAAGCCCAGATATTCCATCAATAAATTGTATTTCTCATTACAGAGAACTTATGAGAGTTTCATCATATGAATAAATGATCAGATGGTTCACTAGCTGGCATGGAATTTGCAGGTTTATGTTTTTCTCTCTTCACCCGCATAAAGTGCTTTGACCTCCTCAACATCATCATAACTTCCAAGGAATATTGGGGAGCGCTCATGTATCCTCTTTGGAACCAAGTCGAGTGCCTGCAGAGAGTAATCTAATCCGTTCAAAATCCAAAGTACACACAGCTTTAAAAACTGAATCAGAATGTGGTTCCAATTTCAAATGCAGGAATTTTACCCAGGGAACTGGCTCGAACATTACCACCTTAAAGATGTAGGGACTCAATGGAGATTCAGCTGGCATCTTATTTATACTTGATTTTTTTGATCCATTATCGGTCAATAACTAAATTTAGTAGGGAAGATTGGAGTTCAATGGGAAATCAGGTTCTTTGAAATGTCTATTATTTATTGAAAAAAAAAGGGTTCTATCTTAACGTATTATTAGAAAATAGCTTTTGATCACAGAACCAAGGAGGTTTGCAGTATTGAACATAATTGATGGAACAAAGTAGTGACAGGGCAAAGCAAAATAATCAGAATTTATAAAGATAAACTATTCCATACCCGTTCCTTGCCAGTAAAAGCTTGACCCCCTGCTTGCTCCATTAAGAATGACATTGGAAAGACTTCATAGAGAACACTGTTTCATGCAAAGTAATATGAAACCCCAGTTAAATATTTCATATGCCAAAATGGGCTGTTGGCAATTTTGCAACTACATTATGTCATAGCTGACTTGTTATGGCCTACTAAAAGGAAAAGGATACAGTATCCAAACATCACTTACCGCAATTTGCCATTCGGACTCTTCTTATCACCAGGGTACATAAAGATGCCCCCATAAAGCAAAGTACGGTGAACATCAGCTACCATGCTGCATACCATTACAGTACTATTAGAAACAAAAGAAAATATAATGTCTTATTTTAAAGGTATAAAGTCAGTTTCCAAATAATACATCACAACTAGTATTAAAATACAAATAAATTAGCATACTATACTATGGTTAGAAGATAAGGATACAATGTTAATTTTACAATCCCTCTCTCCAAGTCAGCTTTCAGATAATCAAATTAAAAAGGAAAATCACAGATGCAGTGGCATTAGCATAACCAACTTCAAACCAGGATAAGAAGAAACTGAAGCTCAAGTTACAATAACAGGCCAGATGACTAATAACTAGTTACGTTTAAGGATACCTTTCTGATGAAGACAGGATCAAACAAGGGATTCCCCCGAAGAGAAGTTGCAGAGAATAATACTTTAAATCACTTTTAATCTTGAGATAAATAGTAAAATATAAAAAATGTTTATAAATCTGTGAGACAAATCATTGGGGAGCTACAATTTGAATGTGTCATTTCCTAATACATTAATTTCGATGATGTAATTATAAGCACTGCATTTTACAACAGATTCTTTCATCTTCTTCTTTTTTCCCTTCTCTTTTTTGGGTTACATGGAACCTACCCTAGGCAGAGCCTTTGGACCGCACCTTAAAGGAGTAAAACATGGATATATGAACCTACCTGCAAGGCCCATGTACCAATTAAGTCTGAGTACAACATCATGAGGAGGTTTGAACAATTGAACCCAAGACGTCTGAGTTTGCAGTTCGTCCAAAGCTCCCTGGCCACATAAAACAGAATCTTGGGATGCCATATTCAGGACACCAAAAATGACTGCCTATTTCAGTACTAGAAGTCTAGAAGCATTATTCAGCAGTTGCAGGATTTGCTGCCAAGGCATATTGATTTCAATCCAAGTTGGTTATGAGTTAAATGGCTAGTTTTCAATTGGGCCACTATTCCAAATTTGCTAAAGATTCTGCAAGCAGGTCGATGTCTAGAAATTGGTCTTGCACAGTTCATTTTTTTTAACCTTTTCCTCTATTTCTCTCTTGTTTATTAGCAATCATTTATGACATTCAGTTGAGCAAGAGAAACCATAAAGTTGAGGCAAACAGATAAAATTTTAAAGCCTCGAAGTTGACCCATCTGATTCTCACTTTGCCATTATGTGAAGAGTAGCAGACAGCATAATAAACCATGAAGAGTAAGTGCAGGTTTAGTTCAGCCGAAGAAAACTTAATCTATGTACATATGAATTCAACATTAACGTACCTTAGAAGAATTATCAGGTGAATGAAATATTAAGCTTTGTTATTGCAGAGACTAATGTAGAGTGGATTATGGTATCATACTTTCTTTATGATTACTACCAGAATCCAGCTTCTTTCGTCAAACAGAGAGGTTTTCATTCAAAAATGATGCCTGCAAGGTACATAAAAGTAATAAAAATTGAGTGTTCAACATACCTTCCAATGTATCTAAGGGATTTTGGCGAAGAACCATCTTTAGGAAACTTGCACTGCTCCACATACCTAAATGTCACAATCTGTCAGAAAACACTGAAATATAAGACATAACTAAATGTTAAAATTGCTATTTAACTATGCATACTTTGCTGTTGGCTCATCCCAGTTCTTGGCATTTCCTTCATTTACTGAGTAGATCTTTCCTTTCTTTGGGATCTATGAGGAAAAGCATTGCAAGAAATAAATGATTTATTTGACAAACAAAATAATAAACACAGACATAAAACTTGGAGCTTTTGATCACCTAAGCAATAATAGAGACATCCTTCATCTCAGGAAATGATGGATATTGAGGGTATTGTTCTTGAAGAATTTGAACATTGATAATAGAGCATTTGATAAGTTAAAAATAACGTCTTATGTGAATAAATTCAACAATCAAGACCCACACATACCTTAATGTTTGGGTGGGTTAGTATGAACTCTCCAAGAGATGGGTCAAGAGTGAAACCATTGACACCACTTCCAGTGCTTAGCACAAGCTGCAATATGAAAATATTATTATTATTATTATTAGTATTGTTGTTGTTGTTGTTGTTTGGTGCAAGAGATGACTGTAAAGGCAAAACTTTCAAGCATAAAAGCTCATGAAAAACTGGTTACATCAATAAAATAAGACGAACTCCGTTGCATTTTCCATCAAACTAAGTGAAAATCATAACAGATTAATAGGATCAAGTAGGTTAATCTTATTGAAATGGCTCAAGTTGCATTAAGAAAAAAAAATTTATCAAACAAAATAAAATATCTAAACCACAAAGGAAGATTATAAATTGTACCGTGCAGGAGCTTCCATACATGCAATAACCAGCTGCTAACATCTTCTTCCCAGGTAGCAGCACATCATTCAGTGTTGGGTTTTCCTTATGTTCTACCATATAAATTCCAAATATCTATATGCAAAAGTAGACATCCTCTATATCACTCCAAATATCAAGTAAATGTTGAAACTCAAACTCTATTTAAGTATGCCGATACGCAGAAGAAAAAAAATTGAATGAAAATAATATTATTGAGTGGCAAACTTTGGGATTTGGGTCTTACAGTTCCAATTGAAACACCGCAATCAATGTTAGAGGATCCATCCAATGGGTCAAAAACAACACAATACCTGCACTATTGGTTAGATACAAAAATGGATATGTTAACATCATTCCAGGTATTAGAATTCAAAGGACCTATCAAACAACAGAGATCATCTGCACGCACTTTCCACGCTGCGATGGCTCCACAAATGTTGCCTCTTCATCCTCTTCTGAGACAAGGATACACTGGAATAGATGATACATACAGTTAGAAAATATTGTGGAATTATCCAGTCTGATACAAATTATAAAATTTCAACGGACATACTGTTCTTCCACTGCTTATCAGAGCGTTGATGAAAACTTCATTTGAAAGTATATCCAATTTCTTCTGCTCTTCACCCTGAGGTTAAAGAGGCAAATTGTTCAATATAACATTTCAAAAACAAATAATGTGGCAGAAGAAATGGGCATATCATAAAAAATCAACAATGAAGAAAAAAACCCTAGAGCTTGCCTGAACATTGGTCTCTCCTGCGAGTCCAAGGAGCTTTGCAAGACCAGCCTGCATAAGTAGACATTCAGAGGCCAAATTACCTAAAAGGGTGAACAAAAGTTTCAATAGCATGATCTTTGTGCACAAAGGAAAGGGAATGGTTATTATCAAAAGTAAGAAATTCTTTTTAATCCCTTTTTTTCAAATATATTTTGGTTCTCTGCCATTAGAGCAAAGAGGAGAAAAAAAACACAAGAAACCCCATTTATGGCAAAAATTATCCTTTGTTTGCATGTCCTTACAAATTCGAAAATAAGGCATTCGATATTGAGCAATGAGCACTGTATGACATTGTCAATGAAGACCAGCAGAGGATTTCATATTTTCCAACGGAAACAGATCCCCTCTTCTGCAACTTTACACAACTCAAGATAGAGAAGCAATGTTTATAACTCAATTGATGGCTGCCAATTTCCTTAACTCCTTAACACATAAATCAATATTTAAACAATCAAAACGATAGTAAGAAGCTAGAATTCAATTCAACATAGAAAATATAATACCAAAAAAGAAAGAAAAAATTTTTTTTTAAAATTTATGAACTAACGATTGAATACCTTGTTAACAGCACTGCAGACGAACTTGCAACCAAGAACAATGTGACTGAGCAAGATACTAAAATCTCCACGCGACTCCGGATGCTTCGATTGCTCGTTAAGAACATGACGAGTGATCGTCTTCAGATCCGTCCTGTGAGCGTCAGCTGCGTGATCCATGGTGAATCAAAATACCCAAAAATTCCTTCTCGATCTCACTCGGATAACAAATGGAGAAGGGTCGATAGGAGCTAGGGTTGGGGTTTTGAAGGAACAAGGAATCAGTTCCTCTCCTCGAGGAGATCAGACCCGAACAATCTGGGACTACAAATTGAGTGATACAGGTCAATATATCATTAGGGTCAGTACAGAGATTATTAGCGATGGATAGGGCTATCTTATGTCAATGGAACTATCGGCTGACACGTGTTGGCTCCGCCGTGACGGAGCTTCTCGTGGTTGTCACTGGAGATAACGCCCTTCGTCTTCGACCCAATCCTCTCCTCTGCTACGACGGTTATGGTTTTTTGTCCTCTGAGTCGAAGCCGACGGAATGGCTCATTTCGAGGGAAATTGTTCTTTATAACCCGTTTTCCAGTAAAATTCCAAACTTTGCTGCCTGCAAGGACACGAGTTCGTTTCTGATTGGGTTCTCAGTGGGTCCCATGAAAACCCCCACTTGCAGTATTTTATCCAAACGAGAAAATAACTTTCTTTTTGAAATGCGAGCGCTTGCTTTCCTCGGCCGGCGGTTCGTAAAGGGCCGAAAGCCGAAAGCACGGCAACGTCGTACCATCGAATATTCGGAAGATATGTAGCTTTGACCATCTGATTTGTAGACTTCCTCGGGTGTTAGTTGCCTGGAACGTCCACGAACATTATTTACCGCAACGACCCTCGGATCTAAAATGAAATTAATTTTAGGGAAAATTAATTTTTAGTGGTGCTTTATCAAAATATTTAAGATTTAGTCAACACAAAGTTTTAAGTTTTTATTGCACCTTTATTAACATAATTAATTTTTAGTACCATTTCTTTATTACAAATCAATTATTCTAAGAATACCCTTACATCACTCATCCAAATGGCTTGTACAAGTCACTCATTTAAGGTACAAGTCATTTTATTGTTTGTACAAGTCTCGGAAGTAAATTGTATAAGGGTATTTTTGGAAGAATTTACTTGTGACAGTGAAATGGTATTAAAAATTAATTATTTTGATAAAAGTGCAATAAAAGTTAAAATTCAAAACTTTGTTGACTAAATCTTAAATATTTTAATAAAGCATCACTAAAAATTACTTTTCTCTTAATTATATGTACCCTCCCTTTCGTGTTTAAATTATATTAAATGTTTTTTTGGCATATTTGTTGTAGGCGTGAGATGCTGTCATATAAAGTATTTCATGACCAATATACATTGTTCTAAATGTTTCATGTGGGATCCACTTGAAAATACACTAACCTTGAGATGCTGTCATGTCCAAAGTAGCCCACCAACGATTTTATCCCCTTCAAGATATGCCTGGGATGAAATCATCTACAATTTATTGTTGAATTGCAACCTACTTATGGGGCGTCCCACTATTAGTGTTGTTCATTTTTAAAATGCTTTATGTGGGGCCCACTTAAAAAACACTAACTATGGGATGCTTAACGTAAAAGCATCCCACCCTAATAGGAGGATGACGATTTCATCCGTCGTGAAGAGCATAAAGCTAACGTGTGCATGTGCCCCAATGTTGGTACATCATATGTCACCTGAAATGGATCCAACTTATTGCACTCATCTCTAAATCAATCCCTATATGCTAAACTCTTAACTGCAGCTCCTGATATTGATTCAATATTTTGTCAGCTTTGGTTAAATGTGTTATGAACATGTTTTTCCTTATTGGAAGTTCAAAAAATTGATATTTGTCATCAACCATGATCAGTACTAAGTTGTACCAATAGGTACTAGCTAGTTCCAAGTTGGTATTATCAATGCTAGCAAGGTACATGTGCAGTACGGCACGTCATGGGATGGAACAATTACATAACTAATTATTGAGTTTCAAAAAGATTGAGGCATTTTTTACCGTTGTACCCTTTTATCTCAATATATCTTTAAGATGGTGTGTATGGCCTATTATAGAAAGTCTTGCATTTTACTTTGCATAAATCCCAATGGAGCGCTTCACATTATATATAATATAGATATAGATATAGATATAGATATAAATCAATCTAGTTTTAACACCTGTGTAAGTGTTGGTCGTCAAATTTACCGTTTGTCGTTGAAGACATTGATTAAATCGATGATCAAACTAATCATAGCAATAGTAGTTGATTGATTGATTGATTGTGCTCGTGCGTAAGGGTTTGTTGGTGTTTGCTTAAATTTGGTGGATCCTTTTGCCTCGTTTACTCAACCAATTCCCATATTCCAACTTGTTTTAGTATCTTCATGAACTTTTACTTCGTTACGATTCATGGATTGCGGCAAAGTAGAAGAATTGACTCTACTAGTAGTTGGATTTCTCTTACCAACACAATCGAGTTGTGCTTCTACTCCATTTAATTGTATTGAACGATTGAAGGTGTATACAAGTTTTTTAGAAATACGGCCTTGATGGATGACTAACTGTAATTCATCTATCAATCTCACAACTACTCGTGATTCAAACTTTGCTAGATCATTATGTGAGAAGAATGATAAAATTCTGTAGATAATCATGGGTAATGCGATTCCCTTCTTTGCCATTCTAATACCATTGGAACAAGACCCAATGGGAGTAACTGTTTTATCCTTTGTTATGCTCATATTGTTGAAATATCATATCTGGGCCGTCTTAAATACGTAATTGCTCCTTCACCTATCAACTTATGCTTTTAGGTACAACAGTTGTTTAACATTGTATCAAAGCGAGAGCTTAAATACATAGTTGCGCCTTCACCTATCAGCTTAAGCTCTTAGGTGCAACAATCGTTTAACATCTGGTGGACCGGTGGTCTTATTTGTTTAAGGAGTAGCCTAATCCCATCACCTTGAATTTGTTGACGAGTCAAGGCTTGCATCAGCATCCCAAGCATTTCTTATGGCTCTTGCATGATTTATTGGGTTTGTTAAAAAACATTTAGAAAGGGAAGGGGGAAGAAATGGTCATTTTATACTCCAAAAGAAATAAACCTTAAATCCACAAGGGATGCTAGAATTAAAAGAGAACAAGAAAGAAAATTCAAATTTTAGACCACGACATAAGGAATTGTGCTAGGAATTGAAGTCAGGAATTGGAGTTGGGCTATAGAATTATATATTTTATGTTTGGTGGAACATAAAGAATTGGAATTAAGAATCTCTATCCAATTCTTTAGAATTGGGTTTTAAGCTTACAGTAAGAAATTGCAATTCTTTACACCTTATCCCTTTTTTGTTGTTGTAATTCCATGTCTATGAATCAGGGGAAGTCCATAATAACTTCCTATGAGATCAAGCAACCTACCGTCAACCACCACATTATTACTACTTCCACCATTGCCACCACCACTAACACAACAGGCATCACCACTACTACTAGCTACCACGACATCACCCATGCCACTACTAATACCACCACCATCATACCACTAACACCACCACTACCATGATATCACCACCGCTGTCATTACCACCACTAGCGATACAACTTGGATCGGGCAAACCCAAAACTGAGTTGGGTTCTATATTTGGTTCTAAATTCTCTAAACCAAATTAGTTTGATTCAGTTTTTGGTTGAATCATTGTTTAACCAAATTGAATTGAAATCCTAATCGTAATCATAACGTGTTCAATTGAATTGAGTCGAACCAAAATCCGAACCATATTTATAATATTTCTAAACCAAACTGAACTATATATAGTATATATAATATATATAATTTTATATGTAAATACCAAATAATTGCTACTGCCACCACAGCCGCCACAGCCACTAGCATTCTCATCACCATCACAAACTGCCTCTTATTTTATTCAATATCAGATACAAATTTCTTTGTGCGAAATTGCGAATCAAACGTTGGAATTGGAATTATTATGAAATCAAATATTTAGAATATTAATGCCCTATTACAACCAAGAAAAAGAATTTTAATTCAAGGAATCGGAATTTAGAGAATGTTTGTTGCCTAATTAAACACAGCCTAATCCCTTTTTAATTTCTACACCATTTATATAGACTTCATAAAACCCCAGAACAAGGTAATTTTAGCATGCACGCAAATCAAACTATCTCTAAAATAATTAAAAGCCAAATACAATCAAATAAAGTTCAAAGTATCGTTACAACTCAAGTAAGTACTCATGAGACCTAGTACCAATTGTCTTTCATTGTCCTTTACACAAATCAGAAACTAATTAAAAGTAAATTAATAAAATGATATTAATTATATATATATATATATAATAAAATATAATTTTACTCATTAGACTAGATATCTCTATCTCTACTATATATAAAGCAAAGCGCCCCTTGGGAAGCGTGCTGAGCAAAATGTTCATCTTTCCACAAATAGCCCTTATATATCCACTGCCAATACTTACTAATAAAAGGGTAAAATGGTAAAAAAAAGTCCAAAATCTCTCAAAACCTAACAAACCGTTTTAAAACTGCTCCCTCCCTTTTTTACATGTGTACAGTATTGCACATGGGCCCTACTAGTGTTGTATGGTACAGATTGTTGGACGATAAAAAATCAACATGTTTAGAGGATAAGTATTATTGAAATAATGATACTAAGATGGGTTTATGGCAAAACTAAGAAAGACAAAATAAAAATGAAAACATTCGAATAACATACCTTAGAGACAAAATGGGCGAGAATAGGTTAAGGTGGTTTGGACATATAAAGTGAGACCTAGTGACGCCGAAAATATGTTTATGTATTTATGAATCATTACGTATTTTGCAAGTAAGATTTTATATTGTCCCTTTCTATAAGATTCCTCGCAAGTAATCAAGTAGAAAAATAAAAAAATAAAAAAGGGGAAAAAATGTGGGTTGCAAGTTTGCTCCTTTATATATCCCGTTTCTTGCGCTTACCGTTGTACGGACGTATACAGTTACGTTTTACGGACCGAAAAGTTTCCCTATTTGTTGTTCAAAAACTATATTATTGGGTTTTCTTCTTTTTGAATTTTAGGGTTTTGATATTCATCTTCCCTTATCGAATTTTTAGGGTTTTGATATTCATTTTATCTTTTCTGTTAGATCCGTCGTTTCGCGATCCGACAGGACATTTGAGGTCTGTTCGATCCGTGCGATTTCGGTGATTTATCTGTGATTCTCGATACATTCGACGGTTTAATGCAAGTTTTGTTTCAGAGTCCTCAATTGGATCCTTTAGAGTTCGTTTGCCGATCTCATAGATAAGTAAATTTCAATGGCGGATCAAGACGAAGAGGACTTGCGGATGGCGCTGCGTATGAGTCTGCAGAACTCTCCGCCGGTGCCCAAGAGGAGCAAACCTAGGGAAAACGTTGGTGGTCCGAATCCTGAGGAGTCACCTGAGGCGAAGAATAGGAAATTGCAGCGTGAGCTTATGGCGGCAGCGGCGGAGAAGAGGATGTTGATGGCGAAGAAAGTTGCGGCTGCAAAACAGGAGAATAGTGTTGCCGTTGTTGTGACAGAGAACAGCGTGCCTATTTCCATAGAAGAAAAAATGGTTCCTATTGGGCCCGTCATTGAAAATTCCGAGACTCTGTTTAAAGAAGAGGAGGGGAAAGATGTTAATCTTGGCGAAGAGCTATCGCCTGCTGACGCGGACCAGCTGTTTTCAATGGTGTTTGGAAATGGCGTTTCGAGGGATATTCTTTCACAATGGAGTAATCAGGGTATTAGGTATGAATTATGATCATGCTTTTTGAGTTACCGATCTTGCCTAGGAGTATGTTACATTGATTTTTTTTTTCTTCCCTTAAATTTTCTCAAACTACATGTTTTATCAGGACTAACTTCTTTATTGAGACATTACATTATGATAGGTTGCCAATTGGGTAAAAAGATATGCACATAGAAATTGAACGAAATAATTATTGAAAAAGTTTTAGCCATTTCATCTGAAATTTAGAATTTCCAATCTTGGATGTATTTTTCCGAAGTTATTATTTTTCTAGTTGATTATGTGCTATAAAGTGTAAGAACATCCTGCTAGCACCATTGTATCTAATCAGTTATTGCTTGTATTTTTGGCATGAATATGATCTATAACCTTAACACAAAGGGAATCATTATAGTTTCACCATTTCTAGACCTTGATATCTGTAAGTTTTACCTGAAGAAAATGATTCAGTAAATAATTTTGCATGTTTGTTATTAATTAGTCTTTGGACTTGGTAATATCTAGATTTATGCACGAGCATCTCTGAAACTGGTCCTTCTTCATTTTTCTGGATCAGTTTCTCCCCAGCTCCTATCACTGAATTCGCTCCTTTAAGCTTGTGACACTCAAGGTTATAAATTATAAATCTGCAGTTGAATAATAGGTACATGTCAAAACACAAGATGAATCAAGTTAAGTACTAGTTTTGCACTTTGTGAAGTATGATTACTATCTTCTTTCCTTTTTTTTTTTCTTTCACTATCATGGTGGGATCCTTCTCATTCTTGATACTTTGATATCTCCCCCACCCTCTCTCTCTCTCTCTCTCTCTCTCTACACGTGTGTGTTTCTAAAACCTTAAGTTTTTTCTTTTCTTAATGATTGGGTGATGGTTACTTGTAACTCCGCCAATGTTTTTTAATATTGATATATCTTATGGGCATTGCCGGTCCCAAGCCCGGATAAAGGAGGAGGGTTACATTAAATTAGCAATCAAAACAAAACTTTTGCTAAATAGTCTATGACATAAATCTTGAATCTTCTTAACTCGTTGTGGTGAGGCATTTTTATTGTTGCACTGAATGATAGATAATTGTGGCTTTTATGTTTATTCCCTTTATTAGCTAATTTTATGTAAAATTTACATATAGGTTTAGCTCTGATCCAGAAACATCGATGGGCCTTGTGCAACATGAAGGGGGGCCATGCGGTGTCTTGGCAACCATACAGGTAAATAACAAATTTTTACTTTTTGTGTACTTTAGCCCTTACCTTATATCTGAATATTTGTAATACAAATTAATAAATTAGTTCTTACTTCAGCATTTGAATCTAGAGTATATGTCATTTGGAACACCTGGTTCGTATTAAGGTTGTTAATTTTTAACTTTTTGATACCTATTTATTTTTGAATGTACCAACTTTTTTCTTTTTCTTCTTCCTTCCTTCCTTTTATATATGGCATTTACTTTCGTACAAGAAGAAAATGGCCAGCTCGGAATAGAACCACATTTCCTTCTATTTGGCTTTAGTCAGCTGCACATTCATAGGCTCTTAGTTGTTTGAGTTGACCAGCAGGCACTAGCTGATAATGCTCAATCATGGAGCACTTGTCTTATCGCAACCACTTTGGGAGAATGAACCTCAAAACGATCATGCTGAGGTGTGGATGGATCTTGCAAGATATTGGCCTAATGGGTACTTATCAGACTCAAGCACTAGGAGGAGCTTTCTTACTCAACTCTTGAAAGGGGGTGTCTCCGGTTTATTATAACGTCAAATGAGAAGAGAAGTGAAAGGAGCCAAATGAGTCAGTTTCCTCGACCAAAGAAGTCTTTGAACACCTCCTTATAAGCAGCTAAATTTGCGTTCTAAGCGCTTAAATCGGGCTTGTATAATGTTTTATTCTTTCATTGCTTAGTCTAACAAGCCAAGCCGAAGCTAGTGAGCTGGTATCATCCAACAAAAGAATATAGTGAGTGTTGCTAAGATGTGAATGTGGAGATAGATCTGTGGGTATTTTAGGAAAGATAAGGCAAGGAATGATTTTATCTGAGAGCGTTAAGGTGTTGTTTGAATAGGCGATAAGATAAATAAAAATAAGGTTGTTTTTTAGATATTTAAAGCAAAGATCTGGGTAATCAGATGTGTGAAGGTGTGAGACAATGTTTTAAGAGAGGAAGACCAAAAAGAACATTGATGGAGTGAGTTGTGTGTGTGGTTCTAGCAAATTGCGATGGAGAAACAGGATTTGTACTGTTGATGCCTACTAGTTGGGATATAAAGTGTTCTGTTAATTGTTAATTAGGCAAAATAATAACTTATTCAATAAAGATAAAACACACAGGCATTGTCAACATATACTATGTGTCCACATAAAGCCGAATACAACATTAGCTACATAGAATATCCCAACCATGATCTGCCAGAGGAAAGTTCAATAAAATGCCACTCCTTGAAATTCTATTGAAATGGAACACCGATGGAATAAATATCCTAATACACCTTTCTAAATCTGAACTGTTTTCAGGAACTTATCTTCAATATTCTAGGATTCCTTTAGGTCCAGATTCACTGCTTAATTGCGAAAGAAATGATTCCCCACAGCCTTTTAGTTTTTACTTTAAAACTTCACATAGCATCAACAATGCAACATGGAAGATTGTCTTGGTTCCTTAATCTGTCCCAATAGACAATCTAGTAGTCTGAACTGAAATCTTACAAGCAGCTGACTACCTTGCAATATAGAGAAGTGGTGATCTACTGATTCTGTGTTACTTTGGCACATGATGCATTTACTTTGAAGAGTCTATTTTCTTGATATTAGGTTGCATATCATTAGGATCTTCCTTGGTGCAGCTGTATATGTAAAAGATGCCACTGTGGGTGGGACCAGGGAAGGCCAAACCATGTGTGCAGCCTTGAAAAAGGGAAGCTTCTGGTTAGGGCCTGATAAAATGATGTCACTGAAAACCAGCTCTCTATACTTCAAGCCCAATATTTTTATCTCTCTTCTAATCGTCGTTAAAAGTATCAGATAAATTTCATTATTTGTGGGTTCTCCCTATCTCTTTTGATATGAATGAATTTCATTACTTATCAAAAAAAAAAGTATCAAATAACTCCTTTCAAACAGAATAGGAAATGAACTGGTTTTCCAATGATTCAACTCTACCATAGTACAGCCTTTCTCAAAATTTTTTTTTGATGAGTAATGAAGATTACGTTAGATCAAAAGGAGAAAGAAGGGCACCCCACAAGGAGTGGGATCACCCCAAAGTACATGATGAACCAAAAAACATAAAAACATACACTATGGGTTATCAACATATAACGAGCTACATCAAAAACCATCACCAAAAAGATAGACCACCAAACCACCCCACACTACATTTGGATCAAAGTCATCCAATTCCTGATGATATCCATAGATGAATATGAATCGAAATCCTTCTGCCCTGATGTCCAAAAAGCTGTCAACGAAATCACTTGGTCCACCACATAAGATCTTCGCACCATCTCAATTAGATACTCATAAAATGTCCCTGTTCTGTTGTTAGCAATACTATAGTAATGCCAGAGTTTTCCTTATCCTCATAGTGACTGTCTTTATTATTCATCTTTAAGGACAAAAACTTCTAAAATTATTCTTTCATATTAGAGAGGTTTTTAATAGAGGTGGAATGTTTTCCAGAGGTATTCACCATGAGAGCTTGAACCTTGATGTCCTGGTCATCATTGCATCTCATGTACTTGCTAAAACTGATAGTTCTCCAGAGGATTTTTTCTCCTTTCTGAATCTCCAAAGCCATTCTTGGAATGGTACTTTATTGAATAAAGTAAGTGGCCTCAAACTTAACCCTCCTCAATTCGTATGGGAAATAGACACTATCCAATTTGACAAAGTGATATTTCTGTTCTTTGTAGTGACACACTAGAGAAAATCTTTTGCTACTTAAAATGGAATTGGGAAAGGGATAAAATATGTTGACAGATTTGAAAGTTTACTTTAGAACCATTCGACACAGATTTTTTCCAAGTTGCAAGTATTTTTCAGCACTTTTAGCCAAAGGATCCCAACCAAGGTTGAGTTAAATGATGAACCTAGTGGCAGGCCTAAGTATGATTTTGGAAGATTTCATATTTTTTAATCCTAATTCACCATCATCTATTCTAAATTTACCACATCCTCAACTCTAATCCAAGTTTTTTCAATAGATCCATATTTAGACTTGAACGTGTTTGAAAAATTACTTGGCGATGACTCATATAGCAAATAATAATGTCATCTAGAATTGTAGTTGGGAAATGCTTGGAGCGTCATGACAGAGCATCATTACCAATCAAGGTTTCGGTTCTGCTTGGCGAAACCGCCAAGCTGCTGAAATTTCGCCAAAGCGGGGAAAATCATATTTTGGCAAAATTTAGCATGATGCTGGCGAAATGCTGTAAAACAACCAAAAAAATAAGTGATTTCGACTTAAAATGCTCAAATCTTGGGAAATTTAGCCCAATTTAGGTGGAATTTTATATAAAAAACTCTATTCTTTCCTATTTGGGCAAAAATTTTAAACATTTATTGCTTAAAATCACCCATTTACTTGGGGTAAATAAGTGATTTTACGAAATAAAATGTAAAAAATCTTTGCCTAAATAGAGAAAGAATAGAACTTTTTGTATGAAATTTTGTCCAAATTGGATTAAATTTCGCACGATTTAAGTATTTAAGTCGAAATCACCCATTTTTTAGGTGTTTCGCAGCATATTGCCGGTACGCTAGTGAAAACGAGAACATTTCGTTTTACCCCCTCATTTCGTGCCGCTAGGGGGGCGAGAAGCAAAATTTCACTGGTACCTCGTGAGGTGTTGCCAAAAGAGCAAACCATGTTACCAATTGAGAATCCTTCTATCTAATCATCTTCCGATACTCTTGGGGACATTTTGCTTATGGATTTAAGAACATTGTTGTAAAGGAAGGATGAGAAGGGATCTCCTCATATAAGGCCCCTAGCAATGTTGAATAAGTATGTAGACACACTATCAACTGGACAGAATTTTGCTGTAGAGATACATTGTGTTGGTTAATCTTGTCTATTTTGTCCCACGTGAAAATTTTATTAGCATATACTTCATGAAGCTTCATTTACATGGGCATATGTCTTTTCGATATCAATTTTACATATTACTCTTGGCCTGCTTTCTGCAAAGTCTAGAATGCAAACATTCATTATCCACCAACATGCTCTCAAGTGTTTTTTTACTACCAATAAATGCACTACCGAGTTTGACAGATGATTCTTGGAAACCCTACATTAAGTTAGCTAGTATCTTTGCTATAATATTGTGCATCCTTACTTTTTCAGATAGTCAAATCCTGCCCTTGTTGAATTTATGTCCATAGTCATCCATATGTTTTCCTTGGATACCTATGTCTTGGCCTCATTCTCTTTCCAGAGTAGGTGAGCTTGCTAGACTAAAGCTTTTTAGTGACTCTTTTTTTGTGGAATGGGTAGGGTGTTTTATATTGGAGGATGTGAATTATATTCTAGATCATTTGAGTTAACTTGGGATTTCTAGCCATCAAGCTGATATAGGATACAAAACATGACATATTGGAAATAATCTTGAGCTCATCCTTGATACCAAACTAGTTTGGTTGGCAACATGATTCTTATTTCTCTATCCAAAATTTTCAAAACCATTTCTTCCATCAGATTATAAGAATTAAAATCTATTGTGACTAATTCTATGATTTCTCTCTAGGTTCTTTTTAGACTTCGTCCCTCCGTTGGAGATCCTTGAATGAGTGCTTCCTCACAGTTTCTCATAGCAGTCCCCTCAAGGCTTCACTTTTGCATACACAAACTATCTTAGCCTATTTTTCTTTTTTTTTTATCTCCAATTTGGGCAAAGCATAAACTCTGTTTAATATTCTCATTCCTTATATTTGCACTCGCCTACTCATCCATGTCAGCATTCTCATCTTGGTAACGCTCATGTTACTACAACATTCCGACAGGTTTACAAGCTCTGTTTGTATTACAGTTTGGATGTTTCATGAGTTTGCCACCATTGGACTCCAAATATTCTGAGCAGGTAACTTGAATTCTCCAAAACTGAATAGCATAGTTTTTTCTTCATTTTTCCTTTTTTACCCTATAATTTGTTATAAACTTTTCTTGATTAACCTTTTTATTATTACAAAAAAGCAGGGAAAAAGAAAGGGCGAGGAGAGAAAGGAATACATAAATGAGTGTTATTAAAGGTACATGAGAAACTCAAGTGATCAGGCCCGCTGCGTAGGCTAGATTCAGGCCAGGTAGTAGCCTAGTTTGATTGAACATCGCTAGTTTATTCATATTAAATATTGGTTTTCTTGTTTTAAGTTTCAACTCAATGATTTAAAGTTAGGTGAAAGATATTTTGGGTTGCCTTACTAGGTTTAGAGATGTTTCCTTTTGCCATGTGAAGCGGTAATGCGATCAATAACCATGCATATGATACAAAACCTTAAGGAAAGGCCCTTTATATTCAATCCACATAAACCCCAATTAGTATGTATTTAATATATTTTGCCATGTTTAACAGCAGTTGAAAAGTCATTCAATGTTTTTTAGTTCTATAGAAGAAAGAAACTGGATTTATGGGATCCATCTTTGCCATGTGGGTTTAAACACTGGAAAGTGGGGTTCTAGTGTGAAATTTGTCTTACAAATTCTCTATTATGAAGTTCCATTAGACATCTAGCCTTTTAAGGTTAATATAACTTTTAACTTAATGATATCAATTTATTGGTAATTAATTTATGAATTTCAATTGTGAGCAAAGGAGTCCACATGTTGCGGTTTTTCTTTTTCCTTCTCATTTATGGTCATAGTGAGGAAGGCTTTTGGCTCTCAAGCTTCCAACTCCAGAGGATATAGTTATACTTTCTTTCCCTCTTGCTCTTACTTTCCTTGCCCCTTCTCTTCTGCAACTTCATCATTGCCCTTTTTTTTTAATATTTTTATAGAACTTTCACCCTCACCCTCACCCTCACCCTCACCCTCACCCTCACCCTCAACCTCTCTCTCTCTCTCCCCCTCTCGCTCACTCTATCTATTCTCTTTGACAATGAGTTGATGTCAGTCTAAAACCTAAAGATTTTTAATTTTATAGTCACATATCCTACTTTATTCATTCTCTGCTCTTCAGCAAGTATTTTTTTTTCCAATAAATATCTAATTTTTTTGTATCAACATGACAGTTTCTTAATGACTTTGAGGTGCTAAAATTTATTCTAGCAATACCGCAGGCCTTAAAACATATAGATGCTGCGTATTATATAGAGTTATCAAGGAAATTTGGTAAGTGCTTATCTCTTTTCTCAGTGGAGATTCTCTTTTTTGAGAGCACATGAGCACTGCTTATACTAGTTTCTTTCTTCGCTATTTGCTGGTATGTTTGGAAGGAAAGGAATAGCGTTTTTTTTAGGATAGACAGTTACCATTATCGGCTGTGGTGGGCTCTATTACTTTCTACGTTTCTTTCAGGGCTGTCCTTCCATCTTTTTGGGGTTATTCAGTTGACAATATTAGATGATGTTGGGCGTCTCTTTGTGTATTGGTTATGGGTGTTCTTGTTGGGTGGTGAGCCGGTTTGTTGGCTGATCTTAGTTTTATGGGTTTCACACTTGTCATAGTTGTACGATTCTATGTAATATGTATAGAATACGTTTTTCTAACATATTCGTGGGTCGTCCATCTGGGTCACTAGTTTGTTTGCTCTCTTAGGTTGATTAGAGTACAGAGTGAGATACAGTCTTACTGAGGGGGGCATGTAGATGTTTTGGGGTTGTGACTTGCACCTGCCTCTATGGGTGCTCCCTTGTACTATATTCTTTTCTTCTTCTCTTTATATCAAGGTTTACCGTTTCAATGCCATGCCCACCAGGGCAAGAAACGAGGTCAAAATGCTAGAAAATAACATTCTAACATCCTTTACATGAAAAAAAAAATTACAAGTACAGAAGAATGATTCATATGTATTGGAAATGATTCCTTTCCTTCACCGCGGGGGGGGACCATTCGACCTCATGTTCAATCAGTGACTATGCTTTGGTATGCCCTTGTTGATATTATTAGTTCTTAAGGTATGTTCCTACTTAAGTTGATTATGTGTGACACTATCCAATGACTATTTTTTATACATCGTCCTTTTCCATTCGCGTTTATGGTTATCTCTCGGAACCATGGTAGGATTTTATCCTGATTTTGTCTTAAATTTATCTCTGTTTCCTTGTGCAGGCATTTGTTCTCAAATACCTTCTGTTTTTCCCAGAAGATCTAGGTAATGTTACATCAAACACATCATCACAATATTTGAGTTCAAGGAGATTGTCACAAAGTGATTGTGTAATATCGGATAATTTTGCTTCTCTAACTGAAGATGGGAAAGCAAGGTGATTAATCTACTTTCTGGCTATGGTTATATGATTATGAAATTTGTTGCACATTGAATTTAACTGAATCATTCTAATATTATTTTCAATATTTCAAGTATTTATTTCTTTATTCCTCTAAAATTATTTGGCTTGACAATTCCCAAAATAAAGACATGAATATGCAGTAATTAGTAACAGTACTGTTTTTGCATTTGTAATGGTCAATTGATACTTCCAGAAGATAGGTTGGAAGTTGTGGAAAATGATTCCTGTTGCTATTATGTGTGGGATCTGGAAAATAAAGAAGTATCTATGTTCTTACTTCTTTACGATATATATTGTGTCCTTGATTTCTTTACTTCACTATGCCAACATCTTATTGACTAGCAGTCCTCTGTTTATATGTAAACTATCAAGCTTTAGAGCTTCACACATTTTCTTTTTATCAGCAATGAAACTGTATTCTATTAAAAGATAAGAGATACAGAGACGAGAGTACATCCCATGAGGAATGGGATGCACTCAACACAGCAGTCATGAAAATGTTCTGAAAAGGAAACAAAACACAACCATCAATACATCTTTTTCACACATGCTGCCCTGCCTATAGATAAGAGTTTCCCAATTCCTTATGATATTCCCCACTCCATATTCCTTCCAATCAGCAGAAACTGACACCCAAAATGCCGCCAGGCTCATTACTTTATCTAGGATTAACTTTCTTCCACTGCAGTTTTCTTCAAAAATCTTCCTATTCTGGTTTAGCCACACTTCCCATATGGTTGCAAAGAAGGCAGCTGATTAAAGGCTTCTCCCTCTCTTTTACAAGTGAGGAAAACGCCATTGTGCAGCCATTTTGCCAAGAGAGCACGGTAAAGCCCATTTTACTCCTGCCATGACCAGCAATATCCTCGAAATATACCCCATGAACTCACAATTTAATAGCAAGTGGTCCACCGACTCCCCCGTTTTCATACAAAGAGAACAAACATGTGGGGACAATACCCAAGACTTCCTACACTGCTGAAGATTATCAATAGTATTAATTTTGTTCAAAAAGGCCGTCCATGTGAATATCTTCACTTTGTGGGGAATCTTGGCTTTCCAAAGAGACAATGTAGGGAAACATGGGGAAGATGAAGATGCCAGCCTAGATAATGAATAAGTCATCCAAGATTTGCAATAGAACTTCCCCTTTGGGTCCAAAGACCACAATCTAACATCGGAACAAGATGGCTTAAGAATCGTCCCCTTAAGATTCTCAATTAAGCTTCCTAGTTCATCAATCTCTGATTCACGAAGTTCCCTACTGAATTAAAGATTCCATTGAAGCCCTTGGAGAGACCAAGAGAGGATGTCACAAACAAAAGGTTCTTTAGGAGTGCAAGCACGAGATAATCGAGGGAATCTATTGATTAGAGGAGAGTCCCCCCACCATACATCTGACCAAAACTTTATAGAGTCACCTTTTTGAAGTTTAGTTGAAATAAGAGGCATAAATAGACCAGCTAAGCTCAAAATATGATTCCATGGGCAGTCCGAAGGAACCTTCACGTTTTGATTAGCTTCCCTTTCATTGGAGTGGAGACCATACTTGCTCATAATAACCTTATGCCATAAAGACCCATCTTCCTGACCAAAGCACCACAGCCATTTGCCAAGAATGGTAGAATTCTTCAACTCCACATTGCCAATCGCCAATCCCTCTTGCTCATGTCTCCTAGATACCAAATTCCATCTCACAAGATGATCCTTTTTTTGCTTTCCACTTCCCTTCCATGAGAAATCCCTTTGCATCTTTTCAATATTTTGTACCACCTTTTCCGAAGCTCTAAAAAATGACATAAAGTTGATAGGAAGATTGTCCAACGCGGTTTTGATCAACGTCACACGCCCCCCTATATAGAGAGGTACTGCCTTTTCCACATGGACAGCTTCTTTCTCATCCTTTCAATTACTGGGTTCCAAGCCCCAACAGATTTAATTCTTCCGCCCAATGGGATCCCAAGGTACTTAATCGGCCATTTTGCCTGTCTACAACTGATATATTCTACAAACATCTTCATATCCTCTTCCCTTACATGAATCCCGGAAATGCTACTTTTTCCAAGATTAACTTTCAGTTCCGATATCATCTCCAAGGTTTTAAGGATACATTTTGCCCAAAAAACAGTGTTCCAACAATTCTCCAAGAATAGAGCTTGTGAAACCACTATAACTCTTTTGTATAGCTTGTAGAGCTTCACACATTTGGATGTTTCTTTTGATGAAACCACTATAACTCTTTTGTATAGCTTGTGGATGTCATTCTGATGCGTTCTCTTGGTTGTAGCATGAATATGTATATGCGTATACTACCATATCATAACAATGATGTAATGAGTGGATAGTGTCATTTTATAACTGATTTCATTACTTAATTGTTTTGACTCCTATTGGTGACTCTTTGATCCTTCAAATTTATTTAATGTATTTTTGAAATTTTTTTGTGTAACTAGAGAAATTATTATGCATGAATAGGAGAATTTGATTTTTTTTTATCCTGAAGGGATAAAGTTTCTCTTGTAAGCTTTGTCATGTAGTTCTCTTAACTTCTTGCCATTTTTGCTTATATTGATGAATGTATGAAAATGACTATCTTTATTTTTGAATTGTACCTTTTGAGTGCCATCTAGCATGAAATGTAGCTGAATTTACCTGAAAATTTTTGACTGTAAATCTCAGAATATTTTCCATCCTTCTTGAGATTTCTATCCTGAAATTGCTCTTTTAAACTTTTTGAAAAATTTTTTGATCAGCTAGTTACCCAAAAAAAAAAAAAGAAGTTATGGGCAAATAAATATATAAATTTGCTGTACTAAGAGGATAAGAGAACAAGTTTTGTTCTGAAATCTTTAGTTGCTCATTATTGTGAATGTAGCTGTTTTCTGGGATTTGTTTCCAATAACGGATACATTGTGATCTTCGGTTTGTGAGAAGGCTTGAATGGTTGTCCAGTAAATGATTATGTAGCTCATGGTTGTTCAATTGGTATTCTTGGCTTGTTTAGGAGATATGCATGGCTGCCAGAGTTGGCTTTCTAGAATCTTTTGCCTTGAAGGATGTGCATTTTGACATGGCTTTTTGAACTGCAGAGCTTTAGTTCAAAGTATGGAAGAGATATTATTTTCATGTGGAAATAAGAGAAGGGCTGTGATAGTAACTTTGGGTGTTCTCAGCAATCATGCCAAAGGGCCTATCAGTGGCCATAAGGATGAGGTAAGTGCTTTGTACCTTTAACTATTTTGTTAATTGTTTTTTTTCCTGCTCTACTATTTGGTTTCTTGTTTTTGTGTTTGAATACTCAAGTTTGCATTTTTTTCTCTCCTTTTTGTGGGGGTTTTTGGTGGATGGCGGCATGTGGCTCATCCTGCATTTCTATCCTGTCAAAAGCCATATTTTAAGATAAATTCCATGTTTTCATGCCCTTCAGCTTACTCCATGGTCTACGAGGCATTCTTGTTCTTTTTAGGACCTTTGAATTGTGCAAGCTAATATATTCCATTGGTCTGGTTTGGATCTCTGTTCAAGAAAAAAATAAAAAATAAAAAATAAAAATGATCCCAGTCTAATCTCCCTTTTTATACCTTGAATTGGATCTACCTCGGGACTTGCCAGAATACATTAATTTCTATTACTATTTTTTTCTATACTTTTCTCTCTTACATCTTAACTTCTCAAAACTGGTTTTATCGATATGTTACTTTGAGTTGCCTTACATTAGATGTCACTACTTTATTTTTTTCTGATAATTGAGCTATTTTTGTTTTCCTTTATCCCCTTATTTTTGGTCTTGCCCTGCAGATCATCGCAAAAGCCCTGCAGGGTCTTCCAATTGAATCAGCTTCTGACTTGCAGAAACTTTTAAGAATCCATACGTTCACTTCTGAGACAAGCGCATTTCATGGACTTAAGGCAATGCTTCCGGTTTTCCAAAGTCGTATGGGGGCAATGCTCTTCCTCATGTCTGCATTACTTTCTCGAGGATTGGTATGTTATGTTTGTTTGGTTGTGTTTCCTCTCTCCCCTGCTCTTTCTGTGCATTCAGTAATTTCCATGGAATATGATACCATATCACTGGACCTGGAATTAGCTAAATTTATGGTAATTTGTTTTGTAAGAATAATTTGGATGTGAACTTTATATGCTCATGCACAACCTTGTGAATATGTTGCTAAGAAAGTTGGATCCACACATTCACACACTTGGTCTTTGACCTTATTTACTCTAATTTTTCATATTAGTAGATCTTCTTGTTCCTTGGAGGAGATTAATTGTGATCTCTTTTGTATTAACTATCAAGAGAAATGTAAAATGTTATGAATAAATGGTATATCAGGAATTAAACAGGATTTTCTGTTCATTTTTTAAGCTAAAAATTCAAAGTATGAGCAAGATTGTGCAAGCATGTGTGTGTGTATGTGCATATGTGTGTAAAACATAGCACATCATGGAAAGAATCCCATTTCAAGGCAACCTTCTAAATCCCACTTTCTCTCATCTTCTATGTGTTCTCTTCTCATATACCAAGTTTCAACCCTAACACATGTTTGACATTGAAAGAAACACCACCATATGCTAATGCCTTTCTTTCTAGTATCTCTATTAAATATCTTAAAAAATGGGTAAATTACACTAACCTTCCTTCAGTTTTTTTAAAATTATAGATACCTCCCTTTAAATTTTCAAAATAACGCTTACATATTTTCATATCTGTTGTTTATAACATTTTAACACTCTTCTATCAAGTGAGATCTAAAGGTTTTAACCAAATTTGTTGATTTTTCACTAATTGAAACTGTTTTACCTTTATAAAGTTAATATTCTAAATAAATGGATATTTTTTCTTGAAATAATTTCTAAATGTCTAGCTTTAATATGGAAACAAACAAGTGTAAAAGGGAAGTAATAATTCAGCTCATATAAGTCTAAAGGGGGAAATTTAAATATAAGGGTTAAGAATATTTAGTTAGACTACTAACATTAAAAGGACAAACTTATCCAAAATTAACGAATTTCAGCATATTCACTTAGCTACTCTGGTTGTAACTTACTAAAGGAGAGGTATATGTTACAACCATCCTAATGTAAGGGAAGGTATTTTTAATTTCTTTACCCCTAAAAAAAAGAAGGTATTTTTAATTTCAGCAGACCTTAATGGAGGTTGCCCTAAAAAAAACTGATGAGAAAAGTATCATTAACTGATATTGATGGGGCTTACCGAATTTCTTAATAAGATATATTCAAGTGGTTTTTAGTGCCTTTCTTTCTGAAAACTTACCAAATATTGAGAAATTAATGGTTGATATGTGACAAAAGTATAGTAAATGGATATGAATTTGGTTACTCAGGCTGGTAACACGATTTGTCCAGATGTTTTTGGGTTACATGAAATGATCTGGAGTGTACACATCATCCCTTAACCTGGAAATGAAGCTTGTGTCTTGCCACAAAAAAAACATGATGAGATCATAGCTTCAACAGCATCTGCGAACCCAATGCAAACATTGGGTGGCAAATATCTCTCAATCATTTGGGGCTGTCTCCAAAATACATAGCATAAAATCTTGCATACATAATTTCATGCAACTAATAGACATGGAATAAAAACTAATTTCAGGTTATTTAAGGTAATAACTTATTACTTAACTACATTACTAACGAATGTGCCTTTTCTTCATAATTATAAGCAAATACGTTACATATCAAATGTGTTTCATAAAGCGTATACCATATTTAAATAAAAAGTGACATTAGTATGCCTATATATGCGTATACGGATATATGTGTGTGTGTGCCTGAGTGTATATTAATTATTCTTTAAATTGCAACTATCATTTAAAAAATATATTTTAAATGCATGGATTCTGGAATTGAGAAGCTGGATTTAAAGATTTATTTCCGCGGTGTCTTCTTGGTTCTTCTTATTTATACGTCGTTCTTTAAGAATTCTGGGGACTTAAGGCAAGGAGACCCTTTCTTCCATTCCTTTTTATTTTGGTTGTTGAGGCTGCTGGTGAATTGGTTCAATGGTGTAGGACTCGAGTTGTAAAGGAGCTGAGCTGAGTCAGCACCAAGCAAAGCCTAAACCTGGCTAGGCTGGTGTAAAAATTTAAGGCTCTGGCCCTTTAAAAATCTCCAGTTGTGGGTTCACTAAAATTTCTTGTGCTAAGTTCACTTTGATGGCTTCTTGGTGCCTTTGGGATGGGAAGAAAGCCTGGCTTAGAATCCTGTGTTATCATTTACCTATTCTATTATCTTGTGAGAATGGATTTCCGATAATATGTGGCTCAAGGATGATTCATTTGTTAACCTTCTCACGAGAATATCTTGGTTAATTATGATTGTATTTTTATTATTAGGATTAGGGTTTAGGGTAGTCCTGGTCACATATGAAATTATTTCTCTTGCTTTCATAAGCTCAGATTCATTCCCCTTGGTTTGGTGTTCTCACTGGAATAGAGATTTTCTTTTTGTTTTCTGTGTACTAGATTTTATTATCATTTTTCATGAGAATGTTTGGGTTACTTATTTTATTGTATTTTTTATTATTAGGATTAGGGTTTAGTTTTTTTAACTCTTTTCTTTTTCACAGGGGTATAGTTCAACAGAATGTTGAAGTACAGGCTTAATTTATTAAATGTTTTGGGTTTCATGGTGGTTAGACCTTCAGTGGCATCTAGTCTGCTCTTTTGCCTTTTCTTTTCATGATAACCTCGTTTGCAGCTCATTGCGGTTCTTGTATTGCGTCAGTTTGGTATTATATCCTAGTGTTCGAAGTTCCTTTTGAGAAAATATTAGATTGTTTAATTATTTACCGACAATTACTTGGTGCGATTGTAAAAGCCATGGGCTGCTAGTTTAAGAAAGTATGTTCGAGCCTGATCACAGCCACTTTCCTTAAAAAATGCTAAAAAAGGTTAGGTCTGTTGCCAGTTTACCCCTCCTAAGAACTTTATTCAATTGGGATTTGAACTTATTTATGGTGCTTTTAGAGCACCACCACTTGGTAGTTGGTAGGATGGTAAAAGCCTCAGTCTACCAACATGAGAATGATGTTCAGTCAGAGTGTGGCCGCTTTGCTTAATAATACTAAATATTAGGTCTCTAGCAAGTGGGAACCTACTTAGGTCAGAACTTCAATGGGTTATGGTCCGTTATCAGATTTTTTGATTCGTCCTTTTTGGTCTCTTACCTTTATGTGGTGACTTTGTTATTGTGATCAACTTTAATTGCACCATAGTTACTCTGTCAAAACTTTTGACTGCAATTGCATTGAAAAAGAACTGTCTCATTGGGGAAAATGCTGAAATAAACTAAAGAAAATATATCAAGCAGTTTAGTTTCAGAAACTTGGAAAAGATGTGGGCACAGGAAAACCCCCAGTTACTGTTCTCTCTCTTATCAGTTGAGAAGAAAAGGGGTAAAAAGGGGAGAAAATGTTAGTTAAGAAAAACTGTGTTTAGACCTATGTTCTTGTTCTTGTTCCGGTATGACTCGATACCAACTGAGTTTTAAAACCATGGACTCTGGATAGGATATATGGATAATCCTCTCACATTATTGAGGCCTTATTAATGTATTTATATTGGATCTTACCCCATGTAATGGAACACATCTAAGTTTTCTAATTTCAGTAAATTCTATGCTAATAAAAGGTGTTAGATTTAGGATATTCGTTTTTGCCTTGTTGCAGAGGTGTCTGAAAGTTTGTATGTGAGTTAGGGGCACATGTGGGTGTAAGCAAGGCTCCATAAAAAATTTACCGTGTGAAATCCATTTTGTATCAGTAAATACAGCTTGATATATGTATATATTTATGTTTTATGTGTTTGTGTTCAGATGTATATTTATTATATATGAATGTGCGGATATATGTATTGTTATGTGTATATTTTGGTTTATTTTTTATCTGTAATATTCATTGACCAATAACTTGGCATGTTATATTGAACCATGTACCATATGATAGCCATTTTCCCTCTTTGTTTTTCCTTTAAACGTGCGTGGGGGACTCATTTAGTAATATACTCTTACGTTCTATGTGTTCACAGGACTCTGTTCAGTTGGACAGGGATGATCCTAGCCTACCCCTAGTGACTGCTCCATTTGGACATGCTTCGCAGGTATGTATGGATACATCATCACCTTTTTAACCTGTTGTGTCACACTGGGATTTCTGGTGATCTCCCTCATGATTCCATGCACTGAGATTAGACAAGATCAAGAAATAACACAATATTCTTCTCTTGAAATGTTGTGTAACAGGAAATCGTTAACCTGCTGCTTTGCGGGCAAGCTGTTCCAAACGTTTTTGATGGGAGGATGGATCTTGGAGGTGGCATGTTTTTGAAGGGTGTGCCAACAAGAGTTGAAGTTGGATTTCTAACTCTGCTAGAATCCCTCAATTTCTGTAAGGTTGGCCAGCGTCTGAAATGTCCAAAATGGCCAATATGGGTAGTTGGGAGTGAATCCCATTATACAGTCCTTTTTGCTCTTGATACCAGTGTTCAAGATGAGAATGAACTAGAAGAGCGGGAGTCACAGATCCGGAAAGCATTTGATGCTCAGGATCAGAGTGGAGGAGGAGGCTTTATAAGTGTAGAAGGGCTCCATCAAGTCCTCCGGGAAACAAATATAAGCTTGCCATCTGAGAAGCTTGATCAGCTTTGCAGCTCTGGCTTTATAGTTTGGAGCGAATTCTGGCAGGTCCTGTTGGAGTTGGACAAGGAATTGGGCGGTCTGAAGGATTCGACAGGACTGATGGGTAGGAAGGTCTTTGATCTTTTCCATTTCAATGGGATTGCAAAGTCAGTGTTGAATGGCAGCCAAGCAACCACTGGTGGTGAGAGCCCACTGCAGAGGCCTAGGCTTTCAAGATTGAGAGTGTCAGTTCCTCCAAGGTGGACGCCTGAAGAGTTTATGGCGGATGCAGCGGTGCCTGCTGGTGCAGGTGGTAATGAGCCTAGTGGTAAGGACACTGTTGTTGAAGTGGCTAAACCGGAACCATCTCAACATGCCCCGTTGGTGGATTGCATCAGAACGCGCTGGCCACGGGCCGTTTGTAACTGGGTGGGAGATCCCCCTAGCATCGTATGAGTTTTTGCTCGAATATCTTGTCAAACTAGCCATGGGTGCCAGTGGGAGTCTTTTCCTATATAATTGTTGTTGGAATCATGGTCAGAAGTAAATTGCAGAAATGGAAGAGGAACCAACATACCATTTGCAGTGAGAGTGTTGGCTGGAAAGAGGGATTGGTGGCTCGTTTTGCTCTATCGGGATTGAATCCATTTCTACGGTATACTTAGTTCCCTTGCATCAGTTAAATCGGAGGAAAGAAGAAAGAGTTCAGTGACAATATATTTAACTGGCTTTGTAATATTTACTTAACATCTGCCTTCGCTGCTGGTTAGGGAAGTTGTATGAGCTTCTGGGGTAGGTGTTAATAAAACATCAAATCCGTTCTGGTTGAGTTGTTGTAACAGTAATTCTTTATCAATTCTTATGGCTTAAAGAAGATGAGATTGTATTCTTCATTTCCAGATTTTCTCTGTGGTAGGCATCGATAGGTGGCTAACTGAATCAGTGAATTTTTTGTCTCTTTTGTTTTTTGTTTTCTTCTCCTTGTGCTTTGTAATTCAAGCAATACGGTCCTTTGTTCTGAAACTCAATGAACTTGCTATCTATTCCATTTGGGTCGTGACAGATCAGAGTTTCAAAACTGATTATCAAGCTTGAGAGGAGGTAATACAATTCAATGCTTCAATCCAAGTTTTGTCAAATTTAACATGCTGGCCCGAGCTCAACTTGGATTGAAAAAAGCCTAAACTGCTTAAACACTATCCTAATAATTTTTGAGTTCTCTATATTCCAATTAATTGCTTACACATATATAACTACCAACAAGCTAGCATTATGTTCTACTTTTGTGGAGGCAAATTTATGCTGCTTCATTAATTCTTGATTTTTCTTGAACCAATTCATTAGATTTATTTAAGATACTTGATCAGTTTTGATCAATCCCACCACCCTCTCTCTCTCTCTCTCTCTCTCATTCTACCCTCTTGATAAACAGAGGTCTTTCTTTCTTCCTCACAAGACGCTCAAATGGACTCCTTGTAATAGCAGAGAGCGAAATATAGGGTTTCAAAGGTGCGAATTTCCTTCTTATTTTGCAATTGTTTTTTCTCTGTCTGATTTGTTATTTGTTGAAAAAAACAATTGCAACAATACAGCAGATACTTTCAGATTAGAAGTTATGAGAATGGCAATCAGTGGATATCTTCGAATCCATTATTATCAAAATCCCATGATGTATTATTCTCTATCATCCCTTCATCATCTTCTTCGAAGCTTCTCTCTCTGGTCAATGAAGAAGGATCCAGCCCTTGAAACAGCTCTCTCTCGAAACCGCAGATGGATCGTCAACAACCAGATTAAAAACATTATCCTCAGATACCCTAACCAGGTTGTACCGGTTCGATTTCTCCAGAAGAAGTTCAAGACTCTTGATCTTCAAGGCAAAGCACTCAACTGGCTAAAAAAGTATCCTTGTTGCTTTGAAATCGACCTCGAGGGTGATGAGTATTACTGTCGACTAACAAAAAGGATGGTGTCTCTGGTTGAGGAAGAAGAGTGTGTGAAAGATCAACAGGAACCAGTAATCGTAAAGCGACTAGCAAAGCTATTGATGATGAGCTTGAACAGGAAGCTCAATGTTGTGAAATTGAACGAATTGAAGCGGAATTTTGGATTTCCAGATGACTTCTTGGTTAGTATTGTGCCCAAGTACCCTGACATGTTTCGGATTTTTAATTACAGCGGGAGACGGAACTCAATGGAGATTGAGCTTATCTCATGGAACCCTGATTTAGCTGTTTCTGCAATAGAAACCATAGCTCATGAACAGAAGACAGAGCCGCGTTTCAAATGTTTGTTGCCTTCGAGTTGGGTTAAAGCATGGGAGAGATTTCATGAATTTAATAGAACTCCTTACATTTCGCCCTACACGGATACCAGGGTATTGGTTGAAGGCTCAATGGAAATGGAGAAGAGAACAGTGTGCTTGGTGCATGAGTTGCTATCATTGACCTTGTGGAAGAAAGCATCAATTGTGAAGCTTGGACATTTTAGGAGGGAGTTTAATTTACCTGAGAGGTTGAATGTTCTGTTACTCCGGCATCCGGGCATATTCTATGTCTCAAATAAGTATCAGATTTACACAGTTGTTCTTAGAGAAGGATATAATGAGTCAGAACTCATTGATAAGGATCCACTTGTTGTTGTGAAGGAGCAGTTTGGGGAACTGATGCAGGAAGGTCTCCATGAGTATAATCGGAGACGACATGCATTGAATTTAGACAAACAAAGGAAGAAAGGCATGATCTTGGTTAAGTCAGAGAAAAGGAGAATAAGTAATGAAATTCCTGAAAAAGATGATCATGGAAGGAGCCAAGAAGGTTTATATAATCCAGAAGAAAGAAAGCGGTTTTATAAGGTTCTCTTTAATGATGATCAGGAACCTTAGTTTGACACACTATTCTCTACCCTGTTGAGGATCCTTCGCTCAGTATTTTTTTTCTTTATTCGTAGATAATCCCTGGTCCATGTACTGTCCATGAGTTTTGTATGGCTCCAAATTGTGTACTCAGTAAATCAAGTAATGTCCTGGACATGTTCAGCTTGATTACCACCCGGGTTATATAGATGTTGGGGACAGTGATAGAGGGAAAACAGACAGATCTCATTCTCATTTGTGGATGCTTCCTAGCAAGTGATTTGTATGAATCTACCATTGGAGCTTGTTGGGAAGTACCTATGGGGTTCTGCCTCCTTGGTTGAGGGCTAGGAGTGATTGATTTTCCGTGTCAATATTTTTATCCCATTTGTGGATTATTTATTTGGACTTAACGTAATTTCTTCGTCTGAGGCTGTCACAGTGTTGCTATTGAGAGAGCAAGTGAAGAAATTGATGGACCTTGAAATGCCAGAGGAAATGGTTGTTGGATTTATTGATACCATCCTAGTTCTAAATGACAAAGTGAGGTTCCTATGTGTTATCTTGCAATGTTCATGGAATGTGGCCTTTGTTGTTGCTATCATTAATTCACAAGGAGATTTGGTTTGGAAATGTTGGATAAATCAATCAAATAATCCTCAGTGGAACTCTTTGTCTTGTTGTATGATATCAGGTAAGGAGTTGCATAAAAAGAATGCATTGGCCACTTGGGCTGGCACAAGGGATCGATCGTATGTTGTTCCTAGAAGAATGGAAGGGATTATTATTTGCACATTTTATTTGGCATAACTACCTATGCTGCTCTGTCTCTATTTTGGATCATGGACAGGCTGTTGGTGATAAGCAATTGTTTGAACTTCAGTTTTAGCCGGATTTCATTTGATCTGGAAGACTGCAGTTTGGTGCATAATAATTTCGTCATATTTTGCTGACCTTCACAGAACTGATTGAGGTATTTGTCTGCTAACTTGATGAACAATGAAATTTTTTTTTTTTTTTGGGTAGAATGATGAACAATGAAATTGGTTTGACTAGCAGGGCATATGGTACTTAATTCTTTCCCACAAAAAAGCTATATCAACAACCAGATAAAATGCAAATAAATGGAAGATGTGTATCCTAACCATTTTAGAATTATGGAGCCTTGAAATCAGTCGTCCAAGTTGGAAGACAAGCTGGAGCAAGCAGGGAGAGGGTTTGTTAACCTTCCTGCGCCATTGCAGTTTGGCCCTTTGCTATTCCTCTGATGAGATAAGTTACTATTTAAGCCTCCCGGTGACGAGGAGGTCAACAATGTGTAAAGGCTCTGTCAAGTGCTCTGATAAAAAAGTCTCAATCTTCCAACTGTAAGCTCAAAAATTCTGATAGCGTGGGATCAAAACATGGAAACTTTTCAGAGATTGCAGGAGATAATGAAGATTCCATTAGGCTGATGAGTTAGAGATTGTTTGATCATTACCACACAATTGTAATTGTAGAGTTCATATCAAAATTGTGATTACTTTATAGAGCAATGCTTCGGAAGATAGTAACCGTTTTAATAAACAGTCGAGATACAGATAGGAAACTACATTTCATTAACGATGACCTGCCTGTCTGAGGGAAATCACAAGAAAAAATGAAAAGGAGGAGAAGAAAACGGATGAATCAGGCTCTCTCTCCTCTGATTCTTCGGGCAAGCTGGATATCTTTGGGCATGATAGTAACCCTCTTAGCATGAATGGCACACAGATTAGTGTCCTCGAACAATCCGACCAGGTAAGCTTCCGCAGCCTCCTGTAGAGCGGCAACAGCACTGCTCTGGAACCTCAGATCGGTTTTGAAATCTTGGGCGATCTCACGAACCAATCGCTGAAAAGGGAGCTTTCGGATCAACAACTCCGTGCTCTTCTGGTACTTCCTGATCTCCCTCAGAGCGACCGTTCCGGGCCTAAACCTGTGAGGCTTCTTCACTCCTCCGGTGGCCGGAGCCGACTTTCGAGCAGCCTTGGTTGCCAGCTGCTTCCTCGGAGCCTTCCCACCTGTTGATTTCCTGGCAGTTTGCTTCGTTCTCGCCATCTCCGATCAAAAACAGAACGATGAAGAAAAACACGAAAATCTGAAGGATAGCAGCGCAAACGGATAGCCAAGCGAGGATCTCAGTAATCGCATAATCGAGGAAGGGGACGATTGAGCGGTATTTATGTGTGAGAAGTGGAGATTTTGAAATTCCATTTCTGTGGCGCGAGTGAATGAGAAACGTTAGATTAAGTGAAAATGGGCGGCCGTGATCTATTCTTGGCTTAGCACACGGATAGCGATCCGTGCCTTTTATTGTTTCCCGGGTTTTTCTTCCGCCAAACAAGCTGAATACGAAATTCTTTTGACCGCCTCAAGCTATTTTCGTGAAGGAAGAACTTTTTGAAATTTATTAATTCTATCGGACGACTCGAATCTCTAACCCCCGTTTGAAAAGCAAGATTATGACAGAAGGTGAAAGAAAATATGATTTTCTCATTTTTTGATAATGTTTGGATGACCAAAAAACTGTGGGGCCCATTGTTTCTCAAGAGAGAAAAAACAAAAGGTAGTAAACGTCCAAATTTTTTTCTTGCATTGGAGGGTCGGAATTTATGTCGTGAGAAACGCAAAAAGTGTAAAAAAATATATAATATTTAAAAAAAAGTAATATTTTAATACGTTTACTCTCTATTTTAGAAAATCTGATACAGGTTAAGGATCTCTAAAACTAAAAAAGTTACAAACTTCCTTAAATTTAAGGAAAAAAATTAGTGAATCTGCTACTCACGCTTTAAGAACCTTATTAGACTATATTTTACAACTAGTGGCTATTAGTGGTGCAACTCTGCTCAGTTTGGTCAGGCTTAACCTTAATACATAGCCAAACTGGATTTGTGACTATTAACCCAAAATTGAACCAAATTGAAACGATTGGAGAACCAACCACTACAACCCAAAAACCGAATTGTCATATATGTATATTAGGAGATTGTACGTACTTTGCGCATAGCAAATTACAAAAACACTAATTTATAAATGTTTACGTGAAGCCCACTTAAGAAAACATTTTACGTTACAAGCAAAGAGTCCAAATCACATGCCATTCCATTCAATTATTTATACTAACGTGATATAACAAATCTGTAAAGTGGGGAAAAGCTAAGGGCTGTTCTGGGCATGGAATGTCAAGCTCGAATATTGCCTCATCACTTTATGTTATAGATACATATTTGGTTCAGTTCGCTTTGGTCAAAATAAAAACATGAACCCAAAATCAAACCAAACTTAATTCAGTTTGTATTTCTTTAAAATCAAAATTGAGCCGTAGGCTCTGAAACCAGCCCAAAGTTCGTTTGTGTCAGTTGCTTTTGGGTTTAACCAAATCCAGTTGCACCTCTAGACATACACGTGATGATAGAAATAAGTTCTGGGGGTATATTGGTGTTTTTAAAAGTTTCAAGAGACATTCTAAGGAAATAAGCAAACGCCTATTAAATATTAAATGTTAGGTCAATATATATATATATATATATTAACCAAGTGCATGTATAATACTGCAAATATGAAGAAAGAGAGACCAGTTTTGCAACTAATTATTACGTTTTGAAAACTTGAAACATTTTTTACTATTGTATCTTTTTTATTAATGAATATTCACGATGATGTGTAATGACTTTTTTTAGAAAATCCCACATTTTGGTTGATGCGATTCCCAAGGGATGCCTCGCTTTATATATACTAGCAAATTACACGTGCAATACTGCACGTCTGTAGAAAGATAAGGGAGCGAATAGTTGTAAAACTGCTCAAGTTCGGTTTCAAAGGAATTAGGTAGTATGACTATTATAACCCTTTATTAAAGAATAAAAACAATGATTTGTAAGGGACTTTTTTAGAAAAGGTGCACATTATAAAGGAATTTGATAACGCTTTTCAGAAGTACTTTTTTGCTTTTGAAAGCAAAAAATTGCTTTTAAAAAGAAAAGTACCTTTTGGTAACGCACACGAGAAACAATTTTATTGCTTTTCACCAGAAGCAACAAAACGTTGCTTCTCAATTTTTTTACAAAATTGCTTTATTGATTTCAAAACCCCTCGATACCCTTGTGCTCATCTTTTTCTCTAACAGACTCCTCGGTTTCTTTCAACCGTGCGGCTCATCTTCTTCGTGAAAGTCGGCTGCCTTCAACCAAGAGATCATCTTCTTCTTCTACCTCTGACCTTCTATGTTTTTTCCTGAATCATTATTTTATTGTAATTTTTTTATTAATTATAAATAAAAGTTATATTTTTTTTTATAGGATTGTATTGGAGCAATTGATGGGACTCATATTAGTGCCAGTGTACCATTTTATTGCAAAAAGCAATTTTTATGTTACTGCAATTACCAAACATGCTTTTTTGCTTCTTAGAAGCAAAGCAAAAGTTTACCAAACGCATTTGCTTCAAGAAAAAATCTTTCGAAAGACATAAAATTGCTTTTTTGCTTTCTTGCTTTTAAAAGCAAAAAAGCAAAAGCGTTACCAAACGCAGCCTAAAGTTTGGCATGCTTCCCAAAGGGCTTCTTCTCATTATATATATATATATATATATATATAAAGAAAGTGATTTACCATTTCGCACTCATCATATCATGCACATTCCACACCATTTCGCACTCATCATATCATGCACATTCCACAACAATTGCAAGGACGTCATTTTGATTATAAAGAAAAAGGTACCTACTTGCAGGTTAGGGTTTTCTTTTCCTTCACGGAAGAGTGAACCGACATCACATGCAATGTATACGGATGGTTTTAATGATCTCGTAAGCCTAAAGTTTGACATGCTGCAATAAAGGTCTATAAAGATCACGATCCACCACTAACCAAGACACCTAAAAAGATTTGCATGCAAAGGATAAGAATAGTTACACAACACTGAACCACTGGATTCACAAATTTGTTTTGAAAAACTGACAATTGACTTAAAATCACTTGACCTAACTAATAGTTGACATATTTGATATCTCTCTAATGGCACTCACCAATCATTGTCAACATCAAGACATGAATGCTCAAGACCCTCACAAGTTCTTCAGTTCCATACCATACGTATTTCCCTCTTACAGTAAAATCAGAACCTGCAAAGCTATTACTGACAACTAGTTGAAAATCTAGTTTATCAATCCCTGAATATGTAAATTGATGAAAGTATAAATCTCTGGATGTTTGGCAAGAAATAAATAATTTTCATGAGTATCCATAATTTTTCTCAATTCTAATCAATCTAAGTAGGAAGATGGATAAAATTTGTGGAGATGGACATCCAGTACATAAATTTGGGTAAGAAGCATTGGAAACCAAAGTTAGTTAAATGACAAAATAAGCTGAATATAAAACTTTGAAGTAAAATTAACTAAGAACATCTTAAGTATTAAACGGTGACAGGGATAATGTTAGCTTCCCTATATAGTAAACTGGCGTCTCATCATTGCACCCAGGCTGGGAGAGAAATGTTAGCTTCCCTGTATAGCTTGGCAACTTACTATCAATAATTTGTATCATATGTGCTGATATACATTTTCATACGTATATATATATGTATGTCTGTACATATTTAAAAAAATAAAAATGAAAAGAGCGCTGGGAGTTAACATACCTCAGTAATATGTGCACGAAAACTTGAAACAGACTGTACATATATGCAAGATCCAAGACTTCCAAAATTCCACATCATGTTGACCATCTATCAGCAGCAGATTCTGCTTCACAAGCAACAGGAGACATGTCTATGATACGTTACCTTGCTTAAGCAACGAGTCTTTCATATCACTGTAACTCCGAAGCTCTTCTAATGCATCGGCAGTGGTCTTCAACACGAAAACTCCAGAAGACATGATACTTAAATCAGCATTGTTCTGAACTACTGCCACTTCAGATTTTGAGGCATCACCACGTACTTGCACCCTCTTGCTCCAGGGTTCAGGCTTGCTGTCTTGTGACAACTTGGTGGAGTTTGATAAGTCTGGACGTAGAGGTGGGGCATTATTTAGCATGCATACAAGAGCACCAACAGCGGCTTCTTGGGATTTTCTAACCGGCATTAATCCCCTGGGTCCAAGAGCCTCACTAAAAGGTCCTTTCCCATCATAAGATTCAGGTCTGATATCACCAAGCACGTAGCTCTTCAGTTAAAATGTTGATCAAGACATTTCAAATTTTGCATTGCAGAACTACTTCACATTCAATACCTTTTGGTGAATAAAATTAAAACCTAAAATATTATATTCTGTCATATTTCCAACAGTGTTTACAGAGTGAAAAAAAAAAAAAAGGGCCCCAAGCAAACATGCCAATAGTCTGTTTGCATCAATGGGTCAAACTCAAATTGGCAGCCGCTAACACCTATTCAATAAAATTAAGTTGACACAAGACAGTGGATGGCTCATTTCCATGGCTGTTAGGGATAATTTGATTGATTTCAACCATATGTATGCCAGTGGATGAAAAGAAGCCCCAAATATGAAAAATCTGAAGAATACCATCTCAAAGAAGCATCCTTGACTGCTGCAGGGTAGGATAGTTTTCTTGCTACATATAACAGGGAGACCTAAAAATGTCTTTTGATCATGCAAAAAGTGTTATTCTTTTTTATTTTCTAATATTAGAAGTGGGCCTCTGTTCTTGATAAACACACAGGAAAAAGAATGACTGCATCCACAAAGAGCACATTTTCAAAAGATTTTAAATTTAAACATCAAGAATGCGTGCTAGTGAAGCTAGAGAGAGAATATATTTCGTAATGGCAAGTAGTTCCAATGAGGTTAAAGATAAGAATCCCATTTCTTTTTATATACATATCAATAATTACAGAATTTCATATAATAAAAAAGAAGATAATACAAGTGGCACTGGAGTGGCCCTGTGCCATAAGAAGACATACAAATGTAAATCTCCCTCTTATGACACTTCTAGTCGAGCAATCCCCTTAATTATCCGTGCCCTGTGAACCACAAATTTTGATAGTTTATTTAATAATTCATTGCCCAATCTAGGCAAATGGCAGAATGAGATATTCTGCCCTCGTGCTAGAGATTTAGCCAACCTGAATAGATGCTCATGATACCAAGGGGGAGACTGTCTCTCAAGCATGCAAGAGATGAATAGCAAAGAATCCCCTTCCATTTCAACATCCCTCAAAACAAGGATTACAATCTCCCACAATCCAACTATCAAGAGCCCGAGTCTCTGCTTCAATTGATGTGCCTACTCCTGCAGGTCCTGAAAACATGTGAATGATCTACCCCTCACAATCTCCAAGAACACCACCCACTCATCATACCCGGTTGCATAAGCAGCTACAATCAAGGTTCAGCTTGATAACATCAATACCATGAGGGAGCCACCACGAGAGGGGATGGATGCTTTCCCGATGTAAATACTATCTCCTACCAATGGAGAATAACGTCTAACGTATAAATTCTATGGAATTCTTGCAAAGCCGTCATCCAGGACACTGAAAGGATTGTATGAAAGTTGATCAATGCCCTTTTCCCATCAACTATCCTCTAGTTCCTTTCCTCAAATTCTTCACAAGATGGCAAAAAATACCAGATAGTATAACACCTTTCCTCTTTCTTCTTAGGCAGGGGAACACCCACTGCCTCAACAAATCAGCCATGTTAATTGGTGCTACCCAAATAACTCCGACTAATCCCAGAAAATGCATCCAAACATGATAGGCAAACCCCTATGAAGGAAAAGATGATCTACTGACTCTCCTTGTTTTATACACATAACACATATCTACAAAAGCAAACTTTGGCCTTCTCCTTTGAAGCATGTCACACATATTTATCCAATACAGGATTGTAGCCCATATGACGGCCCTGATTATACGAGGAATGTGTTCTTGCCAAGGCAGTGGGGGGTGGAAAGGAACTGCTGTTTGTGTGCATGTGGCTGGGTGAGGTGGGGGGTGGCCTTACAAATAATGATGAATAACACGGAAAAAGGGTTTGGTGGAGAATTTGCCTAATGTGACAATCAGAGGTCCAATACAACATCTTTCAAAGGTCTAATAAGGAAGCTATCTGATTGATGTCCATGGGTCTCAAATACCTACTAAAGGAATATGCCAATCTAACCTGCCACTGACAATGTAAGTGTATCGGCTAAAGAAGCATGAAGCGAGGATAAAAGACAGAATAAATGGGGGAACAAGCAAGCAAGGGGGCTGTATCCCCACCAGAGGTCTGTCCAAAAGCAAATATTGTCACCATTCCCAACATAAAATCACACCCAAGGGAAGAATACCTGGAATAATGAACTAATTGCTTTCCAGGGCTTATGTTATATCTTCGAGCATGAGGGATTAATATCCCATCTATGCTTGTGTTTCCTATATTTGCTAGCAATGACAAATCTTCAGAGCTTGTTCCTTTCTGCGCTAAACCTCCAAAGCCATTTACCTAGAAATGCTGAGTTTCTCATCTGAATGTGCCCAAATTTAGACCACCCCTAGATTTCTCCTGACAGACAATAGCTCAACTGACTAGATGACATTTTTTATGCCCCACCCATCCCAAAGGAAATCTCTTTAAGCTTCTCAATTGTCCTACAAACCTTCTTAATTTCTTAGGAGTATGAAAAAATGGGAAGGAAATATGCAGGCATGTTGAAAGGGGTGCCTGAATGACAGTGATAAAACACACAAAAACCCCACCAAAAAAAAAAAAAAATCACTCACACACACACACAAAGAAAAGATAGATAATTCTGTTTCCACAATGCTAATATCCGGTCTATTTTTCAACGACAGGAATCCAAAACTCCATCAACTTACCATGCACACCTAATGGGACTCCTACGTACTTCACGGAGAGAAAAATTAATAAGAATTTTATTCCAATTTATGCATTTGAAACAAGGTCTCATGAAACACAAAATTTCATCAGGAGACGATGCAGTTTAGGGTAACTAGTAACAATAGGAACAAGGTTGAATGGATAAATGCAATCTCGGGGGGGGGGGGGGGGGGGGGGGGGGGGGGGGGGGGGTTGTGTGCAAAAATTTTTCTAAAAAATCTGAAATTCCAGAAATCTGCACCAGAACAAGATGTGCTTGGTTACAGGTAACAAACAAAAAATCTTGGATAGGTTGCAAATATTCCCAGGATGGTCAAACCAACATGCTGCAGTGAATTGGAAAGATACCCCGGTTGAGCAATTCGAAGAAGATTTAACATTTCTATCTTTAGTAAGCAATTTATGGTATTAAGAAACTACAAATGATAATAAAATACAAAAACTTCCACATAAGGAAACAAGGCAGATGGTTTTCTATCCAGAATAAAATGCTAGAAAGAATCATCTATTCGAAACCAACCAATGAATGTCAGTATTTGATGGTCTTCTACAACATGGCTGCCTGCTAAAAAATATGCTGGAGAAATACTATGCAGGGAACAATGATGGTATTTTTGTGGAAGTTGCAAATTTTATGCAATCTTCATCTGGACTTGGTATATTCAATAGTTTTGGCATTTCCAACCTGTCTTACAATATGAAGTGCATGAAATTATGTCTAACAATCTGAAATATGTGCGCCGCAGCCAGTAAGATTTTTATCTCTGGAAATAATAGTTATCATTTGTCCTGGTGTCTGGAAGCATCAGTATTAACTCCATCATGATTATATGTTTTACAGACACAGACCACCCTAAACTTATAAGACTGCCACCCAAGGTAAATTTCCCATTTATTCTCCACATATCGATTGAAACCAGAGTGGAATCAAAAGATTCCAATATTTTTTTATACAAGTTCCACAAATCTTCACAATCTTTGCTAAAAGTAAAGCTACAATCTAACATCATCACTAGAAACAGTACAAAGTAATAAAATGAAAAATTAATCATTTTATGTTAGGCATGTAATAGTCCAATCCATGGTAGGAATAGAATTTGCATGGGTGAGGGGGTCAAAATTAAGGTTTCCTTCATTGGAACCCATCATATGGACTTTTATATTGATTGTGTCCTCCTTCCATGTGACAAAACAAAAACCATAACTCACCAGAAAAGTAAATCTGGCAAGCCAGACGAGAGAAAAAACATACATGAAATAATAGGACCAGAATAAGAACATATCGCATGCCTCCATATGAATTATAATATATTTTAATATAACAAATCAGTAATTATACAGTGGTTTGTGCATATGAACTCCGTAATGCACAACTTTTCTGCGCATTTCAGTGAATAATAGTCATGCCCATATGCTTCCACCTCGTATTTCTCATGTCCTGAAGGAAGTTTAGGTCAACCATTATCGGCATTCTGACCAACTATGGGTAGAAGTGACAGCACATGGAAATACCATTCATTCACCAGACAAAAAAAAAATCCCTTCTTACTTGATTGGATGTGACTAAGAAAAGGCATTTCAAGGTGTGCTATTTGGAATGATAATTTTCTTTTTCTTTGAAATTTAAATTGAAAATTTGATTAAAGTATGTTCCCAGCATTTTATGCGCACAAAGAACTCAATTTTAGGAGCTATACTGCTTGATCATACACACAAAAAAAACCCAAGAAAAGTGTGAGCTTCTACAACAACATCAGAGATTCAGAAGAAAGTCTGGTCGTGTAGCCCCACATGTGGTTAGAAGTAGAAAGATATTTTAAACAGAGTCTCCATTCACGCCACACACACTACACCACATCAACACAATATCCACCCACTCCAACCCTACAACAAAACCAAAAAAATACTGGTTCCCCTTTGAAGGATCTTTTTTGGGTAGCCATGGACTACCAGCTACCCGTGGACCCATCAAAGAATATAAATAAAGATGGCACCTTGGTTACACCAAAGGGCTAGGAGTTTCATGATTGATGTGGTCGAACTTGCTCTGATTCATAATGGCCTAAACTTGACCTACAACCAAGCATTTAAGAAAAGACTTGTAAAGATCAAAACTCTCACCTCTACATACAAAACGAAAGGAAAAAGGCAGCAAGTATTGATCCAGAAGATGGTATCAAGGAAATGACATGAGAGAGACAGGGAAGTTAGATTTCAGCATAGTTTCCAAGCACGGAACAGGTAATCCAACTTCCATGCCAAACAATAAACATGGGTGGCAAGAAACATTAATGTGCTTTGAAACCACTTCCAAGGGATTTAAGGATACGTTCTTCACTGAGTCAGTTGACTTCCAAGGGAAGAGGTGACCTGACTTCCACACCAAACGTGGAAGGCACAAAACAGTAGTGTGCTTTGCAACAACTTCCAAGGAAACAAATGATATGTCCTCTGTAGACCTAGAAGACTATACACAAGATTGGGGCATTGTGCTCAAGTAGATTTGATAATTCAAGTGTAAAGGGTGGTTGGGAATCACATTTGTAGGTGTCAAAGTGTCAACATAGACATGGGGCATTAGACAGTTACATTACATGGACTTGGCTGTGGGGACCCATTTTGGGTGTGCATCTAGATTTCAGAGTCTTACCCCATATCTTAGTACATGTAGACTCAAGCCATTTACTATGTATTCAAAGTTACCTTAGTCTATGTATTGCCATAATATGTTATAACCTATACATATGTTTTTTAACTCACTCCCATGTATTAAGAAACCTTGATGTGGCCTCTGATCTTTAGTCTAACTAGGATAAAGATAATTCCAAATAAACCAAAATGACACAAACTTTATCTATTTTATTTTACAACTAAGAATAAAGGTGGGACAAAAGGGCGTGCTACAACGGTTAGGAGCCAAGAACAGAGAATAGATAAATTTAATACCATCATTGATTCCTCAGAAACCAGCAAGGGAAAGTATCTCAAAGCAAATTTTTTTTTAACCCTGGATAAATCTCTCTTGAATATCGTGTTATGTCTTTACCAAAGATTTTCTCATTACTTAAGATCTCCCACCAATATCTATTCCAAGTGAACTGACAACAACTCCCCAAATGAACCCAAGTGGAAATTATATACGTAATTGAGATCTCCATGATGATAACAATTGTTATCATCTTAATTCTGTTGTTCTCATGAAAAAAAAAAAGGTAGCAAAATTATTATTTTGCACAAGGTTTGCCGTTTGCCGCCGAAATTTCGAATTTCGCTAGGTCAGCGGCACGAAAAATGACCTCGAAATGGTCCCCCCTGTGTTTCGCTGGCTTTTCACCGGCACGTCGCTAATTTCACTAATTTCGCCTGAATTTCACCAAAACATGGATTGTATAAAATCATGTGTATAAATCCATTTCGCTGGCTTTTCGCTGGTGTGCCGCCAATTTTGCCAAAACATGGATTTCTTCAGGCCATTTCGTTGGCTTTTCGCCGGCATGCTGCCGATGTGCCGCCAATTTCGCCAAAAAAACCTTTTCGGCCCATTTCACCGGCATCTCGCCGGCAAACCATTTCGGCACCGCCAGGCGGCACTGAAAAGTCGATCCTTGATTTTGCAAAATAATCTCCATAAAACACTATCTATTTCTATTGATGAGGCAACACCCTTTTTGGCTTATGAGCCAACTTGCCAACCCAGCAAAGTGTTTGACATTCCCAAACCTCAGGGTGACAAACTAATCTGATTTGGCCATCAATGAATAGCTAGTAGTTGCCACACTTTAAGAGCCGTCAAAACTACTTCCCCTCCCAAGTCGACTCTTGCTTGGAGCACTGTCTGAGTGTAATCATGAACTAAAACTCCAATTCAATGGCATGAGGTCAGCCTTGTACTTTTATGGGGTGTTTAATGTCAATTGCTGCTGATGGTACACTATGCACCTTCAGAAAATTTGTGATATTTTGTTCTTCAATAAGGAACAACATGTGCCTGTAAATCATTGCTAATCAAATCTGTGATGGAGGAAAACAATAAGAAGAAGAAAATAATAATCCCATTGTTTAATTTTTGGCTACTGAACTTGCCCAAAAGAATTGTTTCAGTGAGCACTAATTGATAAGGATCATCCAGGATGAGCAAGATTTAAACTGAACAACTACGTTTTGGTTTGTTATCTTCTAATCCTTGTTAGCAACAGTAGTCTCTCCTCAAACCATTCTCAGCTTCTGCAAAAGTGATTAGCCTTAAGGAACTAGGAAGCAAGGTGGAAACATGGTATTATTTCCAAAAAGCATCCTACAAAGTGATGAAAATAAACAGAGAAGGTTTATGTAAGCTCATGGAGAAATTCTGTAACACAGAATTGTTTGAGAACTGTTCTAATGCAACTACCATAGTGCTCAATCCCACAAAGAGTGGCACGGTGAACCTTAGAGATTTCTGGCCAATTAGTCTACAAAGGCAGCTTGTGTAAGCTCATCCCTAAGTAATTAAAAACAGTTCAAGAAAGCTCTTGGATTCTGCTGTAAGGCCATGTTTTTATGGGAGTCAAATGCTTCCTGGGTGTTGCGATTGATGAGTGTATTTGTGTATTTGTACCAAATTGAGCACTGAGGTGACACACAAAGCACAACATATACATAAAGTGGAAGAGTATAATTATGTTAATTAGGACTTCCTTTTGTACATATTGCGTACATTGAGGCCAATGATATGTAAAAGATTAATAGATCATCTACATTAATCTTCAACATCTGGAGAGGATTAAGGACATATCTCATCCTTCCTTTTAAGTTCGTTGATCAGTGGCTAAGCATGGTCATTAGGAAGGCTGAAGAAAATGGACTTATGGGAGATATTGTGGTTGAAGCCCCTGTCTACAATTCACCTCCAATGTGCGAATGATGTGTATGATGCTTGCCGTCCATAGTTTCTACACGTCTGGTGTATTTTTAGATGCCTTGAGATGGTTATGCATAGAAGGCCAATCACCTTAAAAGTGAGAATTTTTTTGAGTCAGTGAGGTTGATGGCACAATATAATGTAAACTCCGTTTTCAAAATTTGTTCCTTTCAACATCTTATTCGGGCCTCCCTCGTAAGGCTTTGCACAAGGCTTATTCAGATTGGAATTGTGTTGAGATGACCGAAAGGAAATTAGTGTCGTGGAAGAGGGGCTTGTGCTCAATGGAAGAGGATGAGGAGATACTGGTGTGTGTGTGTGTGTGTGTGGGGGGGGGGGGGGGGGGGGGGAAGTGACATTAAATTGGAAATAATAAGTGGAAAAGGGGAAAAAAGAGAGCTTGTGCTGGAATATTTTTACATATTTAATGTCCCCTTCCCACAAAAGACACAAGTATACCTTCTACAATGTGGGAAGTGGGATCAATTTATGGTTCTTGTCAAACAAGGCCAAGTATGAGAACCAAGGATCAGAATGGACCTCTGATTTTATTTACTACAGAAATTATGTTAAAAGTGTCTATAGAGATTTGGATGAGACCATAAAAATCTTTAGTGAATAATTGTTGCCTTGAAATATGGGACCGAGGACTTGGGATGGGCTAAGATGGACGTATGGTCAGAGAAAGTTACAGGAGTGGCTTGAGTGAAGCCCATTGCTGTTATATGCAAGGAATTCCTAAAAACAGTATTGCTTCAAGAAGACAATTTTTCTCTTGGACTGACAGGTGATGTGTAAATTCTTTGTGCAGGTCATACCCAGATTTTTCTTGCTTAGAATCAGAGGGATATGGCTGGGGACATTCTAGAGGAAAAGAGCCTATGTTATTCTCCAGCTTGCCTTTTTGAAGACTCTTAATTACTGAAAAATTCATTCCTGGGCTAGTCTGCTAACAAAAATTGATCTAGTTCCTCTCTTGGAATTGGAATGGGATGGTGGTCTTGCAGCAAGAAAGTCCAATTTACAGTCAGATCATTTTTTTCCTACATTTTTTTTATGAGTAATGAATTTAGTAGTAAGATAAAGCAAAGTGGGATACAGAATAGTAGAAAACAAGTAGCATAAACAACCCAAAGAACAACAACATCGAACAGCAGAAAATAAAAAGACACAGCATAAGGTTTGGTCTAAGCAAAGAAAACAGGACACAAGTCCAAACTCCTAGCCATCACTAATCACATACTCTGTTTTAAAGCCTATAAACATCTTGAATCTCCTAGCCCGTCTTCGCAAGCCTTTTGGCAGATTGGGACACATTTCTGAATAATAGATCCTTTTGTCCTACATAGTACCTGATAATAATGAATTTTCTAGTTAGAATATTTAGAAACCTATATCCCACTAGAGGTTGGACCCTTCATTTGAAAATCAACGTGTTTACTGTTAATTGATTCTTACAGAATAGAAACTTATACTTCAAGGATTACTTATCTAAAAATCTTCTCAGTTTAGAACTTCGATTTGAAGTCCATGAATCACTTCTTGACCACTTCCCGTTCACTTGGGGGTATGGTGATTTTTTTTTTGAGGCTTGGATTGTTGCTGCCATGTAAGCCATTTGGAGAGAAAAGGCAGGCCTTTTCGGAATATGATCCCTATTTCAATTCATTGGGTGTTTGGATTGAAAGAAATTGCAGCAATTTTTTGGAGACAGAGAGCAACAAGGACAAAGTTTTCAGGTCATTTTTCGTTATTTGCATTTCACTTTGTTTTTTATAAGTGGTGACAAATCTTTTTTCTGATTGTGCCTGCTCGAGACTAGATACCTTTTTGTAGGCTATAGTTGTTTGTATACGTCCTGGGTACAGGAGCTTGCCCATTTTCTCAATAATATCATCATGTATTAGCAACCAATAAATGAAGGTACCTTGTCACAATGTTGTTACATTGGTTGTTAGCCTTGATGGAGATCAGTGGCAATGATATAACTCCATTCTGGATGGATAAGGTGTCTTTTCTTATATTGTAAAATCTTTTGGCATTGTTTTTTCCTTTTGTATAACTTCCTTGTCTAGCTGTGAGTGCCAGCCTTTTGCACATTCATAATATACATAGGCTTCGTGTCATTTCTTTTGATATGTTTCACATTCACTTATCAAATAAAGCGTGGAAAATACTACCCAATTATAATGAGTTGTTTTTTCACATTTCAAGAGTTGTTTTTTCAACATTGCAAGAGTATACCACCCAATTATAAGGACTCACTTGGCAGTCCTTGTAATGGGACCCTGATCGATAGTAGAGTCTACTTTCTTAATTCGAAAATACAAATTAACATATTAAATAGAAGATATGATAAAAACAAGTACTGATGTAAAGTGTCTAAAGAAAAACAGCAAAGAATGCAGCAGACATAAACTTAAAGTAGGTTGTAAACAAAATTATTGTAACATTATACCTGATATGTGGATCAGTCATCTCATCATAATCCACAGCAAATGGGCAAAACTCGGAATCATCAAACTCATCTTGGAAAGACAGCCTGCTGGAGCTTCTGGAAAATGAAATCCGTGGTGAACTGTTGCACGAAACCTTTGCTCCAGAAACATTCCCAACATCATCTTTCCCAATAGAAAGCAACTGAAGCAGGTAAATGGACACTTACATGAAGCAGAAAAGTTAAAAAAAAAGCGAGGTCATGAGTTTAGCAAAAGATAATAGTACCTTCTGAGTAGTTACCCCAGGTTGAATATCTCCTAATCTGATAGAAGCTCTAGCATTATCAATCTGAGAACCACCGGGTCTTATGTCTTTTGGGGAAGGAGATGGACGCAACATATGATTTCTGGGCAATCCTGGGGTCCTACCAAGCTTTTCTGCAGGTATATTAACTGGTGCACTTTCAGAGCGTAAAAGAGTCTGGGATGGATGACTACTAGGAATATACATTGGTGGGGATGGGGAGGGTGAGGGAGAGAACATGGGTGATGGCCAATACTCATCAAAACTTGTATTTTTCTTATGAACCTGAGATGCATTGCTTGTGGTTGGAGTTTCAGGTGGATGGCATGATAGGTTTGCATGCTGGAGTTGACGGTTACTATTGTTAGAAATCAAAGCACGGGAATCTGAGTATGAGGGAGAAGGTGAAGGAGATACGTGTGGGGAGGCCAGGTAAGTGTCATGGCTCCAGCTATGCCGCCTTGCAAATGGAATGGAAGATGGAGAACCTTGTAACACAAATCCTGTCAAAGGAAGAGAAGGGAATCTCTTGAGAGGATCTGTGGTTGGACTTCCAACATAATCTGGTATGAAGTGTGGTGACATAGGGGTCAATGGCTCCAAGCTCAAGTCCGACAACGTTGGACGATACACCACAGACAGGCAAAGTCTGCCACAAGAAGTATCCAATGCTGTGAAGCTGAATTTCCGCATCTCCGCCTCCTCCCTATGCGTGAAGGGCTCAACAAAGGAAGATACTCTATGACCAAGAGTAAATGTGCAGAGTTGGCCAGATGAGCTCAGGTCTCGGTAGAGTTTGTAGGCCGGTAATAGCCTAACAGTCAGATACAAGGACCTCAATAGTATAGTGGACTTCCTATACACCGAGTGAGGACTGATGCCACTTGATCTCTTGCTCCCCGAACCAGAATCCCTGCTCTTCCGACTCTCATACTGCACCACCCATCTCTCTATGATCTTTTCTTTCTTCAACTCAGACAGATATTCTTCCTGTCCAGGATTTGAAAAATTCAGGCATCTGTCTTTACAAGACAGATTTCGCAAAAGACCCCTTTTCGGAGAAGATCGTATTGGGTCCCAATTCACGGGTCTCTGAACAAGAATCACATCAACAATCATTGGTTCTGGATTGCTCTGGTGCCAGAGATCGACTTTCTCCAAGGCTGCGGAGCAATCTCGAAGTGCCAAGTTAAACCATTTATCCCTAGGCCTGATACTCGAAGAGGAAGACGAGGAAGAAGAAGGGGATGACACAGTCTGCTCCCCACTGTAATTCCGTGACGACACAAAAGGACACCTCGACTCGAGTATTATGTGCAAGCTTTTCGTGAAAAATTCAGTGATAATTTGTTCTGTCTTCGCCGGTTCTGAGTGGGTATTGCCATGAGAAGACGACATAATTCACTACAGAGAGACAGTTTCACTACTAGTACCACAATTTCTCCAAATTCCACCAAGAAGAGAAAGAAATTCGAACGCTGGAAGCATTTGACATGAAGAACAGAAGAAAAAAGACCACTCAAACTTCTTACACGGAAACAAACAAAAAAAATTCAAAACAACAAGAAACATTAAAAGGAAAAGAGGGGGAAAAAGAGCATTCAAAGAATCGAAACATGGAAACTTCATGATCAAGTTACAGAGTAAATACATAAGTAATATAAAATCAGATAGAAATAAAAGCGATCAAAAAATGAACAAATAAACATACAAAATCGTAAAAAAGCAGAGACTCACTGTACTGATCCTCTCGCTTGGACTGAAATCAGAGTCAATAAGAGAAGCCGTTTGATTTGCAGGCCAATTGATCTCAAAGATAGAAGAACCCTAGACGAGCACGGACGTCTGGAATCGACGAGGAAGAAAGCAGATGAAGAGGGAGACTTAACAAAGAGAGAGAGAACTGCCGCGAGAGAGAGAAAGACACCAGCGCCATACGAAGCACAAAAGCAGACGTAGCGTCTGCCATGCGATGTGCGAGTGGCAATTCAATTGGCCAAAAGGAGACTCTACGGTCCTTCCGACTTCCGAGTAACGGCCCGCGTTTGAGTTTATTGCTGAGGTCATCTTATCCATTTGGGATATCGGGTCATGGGCTTAGACCCATACAACTTAAAATCTAGGGTTTGTAATCTTGAAGACCCGTATAAGGCTCTGAGATAAGTAGACATCCACAAGTAATACTTAATTCTGTTCTACATAGAGGAGTCTCCATTAGGCAATGCTTATGTAACACCCCAATCCACTCAATAACCATATTTGTCCACTTTGGCCCATTGTAGCCTTATGGTTTTGTTTCTTTAATCTTTATCTTTACTACTATAAAAAGCACGAAGACCCAATGTTTGTCTATTTTTTCTTCCCTAAAAAATCTCCAACCTTCTTCATATTTCCCTTTCTACCCTTTTCAAAACCACTATGTTAACTACCAATGTACCCTTTCATATTATTGAAGTACCCTTCATATCGTTAAGGACTGCGAATGCCCAACATCCCCTTTCATATCGTTAAGGTGTCCTTTCATATCATTAACGACTGCGGGTGACGACCTCATTACATCTGTGATTGGATAGAGATAGAGAATGAAATTAATTTGGTTAGAGAAATAGAGACTAAAGTTAATTTGGTTAGTTTCGTTACTTTGTTTTATTTTTTCTTTTCTTTGTTGATTTGTTTTATTTTTTCTTTTCTTTGTTGATTAATTCGCCAAATTACGTATTTCTTTATTTCTTTCGTTAATCTTTGAGCTTATAATGTTTATTTGGTTGCCAAGATACTATTTTCCATTCTTATCTTTCTCCTTTTCCATGATCTCAATAAATGTATTATCTACTCCTACAATTCGAATATCTAAGGAATTATAGAAATATTGTATAATTGGAAACTTAAAAATAGGAAACTACATAGTACATACACAAACACACGAATGCATTCTAATTAATAGGAACTTTTTTTGGTAGAATACCTTATTTCGTTTGTTAAGCTTTTTCTAATTAAGGTATTTGGATAATACCTTTTAAATTGTTTTAGGGATTCGTTTAAATTACATTCTAAATAATTACCATACATTCAAAGATCTTCATCAATCAGATTCGATTTCTTAGTATATACGATTCTAAACAATTACAATACATTTTAGTTATTAGAATGTATACTTTTCTAATTCAATAGGATTTTTAAGACTTATCTATTTTCATTGGATAAACTGAATAAAATCAAAATGAAATTTACAGACAGTGAGTAAATATAATTAAGACTTATCTAATTCAATAGGATTTTTATACATTATAATTAAGACTTATCTAATTCCATTGGATTTTCATCCATCCACGGCTAGAACTAAAACAAAAGCTAATTTCAAAATTGTTAAATATTTAAAAATAACTGAAAATTCTTTTAAATTAAAATACTTTTAATTTAATTTACTTTTAGATGATAGATAACTTTATTTATCTATATCTATATTTTATTAAGATATCAACATCTATATCTTGGATAGCTATATTTTAGTATATAATAGGATAGTTAAAAAATAGGAATGAAAATTGAGTAATAGGATAGTTGGCCACAATCATATTTTTATTCTCTTCCGTATAAATATATTGAATAATGGTCAGTAAATATACGAAAAGATGTATATATAATATACATCTCTTCATATATTATCTCAATACAATAAATATTTAAATATCCTGTTTACTTACACATAGAATATATATAAATAATTTAATATTACTACAACATAATCTTTAAATATATTTTTGCTTCAGTATGAACAATATTGTAGTAAATATATTTTTCTCCTAAAAATTATAATTGTTATTATAATTAATCCCTATTCTATATTAATTATAATAATTCAAGTTTAATATAATCTACTCAAGTATAACATAATTGAAATGCTGGTTTGAATGTATCATGTTCTGCAAGTCTACTTTATTTACTACAAATTTTTCTCCATTTATTTATTACTTGTCATTATAAAATATTGATGACTCTTAATTGGATGGAATAATTTTTATTAAAAAATTGTTTGTTTGCATATTATTTTTAACTTTTAATCTAAATAAAATTCCCAGGTGCAACGCACGTGTATATTTACTAGTGTATAAAAAAAGAGGTAAACAAGAGAGGAACGGTTTTACAATTGATTATTAAGTTGTTACAAAATTGAGACAATTTTGAGTATTGTACCCTTTTATAGATAAATCTTTACAATGATGTGTAAGGATTGTTTTGGAAAGTCACATTTTTCTTGGCTCGATTGAAGGGGACATCTCGTGTTATATATAGTATAGATATAGATAGATTAAGAAGGTCGTTACTCTCCTTTCACAAAGTACTCTTTGATAATAATAATTGGTATCCGGGACCGCTTACACTTAACCGACTAATCCTTGAGGGCTCATGTAAGACCCTACAATCCACATGACCCATAGCCCTTATACTAGGGTTGCAACTCGGTTCGGTTAAAACCGAACCCAAACTGACCCAAACTGAATTCGGTTCAGTTTGGTTCGGTTTGGTTTCGGTCCAAAAATTCCTAAACTGAACTAAGTTGGTTCGGTTTTGGGTTGCATGTTCAGTTAAACCGAACCGAATTCATGTATTTCCCTAAACCGAACCGAACCGAATTCATATATATATATTATAACATAAAATCTATATTATATATATATAAAATATAATATATGTTAAACTTTCAAAGTTTACCTTTAAACTTTAAGGATATTATGAAAAAACCCTTGTTTGAGCATAAGAATATATTGGTCTAACCCGAACCGAACCGAACCGAATAGTTTTCATGTAGTTCAGTTCGTTTCAGTTTGGGTTTCGGTTTTTCTATATATTTTCGGTTTAGTAGTCTCGGTTTTCAATTCGGTTCGGTTCGGTTTAACTATATATATTTTCGGTTTGGTCTTGGGTTGACCTCAACTCGAACCAAACCGACCCGAGTTGCACCCCTACCTTATACAGGTGGCCCCAAGAGATTATGTCTAAGAGAGTTTGAACCTAAGACCTCAATACCTCTAGACCCCATATATTCACCACCAGGCCAATCCGTCGGGGTTAAAAATTGTTAATGAATATTTAAAAGGGCATTATAAAGTTGTTCAGGAAAAAAATTGTTTTTGGCACTTTATTGCTGGAACACTTCACAGAGGATCCTCTGTGAAGCAGGAAGATACCCCCAGTTTATGGGAGTACCTCAGGCAAACAACGGGGTACCCTCGGGCAAACATGGGGTACCCCGATCATCTTCATGGAGGCACCTGAGGTACCTCATCTTTGAGAGAAGTACTCCACTGTTAGACCGGAGGTATCTCCATAAAGATGATTGGGTATCCCATGTTTGCCTGAGGTACCCCATAAACCGAGGGTACCTTCTAACTCCATGAAAATGATAGGGGTACCCCATGTTTGCTTGAGGTATCCCGTTTTGTTTGCCTGGGGTACCCCCATGAACCTGGGTACCTTCTTGCTTCACAGAGTTTATTGCTAAAGGGTATTTCCATCTCCCCCCTCTCTCTTTCAAAGTTTCATTTCATACCTTTTAGGATTTGAAATACTACTAAAACTATCCTCTATAACTTCGAAGTAGGTAAGTAATGCACATGCCACATACTAGTTTTCCCTTAATGTGAGATTCTAGGATCATACAATCCATCCCCTTATGGGTTGTATGTTCCCATGCAAATCTTGTCAGCCTATTAGCCCGAGACAGCCTATATGCACTAAGCAAGATTAGGGTCTCACAACTTCCAGTCGAGGTTCAACTTTTATACCACTATAACACCTTGACCTACTAGCAATTGTATTATTTGCTTTGACCTGTTAGGCCTCATGGTTTTATTCTTGGGGTTTACCTCAAAAAGCCTTATTACTTGAGGGAATCACGAGCTTGCATATATGGACCTTGTCTTCCGCCTTCCCAATCAATATGAGATTTAAGAATCTCAAGAGTTCAAATTTAAAAAATATTATAAGAATAAAACAATGGCTAGTATTGGTACATAGGGATATAAATTCAATCTGATAAGGATTATTGATAACTAGAATTCGAACTGAAATCTGATCAATCATTTACGTTTGAATTTGAACTCAAATTCGAATGATTATTCAATATCTGAATTCGATTTGATAATATTTGAAAAAAATTAAAATACCACAAATCCCAAGTTAGTGGATCAAATAGGGGATGTATTAATTCAAATATGTTCCATTTTATGTCCTTAAATCAATAAATACTACATAGAACCTTCATTTCTTCTATACCAATATGTAAAAAGACTTAGAAGGCCTAAAAAAACATAACATCTATATTTATACTATCTATAAAGAGAAGAGGGGGAAATATTCCCTCTAGATTCTGGTCCTCCTTTTCTTTTTCCAAACATTGTCATTTTCAAACAAAACAATCCCTTGCTATTTTAAACTAACTACCAACTGTTTATTTAAGTGGGCCCACGTACGCGCGTAGCGCGTGCTTCCCCCTAGTATAAAATGAATAAACAGTAGCATCTTTTTCAGTCGAATATGTATGGTTTTTTATCCGAATCTGAATATAATTGGATCTGTATTTGCACAATCGGATCTAAACCAAAAATCCATAGTCAGATAATCGGTTGGATTTGGATTTGTATCTGTGGTACGTGAGCATTTAGTGGTACATACATTCCAATTTGAAAAACTCGAGAGTTTAAAAGAGTAAAGAGGGCCGGTCCATCGCTATTGGTAATGACCCAGGTTAGCCTGATTGGGCCAGCAAGAAAACGAGTCGGGATTTTAATTCTCGGCCGGGCCCAGCTGGTACCATTAAATATCAACGAAGTGCAGATCAATTTCATAATTGCAGATTACAAAGGCAAGAGCTATTGATTATACTGGAAATTGACTGCAACTAGTTGTAAATTGACTAGTGGAAATTGACTGCAACACTACTACACTTATTTAAGGGTTCTTAATTGGAGAAATTTGATTGGTCTTGTTGTCTTTGTACCCTTTCTAACTTTCTGTTTAAAATATCAAGGAATGGATCTTCCCATAGCATCTTCTTTTAGGATTCTAAGCGACTTTGGTAGTCAATCTTCCTTTGAAAAATGAATATCTACAACCTGAGATATGGTGACTCGTAGTGGCCACATACCCATTAAGACTTCAATGAGGGTGAAGGAAGATGGTCTTTCTATGGATTAGTCTTAGAAACTCAATAGGGTTTATATTTTAAGGTACTAGTAGGGTGCACGTGCATAACTGCACGTAAGGAAGGGAACAGTTGCAAGCTCTCAAAGGCCCAGGGATTTTTTTTTTAAAAAGGTCTGAAATTCAAAGGCTTTCAGAGGCCCAAGGATTTTTTGGAAAAAGTCTGAAATTCAAAGGCTTTCAGAGACCCAGGGATTTTTTTTTCAAGAAATTTTGTTTCACATTTTTATTTTATTTTCCTTTTTTTATTATTTTTATTTTTGAAACATTTTATTCAAATTCATTTCCCTTTATCATCACTTAAAGGTTAAATGAACAAGATTTGGTGGGAAAAGAATGAAAAAATTGGATTTTCCGCAAAACCCGTAAACATATTACGGTCTGGCCTTGCCCGCACTTAAATTGCGGGCGAGCCTTGCCCGTATAACCAATACGAGCAAGTCCAGCCCGTATACTAAATGCGGTTTACGGAGCTTTTTTCCGTTTTTTTTTTAGTTTTTACATGATTTGTTCACTTTGATTGCTCATCCAAACATACGGTTCACCACTGTCCCAAAGTGGACTTTGCCCCTACTTGCAAAAATACATGCTCAAGAGGGCACATGTTCTCTAAAAAATTGACACCATATTCAGGGATTTTGTACCTTGGGTTGCCTCTTGTATGAACATTGGGTAGGATTAATTCCAAACAGAGTTAAAAACTCTTCCTATGGGCTACACTAATTTTAAGATACATGCCTATTTGGGACCAATTTTATCCCAAACATATGGACACCATGACACTTACATGATATGAAAATAGTGCGGAATTTAAGGCTACCTTGTTACCTTGTTTACCTTCAATATGGCTTCCACATTATGCCTTGGCTTGTGAACCATGCAAATGGCATTCCCTCAATTACAAACCCATATCCCCACGTAATTGTGTACTTTAGCTAAAAGACATGTATCTCCACCTTCAAGCGGAGGGGTTTTGGCTTAGTGGCAACTTAGAACTCAAGCCTAGTGATGACCAGAATCGAATCACAGATCCACATTGTCATCACATCATTAGCCTAAAGTTCTAAGGTGAATGTTTTCTTTTTTCGTTTTCCGAAGTATCAACCTCGTTGTAACAAGTTACACACCTTTGGATTCAACTTCCTATAGGTTATGAGTAGGCTGTGTAAAAAAATAAAATGTGCATAGTGCATTTGTAAAATTTGGGTGCATTCACAACGTCCCAGCCCCTTTGCCACTCTTTTTTGCAGCCATGCATTATACAAACCAAAGCATAATAAGAAGCATATTTAAAGCAAATAAACAAAAGTAAACAAGGCAATCCTATAGCACCTAAACATGCTCACAAAAATCACCCTAAATCATACAAACATATGCTCATGTTATACAACCCAAAAAGACATGGAGAACATGCTGAAAATTAAAACATGCTATCATTAAAATACAGCAAGAAATAAGCATGGTTTAGCAAAACGAACCCCCCTACGCATGTTTCTAGAAACAATCCTATAAATCAGAATTAAGCAGGTTTCTACCCCATGAACTTTTAAGCAATAAATCAGATTTAAAACATACCAAACATGTTTAATAACACCAAATAGCAAGCAAAAACATCAAAACATGCTAAAAAACACAAAATAGCAAGCAAATCAAAAACATCAAAACATGAACAAAAACACTAAAGGCTCAAATCCACAAGTCCCCAGTAGAGTCGCAAGTTATGAGACATAGAAAATCAATTTAATGACTTCCTAAATCATCACACGGGATTGGTTAAAAACAAAGAGTCGACACCATTTTGTTTAGGTGTGAATGGACACTAAAATATCAAATAAGCACAAAAAGGCAAATTTAGGGTAAAAATAATCCTATTAAAAAAAACAACCAGAGATGGGTAAGGGGATTAGGTTATGAACAGGGGAAGGTGTTAGGCACCCCTATTCATCCACACAAGGTGGTTGCCAGGTATTGTTCATGTTTTTCAAAGGAAAAAATGCTTGCTAATCAAAACCAAAGTAAAAGAAAATAAAAGAATGTATGGCTTTTTTCCATGTGAATGATCCAATTAATTCTGGATCCTCCTTATGAATACAAGAGCCATTTATTTGGGCTTCATGATTGACTGAAATCAAAATAAAGAAAGCAAATCTAAAGTGAAAACTTAAAAAATTTGGCTTCAAGTTAAATTCTAGAATTCTAGAAAAAAATATTATTTTTATAAAATATTGCAGAATTGAACTTAAACAGTCCAGGATATAGATATAGCCCATATTTCACATTAGATCAAGAAATCAAAACCAAAAATACCCACGTTGATGAAGAACATCAAAAGGGGAGAACTTAGACCGTAGGGTCTTCTCTCAAAAATGAAAAACGACTCAAAAACCACCTCATGAAACCCTAGAAGTTACTTTTAGGCTTCTGAATCCAGATCTATCATATAGATCATGATAGATCTAGGATCTTAGCCTAATATTACAAAAATCGAGAAAACAGTGCTATACGTGCAAAGATGTGAAAAATCCAGATTTTAGAAAAAAAGTGGGGATCTCATGCTATAAACATCATGGATTCATAGGATTGCTCTAAATTCAAAATAAAACCATTAAAACATTAGCAGGATATCAAAAGCAACTAAATTTCACAGATTAGAGCACATGGGGGTTTACCCTACGGATCCACCTGTTCTCTTTTCCCCTAGCTCTCTCTTTACGTTTTACGGCTAGAGAGGATTCTTGAGGTACTTGGAGATAGGTTTGGGGTTACAAATACAATCAAAGGCCTTATTCTATTAAAAAGGAGAAAAACAGATTATGGGGTTCTATTCTAGGGATCCACCTGATCCCCTTTCCCCTAGCTCTCTCTTCACGTTTTACGGCTAGAGAGGATTCTTGAGGTACTTGGAGGCAGGTTTGGGAATACAATTATAAACCAGGTCTTATTCTACAGCAATGGAGAAGATCCTATTATTTCTAGAATTGAAGACAGAAAATAAAAGGGAAAAGGGACTTACCTGGATTGAGCAAGCAAAGTAGCAGGGATTCCTCTCTTCACTTGGAGTTCTTCAGACTTCAAATTAATGGCCCTTTGCTTGAGAATTTGCCCTCTATTTATAAGCAAACCCAGGGGCATGGTTGGTCCAGAGGGATATATCCAAAATCCTCTAGATTGAATTGAAAATAGGGATCATGCCAATCCATGGCCAAATAGTATAAATAAGAGAATTCGGATGGATAAATAAGATAATTCGAAATTCCCAGAGAGATATTTGGATGCAGATAAGCCTCAGAAATCGAAAAAGGATAAATTCGCACAAAAACCTTGTGCCCGTATATACATTGCGGGCGCAACCAGCCCGTAGAGAAATTGCGGGCACTGCATGCCTGATGAAATTTTATGCATTTTTGGCCTGTTTCAAATCCCAATTACATATTTTCAATTATTTTCTCACTTTATAGTGCAATTTGGGGAGTCTACAGCCACATACCCATTAAGACTTCAATGAGGGTGAAGGAAGATGGTCTTTCTATGGATTAGTCTTAGAAACTCAATAGGGTTTATATTTTAAGGTACTAGTAGGGTGCACGTGCATAACTGCACATAAGGAAGGGAACAGTTGCAAGGTTTCAATTTAAAAGTGGAAGGTGGTTGTGGTGGTTATATGTTGGGATTGTTTTAATTGAGGAGGGTAATATTTGGAAAAGAAAAGGGAGGCCAAAATCTGGAGGGAATATTCCCCCTCTTCCCTTTATTAATAGTATAGATTATAAATTGTGGACAAATATAATAGCTTTCCAAATGAATGATAGGTTGTTTACCAAAAAAAAAATAAAAAATAAAAAAGATGAATGATAGGGTTCATCAGTAAAGGTGTAACTATGTATATCAAACGGCCAAATATATAATAATTTAACATTTCCACGCATGTGTAACTTTACACAAGAATATGTAAGTGGAGGACAATCACAGGGCACACATACTTCGATGAAATAGATAAATAAATGCTTAGGCAAACTATGGTTACATATACAAGTTTTTTTTTTTTTTCATATTCTTTTGGCTATGTTTTTTTCTTTAGTAAAAGGATGTAGGAGAAGACTTTAAGTTACAAAACAAGTCCCACAAAATATTTAGAGCTCACAAGAAATTTCTACACCCAATCCCAATCCCCTACATTGGAGTTTATGAATGCTTTCATGAAAATCTAAAATACCCAAAGCCCCAAACAATTAAGAAAACCATAAAGAAAAAGAAAAAGGGAAGTTCATTAATTAGTGGTACTGCATGTGTTTCACAATTTTATAATAATTTTGCATTTTGACATTGATAACTAAATTGATGCTTATTTGACCTTTAATTCTCGTTTGAGACACCACTTTTGTTTTGTCTTTAGTGGATGAATCCTTAGGAAGAAACCCTATTTAAATCACACATGCAGATTCACTACAAGTGAAGTCCAACCAACTTCAAGATATGTTTCTTAGTGTTGAGTCTGTTGACACCCCACATAGAAAATAAGGACTAATATATATATATATATATATATATAAAAGTTCAGCCTATCTTCAATCCCATCTTATCTTATTGTGATTATAAAATAGAGGAAGTGGTTTTGATGGACAGCTTTAAATTTATATAATTATATTTCTTTCTAGAGCCTTGAAGGCATATAACTGTCTATGGAATGAGAATCATAAAATTTGAAATCAACCATACCCTTTGTATTTTTACAAATAATAGAGGAGAGATTGATTTCTTCCTAAATCTAATTCATATTCAAGCTTTAATTTGGAGACACATATATAACCAAGTGTAGATGACCAATTTTATATACTTGACACGTCACCTATATGATATGTCGTGGATTATTTATCCAATAAAAATAATAATTAAACGTGACATAATTTGTTTAAATTAAATATGAAGCTTATTTAGCATATTGGAGTGAAGATCTCCGTCTTGGGCAAAAGCCCATTAAAGGGGTTTTTTGGCGGTCCTTAAGGTGTGGCGGACACAGGCATGGGAATCATTGATAGCCAGTGACGAGTTTTGGCATGTCAACCTAGAATGATATAGACATCAAGTGACATATTTTCACATGTTGACATGAAGGACCCATTGTACCAATAAGAGAGCTCCATTATTTATTGTATTTAAAAAATAATAATGATCTCTTATTCTTATCTTGAACCTAGATGTTTTTGAGACCAGATTCATGATAAACATTAAACATGCCTAAAGCCCCAGATCGTGACAAGTGTCACAATCTTGAAGACCCACACTTACTATAAATATAAGACCCCTTGTTCATTTGGGGCATCCTGATTCTTGGACTGCTAAAAACAAGAGTTCATTTCTTTTCCCTCAACTTTCTCCAAGTTTACTAAACATTCTCTAAGTCCTTCAGATTTCTTTGTCTTTACCATAAAATGAGCTCTCTAGTTTGGTATATGGAAGGATCACTTGAGTATCTCCCGTCTCTCATTTTAGCCATTGCTTTTTTGTCATGTTTTATTGACTCCTCCTTCTCTTCTATTCGAAAACAGTGTGGGAATAGCTGCTGATTCGGTGGTTTAGGCCAACGTCGAACGTACCTCTCCTACTTAGAATCCAGATCTGAAGATATGTCATCGACATTTCAACACCGTGAAGACTACATCAAATACGTGGACGTGGATTCAAAAAAGGCACCTACACCAAGCAAATTACATTTTCTTATATATATAAAGATGCCAAAGATTAAAACTTTTTAGCTATTTCCTTTCCCCTATGACCCTACTTTGGCAAGGCTTATACCTTTGGAGTTTTGTTTCATCATAAAGAGATCATTGGAGATGTAGTTAATTGACAGTATCTAGCATTCTTTTGATTATTTATTTTGAATTTGCTGACCAAGTCACTTTGGCATTAACATAAAAGCCTAAAAGAATAGCTTAAGATAAGGGATTGATGTTGAATTTGTGAGTAATGCACGAACGTCGCCCACAGATGGGCGTATATTCCAGATGAGTGGAGGCATTATACTTGCGGTTTTATTCCTAATTATATGCAATAATGGAAATCAAAATATTCGAGAACTCAAAGTAAGACCCCTGATTTGACAAATCATGTGACCCGACCTGACTATGACATTTCGTTCGAACTGATTCGTTCGTGGATGCACGAGAGAGAACAGTTTTGTAACTTTTTGGATTTTGAACAAAAAAGAAGAGTTATGACTGTCGAAACCCTATACTAATGAAATCTTAACTTAACAAGTGCACAGTATGGGCTTTTTTGGGAACTCATGCATAAAGTTTGGCATGCTTCCCAAGAGGTCTTCTCACATTAAATATAGTATAGATATATAGTATAGATAGATATTTATGTTTTGTTTGGTTAAAACCAAGAACCGATTAATTCAAACCGACTTTGACTCGATTTGGATTGAGATTCATAGCATATGGTTCAATTAAATTGTAAATTGAATCGAATCAAAACCCAACTTAAAAACCGAATATATATACACACACAAACACAAATACAAATATATTCGGTTAGATTTTCGGGTTAAATTGATTCATTTTAAATTTGGTTTGGTTTGGTTTTGGATTGATGCCCACCCGAATGAAACTGAACCGAATTGCTTCCCTAATCAGCAGCACCTTGGTTACGAATTTATGGACTCACCTTGTTTGTACAAAACCCAGTGAGTTGATTTGGTTGAGGCTGACTCGGAAGATTTTTTGACGTGTCCATCACTAAAAAGCAAAGTAAGTCGAGACAAAGACGTGTCGTCTCCTGATAAGCTTGCAACAGCCCACTTGGCCCAACACAATACTATAATTTCCAAGTAATATTATTCCCTACTCATCCCCCTACTCATCCCCCTATACAAGGGTCCTACAAAAAAAAAAAATCCCCCTATACAAGGGAGCAGTGCCCGCTTGTCCCTTTCGGGGAAGGAGGGTCCCATCTAGCAATTAGAGACATGACCCATGAAGGCTTTTGCCACGTGGCATCCTTTCATGCGTAGAAAGTGGCATGGATCCCATTTTGATTATAATGCCCACAGAAACTTAAAACCCTTAGTGGAGCTTCCAAATGATGGGATATGAATGGAATAAAAGATCACAACACTTACATGAATTAAATTCTAATTCAAAATCATTATTGAGTCTTTAAGTCTTGAGTCTCTTGACTGGTTGAATTTGAATATTCTCTATAATCATATAATATAAGCTCAGAAAGCCATCCCATAATCAATCAACCTCTCTATATAATACCCTATACAATTATCTCCTAGGACTTCCCATTTCACTCAAGAGTCTCAAGACATGTTTCCTTCAACTTCTTCTTCCTCATCCCCATCTGCTTCACTGCTCCTCCATGGCTTTCCAGGACATGTTAACTCAAGAAAATTGTTACTCTACACTCCTCTTCATCAGTCGCCGGACATGGCAGCGGCGCCGGTTACTGCAAAAGGCCACGACCCATCAGAGACCTACGCAGGCGAGAGTAGCTTCGACGCCAATGTTGTTATGATCCTTTCAGTGCTCTTGTGTGCTCTAATATGTGCACTGGGTCTAAATTCTATAATCAGGTGTGCTTTAAGGTGTTCAAGCAGGGTGGGTACTGAGTCTGGTTCTAATGTGTCAGCTCGGTTAGCCAACACAGGAATCAAGAGAAAAGCTCTCAAGACTTTCCCCACAATAACTTACTCGCCGGCGTCGAAGGCGCTGTCGGGCTTAGACAACGAATGCGTCATATGCCTCTCCGAGTTTGGTCCCGGTGAGCGCATAAGGGTGTTGCCCAAGTGCAACCACGGCTTCCACATTCGTTGCATCGATAGATGGCTCATGTCCCATTCTTCATGCCCAACTTGTAGGCATTGCCTACTCGAAACATGTCAGAAGATCGTCGGTTGCCAGGCCGCTGGCTCATCTGAGCCACCACGTCTGCCGCCACCGTCGCCACCACAAGGAAGGATTGTGCCACTGGAGCCTGAAGGTTTGATACGTGACTATAGGAGTAGCTAGCTAGCTGAAGTTCTTTAACTGTATTGATTGATCTGTGTCAACTGTATATATAACTGGTTTGGACTGTGTTGATTGTGTAAAGCTGCTGGGGGTGAAGAACTGAAGCCCAATGGCTTAAAGGTTCTGTAGGGCATGTAATGTAGGAAGCAATACCAATATCACTGGATTGTACAGAAGTTTGAAGTTGTTCTTTTTTTTCTTGTTAAATTAACAAACTCTTGATATTTTCTCTTCTTCATTTGACTTTCATGCCTAACCTAATTCTATATGTTAAAAAGAATGGAAGATAAACAGAAGAAAAGAGTAACTATGATCCAACATGGCTTTAGTGCCAATGGAGGGTGAGAGGGAGAGCACTTGGCAGATTCAATCTTCAAATGAAAAATCAATCAATCAAAAGGGGATTTTGTTTCCTACTAACAGTAAGCAGAATTCTTTAGCAGGTGGAAGGGAGTCTGTACCATGTTGACACATCACATCAAAGTGGCAGTCAATAGATGCCTTAGCATGAATTGACGACGCCATTGATGGGCTCAAGATGGGTGGGGCCATGGCTGCACGGATTTAAATTTAAGTAAGATCTCTCTCGGAATTTAATTTAATTAGAATCAGAAGATGAGAGGATCTCTATCTCTCGACCAACGCAGAGCGAAAGAAAGGGGGATACTATTAGCAAAATAAAAGAGGGTGATGCTTGTCCACCCACCAAGAAAAGAGAAGAAAGACTGTTGGTATTGGAGTCCAATTGTGAGGTATCTTTGTAGCTTTACAAAGTGGCATTAGCAAGCTAAAAAAATGTCCAGCTTCCTAGTAGAATGTGCCATTTGACTATGGGCTTCCGCTGGAGTGTTCACATCGGACCTGGGAGAAGAGGCAGGGAAATCAGTGTCCTGATTTGGTGGGTCCCACTTAAATTTTATTTATTTTTTATTTTTATTTTTTACCTTTGAGCTTATATTTGTTATTAATCCCTTTAATAACATAGGGGTTTCATTTGTTATTAATCCCTTTAAAACCAGATAGTCATTTTGTTAAGAGAAACCTAGCCATATACTTGTGCAATTGGATGAACCCATTGAATTACACACAAATGTCAGTTTTAGTTGTATTCTATCGTATTTCGCTTCCCAATTACAGCTAACAGGATTCCAAGGATTTGTTTATTCCTTAAACTTTGGATCACTGAGAACAAGAAACCCACTGTTGGGCTTAAGATTTGAAATAGATTCTCAAAAGAGCTTCTTTTTTCAAAGGAGAAAAAAAGTAGTAAAAGGAAGAATAAGAAGGTGGAAGTCCTTGAACAATTGGAAAAGCTCACTTACATGTATTAAATATCATTATTATTCATTTTAAGGATATAATTTCGGGAAAGAAAAACAATATTGCTTGTAAAAAAATATTATTTAGCAACACTCGATCTCCCAGCTAATCAAATTGTACTCTAGGAACTACAATCTCCCATCCGCACAAATAAATAACTGAAGAAAAAATAAAAATAAAATTTTGAAGCTTATGGCTATGGGGGTATTTATTAATTTAATCATTAAACTCTCAGTTCAAATTCTTATCATCACCTCCACAAGCAGAACCCAGGATGCAAAAATTGATCACCAGGCAAACTATAATAAACTAAACCCTTAAGAATCGTCTTTTATTAACTTAAGTCATAGTCTGCCTTGTTCAAAAAAATTGTTGTTGCTGCTGAGGACCACACAAGCATGCCCAACTTTGGGTACATAGCAAGTTAAATCAGATGTTTGGAAGAAATTATTTGAGGATGGCAAAAAAAACTTAATTAAAGTCTTAATACGGAACATAGCAATAACCTCTCTATCACTTCAGTTTTGCGAAGACCATTGGAGCAGCCTGTTTTAAAACAGCATTTTTCAGAAGCCGGCCAATCGTAATAATGTAAAACCTAAATATTTAGTGTAAAACAAGTCTCAGAAGGCTTACACATTTGTCCACACAGGACCAGTAATCAAAGTATTGTCCCGTACAGTGCTTCTCTCCAGAGTCATTGCCTTGGATTCTCTTCACACAAGCCTGTAATTGACAAGAAAGTCTCAGGAATAAGAATTGGTACTAAATACGTATTTATGTGATAACCAAATACACCAGTTTCAAATCCATCCAAAGATCACAACATTAGAAAAAGCATCTGATTCACTCCTTTTCGTATGGAAAAAGGTTTTCTATACGGGTATATCAAACAAGAAGAATAATAGGTAACGTAGAAAATAAGCGAAAGGAGTATATATCGACCATAACATACTGCAACAACATTTACGTTGACACTAAGATCTCCTATGCGAAAAGGCTTATTGATAAGATAGGTCATCTTTGGATTTGATTGGGGCAAATCTGACAAAAACCTTTGGTTCAAGTTAACCATGGTAAAATTGTTGTGCTTTTCTACTCTATGGTTAAAATAGGCTTTGGAAAGACATCAATCAAAAGCTAAACAAAACAAAATTCCCAAGCACAACTATCCAGACACCCTTAGTATCTTCTGTGAACATATGAGATAGTACAGAATACAAATCCAACATTATTTGTTAACGAAGAAAACAAGAAGGCCTTTCCCAATAATCAGCCCAGAAGTTCAAACAAAGAATTTGAAAGGTACTGCAGAAAACTAACTACCAAAACAAGTAGGTGATAGGATGCAGAGAATTATATATTTAAAAAGGGAAAACAAAACCCAAAACCAAGCATTTGATTTGAATATTTTCCGTATCCAATAGGCAGCCAAATCAACAGATGAGAAACATATACAGAAATGCAGCTCCATCATTTTCTATACGCTGTTATCAAGTAAAGAGAAAGATGGAGTGACAATAAACGAGCAAAAAGCAAAATAACCCATATATATTTCATCCTATATATTATGTAGAGAAGATGTGGAAATTAGATTAAAACATCCACTTCTATGGCACTTAAAGCTTAAAAATCTTAATGAATGATAGGTGGGGAAATGCATAAGTCTGTGAGCGGAACAGGCTTCTACTAGCTTGTTATTTCCACTAATTAAAGAACATTTTAAACAAAAAGGTTTAAATAGATCATAATAACGATTCCAAGGAGTTGGCATTATATTCTACAATTTCTTATTACAGAAATATTTTTCAGAGAAAAAGATTGATATACATAAAATTTAAGGAGTACATCAGATCCTGTTAGTAATTTGTCCATTTTTATCTTTGTAACATATTAACCAATTAATTGTCAGTGTAATGAACTTGATATAAGGAATGGTTAAGCACATCCCCTTTTTTCTCTGCACTCAAGATCATGACATCATGTTAATAATCACCCTACACGACTTCATGTTATATGATGTAAGATACTATTTATTCAGTTATATCGGCTTCTTAAGCTTGTTAAATTATATTAATAAGTACATAACTAGCATTAAGTATATGAATTAATTTGTTGGAATTTACAATCTTTTTATTTTCCATAACTATCACATTTATCCTGAAAACTATTCCAATCCAAACTAAATTTTGGCATGCTATAACTTGGTTGCTGTTCATTTATGCTGTTTTCCATAGGCATTACTAAAATAGATGGTTTAGAGAAAGTTTATAGGAATTCTTTCGGCCAATGAATCGCCTCAGAATCATCAATGCATCCATATTCCTAGAAAGGGCTCATTACACAAGTGTCAGCTAAACACCTTGGGTAGACTGTACATGATAATCATACAGTTACTAATTGCACATGACAAACATTTAGCATTTTGTGAGGAAGCAGCATTCCAGCTGCAAGTGGTTCCGAGGTAGCCCACCAACATGATAGAGAAGGTTAAAAAAATAAATCCATGGTTTTTTCCTAATCTCATAATATATATATACCATCTTGATTACTGATAAAAAAAAAAGAATAAATCCATGTTTTATCAACCATGAATTGCCATATCACATGGTATCTCAGATTCAACATCATTGTTCCTAGAGTGCTTGACATTTAAACTATGTAATATTTGACATAAACAAATATCCTTTTGATTGACAGAAGCCATTAACTATAGTACCGTGAAAAACCTTGCCTGAGGTTTGCTTGCAAGTTATTGGATGATCGCTTGAAGAAACCAAAATAACAATGTTTGTTAAGCTCCTAAAGAGTTGAATAAACAATTCATGTAACACACAAGTATCGCAATGTATAAGGAACTAAGAATTATAAAAAGCAAAACAATCAAAAAGGGGCAGTAGGAACTTGAGCTTTCAGTTCATGAAATTCATGCAGGTACCTGGTATTCGAGTAAAGGCTTCACACACTTTGGCTTGCAAGAGTCCTCAAGATACTTCTTATGATCAACAACTTCATCGTCAGCCCTAAATTTTGGGTTGGGTGCGGTAGGGGGTTTAGTTGTCAGAGACTCAGAAGTGCATACATAGAGGAAAGTAAACGTCTTAAAGAATAGTGGAGAGCTTCAGGTACACAACCATGATAATTGAAGGTAATTACCACAATTAATAAAAGAAAAGGCATAAATATGACAAGCACAAATGTCTTAAAGAACATTGGGAAATCTCAAGTAGAGAACCGTGATGATCTACAGGTGATTTATCATATTTCCTAACCAAAAAATAATGAATACTACAATCATGCAATGTTCAGATTAACAAGCAAGCGTTTAATTTGAAAATAAAACAGAGAATTGCTAAATGCATTTGATATATTATTATGATATTTCACCATAGCGTAATTACAAGCTTGCCAAATGAATTCAAGATGATAGCAAGTCTCTTTGAGACCAAAAAACTGACCCATCCAAAGGTACTTCTGGCTATAGAGAAGAAACAAACAACAAAATGCATTATCCCAGATAACTGAGGTTGGCGGTACAAATCCTATTTTATCATCCTCTGTCAAAAACCATCTTCAGGGAGATCATGTGCAATTATATCATTAGGAACTGGCTCCACCCATGCCTTCTTTTGTATTCTTCTCACTAGTTTTAATCCTTCAGTATGAACTTCCACACACCTTTGAACAAGTGCCTCATTTGACCTTTCAACATCGTCAAAAAATCTTGAACTTTTTTTTCATAGCTATGAATAAGTCAAACAATCTTCAATTACTTTAAATTAATTCCTATTTAGGCTAATCTCGGATATATTCTTCATCTTATCTTTCCTAGACTTTCTATACATGCATCTTAGTGTCCACATCTTAATAATATTCATTATGCAGATACTTTGGATCAATGTTGCCCAATATTCTGCTCCACAAATCATATGGAGAGGAGTATTTTTGGGCTACCCATTAATGTTGTAATATTTTATATTTATATTCTCTTCTTTTTGCCTTTGACTTTGGTTTCTTATTTGTTGTTTGCTTGTCAATTTCCCCTGTTGACCCCTTGTACTCTACTTGCTATTTTCAACATAATCATCACCATCATCATCATCATCATCATCACACACACACACACACACACACATACACACAAAAAAATTATCATAGACAGACGCGTGTGCACATAGACTCTTTTCTGGTTCAAAATTCTTTATGCAGTCACTCCATCAGTAAAAAAAATATATGAAGTTACCTTTTCTTGTTCAACATATCAAAGCTTAACAAACTGAAGAATCTAATTCCATGAAAATTAAGATCCAATATGTGTTATTTGCCTCAGTGGATTTAAAAGCATTCAGAGCATCAAGAAACATAAATCAAGTTCAAAGTGAATTTAAAAGCATTCAGAACATCAACAAACATAAATCAAATACCTTAGGACAAGAATAAAACAAGAACAAAGAGAAAAACTTCATTACTTTGACCGCATGGGTCAGGGTCAGAAAATATCAATTTCATTATAGAAAGGAAATATTAAAATTACAAAAAATACAGAGGAATGGATAATTCATGTGACAGATCTCTCTCAAACAAGCTCAACAGTCCCAGATGATGATTATTGCAATAAAACTAACCAAATACTTATAAGAAGTAACCTAAAGTTATATTCCCCTCTCAAAATAAGCAGAAGAAAGAACATGATACTCACATCAAAATGAAGATAAGTGTATGGATAGCTCAACAAAACAAGCACACTAGCTTTGCCTGCAGAGAAAGCCAATTTCGTTTAATCTACTATTGGAACATTAATTCTAGTAGCAAAGAAGTTAGCACCAAAAATTGCCATTTGGTTGTAAACTTTCTTCCGAAAGCAAAAAATGTATGCTCACTCTTCTTTTCTTATTCTATAGTTTTTTGGAAAAATAAGGGCATACCACATGTCAAATTTATAAGATAATTATAAAGAAAACATTAACTTCTTCAAGATCATGGCCTTAGCTTTAAATTGGTAGAATGAAACGCAAAGAAGCAGCTAATGACAAGATCGTATAACATGGGACAAAAAATAAGGAATTCATAAGCCAGAAGGAATAGTACAAAAGCAAATCAAAGCAATACTATTTTCTTTTTTTCTTTTTCCTCTTTTGGATTATAATCTGGATGAAGCTATGAAGGCAATCCAGGCCTGTAAGATCTGAAGTTCATGCTGTGAGAAGTTCTACTCCCAAAACCGATTCTTCACTCATTAGTGATCTGAAACATTTACGGATCCTAAAACAGTAATGATGCTTCTTTAGCAATCGAATTGGCTGCCGAATGAAAACGGAACCAAAAAAAAAAAAGGAAATCACAGATTCATCAGAAACGTGAATGAACTGGTTGAACAACATAAACTCACGGATTAAGACAGCCTTCCGCATTACTAAACCCTAACTCGGAAAAGCGAAACACATACATGCAGAATTACTTGGTACTTGTAAGCTCGAATCCAGATTTTAGGGAGAAGCTTGAGAACATAATCGTACCCCTATTGCGAGTGAGGAGAAATCCTCAATTTTCACCCTTTCGATCGCGAGGACTTTGCCAGAGACCAAGAACCAGAGTTTAGTCGCTTGCACTCGTCTCTAACTTAGTCCCGGTTGACATCAACCCAAACCAAGCGAAGGTTCAGAACTGTCAACCCAAAACGAAACCAAATTAAATTGCCAATTGAGAGCCGATCACTCTTACCCGGAAATTGAACAGAACATACTTATTCATTGCTGCATATATACGGGTTCAGTTTGGTTCTATTTCATTCAATTTAGTGAAACATATTTTTAAGTCAAATTTTAGGGTTGATTTGGTTTGGTTTAATTGAAGTATCAACTCAAAACCAAACCAAATAAGTTAAGGCTGTTCGGTATCACTTTTCAAAGTAGAACTTTTAACTTTTCTATTTTGTTTCTATTTTGAAAAGTAAAAAAGAAACTTCAAATTATATCAAACAACCTCTTAGAGTTACATATTTAAGAACCAAAACCAAACTATATGCTTTGAAACCTAAACTAATCAATTCAGGTTTGCAAATACACAATTTTAACTAAAGCTGTAAGTTTTGCCCGACCCGCCCTAAGCCCGTTCAACCCAACCCAAATAATAGCTCGATCTAAGGTTTTATTTTGGGTTTGGGTTTGGGTTGGGCTTGATTTTAGGCCTGAACTTGAGTTTGGGTTAGGCTTAGGTCTACACCTCATAGCCCGAAAAACCCAAAAAGCCCAAACTATATAAAGCCGAAGTTAAATGACTTATCGCAAACCCCATCTTTTTCCTAAGTTCTTTCAAATTCCAAGTCCTTCCTCTTTATTTTTCCAATCAATTCTCTAATAGATAAGGTTCTATAAAAATTGAGTATAAATCTTCAAACCTAAAACCTTTTCAAGGTTTAGAAAAGTACATAATGCTAACCTTTGTATGGATATTGACTTGAGATTTACAAAGGACCACATTTTCAGTAAGTATTTTTTTCATAATGTTGAATGTGTTTTCTTATAATTTGGTCAATAAATCTTAGAAATGTTATAATTTAAAAATTCAATTTTTTGCTTTCCTATACTAAAAACATTATAGACTTGTTGCCTTTGTTATTATGTTTCATTAGATCCTTGACAGATCCCATTAATTTGGGCCAACTCGAACCCAGCCCGAACTTGAGAAATAATTTTAGGGTTGGGTTTGGGTTCAAGCAGTTTGGGTTTAGGGTGGGCCAAGGTGAGTTTGGGCCAATTGATTTTAGATTATGTTGAGCCCGAACTCATCAAAACCTAGCCCAACCCACCCTACTTACAACTCTAATTTTAATTGAGCCAAGTTTCACCCCCCCCCAGTGGAAATCATTTATTGGGGGGGGGGGGGGGGGGGGGGTGGGGTGGGGTGGGGTGGTGGTGGTGGTGGTGGTGGTGGTGGTGGTGGGGTGGGGTGGTGTGGTGTGTGTCATAATATACAGCAACCCCCACATAATTCATTGTGATGTTATGGTTTGACATTTTTTTTCTTTATAGTCCTATGCTATATAACTCTTGATCATTTTTATTGTTTCACAAAAAAACTTAACAATGAGTTGATCCATTTTGATACTTCTAGCCCAACACTATTATTACTAGCAAGGTACACATGTAGTACTGCACATATGTAAAAAGAAAAGGAAGGGAACATTTTTTCAATGTCAAAGTTTTAAATGAATTGAGGTAGTTATGATTATTATACCCTTTTATTAAAAAATCTTAACAATGATGTATAAAGGCTTTCTAGAGAAGGGACACATTATGAGTAACACGATTCCCAAGGGGCCTTTTCGCATTATATATGGTATAGATTATTATTAGTACTACTACTCGGCTTTGAATTATCCACTACGCAAGTAGAGAAGCACTACGCTCACGTTCATGGGATGAGATAAGGTAGTGTAAGTGTGTAAAACTAAAAAGCCTTATTGGGATTGGTCATTTAAATCTCTATATTATATATATTTATTGGGAAGCGGTCTACTGGAGAGCTTGCAAAAACTTAAATTTTTCTTCCCAAAACCACCTTATAATACCCTATTATAAGGGTAACTTTCTTTTTTTATTTTTGAGACTGCACTCTTTCTTAACCACCTCCACTACAAGCAAGCCTCTTGCTAGTCATTTTTCCCACAGTATTAGCTTCATGGTTGTGCCGAAGAGAGAAGAAATTCAGGATCAGACGGTGCGGACTTTCGAGTGTGAGACTTCGGAGTCACGACTTTTTTCTCGTTTAAAGGCAGATTTCACGAGTCGACTGTATTACCCGTCTAAACGGTTTAAGGCCTCTTTTGGCATATTGAGCTGATAAGAGATTAAGAGTAAATCATGAAAAAAAAAAACCTACCAGCTGATTTCTCGTTTTCCTTTTCCTTACAATTTACTTAAAACTCTCCATTTTTATGTAAGTTCATGAAAATTCAACCTTAGAAAAATAAAAACATTAAAAAAAAAACTATAGTAATGTAGATAAACTCGATCAAACCTTGCAAAATTACACAGACACCGGTTAGAAAAGCGAGAAAAAAAAGGACATTGTAAAAATTATAGGAGCAACTATATCTAATGGAAAAGATAAAAAATTTTATATGCTTAAAATAATAATAGTAATAATAACGGCAACAACAAATCCATACCTACTAATAATGATAGTGATACTAAAATTTATAACCATTACTAATTATTATTGCTGTTGTTTAAAATAAATGAAATCCTCAGCTTCTCAAAAATTTATTGGACTTTCATAAATCGGTATGACAAAAGTTAAAATGGTAGAAGGACATATATAAGCAAAAAGCAACCAACGTCTTTTGAGAGGATGAAGCCATATATAAGATGAGGAAAACACAATAAAGATAGACCATCCAAAAAGGGAAAAGCCAAAAAATGAATGCAGAAATAGGAACAGACTCCACTACCCGGTGAGAGCAGCGTTCAGGGCACTGTGTACATCCACTCCGATTTGGGCTTCAGCTTTCTCTAAGTCAGTCGAGGCTGAGGTCAGCTTCTGGGTGAACTCTGTTAGCCCCTTCTGAACCAGGCTTGGATCAATTTGGTCAATTGGTACAGCATCAACAGCAACTATATCAGCAAAAGAGTTTGCATGGACGAATGCAAAGCCACTGCTAACAAAGTACTTCGTCTCCTCATTTCCTTCATGAACAGAGAGAATCCCAGGCTTCAATTCTGCAATTGTGGCTACATGTCCAGGCAGCACACCCATTTGACCAGTTGTGGCCGGTATTATGACCATGTCGACCTGAAAGTGCACACGTAAAAATTAGCAGTGAAGATCATGACAACAGCGAACGCAAGAATAATCTTCCCCTGAAATTGTTTTCTTTTAAAAAAAATAAAAATATATTCCCGCATACCTTGACAATAATGCAAAAGACACTCAGAAAAGACTTATCTAGCACAATTTTGGTGACACGGGTATGCAGCAAGTAAACTGAATTTTTCATAGGCATGGAAAATCTAATCCAACTGCATTATCATACTCATCCATTTTCTTTCTCTTTGTACAATTTGTCATGCTTTCTTAATTGCTAAAAGAGTCATAATCAACTGAATCAGATGAGCTTATGCGGTGATGAACTGGCAGTGTACAAGAAATGTTTTTAAGTTTAATCCTATCACACAGTCCAGAGGAATGTCAGAGTCATCCTGACTTCAACTTAGCTTATCAGCAGTGGAAGCTTGATTTATCCAGTGACCAGATTTAAATTTCAGTAAAATAATTTTGTAAGTATAAATAGTGCCATTAATTGTGTAAGTTGCGGTAGAAAGTTATTATATAATGAAAACCATATAACAGATATTACTGTTCCCTAGGTAGAAGCCAAATGCAAGAGCTTGATTACTCAAACGAGTTACTTATTACTGGTAAGTCATCAAGTCATACAATTCTGCACAAGATAGCTTATTTCAATTAACTTGGCACATGGTTCTAAAACTCATTAGTTGGAAAATTCAGCAATGAGAAAAATATGAAACTAGAGACATTCAACCATATCTTGGTTCTGTTCATTTCAAAATATGACAAAGATTTGGCCTAAGAAATTAGATATTCCAAATATTTTAAAAGGCAAAAATTCAGGTTCAATACAATGTCATCTCAACAAGTCACAAAATGCAGTAGTTCCCAAGATAGCTCAGGTTTTAGACTGGTGGGGCCTAAAACCTAAACATCCACATTTATCAAACCATATTTGATAACTTTGTTAGGAGGGGCTTGCATGTACAATAATAAAATCATACAGATAAAAAGGATACAAACTATGCCTTGGATTATGCTTTTTATTATCTGGTGAAATTAGCATAGCAGGCCACAGGAGGCCTCTTCATACTCATGAGAAAGGCATATATAGATAAGTGAATTCAGGAGAGATTATAATTAGACGTTCTTGGTCTTTTAGGAGCTCTGTGGTCAATGTGATTCTAACACGGAAATCTCTAACCTTATTGATAGGTTTGGAAGATGCTAAGAACTTTTAGCAATTACTCTAATTGTTGGGGGAGATATTCCAATGTTTCAGAATTGGTCTGTTGTGGGGGTGGGTGGGTGTGGGAGCGGGCAAGTCTAAAAGCCGGTGATTTATAGCCCACATCATTAAGGAAATTATTAGTTTTGGATTGACTCCAGATCCCACAAAAACAAACATGTATGAGGAATAATCTGAAAACATGAGGAAAGCAGAATACAATTGTGAGGTATCAAACATTACCAGTATTTAGGTTTCATGTCAACCACAAATTTATTCAATGGCTGTAAGGTCACAACTTCAATTAAGCCTCCTTCCACTCTTGCTGTTGCTGTTTTACATTTTTTTTTCCTTCCTCTTTGTCAATTTTTTTTATAAATTTATTCAATGAATTTCCACTCAGAACTTAAATTAAGACTCCCTCTCTCCTGTTGGTTTCCCTCTATCCTGTGGATTTCATGTATCTATTCAACGAATCTCAGCTCAGAAGTTTGATAGGCCCCGAATCAAATGTACTTATCTCAGGAAGAATAAGAAAGGGGCCCAGGGGTAAAATGGGGTTTTATAGTAGTTAAAGGAGTTGGGGGAATAAAACGGAAGAGGAAAAAAGGGGGAAAGTTATTCAGGCAGTTCTGTCGTCAATCCTCTTAGTTGGGAGAAAACGGAGGCTCTCAAAATCCTCCTTAGTCTATATTCTTCTTCTTTCATTCTTTCAGATCCAATACAGATCTACAGCACTGATCCATTATCAGTGTTCACCATTCTTCATCAATTTTTTTTCTTAATTCATAAAATTCTTGTTCTATTTTCTGGATCTTATCAAAGTTCAACTAAACCTGCGTTAGAGACATAAACACATGCAGGCTGTCCTCACTACAGGAGATGCAACAACTGAAGAAGGAAATCCAATGCCAATTCTATAAGCAGTCACCTAAAATCTAGTGGCAGTAAGAGTCCCCATTCTTAAAACTATATAATTCATGGTATAGATAAATTTTGATTTCTAAATGATATTCAAAGCTTTCATGTGCCTCAAGCATCAAATGAAAATGAAGAAGTAAACCAGCTGAGCAGTCACTGGCCTAGATGACACACCATATATCAAGTACTTTGATACAAAATATGTAGTATAGTACATCTCTGTATTTTATGTAATGCAGTATTACCAAGAACCTCAGCCTTTAAAAAAAGTGTCAAAGGTCAATTGTGAAAATGCATGAGAAGGTTGATAACGAGGTTAAAGAGAAGACAAATAGTGAGGTATGTAAAAATGAAAATAAATGAAAGGCAACATATAGTCTTCAACTTGTTGAAGAATAAAAGGAAAGGCTACTTATCTACTGCAGAATAGAGGGTTTGAGAGGTGCTCAAAGCTAGCACGTGTTTGAACTGCCTCAGCCAGGGGAAGCAGCTCATGATTTGGTGGTTGTCTTAGGTTGTGATTTGCTTGTGTTGGATACTGCTTTTGTCAATTTCTACTCAAATTTTGACTTTGTTAAGGAAGCTATGAAAGTCTTCCGTAACTTGAATTGCAGAAAATAAGATGTTACATACAATTCTTTGGTTTCTACATATGTTTGGAATTGTATGTATGAGGATGCAGTTTCGGTTCTGACTGAAATAAAAAACCAAATGAAATTGCCTTTGAAAATGCACTTTATACTTGCTCAAAGAATAAAAATTTATAGATTGGAAAGCAATTACAATATGTTGATATTCACTAAGGGTTCATGTCCGAAACCCCAAGCCAAAGTTTGTTGTGCCGGTTTTGGTACCATTCAGTTTAGGGCCCCATATACCTTTTGTTGAAATTTTGTTGGCACGTTGCTCGTGCTACTATGCCGAGAAATTCTAAAAAATCCAAGCAAATTGTATAAAAATAAATATCATTAAAAAAATTTAAAAAACAAATGATAAATCAATAATTACATATTATTGATAATAATGTGTAAGTGTATGCCTATAAATATGTGTATGTGTTTTAATATATACATGAAGATATAAAACAATTGAATTATTATAAATATTATACTGTTATTATTATGAAATTTGCATATGTGTGTGTTTGTGTGTGTGTGTGTGTGTACACGTGCATGTGTGCGCGCATGTGTATGTAAGTATATAATCATACTTGAGCAAAGGAATGCGAACAAGAAAAACGAGAGAGTAATTTAACAATCAGAAAAGGCATTGAAATACTGTTGATGTTTGAAATCAATGTAATCTTAGACACCACAAGCCTAAAAACATCAATTTAGCAAATACACAACGAACATATAGATAAGCAAGCATGCATGCATGCGCACACATATAAGAGGAGGAGGAGGAGGAGAGGGGGAGACCAACCTCTCAATTCAGATGAAAAGGTATATTCACATTAATAGGCACTAAGTACGCTTCGTACCAACAAAATCTTCAATGTTCAAATAAAGCTCAAATGTCTTAGCAGAAAATAAGGAATCAGATTATATATTCAATGAGGAATTGATACAAACCAACTCTGCATCCATATTGCCAAGTTGAAAGCAATGCATCCCTCTTTCCCATGTGACCACCTCGTAACATAAGCAACTAAGGTGTTTGCTAATTTCTGCAATTAGAAATAAAAACGCATTGTCATACAACAATATATGCCTATTCTATAGTTTTGGAAACTTCTAAACTGTCTGGATAGATACATACATTTCTTTAACTCTTTTCATTTTCTTCCTGCAAATGAGCATTTATGTATCTCTGTCTCTTCTCATTTTCTTCTCACACAAAAGCTTGTTTTAGTTGAATCTTAGTTTCATCACACTCAAGAGCCTTCTCCATGTGCTCCGCAGGTTTAACCACCTTGCTACGCATTCTTCATCCAATGATCGCATTATATACAGGAGTGAAGATTTTGGTTTTCTAATACTGATTTGTTAATATCCCCATTGCATCATCCAACAGTGACCCAGCTACTGCCCACCTCCTTTATTAGTCCTTTCTCTCTCATAGAGTTTCTTAAATCCTCTACTACATTCCACCTCCCACTAGCAGCATAGAAATTTGATAGCAGAACATAATTCCCAGGCTTATCCAACTGTAATTCAAGTAGGTGCTTTGCAGCAAAGTCCCCACTCTTGACATCAAGATTAACTCTGCAAGCATTCAGCAGTGTTGCCCACACAGCACTTGTAGGTGTGATACCTTTCTTAACCATATCACCAAACAGACACCATACTTCCTCTATTTCACCGGCACGACCTAAGAGGTTGACAAAGCATGAATAGTGCTCTGGACCTAGATCAAGCCTGTGTTCCTTCCTCATTAAACGAAAACATTCTCGCCCTTTTTCCACCAGTCCTGAATGCCCACAAGCCGATATAATTGCAAGAAATGTCACAGGATTTGGTGAAACCCCACCTCGCATCTTCCCCATCTTTTCAAACATCTCAAGAGCTTCAACACCATACCCGTGATTTCCATATGCATCTATAATGCTGGTCCATGAAACCACGTCTTTGCAAAGAATTCCGTCAAACACCAAACGAGCAGTTGATATTTTACCACACTTTGCATACATGTCCAATAGGACATTGCACAATTGGGTATTGGATACAAACCCCAAGCGAATGGCAACACAGTGTAATTGCTTTCCAATCCATAAATCCGAGTTCTCTGAACAAGCATCAAGAGCACTACTAAAGGCAATCACATTTGGTTTTACCTCACTTAGAATTGAAAATGCATCCTCATACTTACGATTTCGAACACATGCAGAAACTAAAGAATTGTAAATAACATCGTCTTTTCTACAATTTAAGTTGCAAAATACTTTTATGGCTTCCTCAACAAAGCCGCAATTCGAGTAAAAATTAATGAGAGCAGTACCCAACACAACCAAATCACGACCTAAGACAACCACCAAAGAATGAACCTGCTTCCCTTGATGAAGGGCGTTCAAACACATGCAGGCCTTAAGCATAGAACACAAGGTGAACTCGGTCATATCAACTCCATCCCTACGCATTGCTTTGAAAGCGTTGAGAGCATCCTTGGGAAGGCCATGGCGGATGAAGCTTGAGATCATAGCATTCCACATAACTACGTCTTTCATTTTAGTCTCCTCAAAGACACGAACTGAATCAGACAAGTAGCCACACTTGGAGTACATGTCTATAAGAGCGGTTTGGATAACAATTTGTGATTCTAATGAACCACCTGATTTGATGACTAAAGCATGCACTTGCCGACCTTGTTCTAAGTCCTGCATGGCTGAGCATGCACTGAGGATGGTCGTGAAGTTATATTTACTAAGGTACAAGCACGTCTTGTGCACCTAATAGAAAGAAATTCCATGCCATGAGCATATTGTCGCTACCAACGTAAGCAGCGATGAGAGCGTTGAGAAAAACATTTCTATGTGGTGTTCCATCAAACAAGTAATGTACGTGAAAATTATGCACACAGAAAAACAAAAAAAAATTATAAGAATATCATAAATCTATCCATACACAAACAGAAGGGGAGATACACACACACACACACACACACACACATGTGAGGAGCATGTGCCTTCAAGTGGACAGATGCTCTCATCCTATCAAGGATGTAATTTGGTCAGTTTGGTTCGGTTTAGTGGCCAAACCAAAACCTAACTAAATAAAATAAATCAAACCGAAAATAGAACCAAACCTAAAATCAAACCATATTGAAAAAAGAAAATAAAAATCAAACCAAAAACCAGACCTATTTTTGTTTAGTCAAATCCAAACCAAACCGAGAAAACAGAATTTACAACTCTAAGACTTCCAATCTGAGACTTTCACCTCTCTCTCAAATCAAAATCTGGTTTCAAACTCTCAATTTGAGCATTTCTACTTCATTTCTCTTTACTAAACTAAATTACTAGTCAACTTGATGCAGGAGATTTTTAGAAGCTACTAAATAAAGCTATAAGCTGTTTAGAAATTTTTTTTTCTAGAAAGCTTCTTATTTCAGTAGTTTCCTATTTTCATATTAGGAAAGTCTTTCTATTTTCTGTTTCAATTTAGAAAGATAGTTGTAGTTTTTTATTTTGATGGTTTCTTATTTCAGTTTTAGGGAAGTTTCTATATTCTCTTTTAGCATTAAGAGAGTTGGAATATTTCTATTTCAACTTTAGAAAGATTCTATTGTTCCTTCATAGGAAGTTTTGTAACCTCTATAAAAAGGGGAATAGTTTCATGATGTATGATTGGGCATTATCAGAAAATTATTTGATTAATGTTCCTTTTCATGAGTTCTGTACAGGGGAGTCATTTCAAGTCATTTCAAGACTCGAGGGTTGGTTGAATTATCTGTTAGTTCCTTTCAAGGAATTCTTGTTTTCCTATATCTGTAATCTTAGGTACATATTCTGTGTACCATCAAGACAATCTTTCTATCCTTTATTACATTAATATATATATACCTCCTTGATTACTGATCAAAAAAATAGTGCAAGTCCGCAATTGCTCAACCAAAGCAAGCTCATGGTTCAATATAATAAAAAAACAGACTTAAAAGGAAAAAAAAATAAACCATTTTTCTACAGAAGCATTCAAAGTGACAAATTAACAAGGTGATTAAACAAGTTAGTATATAATAGGTTAAATAGATTCAGTTTTGATTTGGGTTATTACATAATAGGTAGTGGGCTATATAGATTTTGGTTTGAATAGATTTGGTTTTTGGTTTGGTTTGGTTTTATAGAAGCCTTAACCATAAACCAAACTGAATTAATTCAGTTTATTACTTTTTAAACCATAACCAAACTGAAATGAAGAAAAAATAAAACCAAATCAAATTTGGTTTGATTGATTTTCTGTTTGCACCAAACCAATTGTCACCACTAGTTGAAATACTTTCAACATGGAAAAAAACTTACTGAAACTATACTTGGAATTGCACCCAGTTCACAGAAAACCAACTCCCCTTGCAAGGCCCCACAACATTGTCCCTGCTAATAGAAGGAAAACATAGAGAGAGAGAGAGAGAGAGAGAGAGGGGCAAAAAAGGTCAAACCAATTCACCTTTGAGCCAAATAAAACGATTCAACCGAGTCAAAAAGTCGATATGAATTAGCAGGAATATATCTCAAGGCAACCGAGAACGGACCATATTTTTCTTTGTTTCTATGAATAGCTCTAATGAGCTTTCTACACTTAACCACCGTCGAAGCTGTTGATGTAAGGTCGTTCAAATAACATATAATGATATTGCCATTTCCTCATTCTAACAGTTGTAAAAATCAGAAAATTACGGAGTTATACTTGCACAGCATTTCCATGTAATCTTTGATCACGTCAGTATGGAGAAGTCCATATTCATAACTCTACACCCGAATAATTCTACATTTCACAAATGGAGAAAACGAAAAAAGAAAAAAAAACCCATTAACCCATTTAGCACAAAATACAGATTACACGAGAAATCTAAAACCCTAAAAACAAAACTCCAAGCCGAAACTTCAAGCAATCCTCATCAATATATAAAATCGTTACACAGTTCTTAAGACAGGAAATTCAATACAATTGATCCAACTATATCATCATAAGAAACAGCAAATGCAACGAAATATAAATAAATCCTAAACAAACCGAACAATCAAAACAGAAAGGACCGATGAACTGGACTGACCTCTTTGGTGGAGAGCTCGGAAGCGTAGGGAAGAACGAAATTGACGGTGACCTTGGAAGGAATCGACAAGGGGGTTGCGGGGCGAGACTTCATGAAAGCGAGGGGGGTTTTAGGTGGGTCGACATTAGGGATCACACTCTTCCAGGCCTCAATGAACGACGAATCCACGGCAGGAGCGGCCGGAAGATCCGTGGAGAAGGGGCGAGTTCTGGCCATAGCAGTGGCTCGGGCCAAGAGGCGAGGCGCTTGTCGAAACATGGTCGGGCGGTGCAGTCACTCGGTCGGACTGAGAAAAACACCGAGAAGTGCTCTGTGTTTGTTCCTTTCGTCGACTGCTCCAAAGCCTCCAATACAGTTTCAGAGGGTACAAAAGGAAGCTAGCCCGGGCCAGAATTTAACTTGCGGCTTGGGTTGACAAGGTTCGGTTTGAGCCATCCGTGACCCAAAAAGAACTGCAACAGGTGGCAACCGAAATTAAGGGTTTTTTACTTTATAGGGTTTTTTTGGTAAGCAGGTTTAACCTGCTGCAATACTTGGCCCGGTTTAAGGAGGCCTGAGCCGGCCCAGCACCTTTATTACAACCCTCCTATATAGATTCGAGCCAAACCTGGTTTAATGTCTGGTTTAGAAAGTGTAAGCTCAACCGGATATGCATGATTGGGCCAACATTTACAAGCTGTTTGGATTGAGAGAAAAGAGAAGGAAAATTAAAAAAAAGGCCATTTTTGCCTTTTCTAATGTTTGAGTGTTAAATGAAAAACCAAATAAAAAAGAAATTGATGATAAATAGGTCACATTTTTTTATATGAATTAAAAATTTTCTTCCCAAAAATGAGATGAATTTAAGAAAGAAAGGATATTTAAAAGTTTTGCCTCCTCTCTCATAGACTCTCTTTCCTTATAATATAAATACCTCTACCCCTGTCCTTCTCTCTCACCATGTCACACAACTAATTTATACTATATATAGTACGAGGCGCCTCATTGGGAATTAGGCCAATGGAAATGTGTGATTTTCCAAAATAGCCCTCACACGTCATTATAAAGATTCGTTAATAAAAGAATATAATAGTCAAAATTGTCTTGACTTTTTAACACTTAATAATTAGTTACAAAATGGTTCTCCCTCCCCGCTTTTTCTTCATATATGCAATACTACACATGCACCCGACTAGTAAGGGAAAATTGGTTTTTAGTGATATTTTTTTAACAGAATTCATATTCAGTAACCCAATTTTAGGTAATTGAGATTTAGTGGTACTCTTTTAAAAAAATTGAGAATTAGTGTCATTTACTGTTCATAAATAATTTTTTCTAAAAATACCCTCAAAAGACTTGCAAACTTCACCTGAAACAAAATGAGTAAAAAACATTTCAAAATCTTTTGAGGGTATTTTCAGAAAAAATTCTTTATGAATAGTAAAATGATACTAATTCTTAATTATTTTAAAAAAGTACCATTAGATATCAATTACCTAGAATTGGGCGACTGAATCTGAATTGTTTTGAAAAAGTATCACCAATTTCCCCTAAAAATAATCACAAAAGAAGCTGTAAACCTGACCTAACAAGTTATTATCTCCTTTTTGTTTTTTATGCAGCCAAACAAATGAGCCCTCCCCGTTGGAGTTCTGCATGGTTGGGATATAATTGCTTCCTATGGCTCAAGCGAAGAATATTAATCTAGAGCAAAGTTCGCTCATCTACTTACAGCTTGGTCAGCCTCTCTGTAAGAATGCTTACAGAGGAAAATAGAAAACCTAGAGAGCATTTTGACACAGATGTAAAATGAGTCTAGCAACTTAACTTCTTGGGGAGTGGTTTCGTTTGATCTCCAAGAAGGCCGATAAACAAAGATCGATGAATCACTTATGATATCAACGAAGGGAGAATTCACATAAATTGCTGTTTTAGTGGCTTCAATTACAGCAAGAGCCTCTACAATCAAAGGTGGAGGTTATACTGTGCAAGCTTATAGAGATACTTCTCTCTCTAGATTCAAGGGGGAATATATGTTGGGAAAAAGCTTGACCATAGGAATGAGATGAATCAAGGAATCAAAATAATAAATAATGAAGGGCTTTTTGCACTGATACCCCTCATTATAATAAGTTTGCATATATTTAGCCTCTCATTTTTAGTATTTATAGTTATACCTATGCCCCTCCATTTAACATAGTCGTTGCAATTGTACACCTAATATTAAATTCCGTTAACTTTATTATTTATTGTTATTAAATGATTAATATAACCTTCTACAAAATAAAAAATGTTTCGCATTTACCCACCTATATTATCTTCTGTTTTCATTTATTTTCTTGTGTTATTATGTTTATTACATCTATATATTTAAGTCATTAATTTTATTTGCTCAATTGACAATTATCCATTTAAACTTAGCCAAGCCTATAGTCATTTGGATATTAGATATTTTCTTTATCTTATAGAAGGTTATTTTTGTCATTTAATAAAAATAAACAACAAAGTTAACAAAATCTAACTTTAGGGGTACAATTGGAATAATTAATTATGCTAAATTGAGGAGCATAAATATAGATACTAAATATAATAGCACATAAATGTAAATTTATTATAATATAGGACCATTGGATGAAAAAGCCCAAACTAAAATGTGATCTTTGGTTGTATGGAGAGAGAATGCATGCACTTCGCGCAGTGAACACACAACAGGATACCACCGGTCAAGATACCATGTTTTGTGTTGTGGGTATTGCCACGACCACACAAAACCATCTTAGAGAGAAAAGTGGGGTTTTCCAGCTTCTATGCGACAATTAATTGCCATCATGTCATGGACAAGTCATTTGACAAGCCCCATTGTTGGACGAATGGCCATCACAACAAGGCAACAAAGGGGAATGAAATTTTTGCCTTCTCCTATAATAATGAGATGTTGCCATATGCAGTGCCCGTAACTAGGATTTTCATTAATGGCGAGGAAGCGAATCTTTGAAATAAAGATGGAAGATGAAAGGTTGTCATTAAAAGGATAGTGGGGGCAAAGCTATATATGTATGTTAACTTCACAATAATTTTTTGTAATTTTAGGGTTTGAGAGTGGCCCACCGTAAGCTTATGCAACTCTGTCCCTAGTCATGTGAAGCATCTCACGATCAGTGTTTTTTCATTATTATAAATATTTCAAGTGGGACCCACATAAAAAACACTGATCGTAAGTTGGTCACACGACAACATCTCACGGTCAATGCACGGGCAATTAAGGTAAACATAGCAAAGGGTTACATCCCTAACAAAGGCAACAATCCTAGATAACTTGGCCAATAATAAATGTCTCACCCAATATTATATCATTTGCACTTATCTTCTGCATTGTTCTCTACACTTTGAGAAGAATGCTGCCACGTGAAGCAACAAGTGTTAGCTTTTTCTTCTTCTAAATGTAAGAAAGCATTTCTTGTTGAAAAAAATCCAACTATCAAATACTACATGTAATAGCATCTCCCTTAAAATATAGGGACAAGTGCAAGAACAAAGTGCAAGATATCATATCTTCTTAATTAATGCAATAAGTTAATCACGCATTCTATGGGCACGTTAGCTTTGAAGAATACAATTGAGTTTCCAGTGGGGCTTACAACCTTATTTTCGGCCTACATAGGGATCATGCCATGTGTACTGTGAATGGTATAACTGTAAATTTTTAAGCAATCCTATGAAAAGCTACACATAAAACTGTAGATAAAGGCCTTACAAGATGTGAATTGTGAATAACACACATAGCAAACTCTTACACACAAGAGCACAAGGAATTTTAATGCTTACGCTCCAAAAGGATGGTTGAAATCACTTGCAACTTTTTCATGCATTGGTTCGTGTTGTTCATGAAAGATGCTGCTATGTGAAGCATATCATGGTTAGTGCTTTAAGTGGGCCTCTATGTGCAAAATTTATAACAGGGATGACATCACTTGTTATGTTTACCTGAATTGGCGGCGCTTGCTTTGGTCATGAGAACTGTTTCTTCATTTGGGCCCACTTGAAATATTTATAATAGTGAAAAAACACTAACCATTAGATGCTCCACACGATATAATCTCACGATCAAAGCAAAGGGTAATTCAGGTAAACATAGGAGCAGCTTTCAATTATTTACAAAAGTAAAAAAAAAACACTGACGGTAAGATCTTCCACATGGTAACTATCTCACCTTGGTGACCGTAACAGTGACAAATGCATCAAAAAATCTCAGACGATTTCATCCCAACACAAACATACTAGAGAAAGACATTTAGATCTGAAATATCCATTGTTTCATTGATACATCAACAGAAGCTACATACACAACAGAAACAAGAAGAACCAACTACTTCGATTCCCTTCCTCTGCATCTCCCAAATTCCAAATTCCACCTTCTCATGCATGCTCGTTTACTAAACACAAGAAAAAACCGATCTTATATAATAGAGACAGAGGAAGGACCGAAGTAACAAACTAAAAGGACTAGAGCCCTTTTAACCCTATCAACTTAGTTAACCCAAAGGTTACAGCCATAGCAAACCAACCACCGATCAAAACCCTAGCCGAGGACCTCACCACAGGTGCTTTCCCCAGCACAGAACCTATTCCTCCAAACGCCAACAACGCCATGCTTGATGCTCCAATCACCACCCCCAATCTTACATTGTAGTTCCTTATAAACGATGCAGCCAACAATGGTACGATGGCCCCCACGGAAAAAGCAAGCGCCGATGCCGCCGCCGCCTGAACCGGGTTCGGAAGCCGGTCTCTGTCCTCTTCTTCAGGCCCTCCACCAAGATCTCCTCTCCTCCTGTTCTTTCTCTTCATTTGAGCTACTTCGATGTCCAACTGTGAATAAACCGATACAAACTCTCCTATGGCCATGCTACATGCTCCGGCGACCAACCCGGCGAACCCAGTAAGGATCATGACCTTAAGGTCTTGTTTAACCGCTCCTACCCCCATCATCAACGACGCCGTGGAGACCAATCCGTCATTGGCTCCAAGGACCGCCGCTCTAAGCCACTGCGACCTCTGAGAGTAATCGAAATCCTCCTGTTGGAGTTTCGGAATCGTTTGTAGCTCGACGTCGACGATTCCGGGGATGGCCGGCTTGACGCCTGCGAGAGCTGGTTGCTCAGGAGCCTGAGAGACTACTGCCATGAGAGCAACTGAATAAAGGAGACGTTTAATTTCCTTGGGAAGATGATGAAAGAAGGATGAAGGAGTGTGGAAGACACACGCCCCCTTGAAGGGTATTTATGGAGAAGATTTTACTATAGTTGAGATGGTGACGGTCACAGATGGAAGAAAGAAGGTTTGCCCCATTCGGTGAATCATCAGATGCGCTAGCTCAAATCTAATTAGATGCTGTGGTGTCCGTAATCTTTGCATTAAATATCAGCGATCTTTACTTTTAATGGGCGGTGAAAAAGCAAAACAAATTCCATGCCAAGTCTTTCAGAGTGGGGTTGGATCAAAACGCGTTTTGCTTCTATATATTGCGCAACAAACATTCTCAAATGAAAATGGTTTTAACTTTCTATATAATTAGAGTTATCTTCTGGGAAGTTTTTATTCCCGAATGAAGAGCAGAAAATGAAAAGCAGTGGTAATTCCATATCAGGAGAAAGGCGAAAGGAAAGGGAAAAGCTTTTCGGCAGTTACAGTACCAGACAGATAGAAGCTCGATGTCGAAAGCATGCATGAACTTTTTAACAAAGACAAAGAAGAAAAAGAGGAAATGGAAAAGAAAGCCTCAACTTCTCTATATCTGTCAAATGGTTCTCACTTCTCACGGTACGTAGCCGTTTCAGACTCCTTTCGACTCTTTCGGTTTCTTTTGGCTCTCAAAAGACAAAAAACTAGCTTATGCGTGTCATATAAACTATTCAAATGAATCTCTTAAACGGATCTCTCTTACTTGACGATTTACGCGTATCCGATCGATATCCCCAAATTAGATCAGAACAAAAGGATTCACGAGTATCTGCCTTCACATCTACGTACCCCAGCCGGGTTCACATGATTTCGTATGCATGTGAATTCGAGCCTGATATCTCTTGCGATACCAATCACACGATAACATAGAGACACGTAAAACCAAAACCTATTATTTCGATTAAGATATATATATATATATTTAATGGTGAAACGATGAGTATCTAATTTTATCTTTATGTGGCACCATCTTATTGGTATAGCAAGAGACATCACAAGCTCAACGTTATGAAAGACGAGTTGGATGCACGTCCAGTAGTGCATGTACGAAGAAAGAGGTAGAAAGGGAGGGATTAGTTTTATAACTGATTATTAAGTTTTTAAAAAATTGACGTAATTTTGACTATTGTACCCTTTTATTAATTATTCTTGATGATTATGTATGAGGGCTATTTTAGAAACTTGCACATTTTTGTTGACGTGTTCCCAATGGGGCGCCTCCTGTTATATATAGTATAAATATAGATTTCTTTTATATATACCTTGAGATTTCTTGATGACGGTGAGAATTGAAAGTGTGGGTTCAAGTCTAAGTATGACCATTTTGCATAAAATTATCAAAAGTTAAAGTTTATTGACAATCAACTTTCTAGGACCTTGCTTTCATGAGACTTAATTAAACCACGTTATAAATTTTAAAATTTTCTTTCTTTCTTTCTTTTCTTTATGCCGGCAAGAATTAATTCTAGAACCAACCCAACAAATCGCACCTTCACTTTGTTTCTTTGTTTGCTTCGTTGGGTCCAAGGAAATAAAGTTGCATATTGTTAGTGGGCTTCTTTGAAGCCCACTACCCCATCAATGAGCAAAAGGGCAAGCATATTATCCGGATATGCTTTAATATACTCATAATCACCCAAGAAAATTGGAAAGCTGATTGGGATAGCACTTACGAATTTGATAGGATAAAGAAAAGGAAGTGCATTGAGACACCACCACTAGAGTTAATGGGGGAAATTTCTTCTACGATATTGACCTATGTGGCATCATTTTCTGTCCACCATTATTGGCTTACCTTTAATACCTGATCTGCCCTATGTTTATCTCCGTGCTTAGCCTAATAGAAAAATTTTGCCTTGTGAATCTAGAAAATCATTTCATTTTTTATGGCTTTTTGCATTCATGTCCTTAAGTTATACCATATTTACATCTATATTCTTTTGTTTTTAATATTTGCACTTATACCCCTCCATTTTGTATCTTTACAATCGTATCCCTGTCGTTAAAATCCATTAAGTTTTGTTGTTTGTTTTTATTAAATGACTAAAATAACCCTCTATAAGATAAAGAAAAAATATTAAATAGTCAGATGACAATGAGTCTATGTGGAATTCCAATGAAAAATTATTAATCGAGTAAATTAATATCAATGACTTAAAGCATATATGCAATAAATATAATAATATAAGGTCTTAAATAAATTTATAAGATAATATAGGAGGGTAAATGCAAAATATTTTCATTTTATAGAAGGTTAATTTAGTCATTTAATAAAAATAAACAACAAAAGTTAATGAAATTTGACATTAGAGTACATCTGCAACAATTATGTTGAATGGAGGGGTATAAATACAAATATTAAAAATAAGAGGATATAGATGCAAATATAACATAATGTAGGGGTATTAATGAAAAAGCCCTTTTTTTAATATAAAAAGGAAAGAAGATCTTACATTAATAATCCTGAAGTTTTTAATGGGAGGGAGTGTGCATTCCACGCGAAGGCCACTATCCATTCAATAACTTGTTTATGTCCCTTCTCTGGTGCTTTATCCTTTATGGGTCTCCACTCAAGTTTCAAGCTAACCCATTATGAGCTTAAAGAGAAGTTAACCAATGAATGCTGGGTCTCCACTCAAGTTTCAAGCTAACCCCCTATGAGCTTAAAGAGAAGTTAACCAATGAATGCTGTTTCTTCCCCTTCTGGGGAAGCTGCACATCATGTGTTGGTCTTCCACAACCAAAAGGTGGTGGACATCAAGCAATCCAAATAATGTGTTGGTCTTCCACAACCAACCAAAATGTGGTAGACATGCAAGTAATCCAAATAATGTGTTGGTCTTCCACAACCAACCAAAATGTGGTGGACATGCAAGTAATCCAAATAATGTGTTGGTCTTCCACAACCAAAATGTGGTGGACATGCAAGTAATCCAAGTAGATGTGCATCCATTTTGTTAATGGATTGATATCATCTATAGTTGGACCCGTAAAAGGGTTCAAACTGTAAGTCTCTAACTAAATCCTTGCTTGCCAATGTGGCAAGCAAGAGTCCTGAAATTTCTCTCTTGCATTAAAAAACTTGAAAAAGTTTTTTTTTTTTTTTCACTTTTTTAGGACTCTTGCTTGCAAGGATTGGTTACAGTTGAACCCTTTTGCGGGTTTAACTATAAATGATATCATTCCTTTGTTAATTGCCTTTTTCATTTAAGAAAATTGTGAAAAGGGTAGTTGGTATTTATAAAAGGATAGAGATTGGGTTCACCTGTAACCCATTGTTTCTTGCCACTAAGGCAAGCAACAATCCTCAAAAAGTGAAAAGTTTCTCTCTCCTACATTAAAAATGAAGTCATTTTTTTTTATTTTTTAGGAGTGTTGCTTGCCTAGGTGGCAAGGCAAGCAACAATAGGTTATAATTGAAACCTTTTACAGGTTTTTTTTCATTTGTTTTGGCTACCGGATGATTTGATCCATCAAAAAACTTATTTCAAAAAAGATCATTTTTTAGAGATAATTAAATTACAAGAACACTTTCCAAAAATAATAAAATTAGATGATCGATCATTTTACTTGAGACATAAGCGCGTTGTACGTGGGATACAAGCTTCCTTACATGAGATACGAACGCATCCTACGTGGACTAGGGCTGTTTTCGATTAAATTATCCGATTTAATCGGATTTTTAACCGATTAAATGATCCGTCGGATTAGATTCGGATCCAATTTTCAGATCCGTTTATAATCGGATTCAGATTTGGATCAAGGCCATATCCGTCCGATTAAGATCTGAATCCGATTAGTATATACATGTTTGTAAATTTTATAAGTTATTGAGGATAATTAAGTCATTGTATCCTCTTATATAAATCTAATATTTGCCCTAGTCGAACTGTCGAAGGCTTGAAGCGAAGTAGCGACCGACTGTGCTTTGTGGCTGCTTGTCATCAGCAGAAACCCTCTTTTGTATAAACCTTCACCTTCCTCTCAACTTTCTCTCGTCTCCGGCAACTACGAAGGACTGTGCTTGGCGTCGGTGGAAACTCTCTCTTGTATAAACCTTCCTCTCAAGTTGGGAGTCGTCTCCGGTAACTCACTACAATCGTTGGCCATAGCTCCCTCCGGCTATAACGCCCTCTTCAGATCAATTTCCTCAGATCGATTTCCACTGGCTCCCGTCACCGTGAGTCTGTGACCATTGTACACACATTCGGTCTTGTTTGGGGTTTTCAGTCGAAACCCCCATTTCGCTTGAATCTTGGGCTCGGTGACGATTGGTAATGCTAGCCATCAAGATCATGGCCACTCGATTTGTCTCACCGAAGCTTCTTTTCTATTTTCATTTTTAGTGTTGTTTTGTTTTCCTTTTTAAAATAAATAATAAAAGCGGGGCATACATTATTCGGAATTTGTTTCTTCTTCTTTGAAGAATCCGTTTAAATTTCTGATCTTATTATTCTCGTGAAGAGTTTGGGAGGATTTTCGTGCGGATTAGTTTTTCTTCTCCGGTTTCGTGTTTCAATCTATTTCTGTCGTTCTCAACGTCGCCATTAGAGCAGGATTGGAACCTTGGATCTCTTCTCTTCTCTAATTGGATTTGAATAAAATCGGATACGAATATGGATTTAACAATAACAATCGGATTCGGACTTGGTATGGCAAATGAAAGATCCGTCGGATAGTTAAACGAATATGGATATCCTAAATTTTAATCGGATTCGAATTCAGATTCATATAGATCCGCTCCGTATTCGCTCCGTTTACAGTCCTAACATGGACATTAGCGCATCATATGTGGATACAGACATTTTTTGCCTATAGTAAAGTGATATTATTTTTAAATTTTGCTTTTGAAAAAGTGACCTTGTAGGTTAATTATGTTTGAAAAGTGACTTTTTTGTAAAATGAGAATTTTTATGGACTGTTTTTATAAATAGTAAAGTGATATTATTTTTAAGTTTTGCTTTTGAAAAAGTGACCCTGTAGGTTAATTATGTTTGAAAAGTGACTTTTTTGTAAAATGAGATTTTTTATGAACTGTTTTTATAAATACAGGCAAAAAGTGACCATTTTCATAATTTTCCTTTTTTTTTTCTTTTGAGCGAGGTAAGCTGCAAATAAAAAAGAAAGCATTTGACGGTACTCCCAAGGGCGTGAGTGGGATTGTACATGAATTAATAGGCCTTTTGGCAGCATATGAAATATAAGGCCTTGTAAGACACTAATATTGAAGAGGCCCAATATTGCTTTCTAAAATTAAGGATTGGATTTGTACATGAAGGCCCATGAAATTGTGATACAACTGAATCAAAGCCCATAAGAATCAACGCCCAGACAAGAGGAAATGGGCTTTGCAAGAACCATACTGGTCCGTTATAGGAGATTCGTAATATACCATTGCTGGGCTAGATGGAGAATAAGAGAGGCCCAATGGGCTTCATCCCCAAAAAAAAAATGGAGATTTTCCAGGTCTTCTGACAGATTAAGTGATCAAACAAGAAAGTGATGAAATCATCTCTCACCTTCGCCTACAACGTCTGCTACTATGACCGTGAGATGTCGTCATGTGGAGCATTTGACGGCCACTGTTTTTTCATGTGGGCCCCACTTCAAACATTTATAATAATGAAAAAACAGTGGCCATGAGATGCTCCACATTGTAGCATCTCATGCCTTTGTATAATGTTAATGAGAAAATAATGCTTATTTTCTTATTTGCCTTATATATATTGACTTATTCAAAGAAAATATAATGTGAAAAAGGCATTTTACACATCAATTTGCATAATGGGCCAAGAACTTGAGACAACAAGGGATAATAGTACCTGCGAATTGTAGTGGGTGTCACCACGGGCTAAAATGTATCATTGTCATTTAAGGGATAATAGTACCTGCGAATTGTAGTGGGTGCCACCACGGGCTAAAATGTATCATTGTCATTTAGATGTGCCTGTTGATGAAAGCCTTGACCCACAAGACAAGCTTTGTTTAACTTGGAAAGAACCATCATAATTTATTTTGGGATTGTAAACCCACTTGCAAGCCATTAAAATAATGGACTAGTCATAAGGAACCAAGGCCCAAAGTTACTCCGCAATGGGAAAATTGGTTTTTAGTAATACTTTTTTAAAATAATTGAGATTCAGTCCTCAATTCTTAGTAATTGAGAATTAGTGTTACTTTTTAAGAATAATTAACAAGCAAAATCATTCTACTATTTATGAAAATTTTCTTTCGAAAATACCCTTACAAAACTTGCAGACTTCACTTGCAACAAAATGATTAATAATATTTTTAAAATCTTTTGAGGTTATTTTTGGAAAATTTTTTGATGAACAATAAAATGACATTGATTATCAATTATGTTAAAAATATCACTAATTCGTAATTATCTAGAATTAGGTGACTCAATCTAAATTATTTTGAAAATATCACCACTTAAAACACCTCCTTGGGTTTGTTCATCCGCACCCTCCTTGCAAAATCGTTCTTTCTCTATCTACTTTTTTTCTCCGAACGTGCAGTATATTGCACGTTCACCCAACTAGTAATATTGACATTGACATATTGTCTGCCGCATATTCGCAAAAACTAAAAAGGTGCTGGAGATGTCAAGGGGGTTGAAATCGTTTGGATTTTGTAACAGACCCTGCAGCATCTCACGTGTAATATCTCATGGCTGCTGCATGTTGAAAATTTAAAAATATGAACAAAACAATGGTTGTGGGATACTTCACGTGACAGCATTCCATGTAGAGCTGGCAATGGGTCGGGTTGGGGTTAAACGGGTTGGGTTTGGGTTGACCTGTTTAATGACGGGTTGGGAAAACCCCAAACCGAACCCAACCCGCCAACCCGATTATATATATATATTTCAAAAAATATTATTAAAATAGGATTATGGGGTAATTGGGTCGGGTTCGAGTTATAATCAGGTTGGCGGGTCATAATCGGGTTGACTCATGCCATTTTTTCTACTTTTTTTTTTATTTAATCGGGTCATAATCGGGTTTGACCCGATTACATGTGGGTTGGGAAAACCCCAACCCGCACCTGACCCAATTAATAAACGGATAAACCCAACCCGTTTATAATCGGGTTGACCCGTTGGGTCGGTTCGATTTTTGCCGACTCTAATTCCATTAATGTTACAAGGACTGCGAAAGATGATTTCATCTCGTTAAAAGAGAGGTGTGTTAAGTGGAACACCAAATACATTTCTTTTGGTGCCAAAATCCAATGGTTCAATGAAACCATATGATGAGATGTGTTTTAAGGTGTTGGGCCCCTTGAAATAGGACGAGAGCGTTTCGTCTAAAGCATTTCAGTGATACCATCTATAATGCGTGAACTGGTTGCAGCCACGTATAGCTTAACATAAATATTAACAAAAGAAGCATTAACGCCCGTTTATATATATATATATATATATTATTTTCTCATGTCCTTGTACGACTTCAGCTGGCCATTATTAGTCATTTTTTGTTTTTATTTAATTTTTAAACTCTAAAACCAAAAACCCCATCATTTACCACCACCTGATTTCCGCAACATATCTCTTTCAAACTTCTTCTCTGCAATATGCCTTCTTTCTTTTTCTTCTTTAACGAACAATCTCTTCAACAAACAAGGACTTGTTTTGCAAAATGATCATATGTTAGAGAGTGGAAGGAGATAAAAAGACTTGTGTCATTTATTCATCCAAATAGCAAAGATGGCCTCAGAGTGTGAAGAATCTTACAAATTTGCAACTGATTTAGGGAAAAAAAATTGAAAAAAGAAGTTGGAAAAATTGTGAATGATTTAAGCATGAAGGAGCCATTGAATGATGCTTCATACATAGACAGTGGCGGAACCACGGTGCTAAACTTTTTGGAATTTTAATAAAAAAATTTTTTTTGTATCAAATATCTTATTTGCCCCCCTGAAATTTTTATTTGCCCCCCACCCCACCTAAATTGTAATCTCTCTCGACTCTCACCGCACCCAAACTCTTGCCCTAAGCCCCTCTCTCTCCGTTTCTCTCGCCTTGTCTCTCTCACCCCAACTCTCATATCTCTCGTCTCTCTCGCCCCAACTCTCGTATCTCTTGTCTCTCTCACCTTGTCTCTCTCGCGCTCGCCCCAACTCTCCGTCTCTCACCCCAACTCACCGTCTCTCTCTATCGCCCTATCTCTCTCAGTCTCTTGCCCCAACTTTCCGTCTCCGTTTCTCTCGCCCTCTCTCTCTCTCGTTGTTCGTTCTACTATAATGACCAAATGGAATTCTAAAATCGAGGATCGCAGGTCTTCCAATTTCACAACTAGAGCCTCGGCTTAGCCTCTCAAGAATGCTGATGAGCTCATTGACTTTGTCAAGACTTTCATCTTTGATTGCGATGATAAGTTACCTTATTTTTTTGGCCAAAAATTCTGCATTTTGTTTTGAGATTGGCAAGTTTCCTTTTCTGGTACTTGCAAATCATCTTTAAGAAGTTTCGTATTGTAAAAATCATGACCGTGATGTATGATGATCAGCAATGTGGTAACCTTGTTTTGAAATTATTTTATGGTAGATATTGAGAGTTGAGCTTGTAGTCTATCAATCCCAACACCTTTATTTGAACTATTTTATAACTTCTAATTTTTGTTATGCTTTTCCTTTTCTTGTGATTGTTATTCCTTTGAATGCATTTCTTTTTGGACGCTTTGTGCTGTTGCGGATTTTTTTTCCCTAATAATGTTTGCCTGAATTTTGTCTCTGTCTTGCTTTCTTGTACAGGCTTGTCTCTAATTATCCTTCCTCCTTCTGCAGAAAGGAAATCCTTGCTTAAACATATTACGATTGTGAAGTGGACGTTTGCAGATGTTGTTTGTGACTATTTATTAGAGCAGAACTCATGTGCTATATATCTAAAGGTTTGAAATTTATTGCTTTTCTTAATCCTATGCATATAAATTAAATTCATAAGTTCCTTTTATAGAATTAAAGATTGAAATTTCTATATTTCATAAGAAGTGTTAATTGAAAATTTTTTTTGCCCCCAGATTTGGAGTCCTGGTTCTGCCACTGCACATAGAGAATATTCCTAGTGGAATCCAAAGTGCCATTCATTATACATATTGATAGTGTATGTTGTAATGATTTTTTTGATGAAAATGTAGGGAGTATTAAAATGTGTTCCAGAGCAAGGGGTATTAAAAAGAAGGTGAGCGGTGGTCGTGCTGGTACTAGTGTTTGATGACTAACAAATGCTCTTAGCAAAGTCATAAAGCAGAAATGTAAGAAAAGAAAAGAATCTATAGATGGTCCCATCAATCCTATCAACCCCAGAAACAAGTGTACACAAGCTGAAGCATCCACAATGCTGGTCGGTAGAGTGCTCGTTGAAGAAGAATAACGAGAGTTAGATAGGAGCTCCCGGTTGTTGCAAAAGAAGAAGATGAATACTATTGGGGGGAAGAAGAAGATGAATACTATTGGGAGGAAACGAAAGGCTTTTGTTTTCGATTTTCTAAAACTACACAAGTCTCAAAAAATTTAATGATGTCTTGAACTCGTCAGACATCGCCAAAAGAAAGAAATATTAAAACAGAAGCAGGCGTTAACGCCCGCTCCCGTCAAGAGATAACGTCAATTTGAAATCTATTTGCGCATTACGGATGGTATCACAAATCGCTTTACACGAAACGCTCCTTCAAACAAACACGACACCCGTGCATTCGTAATTCGTTATATGCGAGTATCACCGAGTGGTATCAAGGAAATGTCTCGGGACTATAAAGAAACGTCAAATCAGTGGTTTGGTTTCAGTGTAAACGTCGTATCATTTACTCAAACACTTCGGATTCACGTTTTGTTGCTCCTTCCATCGAATTCCGTGTGAACCGTCCTCTGCTTTGGCGCTACTGATTTTAATGTGGGCCCATTACAAACATTTATAACAATCAAGAAATTATTGACCGTGAGATGCTCCGCATGGCAGCATCTCACGGTCTCCTCAGGGACCATTTCAGGCAGACAATGCAGCAATTTCATTCCCTAAGTATCTAAAACATCTCGTGTATCGTGAAGCTGCAATGTTATTCGTGATACGCAGACAGTACAAACCCTTATGATTAAGACGCGACGCGTGTCACGCAGCAAAACCGGAGCTCTACCGACGGGGGACCCAACTGTCTTAAAATATTTCTCACTCAGCTTCAGTGCCATTATCGTCGGTCCAACTACCTCTTACCCTTCGTGAAGAAGACCTTAACATGGAAACTCAGTTCGCTGGGAAACCCCTTTCCGGCATATTCCCCCGCCGAACTGACATCGATCAGATGCCAGAAACTCCACAGCGTGGCTCTCACCACCGGCGGGCACAGTCGGAGACTTTGTTCCGTTTCCCCGACGACATCCTCTTGGACGCCGATGTGGATTTCAATTTTGCGGCTCTCGATATACCTTCGATGTCCGAAGAGAACGATTCTCGCGGTGATGGCGGAGCTCCGATGATGGTTGATTCGGGCAAGTCGGAGGAATCCAACGGTGAAAAGGAGAAATGCAAATTGGCGGGAATTGGTCATTTCCGGAGCTTGTCCGTGGATGCTGACTTCTTTGAGGGTTTCGGGTTTCATCCGTCCGCCGTTGGTGGTAAAGGGGAAGAGGAGAAATTCGGCGGGAAAGAGATTCCGGAGAAGAGGATGCATAGACATAGTAATTCCATGGATGGGATTTCGTCCTCGTTCGAAGCGGATTCGATGATTGACGGTGTGAAGAAGGCGATGGGACCAGATAAGCTCGCAGAACTATCGTTGATGGATCCTAAGAGAGCTAAAAGGTTTTGCCTATGATCCCTTTTTTATGTAATTTTTTTTTTTTTTGAAGTATTAGGTTTGAAATCCTCTTTAATTAAGTAGTGGAGATTCTAGTCTGTTTTTTCATAGTTATATAGAAGTTCTGAAGTTGGGTTCTGTGGTTAAGTATATATTCTGTTATAGCTCTGCTTAATTATTATTGTTTTATTTATTTATTTATTTATTTTTATCCTTAGATAATTCTGCTTTTCTGAATTGGTTGACTTCCTATTATTTATGAATTGTTCTTTTAATTTCGAGAAAACGGTTTCATGACAGAAATAGAATTTTTTTTTATATGTTTGTTTTTAGTTGAGGTTTTTTAGTCCCCTGTAAATATTGACTTCCTATTACCTGGGGTGTAGACATCTTCTTCCCCAGTATGGTTCTGCTTATCTTCTTTTACAAATGAATACAGAGGTTATTGAGTTTTTGAGTGGTAATATGTTTCTGTTTATGCTATTTTCAACTACAGAATTCTTGCAAATAGACAATCTGCAGCACGGTCTAAAGAGAGGAAAATCCGTTATACTAGTGAACTGGAGAGGAAGGTTCAAACACTTCAGGTAGAGGCAACCACACTCTCAGCACAGGTTACAATGTTGCAGGTATGTTTTTTATAGTTCCTTTAGTAGACAAGGAGTTTGAGACTTGTGCCATAGCCTATATTGAGGGTGCAAGCATAGGTTTATGTTTATCAGGAATCTTGAATTCATAATTGAATGTTGAATATAATTATTTGATGGTCTACAGTGGGACAAAGCACATGAGAAGTCTGTCCTCACATTAGAATTATGTCCCTTTTGTTCCAGTAAAAATATAAATAAACAAATAAATAAGAAGAATATTTTTGTTGGATGGGGATAAAGCTGCAAGTTTCAGCACTGTAATTTGGATTTCTTTAACTCATGCTGGGAAATTATAAAAATTGATCTGATTAATGATTTTTAGGAACTTCATGAAAGGTGTGGGATTTAGATTCCAGTGACACCACTTCATCATGCTATTCGCAAAAAGGATATTACAAAGGAGCATATGAAGGTCTAGTTGCTTATGGGCAATGTTCAAAGTTTCTTGCAAAGAAGTTTGAAACTAGGGTTTGTTAGATATCTGATTATTTTCAGTTAGGAGACATATTCTTGATGATTTTCTGATAAGCTAATGGGTTCCTTGATGCTAGAAGTTGAGAACATGGTTTGCAAAAATCACGAAATTTTGCCGAAATTTCGTTTTCAGAAGAGGTAGCAGCCCGAGATGACTGGAGAAATCTAGATTTCCCAGTTTCGCTGTGTTCTCTTGATTTCGGCAAAATGTTGCATAATTTTCCCAGATTTTCCCCGTATTTCCCCAGATTTCCCCATATGTGCATTTATTATAAATAATAAACCAAAAAAATACAAGAAAAACACATATTTCCCCGTTTCCCCTCCCTAGGGAAATATTCCCTGATTTTGCCGAAATTTTGCAGGATCTCCCCAGCGAAATTTCGGCGAAATGTGAAATGGTAATCCTTGGTTGAGAAGGTGGGTATGGGATTGTTTATACTATCATTCTGGTGGAGGCGTTTGATCGTAGTGATAGACATTTCATGGTCTGTGAGATGAAGGGGTTAGGGAATCATCGGATTGGGCAGATCAGAGCAATTTTTGTAGTTGATCTCATTACCTGTTTTTATGAGTGGGGTTTTGAACTCATTTTATCGCTGCTTTGGGAGAGCTCAAATAGGTGGATCATCAATCTGTGTTTTCATCTCTGTGTGCACTCTGGTTATTCATCATTAAGAAAATAAAGAAGCTAAGTCAAACTCAGTTTAGGATCAGGTTCATTTTGTAGTATGTGGATGAAACTGTATTTTATTTTGGATGCTTCCTTGGAGGAGATCTTGATTTAGAAAGGGCAAACTTTTGTTTTTTGAGGAGGCTTGGTTGTTAAGATATATCTTCTGGATGCTTCCTTGGAGAAGATCTTGAATTAGAACGGGCTAAATTTTGTTTATGAGGTGGCTTGATTATTAAGATCTATCTTCAAAAGAGCTTAATTATTGTTGTTGGTGGAGATGGCTTACTTCCCTTGACGTTTCCTTAGTTGTGATGGAAAGACGATGACAGGTGGGCTGGAGTTTTGAGTTAATGTGAACATATTTTGGGCTTCATTCCTAGATCAAATTGATAGAAAATTGGCTTGCTAGAGAAACTTCTATAAATAATTTTCTAGGCGTTATCCAATTCACCTTATGTTTGTCTTCAAGAACCTAGATAGTGTGGCCTAGCAGCTAGGGAGTTGCAAATGAATGACAAAAGTATGAAGAAAGGCTTCCATTGGCCTTGGTGAGATGTGATATACAATGCGGGGAAGTCTGTTGTGGTGGGAACGAGGATGAAGTTTGCATCTGGGCATATGGCTGGAGATATTTCAATATTGAGGAACAAACTTTGTGGAGTAGAGTGCATAGTTCCAGCTTTGAGCATGGTAATGTTGGAGAGAGTGGTAAATATGTCGCGGGTGCTTATAGGATATAGTTATAGAAAGAAACAAAGAGGTCCAAAAGTATTTCCCAAAGAGAGGTAAATATAACGTGGGTAATGATAACTTAGCTAAATTTTGGAAACTTTGTTGGTGTAGCTTAGCTAGGTAGTAAGATTTGCTGTTTGTATCATCTGGTTCCTGTTCATGGTTTCACTTTGAGTTTCTTTTTCAAGAGGAGGGATAGCTGTTTAGCTTGGAACTAGTACTGGAAAGTTGATGGTCTTGTTGGCTTATCTTGTGGCTTGAAAGGTGAATATAGAGATAGAGACAAAAGATATTGAAATTTTGATACCAGAGGCAGATTTTCAAAGTCATTTTGTAAGCTAATTGGGGAGTTTTTCAGGAGGAGATGATGATATTTAGGATTAGAAGGTTCCTCTTGGTTGAAATCATTCATGTGGAGTTCAGTATTTGATGAGATTCCTATAGTGTATCATTTTGCAAGAGGAGGGATGATCATCTTTAATAGGTTCTGTTCCTGCAGGATGATTCTGATAGTTTTACATTCCTATTTGTCCATTTTGAAAAGATAAGGAAGATTTGGTTCTTTTTCACGCTTTATTTTGTCATGGATATTCCCTGAAGTACAATGGGAGATTTTCTCTAGGTGGAAAGAAGGGCAATTTAGTTTTGAAGTATCTATCATTAGGAATATGGTAACCTAATAATTTGCTGCCTTCTTTGGAAGGAGATTAACAAGTGATTTTGAAGATTGGAGCCACATACACACACACACACACACACGGACATATGTATATATATATTACTGTCATAGTTCTACATACATGACTAGCTGCACCCTTATCTAGTTTGATTTATTGGTTGGTTTGACTACTTATGATCCATTACAAGGATTTTTGTTCTGGTGGATTGTACTGGTTCAGAAATGGCTGACACCAGTCTGGAATGTGGTGTGGTCCAGTATCTTCAAGTCTGCCCACCACCATCTAGAGGATCAACAGGATCTGGTACATTGAGGTCTTAGAAAATTAAGAAATTTCTAGTTCTAGAGATTATAAAATGCCAAACGGCCTACATGTTTATATATCTGCTTTTTTTTTCCCTTCTAAATGCTAGAATAAACAAAAGATGTGACAATATTACAAGCAGATTCTAAGAACATAGGATATTGTTGTTTCTACGATCTAAATTAGTATTAAGTATCAAATGGTTCAAGATAAAGAAAGATTAGTTTAATTCAAAACAATTCAACTAAATAAATCTCCACAAAGATTTTATACCTTGGGGGCTCATTTGAACTAGAACGTATCAAAACATAATGCCTTGGTGTTGGCAAAACAAATTGTATTGCTCCTTAATTTGTCAAAAATATTATCTTCAATCAGATTATGAGTTACCAAATGTTTTCTTACTCTCTGAAGTTCTTTTTGGTTCTCCCCTTACCATGTTAGATTCTTCAAAAAATACCCCCTCACTCTTTCTCACAACCATCTCTCTACCCTGTACATGCCCAAGCTATCCTAGCCTACCTACTTGTTATCATCTATTTTGATAACACCTAGTGACCTGGATATATTGATTTTTTTAGCTTGTCTTTCCTAGTATTAAGTATCTATGTATGCTGCTTCTTTGTTGTCTAAAATGTTGTTCTATACATCATAGCAAGCCAAACAATTGCTGTATGAAATTTATTCTTAGTTTGACTGGAACGTATTGATCATTTTGGAAAGTAAGCTAATTACTGCAGAAAACAGAAAATTATGCCTTACTTTGTGCAAGGTGCTAAGACCAAGCTTACTGAAAAGGAAAATGAAGGAGCTAGGACAAAAAGAACCAAAAGGCTTTTATATTACCAGTAGCACAATTATGAATTCCTCTATTAAAATTCTCGGCATTTGAATATTTAGACTTCTGTGTTAATATTTAATATTTTTTGTATTATTTTTCATTCCTCGTAAATGGAAGTTGTAACAGTTTGTCATGATGTCGCTACATATTCCATATCCTTGAACCCTACAACCTAAAGATTGGGAAAATTAACTTTTAGTTATACTTTTTATTAATACTAGTAAATATGCACATGCATTGTATGTGGGAAGTTAATTTAGATTAAAAATTGTTAATAATAAGCATACAAGATGGAAAATTTTTTTTTTTTCAATAAGAATTTCAACACCACATTCCAATAATTAATTAGATAACCTTTCCTATATTTTAGTATATGATAGAATACTTAAAAATATGAAGGAAAATTTGACGAAATCATATTTTTGATATTAATATTTAATGTTGGACTACCGATATCAATGTTTTATTAAAATATAGGTATAGATAACTATAGTTTAATCTCCAACCTAGGTATGATAAATAAATATAAAAAAGAAATATTTTTTTTTCATAGAAGTGGTTATGACTTTATTAAAAAATAAAAATTTCATATAATTGCCCATGTAACGAAAACACAAGGTAATTTAGGAAAGATTTAGGATTTCAAAATTATCTATACTTATCCAAATGAATTTTTTTGAAAAAATAAAGTAAAAGACAATGACTAAGAAAATTAATCAATTAATTATATAATTTTTTTTATTATGAGATGATATCTATTAATTAGAAGGAACTGAAACATGCATGTTTTTAGTAGATAAGGATATTCATTCCCATTAATTCTCCTATTATATAGAGTGATTTTCTTTAAAGTTTCCATATCTATAATTTTATAAAATTTTATTTTGGATAAAGTCATAATCACTTATTTGAACAATAGTATTTCGTTTTTTTATATGTATGTATTATACCTAGGTTACTATAGTTATTAATACCTATATTTTAATAAAATATTGATATCAATAGTCCAATATTAAATATATTAATTTCAAAAATATTATTCCGGCCAATTTTCTTTCCTATTTTTAAGTATCCTGTTATATACTAAAATATAGTTATCCAAAATATAGATGTCAATACCTTAATAAAATATAGATATAGATATAGACTTATTTAAGATATAGTTATCTATTATCTAAAAGTAGTTTAAATTAAAAGTATTTTAATTCAAAAGAATTTTCAATTATTTTAAATATTTAATAATTTGGAAATTACCTTTTGTTTTAGTTCTAGCTGTGAATGTATGAAAATCCTATGCTATTAAATAATTCTTATTTATATTTACCCACTGTTCTATGATATAGAATTTCAAAACTATCTATACTTATCCAAATGAATTTTATGGAAAGAAAAAAAAAATAGCAAAAGACAAATGACTAAGAAAAGTAATTAATTAATTATATAAATTTCTTTTTTTATTATGATGGTATCTATTAATTAAATGAAACCGAAACATGTTTTTAGTAGATAAGGATAAGGATATTTGAGGATACAACGCAGTTATCTATATATTAGATATTAAAATTTAAAATATGCTGCAATCCAATAATGCTTCCTATTTTTAAGTATCCTAACTAATGTAATATGCCTGATATTATATTATCCAAAATATAGATGTGGATATCTTAATACAATATAATATAGATATTTCGTTTTTTAAAATATAGTTATCTATTATCTAAAAGAAGTTTAAATTAAAAGTATTTTAATTTAAAATATTCTTCACTTTTATTTAAATATTTAATAATTTGGAAATTACTTTTTGATTTAATTCTAGCTGTGAATGTATGAAAAGCCTATGTGCAATTGGATAAGCCTTAATTATAATTAGAAAAATATACATTTTAATTACTAAAATGTATTGTAATGGTTTAGAATGTATTCATATATATTGAGAAATCGAAAACGATTGAAGAAGATCTTTGAATGTATTGTAGTTTAAATGAAAACAATTTAAAAAGGTATTATCAGAATCCGATCTGAATACCTTAATTAGAAAAAACTTAACAAACGGAAAAAGGTATTCTACAATTTCAAAAATAGCTTTAATTAGAATGTATTCGTATGTTTGTTAATGTGGTTTCCTATTTTTAAGTTTCCAATTATATTATATTTCTATAATTTCTTAGATATTGAAATTGTAGAAGTAGATACTATATTTATAGAGATCATCCAAAAAGGGAAATGATAAGAATGGAAAACAGGATCTTGTCAATCAAATAAACATGGAAACCTTAAGATTCACAAAAGAAATAGGTAATTCGGCAAATTAGTCAACAAAGAAAAGACAAAAAAATGCACACTCATTAAAGTAACGAAACAAACCAGGATATCTTCAGTTTCTATATGCAACAAGATCGTCTATTTCTAAGAGAGTCTCTATCCAGTCTGAGATGTGACAGGTTCGTCTATATCTAGGAGAGAATCTCATCGTAGACAATTTAACTTTTACGGTGTGAGTAGTTGTATTTGGAAGGTTACAAGGGTTGAAAGGAGACAATGGTTTGAAGGAAAATGGTTAGGTAAGCATTATGAAAGAGGGCACTGAAAGAATTACATAAATGGAGAAGGGTATGTTGAGAAAGCAAAAGTGGACAAATAATAAGGGGCTTCGTACTTTTTATAGTAGTAAAGATTTAAATTCAGTTGATACTGTTTCAAGTTGTGTGTTCTAGGAAACCTTTATAGGAATAATTAACTTTTAGTGACATTTCAATGTTACAAAACAGTACCTAGAATACCCTTTTTCACAATCAAATGACTTGTAACTTCTATCAATTGACTTGTACAACACTGTGTACTAACTTGTATTCTTATATAGAGACTTATACATCTCTTTCAAATGGCTTGCATAATACTATGTACTGATTTGTATATTTATAGGTTGACCTACACCACTCAATCAAATGACTTGTATTTCTTATCAATTGACTTGTACGACACTATACACTAAGTTGTATGCTTATAGAAACTTATACTTCTTTGTCAAATGACTTGTACAATACTATGTATTGACTTGTACAACTATAGGGTGACTTGTACCACTCAACTAAATGACTTTTATCTTGTACAATACAAGTACTGACTTGTATAGCTATGGGGCAACTTGTACCATTCAGTTAAATGACTTGTACTTTTAATCGATTGTCTTGTACAACAATAAGGTACAAAGGCATTGAATTGGGTTTGTAATAGTAAAATGTCACTAAAATTTAATTATTTTAAAAAGGTTTCCTAAAAGTTGAAAGCCATAACAGTGCTAACTGAATTTTAATTATTTTCAAAAAGTATCACTAAAAATTACTTTTCCCAATTTGTTAGCATTAACCTGTGTCATATTCCAGCACTTGCACTTGTACCTGTGTGACTTAGGCACTTTCTTTTCCCAGCGAACTATCAGTTGGGAAGCAGTAAAAGCATTGGAGAGTTGACAGATAATTTTTTAATGTTACATATGCAACAGTGTTTGTATCTAAGGATTGACTTTGATTACAGATCTTTTGTCCTTATTGGAAAGACTAGATCTATCATGCCTGCTTTGATATATCTTCCTTTTAAGGAAGGTTATGTTTTAGCCAATCCATGTGACCTTTTTTGCAGTAATATTCTTCACAGGTTTGCTTGGTTGTGGGAGTGAGCCTGTTGGAATGTTTGGGTATTTAGTTATAGCAACAGTTGCACTATATTCTAGAAGATGAGCGAAAGGGAATCCTAGCATACCTGCTTGTACTGGCATCTCTATACATGGAAGACTTGCTGTAGCAAGTGAATTATTACTCAAGCATTGTTGTTTCAAATAATTTATGCTTTTACAAGCATGTGGAGCCATAGGTGACCTAAGCCCAGGTGGTTTCTTAGACCTGCCTGTTTCGCGCCAGATTCACATCTGACGGGATCAGCCATTGTATGTCAATTACTGAGAAAAGATTGTATGTATAGGGGAATAGATACTTAAAAGAATCTATTGCCACGCCAGAAATCATTTTATTCAGAGTGTTTAATATGGTTTTCTTAAGTTCAGAGATTGGCAGAAGAAGTGAAGCTTTGATAGAAGGAAGGCATTGCTATTCCTAGGTTTCTAATGTGTTAAGCATTGGGATCTTTGAAACAGCTGGTATGAATGGTAGTGAAAACAGTACTGTTTCCAAATAGATTGTAGGATGTTTACGGTTGAGTGGCAATTTGGTTTTGTAAGGTGTGCGAGATTTTGTTTCCTAGAATACTATATCTTGGGAATTTTAGAAAGTTTCACAAAAATTATCCTTCACTTATAAAATTGAAACATAAGAATTATCTGAGATTTTAGCTAGTTTCATTAGTTTTGCAGGATCTAAAGTTGTTCTTTGATTCATTGAAGATAACACTAGAGATTAGCATATCCTATATCAGGATAGCTCTGAATTCAGGTGTCTGCCGGGAATCATCTTTAGATGAGATCTTGACTTATTTGGGAAAAATATTGATATCCGAGGCTTATTCTGCCGGTCTCAAAATTTCCGAAAAGTAGTTTTCATTTTCTCTATCAGCTGTAATGGGATATTGTATAGAGCAATGTTTAAATTATTGGCTGATGCCTGAGACATATATCTGTTTTTGAAGGAATCAATATCTGATCCGAAACAAGTACCTTAAACCTTTGTATAGACGGATTGGTTGGCTGGTAAAAAAGATCAATGGTTTATGATACTGGCTTTCATAATCACAGGTGTTCATTTGTGTTTACTGGAAATACAGTTAAGGAATGCATTCTGCAGAAAACGATGCTGAGTAGAAGTTTCCCTTGGATATGATTTCCTCTGTTTATTTGTGAAGTTATTGGAAGATCGGAGAAAACAATAATGTAGTGGTAATGGTTGCATGACACCCAGTGGCATGATAAAGTCTGCCAAAGGGACGTCCGAATCTGCATGAAAAAACTTTGAGAAAGAGATCAGCTCAAATATAACTTAAACTTGATTTGAGGGAACTCTTTTTCTTAATTGACAGAGAAGTGCTGATTTTTCCTTTCCAGTAGAAAATAAGTTTTTAGGAATATGACATTCATGGACAGTGAATACTTTCAGAAAAATAATTGGTGGCATCCATGTGAAAGAGGGGGAGGGAAGGATCTCGTGTCTGGAATTTTTATTATTTTTTAACATATACATCTACTATCAAGTTTTGATTATAGATTTCCCTCTAGTGATAATGAATTCCCTTATCAGATTCCCTTCCTTTCCCTCTCCTAGAACCTCTCTGAACAAAGAAGCAGTAATTGCATCGGAGATTTTTCATTGGTAGTGGTTGAACTTGAAATATATTCTAGTAGTTATCAGGGGTTCCATTTTGGCAATTTATGTGAATCTTATCAACCTGGTTATCCTATCAGAGTCAATCCAGTTTGTATGCGTTTGGGGCATGGATTTTCATGCCTACACAAATTTGGGTTGATAATAAGTTGTGACAAGTGATGGATATCATTGAGTTTCTTGATCAATTGACTAGTCTAGGATTTCTCTGCCCTCTTCAATCTACATTATTTCAAAGAGAATAAATGAGAAAAACGCCTGACGTTTTCTCACTTGTTGCATGGTTTTTTGTTTGCAGAGTCCATTATATTGTCACACCTTTAGTTTTTCCACTTGGGGTTCCATGCGTACAATTGTTTATATGAACCTGAGTATTGAACAGCAGTTAAATGTGGAACCCAGCGGCAAGGAAGATGTAAACTGGGATTTTATTGATCTATTGAAAATTAATTCTGTTGGGCTCAAGTTTCATCTGTTTTGACAAAAGGAAAGGCTTATTGCTACTAGGATTGGTTTTTTCAATACCGAATAAATTCAGCCTATGAGAGCAGTTTGCTTTTACAAACAGCAAATCCGAATCATGATATAATTGAATTGTCGCCCCTTTCCTATATGATGCTTGCTAAAGAAGAAGAAGAAGAAGAAAATTTGTTAGTTACAATTTTTTTCTTGTATGATGCAGAGAGACACGACTGGTTTAACCACTGAGAATAAGGAACTCAAACTGCGGTTGGAGGCTATGGAGCAACAAGCAAAGCTTAGAGATGGTATGTTTGTGGTGTTTATTCCCAATTTCTTATATCACATACTACTTTCCAACTTTTCTTTTTATTTTTGGTAAGTGGAGCTATTGCTAAGAGACAAATCTAAGCATAAACTTAGTGCAAGTCTAAACAAGAAAAGCCTTTGAATTTCAACTTGTTTTCTGATGCCCACAGCTCTGAACGATACATTGAGAGATGAAATACAGCGGCTTAAGATAGCTGCTGGAGAGGTCCAGCCACTCAACAGCAACACCTTCAATCGGGGCATGCCTACACAATTTTTCTCCCAGTCACAGGCTTTTCGTCATTTTGGCAACCATCAAAACCCGCAACAGCAGCTCCACAAGTCTCAGTCATCTTCAAAAAATCAAACTCTTGGTGGGAAGCCATAATGTGATTCTCAGATTTCCATCGGATTGGCTGATAGTACCGTTTGTCGGCACCAAAGGCTCCATCTAATAGCCATTTGGGTATTTGGAGCAAAATGGTATATTGTTCCATGTCGTATCTTGTATATATATATGTAAATGTGCTGTAATAACATTATAGACAGAATTTGCTCAGGACAGTCACTTGTATCAGCTATGATGTCCTCAGAATAGGAGTCCTGTTGTAGATTAATGGGCATCAACTGTGGGAACAAACATTGTAATTTCCTTCCACCCCCAGCCGCACAAACCTTGGAGCCCATCTGAGGCGCTTCTGTAACGCCCTGATCCTTACAGCAACAACATTGTCCGTTTTAGGTCGAAACCCGCATGGTTTTTACTCTTAGGTTTTACCTCAAAGGTTTTTGTTGCTTCAGGGCATCACAAGCCTATATATATAAACCTTCATCTTTTCCTCTCCGAGCAATGTGAGTCCAGGATCTCACAATTAACTGTAGAAGGTTGGCTTGAAGAAAACTTGGTACTGATGAAACCTTAAATGTCATTTAGTAACCAACTTAGGTTTTTACAAGTATATTTTTGTACTCACTCCCGCATATGAGTGGGATCAACTCACAGAACCTCTCAAGCTGGCCAAAAATTGCAATACTCTCAAGAAAAAGCAAAACAGCCACCGGAGAAGGAACAATATTGCTTGCAACCATCTTATGGAGAACTTTTACTGCTTCCTCTATCTCACCTTCCCGGCTAAGCCCCTGCAGAACAGTTCTGTATGTGTCTACGTTTGGTTGAAGACCTTTTTCCACCATCTTCCTAAGCACTGCAACAGCCTGTTCTAACTTTCCATTCTTGTAAAACCCATTCAGAATGCAATTATATGTTATAATATTCGCCTCAATTCCATTGTCGCCCATCCAACGCAAAAACATCTCCATCTCTTGAAACCTTCCCACTTTGCACATTCCATCTATAACTGCAGTACAAGTTATAACATCCGGCTTTAAGCTTTTACCAAACATATCACGAACCAGATGCATAGCCCCTTCCAGATCACCAAACCTGCATAAGCTGTGAATCAGTGTGTTATAAGTTACTATATTTGATTCAAGATGCCGCCCTTCCATATCATTTAACAGCTCCTGAGCAACCTCAAGCCGGCCTATTCTGCAAAAACCATCTATTATTGTGTTATAAGTAATAACATTGGGCTGAAACCCTTTCCTTGTAAGTTCTTCAAAAAGCTTTGTGGCATCCTCCATCTTACCCATCCTACAAAGACCTCTAATTAGTGCATTATATGCAGCAATGATTTCATTTCCTGCTATACCTCTATCTTCCATAGGATGAAGGAGCTGAATTGCGTCGTCAACTCTCTCGCTCTTACAAAGCCCATCAATCAAGGTACTGTAGGTGAACTTGTTAGGTTCCAATCCTTGTTTGGTCATCAAATCTAAAAGCCTTAATGCTTCCTGCAAATGACCTTGTTTACAAAGTACATCAATGACCCCTGTGTATGTAATGACATTCGGATTTATACCAAGTTTCAGCATTTCATGAAGCTTATCAGTTGCTTCCTTCCAATTCCCTTCAAGACAAAGTCCACGAATCAATGAACTATAACTCACAACATCCGGAATGTAACCGTTATCCGAGATTTCACTGAAAAGCTTCTTGGCTTCATCCATCAATCTGTCCCGGCATAACCCATCAATGAGAGTGGTGTATGCAACTAAATTTGGATTAAAATCAACTTTACCCATCTGACTAAACACTGCCATAGCCATCTTAGTCCTGCCTTTCTTACACAAAGCCCCTAAAACTGTGTTATAAGTAGCCTCTGTTGGGCTCGGCCCTTCCTCTCGCATTTGCGAGAAAATTCTAAGGGCATCACCAAGCTTATCTTCTTCGCAGAAACCCTTGATCAGGGTATTGAAAGTAATGGCCGTAGGCTCAAAATTACGAGAACGAATTTCGTCGAACAGTTGCTGGGCAATATCGGTTTGATGGATTTTACAGTAGTAATTGATCATGATGTTGAGAGTGACCAAGGTAGGAGAAATCCCAGATCTTCGAATCAAGTTATACAGAGATAGAGTTGCATCGAATTTGTTTGCTTTAACCAGAGATGACAGAACCAAATTGCAGGATACAATGGAAGGGATGGAGCTCGTTTCAAGCGATCGATGGAGAAGGGATGAAGCTTTGTCAATCCTACCGGATTCACAGTGAGACTTAATGAGGTTTTCGACAGAAACTGGAGGAAGAGAAGAAGAACTATACAGATAACGATTGAGATATCGAAATGTGAAAGAAATTCGAATTACAGACGCGAGGGATCCACTCCTTAAGACTAGAATTTGTTTTCTCATGGAATTGATTTACAGGATAAAGCTAGCCCCGAAAGAAGCAGGCCAAGCAACGACGGGAAAACATGAAAATAGTGGTAAACCCGTAAATATACGAAATAGCTTGGGTAAAAGCGTCCTCTAAATAATCATCAGTTCCGGGTAATTGTGTTGCACGCGTAGACTGGTAAAGGGCTCAACCGAACGACCGGAAGAGAATAAAGTCCAAGGCCTGGTTCCGGCCTGCAAATGAAGTAAAAAATCAAGATACTTGAAGGTAAAATTGAGGAATGTAAGTTAATGTGACTTGTAAAGTAGAGACTTAAGATGCATTGGTAAAAGGTGTGAAAGGATGCATATTGAGGGATCTAAGAGATCAAGAGAAAAACATAAAAAGACATGGATGGAGTTAACGAAATAAGAATTATGAAAAACATAAATTAACAAAAGATATGATTTTTAATAGAACAGGATGGAGAGACAAGATTGTGTTAGTAACCCAATTTTGATGAGAACAGGCTTAGGCTTATGTTGATGACGACGACGACGACGATATTTTGCCTTTGGAGAGTTTGGAACCCACCCATATGATGGGTTCCACTGAAGAGATCATGTGTGTGAAATATTAGTTTGATTAAATGGTTTTGGTTATTTGGTTTGATTATATTCGTAAAGATGTAGATCAATTTTGAAATCTCAAAGTCATGGAATAAACTGTGTTAAATAGATTAATAACTGATCTTTCGCCCCATTATTGTGTTTTTGTTTACTAATCTCCTAGTTACATACCATGTAGTACTACACGTTGCGTAAGGATGGTCATTTATTCTTACGGGGAATTTGGTGGGCATTATGGAATCTAGATTCTAGTAGTATCCGATTTCCTAATCCAAGAAGAGTATTTGGTTGTGATTTTGAGGTTGGATTCTACAATCTAATGTTATAATCCAACCCAAAATCATAATCTATCTTCAAGGTGATTATATGGATTTTTGTTGAGAGAGCTTAACATTCCAAAATTAGCAAGTTTATAGATTCTAATTAAATAGTGATCTTAATAATCTCTTATATATTTGCATGTCTCAAAAGCCTTTATAGAATGTTGGACGCAGCTATGAGTTTAAAAATTCGATTGCTTATGTTTACACTACTTATACGCAGAGTCAAGATGAGTTTAGATGAAGAGATTGAGGAGACTTTGTATTATTTAACATTAGCCATGGAATATCTTGATTCAAAAATTGGGAGAGAATCAATGCACAATTCAATATTACAAGTTAATGGTTGGTTGAAAGAGGTGCTCGAATCAAATTCCTCAATAAGGTATCATGGTTTGTTTCATATGAATAAACGTATGCTTTATCGAATTGCTAATGCAATGAGAGAAAGAGATCTATTACGACCTACAAGGCATATTACTGTTGGCGAGCAACTCGACATATTTCTTCTTACACTTGGTCATAACTAGAGAAATTTCGTGATTTAAGATACATTTCAACATTCCGGGGAAACAGTAAGCCGCTATTTTCACAATATGTCACATGCCTTTGTAAAATTTTCTGAAGAAGTAATTGTGCCTCTATCTTTTGATCATACACCACCTGAAATACATCAAAATTAGAAGTACATGCCATGTTTCAAGGATTTTGTAGGTGCAATAGACAGAACTCATATTCCTACATGTGTATTGATGGATAGACAAGTTGCTTATTGATCTGCAAGGCGATAACACAAGATGTGACGTTGTGTGCTCCTTTGATATGCAATTGGCGTGGATAATGGTAGGATGGGAAGGGGCAGCACATGATTCATGAGTTATGTTGGAAGCTATAAATGACCCAACTTTACGCCTCCCCCGGGCTCTGCCAGGTAAAATAATTAGTTGAGGGGGTTATCAATTGATTTATTTATTTCATCTTTGGTATCGAACATTATTATGCAATTGATGTGGGTTATCTAAATATGCCGAGATTTCTTGCTACATATCGGAAAGTTTGATATCATCTCCAAGATTATCATCGTAGAGGTGAAAGACCACATGGCTCAAAAGAGATTTTTAATCATATATATTCTTCGTTACAAAATATAATTGAAAATCATTTTGGTGTCTTAAAAGAGCGCTTTCTTATGTTGAAGATGATGCCATCGTGCTCATTTAAAACTCAAGTTAAGATTGTGCATGCAACATGCGCCATACACAATTTTATTAGAAAACAAGCAAAACAAGGTTGGATATTTGAGGAATATGAGGATGAGGATTTAATTGTTGTGGATAATGAAAATGAGTGCAAAGATGTCATTAATTTAGATGGCTTAGTGCCACCAAGCAAAACTAATGAGATGGCAGCTTTTAGGGTCATACTTGCAAATTCAACAAAAGAAGCTACTAGAAATTAATTATGATCTTTGTTGTTTGTTTTATTTAGAAAGATGAGATGTGTACATTAAACATACTCACTAGTATTTAAATATTATTAGTTGGTCGATATTTTTTATTGTTTTGTTGCTTCCAATGTTGGATATAGAAACTAAACAACTTTTTTCTGATGATCCAGGCGAACCAAACAAGATTCTAGATTCTGGTTTAGAAATTCGAGTTCATGATCCAACTTATCCAAACAAGATTCTGGATGCTAAATCGAGGCAATATAATCTGGATTCTAGAATATTCTAGGATTATAATCAAAATCCAGATTCCATAATGCCGACCAAACGCCACCTGTGAAGAACCCATTATAAGAACTGCATACGCAAAATACTTGTAACAAGCATATGGAATATCAGGATCAACCAATAAAAGATATTAACTCTAATATCTTGAGAGGGCTTTGATTGGACAAAATTGAACCTTTCGGGGGTGCAGGAAATCAAATGGAAAAGTTCTACCAGGCTGCCTATTGAATGATACACACAAAATCATGCATGCACTAGAAATCACGCGTCAGTGCTGTGATTAGAACATGTACCTCAAAAAACCATTTTTAAGGGAAGGGAAGATGAGTTTCTAAATTGAATGCAGTAATCACAATTTAGGAACACAAATTTGGGTGCAGATGATTTCCATTCACTATTAACACTATTGACATACGTGGGAGAAGTCGGTATCTGTTGGCCTACAGACAGGGAGGCAAACCCAACCCCTTTTTTGAAGATTAAAACAAAGAGGAACCATAAGGGAAGGCGTTAGCCACGATGAGATATAGACGCCCAATAAGTCAGCCACATATGTTAACCTCATAGTTGTCACTCGAAAGATACAGAAACATAAACAAGAAGAAGAAAAAGGACATCTCAATTCTTTTGTGTGTCTCACACAAAGGCCTTTTTAGCCTTTAGTCCGAAGATGAGCAGAGCAATGCAACAAACAAACATAAAAAAATACTTCATCGTTGATAACTAAATAGATAAAATCTATGGGTCAACAACGAGTCGGAGAATTCGAAGTATAATCCATGTGTGTGTGTATATATACAAACACAAATTAAGTTTGAACGACTCACAGTAATCTTTGGTTCGCACAATGGAGCTGAGCAGCAACTTACAGATCTTAGCGATCGTTTCTGTGCTTGCACTTTCGGTTCTCCTTTTGTTGCATTCATGGGCTTCTTCAAAATCAATGGGAGGAATCCCAGGTAGCATCGGTTGGCCGATCATTGGAGAGAGCTTCTCGTTTGTGTCTGAGTTTTCAAGTCCATCTGGTATTTACAGCTTCATGAGAAACAGGCAGCAAAGGTTAGTATCTATCATACCAAACTTTAAATCAGGCGTATTATCCTGTGACACAAGTATCTGATTTCATTTCGATTGTCTCAATTACTGTGGCTTTTGTGTTTTCAATCAGATATGGAAAGGTGTTCAAGAGTTATGTCCTGGGGAGATTCACAGTCTTCATGACAGGGAGGGAAGCAAGCAAGATCCTACTGACAGGAAAAGATGGGATGGTTAGCCTGAATCTCTTTTATACAGGGCAGCAGGTGTTAGGCTCCAACAGCTTGCTCCAGACTACTGGAGACGCTCACAGACGGCTTCGAAGATTGATTGCTGAACCCCTCTCAATTGATGGCTTGAAGAAATACTTCCAGTTTATCAATAATTTGGCCATTGAAACGCTAGATCAATGGTCCGGACGAAATGTCTTGGCCCTTGAGGAAGTTTCTACAGTAAGTAGATAATGAGCATGGATTGAAAATTTTCATTGTACAACCATGTTTCTAAAATATAATGTGGAACTACTTTGAGTTTTGCAGTTTACGCTCAAGGTGATAGGTAACATGATAATGAGCCTGGAGCCAACTGGTGATGAGCAAGAGAAGTTCAGGGCCAACTTCAAAATCATCTCATCCTGCTTTGCATCCGTGCCTCTTAAAATCCCAGGAACTGCTTTCCATCGCGGGATGAAGGTAACAACAAATTGATGATTGTTAAGATGAATCTAAAATCCAATAGCAATTCAATATGAGAACTGCTTCTATACTACACAAGAAAAAAAGGATACAGTGGCCCTGAAAATGTAGCTGCTTTGAACAGGCCAGGGACAGGATGCACTCCATGTTGGACTCAGTAATCTACAAGAGACGAAGTGGCAAAGACTTCCACTTAGATTTCTTGCAATCTTTAGTAAAGAAACACAGCAAAGAAGCAGCTGAAGATGGTGATGATGACAAACTCACAGATGCACAGTTGAAGGACAATATCTTAACTCTGCTTATTGCGGGTCATGACACCACCACTGCTGCCATGACATGGGTCATGAAATTCCTGGAGGAAAATCCTGCTGTTCTGGAAAAACTCAGAGTAATGTTAAATTAATAGGAGTCATTTTCATGTTTTCTTATTTTTTAGAACCTGAAACTTCAATAAGAATCTGAAAAGAGGTTTTCAGGAAGAACACAGGGGGATTCAAGAAAGAAGAACTGGTGAATCAAACCTGACCTATTCTGAAGTTAACAACATGCCATACACCGCCAAAGTGAGTAACCATGCCAATCAGTGCTTATCATTTCTAGTGTTCCAACTGACTTGACAGTTCGTTAAGTCTGATTTGTTGACTCTCTGTGAAACTCAGGTGCTCAATGAAACACTTCAGAGAGCCACAATCCTACCTTGGTATTCAAGAAAAGCTGCCCAGGACTTTGAAATTGACGGTCTGAAGCTGCAAACCAAAGGCTAGTAATTCCTGCCGAAATCTGAAATTATTGGAACTAACACAAAAGTTGGTTTCTGTATTTCAGGTTACCAAATTAAGAAAGGATGGTCTGTTAACTTGGATGTGGTTTCCATCCATCATGATCCCGTGGTTTTTCCTGATCCTGAGAAGTTTGATCCCTCCAGATTCGATGTAACCTCAAGACCGATCATAATTATGCCTTCTCTTACATTTACTTGCACAGGAAATAATTCATTTGACCAATTGCAGGCACCCCTGAAGCCTTACAGTTTCTTAGGATTCGGTAATGGACCACGTATGTGCCCTGGGATCAACTTGGCCAGACTGGAAATTTCTATCTTCATTCATCATCTGGTTCTCAGATACAAGTAAGACAAAGAGAGAATTAGAGAACAGAGAAAATTACAATCCCAGCTTGTGCAAATAAAAGGATGGGAGATATGCCTTCCTAAAAACCAGAGAAAAATGACCATATAAAAAATTATAATCTTTCTCCATCCAAAATTAAAAAAATATGTCAGGTTCATTATCTTTTAAACAGATCATGTGCACACAAGCAGCTGGGAAAACACGTTTTCTCTGTCCTCCCGGTTTAAATTTTTTGCAGGATTGATTATCAACCTTTTGACATTACTGACCTTGATGACAGATGGAGAAGTCTACAGAAAGATGATTCTGTCCAGCCAACACTTGTGCGGATGCCCAGGAACAAGTGCCCGATCTTTGTTGAGCCTCTGTAAGCACTCCTGATACAGGAATATTGAAAAACAAGAATAAAGGAAAAGAGCGTGCGGTGTGATGCAGGGGTTTTTGTTGCAAAGTTCAATGGTTTTTAAGTGATGTATGAATATTTTGCTCTTCTGTGGGATATTTCTGGTCCTATGATCAGATTCTCTTCCTCTTTCTCTCATTTTAATCTAATTTTCTTCATTTCTGATATACATACACATACATATAGATACATATATATACATATACATATATCTATAGAGAGAGAGAGAGAGAGAATTAAATGCTATGTCATAAAATAAAGAAACAGTAAAGACGTATCTTCCACGGAAGAACTACCTTTTCTCTATTTTGGCCACAAACAAGAAGTTGCAAAGTCTCTTAATAGCAAATATTGATCAATTATGCAGAGCACAAGTACAATTTTCTTTCCCTATATCAGCTTCAATACAAGGAGGCTGACATTTACCATCTTGGAACAAGGTCAAACGTTTCTGAAAGAGTTCACTCAAGAAATTGTCAAGCTTCTCAATGGTGACATTGGGCATGACAACAACATGGGCAATGTTTCCTTGGCATGCAAGCTGCCATCGCCGAACAAATTCCTCATCTTGAGGACGCTCAAATACCACTGTGCTGCTCAGCTCATTAAGCATGGCACCAATACCTGCAGCTTGAAGGCGGTCTTTCAAGTAATGAGCATTCCTCAGGCATTTCTGAACTTCTTTCTGGAACCCTCTGTAACCTTTCCTGTTCAAAGTGTACCACAGGAAAATTGGTGCATGGCCATTCCGGCTTCCCATGATAGTTGCATCCCTAGAAGCAAGGTACTCCACATTCCTCGAGAGGGCATTGATGTGCTCCAGTCTCGTTATCTGGACACCACAAGGCATGGGACATCCCATAAACTTGTGTCCAGAAACACTCACACTTCCAATGGGCTTCTTAAACGTAACCTTTGGTGCCTATTTATCAAATAGAAAAATTGAGCATGAGTAAATAAGCAAAAACCGGAACAGAATCACCGTTAAAATGAAATAAAACTGAGACAAAGAATGAGGAATTGCTTATACTAACAGCCGTGATGGTCAACAGATTATGTTGCTCAGGTGCTTGCCAAGAGAAAAAGGATGAAACCACTGTATCCTTTTTATGCTTTGCAAGCTGGTTATTTAAAAGATGGTTCAGGATCCACCATTTAGTTCCCTCCATAAGATGCTCACAATTTGACTCTTTTGGACAGTCAGGATGGTAATTACAACAATTTTAAATGATAAGGATCAGCCAGCCAGCCAAATTTTTATTCAACAACAAGCTGGTCAAATGGCAGTTCTAACGACCCCCTAAATATTAGTTTAATATGCAGTGCAGATAAAATGATGTCTGATTTCCACAGTCTTATCACTAATTACTGTAGAAGTTAATCCTGCTCAAAATTACTTACACGTTTTACAAAAGGCATCATGAGCCCGAACAGAGCTCCATCACAATGGATGTAGAACCGATCATGTGAGAATCCAGATTCTTCAAGTGTCTGTATAACAAGATCAAGATCGTCAACAGCTCCTTTAACTGTTGTTCCTGAAATATAGAATTTGAGTGCAACATGAATCAACTAAAACAGCATAGGAATAGATTAGAGATAAATAAATGGAAAGATAAAGATAGTAAGAGGTGTTGTGTGTGCATCTGTGAGAGAGATTGTGGAAGTACCTATGTTAACATTGACTATGGCTGGCTTGCCCTTGTTACCAAGCAGTTTGGCTTTAAAATCCACACAATCAATCTCCCCAGAGGAAAGAGTGTCAACCTTGATGCACTCCATTCTGTACATCCGGGCCGCTTTGAAGATAGAATAATGTGATTCTTGTGAAGCATATAAAATTCCATCTGGAAACACTTCCCTCCTGCATGGTTGAATTATTTTTTACTCTCATCTTATAAAAAAATATAGGCACTCACAGATCATAATTTAAAATTAAGAGTCACTACCAAAGCTCACTGTTACTGACCCCACAAGGATACCATGGAGATTGCCTTCCGTTCCACAATTCGTAATATAACCCCAGTATTCATTCTTCTCTATTTCCCACAGACGTGCAAACCAATCTAAAACACCGACCTCAAATTGTCGGGAATGGACACCATAGTTGCTCTCAATGAATGGGTCACCAAGATTGTTAATGGAGAAGGGTTGCAACTGAGCCAGAGCACCATAATCAAAGTCCAGATTATATGGGTAACCTGTACAAAATGACCCAGGCATAAGAACAAAATGAAAAATGGAAGAGGCCTCTATAATTTACTTTTCACCCCCTTAATAATGACTATTAGTCTTAAGTGACTCTTCATCTTCTTTTGTTTTGAATGTTAGACTGATTTGGCACCATTCACAATATCCATAAGATATGAACAATAAAATAGAGTAACAACACATACTGAAGAGTGAAAGGGGCAGAAAGAGACAAAAAGCATAAAAATTTCTTCCCTTTAGTGATTTACATCTAATAAGGTTCATATTGCACATTTTACAGAGGTTTTAACCCATACGAAATTGTCGTGGAAAGAATGTCTTACACTCTGCTTCCAGCCTAACAAGAATGAAAGACGGGAGGTGTATTTTATAAGTATAAAACTTGACCAAATTCAAGTCTACAGTCGGTGTTATAGGAACAAATAGAAGTAAGGATAGTGATGCAGATGGCAGAGCAAATAGAATTCAAATGTTATGGGAGAGGCACTACTGCAATTTATATTGTAAATTCCCTGTTTCTTCATATTTCACAACAAATATGTAAGAGGAACTCCCCCTGCAAAAAGGAATTTAGAGTGTATGCATGCAGAGAATCAATTAGAAAAACACAAAATGCAGGGACACATTCTAGATTTGAAGTATCAGAATCAGGTAAGGTATTGACCCCCTCCAAAACAATACGAGCCATTAAGTATCAGCGAGTGCTTAAAACCTTGCATAAGTTCTGTCTAGAAAGAGTATGCAAGCATTAAATATGCATTCATTATGCAAAAAGAGCATAACTAATTATAACAATCCTTTCACAAACTTCGATATGGTGGTGGACACAATGAAGCTTTAAAATTGAAAAAATTCCCAATAAAATGATGACAATCGCAGAAAGATGCCAAATCTTAGTATCAAACCATCACAGAAGTGAGAACTTAAGAGAAAAAACGATTCATTGATCTAACCGAATAGGAGAAAAGTATAAATACCAGAATTTTCTGAAGAGCCCAAAAGGCACCCACGCCACCCCAGCACAACAACCCCCAACGGGACCCACCATCCCCCCCACCACACACCCAAAAAAAAAAAGCACCACCCACCCACCCAAAGCACACACATGTGTACGTTTCATCACATATGATTACTTTTAGCCACTGTTCATGGCTAGATGGATAAGCTGAGAGGTCACACATCATTTGTGACAAAAACCCACCATGCCTCATGGGGCACCAACCACATGGTGACATGTAGGAAAATAGAAACCTATAAATCTAAAACCACCACACCATAAATATAATCAATCTTAAATCCGTTTTCGCACTAAACCACAAAAAAGAAAAAAGAAAAAAATGGTTACTGCTGTCAAGCATGTCTCTCATCAGAGAGGCAGCATGTCATTGGTGTAGTAAGAGATGGTGGTAATAGTGGTGGTGATAATGGTATGCTCAAGGTGGTAGTGGTGATGGTGGAGGAAGTAGTTGTGCAATTCTAATGGTGGTACCTTTTTTTTTTTTTTTATAGATAATGAAGATTTCATTAAGATCAAAAGAAAGGGAGGGGTATCCCACAAGACATGGGATCACCCAAAGTACATCATAAACCAGAAACCCACACTATGGATCAAGAAAATATAATGAGCTGCTTCAAAAAGAAAACATGCGTGAATATTGATTTTATGGAAAATAGCATGCAAGATTTTTAAAGTTATTCTCAATTTTCAGAAAATCGGCTTAGTTTTTAGAAAATGAAATATACTTGGATGTAGTTTTACATTATAACAAACGCTCAAAAAATGGAAAATATTTTCTGAATCTTATTATACATTAAAACAAATAGAGCAAACATTTAACGCGCACGAAGAGGAAAGGAAAATTCCATACAAAATTGAAACGTTAAAATCTTTCGTACCTAAATGGTGCTTTGTTCTTTCGACTAGAGATTTCCGATACCTCGCTAATATACTGGCCATATAAGCTTCCCTATCTCCGGTAACCTCATCATCCGCATCAGGTTCCGTGACAGAGAAACACATCGTATGCAAATTTCTTCCAAGTACGATCTCCCTATTCCTCTTCCCTTCACTATTTTCAGCCTCACCATTTACGCTCGCGCCATTCCCAACCACCGGAGGCAGGGGCTCCATAACCACCGCAGTTGGATCAAAATCCTCCGACAGCGGCTCGATCTTCCCGTTCAATCCATCCGAAAGTACATCAACCTCAATACTTCCAACCATGATTGCTCAGATTAAAAGTACCTAACCTCAATCCCTCGATTGTCTTCTTGAATCTTCAAATGCGAACTCAAATGCAGAACAGACTTCAATATGAAATCAAAATGCAGCACAAAACAATAACATCAGATCAAAAACATATTACGAAATCATAAACCTACAGTCCAAAATTAAAGATCTGCAACGAATGCGATCGCAATCTCTCAAAATCACAGATCTTACAGGGACAAAGAGAAGGAAAGCTAAAGTCTAAGCAAGGAATCTCACGTGTGTGGCGCTGAGAGGCCGTCGATTCGCTCAAAGAGAGTTTCGAAGTCGAAGGTCCCTCGTTCCAGAATCCAGAAAGCAGGAGCCGCCGCGCAAATGTGAGCGAAAACCTTGGACCGGGTTCTTGCACTTATAAGGCGCCAGCGTAATAAGCTGCTCTAACCATATGGGATTGGATGCTAACAATATCTGCTTTACGTATTCCTTAGGTCCTCTTACATATATTTCGGAGAGCGTTTCGTGTGGAGCCATTCACAGAACTAGCTTGAAACTCACCGGTGGATGCCCATATCAGTAGGGGCCCACACATCCATAGTCCATTGTAGCTGTGCGTTTCACAGTGGTTCCATTGAAGTGGTTTTAGACGAAATGCATTCGATATTTCTAAAGGTGGCAATGGGTCGGGTTCGGGTCGGGTTGATGTATGGGGTTAACGAGCCAAGGCTCAACCCGAACCCGCCCGTTTAATAAACGGGTTGGAATATCCCAACCCGCTCTAACCCGCTTCAACCCGCCAAACCATTTAAATAATTTAAATTACGACTAAAAATTAAAAATTTTAATTCATTCTAATATCAAAGTATATACAAATTCTATTTTTTAATTCATTTTAATATTAAAGGACACCTAACAAGCATAATAACATAACAATCATTAAAATATAACTAAAATAATATGAAGAAAAGAATTAAAACATACTAATAAAGTTTTAAAAGACTTTACTTGTCATTAATGCGTCAATATATATTAGTAGAGGCTAAGAAATTTGAAATATTTATACGTAAAAAGTCTTTCTTCATTTCATTCTTTGTGATTATTTATATTAAAAGAAGAAAGATTAAATAACCACAAGTATTGTTATTATAATTTTCCAAACTTCTATTATACAAAAAAATAAACGGGGGGTCATTTCGGGTTGAGGAGTTAAACCCTAACCCAACCCGTTTATAATCGGGTTGAGAATTCATGACCCTAACTCAACCCGTTTATTGAAACAGTCAACCCTAACCCGCTTACGACCGGGCGGGTTCGGGCAGGTTGGCGGGTCACGGGTCACAATTGCCACCTCTAGATATTTCAACGTTCAAATTGGGTGTCGTGGGTTTGTTCTTTCCTCTCTTTTAGAATGGAATGAAATCATCTGCAGCATCTGTCATGTTAGCATCCCACGCTGTTAACTCACCTTAAAAGTGAAATGTCAAACATTTTTTTTATTTTTTTAATATAAAAAAGCATGAGCCCACAAATAAACCAACCGGTCCAATTTAAAAAAAAAACTCGATCGTTCGATCTTCGTCTTCAACCTTGAGACTAAGGAAGAAAGAAGGGGGATTGTACTAAACTCCATGGATCGACCTTAGGCCCCTGTTTCTTCATTTTAGAGACATTCATTGCTTCAATTGTTACAGGGGTTTAGTATAATTTCGGATGGCCGCTGATTGCCTCCCCAAAACTCAAGGCAGAGACCCTTTTTTTTTTCTCAGTCGCAAGGTTGAAGATGAACAGTAGAGAGATTTTATTTATGTTACAGTAGTTAGATCGTAGGGGTGAATAAAACTATTTGTTCCTTGATTTATAGAGAGTTACAGATACATCGATTCTAGATCTCGTGTTATGTATTGGATTTGACGGTTTCATATATATGTATACTATTGATTGATTAGTATTCTCTGTGAAATCCTTTTTCATCTGCTTTGTTTTGTGTTTGAATTCATTAAGAGCTCGATGCATTCTAGAATCTGAATTTGTAGGAAGGTAACCTTCCGATTCAGATTCTCCACCACGGATCAGATCATACTCGGTTTTGATTATATTAGATAAAATTTATTAATTGAATTCATATCCTGTTTGAAGCTTTGCGCTTGACCGAAGATTTTTCTGTCGGCTTTGTTCTTTCTCTATCTCTGCACGCCTATGCAACAAAGGAATGATGGAGAGGCTTCCTAACGGCTTCACAACCGCTGCACTTTTTATGGGGCACTTAGTTAACCTTGTGTCATTTCCGGAGACGGATCTGCCTTCCTCACTAAATCAACTATGGATTAAAGGCTGTCCTGCACTTGAAGAATGGTGTGAAAAGGAGAGAGAGGGGAAGACAGGTCCAAGATAGGCAACATCCCCAGAGTTGTTTGGAACCTGTATCTACCGCATTTATTTTGAGGTAGATCTTAATTTATCCTTTTTTGGCTTTTCCATTGTGCTACTTGCTCTCTTTTTATAAGTAGAAATAATTATAACCCTATCAAGTGTTTGCTAATTGCAGGTATCAATTCCGATAGCCACAATCCTACCTTGGTATTCAAGAAAAGCTGCCCAGGACTTCGAAATTGACGGTCTGAAGCTGCAAACCAAAGGCTAGTAATTCCTGCTAAAATCTGAAATTACTGGAACTAACACAAAAGTAGGTTTCTGTGTTTCAGGTTACCAAATTAAGAAAGGATGGTCTGTTAACTTGGATGTGGTTTACATCCATCATGATCCCTTGGTTTTCCCTGACGATCCCTCCAAATTCGATGTAACCTCAAGACCGATCATAATTATGCCTTCTCTTACATTCACTTGCACAGGAAATAATTAATTGGATCAATTGCAGGCACCCCTGAAGCCTTACAGCTTCTTAGGATTTGGTAATGGACCACGAATGTGCCCTGGGATCAGTTTGGCCAGACTGGAAATTTCCATCTTCATTCATCATCTGGTTCTCAGATACAAGTAAGACATAAAGAGAAATAGTGAACAGAGAAAATTACAATCCCAGCTTAAGCAAATAAAAGGTTGAGAGATATGTCCCCTAAAAACCAGAGAAAAATGACTATAAAAAATTATAACCTTTCTTATATGTCAGGTACATTACCTTTTAAACAGATCATGTGCACACAACTAGGGCTAGCATTGGGTCAAATACGGTATTGATTTACCATGATCCGAATCCGAAAATAAAAATCCGATATTCGAATTTGATCCGAAATCCGACGAATTTTTTATATGTGAATCCGAATTTATATACTATATCCGAATTCGAAATTTGACTGAATAAATAACCGAAATCCGAATTTGATCCAATTTGAACTTAAAACTCAAAAGTCAAGTTTAACTATTAAAGTAAATTTTAACTATCAAAACTAATGAGCCATATAAATATTAAAGCAAGACATGAGTAAGGATGGTTCAACCATGGTTTATACAAAGTTTACTAATTGTTTAATGAAAAGTATATGTTGATTTCGGTTCGGATCATATTCGGATTAGATATGGACAGATTCGAATTCGGATCCGAAATCCGATATCCGTATTTGAACCATAGATCCATATCTCATATTCGAATTCGAGATTTTTGGATTTGATCCGAGTCGGATTTGGATATATATCCGACCCATTACCAATCCTACACACAACCAACCAGGAAACCATGTTGACTTTCTCTGTCCTCCCAGTTTAAAATCTTTGCAGGATTGATTATCAATATTTTGACATTACTGACATTGATGACAGATGGAGAAGTCTACAGAAAGATGATTCCGTCCAGCCAACACTTGTGCGGATGCCCAGGAACAAGTTTCTGATCTTTGTTGAGCCTCTGTAAGCACTCCTGACACAGGAATATTGAAAAACAAGAATGAAGGAAAAGAGGGTGCGATCTCCTGACACAGGAATATTGAAAAACAAGAATGAAGGAAAAGAGGGTGCGATGTGATGTATGGGGTTTTTGTCGGTGTGATGTATGGGGTTTTTGTTGCAAAGTTCAATAGTTTCCAAGTGATGTAGGATTAATTTGTTCTTCTACAGGATATTTCTGGTCCTACGACCAGATTCATACCTGTACTCTTCCCCTTTCTCTCATTTTAATCTAATTTTCTTTCATTTCTGATATACATACACACATATACATATACATATATATATATATATATATATATATATATATATATATATATATATATATATATTAAACACAGAATTGAAACAAGCAATTAATAACAAGTTGCAAAGTCCCTTAATATCAACATTGATTAGTTATGCAGAGCACAAGTACAATTTTCTTTCCCTATATCAGCTTCAATACAAGGAGGCTGATATTTACCATCCTGAAACCAGGTCGAACGTTTCTGAAACAGTTCACTCAAGAAATTGTCAAGCTTCTCAGTGGTGACATTGGGCATGACAACAACATGGGCAATGTTCCCTTGGCATGCAAGCTGCCATCACCGAACAAACTCCTCATCTTGAGGACGCTCAAACACCACCGTACTGCTGAGCTCATTAAGCATGGTACCAATACCTGTAGCTTGAAGGCGGTTCTCCGAGTAATGAGCATTCCTCAGGCTTTTCTGAACTTCTTTCTGGAACCCTATGTAACCTCTCCTGTTCAAAGTGTACCAGAGGAAAATTGGTGCATGGCCATTCCGGCTTCCCATGATAGTTGCATCCCTAGAAGCAAGGTACTCAACATTCCTCGAAAGGGCGTTAATGTGCTCCAATCTTGTTATCTGGACCAAGGTTTACAGTTGAAATTTCGGTTTTTATGCCCCCAGCGATGCGTTTCGTTGGGGGAAATCGTCAAGTTGCATCGTTGGCGAAATTTCGATGATTTTGCTGCGAAATGGGGTGGCGTGCCGAGCGAAATGGACTGAAACAGGCGAAACAGAGAAAAAAAATTTTTAAATTTTTTTTAGCGAAATGGGCGGCATACTGGCGAAATGGAGCGGCGTGCCGGCGAAATTTCGCCAAAATCCAAAAAAACCTAATTATTTCCTTTTTTTTGCCCATTTAAAATTTTCTGACGTTTCGGTGCCCTAGGCGGCACGCCCAGCGACACCAAAACTTAAAACCTTGATCTGGACACCACAAGGCATCGGACATCCCATAAACTTGTGTCCAGAAACACTCACACTTCCAATGGGCTTCTTGAACGTAACCTTTGGTGCCTATTTATCAAATAGGAGAATTGAGCATGAGTAAATAAGCAAAAACCGAAACAGAATCACCGTTAAACTGAAATAAAATTGTGATGGTCAAATAGATTATGTTGGTCAGGTGCTTGCCAAGAGAACAAGGATGAAACCACTATATCCTTTTTATGCTTTGCAAGCTGGTTATTTGAAAGATGGTTCAGGATCCACCATTTATTTCCCTCTTTTGGACAGTCAGGATGGTAGTTACAGCAATTTTAAACGACAAGGATCAGCCAGCCAGTCAAATTTTTATTCAACAACAAAGCTGGTCAAATGGCATTTCTAACAACCCCCTAAATATTCGTTTAATATGCAGTGTAGATAAAACGATGTCTGCTTTCCATTCTTATCACTAATTACTGTAGAAGTTAATCCTGCTCAAAATTACTTACACGTTTTACAAAAGGCATCATAAGCCCGAACAGAGCTCCATCACAATGGATGTAGAACCGATCATGTGAGAATCCAGCTTCTTCAAGTATCTGTATAACAAGATCAAGATCATCGACAGCTCCTTTAACTGTTCCTGAAATATAGAATTTTAGTGCAACATGAATCAACTGAAACAGCATAGGGATAGATTAGAGGTGGATAAATGGAAAGATAAAAATAGTAAGGGGTGTTGTGTGTGCGTCTGTGAGAGAGATGGGCGGGAAGTACCTATATTAACATTGACTATGGCTGGTCTGTCCTTGTTACCAACCAGTTTGGCTTTAAAATCCACACAATCAATCTCGCCAGAGGATAGAGTGTCAACCTTGATGCACTCCATTCTGTAAATCCGGGCTGCTTTGAAGACAGAATAATGTGATTCTTGCGAAGCATATAGAATTCCCTCTGGAAACACTTCCCTCCTGCACGATTGAATTATTTTTTACTCTTACCATATAGGAAAAAAATATAGGCACTCACAAATCGCAATTTAAAATTAGGAGTAACAAAGCCGAAGCTCACTGTTACTGACCCCATGAGGATACCATGGAGATTGCCTTCCGTTCCACAATTCGTAATGTAACCCCAGTATTCGTTCTTCTCTATTTCCCATAGACGTGCAAACCAATCTAAAACACCAACCTCAAATTGTCGGGAATGGACACCATAGTTGCTCTCAATGAATGGGTCACCAAGATTGTATTGTATTTTATTGGCGTTTTAAGGGCTCAAAATCTTTGAGCATGCATCCTCTACAGCGGGGGCTGTAAACAGCCCCTCACATTCTGTGTGGGCCCCACCATTCATTTAGAGGGCCCCACACCATTCATGTGAGGGGCTGTTTACAGCGGGGGCTGTAGACGATGCCCACTCAAAATCTTTTCAATATGTTTGTCCTCTAGTGCTTTGTCTCTTGTGGGAGGAATAGTCCCACATTGGAAGTTTATGAGAACTTTCCATAGCTTATATTGAATAGTGGGAACTTCCAATAGCTTATATTGAATAGTGGAAACTAAAGGGGTGCAACCCCTAAAGTGAGATACTGTTCCTTGTTGTCGGGGTTTTTTTTGCATCACGCGAGCCGCCGCCGTCCGTTCAGTCGTGTCGTGGTGTGTGTGCTGTTATCTTTTTACATCTAATTTTTGCTGAATCTTAATCGTTTTATTTTTGTTTTTTAAAACGTTTTGTAACCGTTGGGTTTGTTTCCTAAAACGTTTTGGACCGTTGGGTTTTATAACCGTTGGATTAAAACGTTAATTAATCTTGATTAACGATTTAATCATGTGAACGTGTGCCTCTCAAGGGACACACACGTTCAGTCTCTCTTATATAAGAAGAGAGATTAGGGTTTTGGGTTTGATACGAAATCTGGATATACATCCTCCATTGGTCGTCTGTATGGTCTTCTTCTGTTCTCTGAAATTCGAGTGACACTGCAAAAGGGTTCCCTTATAGTCCAGTATTTTTGTGCGGATTACTGGAGAGGCCTTTGGTCGTTGAATGCTGGAGGCTACGGCGTCAAGCAACCTGTCGCCACAGCATCAAGCAACCCGTCGTACTGAAGAATCGTTCTAAAGGGGGCGTTTAAGGCTTTAAGTACGGAGATTATTGAATCTCGCATCGACCTATTATCTAATAAGTTCATTCCAATCCTGTTTACATTCTGTTTCTGCTAAACTCGTCTGTTTGCATCTGTTTTAGTGTTTTCCTCATATTCGTATATCTGTTACCTGCAACTGTTTTATCGATTACCCTATTTCTTTCATTCTCTGTTACCTGTTACAGAACAGTATTTTTCACCAGAAATTTCTAACAGATTGTTGATGGAGAAGGGTTGCAGCTGTGCCAAAGCTCCATAATCAAAGTCCAGATTATACGGGTAACCTGTAAACCATTACCCATGCACTAGACTGCTTTAAGTCTCTCGCATTCTGGACATTTCACTCTTTAAGTATGTGTTATTACTCTTTCTTTTCATATCTTATGGATCTTGTGAATGGTGCAAAATCAGTGTTAACATTCAAAACAAAGGAAGATGAAGAGATACTTAAGACTAATAGTCATTAATAAGGGGGTAAAAACTTCCTTCTCTTTTGTGCTTACTTTACATCTAATAAGGTTCATATTGCATGTTTTACAAAAGGTTTTAACCCATAGACAAGTGTTGTGGAAACTGGAAAGAATGTCTTACACTTTGCTCCAGCCTAATAAGAACAAAAGATGGTAAATGTATTTTATAAGTAATATATTTGATCAAATTCAAGCATACAGTCAGTGTTATAGGAACAATAGAAGTTAAGGATATTGATGCATATGGCAGAACAAGTAGGATTCAAAGGTTATGGGAAAGGCACTACTGCAATTTAGATTGTCAATTCTCTGGTTCTTCATATTTCACAACAAATAAGTAAAAGGACCATCCCCTGCAAAAGGGAATTTAAAGTGTGTGCATACAGGGAACTGTATTAGAAAAACACAAAATGCAGGGGACGCATTCGAGATTTTAAGTATCAAAATCAGATAAGGTATTGGCCCCCTTCAAATCAATACGAGCCATTATCATCTGGTGCTTAAAACCTTGCATAATCTCTGTCTAGCAAGGGTATGCGAGCATTACAGACCTATACATTATGCAGAAAGAGCACAATTAATTATAAAAAATTCCATGCAGTGGAATCAATGAAGCTTTAAAATCGAGACACTTTCCAATAGAATGACGACGATGGCAGAAAAACTCCCACACACCCGCGTTTCATCGAGACCGTTTCTTCTGGAGCCACTCATTGGGGTTCCAGCATGAAACTCGCGGGTGGATGGAACTTTTCAATAGTTGGGCCCATACCCCAAAATGCATCTCAACCGGTGGTTTCACTGAACCACCGGATTTTGGCTTTAGAAGAAATGCTCACCGTTTCATCACATATGCTTACTTTTACTTTCAGGAGAAAATTGGTTTTGAAAATTGGTTTTTAGTGATATGATTTTAAAGTAATTCTGATTCAGCCGTCCAATTCTAGGTAATTGAAAATTAGTAATACTTTTTTAAAATAATTGAGAATCAGTGTCTCATGAAAAATTTCTTCCAAAAATACCCTCAAAAGACTTGAAAACTTTCCTGTAACAAAATGAATAAAAAGGATTTTAAAGTCGGTATTTTCCGAAGAAATTTTCCATGAGCAGTAAAATTACAATGTTTTTCAATAATTTTAAAAAAGTACCACTAATTCTCAATTATTTAGAATGGGACAACTGAATCTGAATTGTTTATAAAAAATATCACTAAAAACCAATTTCCCCTGCTTTTAGCCACTGTTATAGCCCGATGGAGAAAGCTGGGAGGTCATGTCATTTGCAATAAAAGCACACTATGGCTCCTGGCGAACCAACCATGTGGTGACACGTAGGAAACTAGAAACCTATAAATCTCCATAAAATATAATCAATCTTAAATCAGTACTGCTATCACGCATGTCTCTCATCAGAGAGGCACCATGTCGTCGGTGCAGTAAGAGATGGTGGTGGTCATGGTGGTAGTGGTGTGGTGATGGGTGGAAGTGGTTGTGTGATGTTAATGTCTCAATATTGATTTTATGGAAAATAGTATGCAAGATTTTGAAAGTTATTGTCGGTTTTAAGAAAATTGGCTTAGTTTAATTTTAGAAAATGAAATATATTTAGACGTGTCTTACATTATAACACACACTCAAAAAATGGAATATGTTTTCTGAATCTTATTTTACCTTAAAACAAATAGAACCAACATTTGACGCGCAAGAAAGAGGAAAGGAAAATTCCATACAAAATTGAGACGTTAAAATCTCTCGTACCTAAATGGTGCTTTGTTCTTTCGACTAGATATCTCCGATACCTCGCTAATATACTGGCCATATATGCAGATAGGCTTCCCTATCTCCGGTAACCTCATCATCCGCATCAGGTTCCGTGACAGAGAAACAAATCGTATGCAAATTTCTTCCAAGCACGATCTCCCTATTCCTCTTCCTTTCACTATTTTCATCCTCACCATTTACGCTCGCGCCATTCCCAACCACCGGAGGCAGGGGCTCTATAACCACCGCAGTTGGATCAAAATTGTAAGGCAGCTAGTTATTGATACACTTGACATTAACAAATGGGTGTATGGGTTAATTTAATAAAAAATAGAGGGCTTTGCTTTAATATCAACTAAAAGAATACACACATTATATACGTAGCAAATTTGAAAGAGAATTGAGGGTGTTTTGAGTATTAAAATGTAAAACAGCTAGTTATTGATATACCTGGTATTAACAAATTGGTGTATGAGTTAATTTGATAAAAAGCGAAGGGCGTTTCTAGTATCAAATGTTAGTCAAAAAACAGGGCATTCGGTTTATAATAGTAATTGATACTAGAAGAGGCAGAGGCGTGACAAAAACTCTGTGAATATTCTCCAAGATTTGCTTTATAATGGTATAAATAATATGGTTGAAATCAATGCCAATGTAAAATGATAAAACTTGAGATTATCCAACACAGTACAATAATTCATTAATATCATAAAATGACCTTTGTGTTGGGTGTAATCAAGCAACAGGATTTGGGCTCTCTTATTTGCAATGGATTCAAATCACCTACAGTCCACCTGTGGCATAATTGTATTTTACAATGCTTTACTGTATTGCAAACTGCTATAGTTGTAAGACGTTGTGTAAAACCCTGATATTTTCTACATGATTTTTATTATTTATTTGAACGAATAAACTTAATGAGTTGTGTATATGTAGGGAACTTCGGTGGGAGAGCATGTACGGAATCATAGGTTTTCAAAATTTGTCGAGCGGCAATGTAAGTATGGTAAGTATAAATACTTAAGGAAAATAGATTCGTAGGGTTCGCAATACTCGTATACTTGTGTTGAAGGCGATTGCGGCTCTTGATAGAGGTTTTTGGAAGAGAAGAAGACTGTGAGTTTTTCCTGTAGATCGGAGTGTTCGAAATCAAGGTTTTCAGAAGAGTTTTCCTCTTGCGAACAGAGGAGCAAGTGGGCGACGATTTCAAGCAGACGAGCGACTAGGCGGCGTTCGACTGTGAGCTTTATGGATTCGAGTAGTTGCTGTTGCAGGGATTTAAGCGTGCAAGAGGTGAGTAGCATTGTTTTAATCTGGGTTTTTGGTTTAGATCATTGAGTTTAGTCGTATTGCATAAGTTCTGGAAAATACAGTGTCGAACTTAAGGTTTTGGAAGGATTTCTAGAGATAAATTATAATGTGTTTAGAATAATTTCGAAACTTGTTTACACGTCTTTTGGGGATAGTAAGAGGTTAGGAAAATTGTTACAGACATTAAAAATTCAGTCAGTCATGTAGATTTTTCATTAACAAAGAGTTGAAAATCGTAGGGGGTATTCGCCAAGTTGGCGCCTACCTAGTACCAACTAATTTTAGTCGGCACGAGACTATTTTTCCTTATCGCCGAGCTCGCGCTCATCTCGCACCGAGTGGTTTAGTTAAGCGCGAGACCTAATTTCCTTACCGCTAAGCTCATGCCTAGCTCTCTCCTAGTGTATCTTGACTTAGCGCGAAGTGTATTTTGTTTTACTGAGTTCTCGCCGACCTCGAGCCAAGAGCTAGAGGTCAGAGAAAACCCTAATACTTAGCCAAAAGGTGGTTTTGACCAAATCAAGCTAGATTATGATATGTTGAGGGTTCAATCACTTAGCTATTGACTTGTTTAGGACTTTAGAAATATTATTACCTGTTCAAACACTCTGAGATTATTAAGTGGAATTATTGGAAATCCTTAGGAGTTTCCGAAGTGAATTTTAAGGGCTATCGGTAGGTGATGGTATTTGTTCCAAAACACTAAGAGTTCATGATTTATTTCCCTTTTGTTATACACTTGTTTCTTGAATGAGAATTGTTTAATCTGGCTTTTACTTGATTTAATGTTCCCAACTACATTTGTAAAGTTACTCTTGGTGTGAGTAAATGGGTTATTACAACTAGTCTTGTGTTATGAGATTTGAGTAAATACTGAAAGTACATGAGGTACTGTTCTGGCCCAAAGGGACATATGTTGAGCTGTATTGTGTTGTGCATGATGATGAGTATAGTTGAGTTTATACGATGGTTTGCTATTTTGGTTTAGCTTGTCTTGGATCCATGCTTAAGCTTAGTAATGTAATGGTATTGTTGGTTGTTGTAATTGCATGGCCTTGTGTGTTGCCACGACCGGTGTAGAGCAGCCAGAAACCCTGAGTAGGCCTGGTTGTCAATGCCGAAACCCAGGGAGTAGGCCGGCATTGGATGTCTAAACTCTGAGTAGGCCGTCATTTCAGAGTTTTCGAAACCCTGAGTAGGCCGGAACTGTGTACATGGAGGTGTGGAGTGTGTACTTGGCATGTTAATTTATCAACTTAACAATAGTCATGACATTGACCATTTCGATGTATTGTCGGTATTGAATTGAAACATGATTGGGAACTATTGTTGGTATTTGGATTTAAACTTGGAAATTGTATTGGTTGCTTTAATTGTACTGGTTGTTTATCGATGCATAATTTGAACTGTTGTTAACTATTTCTGCATGCATATGCTACTCGCTGAGATATTCGTATCTCACCCTTTTGTTTTTGTTTTGTTTTCAGATACTCGAGGTGAAGCGACTACTGGGGTAGATCCGACTGAAACATATAGGGAGGAAGATTACTATTACATTCCTTAGACCTGTAGGTTACTTTTGATTTGAACTTTTGAATTGATTAAATTTTGGAAGTGAAACAAAGTAGTTTGAGGTTGAACCATTTGATGTTAATTAAGTTGAATATTGAATTCTTAGATAAAAATATGATTGTGCACTCTGATATGTTTTAGTTTAGATGATTATCCAGCGATCAAAATTCTTTAAGATCCTTACCTAACACTCTGTGAGACGTGTTATACCTTTATTGAACAACACGGATTCGGGGCGTTACATGTTGTCATGTGGAGTATCTTACGGTTAGTGTGTTTTTAAGTGGAGCCCATATGAAACATTTACAACAATGGAAAAACACTAATAGTGAGCTCCTGCCCATGCAATCCATTGCTATCTTAAAGATGATAACTTTAATTAGAAACTATTAATAACTAATTGGCTTTTCAATAACTTCCACCATTGGAAGTTAAATGGTCAATTCATTTGATGAAGCTAAATATCCAAAATAAAATTGCTATCTTCAAGATGCTAAATATTATATTGGGAGTCCTAATCGTTTCAAAAATAATACAAGCATCTCAATCTGCTTGATTCTCAAGCATTGGACTCTATATTCCTCCTCCCATGTTATTGTATAACTCAATTAAAGACAATCCATAGCTTCTCTTAGAAGGTGTTTGGTAACATTTCTAAACACTATTTTTCTATTTTTAAAAACAAAAAACCAAAAACATGTTTGGTTTTGGTAGTTTTCAAATAGTTTTTCAGAAAAACGGTTCAAAAAACAACCCGTTTTTTTAGTGGTATTTTTGTAATATTTCGCTTTCGTTTTCTGTTCGATGCCTGACCCGTCTCTCTCTCTTCCTCACAAGCTTCCTCCTGCTCACAAGCACAACAATAACAAATCAAAAATGCCGGTGAAATCCAAGCCGACCACCGCCAATCCATACTCTCTCGATTCCGACGGCCACATCCAAGCTCGATCATAGAAGATCTCCGCCTTATTATGGATCCGGACGATTTCCTCCGTCTCAAGAATTAGCTTGCTATAAAAGCTTCACTACAAAAAATTAGGTTTTTTGTGGCGTTCATAAAAATGCCGCCAAATCTAAAATAAACGCTGCTATAACCATTGGCGATGAACATGGCGACGAATTGAATTTTGTCGCTGAAGGCCGCGTCGCAAATAATTTGCGACGTTTTATGCATTAGCCGCCAAAAGTAAACAATTTGCAGCATGCTATGAGTGTCATTATGTTCGTCGTTATAGATGTAAATCAGAAACACACATATGAATGTCGCTATTTCTTTTTTTTTAGCGACACACATATGAACGTCATTATTTGTCTATTTTCATGACACACATATAAACGCCGCAATTTGTTTATTTTAGTGACAAACATAGAAATGACGCTATTTGTTTTTTTAGTGACACACATATAACTGCCGCTATTTCTTAATATATAGCGACACAAATAAAAATGCCACTATTTGCTTATTTTAGCGACACACATAAACACCACGATTTGTTTATTTTAGCAACAAACATAGAAACAACGCTATTTGTTTTTTAGTGACATGCATATAACCGCCAGGTCCCCCACTATTTGTTAATATAGAGCGACACAAATAAAAACGCTACTGTTTGCTTACTTTAGCAATACACATACAAACGCCACTATTTCTTTAATTTAGCCACACATTTGAACATGTTTAATTTAACAACAATTCAATGCATGCCATTATATGTTTATATTAGTGGCACACATTTTGAATGCCTAAATAGATATATACAACGGCATTTAAAAATGCCGCAAAAAAGCCAATTATAAACAAATAATTGTTTTGTTGGACTGATTTTTCCTTTTCACCTATAATAATTAATTAACCAATAGATATGATAAAACTCTAAAAATGAACACAAATTAACACATATGACAAATGCAAATAAGCTTATCAATTATTATAAATCAAAGGTAATATAAAAAAAATCAATAAAGAAAAGAAAAAAAATTATAGTCATATGATAACGAATAAACAATAAGTTGTTCCCTAATATGCAAAATGATAGTCAATTATAGCAAAATAAAGAGTCTCTAGGTTCTCTGTTTCCCCTTGTTAGCAAATCCTCCATGGAATCTCTGTAAAGAAAATTGAAAATGAAAATGTGTTAGGAAGGCAACAAATATCAATTATTTCTTATAACCTATATACTAGAATTTAACATAAACATTAATCATACAGCATTTTTCTCCACTTGATCCAATTGCTGTGTAAGCATTGCCATAGTTTCTTTTAATGAAGTCATTTCTACGTCCTTGGTTGCCATAGATTCTTTCAATGTGATCATTTCTATGTCCTTGATTGCCATAGACTCCTTCACTGATGCTATTTCTGTATCCTTGGCTACAAGTTCATCACGTAATGATCTAACTTCATCTTGTAAAATAGGATCTAAAGTTACAGCTGCTCGAGTGGAAGATCCCCATAATGTACTTGGTGTTGGGCCAAACCATATCCATGTACTTGTCCACGCCTTTCATCAGTTCCCATAACTTGGGAATAAATATCATCTCTTCCAGTATTATCTTGTGATGCAATTTCTGGTTGGGATAATAATTCTTCCATTTGTCTCTGCAAAGTAATTTGATGTATATCTATAAATCAAAGACTAGAAATTTAAACACAACCAAAGAGAAATTAACAATAATCCAAGAACCAATGTCACCAGCTATAAATTGGATTTTTAATAAACAAAAAAATTAAATAAATTGCATTTACCTTCTCCAATTAACTCCAGCAACCGTGGCTGGAAAAAGGGAAATTCCTACTGAATAACTTCAAAAATTGCTTGATATCGTATAATTTCTTGCAATCTATTTTGATATAACATATGGATCACGCATCTGGAATTTGTGATCCTTTAATAAATTTTTTTGTAGCAGTGCAATACTTTAATGCAACATAAGCACAACAATTTAAAAATCGAGACTAAAAAAATTCATTTCAGTAAATGTATAGTTCAATGATGGCAACTACATGCAAGATATTGATTTTTAAAAAATTAAGATATTGTATTAAGATATTTTATAGTATTATGAAAGGCCGAGCATTTTTCCATGGACAATACAAACTTTACACCAGGGATCAAAGGAGTAGTTCCTTGGTTTTATGGAAGGCCAGAATCCAAACATCTGATAACTTGAATTTAGATTCATGGGAGAAATTACCTTATCATGGTCCAGATTTTTTTAATTTGCATAGAATGGATGGTCACATGTTCGAGATGCTAGCACATCATCCACTGACCCCAGTCAAAAAAGAGACCATGGATACAAATGCACTCTTAGTCTTACCAGATAACAATGCTCCATTCAAGAAGTGATGGATATTGCATAAAATCCAATAACGAGCAATCATAAGATGGATGGGGGCATGCAAATTGATGAAAAGAAATTTGATTTTTGTTATAATTTGATTGTGGTTTCATCATATCCTCCTATATGAGCATGCATCCATATATCCGTACAAATCATAACACTTGTTATAATTTGATTGTGGTTTCATCATATCCTCCTATATGAGCATGCATCCATATATCCGTACAAATCATAACACCGTCCTAAGAACATCAGTAACATACATGTAAAATTTTAACCACTGTTTAGTTGACTGCACTAGAACCATGAAATAACAGCTAAATACAGGTTACCTACCACAGAAATTATAAACATATAAATATAAACAGATAATTGCTTACATGACTTGGAGGTATGTGCTTCCCACCAAGAAGATCCAGGAGGACAGTGCCAAAGCTAAATATAACACTTTCAGGAGTGACCCTTCCTACAGGTACAACGTTTAAGTCATTAGTCAAAATCAGTCCACAAACTGAATATAATCAGTACATCAATGTAAAATTGACTTAGTGCCACTCATACATTGTGCAGTGGCTGCACAGGCTTGGGCAGTTTTTAACAGAGATTCTGAATGCCTTGCATCCAAGGCTTCGATTGAAGCTTGTTGGCTGCATGGTTCAGAAAGCTAAAAAAACACTTGCAATAACTAAACTTCGACGGAGTCCGAAGCGTTTTGCTTCCGATCAAAGGGTTTGATGGAGATCCCAAGATCGTCCAAGGATCTGAGGCGCAAGGTTCCGAAAATCCTAGGTGTCAAAGTGACCCGAAAGGGGGCCTAGTATTCAGGAAGCTGCAATGAAGCTTTATCGTGGCCATAAGAATGGAGATTTTGAGAAGATTCGCTTACTTCAAGTGTTGCAAGCCATAGAATTGGCATTGGAGAGGTTCTCCTTCTCTTATCGATAGCTGATCCCGATCGTAATGGGAAGCTTGGAAGCAAAGGGGAATCAAGCTCTGCTAACTGCGGATTCTTCCGATTTGCTGTCGCATATCTTCTTGGAACCAACATATTTCCCGAGTTTAGGCACAGCGAAGACGTTTCTGGGAGGGCAATACGAGCACGGAATCTACCTTTCGGATGGCAAAGCTCGAATGAAGCAGTGCGAGAAGGATAGGGAAAACTCGCTTATTGACTCTCGTCTGGACCGAGCCGTCAATGGCGAACTTTTTGCGATCTATATTTCGCAGGCTGATAAATGAATCCGTACGAAAAAGAATAATATTTACATTTATTCGTTACATAGGAAAAAGAAGACGTAGGAAAGGGTCTCTTCTTTCTACCTCGAAAATATATTCTTCCTTTTTTTTTCCTTAATTTTCTTTTATCTTTTTTTAATTTATTTGATCACTTTTTTCGAATTTTTTTATTTATATGTTTTATGTTTTTGTTTTATTTTTTTCTTTTTTATCATTTTTGTCTTATCTATTTTATTTTACTCTTTTTTTTTGTCTTTTTGTGAATTTTGATTGATTTTACCACGTGATGAACTTTGCAAAGCGATGTTTGCCACTTAGCGCAATTTCTGCATTTATTCATAATTTTGCTCCTTCAAACTATTTTGGTAATAACTCTCTCATTTGGGTTCCGATTCACGCACAGTCAGTGATGTTGGAATCAAATTGAAATTTTTTATAAAATGATGTGAGATTCATAAACCAACACAGCCTCTAGGATTTATCTTTTGTAATTTGTGGTATAGAATTTTGATTTCCCTTTTTTTTCTTATAGCAAATTTGTTATAGTTTAATAGGCTTGCAAGTTGTATAACAATGCATATTTGTTGATTTTGAAAACTTGAATCGTTTTTTTTATCAATTGTTACCAAACGGGTTTCTTGTCACTTGTTTTCAAAAACCTAAAAACAGTTGAAACTGTTTTTAGTTTTCAAACTGTTTTTAAAAAAAACGTTATCAAACGGCCTCTTATTTTAAGAGCGCATTAGCCTTTTTATTTATTTATTCAACACTGATATGGCTATTGTGGAAGTGTCGATGGCACATGGTTGTCACATGGCTCTCTCGAATGTCGGTAAAAGACTTCGACCGATACTTAAAACAATTTCACTTGCGCATCAGACAAATAGATGTCTGGAGGCAATTTTAGATTGAAATCACCCACACTTCCTTGAGTAAAATGGATGGATTGTGGCCACTTTAACATTTTTTCTTTTTTGGTGAAAACTTGTGGCCACTTTAACATGGCCCCCACAAAGGTGACGTTATTTATTAAATTATATGTACCAAACTACCAATGTGTCAGATTGTTTTGGCCATACATACGTGGCTGCATAATCCCTCTCTTGCAAGGGCAGTGACATAGCCAGGATTTTAAGTTAGGGTGGGCAGAGTATCTCTTTAAACATTAAAGAATTTTTTCAAATGAAGACAATAGATCCGACGACTATTGTACCCAAAATTATTATTTTTTTTTTTGTGGTTTTTAAGGCTTATAAACCTTGAAGTAAAGAAGCCATCGAAGATCGGCTTCAAACAAGAGCTAAAGGGAAAAAAAATAGAAATAGGGAAAGAGAAGTAACCTAGGTGCTGTGTGAGAGAGTATCACAAGCAAAACAAATAAACAATATGACTAGATGTTGATAACTTGATAACCCACGAAGGAAAGAGTGTTGTGTTAATAACGCATGAAGGAGAAACATGAATTACAAAACTATTGAATAGATATCGGTAACCCACAAATGAGAAAACTTGGGGTCAAGTTTAATTTTAATTGTGACTTTATTTCTCCTACTTTGATTTAAAAACAAAATCTCAGAGTTCAAGCTTAATTTCAATTGTGACTCTTTCTCTCTCCTAATTTTATTTAGAAATATTATAATCTCTTATTTACGTCTTTTTGATTTAAAAACAAAATCTTAGAGTTGAGTTTAATTTCAATCGTGACTCTTTATATTTCTCAATTTGACTTAGAAATATTATAATCTCTTATTTACGTCAATTTCCACTCTTTCTTCCCCTTTGATTTGGAATTTTTTTTTTGTTTAAGCACTTGCCATGGGATGTTGCCATTTGGAATTGATAAAATCAAAACCATTCGATCAATTGCTTGAATGGCTCATGCTGCCGAACATGATGGTGGACCATGATTTGTGGGCAAACAAAAAATTTGTAAGGGGGCATAAGTGTCATTTCCATATAAGTGTGAAACAAGGAAAAATCACCTAGACGACTTCCTCATCCTCACGCGGGGTTCAAAAAGGTATAAAGTCGCCACCATTCAATGTTAAGATGTGAATGGACACCAAAGCACTACAAAAAATTAGATTTTTTGCGGGGTTCATAAGAATGTCGCAAAATTTAAAATGAATGTCGCTATAGCTATTCGCGAAGAACATTGCGGTGAACTTACTTTTATCGCTAAAGGCCGTGTCGCAAATAATTTACCAACGTTCTTTGAGTTCGTCGCCAAAGCTAAACATTTGCGACATTCTATGAGTGTCGCTATATTTGCCACTGTAAATGTAGTACAACGCACCCATATGAATGCCGCTATTTTTTTTTTTTTTAACGACACACATATAAACGCCGCAATTTGCTTAATTTAGTGACACACTTGTGAATGCCGCAATAAGTGTTATTTAACGACGAACAAATGTACGACATTATAGATTTAAATTCTCTTTTTTTTTTTTTAAAGTTCATTTTAAAGCTTCCTTTGAACCTGTGTAAGAATTAATTAACCAATAAATCCAATAGAATTCCAACGTACTGTAACAAAATAATATATCCAACAAATTAAAATAAAATAATACATTCAACAAATTAATACATTCCAACGTACTGCAATAATGTAACTTTACATCCACAACAAGTATGTAAGCTCTTCCAATCAACATTGCACCTTTCCGTAGCCCCCAGATCCAATTTCATTGCTTCCTGAGAATTATCGGTGCACCTTTTGAGTTCATCATAAGAGAACCATCTGGCTCCTATCTTTACCACTTGCAGCCCAAGATGCTGAAAGACACAGAACATGGTAAGATAATATTTTCCACAAATTTCAGGCATTTCGATAATATAGTTTTATGCTACAGACATTACCAAATGGTTTACTTAACCCGATGGCCTTTTCTGCACGCTTCTTTTGCTGAATGGCATAGATGCCCAAAGCCACGAGTGCCAGGACCAGAATAGAGCAGCCGACTGCTATCCCTATAATTGCACCTCTGCTCATTGAACTTTTTTTGTTTGTCCCTAAAATATTTTTTAAGTCAACACATAATTCTCAGTATTGTTTCAAATGATATAATAAATAACCAAAGTTATGAATGATGTACCTGAGAAAACATAAGGAGCTGAATTAAACAAGTAGGGTCCAAACCCAGGAGGTGGCTTGTAAATCTGATTAATGATGGAAAACCCAATCCTTTGAATCTCTGACCTGTTAAAATACTAAGTTTTATCCTCAAAATACAGAAGATAAGCAGCTGATTCAGTTTTGTATCCAGCTAACAAATCCCCAGGAGGATTGTACAAAACCTATGGAAAACACAATATTTTTTAGGACTTAAAAGAACCTTCAATAACACAACCAAACATTATGAAACCATTTTCCAAAACATTATGAAGTTGCTTCCACTTTACCACGAGCATCACAAAACAAAAGAACTACAGAAATAAATTTAGTTAATAGAGTAGGATCAAATAACACATTAAGTGCTCAGATGGACAGCCGCATCAAAGTTGAAGCACAAGTTTGGGGTGTTTAGCGGGTATCTTGTTACCAACATAGAGAATTTCTTATGTTATGGCAAGCGCAATCAATAAACTCAAATTAAAGAACTAAATATCCTGTTAATCCAAAAAGTTATTGGGATTGAAGCAAAAAGAACTAAGTACCTGCACAGGGTGAATTAGACCAAACTGTGCATCAAACAATTACAGCAATGGTTTCTTCTTCCTCTCTACTGAAGTTTCCCCGTTTGATATCTGGCCGCAGGTAATTCGTCCAGCGGAGTCTGCAGCTCTTCCAACACCTTAATAGACCTGAAGAAAATAAAGCAAAAGATTACAGATTGCAAAACAGAGGAGGAGAAAAACAGGGTAGATGGAATCTTTTCTAGCCATTAAGTCACATCATAACCTTCAATCCATGAGCCACGATTAGAAAATGAAAAAATACTCACCCTTGAAAGAAAGAAAGATTTAAAAAAAAACTTTAGTAGGCCTCACATCTGAGGATTCCAATATTGATACATTCCAATCAGCATGTAATGATATCAGATAATACTTGGATCCATGTTACCCATCGCTATTTTCATTCACAAAAACAAAGTCGCATCCCAATCACTACAAATTGAAAAAAAGTTGCAAACATACATTCATATTCTTTACGACGGGGAAAAATCTTAATAATGTTTGCATCCCCACTTCAAACATTCACAATAGGAATTTTTTATTCTCATAAATATTTAGGAATTTTAATTTGTACTTTATGTTACAATATGTAACCAAAGACATGGCAGGGTCCAAATGCTACAACATCTAGGACATTCCTTAATGGCAAACTACATCAGAAAGCACCAAAATTACGAGAAATAAATGGGTTTGAATCCTAAAAATCCAATGGAAACTTGGAAAAACCTTCCGTCAAATTGCCATGATTCCTTTAGAACCTTATCAATTTATAAATATGCCAATTCACATTAATAACCATATAAAATATGCATTCGGTTTCCTCAGAAAACTGCATTCCATGTACTGGGAATCTGATTGTCAAGATCATCATTATATAGAAAACACCTCTCAGACAGAGGAATAAAGAGTAATATGCATTAAGCATGAGAAAGTGTCACAAAAAAAATACAGGAAAGAATTTTCTGTAAAATTGGATTCTAGGGTCTTCTCTAGTCTCGGATCAAATGCTTCCAAGTATAAAATGATGTCACCCGCTAGACTTCCGATCTCTCGGTCGCCCTGCTTGACGATCCCACCTGGTTTGAGCCCGACGTCATTGCTTGATTCTCCGGTTCTTCTCTCCAACATGAAGTTAGGGTTTTCTTGAAATCCGTTAGAAGGATGCCTAGTTTTCTAGTATTTCCAGTTGGAGATTTTCTAGTATTCCCTTGCTCCCAAGAAAAATGATTTTACACAGTGATCAAATCTATGGTAAGAAGGACACACAGCAGAGGTCTCTTCGTGTGTTTGAATTCCTACTCAAACACATGACGGTTTCAGCTAGAGCAAAAAAAATTCAGATCGAGCTTGATATAGCATAGCTTAATACAAATGGTTCCTAGATCAATTAAATGAGGATTCGAGATAACATAGCCAAAATTTTTTCCCGATTCGAAACTCAAGAAGAAGAAACTTGGAGAACTTTACCTTCAAATTGTCGGTGCAAGAAGATAGCCAGAGAGAGGTCAGAGTCGGGACGTCGAACCAGATCAAAGGAAAGCACACTAGTTTCTTGTATTGCAGACAGGTGAGCAATCCATTTCTCTCTCCCACCAGACTCATGAATTGCCCTGGATAAGAGTGAGTGCGATCAAAATGGAATAAGCGCCCTCTGTTTTCTTCTCCGATTTGTTTCCAAAAGCAGTTGCGGGTAACAAAATTCGTGCTATATGCCTTGTGCGGCGAAACAAGCGCTGCAAATAGTTTTTTAATTGACGATGATTTTCGGTGAACGCCACAATTAATTTTTTAGGATTTTTTTATTAATGCAAATGTTATTTTCTTTAACAACGAACATTCAAATACGCCGCTATATGATATTTATGCGATCAAAATGCATAAATAGAGACAAAGTAGCTCTAGTTCAAAGTCAAATCCAGAGATCATGTAAGGAGAATTAGTTATGAGTAGGGGAAGGTGTTAGGCACCCCCACTCATCCACACAAGACGGTTGCCACATTCTCGTTCATGCTCAAAAGGTTGTTTGCTAAACAAAAATAAACAAAGAATGCTTAAAAATAAGCAAACATGTACGTGATCCTTCCATATGAGTAGTCCGATAAATCTGGACTCTCTATATGGATATACCACTTCTAAGACTTCATGAGTGAATGAAAATCAAACTAAAAATTAGGAAAAACCAAGTCAAAGCAAATCTGGAAAAATTAGACCATAAGAGCTTGAAAACTTGGATCACTCATAAATCTATCGATTCAAACTCAAATCAAATGAAACCAAATCCATTAGAAAACTAATAAGAAGTAGCATACTCAGTAAAAATTTCAGTTCAATGCAATTCAAAACGATAGAGGAACACTTAGTCAAAACTGCAGTAGTGAATCAGAAAAAGCAGCGAGTAAGCATCTTTGAAACTCTATTCGTGGAGTTTGGCTCCATATAAATCCATGAAAACTTGTATGGATGAAGTATGTGGTGCCATCTTTCAAATGAAATAAGACTTACACAAAACTCCATCCATTTGTGACTTGTGTGACCTCTTGAACATGCCTAGAGGATCACAGGTTAACCCAAAACTCTGTTACAGAGCAGCTTTGAGTCAACCAAGTACACAAGACACAAATCAAAACAAAATCTCTTGAAATCAGTTGGATTCGAAAATAGACTCCTCAAGGAGAACACAGAGATCAAAATCACTCAAAACGGATTAAAAATGATCAAACAGTGCTCCATAGAAATCAATGAAAATTTCCAGATATAAACTAGACATTCTCACCTATTACATGTCTTTGGAATCACTCAAAAATTCATCCGGATGATGAAGTTATGAGCATTCTAAGACAGGGTACAGACGCTGTCCTGTTTTGAAAAATCTTGAGTAAAAGAGTGAAACCAGTGCATGTGTGCAAGTGGATTCGACTAAAATGATTTAAAATCATGAAAAACATTCTCATGAAGTCCTAAAAGTTCCATCTAAGGCCAAGGATCTCAGATTTACCATATTGAGCATGGTGAATCCAAGATCTAGCCTATACTTGAAAAACAATAGAAAGTGTGTGAAGAAGTGCTAAAAATCACACATATAGGAGAAGATTGGGATCCATTGCTATAGAGAGCAATGATCCCAGCATCCTCTCCAATTGCAAATCAAAATCACCTCACGCTAATGATAAGCATAGAACCACCATGCATATCATTCAAAGTAGGTTCTAAGCCTAGAGGATCCATTCCAACATTCGTTTCCCCGAGCTCTCTCTTCATGTTTTACAGCTAGAGATGGTGCTTTAAGTACTTTGGATGTGGTTTGGGTTTGCAAAAAGGCACAAATGGCTTTACACTACAGAAAGGTAAAAGATGAGAGTTCAAATGTAAAGAGAAGACTAGTAAGCTAAATAGAACTTTACATTAGTAGCTTGAGAGTCTTGAGATAGCAATCTGGCAGGGGTTCCCTTATTCTTGCAGAGCTTCCAAGATTCAAATTATCATCCCTTTGCAAGAGGAGGAGCCTTCTATTTATAGGCAAGGCCAAGGGTAGGCACAAAAATGTGTCTAGAACCTTCCACCTCATCTCTATGGCTTGGATTGGAGGAATTTGATCAATTCCGGAGGCTAAATTGGAGAATTCTAACTTCCCAGACATAGGTATGGCTGTAAATAAGTGAGATCTCGCGGGATTTTTCAATTTGAAGCAAAAATAGTATAACCGAAAACACAGTTCGGTTAGAATAAAAAAGGCCTATAACCGAAATTGAATTTCGGTTATCAGCAAAATAAAGTTTAACCGAAATTGCATTTTGGTTGCCATTCTGTTACACCCACGCGAAATCCATGATGAAGCCTAACAACCAAATATTCGCCAGATCTTTCTAGAACAAACTGTTAGCACTTGATTTTTGCACCCCTAAAATGAAGAAAAATGAAAAATCAAACTAAAAGTCAAACCCTGAGGGGGCCAAAAAATTGACTTTTTGATTCAAGTAAATTTGGTCATCAAACTTCATCTCATTGAAAAGAGCATTTCAACACGATTCTAAAGCAACTGAGTTTGCTGGAATCGGAGTCCAAATGAGAAATTTATGAGTCAATCAAACTTTTTGGGGAGCGAAAAATTGACTTTTTGCTCGACCCCAATTCAACTGCCCAAATTGACCCCGGTGGATAGAGGGTTCTGAGTTGATTCCAACGACACTAAGTTTGCTGAAATCGGACACCGGACAAAGAAGTTATAGGCAGTTGAAGTTTCAGAAAAACTACCCATGTGGCAAAAAAGCAGCAAAAAAATAGAATAAACCAATAAAACAAATAAAATAAATGTATTTATTAATATATTAAATATTTTAATCAAAGAATCTCGTTTTATAATAAAATAATCAAATAAATCGGATGAAAATCTTTACAAAAAATCAAATTGAATAATGGTTTGAAATCCAAACATTTTAAAAACATGCTCGCCCGTATTTAAAATACGGGCAGGGCATGCCCGTATTTCAAATACGGGCAAGCTTCTAGAAGAGGACGCGCGTCACTGTATGGCGAGACACGCGTCCCGTATGTCCAATTCGGCGAGATTTGGAAATGTGCGTTTTTCGCCTGTATTTGAAGTACGGGCAAGGCATGCCTGCATTTTAAATACGGGCACGACTTTTTTGCCTATAAATAGAGAGGCCAGCCCCCCATTCGAACAAGCCAACCTCTTAGGCTCTCTCCCTCTCCTTCTTCAGTGTTTCCAAGCCCAAACCTTGCCCAAACTCTGCCTTGTCCCCCATTGAATATAAGACACCTAGCAAACCCCTTTCGAATCCCAATTCAAGAAATCCATAGGGACACGGAAGCGCTGTCGGTATCATCGGAGAACCAAACATCAACAAATCAAGGAGTCAAAAGTGTGGTAACATTCTTAATCTTTTTAATATACATGCAAATTTCTTCATTTAAGCAATCTTGCATTCTTTTTATCTTATCACCTGTGTACTAATCAGCTTGTTTGATTTTGATTGGTGTACTCCCATGCAAATGAGTGTTACTTCACGGAAGGAAGTAGAAATGGACTTATAACATAAACTAAAAGTAACATGATTTGGTTAATGGATTGCCTTTACAAGAGGGGTTTGTCCTCTTTAAATCCCATAATGTAAAACCATCCCCATCCCCACTTCCCTTTCTCTTATTGCACCATCGGAGGATGACATGGGCTACCAAAAAGAAAAGGAAAGAGGTGGAATGTGGTTCCATTCCAAAGTATCAACAAAGGAAGGCTTGGAGAAGAAATGAAACCAAATGTGCTATGACAAAGGCACTGGAACCATCACAGAGGTCGCCGGAGCACCCAAGGAATACGCCAGAGTAATACTAGCCAGAATCGGAGCACAAAAATGCAAAATTGGATGTGCCCGTAAACTCAGTACGGTTTGGGCATACCCGTATTTACTATACAGGCAAGCCTGAACCGTATTATACTTACGGGCAAGGCCAGCCCGTATAGCAAATACGGGTGATTGTGAAATAACTTAAAAAATGTAATTTTCCAGCCTGGTTGGATCCATTCCGACCCGAACCGGCTCGACCCGATTCAATAAGTTGTTTGGGCTATTTCTAGCCCATTTGTGGACTGTGGGCCTAGATGGGCCCACCAAGACCACCTTGGGCCCACATTTTGACCGGCCTAAACCAGGCATGTTTTCCATAAGCAGGCCCAGGCCCCTTGACCCTTGGCTAATGGGCCAATTCCAAGCCCACTAAGCCCATTGCATGTGTAAATAGTTTAATTTAATAAATAAACCAAAAAGGGGTTACCCAATAACCCTACTGGGCCCCAAGCCCAACCTTGGCAGCCCACGGGTCTTCCAACGGACCCGAATCCGACCCACCTCACCTAAATAAAAAAGATAAAATAAAATAAAAAGGGCCCACACCACCAGAGGGTCCCACCAGACCAAACAAAGTGGCATGCTGGCCTAGGAAGGATGAAAATTGACTCAAAACTAGGGAGACGTGAGGGACCCGTCAAACCGACGGGGCGGGCCGGGGTGTCTTAGGACTTCCCCGGACGTAACCGAGTGTGAGACACGGGAAAAAATCACCGAAGATGATCATCCCTCCGTCAACACACGGGCTCAACGTAAAAATGGGAGAGTCGCCACCATTCAAATTTTGGGGTGTGAATGGACACCAAAATCATCAAAAATAATCAAAAAGTGCTCAAAGGGCAAATTCTAGAGTAAAAATAACCCTACTTGAAAATCAAATCCAGAGATGGGTAAAGGGATTAGATTATGAACGGGGGAAGGTGTTAGGCACCCCCATTCACCCACACAAGGTGGTTGCCAAGTGTTTGTTCATGCAAAAAAAATAAGAAAGCTTGCTAAAAATCATTGAAACATTGAAAAAGAATTAAACAAATGTGTGATATCTTCACATGAGAAATCCAAATGGATTCTAGATCCTCTTTTATGTCAATATCACCTCTGGAATATCACCAAAAAATGGAAATCAAAACAAAAGTTGCACAAAACCAAGTTGAGTGAAATCTGAGAAATTCGGTAAAAGATAATGCCATTGGTCTTAAAATCATTCAAATCCAATTTTAAATTGAATCAAACCAAATCCATTTGAAAGATCATGGTAAATAAGAGACTCATGCAAAATTTCAAGTAAATCCAGTTGAAATCCTAGGAGTTATGCTCCTTTAAAGTTGCTGCTGGGGAAAATCAAAAGTGATAAGCATGCAAGTTTGGAAAATCACCTAGAAACATCCACTGCATAAAAATCCATGAATTTGGTGTGATTGAAGTCTGTATGGCCATCTTTCGAACGAAACTAGCCTCATACAGAAATTCATTCGGATGTGCCTTGGGTGAGTTCCCGAACAGGCCACGAGGATCACAGATCAACCCAGAAAAGTGCTGTTGAGCAGTTCTGAGTAAATCTGCTCTCCACGACACAATTTAAATCAAAAAATTATGAAACCAACTGAATTTAAAACTAGAATCATAAAGGAGTTTCCAGAAACAAAAATCACTCGAATCAGATTTAAAACAAGCAGATGGCCCCCATTCGAAGTGATAGGTTCAACAGTTTGACCTGAAATGACCTCTCAACTTCGGCAGAATGGTGTCAAAAATCTGCTCCATAGAAATTAATGAAATTTGGTAGGCATGAACTAGACAGCCTCACCTTTCCCATGGTTCTGGAATCACTCCAAAATTCATCCGGATGATGAAGTTATGAGTGCCCGAAGTCAAGGTACAGTTGCTGTCAAGTAAAGCCTTTCTTGGAGAAAAAATATCCAAAACTGTGACATAGTGTGTGCAATTCGTGCAAGATGAATCCAAATCATTTAAAATCATTTAAAGACATTCCAGAATTGATTGAGGCCATTTATTTCAGATTTATCACAACGAATGTAATAAATCCCCAAATATGAGCCTATCCCGCCAAAATCATGCTATGTATGTGCAAGTGTGAAAAATCATACAAGAACAATATAATAGCATAGCATGCATCCATATTCATCAAAATTAGGTTCTAAAACAACCTAGGGTTCCGTTCCATTATCGTTTCCCTTAGTTATCTCTCCCCATTAAACACGGTTCTTCAAGATAATCTTGGGGTACTTTGAATATGAAACGGTTTTCAATCATTCAAAAGGCTTATGCAAGATAGGTTCTAGCACTAGGATCAATCCCCAGTCTCGTTTCTCCTAGATCCCGCCTTCACGTTTTACGGCTAGGGGGTCTTGAGATACTTTGAGCCAGGGAAGGGTTTTCATACACATAAAAGGCCTTATTCTACAGAAAGGTAGAAGAAGAGATCTAGATCTAGGAATGTAAATACAGAAAATAAGGAAGAGGTTTGAGGCTTACCTGGGTTCTGGAAGCAATCCGGCAGCGGTTCTCTTCTTCACTCGGAGCTCTTGGATCTCCAACTTCTTGGCCTTTTGCTTAAGGAGGAGCCTCATATTTATAGGCAAAAGTTAGGGTTAGGGTTTGCATGATGGTAGACACAAAATAATGTCTAGAGCCCACCAACCTTAACCCTAAGGCCATTTCCGAGATTTCCACTCATTTAATGAGGAACATGATGGTAAAAAGTGAAATCTCTCGGAAAACCCTAATTTTGAGCAAAACTTGTGTATCCGGCATATCAGGCCGAATACACAAGGGTCTTAATGTATCCAGTATATGATGCCGGATACACTAAAGTCTGCTTGTATCCGGCATGTTCCATCGGATATGAAGAAAAACACTTGTATCCGACCTGAGTTACCGGATACAAAGAAAAAAGCCTTTTTTCCGAATTTTAACACAGGCAATACTTATTTACATGTAATATCGTTTAAGTAAATGTCCTCGTATTTTTTAATCTCCATTTACTTAAGATATTACATGTAAATAAGCAAACACCCCCCCATTTGAATCCATTAAAAATAGTTCCAGACCCAAATTCCAAGTGAATAAAAAGTCAACTTTCCAGTTCTAGGCAAAATTCCGATTTTTCAGGTCTGGAAAAAAGGTTCAATATGTTAAAACCAAGGTATTCGCCTAGATTTAAAATCTCAAAAAATTCTTTTATGCAATAACATGGCTAAAAACCTGATTACCAGGAAAAATTATCTTGAAATCTGGCTTTAAAATATATTTCATTTTCTGGTATCAAAAGTCAACAAAATTCACACGGAAAAAGTTTGACTTTGCACAAAAGATTGAATTCGGGCCTTTTCCTTTTCCGTTTTGGATTCAAATGGGTTAAGTATCTCAAACCCAATGCAAAGAATTGAAAATTCCAATAAAATATTTCTCTCCTTCAAGATTTATCAAAAAATCGTGCAATTTTGAGGTGTCTACACCGAGGACTTAGCTAGAACTCTGAAAAACCGCAGACCAGACTTAGACCTAGATAGGGCAAACACCGTGTCTGCCTGCACCTCTCAAGCAGTGGCGACTCCGAAAGTCCCGAGGCACGCACGTGTGCCTCGTGTGCGATCTAGGCCAAATTTAGGTGTGCACACAAACCGAAATTCAATTTTGGTTAAAATTAAATCTACTCATACCCAAAATCTTTCCTCGGTTGCACATAAGACCAATAATAACCGAAATTTGATTTCGGTTACTCACATTTTCTTCTTTGCCAAAATTTGACTTTGGTCAAAACCTAAAAAAACCTTTATATTTTCAAATTTTCAAACTCGTGTAATTTGAGGTGTCTACAATAAGGCATTAAGGGATATTATTAGGAGGTTAGGGTGGGCGGTTGCCCACCTTACCCTCTATGTAGCTTCGCCCCTGGGCACAAGTGTTATTTCCATATAAGGCATTAAGGGATATTATTAGGAGGTTAGGGTGGGCAGCCGCCCACCCTACCCTCTATGTAGCTCTGCCCCTGTGTAATGGAAAGAATTAGGTCAAATTGTCTTTTGGTTACATTTTTTGAAAATAATTCATATTCAGTCACTCAATTTTGGATAATTAATCATTAGTGATACTTTTTCAATATATTTAAAAATGAGGGTTTAATGAATACCAATACACTTATTGTGTATTTATTACAAGTCCCAATATTTAATATTGGATTTACAACTCTAATAACATGTTTTACAGGTCTTAAAATTAAATTCACAAGTCAATAAAATTGATTTATAAGTCTTACAAGTAATGGAGTTTACAAGTCCCTAATAAATACATACCTAAGGGTAAAAAATTCTAGTTTCTTCTCCTCAATTGGAATCTAAAAATGTTTTTCATTTTTCTTCTTATCAACTTGGTAATGATCTTTTAGGCTCTTAGATAGAAGATGATTTGGATCCGATTTTGGGATTTGCCATCCATCACATCCTAATTTTCACATGATGTTGATCAATGGAAATGGAATGAAATTGTCTGCCATGTTTCCCTGTTTTGTTCCCTAAAGTGACAGTGAGATGCTACCATGTGGAGCTTCTCACGGTTAGAGGTGGCAATGGGTCGAGTTCGGGCGGGTTGATGTATGGGGTTAACAAGCCAAGGCTTAACCCGAATCCGCCCGTTTAATAAATGGGTTGGAATATCCCAACCTGCTCTAACCCGCCAACCCGTTTAAATAATTTAAATTACTATTAAAAATTAAAATTTTAATTCATTCTAATATCAAAAGACACCTAGCAAGCATAATAACACAACAATCATTAAGATAGAACTAAAATAACATGAAGAAAAGAACTAAAACATAATAATAAAGTTTTAAAAGACTTTACTTGTCATCAATGCCTCAATTTATATTAGTAGAGGCTAAGAAATTTGAAATATTTATACGTAAAAAGTCTTTCTTCATTTTTTCCTTTGTCATTATTTATATTAAAAGAAGAAAGGTTGAGTAGCCACAAGTATTGTTATTATAATATTCCAAACTTTTATTACACACAAAAATAAACGGGTTGTAATCGGGTTGAGGGGTCAAACCCTAACCCAACCCGTTTATAATCGGGTTGAGAATTCATGACCCAAACCCAACTCGCCGGTTGAAACAGTCAACCCTAACCTGCCTAAGTCCGGGCGAGTTGGCGGGTCACGGGTAGAGCTGGAAACGGGTTGGGTCATAATCGGGTTAGGGGTTAATCAGGTTGGACTAAATTAAGGCAGGTTGGAAAACCCTCCACCCAAACCCAACCCACCAACCCGTTTATTATTATTATTTTTTTTTTTTCAAAAAATATGATTAAAATAGGGTTTGGGGGTTAATTGGATCGGGTTGTACCAGGTTTGGGTCAGGTTGGGGGTTAATCGGGTTGGGACTAGACACTTTTGTCCCTTTTCTTTTTTAAATCGGATTACCCGTCGGGTTGCCGAGTCATAATCGGGTTAACCCGATTACTGGCAACCCAATTAATAAACGGGTCAACCCAAACCTGTTTAACTCGGGTTGACCCGTTGGGTTGGTTCACATTTTGCCAGCTCTGGTCACGGGTCACAATTGCCACCTCTACGCATGGTCAGTCTTTTTTTAATGTTTTAGGTGGGCCCCACATGAAAAAAACATTGGCCATGAGATGCTCCATATGGCAACATCTCATGGTCACATCAGGGAGCAAATCAGAGAAGCATGGCACACCATATGCTTCCAATGGAAATCGTCTATAGGTTGGGTGTATGTACCTCCACATATGAATGTGTGGGGTTCCCAAAATGTGAACGGTGGACCATGTATGGGGGTGTATACACCCCACACGAGATGCGTGCACAAGCGGTTAACCATTGGCATAACCCCCTTCACTGCTCCTGCTCATTTGGCATCTAACCCGCTGCATCGTTTCTCTTGTTATAATGGAAACCGGGGGAACAATGACCCCTTTTGTTGCGCTGACTCCGCAATCCCAAACCCTCCATCATCGTACCCACTCCAGTACTCTCGCCTTACTTAATCAGTGCAACCGTTTAGCTCATATCCATCAAATCCATGCGCGTCTCCTTAAGACGAGCAGCCTCAACAACTTCTACCTCTCCAAGCTCCTCACGCTCTTCATCCAAACGAACCATCTCAACGAAGCTCGCCTTCTATTCGACCACGCCAAGCGTCCCAACACCCTTATATGGAACACCCTCATCAAAGCTTACGTCGATAACGGTCTATTCTTTCAGGCATGGCTTCTTTACAAGGACATGGTTCGACAAGGAATCTCTCCGGACTCTTACACGTTCCCATTTGTGCTTAAAGCCTGTGCTGCTATGGATGATTACGATCTTGGAATCTCTGTTCATCCCGTGATTGTGAAGCTTGGACTAGGAAGTAATCTTCATGTACAAAACTCGATAATTGATATGTATTCGAAAGGTAATTCTGTTGACTTAGCCCGTAAGGTGTTTGATGACATGCTTGAAAGAGATTTAGTTTCTTGGACAGCGATTATTTGTGGTTATGCTAAGGTGGGAGATATGGAAATTGCGAAATCATTGTTTGGATTGATGCCGGAAAAGGATTTGGTTTCGTGGGGTGCAATTATATCTGGGTTTGCTCGGAATGATTGTCCTGATGAAGCTTTGGTGTTCTTCCGGGAGATGCAAACTCATGGTGTTTGCCCATCAGAGGTTTCCATTGTTAGTGCACTTTCTGCGTGTGCCAAACTAGGTCTTCGGAGTCTGGGGCTTTGGCTTCATAGTTTTGTTGTTAGGAAAGATATTGAAGTGAGTGTCTTTTTAAGCACTGCATTGATTGATATGTATTGTAAATGTGGTGATATGGACAATGGCCGTCGAGTGTTTAACTCAATGACAGAGAAGAGTTTGGCATCATGGAATTCCATAATAGGAGGACTTGCCATGAATGGTTGTGCTGAGGAAGCCCTATCAGTGTATTTGGAGATGGAGAAGGCAGGAATCAAGCCTAATTCGATTACTCTATCTAGTGTATTATCTGCCTGTAGACATGGAGGCCTTGTGGAGAAGGGGTGTTATTACTTTGATCATATGAGTAGAGAATTTGGGATTTCACCAAACCTGGATCATTATGGATGTATGGTTGATCTCCTTGGAAGAGCAGGGTATGTAAATGAAGCTTATGAGCTTATAAAGGGTATGCCTATTGAGCCCAATGAGTTTGTGTGGGGAGCCTTGCTAGGTGCTTGCAAGATCCACAGAAACCCTGAGCTTGGGGAGTACGCACTCAAGCATCTTGTGGAGCTTGATCCACAAAATAGTGGGAACTATGTACTGGTATCAAACATGTATGACATACTTGGTAGGTGGGAAGATGTTGAGAGGGTGAGGGGGGCTATGAGGGACCTTGGTGCTGAGAAACCTCGGGGTTCAAGTTCTATTGAGGTTGGTGGCATGATTCATGAGTTTTATGCTGGGGATCAATCCCATCCTTGTGCATCTGAAGTTTATGAAAAGCTAACTGAGTTATACAGCAAGGTTTATGAACTAGGATACAAGCCCTGCACAGAATCAGAATCATATAACATGGAAAGCTTTTCAGGTAAGGAACAATCACTTAGTGTGATGGTAAAAGCCTTGAGCAACTAGCATGAGAATGCGGCTTTGATTTTGGTGCAACCATTTTGCATTTAAATGTCAAAGATTGCATCCTTTGCCAGTCTGCCCTTCCGAGGACCCTGCTTCGATGACGAGATGGACACTGCATTATGATCCTTCGTGGAAAGCTTTTGAGGTAATTTTACTGGACCATTCTTTTTATATACTGGGTAGCCCTTGGGATTCACCAGTTGGATCAGAACCAGTAGGATTGAGTTGGAGGACAAAGAGAATCTGTATTTTCTGCTTGATGGACAAACAGCCTCTGATGTTGCAGCATGGCTTGTAACTACTTTAAGGGTACTGTTTTTAAGTTCCCAATCAGAAATTTGATGAATGGTGGTTCTGCCATTTTTGTGGATTATCTTCACATTCATTTCCTTGTTCCACAAATATGTAATGAGATTCTTCAAGATGAATTAATGGGGCTGGATCTATCCCAAAGATTATGTAGATGAGATTCATTGAACATGAAACAAGGGCTTGGTCTTACCATCTGTCCTTCCAAGATCTATTTCTTTATCATCATATTATTAGCATTAGAAACAAAGGAAAACGATCAGAACAGTTAACATTAATTGAACTATGTGGTTGCCCGCACCAGACGTGAGCCTGACGCAGCATCTATCGGTGTTTCAGCCTGCAAACAGTGCCTTGTCGTTGGGTTCGTATAAAGGACAAGGAGGATGATGATGTTGGGTCCCACACGGTCCCATCCTCGAACCAATCTCATCCCTACAGTATAAGATGGGGTCTAGTCGCCCAGCGAGGAAGAAGCGGGAGCAAAGAGTAATATTGGATTAGACGAAGGGTAGTTTAGGAACAGAGGAGAATTGTTACATCCAGGGACGCACAAACTTCGGGCGTCTTCCCTTCCGGAAAATCAAACGAAGACGAAGATTCCCGGACTTCCTGCAAATATTGCCGGAGCAATCGTCAGCCGAAGCTTCTGATTAGTTGTCAGGCCGATGCACCGGAAATGGATACATCACCGATTCATCGCCTCCCACAAGATACTCTCCATCAGATCTTCTTGAATCTTCCTCTCCGTCAGATCTTAATCTGTCGATCCGTCTGTAAATTCTTCAACCAGACGTTAACATCGCCGTCCTTCCTCAGTCTCACCTACTGCCGACCACCTCTCCAGCTCCTCGCCCTCCGTCCCCCCCATCATCAGCGCCACGTGTCTCCTCGTTCTTTCCTCCACGTATTTGACCCTGACCTCAATCAGTGGCTTAAATTCTCTCTCGAATTCCTTCCCTTCCGGTCTACGGTACCCGTTGTATCGTTTCTTGGACTCGTCTACCTCTGGGCTGACTCGCCCGAGTCCAATAAATCGCTGGTTCTCTGCAATCCTTTGACTCGTAAGTTCCGTGTCTTGCCACCTCTCGGCTCGGCCTGGTCACGTCACGGCACGGTTCTAGTGGGCACCGCTGGCCGAGTCTTGGTTCTTTCCGAACTCGCTGCGCTATACTTCTCTGGTTCTGGACAGTGGCTGAAATTCTCTTCTAATTTACCATCGAAGCCCAGAAGCCCAATTTTGATCACTGACTCGGTTTATGCACTTTGTGATGTTGGTTCTCCTTGGAGGAGCCAGTGGAAGTTGTTCACGTGTACGGTTGCCGAGCTGAAGCAATCTGAAGGATGGAATCGATTGGAAAGGCACGAGTGGGGTGATGTATTTGATATATTGAAGAGACCTAGATTGGTTCGAGGGACTGGGAACCGAATTCTCATGGTTGGTGGGTTGAAATCATCCTTTTCATTGAATGCTTCGTGTTCAACGGTTCTGATTTTGAGGCTGGATTTGGACACATTGGAGTGGGATGAGGCAGGTCGGATGCCACCTGACATGTTTCGCAGCTTTCAAGAATCTAGTAAATTTAAAGTATTTGGAGGAGGGGATTGGGTGTGCTTTTCAGGGAGGCGGGTTGGTCGATTGGCAATGTGGGATTTTTCTTCAGATAAGGGAATTGGGGAATGGAGGTGGATTGATGGGGTACCAGGAAATGGTGATGGCCTCTATCGTGGATTCTTGTTTGAAGCTAGACTCACTGCCTTGCCTTAATGGATCAGCAGGTCCCATGGGTTACTTCTTTTTTGTTATCTTCTCGATTGGATATGGTATGTAGGCAATATGATTAATAATTGCCTCCAAACTTTGTGTTGTTCATGCTCTCTATGATATTTTAACTACTGTAGAACATGTTAGTTTGCTGCGATAACTTATGTCTGCATTGGTTGAGAATTTATTTTATATTTTTGTTTTGCCATGTTTTCTTTTAAGACTTTGTATTTCTAGCAGCACAACAAATGTTGAATTTATATTCTTTGCATTAAATGGAGAGGTGATTGCAGAATATCATGTGATTAATATAATCCACTCAACTAGAATCTAATTTTATTTGACAGATACTTTACCCCCTATGATGTAAAGAGCAGAATGTTAGACAGTTAAGAAGCAACATGCGTAGGATTAGTATACCTCAGACAAGGGTGTGGAGATGATTTTATGATGTTAGGGTGAATATATTTGAGAGAGTCTAGGTGTGCGCACCCGATTTCGGTCGCACGACGAGGCGCACGCAAAACGATGCGTGCCTCGGATTTGTTTGGAGTCGCCACTGCCTGATGGGGTGCAGGCAGACACCTGGATGCCTAAGTCCTTCTACTAAGGCTTGGTCTGCGGCTTGAGATTCTAAGTGGGTTCTCGGTTGCAGTCTGGGGAAGTCCGTAGACACCCCAATCCACCCCGTCAAGCGACGGGTCCCGTAAATTTCCCTAGTTTGAGTCAACTCAGTTGGTCTCTCACTCACCCGATTCCTATTCCAGCATGTGATTTAATTAAGTCTGGCGGGACCGCCAAAGTGGTGTGGGTCCCTTTACTTGATTTTATCTTTTTAATTTAAAGTGATGTGAGCCTGATTGGGCGAGCCCCATTGGAAGGCCCGCGGATTCCTTGGTGGGCTTGGTTGAGCCCACATGTCCCCTGGTGGGCCTCAGTCTAAACCTGAGAGGCCCTTTGGGCTTTGGCTTAAGTAAATTGATTTTACTTTAGGGTTTAAGTTGGATTATTTAGATGGATTTCATGCCAAAGTGGGCCTGGAAAGCTTTGCGGGCCCTTGAGTGGGCCCACATGGTGGCCAAGTGATTTTGCATCTTTTATATCCTTTAGTTTGCAAAAGTAGGCTGGTCACTGGGCTTGGGGCCCAAGATCCGGGCTTTGGGCTTTGGAAGCCTAGTTCCTTGGAGTTTAGGGCTTATGCCCAAACTTGGTTTGGTTGGCAGGCTTTGGCGGGCCCGACAGGCCCTAGCCCATGGTCTCGGCCAAACCACAATCTACTTTAAGCATGCAGGGCCCAATTAGGGCTTGGGTGGGCCTCCAATGGTTTGGCCCACTCAAATCTCTCATTTTATCTTATTTAAGCATGATTGGGTTTGTCGGGGTTGGTGGGCCCCGTTGGAAGGCCCACCTGGAATCAGTTTGGACCGGGTCGGTCCATGGCCCATTTTGGGTTTCCGGGTGACCCGGAAGCCCTTCTGGTTCATTCGGATTCGATCTAATACATCAAGGAATCAACACAGCATCAGAAAATGACTCAAAATGGATTCTGGTAGTGTAGCCGGCCTGAGATGCCGGCTACACAGGGGGCTCTGTTGATCCGGCCTGAGTTGCCGGATCAACCTGCAGAAACCCAATTTTCAAATTTCTGCCAGGGGGTTGGGTTTTTAAGCCCCCCAGGGGGTTCTGGAGGTCGTGTGGGCTCCTGGGTGAGCCCACGTTGGTTCAGGGAGTGAGGGAATGCCCCCATTTGGCCACTTTGGAGACTTTTGGGTTTTAGCAAAGGGGGAAAAGGATGAGGCTCCAGGTCTTCTTCCTTTGGGGAAGGATACAACAGAGGGGTAGAGGTCATGCACCTCTATCCCGGTTGCTTACAATCTCAGAGAAACACAACCGGTTATGAGCAATACGCAAGAAAGGAATCCATTGAAGCATGCCTCATTCAAAGCCTACATTTCATTAAAAGGTGCATGCATGTGCTTGTTGTGTTCAAGGGCTCAAAACTGATCCAAAGATATGCAACCCCCATGTAAATGCTAGAACACACTGAACATCCAAAGGAATTCCTAGCAAACGCAAGTACCAACATGCAACTAGAGCCTATGCCTATATCAGGTAGGGAGGCTCCCCTGTGGCCGAAAATAACAGCAAGAGAGGGGCAAAAATCATGACACATTACACTAAGATAACAGCATAGATAACATGCACCAAATTCCCAAAGAAGGTCATAACAAACCCACCAAGCAGCGGATAGGGCATACACACCTATGAGGGGTTTATTTGGCATGGATGATAATGCTAATGCAATTAAAGGAAACTAACATGCACCTCCTAAAACTTTCCCAGGGCAGCACCTATATTACCCATTCATGGCTTAAACAAGTACCTAGAGAAGGGAGAAGACGGGGGGTTAACATGGGGATACAATGGATAGCAAACATGAGGAAACATGCTTCCTCTTAAATCAACAATAAAATGATAAAACACTTGCTTAAATGCTTCAATGCGACATGACAAAACCTTTCTTCACAAACATCATGGAATGCATCCAATCTCATATATATAACATAAAAGGCCATGGGGAACAATACCTTGGGGTCTAGAGCCCTTTTTGTTGCGTGTAGAGGTCCTCTTGAAGCCCAAAAAGCTACTGGAGCAGCACCTTTTCCTTCCACCAACAGCAACTCCTTCTTGGTTGTGAGGAAAAATGGAGAAGAAGAGGGAGGAAAGGGGTTAGATAGGTTCTAGGTGGCCTTTGGTTGGCATGGGGGCTAGGAGGGGTGAGGGAGGCTGGTTTCGTACCAGGAAGGGTGGAGGAGAAGGGGTGGAAACAGCCAAAGGAAAGCCAACCCCGAAAATGAGCTGCTGTTTGATATTTATAAGCAAACTTAATGTATCCGGACTTCAAGTCCGGATACACTAAGGCTCCTTTGTATCCGGACTTCAAGTCCGGATACACTAAGGCTCCTTTGTATCCGGACTTGAAGTCCGGATACAAAACATAATCATTTGAAAATTAAATGCCGCCGCGAATTTGTCGGGCGATCGGCGCGGATCTCGCGCGAAAATCTTCTTGTATCCGGCCTTCAAGTCCGGATATACACAAGGGTATGTGTATCCGGTATATTTGACCGGATACAACTCAAAAAATTACGGATTTGCCCTTCGACTTGACCGATTCGACCGATTCGACCGATTTGACACTTTTGGACATCTACGGATTGCCCCCTGCGAATTTTGGTTTAGTCCCTGAGATATTTGATGATTTTTGGATATTTGAGATTTAGTCCCTGAGATATTTTGCTGCATTGGCTGCCACGTGGGCAGTTCCTGCACCATGTGTGCAGTTTCTGGTTTTGCTGCTCGGAAACTTCGACAGCTCATATCTCCTTCATCTGAACTCCGATTTGAACAAACTCAATTGCGTTGAACTCGTATCGGAGCCCTCTATTTAATGACATAGGGCTAAGCACTTGGCACGGGGTTCGAGGAAAAGTCAACTTTTGGCCTTCCCTCAAGTTTGACCGCCCACAGAACCTTCATCCGGACTCCGATTCCAGCAAACTCAGTTGCGTTGGACTCGTGTCAGGATTCCCTATCCAATGGTATAGGGCAAGGTAGTCAAATTTCACTTGATCAAAAAGTCAACTTCTTGTCCCCTTGGGGTTTGACTTTCTGCCAGGGTTTTTATTTTCAGCACTTCCAAGGGTGCAAAAATAAGGTGCTTACACTAGGGATAGGCCTCGTTGGAGATAAAGTGATGCGAAGTAAATTGGGATTGTCATGTAAAAAAAAAAATGGAAAAAAAGGCCCATGGAGGAACTTGTGAGAACTTCAAGATTGTGTAAGTTGAAGGATCTAAAAGAATTTGGAAAAGATATCGATGGAATTGGTCTAAATTGATTTGAAGGCACATAATCTAACTGAAGATAATTTTTAGGATGTGACATAGATTACAAGCTATTTTCCTGGTTTCATTTGCATTGAAATAAATATTGAGAGTAATTTTGTTTTCGAAGACTCATTGTGTAATGACTACTGTGAATTGTATACACCTTATGTGATTATTTGATTGTCGAATTGGTATAGCAATTGAATATTTAAACAACAAAACAAAGTTGATGACTTGATGTTAGCGTATGGTTTTATAGTATGTGTATAGTTTTAAAATGCCTTCTTATCATTTTTTTTTCTGCGTTTTTTTATTTTTCTAAATTTGTTATACATTATCTTTCTTCTCTTAGTCATGCGGCTAATATTTTTCATTCTTTATAATTATATCTCAAACTCAGAAGGGAAAAATTAAAAGAGATTTGATATGGTGTTAGCTACCAGATAATGTTTGAAGTTTCAATGCTACCAATACCAACCAATGGATATGAGAAAGTTTTTAATTAACTCTTTATTATTATTTCAGCAATATTCAATAATTTTAGTACTATGAGGAAGAACTTCAGAATAAAAGTCAAATAATTTGGGGGCAGATAGGAGTAATAGTTGCTTGGCGAAACTTCCTGAACTATTACATAGCTGCATCTCTATAAACCAGTTTAACAGGGAACCACAGATTAGAGGATTGACTTGTAATATTATGGCTAAAGATTGATATATGCATGGTTTATACTTTCAGCTTTGGCATTGACTTTAACCGCTCTGGTGGAATTAATTTGTGGAAACTTTTAGAAACTGTGTGGAATGTTAATTTCTGTGGTTAAACTGTAGGAAATAGTAAAACAAGCATCAAATTCACATATCATCTTAAGTAACAAGAAAATCACAAGAATCGTGTATTTACTATATGGAAATGTAGACGATATCATTTATAACTAGCTAACAGGTACAATTCCTAAACCATATTATTGAAATGTTTAGGAAATGAAAACCTTTTAAGGCGTACACAAAAGAGGAAAAATGATACCATGAAAATGGGCTAGCAAAAGCTGTATAAACATAGTCTTTATTCATGAGATGCATTAAAGACAAATAAATAAAAAGATAGGAGACTGATACATATTAAATTGGTCATCATAATCTCATAGAGCCATGGTTCTTCTTGAAATTATTTTCTTTATCGCACTGATACGTCAATGAATAAATGCTGATTTTTACAGCAATTTTCATCTTGAAATCCAGCAACTTTAGGGGATGTTGCAGGGGAAATTTGACATCTTTCCAGTTTTGCCCTTCAAATGGAAAATTTCACAGGCAATTTAGAATCCTGGATGGAACTGTTCATCAATGAAGTTGTTCCATTGTGGTTCAGGCATGTATCTGATGACTTTGCTATCTACTTTTCGATAAGAAAGCTTTGTGATTAATGGAAATAATGAGTTTAAAGAAGTTGCTTTAATAAATGGGATTTTGCTAAAGTGATTTGCAAACTTTGACTCAAGTTTCACTAAGTTCTATACTGAAAATATTACGTTAAACTGGAAATCAGAAAAACCAAATTGAGTTGTTGACTGAATTAATGAAGTGTTCGCTGAATATAGTAGATTAAAATGCTTTATACAAGTAATTGGAATGCCAGAAAAATTTTCTGGTTATTCTGATGGGGGTATGAAACATCACCACCCTCACCTCCCCCCAAACAACCTGAGACTTTTTATTTTTTGTGCATGGGCGTAATTTTGCCCAGTGGCTGTGCCGGACGAAACAGTGTCAATGCATCCTGTTGAAAATGACAGATTCTGCATGGCATGCTATCCAGAATCTGTTTTACAAAAAAAGTGGAAAAGGTTTCAGTCAAGGAGGACAAAGAGAAACCCCGTGCGGGCGGATAGGGGTTGGTTGTTTTGGTGGTGGTGGTTGGTCAGGGTGCAGGAGAAGGGGGCAGTGGCATACTTGGGTGCCTCCCCATTAAAGTACTGCGGCTGCTGCCCAGTGTTGAAAAGAAAATGGCAAACGAAGGCAAAGGGGATGAGAGAGAGAGAGGGTGGTACCTGGGTGCTTCTTTTTCTCTTTGTTTTATAATACTAAATTTTAATATTGTAAAAATATTAATATTTTTCATTGTCAAAAAATAAAAAGATATATTTTTAAAAATTGAAAGGACTAATTTACAAATTTTAAGATTCTAATGGGATTCAAAATATATCTTTCTTTTCAAAATCTTTTACAAAAAATTTTTGATTTTTTCTTTTTATAAATTTTTTATTTTTTTATTTTTTAGAATTTCTTGGTGTGGTGGCATGAAAAGTATGGTGGCATAAACACCATATCAACGAAATTTGACAAAATGGTACAGGGCCATTGGAGAAACGGTACCAAAATCAGCTGGCAATATTTTCTTAAAATTATCGCTATAATTTGGTTGGGAATGCACAATGGTATTAGTTCATCGGAACTTGAGAGACTTAACCAAATTTGAAAATTGCTGTTTGAATTGGGTCGTTAGGCATATGGGCATGCTCTATTAAGATTTGGTGCTTGGATACTTGTGGTGTGTGCATTTGAAATTTTGCAACAATTATGTGAACGCCCTCTCATCAGGCCTTTCAATCCCCACGGATTCAGGAAAAATAATTCCTCAACTTTGACATTCAGCAAACTGCACATAAAAAATATAATGTTATGGAAAATTTAAAAGAGATGTTTTAACTGAATTCTAGTATTTTGAAACGAAAATTTTTCAGTTTGGGATATTGGAAGTGGGATCTACTGTTAGGAATTGTAGGTACTTTATGTTTAATTTGTAAAAGTCATCTAGAATAAAGTTTTGTGCATATTTTGTGCTGTAAAAATTGTGCTGTTTGGGGAGTTACTGTATGGGCATGTGTGTGCTCACTTTCCATCCCCAAATGGATTTTTTATTTTTTCTCTGAATACTTTATATTTCTATTCAGGACTCTTCTTTGCCGATTCCCTTTTTCTTTTTTTCATTATCACAGTGGAGTTTTTTTAAACCATTTTTATCTTGGTCATTTATTCTTGTGCCTAGAAGAATAGATTTTTTCCCCTAGCTAAAAATTAAAATTTTCCATAAATATCTAGGTTTTTATATAATCCTTTTACCGATCAAAAAATAAATAAATAAATAAATATCTTGGTTTTTTGTATTCATTTTTCATCTTTATGCTTAAATCTTTTATCTGAAAAGTAGACATTAGACCAAGGATTCAATATGTTAAAGGCCAAGTGTGAGATCTACCACAAGGCATATGTGTAGTGTGTGGATTTGTTGCTTTTTTTTTGGTTTTTCTTCTTTATAGTATGGTGCGTACATTTAGTAAGGGGAACAATCCAGATCCCAGGTTTGTTTTTGTTATCGTTGTTGTTGTTGTTGTTGTGTGTTTGTGGGGAGGGCAGGGGGCAGGAAGTGTTGGTTTGTGGGAGAATGGTGAGAGAATCATATGATTCGCATTAATATTTTTATCCAAGGAAGCTGCCACAAAAGGAAAATCACCTTGGGTGGAGCTGATACCCACAGAAAATTTTACAGTAGATTGAAATCATCATAAGCTGAGGAGTTACAGAACAAGCTGATTGAGAAAAAACAATCCCTTTTCGACTTTTGTATTTTCTACCTTCAATAAGGTCCCAGATTGGGGAAGCTGGTCAAATTCAAGCAAACTACGTGTCTGCTATTCAATTCCCCAGTTAATGTGAATGTAAAGCTGAAATTTAACTGGTTATAAGTCCTAACAAAAAGTGGGAAAATAAATTGTAACACTTAGAATGGAATAGGAAAGTCAGTTGAAAATGTGGTTTTGGTAAAACTTGAAACAAGAATGTGAATTGTGGGAAAGTAAGTGTTTGTTGCATTCGTATAACTTTCTCTTTCGTCTACAACTAGTTGGCAGAAAATTCTGTGAACATGGTTTATAATTTCAATTTTTCTCTCTCTTTCAAAGTGAGTCATCACCATTGTAAGCCAATTCCCACCAAAGTGGGGTCAGTGACACTAATCTTGTCTCTCCTTCCCGCTCTATAAAAAGTCATATCTTCAGTTACTTTATGTTTTTGTAAATATTTTTTTATAAACTCCATCCTTGTCTTTTTAGATCTCCCTCTTGCTCGCTTAGGCCCTTTTATATGCATACTCTCACACCTTCTTACAGGTGCATCTGTAGGTCACCGCTTTACATGACCAAACCACCTTAACCTGTTGTCATCCGTTTTATCTCTAATTTATGCTATGTCTAACCACTTCTGAACGCCTTCATTTCTTAGTTTATCATTTTAGTTTTGCTACAAGTCCATCTTAGCATCCTCAATTCAATGATATTCATCTTCTGAACATGTTTGTTCTTTACCACCTAACATTCTTCTGAACCATACAACATAGCTAGTCTAGTTGCTATCTTATAAAACTTATTCTTTAATTTAAGTGGAATACGCTTATCACACAAAATCCTAGAAGCACCCCTCCACTTAAGACAACCAGCTCTAATCCTAGGTGCAGTATCTTCATCAATTTCTTCATCTTTTTGTATCATTAATCCAAGATATTTGGACTTATTATTTAAATGGATATCCTGATTGTCAATTCTAATAGTTTCATTGATTATATTATAATTTGTATTGAAAGTTCATTTTATATATTTAATCTTCGCACAACTTATTTTAAAACCTCTCTTCAATTCTAGCTTAATATTTACTTCTTCTGTGTAACCCACTAATATTATATCATCTGCAAATAACATACACCAAGGCACCTTGTCTTAAATATGAATTGTCAACTCATTCATAACTAAAGCGAAAAAATAAGGGCTAATGGCTGACCCTTGATGCAAACCTAACCAGAAAATCAGTTGTCTCACTGGCAATAGTTTTTACTTTAGTCAATGCTTCCTTATGCACATCCTTCACTACATCAATATATTTCATTGGTACACTCTTTTTATATAAAGTCCACCAAATTAATTCTCTTAGAACCTTACCATATGCTTTTTCTAAATCAAAAAAACCATATGTAGATCATTTTTCTTTTTTCTAGATTTTTCTATTAAATGTCTAAGTGAAAATATAGCTTCGGTAATAGGTCTTCCAGGCATAAATCCAAATTAGTTTTGTCACTCTAGTTATTAGCATTAATCTATGTTCAATCACTCATTCCTACAATTTTATAGTGTGACTCATGAGTTTAATACCTTGGTAATTTGCACATTCACACATGTCCCTTATTCTTATATATTGATGGTATTGTACTAATTCTCTAAGCATTTGGCATTTTTCCAATCCTTAAATTTTATTAAATAATTTGATCAACCAAAATAAACCAATATCTCCCATGTACTTTCACATTTCTATAGGGATGCCATCTGGGCCCAAGAATTTTCCTATTCTCATTTTGACTAGAGTATCTTTAACTTCTACAACTCGAACCCTACGAATATTAAGCTTGTTCTCTAGTTCCATTACTACTATCATCCATGTAGAATCCAAATATCTCAAGGCAACAAAAACATATTCATAAACTCACATCGAAAATAGATCTTCAATACGAAGTAGAGAATTAATAATCATTTATTCCTTCTTCTAAAGACCTGTCAGTGAAAGTTGAAAGTTAATCACTCTTCGATTTCATGTGCTTCCATTGAAATATATTTGCAGTTTTCTAGGAGGTGGTTATCTGCCCCCTCTGATATAGAGATGGCATTCTTTGAATGGTCATCCTACTCCTTTGAGAAGAATATCATGATAAATTTTCAGAATTTTGTTTCTATTGTAAGACTGTGTTGCCATGGTGAAGAAATATCAAACTGTGATATTTTCCATGGTTGAAAGGTTTCGTTATCATGGTGACAAAAAATCTTGTTTGTGCTGGAGCCAAAGAATAGTCCAATCAGTTCTTTGGTGGAGGCTCTTAGAGCAGCCCTATTCTGGTTGGCCTTAGAGGTGTTCATATTTTGTAACTAGCTTTGAGTGTTCTGTACCTTCCAAGGTGAATAGGTCAGGATACTATCAATGTGAATGCTAAAACATAGGTCTTGCAACATGACATTGTTTTTGTGTCTTGATGACACCAAGAGTTTAGAGATACTTTTGCTAGGAGTGGTATTAATAAATTTAACATATGGCACCAACTGATTATACAGTTCTGCTATCAAAAGGTTACATGAAAGTACACTTCTATCGTATCTTAAAAGTTAAAGTCATTTGTTTGATCTGTTTTTCATCTCAACTCTCTTGGATGGTCTCTTATGAGGAAAGATAGCGAAAGATGCCTGAAATTTTCTCTCTCTACCCTAAAATTTGTTTTATTTATTCATTTTTGGTTGATTGTCCAATTTTTTTGAGACAAGAGACTAGAAACTTTATATAGTTATTCAAAATATTCAATTCATGAAGGACAAAGGAGTTGTGTCTTGTAAGCTGGTTGCTTTTTTAAGTAACATCTCTATTCATCTGTACTGCTTCTGCATACTCTATCAAACTAATACCATGTCTGATTTTCCTCTTAATCATCACCTTTGGACCTATTTATCCAATGCTAAACCTCAACTACGCAACTGAAGTCTAGAACAGTCTTCCAGTTAATTCAACCAATCACCTAGAGAATGGAACAATGCCTTTATGTTTGTTATAATTGAATTTGGTTGTAATTCTCTTCAATCTTGTATTTTCTTGGCAGATGCTGATACACCAAAATGAGCTATATGATTCTACGACACAAACAGTGTTATTATGTGTGGGACTGTTTACTCATGCAGCCTACCAATGCATCACCTGAACGCTTGGACAAGTGAGCCAGCTATTGAAATCACAAATGACATAAGAACGTAACAACCTGGTGAATTCAACCATTCAGTAATATTTGTAAGTGTAAAAACTCTGGACTGGGGTTCTGGCTAAGTGAATGTGCTGGAAAATTGGAGATAATCAAATTGGAATTGTAGTTGATTTGTGACCTGTGCATAATCATTGAATCACTTAAATAGTAGGTCTGTATGGGTTTGTGATACTTCATGAATTTTTGGGTTGATGAAAATCTTTATGAGTTCGAATCATTTTAAGCGACAGACTGAAACCATTGAAATGACTGCTGAATTATTGTGAGATGAACATGGTTATAAAACTCTATATTGAATCGGATTAATGCATTGTGACAGAGTTCCTGTAAGCTGGCCTTTAGCTCAATGAAAGTTTCATTGAGTCATTGGATGAACCAATTATCTGCAAAATCTCACGAATTGGTGCATCCAAGTTGAACATAAATTGAGTTGAATTGCAAATACTGAATACTTTTTTTGTTTTTTTCTTTTTAAGAAGAGAGAAATGGTCTACTCAGTTCTTACATAATCTAGTATAACTAGTTACTGTCGAAGTTGCTTTCTCAAGCAGGCCAAGAGAAAGAAATTGCCACAATCATATTGGTCAACCCAGAGAAGGAACCGTATGAAAGTGATGTTGCAGGTAAATTGCAGTTGGTTATTTCTAATATTGAGGCTGTAAGGCATTCCAATCGTGGGGAAGGGGCCACCAATTTGGCAAATGGGTTTTACTATATACATATTTTTTCTGTGTTTGCAGCTGAGTAGGAATCTCATTTGACTCAACTGGTTTTCTTTGGAGGGATGACAAAGAATCAAACGGCTCCGGAGGCGACGGCTGCATGACTTCATCTCCTTTTGTCCTCTCTTTCCTTTTCATTGGACCAGAAGGCGATTGTAATTGGTCCTAGCAACACATTGAGAGAGACAATTAGAAGTTCTTTGGGCGCCATGGTCAAAGCACCTCAGTTCCCTTTAGACCTGAATTGTTAACGATTGCCTCAACCACCTATCTTAACCTTTGCATGCCCTCCATTCATCGACTTTTAAAGAGAATTTCGATGTGCAGTGCATGATAGCTTGAAATATTTGAGTAATATGATTAGAACTGTGCTCAAGTGCTTATACTGTCATTTCCCACAAAGGAAACACAGTCAAATAAATCCCCACTGGCAACAAAAAAAGGTTTAAAAAATGGTTGGGACTAAAGAAACCTAAAAATGAAAGCGTCCATCTGCCGATAGCGAGGTAACAAAATTTGTCTTAGCAGGCTGTTTTGTAAGGACATCATTAATATACATATGGGATGTGACCTGTTGTTTTCTCTTACCACAATGATTAAAAGGTAGCCTCCATTGATGGGTATTGGAATTGCCAAGTACTTCTAAGATTATTAGCAAAGAAAGGTCTTTGTTGGAGTGTCATATTATTTTTATTTGGGTCCAAAAAAGTAGGAACCTAAGAGCCCCATAACAAGATTAGTGTTGAGATTGATATTGGGATTAGAGATACTAGGGGAACGCACGCAATACGCGTCGTGAAAAGAAAGAAGGGTATTGTGTAGGAAGTTATCAAAATACTTCCTGCAGTTGTTAGAGATGTAAATAGAAATACTTGTCAGGGATATTTTTTGACTGCAAATGTCAGGCTTGAATCAGGCGAGTTCGCTTTGTAGATAGTATAGATAAGATAAGTTGTAATCCTTTCCATTTGTTGGTAGAGTTGAACTCTTCCTCTCTTCCATGGATACAGGTGTAATGCTGAACCACGTAAAATTTGCATCCGATTCTCTAATTTTCTTTTACTTTCATATTAACATTGTAATGGTTTAAATAATCAACATCTTCAAGTTCCATTTTGTCCTCTAGGCTAAGTCCATTGGATGCAACTCTTTGATTCCTTTTAACCATTTCTGAGCTTCTTTATGAGTTGATGATGGGTACTCCATAAACCAACTTGTATGACGTAATGGGACCAAGGAGCAGTTGGAGGACATGACGTGTGAAAAAGGGCGAAAAATATTCCACAAAATGCCAGAAACAGGAAAGGCTTTAACTGAGAAAACTTGAAATGATCAAGATACATGACTAGATGCAAGCTTCAGCTTTCAGAAATTTGAGGTTTTGATTCTGCCAACATGTGGTCTGTTGGGAGGCAAAATAGTCACCATGAAGCCATTCGTCAGAAGGGACGAGTGGATTTGTTGGAAAGGACCCTGACAAGGGAGGATTTGTTGGGGAGACACCCTTTACTTCGATTTTTTAACAGAATGCAATTTAAGGGAGCATTATCTATTCTGACAAAGTTTACAGAGTCTACTGGGAAATATCTGACAAAGTTGAACTTGTCCTAGAATTGGGGTTCTCAAATCAGGCATTAGGGTTTTTCCAAGAATCTATCTACCACCTAACCTGCAGGATAATCATCAGGTTTTGCTAAGAATTTAAAATGTAAGAACACATTTAATATATTGGTTCTATGAATTGATAATCACCAAATACAATTTTTTTCTTTTTTTTTTTTGGGAAACAAAGAATATGCTCTCTTTTTGTTCTTTTTTTTTTTTTTTTCCCTCTTTTTCTGAAAGGTTGACACAAGAATATTTCTATTAAACAAGATTTTCCCCTTTGGCTACTTCCCTATGCTCTGAATCATGACAAGATGACATTTGTTGGTCCTGTGGCCAACCATTATCAGCCATGAGCCTTACAGTCATCTTCTTCATTTTATAAATCATGAAAAGAGAAAATAGAAATAAAAAAAACTAAACCCTTGTTGCCCTTTTGAATTGTGCTGTTGATCCTGGTCGTCCATCGAATCTTCTGGAACAATCTGATAATCATGATTCATGACTAACGCATTTAGTGCTGGAACCTTCACCATCTAAATTGCTACATAGTTAATGTATGCAGGTAACCAGCTGCATTATCTCTTTGAACTTAATCGGATTCCAATCAGCTTAATTAACATGCCCTATTCATCGACTTAAGAAGGAAAAATTGATGTGCAGTCCATGATATCTTGAAATTGATTATCCTGTCATTTCCCACAGAAGAAACCCAGTCAATGAATCCACCATGAAAGGGGAGACTCACAGCAGCCCCAACGGCAACAAAAAGGATTAAAAAGATGAAACTTGTTAAACCTAAAGATGAAAGCGACCATCTGCCGATAGCGAGGTAACAAAATTTGTCTTAGCAGGCTGTTTTGTAAGGACATGATTAGTATACATATTGGATGTGACCTGTTGTTTTCTCTTACTACAATGATTAAAAGGTAGTCTCATTGATGGGTACTGGAATTGCCAAGTACTTCTAAGATTATCAGCAAAAGAAAGTCTTTGCTGGAGTGTCATTCATATTATTTTTATTTCGGTCCAAAAAAGTAGGAACCTAAGAGAGCCCCATAAGCAGATTAGTGTTGAGATTGATATTGGGATTAGAGATACCAGGGAACCCACGCCGTAAAAAGAATGAAGGGTATTGTGTAGGCGGTTATCAAACTACCTCCTGCAGCTATTAGAAATGTAAATAGAAGTATTAGCTGGGGATATTTTTTATTGCAAATGTCACGTTTGAATCAGGCGAGTTCGCTTTATAGCTAGATAGTATAGATAAGTTGTAATCCTTCTCATCTTTTGGTAGAGTTGAATTGTTCTTCTCTTCCATGGATATAGGTGTAATGCTGAACCACGTAAATTTGTGTGCGATTCTCTTATCCTTTTACTTTCATATTAACATTGTAATGGCTTGAATAATCAACATCTTCAAGTTCCATTTTGCCTTCTAGGCTAAGTACATTGGATGCAACACTTTGATTCCATTTTAACCATTTCTAAGCTTCTTTGTGAGTTGATGATGGGTATTCCATAAACCAAATTGTATGCCGTAATGGGACGAAGGAGCAGTTGGAGGACGTGACGCGTGACAAAAAGAAAAAAAGAAGTTCCACAAAATGCCAGAAACAGGAAAGGCATTACTGAGAAAACTTTGAAATGATCAAGCTACATGACTAACATGTGGTCTGTTGGGAGGCAAAATAGTCACCATGAAGCCATTCATCAAAAGGGACAAGAGAGGATTTGTTGGAAAGGACCTTGACAAGGGAGGATTTGTTGGGAAGACACCCTTTACTTTGATTTTTTAATAGAATGCATTTTTAAGGGAACATTATCTATTCTGACATTGTTCACAGAGTCTACTAGGAAATATTAATCTACTGCAACATAAGAATTGGATCTAGCAGTTGAACTTGTCCTAGAATTGGGGTTCTCAAAATCAGGCATTAGTGTTTTTCAGGAATCTTATCTACCTCCTCACCAGGATCATCATGATTCATGTAAGAACACAATAGCCGGGTACATACATGTGCGGAGAAAGAAGTAAGTGAGAGAGGAAACGGTTTTGTAACTATTGACACAGTTTGACTATTGTATCCTTTTATTAATAAATCTTCATAATGATGTATAAGGGTTGTTTTGAAAACTTACACATTTTGCTTAGCACAATTCCCAATGAGATGCATAGCGTTATATATAATATAAAGTCCATAGACTTAATATATTGGTTTATGAATTGGAAATCATAAAATATTAATAATTCTTTCTTTTTTATGGGAAAGAAGTATATGCACTCTATCTTCTTGTTCTTTTTTTTCCCTCTTCTTTTGAAAAGTTGACACAAGAATATTTCTATTAAACAAGATTTCCCCCTTTGGCTACTTCCCTATGCTCTGAATCATCCCCGTCTTTACTTCTCTTTGTTTATAAACTACAAATTATCAGCTGAGGACAAGATGACATTTGTTGGTCTTGTGGCCGACCATTATCATCCATGAGCCTTACAGTCATCTTCTTCATTTATAAATCATGAAAAGAGAAAATAGAAATAAAAAAACCTAAACCCTTGTTGCCCTTTTGAGTTGTGCAGTTGATCCTGGTCGTCCATCGAATCTTGTGAAACAATCTGACAATCATGTGTCGTTAAATTTCGTGATGATAACTGTTCTGTAAATAAAATAATAGGCAGTAGAATTCAAACCAGAAACTCAGATTGAACAAACAGGAAATCAGGGAACAGTAGTAGATAATAGATGAACAGATGATTAACAGGCACTAATACAGATGTAAACAGATACGAATGGAGATGATTGGAATAAACTTATCAGTCGAGGCGAGATTCAGAAATCTCTGTGCTTAAAGCCTTAAGCGTCCCCTGTAGAACGAATCTTCAGTGCGACGGGTTGCTTGACACTATGGCTTCCAGCATTCAACGACAAAACGTCTCTCCAGTAATCCGCACAGAAATACTGGACTGAAACAGAACCTTAATAGCAGTGTCACTCGATTCACTTTTGGAAGAGAGGAAGAAGAAGAAGCAGATTTTCGTCTCTACCAAAACCCTAATCTCTCTCTTCTATATATAAGAAAGGAAACGAACGTTTGTGTCTCCTAAGAGGCACACGTTCACACAATTAACGTTAATTAACGTTTAATCCAACGGTTATAAAACCCAAAACGTTTTAGAAAGAAAAAATAAAACGATTAATATTCAGCATAAAAAGATAGCATCATCACACACCACGCCACGACCGGACGGCGGCGGCGGGCCGCGCGCGATGCAAAGAAACCCCGACAACAAGGAACAGTGTCTCACTTTAGGGGTTGCACCCCTTTAGTTCCCACTATTCAATATAAACCATTGGAAGTTCTCATAAACTTCCAATGTGAGACTATTCATCCCACAAGAGACAAACACTAAAAGACAAAATACCAAGAGGAAATTTTGAGCCCTTAAAAGACCATTAAAAATACAACATCATGATTCATGACTAACGCATTTAGTGCTGGAACCTTCACTATATAAATTGCTACATAGTTAATGTATGCAGGTAACCAGCTGCATTATCTCTTTGAACTTAATCGGATTCCAATCCGCTTAATTAACATGCTTGGGGCATGTTTACTGTATTTTATTTCTCTAAGGTTCCACCTAATGGATTGAGGGACCATGAAACTTCGTCTTGTGCTCCTCAAGTTTAGTATTTAAGCATTCTACTTCAAGTCTAGTGCATACTGAAACCGATCAATAGCAGTTGAACCATTTTATTGATCGAGTCATTTCTGATGAGTTTTAGTCCAGTCAATCCGAGCTACCTCCAAGAACACCATGAGTTTATCTTGGAAACCGCTTCTGCTTTCCAAACAGAAGAAGATATCATCCCAGAGACCATACAGGATGGTTTCTTTGATGATGGATACTTGGAATTTCCATTAACGCAGATGGAGGCAGACTATGATGTAAATTCAAATGATGCGGTTTTCGAAGGCAGTTCTTTCATGGAATTTGACTCGGTTTGTCAAGATGCTATAATCGGTTTTGAGGATGTCCATGATACTGAACTGGGTCATGAGAGCAGTGAAGATGGTCAAAAGAATGTGGATTCCCTTCTGAAGGAAATTCAGGAAGAGTTGATGGATGAAAGCAGCTTAACAGATCTTCTTTTGACAGGAGCTGAGGCTGTTGAAGCAGAGAACTGGGTTCTTGCTTCAACTGTGATTGCAAAGCTCAACAGCCTACTCTTCAATGGAGAAAATGAGGACAACCCATTTAACAGGTTGGCTTTCTACTTCACCCAGGGGCTCCATTACAAAAGCATCAATTCTCCTGAGTTGCCACATGAGCCTATTACTACTGAGGGGACTATATGTGCATTCCATATGCTCCAAGAGATCTCCCCCTTTGTGAAATTCGCACACTTCACGGCCAACCAAGCGATCCTCGAAGCAACGCAGGGGGACCAAGAGGTCAATATCATCGACTTCGACATCACAGAAGGATTCCAATGGCCACCATTGATGGTTGATCTTGCATTGAGGAAGCCAACCTGCCTGAGAATCACTGCAATCATCACTGACCCAGAGAATGCAGATCTTGTTCAACAGACAGGAAGGAGGCTCAAGGAGTTTGCTGATTCAATCAATATAGAATTCAGGTTTGAGCAGATGGTAATGCTGAAAGAAGAGGATTTTGAACAAATTGAACTTGGAAGCAAACTGATAGCCAACTGTATGATCCATCAGCTCCGAATGGTCAGCAGAGATTTCTCACTAGTCAAGACTTTCTTGGGTGGTGTGAGCAAACTATCACCCAAGATGGTTGTTTTGGTGGAGGAAGAGCTGTTTAGTTTTGCTAAAGTTTCATCTTTGTCCTTTGTAGAGTTCTTCTGTGAGGCTCTCCACCATTACAGTGCAATTTCTGATTCATTAGTGAGTGGCTTCTGTGGAGGCTACAAGGTGGGATTGAGGCTGATTGAAAATGAGTTCTTGCGCTTAAGGATCATGGATTCTGTTAGGCAATTTCCAAGTGAAAAACAAAAGAGAGATGTGTTGTCATCATTGAAGGGGTTCAAGCCAGTTCCTGTGAGTTTTTTAAATATTTCTCAGGCCAAGGTCTTGGTGGGTTTATTTTGTGGAGGCTATTGGGTGCGGTATGAGCAGTGCAGATTGGCTTTATGTTGGAAATCAAGGCCTTTGACAACAGCTTCCATTTGGGTTCCCATATCAAACTCAAATTGAAGTTAATTGGTTGGCTCTCTTCTTATATTGTTTCTTGATGAAGCCTCTCATGGGTTTGTGATGTCATCATCAGGTTTTTGTTTTGGAACCTTCTCAGCTGTACTTGCCTGAACCAAGATTCTTGATGGGGCAAACTTATAGTTCATCCCATTTGGAAGTGGCAAAGTGTGGTGAGTGTTTGGTTGTAGACAATAACAGACACCCAATGTAAGTGTGGATTTAGAATTAATGTTGAGCAAATCTCTAGCTATAGCTGTTCAATTGTTCATGACTATTAACCCTGTCTAGCCTATGTGTTTGGCAATGCTGATGATTATGGGCAAGGGCTGGTTATAAGTGACTGCCATGTGGGAGCACTTATCCACAACAGCCATAAGTTGTATTCTAAAAAATTTGTGTTTGCTAAATGCATGTAATTAATGGTAAGAACTACTTATATGAGGATAAAAATGTTTGTTCCTTTTTTTTTTTTAAATTACTATGGGATTGCATTCGCTATGCGTGTAGCAAAAGAATTAGAAACAAAGAAGGGGCTTTTGGGAATAGAATGTTATGTGGGCAGTTAGTTATAATGTCATAAGGCTACTTTTCATGATAATTATAAATAAAAAAGTCTATCGAAATCAAATTACAAGGTCACTTTTAAAAATAATATAATGACACCATTTTTTTAATTAAAATATATATAATGACACCATTTTTAAATTATGTTTCGATGGCTTAAGTGTTTGGCCCATAGTTTTACCTCTCCGTGCGGACCTAGCCCATGGTATGCCTTTAAGACAGGCGTATTAGAATGGATAGCGATTGAAGACAGGATTTGAACCTTTGTCGCACTTTCAACCGCTTCATAATTCTTGGATGCAAGCGTATCAGAATTAGATGGAGCGCACCATGTTTCGTTGGTTGTGTTTGGTGAAATATCTGTACCCATGGCTGTAAACGGACCGAGCCGAGATTTGTACATCTCAGCTCAAGCTTATAAACTTTGAGCAAGGCTCAGGCTCGGTTCAAGCTCATTGAAAAATTTTGGATTCTAGAGGCTCGGTTCAAGCTCATTGAAAAATTTTGGATTCTAGAGGCTCGGTTCAAGCTCATTGAAAAATTTTGGATTCTAGAGGCTCGGTTCAAGCTCATTGAAAAATTTTGGATTCTAGATTTAGCTTAGGCTCCTTAAAAAATCTTAAGCAGAAGCTCTCAACTTATTAAAAGCTACATAAAGACCTGATTCACTAAAATTTGACTATATAAAAGAAAATAATATCAATTTACGTCGTATGATCAACAAATATTCATTTTAAAAAAATTATAAAAAAAAGTTTTCAAAAGTGGTCAAAAGTTTTCAAAAATAGTCATAAATGTATAAAATGTCAAATCCTGATACATGACATATGAACAAAGATATTCAAAAATTGCAAAAAAAAAAATGGATGATTGAAAATAATAGAGTTAACTTACAATAACAGAAAAATAAAATTAAGTAAGCTGTGACTTATTTATCCAAATCATTGTGTTTTTCATCTATTAAATATTAAGAATTTATAGAACCCAAAACTTGCATTTATAAGAAAAATAATTAATGAACAGTTAGATTTGGGGTGTTGGCTTAAATAATAGTATGAATAGATTACGACAACAGTTCTCTTTGATTGTGAATTGTGATTTTCTATGATCCCAAGAACAGACAATACCCTAAAGTGGTGTTGGAAGGAATGAGTCCAAACTCACCCAAACCATACTTGAATCAGTTTTCTTTCAATTTTATCATGGACTTACAATTTTTATAACAAAACCAAACATGACATGCTTATCTAAAAGCTTGAAAACGAATATTACCCAAAAATATTTGAAAATCCTGAATGGGAAAAAAAACATAAAAGAAAATTTTTAAGTAAATGATAAAATTGAAAGAAAATTTGATCTTTACATGAAATGGAAAATTGGGAAAAACAAAAATTGTTTATAAAAATTTTCTTTGCCTTAATAATCTCTTGGACGAAGCCTTGGAAACCAAAAACCCAACTCCCAGACACATCACCCAGATCCCAACATCAACAGCCCATCTCACTCCCTCCATCTCCATCTCCATCTCCGTATCGTCCTTACGTCCATCATCCTCCTCCTCTTCCTCCTCACAATCTCCACCGTCCGATGAACTCGAACTTCCCATCGCCACCTCCCCGCAACAACTACAACTGCAACAGCTCTCCTCCTCCTCCGACTCAGCTTCCACCTCCCTCTCCTCCGGTATCTCCTCCAATCCCACAAACGCCCTCGTCCTCTTCCTTCTCTTCACCACCATCTTCACCTTCTCGACCATCGCCACGTGTCCCTCCACCCCCACGCAAACCTCCGCTTCAGTCACCCCAAGCCCCACAAACTCGCTTTCCAACGCGCACTTGCACTCCATCTTCCACTCGTGCTCCTCGTCTTTCCTGAAAATACCTCTCAACACCTTCTCCTCCCTCAGATACACCTCGAACCGAACTCCCTCGCTCGCTCGAACTCGTTCCCTGCTCCCGAAAACCACCTCCTTCTCTGCGCCATCGCTCTGCCTCTCCGCCGACCTGACTCGGTGGAGCGTAACGAAAGCCGCCGAGTCGGATCGGATTTTCGAACCTTCGAGATCAAGCGGGTTCCCATTGATGCGGGGGAGGTAGACGAGGGTAAGAGACTCGGGAATCAGCTTCTGACAACCAGTTGAAATCGACATCCTGGTGTAAAACGCTTTGATCTTCAAGCGATCTCGCTCTTGCTGATTAAAGCCGCGGATCTCCGTCGATCTACACATATCGCTTCCTTCTCTAGCTCTTGCTGTGGTGTTCTGCTTTTGGGTTTCTCGTCCGAGAAAGCGAGCAGAGATTTCGGGGTTTATGTAGGGGAAGAAGCAGTAAACATGGCGGTTGGCGGCTGTCCTGTGAGCGCCTTGTAGTCGGGTTTGGTTCGAATTCAGGGGCCGTAAGCACACGGTTTTGAAGCTGACGTACGAAAAGTCAAAAACTAGTCAAAAACGACAAAAACAGTATTGTGAGGCTAGAACAACACGTTGCACCGCGTGAGAAGAGAGCCACCAGTTTGAAGTCCTGAATAGGGATGGAAACGGGGTGGGTTCGAGGCGGGTTTGGGCGAATCCTAATCCACCCCTATCGGGTCGGTAACGGGAAAGTACGGGTTATTGCGGTGATAAAATACAGCTTTTTAAAATGAAATATATAAATTAATAGTATAAATATTAATAAAATATGTGATTTCTATATATAATATATATAAAAATTATATTGTTAATCAATAAAATAATATTTAAAAGTAAATTAACTCCGAGACAGGATTGGGCTAATCCCTAAGCCAACCCTAACCTGAGTTTGGTCATACCAAACCCATCCCAATGAGGGCGGGGGCGGGTTACCTCTTTAATTTGCCCCATTGCCATCCTGGTCCTAAATCTGTAAATCGATTGACCATTAGATGATGGTTCGCTCTGATCTATGTGTGTGGGCCCTTTATAACCACGTGTATAAATCGAGTTAAAGTCCAATGTAAATATAATGCAGAGTTACAAGCGTATATGAACATTTGCACATCTTCATGCAAAACTTGCTAGCCCAGTAGTTTGCTAGTGTATTAACCCTATCTTGCCCACATGATAGTCATGGTCGCTATTCATAGGGCCGTCGATATGGTAGCTTGTTCATATGCACCAAACAGAACGTTAGGGTTCAACAATTTCTGGTAAGGTTCAACTATGATATTATTATGTAACGCCTCGATCGGAGTAATTACGTTGTCTGCTTTGGTTAATTTAGCCTCACAATGTTTATTCCTGGATTTTACCTAAAAGGCCTCGTTATTTAAAAGCGTCAAAAGCCTACGTCTCACTATAATTATTAGAGGTGGCAATGGGTCGGGTTCGGTTCGGGTCGATGTAGGGGATTAACAAGCCAAGGCTCAACCCGAACCCGCCCGTTTAATAAATGGGTTGGAATATCCCAACCCGCCAACCGTTTAAATAATTTAAATTACTATTAAAAATTAAAATTTTTAATTCATTCTAATATAAAAGTCTATGCAAATTATATTTTTAATTCATTCTAATATCAAAGCACACCTAACAAGCATAATAACATAACAATCATTAAGATATAACTAAAATAACATAAAGAAAAAAACTAAAACATAATAATAAAATCTTAAAAGACTTTACTTGTCATCAAGGCCTCTATTTATATTAGTAGAAGTTAAGAAATTTGAAATATTTATATATAGAAAGTCTTTCTTCAATTTATCCTTTGTCATTATTTATATGAAAAGAGGAAAGGTTGAGTAGACAAAACTATTGTTAGTATAATGTTCCAAACTTCTATTACACATACAAAAAAATAATCAGGTTGTAATCGGGTCATTTCGGGTTGATGGGTCAAACCCTAACCCAACCTGTTTATAATCGGGTTGAGAATTCATGACCCGAACCCAACCTGCAGGTTAAAATAGTCAACCCAAACCCACTTAAAGACCAGGCGGGTTGGCGGGTCACGAGCCACAATTGCCCCCTCTAGTAATTATACATCTTTTTATTTGGATGCCACAAGAGTTTTTCGTATTTTGTACGACTGATGAGTGTTATCTAGAATCTCAACCAAAACGACCCAATCCACTGGCACGTACGCTTTTTGTTTCCCATTCTCAATCAGCTTTGGCGTTTTCATGCAACTGGTACAAACCGCAAATCATGGGTACGTCACTAGGTGCAATGGAGGAAGATAAAGGAGACAGCTACATCATTGTATGTTCGAGAAGAAAGAAGCCAATTTCCTTGGTTTGAGGAAGTCGTTTTTGTGTTCTGCTGCGACTCTTTTAATTTCGATCTTATTACGATTCCAAGGTTCAGAATTTCGGGCTGCCGTAAGTAGTTTAGCAACTCAGAATTATCATCTCAACAACGCCCCCTTAATTATATGACAATTTACTTAAGCCTATGTCACTGAATTATATATCTTTTCTTAATTTGTATTTATAATTTTTGTTCTCTTACTATAGTTTGTAGAACAGAAAGGTAGATTTTGATTAATCCAAAATTTTTCATGCAGTAAGATCTAATATATTAATGACTTGAATTGGAGTATTAAGAGAACTTTTTATATGCTTTTTTTGCTAAATCTCTATGTTTTGCGAGAAGACATCATTTAGGCTATGTTTTAGAAAATGCTTTGATAAGTCATCAGTTGAAATTAAGTACTTAATTAAGCAATCTCAAATACAGCCTTATTCTGCTTCCATGAAAAATTGCTCTCCAGACAGTTTTTTTTTCTTCTCTCATAATCTAGGGTTTTAAACATAACAATATTCTTTGCATTTATAGAGCTATTGCTAACAACCACCACTTCTCTCCTTAGATTGGAACCTATAATGACAACAATCCCCATTATTTGTTTCCCCACATATAGTATCTATGCCACCATGTTGAATACAATTGTCTCCACTCTTTCATTTTCTGCATATAGTATGTATCAAGGTTTTGAGTTTTGGTGCCGATGGACGTGTTGATCCCTGAAAAAATCAGCATGTTGTTGGTGTGCCGAAGAAATGCCGGAAAAAATCAAAAAGGCCAAAAACTGGAAAAATTTTGATTTTTTTGATTCTATCGAAATTTCGTCGGCACGCCGTTAAAAATCGCTAATGAAAATTTAAAAAAAAATCAATTTTTTCTCTCTATATTGCATGTTTCATCCGTTTTGACCCATTTCGCTCGACATGCCGCAAAAAATTGCCAGCAATGCAACTGAGTGATTTTTTCCTATCAAAACGCATCGTTACTTGGAAAAAAAACAAAATTTCGGCGGCACACCAACTATAAACGCTGGTATGTATGCCAATCTATCAAATCTTAATATTTTGAATATTTAATCATTTCAACCTTTAGGCTGCGTTTGGACACTGATAAACACCTTTAGGCTGCGTTTGGACACTGATAAACAGTGTTGCGATAAACACATGTTTCTGTCGAATACTATTTCTTGGATTTTCCATCTAAATTAGCGAGACGCCGCATTTTAATTTCCAAAATTTCTTAGGTGATGCAAAAGGCATACGTCTTGCATGGTTTCTCTCAAAATGTAAATAGGTGTGAGATGCAAGAAACCATGTCCTTCTTGTGATCTCTGACTCCTGGTCGTAAAGTTTTAGGATGTCAATCTCAAAAGGCCAGGGTTTGATCCTGCTTTCATCATATTCTTTAGCCCAAATTCAAAATAAACAACAAACGGTAAAATTACGAAACACAATAAAAAAAGGAAAAAGAAGAAGAAAATAGAGAAAGTGGCCCCCATTTGCAACCATAAATTCCAACACACAATTTAGACAAAGCTATGGCAAGAACCCAATTGAATGGTTGAAAATTATCTATATGCAGGAACAGGGAGAGAGTTCAATTTTCCTAAAATCTTAATGTCATGATATTATTATTGTCATTATGTTTTCAGGTAAATCCCATAGAGAGCCAGGCCTAGCTAGTTCCCACATGTTATTGATGTTAAAAAAATTTTCTTTAGAAGGATGGGCAATTGCCAAAGCTTTATACAAAGCTATCATGAATCATGACATCTTCCTTTCTTTCTATCACCTCCAAAGTCAAAAGGAGAAAAGATGACATATATTGAACTAGCTTTTGGACCACGCCGTTACTAGATGGTTCCCATTTGCATTATGCGATGTGATTATATCGGTCATCAAATCCCAATCCTGCTTTTCTGAGGGAGCCAAAATATCCTTTACGTCACACAGGGCACAAGCCGTGGTGCGCTCTCCAAATCAGAGGGGTCTCTATGATATGACACCAACTTAAATTTATAATCTCCATTTTCTTGATTAATTTCAATTTTTTTCGCTCTTCTTTTTTTTTTTTTTTTTCCACAAGTTGGCTGTGGGTTGATTTTCTACGATACTAGTGGTGGCATGTGCATAGTGCACGTCTTCACCCTTAACTGTAACATATAAGTAGGGGTTTAAATTCGAATATGAAAAGATTAATGGGATATTTATTATTTTGTTTGTAAAGGGTAATGTCTGGGAAAAAACGCGAGAGGGGGGGAATATTCTTCCCTTTTCCCTTTACTAATAGTATAGATGACACGAACTTAAATCTAAATTTTTTTTTTGTCACAATTAAGTTGGATGTGGGTTGATTTTTTTGACATCCCACCAATTAAAAAATATATGGCTTGTAGGACCCACATGCATTGTGCCTTGCTTGAGGTTGGAGTGTAAGAAATTTGCTTTACTCTCTCTGGTATCCACATACTGAATATAGATGAACAAATTTTTTTGCTTAATTTTTTGAAAGAAAAATATTGGAAAATAGCTTGTGAATATTGGAGAATATCTCTTTTCTAATTAATTAAAGTTTCAGATGGAAGATAAAGGAGTTCATGATTTTTGGGAAAAAGGTGGGACATGGAATATTGCACATCAAAGTATTATGTTTTTACCCGAAAAAAAAAGAAAAAGAAAAAGAAAAGGTCAAAACTATAATAGTATGGTTGTAATTAGGGGAAAAAATAGAAACAATGATACATTTAAAGAAATGTTTTGAAACCTTGCAATGCAGAGATAGTTGTTGAAATTATATAATGGTAATAGTTGCAAGACTCTTCGTAAAATATAGCTCAACATGTTTTTTTGTGGAACTCCTGTATTAGAGTTTGAATAGCAATTGCAACTAAAATTATAAAAAAGTATAACCATATTATCTATCAAAATTATTGAAAGCTTAAATTAATACTTTAGAGATATTTTTTTAATATGACTTTTAAGGTTAATTTCGATGTTTAATTACTTTAATTTTGGAATACTCTCGAAGACACCCTCTCCCTTTATATGCAGTATAAATATGCTATAATATGACATATTTACAATCAAATCCTATAGCTGTTCCTATAATGACTTTATGTTTTAGTTAATATATTTAAAGATTTATTTTGTTTTCTAATCAAATAAATTTTTTAATTGAATAGATCAATCCCACCACCATTGGAATTTGGCTGTGGAGGTTGTAATATGAAATGCAACTTGTGAATTTTTTAATTAGAATGTGATATTGTGTTTTTTTATAGGCTAGATGGCAAGAACAATTGAATTATATTATTATTTTTAAATGACAATAGGATATCCATTTGGGAGATCCCTTTTAGAAACAAGCCTTCATAAAAATGATCTTATGATGCTGCAAAAAACTCCAATTAAACTAGGATTTTATAAAGATTTATAATAAAATGGTTGGCCAAGCCACCCAAACATCTAGGATAGGTCCATCAATAAGGATAACAACAAGGATGACAATGATGATGATGAAGATTGTGGAGGCACCATTGAACTTTGTCAAAATGTCATTATCATTTTTTATTATTATACCCTACGTGTACTTAAAACCTTGCTAATATTATGGTCTTAAATGGGGATGAAGTCACTGAGGACTTCCAAGATAAAGAGTAAAAAAAAGAAGAGGATCATTGAAAAATTAAAATAGCTTGGATTCAGATCATCTACGATTGAGCCAGCCCGTAAATTGGCTCAACTGTAGCCAATTGTTGCTTGCCAAGTAGGCAAGCAACACTCCTTCAAAAAATGAAAATAACTTTTTCGTTTTCCCATGCAGGAGAGAGAAAGGAGAGGGAGTGTTGCTTGCCTACTTGGCAAGCAACAATTGGCTATGGTTGGACCAATTTACGGGCTCAATCGCAGATAATATGAAATCTTGGGCACCTTATGCTCATGATCGATATGACAGTATATTCTCCTTGTAAACATTTGTATTCTTTTGAATCACTTCCATCCATTTACAAAGAATATATACAACTAAGTTTAACATGAATCATCTAAAGTTACTAGTCATTCAAAGACAGACAACTTGAAAATGTTCAAAAATAGCATCCTTCATGAGTTTTAGGCATCATTTAACGTTCATTTTGGATTAGTAACTCGTTATGGAGAATGAGTTCCGTGAACTTATTATAAAATGAGCTGGGAAAGGGGTGGGTTGGATGTAAAGGTGTAAGTAGGGCGGGGTTGGGTTATGAGAGTTCGGGCTCAACCCAATCTAGGATTTACTAGCCTAAACTTGTCATTGACCCGCCTTAACCCAAACTCACTAAACTCAAACCCTTGGGCTGGGTTCGGGCTTGCCCAAACAAAATGTAAGATTTTGAATTTTTTACAATTTTTGTTATAATTACAAAATGTTGGAATATCTTTCATTAATTCGTCTATTAACATGCTTTTATGTTTGTTTGTTATAAATACAAATATTACAAATTCCTCTTGATTTGTCCCTTGAATTTGGGAAAAACACACTCAATTAATTTATTTCCTTAAAAATTTTAAAATATAATACTAGCTCACTATATTTGTGATTTTGCATAATCTTTCTTATAGAGTATGTGCTCCCAAATATCACATTCATTGTAAATTATATGTATATGTATGTGAGTATAAAATTATTTATTTGGCAAAAATTCATAAACTTATTATCTCATGTTAATAAAATATGTTTAATAGTTGATTGCATAAATACAATGACAATATAAAAGGAAAAGAAAACAATGATATATATATATACAAATAAATATTCACTTATATATATATATATATATATTTGGTGGAGTTTTATACATATATCTATATAAGAGCGTGTACATAAAGTCAACATTAACTTCAGGTTTTTTGGGTTGTATAGCTTGAACCCAAGCTTGACCCAAACTCAGCTTTGGGCTTGAAATGAAGACTCTTATTCGGGTTGGGCAGTCCGGGCTAGATTTACAGCTCTAGTTGGACGTTTCATTTAGGTTTTTTCACCTTTTCTGAAGTGTCAAATTTTACAAGTTTGCTATTATTCCAAATTAAATTTTTTTTCTTTTTTCATAAAAGACAATTTTGTTTTTGTCTCAAGAAGAATGTTTTATGAATGATTTTAAATATATCTATTAAAGTTTACAAATATTACAAGTTTGCCACTAAAAACTTGCCATATTTAGAAATAAGAACCCAAAAACTGGCCTCTACTTAGTTTATTTGGATTTCATTGTATTTTCCAAAACCCATTTCATCAAAACACAATCCTAACGTGCTAACCAAACCACTATTTTCACATTAAATTGAATTTGGAAAAAAGATTATTATCGTTGTTTTAGCTTCCAACACCATTAGAGTTGAATGCATTTCCTCTAGAGCGGGAATCCGGTGGTGCCATGAAACCACTGGACGAGATTTGTTTTGGGATGTGGACCCCTCTATTGAAACTGGCATCCATCCGCACGTTTCACGTTGGTACCACTGAATGGCACTAGCTGAAACGGTCTCATTAGAGCTTAATCTTATGGTTCTCAAAGCGCAGTACATCCATAATCACTTACATAAAGAATTAATAATAGATCTCATCCATATTTAATTGCAATAAGATTGAGTTTACCAAAAAAAAAAAAAAAAAGATAGCAATGGTCAAAGACATAAATCCTTTTAATGCAGTAGAGTAGTTGTTTATCACCAACTCCATGGCTAAAGGTAGATTAGGTGCCTTTGGCTGACATCATTTAATTAAATATTTACACCTAAACAAAGTAAGAGCATTTATAGACCGCCAACACAGTTGATCACAACCTCTTATCAGATTAATTGAACATCAGATGATCTTAATCATCAATATTAAAGCTCCCTGATGAACAATCAAAACCATTCAATCTAGTTGATTCCCCCAAAATGGGACTTTTGAATCATGATCAGGTGGGCCATGAAAATTCAAAGTATCAGATTCACCTGTCCTTCGCATGTACCAATCCAAAATTCTTTGTCGATGGCTTTTCGTGATTTCATTTTTCCACAGACCAGAAGTCTATCCGGTCGACAGTTTCCTTTTTTGTTTTTTTTCTTCTAAATAAAACACTTTATTTACTTGTCTCCTTCCATCCTTCCGTCTTTCGTTGTGAACTGTCATTCTTACAGGCTGACAATTCCACTCCTCGTTTAGTTTCTAAAGGGAAAGGAAGTTATGGGGTTTCTTCTATCCGGGAATGGCGGACGTGAATGGCCTCCGCCTTTCTTGAAATATCCAATCTCTTATCTTTTGTCGTAGATTCTATCAATCGTCAAAGAGCCTCTCCTGTCGGCTGTCGCTGACCGACTTCCGATCTTCTTTTCTTCCTACTCTAACCCTCTCGTTCTTTCTCCCTTCATCTCTATTTCTACATCTGTCTCTGTCTCTCTCGTTTTGAGACTCTCTTCCTCGAGATTTTTCGGGAGATTTGTAGTCGTGCTTTTGATGATGGTTGAGTTTTAGTTTGATTTGAAGGGAAATCGAGAACAGGTAGGGATATGGAGCTGCTTGAAGGTGTCGGAGAGAGTTCATCTCCGCCGCGGAGTGTTGGGGTTGTCGGCGGGTTCGATATAAGGAACGATGTTTATAGTCGGTTGATTGAGAGCGGAAATGAGGAGGCCGTATGTAATCCGGAGTTTCGTGAACTGCTGGATGCTCATTTCGATCGTTTGCCTGCTAGGTATCTTAGTTTTTTATATTCCTCTTTTAGATTTTGTTTTATATGAGGAATTGGAAATAAACTGCAAATTTGAATTTCCAGATTGCCATTCACCATATGAAAATCCTGAAAAATTTAAATTATGGTGTTTGACTGCGTAGGAGTCATATGGGAATCGGAATTGAATGGTTTTTGATGAATTTGGATCATCTACATTCATATGGTCCTATATTCACAACGATTTCATAGATTTGATTTTTGCTGTTAAATAGAAATTCTATTCCAAAAGAATTATAATTCATCCATCTACAGTAAAGACACAAGTTTTCTCAACTAAAACATGGAACCATGCTTGGAGACCCGCTCCCATTCTTGTTTCAAAAAGATTCATAGGGTTTCGCAATAGATGGCTTCTTATTATGGAGTATCTTTCGTCCCAGCAGATGCTGATATGGTTTTGGATGATCACTTACTCGGTAATTGACGTGGGCATCCACCTCTATACAAACCCCATCATAGGACTACTTTGATCTGCTGTGCACTAATTGGTAAACAACAGTTTACTGTTAGACCTGCTATGGCGCTTAATGGTTATTTCTCTCCATATCTCTAACGGTAGATTAGGTTATCAAACCAAAAGGGGAATGGGTTGGGCTACATGACTTTAGATTCAAAGTCTTGAAAAATCATGGGTCAAAGTCAATGACACATCATTTATTGTTGCTTTGACCAAGATCAGATACAAAGAATTCATCACAAAATCAAGCCACACGCCCACTCCCACATCACCCCCCATAGTGTGTCCCCCACCCCACTCACAACAAAAATAAATAAATTAAAATACAAAGACTCACTGAATCTCAATGAAAAATGAAAAACAGAACATATAGTTTGCCTTTTGCCATGGGAACTCATCATTGCAGAGGATGTTGAGAGATGGGGATCTCAAGTGACTCCATCAGCCGGGATGGAGATGAGCTCACTGGACAAGTTAGAGCTATGACTGGAATCTCAAACAACTTCTGCTAGAGGGTTTTGCTGCTATGGGTTTATGAGCCATGTTGGTTGAGAGGATGGTACAGGATGATTGCGTAGCTAAGTATTGCGTTCCAGTAAATTTCTAACTGAGAGTTGCAGACAACATGGTCTGGGTTGAAGTACACGTTTTTAATTCCACAGAATTCATCATGGAACTCTAATTCCAACTCTTAACTGACATCAAACATAAGAATTGGAATCCTAAACACAAATTCCACTTCCTACCCCATTCTGCCCCATTTATTTTTGTGAGAAATACAACCTTACTGCTTTTACATGTCTTTCTTTGATTTTCTTTATCCGTTCTACTGATTCCGAATTTAATAACTGTAAGTGAAGTTTTTTAATTCTGATTGGCGCTACTGATTTACTAGAAATTTTGTTCATCCATTCATGGGTTAGAAGTCTAAAATCTTCATGGTGTGGATTATGTTTAATATCTGAAAGTTATGCTGATATAACTTGACCTAAGATATCAAACTGATGAAATCATGTCTTTTGATAATTATTCTTAGTTTAGTTGGTATTCAGGTTTTCTAAATTCTATGGCAGAATTCAAATTTTCTTTTAGTTAATATATGAGCTTCTTTGCAAATTATGTTTTGGTGGTTTTGGTGGTTCCTTGTATTACTGTTGGGCAGAATGCTCCAATATTTGGTGTGAAAGAGCTTATCATATTGTATGATATATTGTGTCAGTTATGCACTGGATGTGAATTTGGATAGAGCGGAAGATGTTTTGTTGCATCAAAAGCTTCTTGCTCTAGCAAAGGAACCAGACAGGAGACCTGTTTTCCACGTACGTTTCATGGAGGTATCACTTCTTGCATCAAAAGCTTCTTGCTGCATCTCTCATGTTTTCTTTTATGTCCTCTACTCTCTTCTCCAGCATGACCGTTTAGATCCTTGCATATAAATATCTTCTTCCTATCAAGAATTGGTTGAATTAAGCTATCCATTTCTTCTCAAAATATATATATTTTAAAAATTTTTTTCCTAATCCTAATTGAGTGTGTTGGAACTAATGATATAAAGCATTGTTTGTCCTAAGACTAATTTTGTTATTATTAACTTACCAGTAATTTTGATGAATGTTCCTTTCCATGAGTTCTATATAGGGGAGGCATTTCAAGACTAGAGGGTTGGATGGTCTAGCTATTAGGTCCTTTTGTGGAATATCTGTTTTTCCTTTCTTTGTAGTCTTAGGTACATATTCTATGAACCATCAAGACACTATTTCTATCTTTTATCATTAATATATACATATCTCCTTGATTACTGATAAAAAAAAAAAAAAAACTTACCAGTAATTCTTCTAGGACTTGCAACATTATCATTCATCTTTTTCTACAATAATATGATTTCTATTTTTTTTCTTTTCATTTCTTCTATACTGGAGTTTATATTCAGAAACTTCTTCAGCCTTATTTTCTTTTCTTTTATTTTCCTTTATACAAATTATATTAATTTTCCTTTTTCTTTCTTACTATTTCATTATATTCCAACTAGCTAGATGAATCCAAATTTCTTAGACTAGCTTCTTTTCTTGCATTTTTCAACTTCGATTATAGAATCATTGCTCTCTTACCACTACAATTGGCACCATTGCAGTGTGTCATTTACGGATAATGTCCTGGCTAATCCTCACTAGTCTATCACTGCAACTAGATTCTGTTGTAGTGATTTTTTCCAAAGGACACCCAGTGTAAGATTGAGATGATAGTAAATAATTCATGTCATCACTCATCAGAGATAAGTAATGAGTTAATAGTTAGTAATTAATTATCTCTATGTAATTGAGGAATAATTTCTTACTAATAACTTGATACATTATTGTTTTTAGCACAAAAGTTTTTTTAATTTTTAATTTTTTCTTTGCTTTATTTCCATAATTTTTTTTTGCTAATGAAGAAATCTTTTAGATTTGTTCAGAAAACATTAACAATGCATAATGATGTATAATTGATCATTGGTTTGTTGTACCAGTACCAAAACCTGAGGACACAGACCAAAGTCAAAAGTATTTTTTTTCTTTCTTTTTCTATTTTTCTGTCATTTTTGGTTGTCATCAGTTAATAAGTCTATTCAATTTGTTCAAGAAACCTTGATGAGGATACTTAGTACTCCTTGCTGTTAATCAAGAGAATGCATAATCTTTTTTTTTTTTTTGACAATTCGTTATGGAATTATATCTCTCACAAATCATATATCTAGTGATTATGGTTTGGAAAATATGAGTTTTCATTCAGTAACAATCAAAGGTATCTGTATGTTAACTGTTCACTACTTTCTTTTTGATGCTGGAAAACTCTTAAAAAACTTGAATCAAAGATATTGAAATACGATAATGCTAGTGAGGTGGTTCAAAATCATTCCATCACCTTAAGTTCTGTATTGAGGTCATTATAAATGGGGTCAATTCATGTGTGTTCTAATCAGAACCCAGTGCAGTTGCCACTTGCCTTATGTTAGGAATATAGCATTTAAGGACCCTGATTTGGGTTCCTAAGCCCTAAGTATTAGTATTGAGTTTATTGTAAACATATTTTATTTTAGTTTCTAAATAACAGTATAAATTTAAGTTTCACAAATGTGAATTATCACATGCAATGCATGCACCCCACTGCGCATGTGTACCTTCAAGTCTTCCATAGACTAAAAAGTAAAAAATTCCATCCCATTCTTCTCAGTTCTTTATTTCTTCCGGGCTACTCATGGGTTCCTTTCTGTATTTCCTGCTTTATGTTCCAATTAATATTAATTACAATACCAATCCAGGAAAAGGAAATCAAATTCGTTGAGAGTTTTTACTTAAATAAAAGTTGTTTTTCTTATAAAATAAGGGAATCCATGTTGCTGAATTTTAATGGGCAAGTGCAGTGGCACCTATGTGACTGCATTTCTATCAGCCATTTGTAATGCTTATGCACCCCAAGAAATTCAAAAAAATGATCAGTTGCATTGAAGTATCTATAGGTAGTATTGCAAACTAATTTTATGTATGTTTGAATCCTAAAATTTTCCTCTACAGACATTTTTTATTTGATATACTTTATAATATTTGGAATCCATGGCTGCCTTTGATAGTTTCCTCCTTTTTTTTTCTTTTTTCATAATAAGTTTTTTGATAGTATCTGTTTGGATGTACTCCTTCAAGTTTTATTAGTCACAGTAAATTTTATGCAGATGAAACTAAAAAAAAAATGGCATTTAATTAGAAGTGGATAATTTTGTTGAAGTTTATATAGAGAAAGTTCTCTGTTTGCTTATGCAGTTATAAATTGATTTCACTATGAACAATACTCATCATGAACCATAAATGGATTTCAATTTTTCTTTCTACTAAATTGCAACTGTGGTATGTTGTGTTTCTTGTTATTGTTCTTATTTGCTATTTCATTTTCTTTTATGGTGGGAAAGAATATTGAGAATAGAGCAGATGGAAATCATGAGCTACAACAATGTGTAAGAGTTCTTTCTACTTCAGGCCCATGTTATGATTCAGATCATGAAGAAGTGCTTCCATCACAAAATAGGTACCCCATCTGTAACAAAAATTGTAGTTATATGTTGTTTTCAGTCTTTACCTCTTTGAACTCAACTTTTGTGAATGTGTGGTGCAACATTAAGGTAGCTAGTCTTTCTTCAACACATCCATGTTGTTGCTAGCATTGCTTTTAGTTTCTTTGACTGAATGGTCCATCAATTGGTGCTCCACCGTTAATGAAATGGCAGTTTAGTGAATAGAACGACGGATCATGTGATTGACTTTGAACCATGCTCAAAGCTTGAGGACTTGAACTTGGATGTTAGAAAAGGTATGGAGGATATCGAGAGAAGATATCTAACTGACAGCTTTTCTGTAAGGTACACTGTTCAATCTAATTTAAGTTATTGTTTTTTTCACTTTATATCTGTATTATTGTTGAGATGCAAGGTATTTACTGATTTATATATTATGGATTGCAGTGAAGTTATTATTTGCTCTTTATGGTTTTACACTTTTGTTCCAACATAATAGTAATTGAATCTTCCATAGCTTTCTTAGATGTCCTGTGAGAACTATTTACCCGGTACTGTTCGGACTTGGGTGATCCAACTCGAGACTGCCCGAGTTAAACACACCTAGCGTAATAGCTAGTCCTGGACCGGAATACTGGATCGAGACTAGCTGATCCCGGTATGGATCAGTACCGGCTGGTCTAGTAAACCATGCTGCTTGTGCCAAGAAATTTAGAAAATTTTAAAAAATTATAGCAAAGCCAAAAAAAAAAAAATGTAAATTGTAGAACTAATCGTGTACACCGTTCGTGTAATGTTTATTCCTGAAATCTTAGCTTTTATGCTTTAATATAATCCTTTTCATTACTGATAAAAAAAAATTAGAAAAATTAAAAAGTATATTTAAGAATTTTTAGTTGAAATACATTAGACATATTCAATATATGTGTACAAACAAAATGAACCAAATCTAAATGAATTCAATAATCTCACAAAATAAAATATAAGTGGTTTACAATAATACAATTCGAACGTATAATTACAAAATAAAGACATCATAGATAACACAAATAGGGAAAGACTCTCCGAAGTCTACCAAACTAACAAATAGAAGCTTGGCTTGACTTGATATCCCGTGCAATCAAGTCTCTAATATACCGACAATATTGCTCCCATGTCATATATGATTCATAAGATATCCTTTATTGATAAACATGTAACTCGTAGTTGTCTTGTTTTATGTCAAATATGGGACCAATCAGGGGGAACTCATCATAGTATCCTTTCCAAACAAAAATATCTAGCTATTGGATTGTGGAAAAGATACCAACACTCCCAGATGATCCATAGCTATTTGTAAGTTGTGCATAATCAGGGCAAGGTCCTAGGATACCTTAGTTATTAGTTTGATAATCATGATAGTATCCTTTCTTGGGCTACCCTGAATAGTAGTTTTTATATGGTCCATATCTATATTGCCCATCATAAAAATCTCCCTGGCTTAGATATGAATATAATGATGTTGCCAACCCAACATCAATAAAGCAAAAGCTCTCAGCAATATCTAACTAGTAACCATGCCTGGCTCGTTATTTTAGGTAATTGGTGGAGCATGTATGTGACTGGTGCCCTCACCCTTCATGCACTTGCTATCAAAGTATTTACGTAGTTTTCCTCTTCTTTAGCCTGTGAGAGGAATTGAAGTACATTTGCACTAATACACACAAAATAGAGAAATAGATTGTCGTATTAGAAGTTACGAAAGTTAGTGTTTTGCCACTATAGCATGAGGCTGAAGTAGAAGGCCATCTGGGACGGAACGCAAAATACCACTCCGCGAGATCTTGTTGATGTTATCTTTAGTCAGCATGTATGTGAGGAAGGGTGAGAGATGTGGAGATGGATGGGCTCAATGGTTGACCTAGCCCTATGATTTCATCTACTGCATTAGATATGGGGATTAATGTTGGCACTGGCATGTCAGAGGAAAGGGGGAAGGGAGTGGGGATTCTTTTGATAGGCAAATAAACATTCAAGGTTTACCGTTTCAGTGCCGATGGGTGTGTCGCTCATTGCACGAAATGAAATTTCGACGGCACGCCGGCGGTGAAAAAATAAAAAAAGGCAAAAAATGGACAAAAACTAGATTTTTTGGATTTTGGGGAAATTTCTTCAGCATGTCGCCACGTTTCGCTAATGAAAATGAACAAATTTTCATTTCTCTCCCCTGTTTCGCCCGTTTCAACTCGTTTCGCTCTGCATTCTGCCTCGTTTCGCTGGCACACCGCCAAAAATCGCCTGCGATGCAATTAAGCGATTTTCCTCCTCAGAAACGCATTGCTACCTCCAAAAAAATGAATCGAAACTGTAAACACTGAAAATATTGTCTTATTAGCTTTAGCATGGCTTCAGCGTTATAGCCAGAGTAGAGCCATTGATGGGAGTAATGCTAGCACTAAGTCCAGGAATGATGATAGTGAAAGAAGTAATGATGATGATAGTAATGGTAATGGCACGGGTGGTAGTGGTATCTGTGCACACCTAAATCTGGATCGCACTCGGGGCGCACGTGGAGTTCGTGCATACCTCGGGACTTTCGGAGTTGCCACTGCCTGAGAAGTGTAGGCAGACACAGGAATTACCTATCCGGGTCTAATTCTGGTCTGTGGCTTTTTAGAGATCTAGCTAAATCCTCGGTTACGTCCGGGGAAATCTGAAGACACCCCGGCCCGCCCCGTCGGTTTGACGGATCCCTCGGGTCTCCCTGGTTTTTGAGTCAATCTCACCCTTCCTAGATCGGCATGTCACTTTTTAGTCTGGTGGGACCCTCTGATGGTGTGGGCCCCTTTTTTATTTCATTTTTTTATCTTTTTATTTAGATTAGGTGGGTCGGAGACAGGCCCCATTGGAAGGCCTGTGGGTTGCCAAGTTTGGGTTTTAGCCTAGTAGGGTTATTGGGTAACCTTATTTTGGTTGGTTTGGGTTATTTAATCAATTATACATTTTAATGGCTTAGTGGGCTTGGATTTGGCCTATTAGCAATTATTCAAGTGGCCTTGGGCCCGTTTGTTGAAAATGGGCCAGGTTTGGGCCAGTCAGAGGTGGGCCACATAGGTGGGTCCAGGTGGTCTTGGTGGGCTCATTTAGGCCCACGGTCCACAAGTGGGCTAAGAATAGCCCAAGCAGCTCATTGGGTCGGGTAGAGCTGGTTCAGGTCGGAGCAGATCCAACCGGATCGGAAAAATTGATTTTTTAAGTTATTTTGAAACTGCCCGTATTTGCTATACGGGCTGGCCTTGCCCGTAAATATAATACGGTTCAGGCCTGCCCGCATAGCAAATACGGGCATGCCCAGATCGTGTAGTAGATACGGGCATATGCTTGTTTTACAGTTTTGAGCCAATTTCGGCCGAGATCAGTCCGTCAAGTCTCTTAAGGGATCCGACGACCTCTGTTGGGGTTCCAGCACCCTTGCAATGGTGCATACATCTTCATTTGTCTTCTTTTCTTTTAAGCCTTTTATTTGTCTTCTTTTCTTATTTTTACGTTCTTCCAAGGAACAAGGTTCTCTTTTAATCACCTGTACCACTTTTACCAAGAAGGGAAAGAGAGGGAGAGATCATGGGGTACATTTATGATTTGGAGAAGACAAAGCTCCCCCTCTTTTAAGACAAAGTGAGTAAAATAGCATGAAACATTAGTTAAATGAGTGACGCCTCTCTTTCTCTCCATCTTTTGATATGTGAGCTCTTCTTCCCATGGGAGCTCACGAGTCATGCACAACAAGTCAAAACAAGATTAGAAGAGACATAACAATGATAAATATTAAATGAACTTAAAATGAAAGTTAAGAGAATAGCTTGATTTCTATATATGTTAAATAAAATGTCATAAGGAGGCTTATTGCACTGTTATTTTCCTGTTTCACTGCGTTGTGGTCCTCCGAGAAATTTGGGCAGCGCTTCCGCACTCCCATTGATTTCCAAATATAGTCTTGAAAAGGGGTTCTCCCACTCTCAAGCTGTAAGCAGGGTTTAAATTATCGTGCCGTATCGCGCGATACGTTTCGTGTATCGTGCCTAACGGCACGATACACCATACAGTTTTGAGTACAGGTCGTCTCGACCTGTATCTCGAACGAGAGAGAGCGAGAGACTGAGAACGAGAGAGAGAGCGAGGGAGAGAGAACGAGAGAAAGGGAGGGAGAGCGAGAGAGAGCAAGAGACAGAAAGGGAGAGCGAGAGACAGAGAGTGAGAGAGAGCGAGAGACAGAAAGGGAGAGCGAGAGAGAGCAAGAGACAGAAAAGGAGAGCGAGAGAGAGCAAGAGACAGAGAGGGCGAGCGAGAGACAGAGAGCGAGAGAGAGCAAGAGACAGAGAGGGCGAGCGAGAGACAGAGAGCGAGAGAGAGCGAGAGCGAGAGAAAGGGACGAGAGAGAGCGAGAGAAAGGGACAAGAGAGAGCGAGAGCTAGAGACAGGGAGAGAGCAAGCTACAGCAAGAGAAAGGGAATAAGAGAGAGAGCGAGAGACAGCGAGAGAAAGAGAGGGAGAGCGAGACTGCGAGAGTAACAGAGGGAGAGAGAGCGAGAGTAACAGAGGGAGAGAGAGCGAGAGAGCAGAGGGATGGGTGGCGTACCTGGTTTTTGCCGCCGTCGCCTCCTCTGCTTCCTCGAATCGGAGTCGCCAATTCCTCGTCTTGAATTTTATTTTTTTGGGAAGGAGAAGACATCAACTTGTAAAAATGTTTTCTATACAAGTCAACTTGAATAAAACTTATAAAAATGTTTTCTATATTAAATGTTATATTTTATATATAAAGATAAAATTAATTATAAATATATAAATTGAAAAATTATAAATATGTATGTATATATATATATATAATATTAGAAAATTATATTTTACATACAAAAAAATATTTGAATGGTAAAAAGTGATACAAATTTTATTCATATGTACACACATATATAATATAGTATTAGATAATTATATTTAATCTACATACATAATTGTAAAAAATATTTTTTTATTATTTACAAACACGTATATATACATTTATTATTAAGAATATATTTCTTGAAATTATTAATAATAATATATCATAATTATTACTCTAATATTAAATTTTAAATTGGTATGCACAATAACCTTTCTTACTCTATTTATTTGTTTATTTAGCATATTATGGCTTTTATTTATTTTTTATTAAATTTCTTAAAGTCTTTTTGCATATATGTTGATTTGTTTCCATAATACATAAATATTCTTTGTGTAGACCTATGATGTCAGAAACATGTTTATTTGTCATATTTTTTACTTATCTTTCTATCAAGATATGTTTTGTTTCATGTATCAACCATCTTTTATGCGTATCCACCGTTTTAGTGCGTATCCGTGCGTATCCTAGATACGTTTCCATTTTTGAATCGTCCGATACGGCACGTCGATACGATACTTTGAACCATGACTGTAAGTGTGAAAGGAGAAGGCAAAGGCAGCACTTCAGGGGTAAAACGGGGATTTTTCAAGGGCTAGCAGGGTTTGGATAGGGTGAGGATGTGGAAAAGTTGAGGAAGGAGAGGGAGAGGGCTTAAGGGGGCCAGCTTACCGAAATGGGGAGGGCTGGCCCTCTATTTATAGGCAAAATTTCATGCCCGTATTTGAACTACGGGTATGCCTTGCCCGTACTTGAACTACGGGCGTGCCTTGCCTGTATTTGAAATACGGGCGTGCTGCCCTCGTGCACGAATCTTGCACGAATTGTTCGTACGGGACGCGTGTCCCGCCGTACAGCGACGCGTGTCCCCTTCCAGAAGGTTTGCCCGTATTTGAAGTATGGGCATGCCCTGCCCGTATTTGAAGTATGGGCATGCCCTGTCCGTACTTCAAATACGGGTGAGCACGTTTTTAAAATGTTGGATTTGAAAATTTTTGTTAAATTTGACTTATTTAAGGATTTTATTCGATTTTATTATTATTTTATTAAAAAATCTTAAGATTCTTCATCATTACCATATTAAAATATCTTTTATTAAATGGTTTTTATTTATTTTATCAATTTATTTGTCTTTTTGCAGCTGTTTTTGCTACATGAGCAGTTTTTCTAAAACTTCAACTGCCCATAACTTCTTCGTCCGGTGTCCGATTTCAGCAAACTTGGTGTCGTTGAAATCGGCTAGGAACCCACTATCCATTGGGATCCAATTGGGCAGCTGCATTGGGGTCGAGCAAAAAGTCAACTTTTCGCTCCCCAAAAGTTTGATCGGTTCATAACTTTCTTATTCGGACTCCGATTCCAGCAAATTCAGTTGCATTAGAATCGTGTCGAAATGCTCTTTTTAATGAGATGAAGTTTGATGACCAAATTTACTTGAATCAAAAAGTCAATTTTTTGACCCCCTCAGGGTTTGACTTTTCATTTTTCTTCATTTTAGGGGTGCAAAAATCAGGTGTCTACAGTATCGATATAAAGAGCTAGCGTTCATTAATGACTCCTTTCACAAGGGAGTCATAGTTTCCTGGTGCCACCCAGGAAACTGATCATGGTGTGAGACCTCATGGTCAAACATCATGAGGGATCCATCATTCTCATAATACAATAGGTGGAAGGCGAAGGAGAGGTAACATAATACAGGTGGAGAAGATTTAGCTTCTATTGCTGAGAGATTTGGCTTTATGGATGTTGAGTCGGTGACATTATAATATCCATATTCGAGGCAGGGAGGCTTATATGGTTGATGGTATGGATATGACTATGGATATGGACTATACTGAAACTACTATTAGGGATAGCCCGAGCAGGAATAATATCGTGATTATTAAACTGACAACCGAGGTATCCTAGGACCTCAACTACTTATGAATAGCCTAGGATAGTTAAGGATCATTTGGGAGTGTTGGTACTTTTACCACAGTCACACAATCATATATTTTTGTTTGGAAAGGATATTATGATGAGTTTTTTGATTGGTTTCATGTTGGACATGAATTAGGACGTGTATGAGTTTTATGTTTATCAATGTAAGATGTCTTACCGATTATATGCAAGCAATAGTACTGGCATGTTGAAGACTTGATTGCACAGGATATCCAGCCAGGCTGGCTTCTATTTGTTAGTTTGGTGAACTTCGGAGAGTCCTTTCCTATTTGTGTTATCTATGATTTCTTTATTTTGTAATTTTGTATTCTTATTGAGTTGTATTACTGTAAACTGCTTCAATTTTATTTTGTGAGATTATTGATTTACTTTACATTCGTTTCATTTTGTTTGTACACATAGATTAAATTCTTGCAATGTATTTGAACTTAAAAATTCTTAAATCTATTTTTTTCTTTTTTTTACAACTTTTTTTTTTTGTTATAAATTTTAAAAATTTTTCTGAATTCCTGGGCACAGCGCACGAAATTTGTGGTGGTACTAGCGGTCTGTTGGTGAAATTCTAGCGAAATAGCATGCGAGGCCCCCATCGAAACGGCACAGCAAACCATGCCTATAATCATTAAATATTTTAATTAATAATTATTGCTTTTACTGGGCCTGTAGTTATTAATCCTTTCAATTAATAAGTACCACTTGTACAAGGCTTGTAATTATTGATATTTTTTTAATTAATAACTACCACTTGATTAGGCTTGATGATTTATTTATCAATTAAATTCTCTCCTAATTAGGGCCTATAGATTGGATTGTATCCCTTTAATTATCATTAAGTCTCACATGAATGGGGCCTAAAGGTTGTAAGATTTTCAACTCTAAAATCATTCAAAACCAATGTACATTTGCTAATCAATAATTCATCATCAAGGATTAGTCTTTTATGATAAAAAATTGTTCATGTCCTTTAATGATACGTGGATCGCCTATCTTGACAATAATGTTTTACTGAGCATCAAGAACTGTAGAAGAATATCAAGGACTCAATAAAAATTTATCAAGAACTCTACCCTATTCTTGCATGCCAACACGTGTAAATCACTCTCCTCTATGATAAAGAATATGAAGGGTAATTAAGCAGTATCAATAACTTAATAAAGATGATTAAGATTGTATGCAAACACATGTAAATCTCACTCCTCCATGATAAAGAATATCAAGAACTTATAAAGTATCATTAAAAAAGATTGTCAAGAAAGGTGTTCTTGATTCATTCTGCTAATCTAAAATTGACAAAAGTAACAAAATAAGAATCCACCTACCTCTTGTTGATAAATTTTCTCTACAACCAATATTCACCAAGAATCAAAGCTTTCTGCCTCCTATTCTCTTAGGGCTGAACATGTGGGCTTCTCCTCCCTTTCTCCCAATCATCGACCGCAAAATATAATCGAAATAATGAATCAAAAGTTTATTAGGTCTTTCAATACTTCTAGGTTTCGGTTTCCTTAGTTATTTGATTTAACTAAAACACCCTCTACTCTCTCTTTAGAAAAAACACCCTCTATTCTCTAATGGCATGCACACCTAGCTATTGGGCTTAAGGTCCCCTCATCAATGTAATTAGATCCTTAAACCCAACAGGCTTAATTTTTTATTAATTTGTTAAAATAGTCAGCAAAAGACTCAATTAAGCGTAGTGATAGTTTTAGATCATTGCAAACTATTATTTTTCATTTTGCTGTTTGCTTTAATTTATTAGCTTCTTTCCTTCACCTTTGGATGAATTCAGTTGTCAGCTCCTATCTGAAGTTCAGCCTTTTGATCTATATGTCATTGTGTTATAGTATTGGATGATGCAAGCCCCAACAACCCCCATTATATTTCGACATCTGAGATTAGACATTCATTGTCCATTTGGAATATCGATGTGACTAGGCTGAGTCATATTGGTTTGTAATTATATGGAAAATCTTGGATGGGAGAATATCTTAAATCTTGTATGTATAATGGTATTAAATCCTATTTATTCTTCTTATATAATTACATGAGTAGATGATGTCAAAGTATCAGATCTCCTTTATTTTTCTTTTATTGTTCTTCTGTATTTTATTTGCAGATTTCTCATAGTATTTATAGTCAAGGATCGACTTTCCGAAACGAAATTTGGGCGAGATGCCGGCGAAATGGCCCGAAACAAACATTTTGGTGAAATCGGCGGCACGCCGACGAAATGCTTGTTTTCGGTAAAAACAATATTAGTAAATTGACAGAAAATATGTTTTAGCGAAATCGGCGGCATGCCGACGAAATTCCCTGTTTAGAAAAAAAAACCATAATTAAGCTTAAAAAACATAATAGACATGATTTTATACAATTTATATGCGAAGTAAAGAAATATTTTATCTATTTTATAAACAAATACAGGTACATGAACATAAGCAATTACAAGGCTACAAATACAAGCACATTAGATCACACCACAAAGTGTAATGTATAAAACAAAGTCATAGGCTTATAGATTCATAATCATAAAAAGACAAATTGCAAAAAATGCCAAATACAAAGTACAAGAGAGTCAAGAGATAAGAGACAAGAGTCACAAGACCATAAAGTACAAAGTACAAAGATCAATAAGAAGTAGAGTGTCTAGAAGGCTGGAAATGCTGATGTTGTTGCTGTCGTCGTCTCTCAAGCATATGAACATATCGCCTTAACGACATACACCCCGTGTACTGACCTCTGTAACGACGCACAACCTCCTCATACTCATCTTGATCTAAATCCATAACAAAGCCCACAGGAGGACAATCATCATAATACTCCCTCATAATAAGAACACCCTCATCCTCATCCTCCTCCTCCTCCTCTGCTACGATTGGTGGAGGATAATAACCATATGGATATGGGATGGCTGGGACTGGGACTTGCACTGGCACTGGGACATACCCATATCCGTATGCAGCTGGTGCAATTGGATAGGAGGGAAATAACTCATAGCTATCAGATGTCTGGAATTGCCCTGGATATGGATATGTATATTCTCCATACTGCCCGCTCTGATCCCCATAACTACGTGAAGATGTGCTGCTAGATCCCTCCATGTCCATACTCATAAAAGATCGAGATATCTCATCCTCCTCCTGGGCACCAATCCTTTCCTTCCCCTTACCCCGTCTCTTAAAAGTACGTGCCTCTAACTCTGACTGACCGTATCGACCTCCATGGTGGGTGTCCTGGGTGTCGTGTGTGTACGCCGCCTCCCCAGTGAAAGGACTAACCCCTGGCGCATGTGAGTGCCCTCTGCCTTCCTGATGATCATCTCCATCATCATTGTCGTCATCATTATCATCAGACCCTCCACCATCCCCACTATCTCCATCATCTTCATCCTCGGAGTCCGATTCTCTACGCTTAACTGACTGAACTGGGACTGAGGGTGTCGCTGCTGCTGTAGAAACTGAAGGGAGCACTAGCTGGTATCTCTATCAAAAGAGTCAACAGAAGGAAATCCCCTCTCCTCCTCCATAACACCATCAACATCAATCCCCATCTCTTGTGCGGCACGAGCAATGACTGAACTCGGCCCACCATCAGGTTCGTCTAACTCCGCAGTCCTCACCCATTCCGAGAATGGGTTGTCCTCATCAATCCGAGTGCTGCATAGGATATCTAGAGGGTCGTCAACATATGTACCAGTACTACTCTGTGTCTCGATCTCCAGCTGCGTTGCTCGTAATCTCATGTTGTAGTGACAAAACACGAGCTTTTGTAGCTTTTGTAGCTTTTGATAGGCCAGCCGGTTCCTTTGCTTTGTATGAATCAACGCAAAGGTGCTCCAGTTACGCTTGCAAGCAAATGAGGATGCAGTCTGAGCGAGAACCTGACATGCAAGCTTCGACAAAGTAGGAGCAGAAACTCCGTACATGGCCCACCACTCGCCTGAAAAGTGTAATTATTTTCAATAAGCAGAAAAATAAATGTAGAAATTCTAAGTGATTTTAAAAAATTTACCGAAATGTAATACATGACTAACATGGCATCATCCTACTCCGCGAGGCAATGGCAGTTGTCATTCCAAATGATCCCAATGCATCTCTAAACATGATCAACTGCAAGAGCATGTTCAGAATTTAGTAAAAATTGAGGAAAAGATTCAAAATTACAATTGATAGAGTACTTATTTATTATTTATATAGAATTTACCTTATTGCCGAAATCTGCCTGCTCGGTAGAATTGGGATCGAGGTGGGAATAAACCATGTGCACAGCTGTCCACATATCTGAGCGCATCCCAAGGTTGCCCTTGTAGTGATATTTCGGGTTAAAGTAATGTGCTGTTATTGTGTTTGAAAAGAAAATGACAATTAATGAACAATTTAGCATTACCAAAGAAGTATAAGTACAAAAAAAAAATCAACAAACCTTAATTAATATTATAAATTAATTACCTACCAAGAGTATGGGATGATCCATCGATTTAATCCAACGATCATCAATGATCTTGTAGACCCACTGGTAGGACGTCTCTGTGGCAGCTTGAACTTGTGTTTTCATCACCCTCATGCTTTCATGGATGGAACCGAGTGTCGGGTATGAATCTGTGTCAACGATCCGTAGCACCCGGTAAATGGGCTCCAATATATCAACAACCTCCTTCACACCATCCTAAAAGCTGCCATGAAGAACGATATCCTCTACTTGCCTCCCCTTCTCAGTGCAGCTCTGAGAGCAAGCACCCCAATCCTCACTAGTAAATAAGGACCTCAATCCTTGCTTGTGTCGAAAGATGCTATCCAAGGCAATATAATTTGTACCAAATCTAGTAATCCCTGGCTTGATTATATCTCCATGACATACTGCTCTCATCTTCGCTAGCACATAATTATGATTATAAATAAATGTAGTCATGGTCCGTGCATCTCGTAATGTCTTCACCACCTTCTTCCTCTTCTCAATGACTTCTAACATCAGGTCTATACAATGTGCAGCACAAGGGGTCCAGTATATGGGGTACTTCGCCTGTATCATTTCACCATCCTTCTTAAAGGCACTGCCATTGTCTGTAACAATCTGTACAACGAGATGCATCCCAACCTCTTTGATCACCTTCTCTAGTAAACCAAAGATGTAATCTGAATCCTTGATTTTATTTGATGCATCTACAGACTTCAAAAATACGGCCTTGCCTCTACAGTAGACCATAAAGTTGATTATTGACAGCTTTGTAGGGCCTGTCCAACCATCACACATAATAGTAACCCCGAATCTTTCTTAGGATGGACGCAAAGATTTAATAAATGTCAACATCTCCTTCTCTTCATCATCCAAATACACCCCCATGATCTCCTTTGGGGTAGGAGGTAGGACTTTCAACCCCAGACTCCTGAATAACGTCAACCATACTCTTAAAATGCGGAGAGGCAATTGCATGTGCAGGAATATGGTTGAATATGAAGAACCGAGATATGAACTTACCCATCTTCTTTCTAACTGACCCTCCACTCTAAGTATCTTTCAGCCTCTTCTGCTTCGCATCTGATGATCTATGTGTATCAGGGTCCACAGGGTAATCAGGCATTTTCGTGGAATGAGAACGCCTCATAGAAGCCGAACCAGCCCCAGAATGACCGCCTCTCTCAAATCCATATCTCTGCATCTCTCTCCTCTCAAACTCTGACTCCAGGGGTGCACGGTGTGCTGCTCTATACTCTGCCTTCTCAGCCTCTGTGACGATCTCTCTAGGGTAGACAAAATCATCATCATCATCCTCAGGTACCTGTGGAGGTTCTGCTAGTCTCCGTCTGATAATATGCTTCTTTTGTCTGCTTTTCACACCACCCTGTAGGTGCTCAAGCATCTGCTTTTTAACTACAGGTGGCACTCTATTACAATCCACAACGTCCTTGGAACCACCTGCCAGATGCATCTTCAGTCTGGATAGACCTCCCCCCTTGAATATGTGACCACAATAATTACATACTGTTTTATTTCTGTCTCCCTGATAGTAGGTACTATGTTGCCATCCAATATCTACTCTACGTCCGCCCGCCTCGGCACCATCACCACCACCAGATCCCGATGCCATCAGCCGCTAGCTGATCATCTGAAAACAGTAGATTACCTGTCGAAGTGTCAATTCCAATTTGCAAACAATTAAACAACTAAATAATATTTACCAAAAAATTTTAATAAATTTGTCCCATTTTTGTATGATTTTTGTATTAAATAAACAAATAAGTATTCATTTTTTACAAAAAAAATAAAAGTTTGCACGCCCATCTAGAAATTGGGTGTCCACGATTCATATAAATTTAATCCATATTTTTACTAATTTTTTACAAATTTAATAAAATTTTTTTAATTTTTTAATGATTTTCGGATTAAATAAACAATTAATTATTCATTTTTTACAAAAAAAAAATAAAAGTTTGCACGCCCATCTAGAAATTGGGTGTACATGATTCATATAAATTTAATCCATATTTTTAAAAATGTTTTTAATTTTTTAATGATTTTCGGATTAAATAAACAATTAATTATTCATTTTTTACAAAAAAATAAAAGTTTTCACACCCATCTAGAAATTGGGTGTACACGATTCATATAAATTTAATCCATATTTTTACTAATTTTTTACATATTTTAATAATTTTTTTTAATGATTTTCGGATTAAATAAACAATTAATTATTAATTTTTTACAAAAAAATAAAAGTTTGCACGCCCATCTATAAATTGGGTATCCACGCTTCATATAATATTTAATCCATATTTTTACTAATTTTTTTTCATGTTTTAATAATTTCTTTAATTTTTTTAATTATTTTTGTATTAAGTAAATAAATAATTATTATTGTTATTGTAGTATTATTTTCATTATATTGTTAATATGTTATTCTAGTTACTACTTACTAGTATACTAGTATTATAATAATTATTAGTATTTAATGTAAATTTTTTAGCATAATTTTAGGATTTAATGTATTATAAATTTATAATAATTATATTGTTATTATAGTATTATTATAATAATTATTGTTATTCTAGTATTAATTTATTATAATAATTATTAGTTTATTACAAAATTTTTTAGCATTTAATGTAGATTTTATATATTTTTCCTAATTTTAAATGATTTTTCGTGTCAAAATAATTCAAAAAATTATAATTTTTGGAGAAAAAAAAAAGTAACAACACCCATCGATAGATCGGGTGTTGTTACATAACATATAAAAAAATTACTACAATCTAAGTTAATTACAAGCATAAATAAGCGAAAAAACATGATTACCTCAATTTAAAACTCTTGAAGGCTTCAAATCACTCCAAAACTGAGTGGAGATTGCAATTTTCAGCTTCAGTGTCTGATTTGGAAGAGAACGGAAGCACAAAATTGGAAGAAATCGTCAAAAAAAAAAAAATCAAATTTGGGGGTTTTTCGAAACCCCCCCTTCGTCTGGTCTAGATTTCGCCATTTCTGGTGAAATCTCGACGGCACCTCACCTATATTAGGTGAGGTGCCGAGAGCATGCGCCTTGCGCATGCGCTCTTTAAGTCACCCCAGTGAAACGCTGGGGTGGCAATTTTTTTTTAAGTCCTCCCTGTGTTTCGTTGGGGTTTTACGAAACGCAGCGAAATTTCGCTGCGTTTTGCCAGCACCCCAGCGAAACGCAGGGGGGGCCATTTTGGATGTGTATTTCGTGCCGCTGACTTGGCGAAATACGAAATTTCGGCGCCAAACGGCAAACCTTGTTTATAGTGTAAAAAAAGTAATTTGAAACATTTTGTTGCTCTGTTCGAAGGAATGATGATTTCACTAATGTATATTAAAATGGATGAATGCGATCTTTTTGTTTTTTTTTTTCTTGTTCGGTAATAAGAAAAGTTTATTGATAGGAGGCAAACAGCTCAAGAGAAACAGCAGAAGTGTGCACGAACAGCGTACACTGAGACATCCCCAGACAACCTCCCTCACAAATCAGAAAAATTAGAACAATGAATAACTACATATGGATCCAATTCCTTGCAAGATTCTGCACTAGACAGCCAAAAAAGGATAAATTTTATTGCTGAAAGAAGGATAACTCTCTTGGGGTTACCATGATCTTTGAAAATCCTTCTATTCCTCTCCTTCCATAACATCCAAACAATGGCACATCTGATACAATTATGTGTAATTGGAGACACACTGAACGCATTCTTATCATTCTTCCAGATTTAAATGGAACATTCAGCAGCAATTCCATGTTCAAATGCTTTGTGATTTATATAATCTCATTTGTATTTGTTGAGTTCATCTGATACAATTGTGTAATTTATTGTGATTGGACATTTTTGACAAATTATGTATCAAATAGGTTTTTGCTGTGTTAGATAAATATCATGCACTCTCTAATTTGTAGTCAATATGTGTCTATAAAGGGAAAATCTTAACATTGGAAAATATGATTCAGGCAGGAAGCTCTACATCTTCCAGTCCATGAAATTATATTTTCAACCATTGATAAACCCAAGCTTCTGAGCCAGGTACATGCAAACAACTGCACTTTGGTTTTGTTTTGTTTTGTTTTTTCTTTTTGTCAATTTCAAATCTTGTAACTAAGTTACCTGGTACCTTGATTTTATTTCATGCTACAGTTTTGAGATTTACTTTTTGATTGCATTTTCTGTCATTGTTTGTGCTGTACCTTGCAACTAGAACGATCAACCTACAAAATAAATGATGTCACTTTACACTTGAAGCTGTATCAGTAGTCTTTACAAACTTGCAGACACACTGGCCTTAAAAGTCTGGAATCACAACATTGACACATTTCTACAGTTTATTTAGTATATTATTTTATTAAGATAATCTAGTTTGTGTAAGTGTGCAATACAAAGTTTCTATATCTCAAAGGTTGATCATCCTCAATCTGCAACGCTCTTTAATCTTAGTGTGCAAAATTGTGTATAACCCTAGATGCTCCCAGGGGAAATCTTCCACCTATTGAGCAACACAAGCCAAAGCTGCTTTTCCTTTCTTTGCTCCAACTTTTGACTTCTCCATTGCTTTGCGACTTGTCACTATTTTGAAGGTTGAGCCTCTCTCCTTTATACTTATATGCTTTTTGCTTCCGATAAACATTGGTTCATTCACTTGTATCTAAGCCATGGGGCTTGCCCTGACTGTAGTGAAATGGTGAGACTAGGATCACTCAGAAAACTTTGATATACAAGGATTCAAAACTCCCTAGGTTTATCTAATACATGTGGTTTGGTAGTAATTAGATCAAGATTTCTATATACTGATGCATCCCATGTGTAAGAAAAATTAGCCACACCATATGTACTGGATTGTCTGTCCCAAGTTGGTCTAGGATTTCTTTAAGGAATGGGATAAAATATTTCCTCACAATAATACTGAAATTTTGGCACATGCTAGATATTAGAGGTCAATATGGACTTCTATGGGCTATTGGTAGTAGGTAATGATTTTTTCCACTATAACTTGCAAATATGACTAACTATTTTGCAAAATAAAAACAGTGAACACTAAAGGAATGGCAGTGTGATGTAGTTATTGTGAGAACACTGATTGCTGCAAAATGTATGGCCATCCCAGCTATTTCGGTATCAAAAAAGAAAAAAAAATGTTTTGCTACTATGCTTTGTAGCACAAAACATTGGAAGCAGATACTTGAAGAAATTTGGGTTAGGCTATTCTGAAAATTAGACCTTGATTAGCGCATAGAAGATTGTGATCATGGAGAATATATACCTCTGTAAGGACTTTGAATGACTAGATCCTACGAATAGCGTGAAAAACAGAAAAAAAAAAATCGGCTACCCTAGGATGTGGAGACAAGTAACAGTTAATGATTCATGAAGTGTGATGCTGGAAAGAACTTGGGATAACAAGGTTGTAAGCGGTAGGTTGCTTTTAATTCTTAACATTTGGCTTGAAACTATTTACACTAGGGAAATTCTCTAAAATATTTGTGGAACAATAAGATACATGTGGATTAGTTGAGCAAGTGCTAACATCAAGGACTAGATCTTGAAATTAAGCTGAGCATGTATCTGATGTGCAAAATTATATGATACGTTGGATCCACATTAGAAGATAATTCTGTAAGTTTTAAAACTAAGAATCTTCATATCTATTAGGACTCTTGATATGATAAACTAGTCAAGTCAGGGAGTTTAGGTGGGGACAATATACCTGAAGTTGAAATTTGAAAACGTTTCAGCCAAACCTTTACTGACTATCAATTCCTCTATCCTGGTGAACAAAGGCCCCACCCTGTATTGAGTCTATTGTATAATAGGCAAGCTTGCATGTTATGAAATTCTCATAGTATATGTAATTTTTGTGTTAATACATGTTGTCCTCTTAAAGTTATAACATAAAAATCAATAGGTGGCTCACATATATGCATGGGCAGGATGTTTGACAATGATTTCAATTTTGTTGGTAATTAATAAAGTCTCTAATCTTTGAACCTGATGTATGTGAGGCTTACATATATAAAGCATAAATGCTTGATTGTAGTGGCATTATGATAACAATGGGTAAAGGAAGTTGGTCTTACTGAATCCAAAACATAATCCACAAGTTCAAGTTCTCCCTGCTGTCTCCAAATCTATGACTCCAGACATGGCACTAAAGTTATTTTGACTTCATTTGATGATTTTACTTGAACCTGTTATATATGTCCGTATTTTGGTTGATCCTTTGATTTTCGCTACTTGTTGAATCCAAGAAAACAGATGATAGATACTATTTTTTAGAAACCTTTAATATTAAAGTCGCTTTGTGTTGTTGAAATCATGTATTTTGAAAAGAACATACATTTGTTTGCACTATAGGCTGGTCCAGTTCTTCATTATGGATGACTTTTTAGATGTAGAAAGAACTTAACTGCCAAGTTTAATGTTGTCTGTGGTTCATTTTCTAGTTAAGGTGGCTGGTATTTGTAGCCCTTTAGGAGATGATGAATTTAATTTTCAAGGATTTTTCATGACTTTGGAAGTTGGGGAGAATCTGATGAAGTTCGTGTTTTTGTTGTAATCAACAGGCTAAAATTAAACAATCTACAATGGATTCTTAAAATTAAATCGATTACGGAGGCAATTTGTCTTGTATCTATTTATGGTGGACTAGAAGGTTGTTGGTCAATTGTGCCTTGTTTAATATTTGATTTAATCATGCCACAGTATTTGCTGTGTATGTGCCTTGTATTGAGTCAAACAGGTTTTACTGTATGCTCAGTGCCAACGCTGCAGGTAGACCAGGAGAGGATTTTATACTCTGTAACCCTATTTTCACAGAATTAGTGCAGGAACTCCCATAATTTATGGATGTAGGCATCTTTGCCAAACCATGTAAATCATGTGTCTTTGTTTCTTTTGATTTTTTCTGTTTGTTGTTTGCTATTTGTTTTTCAACAGTATTGTTTGCAGTTAATAGATTTTTTATGCTTCCCTTTTGGGAGCTAGTGGAATAGCATTTACTTGCAAAATATGGTGACCTTATTATTTGTTTGGATTGCTACTCTTGCTGTGGTTGTTGCACCCTCTTTGTTCTAGTAGAAAATTTCTTTACATATGACAATAAGTGCAATGGTATTAACTGCTGTATAGACTGCATCATCATACTACTTGAGGGCCCCACGTAATTCTTTTTTTTTGTTCCCTCTCTCTCGTACTTCATCTCTGTGTTTGTGTATGTGTGTCAAGACTACATATGAAGCTTCTAACCTTGTGGCATCATCTCCTAGCTTTCGGCATTGCTTTCTGACATAGGACTAAATATCCGTGAAGCACATGTGTTCTCAACAACTGATGGCTATTCTCTGGATGTGTTTGTGGTGGATGGGTGGCTGTTTGAGGTAGATCTTGCTTTTGAAAATCAATAATGACAGTTTATTGATATTCTCTGGATATTATTTAATTCTGTTTCCATGATGAAATTATCAATTTATTTGAATTTTGACTAACAGTCAAACTAGGCATTATTGATATTTTTGGCTTCCTTTTCTTTACTTCTTCTTACTGATCGGGCTGTCAATTGGTCAAATGTATTCACATCTGACTGATCAATTGTGGACCTAAACTTTTGAATCCAGATTTATTCATATTTAAATGCAGGCTATAATATGTTTGTTCAGATTACAAATCAGGGTTTCGTAAACACTTTAAATTAGTATTTATTCAAAATCATCTTATCATCATTGGTAGTAAATGTTGATTTTTGTCTGCATACTTAGTATTTTCTCGTCTTAGTGGTGCCCTTGTCTTTGGCACAATTTGTCTTTTACTTTTATCTTTGTATCTTCGTTTTTATTCATTATAATTTCATCACTTATCAGAAAAAAAAATCATTGATAGCAAATGACCCCCTATGGCCCCATTATATGTGGTTGGTCAGGGTCCAAATGCAAATTGTTCATTAACATATGAAATATGACTTGAATAGATCTTAAAAGTTGAATAATTATTCTGATTCAAATTGAATTTGGGTTTTGAATTTTGGCCAAATTTGAATGCAAAACATATATTTTATGATCCTTTCCAATATCTGTCAAAACGGAAATGTGGCATATAAAACTTGTTCATATTACGATCATACTGGATTAATACTTCTTTTGGTCCATAGACTTCCCTCCTTACATATTTCTAGAGAATTTTTACTCAATTAGTATTTTTGTTTTTGTTTGTTCATCAATACATTGAACCTGAAATTAGCTTGACCAAGTTCACATTTTGCATAAGAACCAAATATATGGAAAGAGCAGTGATTGATCTTTAACAAATTTTCACAGCCTAAATCTGTCACTAATTTTTCCTATTCAAACATGCCAATTGAATCCAGTTAGGAACTTAGGAGGTAGACATCACGAAATAGAAGGTGAGGGCTTTGCTCCTTTAACAGGCTTGAAAATTGTACAAAGTGGAGAGGTAAGAGGGGTGAGATTATCGTGGATGAGGGAGGTTTTGGTAGCATACTTTTTATATGGAACATATGTTTTTTGGGTCTATTGTTGAAGGCGTTCTTACAATCAACCTATTCAAGATATCATGGATAGTATGGGTATTTTTTTTCTATCCAATCACTAGTGGGGAAATTAGATAGGGAATTTTAGGCTTTATGTTTATTAGGGATGAGATTCCTAATTCTTGACTTTTTACCCTGCTTGAATATCTTTATTTTGTATTTTTCTTTGCAATTAGAATCTTAAGAAAAGACCATGTTTTTCTGAATGTGTACACGAATACAAAGTTTTGATTATAATGTCATAAAATGTTTCCCAGCAGTATCTATTTTCATTAATTGCAATTATGAATGCTCTATATTTATTAATAAATTCTTCTCAACTAGGCATTCCAGTGCATGGATCTGATCTTTCTGATGTTCTTCCCCTCAATCACAGTGCATTCCATTTTAAGTGCCATTTAAAACTTTTACATTTAAAATCCAGGAAATTTTATGGTCTTTGAAAAAGGAGAAATTCTTGGGATATTTATATTGGACATTATGCTGTGCAATCTTTGTGAATCATTCATAAAACATTGAGTTTTGTAGGGGAACTGGAGGGTATATTTTGAAACATGATTAGTTGATTGCCTGCCCAGAACTTAGAATATGGCATAAACCAACTGTGTCCTATGATAAAATAAATTTATGAGGTGAGGCCGCTTGCCATTGGGAATTTATGGTACATTAACATAAAATTTCTTTGATATGGGTGGGGTGTTGGAAATAACTTGATTTAGAGTATAGTTTCATTTGACCCATATCGTGTTGAAGTCTATTGTGGGGATTTAGTCTAAACTCATCTGTTCTGGTACACAATTTGCGTACCTGTAATGTTTCCTTTCTACATATATATACAATATTCTCTGTTGACTTATCAAAAAAAAAAAAGAAACCATAAAATTTCCTTCCATACTTCTGGCATCCATGAGGCGTATTAGTTTATCGAAAAGTTAAATTCCTCATATCATGCAAAATCATTAGAAAAGCCTAAACACTATAAAAGATTACTCTCTATCTCTCTCTCTCTCTCTCTCTCTCTATCTTTCTTCACACATACACACGATACACAGGATTTAATATAGAATTTTTTAGTTTAACATATGTTGTTATAATGTAACAAATAGATAAATATTTTATGATGGACAAATAAAGTAATCTTTTTGTCATATAATTGATGTTGGATGATTGGATCTCCTCTTGTATACATTCAAGTCTCTGTGAAAGGCAATAATAAATAAGAAAATTAAGATTAAGAAAGGGAAAAGAGAAGGAATAATCTGACAAGAGTCTTGGTGCCAAGACCTTGGACATATTGGAGTCTCACCAATGTGAAGCAAGGTTAGATAATGAAGTATAATCACCATTAGTTATGGTGACGTGTCTCACCTCTGGAACAGAATTTGAGACAGAAGTATAATCGGGTTAACTATCTAGGAAGAGAAAATTACATCCTTATTTGAGTGATAACTTCCTCATTGTAATCAAACTTGAAAATGAAAATTATTAACTAAAATTTCTATCCTATATTAACTTCCTCTCCTACTAGAAACTGTAACAAATAGTAGTAGAGTCCTAATGAAACAATACTGCTGGTCTCTAGGAAACCTGTGGGTCAATGACCAACTAATGGACTTTTCTAGGCCTTATACACTCAGTGATGTATATGGTAATCTACATATATAAGATGGGTGCTATAGGTGGAAGGCAAATTTGTTTTCATGCATTGAATCATTTGATAACATGTGTCACATGTTGGGGCTATTGAGAAAAACCCCTCCTATATCGTGGGGACTACATGAAATTCTACCAAAAGGAAAATCCGAGCCATCCAATTTGGTGGCTTGTTTTCCCTATCTTGCATTGAAATTGTTATACTAAATTGTCTATATGACAATGTTCAAGTGAATGGTGAAATTAGATGGTTTCGTTATTCAAATCATGGTTGTTAGTACCGGGACCAGACCGGACCAGTCTGGGCAAGTCTCGGTACAAAGTGGACCGGACCGGCAGGACCCTGTGGTCCCAATCGATCCAAAATAAAAAGGCAAAAAAATTGATCATTGCAATGGGAGATGATCTTTGCATATCTGCAACAGTGCAACTCTTTCTTCCCTTTCTTTCTCTCTCCCTCCCTCCCCTCCCTCATGGCCACATCCCTCTCTCTCTCTCTCTCTCTCTCTCTCTCTCTCTCTCTCTCTCTCTCTCTCTCTCTCTCTCTGACTTTCAGGAACAAACAGACAAAAGAAGAAGAGAGTAAAAGAGGAGACTCCTTTCCCCAAATCCCCAGCGGAGCTCTCTCCTGGGAAGGGAGTACCCCTCAAAAAAGAAGCGCTTATGTGAAGAAGAGGATGTCATTCTCGACTTAGATGAGCTGAAAGCAAGAACTCACAAAGGAAAAGTGACATTCCCTTTCCAATCCCCAGTGGAGTTCCTTCACCCAGAGGGAGTGTCACCCAAAACAAAGAAAGATAACAAGCAGCAAAAAGAGATCCCGGCCCAGTGGAATTTTATCAACCAAAGAGAGTGGTGTTTAAGACAAAAGGAACATCAAGGAGCGGGCGAAATATGTCCAACAGAAGAAAGGAAGGCAGCCTACCTTGCGGAAGTACACAAAAAAATGGGAAGTGGTTAGGGCTGTCCCCAATCCCCAACGGATTTCCTCTCACTTAAGAGTACTACCCTAAAGCACCATCAAAGTGTAAAGGAAGACTCCTCCAAAAAATTCCCTAGTGGAGTTATCCCTAGTCGGGAGGAATCTCACCGTGAACAAGAGAGGAATTATCCCCAAGTGGAAAAGCCTGGGAGAAGATAAAGAATATCTCGGGAGATGAAGGAACAGACAGAAAAATTTAGGGCACAGGTTGCCCCTTTTGTAATTTTTGATTTACCACTTTTATAAATAAAATAAAAATATGATAGGTGTGCGAGTTCCTTTGAAGTGCCAGACAGCAGCAAGAGCAACTCCTTCCTTCCTTCCAAGGATCCAAAATTCCTCTTAAAAATCCAAAAGAAATAAGTTTGAAAGAGTAAAAAAAATCAAAGGTCAAAACACCTAAAAGCTTTAATAAAACAAGCAAGAGGAAAAAACATTGTTGAGCACCCTTGCATCAACGTCGAAACAGGTCGGCGAGTCTAAGTCCGACCCCATCTTTTAACTTAAACTGAAGGACAGGGAATCTTTTCAAATGCCCGATGACAAGGAAACTCCCCGATACTTGGAGGTAAGCCACGACGACGTAGAGCTTGCACAAACACTTCCCCGTCTTTGAAAACATCCAAGGACTTAGCTCGTCTACCATGTAGATAGAAATGCAAGGTGTAAAAACAGGGTTCTTTTTATTCTTTGCCGTTCGTCAGCGAGGTGACTACATCAAAGAGGGGCTGCTATAAGCATCCCATTTTTGCACCCTTCTGATAGCCAGAAATCAAACCTTAAAAGACAGCTTTGAACCCTAAGGAACAAGAAGTGTCTTTTTGCCGAAGCTTTAATTGATTGTCATATCCTATGCCAATGGATAGAAAATCCCGATACGGTTCCAATTCAACTGAGTTTGCACGAACTGGAGTCCGGATGAACAAGATATGATCAAAACACTCAAGGGCCTGAGAGAGGTCTCCGACTTGATATAGGCTCTCTCTTTCCTTTTTTTTTTTTAATAACTTTGGTAGTTTGGTGACATGACTTAGCCTGCAAGAGTCTGACTCATGTAGGCTTAAATTTAAAAAAAAAATGGTTTCTTTTAAATTAAAGAGTGCCTTCTTTTAAGTTTTAAATTTAAAAAAGGTTTGAACTCGGGCCGTCCAACTCGGGACCGCCTGAGTTCAATACCTGCCTTAAAATGCCCTGTTTCGGACCAGAATAGGGCGATCCCGATCTGGACCGGCCGATCCATGCATGATTCAAATGGATGTTTTGTATAATGTTATGTTAGGGGAAAAATATTAGTTGAATTTTATCTGCCGGAACCAACTAGTGTTGTTTTGTATTGTTATATCTTTTAGGTTTTGTTGGTCCCAATCCCTTGAAAAGGAAGGTTGTGTTAAGCTAGGTGAAATTTTTTGCTAAATTTCGTATGACATGGATCCTGATACATCAATTCAATCTTATGCTAGAGTGTCCTCTAGAAATGACATGCTATAGCGAAATCTGGTTGTGATACTAAGCAAGCAAGGGTTTAGCTAGAGTGTCCTCTGTTAATAGTTTGCTATAATGGTGCTAGGTTATTCTTTATTCCTTGCCAAACCATTACAGCCACTTTCCTAACAGAGAGGAATGCAATTTTCATAGAAATGGGTGAGAGGCATGGTGCTAGAGATGTGCGAGGCTAATCCAATGGTCAAGCCGCATGGTGATAGCCCTTGGAAATCAATTTTTGACCTGATTCCATCCTTCTACTTCTTTATAAAATTAAAGTTCAGTCTGGTCATTTGATTAGATTTCGGCATGAACCTGGTGGGGGGACTCCTTATCACTTCGGTTCCCTAAACTGTTTTGTATTTGGTTGCTTTTTTGGAGCCTTTCTTTTCGGATGTCCTTTCTTGGTATGCAGCTGGTTTGTGCTGGAACCTTCTGTTTCAACGGGATCTTAGGCCAGCTGAGCTTTCAAAGTTAGGTCATCTGTTGGAGTATCTTCATGATGTTGTTTTAGACCACTCTCTTCCGGATCTCCGTATTTGCTCTCTCTCCCTTTACGATTCCTCTCTTTGTCTCTCCCTCCCTCCCTCCCTCTCTCCCTCTCTCCCCCCACCTTTGTGAATCGTAAGCAGCTTCTTTTTGTTTCAGCTGTGTTGCTATAGAATTGTTTTCTACATATTTGGATAGAGTCTGCATTTAACTTCTCATGGGTGTTTACCTATATATGTTAAACCTTTTGACATTTTACTCAAAATATTTTATATTGGTGGCTCAATGTATTTTATGGATCTCCTAATGTACATAGATGTGAACGAATTTTAAAATAAATAAACTAATACTAATAACTAGTACCTAATCCTACGAGGACAGTGACCTTATAATTTAATAAGGGGCATTATGATTCTATCTTCTTATATGACAGGGATCTCTGCTGAGACCAAATGTTGCTGACTTTGCAATGATGTGGTCAGGACACAGATGGTTTGCATGAAGCTGTGAAGAATGCAATTGCCAGAAGTGAGGTGAGTTGTTCGTTTGTATTTTTCAGTTATAGGATTTTCTTTTCTTACTTTAGTGCTTGATTATAGTTTTGGAATCTCCTCTGTTCAGAAATACTCTGTAATAATTAAATTTATGTGGTATTCTAAGAGGCATGATTAATATATCAGGAGCATATCAATTTATCTCATTCATTATCCGTCTATAATCTCCTTTATCACATTAAATCGGAGCAGGATGCCAGTAGGAACCCCGATATAAAATAAAAAAGAAAAAAGAAAAATAGTATTTTTATGTTATACCCATTTGCATGAGTAGAACACAGAGGAAATTAGATAGGATAGAAAGTCATATTCAAGCTGCGGGATAAAAAATTTATCATCTTCTGTTTTCCATGTTTTAAAGGGGTACATTTTGGGATTTTAAGCTTTAATATCTAAAACAGAGCATCATATGGGTTGTGATCTTTATCATACTTTTAATTGTTATCTTCATGCATTATGGGAGTGGTGACATATTTAACATTTTTTTCTCACTGCATAATTACTATTTAAGCCTTGTTTTTGCTCACGAACATTTTGAGCAATGATTGCCCTGCTTTTCTCCCTTTTAGCCTCTAATGCCTTAGTTCCGATGTTTTCCCCTTGAACTGATCTTCTGGTTCATTTTTAATTCATGGTAAGGAAAGAAAATTTCCAAGCACACTATTAATTAGCATGATGCTGTCTTTTCAGATCCCATTCTGGTATTCAATATAATGTGAAGGCTTAAGTTATTTAACAAATGCAGGCAATGTTGCCAATGAGTTGACATTTTACCAGGCTTACTGTCTGTTGAAAAATTTTGTTAAAAACCAGTTTACTGTTTATAGTATTTTAATGGTTGTTGTTTCTTTCAGTAATTATTCCAGCTTTCTGTAGATATGATTCAAACATAAATTGCTTTTTTGACTGCTGTCATTATATGCTGCACGTTTATGAGTTACTGTTGATTTGCAAGTATTTATCGAATTCTTGTTCTTGAAACAGATGGAACTGATTATATTTGACAGTAACATATCAATCTTGTTGAAATTTGAGTGTACTGATATTTATATTTGTACCTGAAAGTGACACTTTCTGTGCCTATAGATGGAGCGGGAAATTTCTAGCCTGAACTATCTCACTGCCCTGTACTCAATAGGCTTCTGGTTAGTTTTCCTAGCCACTACAATCTGCCATGATCAACCCAACCCGGACCTACTGCCAGCTCAACGTATAGCATTGTATATACTTTCTTATCTAAGGTAGTTTGGGATGTTATCATTAGCAGTTACATGCACATGGCATGTTTGTACAATAATAATATATTAAATTCCTCAGATTTGTGTCTGACATCTTGTTTTGGGATTCAGGTGGTCTTTATTGGAATCTTCCATAGAGATCCTAGGCCCATTGAGGTTGAGGAGATAGCTTCTCTCCTTGACAGGTTGAGGGAGGTGGTGCTTGATGAGTCTAGCACTGATATAGTTCTTTGGTCCCTTTCCCCTTCTGGTTCCTTTTCTTGCAACTCTTGCTTTAGATTTTTCCGATCAGGCAGGCTTGATCCTCCACCTCCTTTCTCTGTGTGTTGTTTATGGAACCCAAAATTCCTCCCAAGATCAAGACATTTTTTGTGGACCGTTCTCCTTTATAAAATCAATACTGCTGATAGAATTCAGAGAAGGTGGAAGAGGATGGTTTTATCCCCTCATGTTTGTGTATAATCTATGGAGGCAGGGGAAGCATTGATCATATCTTTGTTGAGTGCCAGTTTGCTTGGGCTATTTGGGCAAGATTTCTGAAGATGATAGGAGTATCATGGGTTATACTGGATTTGGTTCGCCGGCATTTCATGGATGGAGGCTCCCAGGACTTGGGACTAGAGGGCAGATATTGTATAGCTTTGTATTCCATTCTGTTATATGGCATATTTAGCTTGAGAGGAATTGAAGAGTTTTTCAAGATTTGAGCGGGAGCATTGAGCAGGTGGTGGAGGCTATTTTGGTGGTGGTAGTATCATGGGCGTCTGTTAGGCCAGAGTTCAGTGGGTGGCATATATCAGCCATTATGAGGGATTGGCATGAGTGTTGTTTCTCTTCACTCCTTTTTTCTTAGCGGTGGTGGGGAGACGTTGGGGTGGAATTGGATGTCAATGCATGGCGCATAGTGGGGAGCCTCTTATAGTGTTTGACTTTTTTGTACCATGGGTGGTATCCATTGATCATGGGTTGCTCCTATATGCTGTATTTTTCCCTAAGTTTTCTAATAATATTCTTCATAACTCATTTAAAATTTTTTTTTTCCTCAGATCTAAGGTGTGACTGAATTTCTCACCTTGCATAAAAATTATGAATATGTACGGGAACTACACCTCCATTTAAAATTTGAGAGACTATGAACAATTAAAAATCTATAAAAGGACTATAATAATAAAAATCTGCTGATGCAAACAAGCACTACCAAGTTTAATAATTTAAAGTATATTATAACCAGTAAATATTGATAGATAAATAATTAGAATTAACGAATACAACTGAATCAAAATAAACACAACTTTAATGTATAATTCCTATCATATAAATAAAATTCCTAACTAATCTAGTAGCCATGTCTTGATACCTTGATGCGTTGATGCTGATGAAGTCTGCTGTTCAAAATCCTGATCCTAAACTACACTTACATGTGAATTTCATTACATGTAAGTGTAATGAGTCGACTTAGTTCCCATTTGTACAGAGTAGAGAGTATAGAGTCAGACTTAGTTCCCATTAGAAACCTTAGATATGTAGAATAAGCCAATAAAAATTATACACACGCAATAACTGGATTTAAGTCATGCAAAAAGCATGTAAGTATGTTTTCATGTAATTAATGCAAACTTAGGATGTATGCATGTTTTAAACAAAACCTTCTCAAGTCTCATACATTCAAAAACAAGTAAAATCTAGCAAACAAGGATACAATATACAAAGCGTGTGTAGTTTATTGAAGTAAGTCAAACAGCACACATTCCCACAATAGACTCTAGGTCCTAGACCTCTTGGTTCATCTATAGCATGTATATCGCAGTTCTATGGGCTTCCAACCGGTCAAAGCATAATTCCGAGCACTATTTTTGGAAAGGAAAATATACCGGAAATGTCCAGAAGCTCCTATGACAGTTTGCTCCAACACCCAATGTGGGCTCATTCTAAAATCATTACCTAACTAATATAAAGTCTAGGCAGTCATTTCATATAATCGTTTGACTCTATAAGAGCCCTCACCATATCATATAGGAATATTATTAAAGATTTTTGATGACTTTTGGATCCCAGATTCTAACCCCTCACCCTCATCAAAGAGTTGTTGACTTTTTTGAGTCCTAGACTCTTGCATCTAACCTTTACTAATAGAGTTGGTGACTTTTGAAATGAGAATTTGTATTCTTACTATTATTATATGTATATAATTGAGAAGTTTATAAATAAACCCGCATATGCAACTCATAATCAATAAATATCTCACGTGTATTCATGATTATTAAATAAAAGATGTTCAAGACACTAACAACGTGAATCATTCAACAATAAGTTGAAGTTATCCTCATCAATATATTCAATAATAAAATGCTCATAGTAGATTGCAAGATAATACAAGACTTAACCTACCTTATCTAAAAAAATGCTCATGATATGCTCATAGTATTCTTATCTAAAAAATGTTCATAGGAGGCTCATAGTATTCTTATCTAAAAAACCATCACAGGTTTAGGGACTGTTGACTAGACTATCATCCCTATCATGACTTAAATAACTATAATTTGCATAGGGCATACTGTCTAAGATAGCACCTTAAGGAATAATTGACTCTAATTGTACATAGGGCCTTTGATAGAGACAGTAGCTCTAACTAACTAAGTGATTAACTAAACATCTAATTGCATGAATGGACCTATAATTATTAAACCTTCTAATTAATAACTACTACTGCTTGCACAGAGCCTATAATTATTCAACTTTTTAATTGATAGCAACCATTTGTTTGAGCTTGATAATTTTTTTTCAATGCTTATAATTAACTTTAATTGGGGCTTATCAACTGAGATAGTAACCTGCAATTTAGTAAATAAATTTAATGATCAATTACTACTCTAATAGAGCCTATCAACTGGGACATAACCCTACCATAACTTAAAATCTTTTAATCATTGAATTAACTCTTTAATAGGGCCTGTCGATTTGGTCAGCCTTTGTAGTTTGTTTTTTTTTTGATCGGTAAAAAAAACAACTCTTTGCTCCTGTTGATTGGATCTATGAGAGTAAAATTATTCTCGAAGTTATCTAAACAATGAAATGTACAATATTAAACAACCAATCGTCAAGAATCAGTCTCTATGATCAGGAACCAATTTACTTGGTTTTTATATACTTCTTGGTTTAGGGTTTTATTTAAATTGATTGGGTTTACTAAATTTCCACTATTCCTCTAACATCCATGCCTATTTATTGTCAAATAATAAAAATAAAATTAATGCTAATAAGGCTTATAGTTATATTTATTTATGGTTTCCTTAATTAGATGTTTTTATCAAAATTCCTTTAAACTCCATGATGGACTGCATACCTAGCAATTTGGGGTTAATTAGTAATCCAACTTAATGCTAATTGGGTCCTCAAGCCTAATAAGTTTAATTAATTTATTATTTAATTAAAGTAATTAGGTGAAGACGCAATTAACCCCAGGTTAGTTCTTGTGATCACAATATTTCTTCTCTTAGAACTCACTTTACCCATGTAAATATTTATATGAATAACTTATAATAATCCACATATTTGTTTATACAATGAGTCAATGACATAGTAGCTTATCCTAACTAGTTGCGGTCAGCAATGTGAGTCCTGTTTCTTGATTTTAACTTCTCATGAACTACAACTCCAGTGAGATTATAAGTGTGCAAATCCTTTCTGGCTGAGTCTGTTTTGGTCTTCCCTTGGCTCTTGTCAATCCTTCAATTATTATCCACTCACCCATTCTCATAGCTGCCTCCTTGTTTCTTCACTTTATACGCATAAACAATCTCAATCTACTTTTCTTTACTTTGTTTCCTATTTGCACAGCATCTAGATACTTTCAGATATGTTCATTTTTTATCTTATCTTTCCTAGTCTTCCTATGCATCCATTTTAACATCCTTATCTTACCAGGGCTCATCTATACATATAACTATATATTCATTTTAAGATTCTTATCTCAGCGGTGCTCATCTGTACATATATTGCTTCTTTGCTGCCTAACAATCCAGTATGTGCATATCACCTTTGTCAAGTTCAGCTTGTAACATTGTTTGCGTTCATGGGTGATGTTGACTTATTTCTTCATTTCTGGTAAACAATTGCCATCATATTTAATGTACAGCTTCACTGGATGACTATTAATCATGTGAGCTTTTCCTGTTTCTTGCGCAGCAGTTTTATGGTTTTCCATTTGTGCTGTTGTGTTATAATTTTCCATAGAAGTAGATTGTTCAATGTTATAGTAAAAAAAGTCTGACCATATTATTTTTCTTTTTCTTGTTTTGAGAAAATATAGGGATCATTGTCTGGTTCTTCTCCATCTCATTCAGCCATAGACAAAGAATTGACGACCCAACCAAATTTCCATGAGTGGGAAATAGATAGAAGATTATTGATGATAGGAGATAAAATTGGTTCTGGATCTTGTGGAGATTTGTAAGTTCAGAACCACGTTGCAAAACTGCCACTTTTAACTGTTTTCTTGTTTCTTTCCGTTGCGCACTTTTCTTATAATGCTTATGATCTTGTGGACGTTTCTGAGTGAACAATATTATGAAGCTGATACTCTTTTAATGATTTTATTTCTTTCAACTGCTCACTTTTCTGATGATTTGTCATTCAAAGGCATCGTGGAGTTTACCAAGGTCAGGATGTTGCTGTCAAGGTCCTCAGATCTGAGTATTTAAATGAAGCTTTGCAGACTGAGTTTGCTCAAGAAGTGGCAATACTAAGGTGAGCAAGATATACAACTGTCATAATGAACTCCTTTTTGCTTGTCCTATCAAATGAAGTATTACTATTTTACTCAGTTCACCTAAGCTTCTGTGGTGATGGTACCTTCAATGTTTTCTTCATTTTCTCTTAATATCTCAGATGTCTGATGAGTTCTTTATTTCACCTCCTCAAGCAATGCCTCCTCCAGTGACTCACGGCAGAATTGGATGAGAAGATAAAAGAAGATAGAGAAGAGTAGAACAGATAATATGGAGATAACTGTAAAACTGTATTGATCTGTAGATAAAGAGATGACACTAATGGAGGAAATTCGAGAGTCCACCTCTCCCAATTCAGTTCATACCAATTACATGCCCTCCCTCTCTTCCCTCTCCCCTATTTCTGTTTGCTCGTCAGTCCTTTTCTCTAACCAACCTGTCCACATCACACAAGTCATCATCACCTACTGCTATACTAACTAATTTGTAACTAACTCAGAGCCACCTCAGCTTCACTTGGTTATTCTCCCACTCAGCATCACTTCATCTTCATGTGAGTTCTTTCTTGGGCCATGGGATCTGATCTTTCAACGCTTGATGTGTTTGCATTTCCTCTCCTTTTGTATGTGAAGCGCACTGGAGGTTTGCTGTCCCCTGGTAACACATCAATGTCTCACTTTGTGAATAATGCTTTTAGACCCCAGCTCCATTGCCCAGCCGTGACTCCCATGTTGTAATGTCTTCATCAGCGACTGTAAAGATGCTGGTGTTTTGCTCAAGCTAGGATTTCCCTGTAACAACATATTGGAATTGCCCAACCTGAATTTCATCGTCAACTTCTGCCAATTGAATTGGATATTGCCCAACGACACCAACCATTGAACGCCCAAAATAAGATCCAAACTCCCCAATTCAAGAGGGAGGTAGTCCTCCACCACTGTAAGTGTCTGCAGCGTCACTACTACGGCCTTGCAGATTCCTCACCCTTTCATGGGATTCCCTGTGCCCATCATCACGCCATAACTGGTAGTTTCTGAGATTGGTAGTTACAGTTCCTTCACCAGCTCCGTGGAGATGAAATTATGCGTTGCTCGGCTGTCAATCAACACCACCACTTCTCTCGCTCCAATCAATCCTTTGAGTTTCATAGTCCCTGGTTCAGTTAATCCCACCACCGAGTTGAGAGACAACTCGATGTGGTTTACCTGAGTTAACTCTTCCTGCTCCCCCACTTTTCCTTCTTCTTCCTCATCGGTTCCTTCTGTTGTTTCTTTATTTTCCCCTTCTTCGTCATTCACCGCCAATACCTGCAACTCCTTGTTGCGGTAGCGGTGCCCAATTTGATACTTCTCATCACATTTAAAGCACAATCCTCGATCGCACTTAGCTTGAAGGGTGGTCGATCCGTAGGGGGGTTGGTCCTCGAGGCTATGGGAGCGGCTCTAGGTGGAACCCAAGTTACTGTGTGAGTCTCCTGGCGAAGGGGGTACGCCGCTGCTGTTCGTCCTGGCCGATGCCTCTCTTTATCTCTAATTTGCCTCAGGAACAGGTTCTGATCTTCTATCCTCTATGCAAAATCCATGATAGCTTGCAAACCCTTGGGATTCGACATCATGAGTTCTGCCTGTATCGTCTCCTCCAATCCATTAACGAAAATGGCATCTAAGGTTTCCTCATCCAAGTGTTTTAGAGAAAACGATAACACCTCGAACTGTTCTCGGTATTCTGATACTGTCCTTGTTTGCTTGACTGAGAAGAACCTCTGATGCAGCGATCCGAGTTGGGTATCTCTAAATCGCTGAAGGAGTTGGTTCTTCAGGTGATCTGTAAAACTGTATTGATCTGTTGATAAAGAGATGACACTAATGGAGGAAATTCGAGAGTCCACCTCTCTCCCAATTCAGTTCATACCAATTACAGGCCCTCCCTCTCTTCCCTCTCCCCTATTTCTGTTTGCTCGTCACTCCTTTTCTCTAACCAACCTGTCCACATCACACAAGTCATCATCACCTACTGCTATACTAACTAATTTGTAACTAACTCAGAGCCACCTCGGCTTCACTTGGTTATTCTCCCACTCAGCATCACTTCATCTTCATGTGAGTTCTTTCTTGGGCCATGGGATCTGATCTTTCAACGCTTGATGTGTTTGCATTTCCTCTCCTTTTGTATGTGAAGCGCACTGGAGGTTTGCTGTCCCCTGGTAACACATCAATGTCTCACTTTGTGAATAATGCTTTTAGATGTTAATTGTTCCTGTTCCATGCCACGCGTTCCTATTTTTTTATTTCTAATAACAATGACACTCTATCAAAAAGGAGAATAAAAGACTCTGAGAGAGATAATTGAAATAAATTTTAGGGTAGAAAGGAAGCATATGAAAAGGATTATATTCTCAAAAGCTTATCTGCATAGTTGTGTAAAGTCTTTGATAAGTGTGCTCCCTGTGCAAGGTGAACTATCTCATTAATCAGAATGAGTTCACTCTTTGTCATGCTCCTTTCGGCATTCATATAATACTATAAATTCAAGTCATTTTGGTTTCAGCATATTGAATGTTAAAAAGAGGACTGTCTATGTCTTCTTTGAGAGTAAGTCCATATATGTATTTCTGTACTTTTGCTAAACCAAATGGAAAGAAGTTTTGCTTTGGTGTGAGAAATTGTCTCTTATAGTTCTGGGACATGACAATTGAACGAATGGGACAACACTCTGAAATAGATTTTGTGATGAAATGATTCATTAGCTTGACGGGCGTGAACTCCTTACATCATTCAATTAATGGTAAGGCAGACACATCTCTAAGTTATTTGATATGTGATGCAACTATCAATTTGGGTGCTCCAACATTTTGTCCAAATATCCAAATCTAAGTTACTTAGACAAAAGTTTTCATTAATATAACACTTAACAAAAAAGCCTATATGATCTTTCAAAGTGCAAATAAAGCTCAGGGACAAAACTTGTGCTAGATATATGGAACCAAAACTGAATATGCTCGGTAATTTTTGACAACTAGTGAAATGATTTCTTGATCAATTTTGTCCCTTATATTAGAGTTCTGACCAAATACTTCGAGTGTTGTATGACCGACTCATTACAATCAACTTGAAAAATAAACTCTGTAAGACTGATGCTAGACTAGCTATGGTACAGCTTTCGGATGGATAACTAATGATGATCTGTGGAGCAAAATGATGGTGACTAAAAGGGAATGTATTCATATGATGACTGTAGCAGAGATGAAGATATTGTGGATGTGTCATTTGTGGAAAGACCTAGAAGGATGAGATAAGGGGAACATGCAAAGGTTTTTGGGGGCTCCTAATAGGCGTACAATAAAGGAAAGTTGGTTGGGATTGTTTTGGAGGTTATTGAATATAGACCTATGGAGGCATCCTTGAGAAGGTGAATGATGTTTCCGATTGAAGAACCAAAAAGTGATACTGGAAGACTAAGAGTAAGTGTACCTTGATGGTATATGTTTGAAATAATTAGATGGTGCTTAAATTATTTGAAGATATGGTTTTTGACAGGTTGAAGTGGTGGATCCGGATTTGGTTAAAAAAAAAAAGTGGTGAATCAGGACCATGGTGATTACCCTAACTAATTGAGAAACGGTGTTATTCTTAACTAATTGCTTAACTAAATATTCTAAACTAATTGCTCAAATATGTTGAATCCTTGAAACTCAAAGTTTATTAGGTCCAGAAATCATTCTATAAAGCCACATATCCATAATAATGATGTCCTGTCTTCTACCTTTTGTAGAACTAAAAAGTATAAACCTTTTTTTTTTTCATTCTCACTTTAATTAAAATTTAACTTAAAAAATGACTTAAAGTATGTTGACTGTAGAAGTGCATCATCTTCTATATATTCATATGTAACTTTACTAGCTAAAATGTTTTCTTCAGAATATATCTTGTTAGGTTCCACAATGTAACTTAAATATACTCTACTTGTATGTCCTTCATTTTCAAAGCTTGGGAGTTAAAACTTATGCTCTTCCTTGCATCTGTTCTTGGTCTTTCTATTTTTCTTGTGTGTATTTTAGCTCTTTATTTTTGCTCCATCATTCCGTAGTTATTTATTTTATTTCACACATCAATTGCATTGGATTTCTTTATAGATTTAGTACATTTACTATTTTGACAATGCATTATCCTGTCATACTGTACTGTATTGTGCTTCTTGACTGTAGATCTTCTTTTTTAGGGTGTTTCAGTGTCAAAAGGATATGAATTTTTTTTTGTTTTTGATACCATGTGAATGCAGGGAAGTTCAACATAGAAATGTTGTGCGATTCATTGGTGCTTGCACAAAAACTCCTCATCTGTGCATAGTAACAGGTGGATAACATCCCTTCAATGTAAAACTCTGGTTTTAACTTCATTTCTATTTGACATGTTGACTGCTGATGGGAGGATAAAGTATCAGATAAATTCATTTATCGGATACAAATGCATATAGATCAGTATCCATCAGAAATACGTAGGGCTAATATATTTGATGAAAGTGATAAGTGTTATTTATAGCTGTTACTAGATGAATTCAAGCTATGTTGTTGTAAGAGTGATTGGAAGCTTTTCTAAGCATTTATACTTGTTTATACTCAACTTAAATTTCTTTCTTGAAGTAGATTCTTATACTCTTGTAACCAATTATGGAGAAAATACAAAGATATCTCACCTATTGTAGGGATCATATCCTTTATGCTGTTTGAGGCTACCTTTTTAAGAAACATAAAAAATCTTTCGAAAGCTAGATGTCTCTAAAGCATACTTCGTATAAGGGTAGCAAGGGTGCTTTTGATAAAAAGGGCAATTCAAGTGCAAAAGAAAGGAAATCCTCCACCTTAGTTTCTCTGATTATCCTTTGGTCCCCAAATATTCTTTGAAACCAATTAAAAACCTTAATGGAAAGTCAGTTTGTTTGCAAGCCTCCAAATAATATCCCTGTGCAGCTAATGAAGAGATATCGGATACTCTTGTCATTGACCTATAGAGCTTCATAGTATGCCTTTCAGATCAGTTGTATAGGAAAATTGAGAAGACTGAAGAAATGTGAAGTCCAAATCCATTCTCTTCATCTCTTACTAAATTCCATGCTTAGACCTGGCATACGTGATCACAGGCTTTTTAAGTGTGTGCTTAATGCACTATTCCCCCCCCAAGGTTTGCTTTGATGAATATTTACATTTTTTGTCAAATTAATGGGGTTATTCTTTCCTGCACTGCTTATTTGTTTTGTTAAATTCTAAAAAAAGTCAGTCTTACATAAGAAGGTGGAGTCCAGTTCTCGTGTTGAGGCAAGCACCTGTAGACTCAGATTCTGTTACTTACGTAATGAATATCTGATTGATCAAATTTGTATTGCAGTTAGAATATTCAGGTTGTCAAAATGATTATAGCGGCTTTCTCTGTTATTTAAAAGCGATGTTTCTCTTAACTCTTGCATGTTCAAACACTCTCTATACATGAATTTATTTTCCAGATTTGCATTGGTGATTTCCTCCCTACTGCCCTTCTCCCAACCCCTTCCCTCACTGCCCCCTCCCCCCTCCTATTTTTATATTTATTATTTTTATCGGTAATATAAGAAACTATATTCATAATTATTAGGTAGTTCATTTTAGTTATGTTATTTAACAATTTCAATAATTGAGTTATCTGTATATGATCATTTATTTCCTTTTCTGATGAGTAGTACTCTGGTTGCTCATAATGTTTAGATGATACTTTTGCCTGCAGAGTACATGCCTAGAGGAAGTCTCTATGATCTTTTGCATAAAAATCACAATGTACTGGAATTATCTTTGTTACTGAAATTTGCAATCGATGTCTGCAAAGGAATGGAGTATTTGCACCAAAAGCGCATAATCCATAGAGATCTGAAGACAGCAAATCTCTTGATGGATACAGACGATGTAGGTAGTGTTTGCAAATTGTTGTGCAAGATTAAATTGTAGCATGCTTATCTTCTGAATCTGCTGTCACCTTGGTTGTTTACTACTTTTTTTCTTTTGCCATATGATATATAAATAATTATTGTTAAATTCTATCTGGTTGATTTGTTCTTATGTGTGCGTGGGAAGGGAAATGTAAACCAGAAACATTTGGAACCTTCAAGTTGCACCATATCATATGAGCCATTAGATCTTCACTTTACCTGCCTAAACCATATCCACAAGATGGTTCAGGATCCATGTTTTAAGTGATCTAGCATTATTTAATCGGAAGCATGGGCTTTCACACTACTAGGTGCTGCTATCATGTAAAATCTTTATTACTCAAAATGAAAAAGATTGCTAATTGTCTACCTGGATATAATTTGTCTAGTAACTTTTTTGGCAAATATTAAATTTTACACTGAATGACACCCTCCCAAATGGTAGATTAGCTGTAGAAGAACTCATAGAACTTTTATTATATTCTCCTACGTCGTGATGAGTGTCTGGTAATGTTTATCTGTAATCTCAAATTGCACAAGATGCTTCACTGAAGGAAAATGTAGGTGGTTTCAACTGAAGGATTTACATTTATATACTCTTCTAACTCATATCTACATTAATTTTGTCTTTTAACATTATTTCTTCTTTTTAATTTTATTTAGTGGCTGATGTGGTCAATAAACACACAAAGTTGTGCTTGATCCTGTTCTTATGTTCCTCGGATAAAAAAAATTTATGTGGAGATTTACTAATACATTGTCTGACTCGTAAATATGATGACATGATCCACATAAAATAAATTAGATAAAGGTTTACATTCTTATCACACATGTAATATAAGAAATGAGCAATCTAGACATGACCACTTCCATTATCTAGGATCAGTTATACATAACGAAAAATTTATGGATGAGAATCTGGCTCATGTAGCTTAAGTAGAGAGGCATTTCTGGGGTGTTATGTGATAAATCTATTCCACTCAAGCTAAAATTTAAATTTTATAGAGCAGCTAGCTATAGGCCTGACTTGATGCATGGAGCAGAATATTGCGCAATGAAAGAGCAATTATTCATAGTATGAGTGTTGAGATAGATGTGTGGAAGGACTAAGATATTTTACTTAATGAGTAACGAACAAATATCATTAAGATTGTTGAAATTTTATACTGTTGTCATGACATAGAGAGATCAAGAAAACCATGCTCACAAATTTACGTGGTTCGGCGTTGTGCCTTTGTACACGGGAGAGAGAAGAATCCAGATCCCATTTACAATCCTAGCCCCGGTATAGTACAAAGAATTATTGATACACCATTGCCATACTGTGGGGGACTTCTCCCCTTGCACCTTTGGCCATTGTATCACTCATGGGCCCCTCAAACCCCTTTCCATTTGCACCTACATAAAAGTATGAACCTGCACTTTAACAAACATAGATGATAGAATGCGCTTCTATTAATAGCGAAGAATGAATTACAAGGAAGGAAACAGAAGAATGAGGAGTCTACCCGAGCCTATCAACAGTTGCGTAGTCAATGAAAGCATCATGGAGAACCTTGAACATGGAAGAAAGCTGTTTTCTGGTCTCAAGTCTCTTCTGAAAATAAGATTACAAGAAATCTTAATCAAGTTTTCTGGTCTCAAGTCTCTTCTGAAAATAAGATTACAAGAAATCTTAATCAAGTTTTCTGGTCTCAAGTCTCTTCTGAAAATAAGATTACAAGAAATCTTAATCAAGTTTTCTGGTCTCAAGTCTCTTCTGAAAATAAGGTTACAAGAAAGCTTAAGCAAGTGTTCTGGTCTCAAGTCTCATTGACCTTGACCTCGAGGGAAGTAGAAAGCTGAAAGAGTTTTAGAAGCTGGGATGGTAGGGCAACTTCTCCCGGGGGAACGTCCTCCACAAAAATGAACATTGGAATAGGAGGATTAATGTCTTCACAGGTCCCCAAGAACTCACTCTTGAGCACCTAGCATAGTAGTAATATCCCAGACACTCTTTCCAACCACATATATATAGCAACTACCCCATGCCACAAAGAATCTTAATTCGTGCTAGAAGCGCCACATCCACTTGGTCAACAAGGCTGAATTTTAGTCGGCTAGATTGCCCACAAAAATTTCTTGTTCACAAGACCTAGAAAAACACCATCATCTGCCCAAGTGGTCTTTCTTTGAACCGTCAACCTTCCCACAAGAAACCTTTTTAGGGTTACAAATTACAGTGCAGGGCATCGTAAAAATTATATAATATAAACTGGAAGGTTAGCCAAAGTATACTTACTGAGTAGTTCCATCTCCTAGTGACAAGTAGTTTCTTCTTTGAGAGGCTAGTCTTCCATCCACTCTTTCCACCACTAGGTCCTGGAAGCTAAGGATTAGGCATACCTGAAAGTGAAAGGCTGAGGTATGTCCCCAGCCAAGTTCCTAGCCTACAACCACAATCCTCAGCTATCATCTATGCTTCCTTCTCTACGACATTTAACACATGGAAATTGGTTTTGAATTGGTGTCAGGGCTGAAGGTGAGTTTAATATGATTTAGCATTTATCACCAGGTTTTTTGTTTTCATTTTGCCTTCCATCTCCAGCATGCCTTCTAATCCTTCATCCTAGTGGGCATATAGCTCATATCGCTCAGACAGTGAATTATGACCATTTTCCTCTGGTTATAAATTGCAGAATGATCTCCAATATGCCCCAAACATTCATGGAAGCACATGCATCAAAACTAAAAATCACCATGGTTACATGATGCTGGGGCTTGAGGCAATTGTGATGTGGAAAACACTCTACGCATTAAAAGTTATTTTGGTATTCTCGATGCAAACAATGAAGGTTAAAATTCTCAATTGGATATTGTAACGCCCCGGATTCAGGTTTATTTAAACACAGAAACCCAAATTTGGTTCGTTAGGGAAAATGGCTCAAAACAACTATTCCAGACTTAAACAATTTCATTTATTATATCAGAGTGCAGAAATAAAAACATCTTTCAGAAAGCGCGGAATTAAACCACCAAAATAATCTATTATCATTTCATCTTATAAAGTCTGGAAATGGTTCAACTAAATAACATAAATAACATCCACCAAGGGTGTGGAATAAAGATACTAATAATCCTTCAAATAACATCCAAATCCTCAAATAAAATACTAAAGTTAATTCATAAGAAAATAAATCTAAATATCTCTCCATGTCCTCCTGGACCTACACAGGAATGAAATAGTCTTCTTCCTGGTAATCACAGTAATCCCCCGGAGTCTCTATCCCAGCAACGTTCTCACCAGGAATATCTGAAAACAAAACCGACAAAACAATAATGTGAGAAACAATATCTTAGTAAGCAGTCATGCAAATAGTTGACCACAATAAAATATGCAACGCTTAATCCGAATAATCACAATAAGATTCAAGACAACAATGAAATACAATTTGTCCACCTTAAGGGACTCATGAAATAGTATACCAGAAAAAGAGAGTAGACATGTGCCAATATGCTACCTAACCGAATTACGATGGACCAGCTGCCCTACAGTTTGGCTATTCAACACCAACGGAAGAACTCAACCATGAGTTAGCATGTACGGCCCAACCAATCCAGGAGTGGGTAACGTAGGGACCGACCAATCCAGGAGCGGTACTATCTTTGAGATGATGGAATGCCTCAGACACAGAATTCAAACCCCTCTAATACATATTTCACTTACTAATTATTCTATGGATCCATATAACTGCTAAGCCCACTCAATAATGAGAAAACTAACCAGGGAATGGATATACTTCTCAATAACACCACCAAATACAGAAGCTTATCTGTATAACCAAATCCGCCCATGGGGGAAACAATAAATTAGGCACCAACCTTGTCACACCAGTGACCTAAAACCAAAACAGAATGAACCAAGTCATATGTCTAAAACTCCAGGTCTCAACGGGCCAATATGTCCCAAATGTATATCGACTCCATCGATGCACAAAATACCTTCATATTACCCAAGTACAGGTGTATGAACTCACAAAACCAATATTGGTTAAAAGTAAAATCTTTTGGAACAATAGAATCAAGTAAAAGTGCCTCTTTAGAAACATCTACCCAAAATCTTTATAAAATTGAATTTTAAACATCTGCTAGTGCAAACACTTCCCAAATACCCCAATCTTGATGGTACATAGGTTAAAATTGGATAAAACCACTTCCGTAGTGAAAACTAGGTTGAAAAGTCAATTTCTAAAAATCTGACAGACTGGTCGCTCGAGAGGCCATGGGCCCTCGATCGGCCTTACAAAATATGTTGTTTCAGGGGAGGTCACTCGATAGGTCGCTTGAGCGACTGTTCTAGCGACAGTTCAATCTGGGTAAAATTGCTCTCGGGTTTTGGAATAAATACATAGGGCGCTTGAGCGACTGCTCAGGCGGCCCGATACGTAAAAAATCCATAACTTTGCAAAATTCAACAAAAATTCCACAATTCAATATTCAATTCATCAAAACCATTCTAAATCATTCTAAAACACTTTATAAACATGCTAGAACAATTCCAAACAATTAAAGCATCATAATAACAAAAACAACGCTTCAAATCACTGAATAACCATGTATATCGTCTAAACACGAATTTTTATTTTATGCAAGCGTCAAAGGATTACTTACCTGGTTTTAGGAACTTAAATCTTCTCTAAAAGCAACGAAATATCACCACAAATATGCTCCAACAATCTCACAAGTCTTGATCTCGTTTGAGTTAAGAAAAATCATGTTTTTAGAATCTAGCAACACATCTATCTCTCCAAAAACAGAACTTTCTCTTGACTTGCTCTTACCTTAGTTTTACTGCACGAAAATCTCCTTCTTTCTCTAAAACTGCTCCAGCAAGTGTTTGAATATTAGGGTTTGATCACAAAGAAGCAATGAGAAGAATAGAGGGAAAGAGATGGGACGTGCGGCTGTGGGTTTCTATGTTGGATGTGAATTGCTCATGCAGCTATTAGCTAGGTTATTTTATTATTTAAGGTATTTTACTATAATACCCTCTTTCATTAAATCAAACCACTCAACCCAACTAATCCTTGAATCAACTAAAATCAAGCCATTAAACCAACTAAACCTTTGGGTCAACCCACTCTCCTTGGGTTCGACCAATTCCCTTTATTTATTCTTATACTTTAATTAACTCTTCACTATAATAATGGAATAATTATAATTAAATCCCTAGATTAAACCAAAAATTCTCACCTTATATTAGCTTTTCATGTTCTCCTCCGATTCATTTTGAACTCCTTCGGGTTGAACCAAAATTTCATTTCCTGCATATTTATTAACCAATTAGTCTATTTATTACTAAAATCTGGGATTTTACAGATATTGGACCTTATCTTTTCAAGTTTATTTTGCATTCCACCTTTCGTGGTGTAAAGGTTGCTTATGCCTAGACATATTTTGGTGCAGCATCCATTTTTTTGGGAATGTTGTTGCCTTATTGTCCTTTATATGTGATAATAAATTGTTTATTATTATTATTATTATTATTATTATTATTATTATTATGTTTTGCTGTTTCGAAAATGCTCCATCATGGATTGTTGAATCCGTTGTCTCTATCCTGGAGTCTGTTTCAATATTTGAACCATTGTGTTTACTATTGGACTTTTTTAACCGGCTGTAGTATCAGATTTTAGTTAGTAGTTAGTACCACATATTTCATTCTTTCTTTATATTCATAACTTATCCCTTTTTTCTCTTCAAAGGTTGTCAAGGTGGCAGATTTTGGTGTAGCTCGATTCCAAAATCAGGCTGGAGTAATGACAGCAGAGACAGGAACTTACAGATGGATGGCACCTGAGGTATTGATCTGATTAATTTGCAGGATTCCTTAGTGCTTGAGATTGTATCTTCTGGAGGTGCTATTGTGATGTGTACATTTGGTAATTCAAAACTCATTGATGGTTCATGTTGTCAAAACTTTTTAGTATCTCTTTGAGTGTAGTCATCTTAACTATCTGAATTCTAAGATAAATGCTCATAATGTGGTTTCCGTATGATGGTTTTATCATGTGAATTGATGAGACTCAGATCAGTATCAACCAGTTCTCTCTGTAATGTAGAAATTAGATTATTGTTACCTGGAAGGGAATATACGTTTTATGGTATGCCTATCAAGCAAAAATTTCAAGATGATTTGGGGTTCCTGAAACAGCAGGAAGGTGTGTCCAATAGGATATCGATGTTTTTGCGTCCTCATCCCCTGATGACACGAATTATCGCTCTTTTCTCAGCTATTATTTTCTTAAAAAATACAGAGAATCCAATGGTTCTGTTCATAGGGAGGACTAGAGCCAAAACTATTTATTATGTTATAGTGCTGAAATATGTTCAAATGGTCAATCCAGAGTGTCACCTCACTGATGGACAGTCCAGAAATTTTCTTGCACCTTCAGGAAGTACAAGAAATTTCAACTTCCCTACTGAGTAAACACCATACCACACCACCCACCACAAACCCCACCCCCCCTCTTCCTTTCCAGATGCCCTGTAGTGTTCATTAACTTTTCATAAGTTTCATTTTTTAAGCTTCTTGACGCACTACTTTGCTTCCAAGTGCATGTTTTTGTTTTAATGCCTACTTCCCACTATTTCAGTTTCCTTATGGTTTCAAAACTCATTTCAACTCGTTTATTATACTCATCTTATTTTGGATAAGGTTATAAATCATCAACCCTATGATCAGAAAGCAGACGTGTTCAGCTTCTCCATTGTACTTTGGGAACTTGCAACAGCTAAGGTATTGGTCATATTTGAGCTGAGCTTCAATTTACGATTTGTGAACCTATGCGTGCAAAGATAATGTTTTTCTGCCTTAATGTTGGCATTTGCAGGTCCCCTATGATAACCTGACTCCATTACAGGCTGCATTGGGAGTGAGACAGGTCTATAATTTTTTTGGTTGAATCAAATTTTTATACATAATAAAAATGATGCACACTGAATTACGTTTTTCACCTTGATCATATCCGAGAATGAGAAACCTCAATTTAAGATTTGGTATGAGTTAATTGCTTCATGAACTTACCTTTACATATTGTTCAAAATTATTGAGATGAAGTTGCTTAGTTAATCTGCCATGGCTGACATTTGGAGTCTGTGGGACCTCAAAAACAGGTTTACTGGTTGTTTCTTCAGAAATTATGAGAAATTGTACTCATGATATATTATCCAACTGAAAACTTAGAAAAGAGACTCAATTTTCAATTGTGTCTCCTATTTATGGAACTGTTGAAAAAATATATAGTTGTCCTGGCATCTGTGTGAGAAACAAGGATTAAATTCCTGGTCTTGGGCCCAACTTGTCTGAGGCTAATGGTGAGGAATTTAGGGACCATGGGTTAATCAAAATCCTTAAGTCCATTGAACTTAACGTGTATCTGAATATCTCTGCTGATGAGCATGATGCAGAGACTGACAGATCTTAGCATGCCAAGTGAAGAACTGTCTTGTCTGATGGTGATAAAAAAGTTAACATCATTTAGACAATACAAGTTTGAAGATCTTATGTGAACTAAACCCACAATATGTGCTCAAACAACAGTTTTCTTTATTATATATAACCTGTACTGAAAAGAAGTCAAGGAATGTAACTTGTTTTAGGGACCATCACACCACGTAATGGTAAAATCCCTTGGGCTGCCCTCATCTAGCTACTAAAAGATGTCACATTTGTACTCGACATTATGTCTATCTATATGTTCAATACATAATATGCCTTCTTTCCCATCTATCTTGACTGGGAAATGGGGAATCCAGAAGAATTGGAAGTGGCATGGCCCTGCCTGCCCTTCTCTTTTTTGAGGTATCCTCATATTGATTATTCCAGGCTTACCATAGGGATTTTGATTGAAGAAAATATGTTCAGTTAAACTTTGCTGCCTTGACTCTTATTCAAAATGCTAAAATACTGAAACGTAATTAAAAGAAGCACCTTCAAGGTACCACTATTTTAGAAAATCAGAGTAGACAATGAAAATTCTTCTTTACCTTGCCAATATAATATGATTAACCCCAAGTAATGGATAACCACATCTTGTGAAAGTTCTGTTCTGGAAAAAAAAAACTATTCTGTTATATTGGGAAAAATGTTGATTCCATGTGCAATGGCATCTGAATAAGTAATATATTTGTTTCAAAATTTCAAATAAATTCTTTACATTTACAGAACATCAAGATGTTCACAATTTGGATTCTAAAAATATGCCATAATGCCATCTGCCAGCGAGCTATTTTTTGGTTGCCTTCTGAACTAACTAGGATCAAATTGCACTTTTGCGATTGTTTGCTGGGCAGCACATATGGCTGGTATTTGGATGAGCTTGGACAAGTATATTGTCGCATTGCTTTATACTTTGTCAAATGCAATATTTCAGGACCCAAGCATAGTATGTGAATTTACATTCTTAAAATATCTAACAATACACAATTTTATATAGAATCATAGATTATATATTAGATAATACAGGATATCATGAGATATCATTTAATAGTATAGATTCTTAGGTTGAAATATGAGAGATTGGGATTTTAGGGCGTGACCAGACCACACATTGGCACTCAATTTAGAGTTGTTATATTACTGCAAGCTGGGGCTGAGCTTACCCAAGCTCAGTCAGTTGCCATCCCTAAACTCGGCCTTGTAATCATAGTAGGACTACAGGGACAATATGACCGTCTTTGTGAAGGCTTATCTGTACTTCTTGCCCAGTGAGATAAAGGGTTGTACCAAAGCCAAAGTGCCAGTACTTGAAGGCTTTCAAGATTTGTGTTGATGTTATCAAGGAGTAATCAATTGTAGATAAGGTGATATGTCTAGTATATTTTTCTGAAGGAAATCAATAGGCTTATGGTATCTTACTAAAGCATTGAACATGTTAGCTGTGTACTTGAATGTTCCCTGTAGTCATGCTTCAGGATTGCCAATAGTTCTAGATGGCATTTCTGTCCTTGAAACTCTAACCTTATGAATTGGACCTCTGCACTACTGTATGAGCCATATGGGGTAAAGAAAAACACATCTGTGAATTCATCTAATATAGTGACTTTGTGTCCTGTGCTATTTTACAGGGGTTGCGGCCTGCACTTCCTGATAATACACACCCAAGACTCTTGGACTTAATGCAGAGATGTTGGGAAGGAGATCCTTATAATCGTCCTTCCTTCTCAGCAATAAAATTTGAACTTGAAGAGCTCCTACAAGAGGTTCAGGTAGAATCGCTTTCTTAGTTCCTGTTATGTGCAAACTGCATTTGACTCATGTATATAGCAGGCGGACAAGTTTGCAGATGGCAAACAGTAACCGGACATTGGTTCGTGATATTTCAAGCAGCAAACAGTTTCAATTTTTCTACATGGCGCATTGTTCATCAGCTTTTTCCACGGCACGTTTTATATTAGATTTATCACAATTTTTCAGATGTAACAGAATGGTTTGAGGGGAACACACTTTAACTTGCAAGGAAAAGGTGTGACAAGGAGTGATATTTATCTTGAATTTGCTGCTAGTTTTCCATGGGCTTATATATCAATGGACTGTTCAGTGTCTGTGTAACATATTCTTGTATAATGTGTTGAATTTTTTAACTATTTTGATATAGAAAATCATTTTGTTCCATATCATCAGCTTTACTATTGCTGCTATAATCCTAATAACATTTATCAGCTTTGATGGATTCTTAAGCCTATCAACTCTTCAGTTTTTATGGTTCTAGGTCAACTGGGTTTGATAGTGTATAAAATGCTTATAAAATTAAAGCTGTAGCTAGTAAAGGAAAATTAAAGAAAAAAATATAAAATTCCAATGTTATGGGAAAGATAGATGTTATAGGAATCTCCATCAAATATGATGGATCCTTAAGCCTAACAATGCACAAATCCTTTACTGCAAAGGTATTAACATGGGCTTCCTTTGGTGTGTTTGCTTTCCCATTAATTCACATTTTGTTCATCATCTCCAATGTTGTATAGTTAATACTGATGAAGCAAGGAAGCGTCGAAACCCTAAAACATTCTGAAGCATTAATTTCTTCCACGAAGGACATTATGGAGTAAAAGTAAAAAAAAAAAACTAATGGAATCTCGTTGCCCCATTTGCATGAAAAGTAAGAACACGAATACTCTCCTGATTGTTTTACGGTAGTGAATCATCATGTATTGAATGAAACATTTCACATATGGCGACAATAATGGCGATAAAGGACTGAAACATTTCACATATGGCGACAATAATGGTGATAAAGGATCTTGGCAGCTGATTAAAGAAAAGAAATATAACGTTTTGCCAGAAGAGAAGAGCAAGTAGGTCCCAGTCCCACGCTGTTTGCAGATCCCGCACAGGGTAAAACGGTTCTTGTCTTCGTTAGCTTGTCCCGAGATCTCAGTTGATAGGTTTCAGATCTTCAGTGGATATGCCACCATGCCTTCACCACAGAATTATTGATTGGACGCCCTCAAATAATTCTACTTCGTTTTGTTTTCTTCTTTCAGATCGTAGGCCCTCTCGTTCGCCAGCTTTCTAGCCTTCTTAAATAATCAACAGCTAGCTGTATGACTGCAATTTCCCCAGCAAGTCATTGGGGTCTCTGTCTCTTCATATCCTTTTCCTGGGGTCCCATTTTGGTTTGCATGCATTCTTTCTCGTCGAACTGAGGATAACGTCGAAGCAAAAAACCAACTGAAGGTTGCAATAAATGGACTCGACGACTTTTCTGAAAGGCCAGACAATATCGTGTACGGTGTGGCGATCCACTTGATGAAGACTTGCATAGGTTCCCGTTTATACTGGGAACGATGATCCAGGCACCGCATAAAGATATGGGAAAATTAAGTTTTAGTGATATTTTTTCAAACTAATTAAGATTCAGTTGGCAAAGTCTTGAATTTTAACACATTTATCAAAATAATTAATTCTAACGATATTTTACTATTACAAATCAACTATTCCAAAAATGCCCTTAAATCGCTCATCCAGCTGGCTTGTACAAGTCATTCACTCAAGGTACAAGTCATTTAATTGACTTGTAAGAATCTAAAATGAGTTGTATAAGAGTCTTTTTCGATGAATTTATTGGTAACAGTGGAATATTATTAAAAATTAATTATTTTGATAAAAATTTATTAAAAATTAAAACTCAAAACTTTATTGACCGAATCTTAATGATTTTGAAAAATATCACTTTCCCAAATATATCCTCATCGTAGCAAAATCTTCTTGGCCACGACCCGCCTTATCCATGGACACGTAGAAACAGGTTTGCTGTGGTGTCTGAAGATGACAGAAAAGAAGAAAAGTAATAGCAGTCAGTTTATGAATACCCAAAAGTTCAAATGTCGCTTCATATCTAAATCCGTTTTCGACTAAATTAAAACTGAATCATACATGATGGTGAAACCACTTGGCCCTTTTGATGGTTACCCAAAAAAAAAAAAAAAAAAACTTAAGCCTTTTGATTAACATGTTAAAATTTGGATTTATGCTTTGCCGTTGGTAACGAAAGCATTTCCTCTAAAGCCAAAATCTGGTGGTTCTGTGAGACCACTGGCTGGGATGGAGCTTGGATGTGTGGGCCCCCTTCCTGACATGGGCATCCATCGGTGCATTTCACATTAGCACCATTGAAAAGTACTAGGTGAAACGCTCTCGTTGGTAACACATGTTATACACACTACATACTCACTGTTATTTATTTGTTTTAATCTTTATCTAGAGGATCCAAACCAGGATTAGAGGATGACTACCTAATCATCCATACTTAAAACCAAGCTCTTTTCTCTCTCTAGCTGTCTCTCTCTACCTCTTTTTCCTTTTTTGTCCTTCCAAGAAAGGCTTATTCTAGACCACATGGTTGATCTAAATAAAACAAAGGTCAACAAACTTTATAATGAAAGGAATAATCTGTCCCTTGAACGACAACGATAACAAACAAGTGCCATAATAACTGATTTCAGAAAGGAAGAGAGTATATATAAAAGATCTCTAAATATATATATAAAAGATCTCGAATAGCATGAAAATGACCATTCAGATCTGCTTTCACGTGAAGAGCATTCATGCATTCCACAGTTAACACGCACTCGTAACAAGGACAGTACCGGGTTTCCTTATTTCACTGTCGACAACAAATTAAAATGTAGCCTTCACACTTGCACTCGTGGAAAATATCAAGCAAAAACTCTTGGGCGACTGTTTGGAAGAAATTTCATCAAATTATGGAAGGGAGATCCTTTTTTTTAAAAGTAAATTTGGGGTTGGAGGTAATTAATTAGAAACCAAGCAATAGAAAAATAAAGTAGACAAAAGACATACGAAATTGTGTGGTTTGGCATAGATGCCTTGTATCTGGGAGTTTTTATCCGCTAGAATTGTAATAAAATAGGGTTACATAGTAGAAAGCCCTCTTGTGCTCGAAATTGCAATATTTCTAATTCTAGACTAGAAAACCTAATTCGAGTACATAATAATAAATATCGAAATTAAAAAAATACACCCATCCCAAAAATTATTTTCGACCCTTCCGTTAAACCTAAAAGCTTAACTGAAAGGTAATAGTGTAACTACGTATATCGAATAAGGGCTCAAATATGACATCTCAACATTATTTATCTATATACCCTAGATACAAATAAATGCCAAGAAAACTTACCCTCCGAGAATGTTAGATCTCTTGCTTTTGTATCTTGCTAAATAATCATTGCACATAAAAGCTTAAGCTGATAAGAGATATATAGTATAATTATATATATCAGAGGGCCCAAACAGAATATCTCGATACCCCTTAAGTTCACCGCGGAGCTCATAGACCCGGGGTTCAGTGTACAGTAAAAAACCTATATTGACTGAATACAATGCACGTAAACAAGGCAGAAGGCGACAACTTTTAATATTGCCATCCAGTGTAGAATTTAAAACTTGCGTGCATTAACGAGGCTACAGCTAAGGAATCGCCGCCATCCGTCTGCCCATTGGGTTTTTCAAACACAAAAAGAGAGCATGGTTGAGCTTTGTCCACTCTTCTTGTGGCGATTGACAGGCGACCATATGTTCCTGTTTTTGTTTGCCATCACATTATTTATGACAGGCAGAAACATTACATTTGTAAGACAATCCTTAGGTACTGGTTGTCATTAGATCTGTAATCCTAGCACTTTTTGTGTTCTTGTAACTCTTCAAGTGTCTTCTTGTTTTGCATGCTCTAGATTGACCAACAAATATGTATATGACCGTCTCATTTCCTCAATTACAAATACTTGTTGGAAACGGTAGTTGATATTCCGGGTCCAAGGGGAGAGGTTCTCCCAATGGGGTTTGGGGTATGGAAAAGGGTATTTTTGGGATTTCAGAAATATCGGATTTAGGGTTGATATATATACATTAATGTAACCCTAAATGACGTTTTTGATAGTGAAAAATTTACCGTACACAATTGTCGTAGGCACATCACCGAATCACTTAAATTCTTGTTGTTGTTCTTCTCTCTATTTTTCTTTTTTACTATTCAAATTGCACGATTCTCAACAATACTTAACTCCATCAATTCGACAAAACCTTATTATCATGACTTGTGTATCTATCAATAAACAAGTCTTGCACAGTAACATCCTTCAAAAAATCTTTATCAGACTTTTCTAAATTAATCGTACAAAAAAATACAGCTGTGATCGATTTCTAGATTTCGAATTGCTAAATTAAGACAAGTTGATAAAAAGTTTCTCATTAACATCCAAACACTCACTGTATCTTGCGTATGCAATCCATCTTCTGTAAGTGTCATTAAGGAGGCGGCCCCCCACTAGTCATAATTCCTTTTCCTTTTTTCATGTTTTGGCTTTTAGGTGGAGCATCGGATCCTCTTAGCCGTGCCCTTCTCCTCGTCTCAAGCTCTGTCCAGACTCCGGAGATCCCATTTCCCACTATGAGTACTGGAATGTCCTCTTGCAAAATTACTTTATCGCAAGTTGTACGTGAAGACAAAACCATCTTCTTCACTAGAACAGACCTTCAGATGCATGACACCTGAAATTACTTCAGTACAGAGAGGCAGACAGACGCAGAAAAGAAAAAAATAAAAATTTAAGAGAGATTTCCATTATTTTATTCATTCAAACTCATTGAGGAGCTGTAGCTTTCGTTTGTGTATAATGAGTAGGTGAAGTCCGTCCATTTTCTTCATTGACTATTCTATTCAGAAGAATCAGAACTGCAATTGGGTATTATTATTGCCTTGGCAGGTCCCCACTATTGATTTGAGATCGATTAAGACCCTTATGGGGACCTAGTACTGGATTCAATCAATAATCGATATCGTCCACATGGGATGCTTATTACAATCACGTTTACGGTCTTCCTCCTCGTCGACATGTTGACCTCTAAATCCATCAGAACTCATATAGCTTTCACCTAATCGTTCCCTCTTTAGGGTTTGCAGAGATGAGATAAGCTTTTATAAGGACATTCTGACAGTGTTTTCAAAGGCTTCACGGGATGGTCACCGATTACACAACAGAAGACGACATCCAGAAGCGCATCGAATGGGTTTCAGCTACTCGAAAGTGGGGGCACGTTTTGGGGAAGGTGGGTGACGGGTCACCCCATGATGTTGAGACCAGGCCAGTAGTACTCAATTATTGCTTATTTTGTTTTGTTCCTAGTAACTAAAAGCACTCAATAGTCATTAATCTTGGGTATTAGAACAGATCAGTGAAAGCTATCTGATCTAACAAGGCATAAAAAAAGAATAAGAAAATTTTTATCACAATATCAAAGTAATATCTTCATCTTCTGTGATGAAGAATTTTTGTTGATCAATATTGTTATATGACCATTATTGTTTTTGATATTAACATTAATTATTACTAGTTCTTTCTGCTGCTTGTTTGAAATTTTTTATAAGATAAGCATACGCTATTTAGACGTCTATTTCCCGAAAAAGGAAAAAAAAAGGAAAAGAAATATTTTACATATTCAGAATTCGCATTATTGCTATGATCATTGTCTGGATTTAGGGACCCATGTAAGAATGGTTTCTGTAAGTTAAAGCAATCTTGTTGAGGTTTTCTTACCAAAAAAAAATAAAAATAGGTGCACGTTTTCTCAAATTAAAGATCCATTTATTATTGCCTTTGAAATGGGAAAATATATTATGTGCGTGCTTGTGGGTGTCTCTGGATTCCACATACTTCACCAAGGATTTTGAGAATTCTATTAATTTATTCACTCTCTTCAAGTGACAGAAGTTTTTATAGGACAAATATAAAAGAACCATTCCATTTAGAAAGATCGATCGACCGCTGACATTGCACTATTAAGTGCTAACATTACAAGACTAATTAATCGAACCAATCCTCAGTTCTTCTTCTTTCCTATGTCTTCTGAAATGTTTATTCTGATGAAGCTCATCTAAACAAACAAGAATATAACACAATTACGATACTCGCTTTCCTTCTCTCACTGAAAAGATCTTCATCTCTCCTTATTCGATAATCGCCTTCTGTGACCTGCGTTGATCGAGAAGAATAATAAAATTAATTTGCTCTCCATGAAGGCATATATATAAGGGTTAATGTAACCTTGAAATAAATGAAAGAAAAATATAATTAATTTGCTTACCCTTATGCATTGGAACTTTCTCAGTAATGGTGAGGCGGAGGAGGTGAAGCATAGATATATACATGTGGTGGAGGTGGTGACTTGTATTTGTAAACTGGGGGAGGTGGTGACTTGTATTTGTAAACTGGGGGAGGTGGTGGAGGGGACTTGTACATGTAAGGAGGTGGAGGAGGAGACTTGTATACGTATGGCTTCTTGGGTGGTGGAGGAGGAGACTTGTACACGTATGGCTTCTTGGGTGGTGGAGGTGGAGACTTGTATACGTATGGCTTCTTGGGTGGTGGAGGTGGAGACTTGTACACGTATGGCTTCTTGGGTGGTGGAGGTGGAGACTTGTACACGTATGGCTTCTTGGGTGGTGGAGGTGGAGACTTGTATACGTATGGCTTCTTGGGTGGTGGAGGAGGAGACTTGTACACGTATGGCGTCTTGGGTGGTGGAGGTGGAGACTTATATACGTATGGCTTCTTGGGTGGTGGAGGTGGAGACTTGGGTGGTGGAGGTGGAGACTTGTATACGTATGGCTTCTTGGGTGGTGGAGGTGGAGACTTGTATACGTATGGCTTCTTGGGTGGTGGAGGAGGAGACTTGTACACGTATGGCTTCTTGGGTGGTGGAGGTGGAGACTTGTATACGTATGGCTTCTTGGGTGGTGGAGGTGGAGACTTGTATACGTATGGCTTCTTGGGTGGTGGGGGAGGAGACTTGTACACGTATGGCTTCTTGGGTGGTGGAGGTGGAGACTTGTATACGTATGGCTTCTTGGGTGGTGGAGGTGGAGACTTGTATACGTATGGCTTCTTGGGTGGTGGAGGGGGAGACTTGTAAACGTATGGCTTTTTGTGTGGTGGTGGTGGTGGTGGAGACTTGTAAATGTATGGCTTCTTGTGTGGTGGTGGTGGTGGTGGAGACTTGTAAATGTATGGCTTCTTGTGTGGTGGTGGTGGTGGTGGAGACTTGTAAATGTATGGCTTCTTGTGTGGCGGTGGTGGTGGTGGAGACTTGTAAATGTATGGCTTCTTGTGTGGTGGTGGCGGAGGGGACTTGTATTTGTAGACTGGGGTAGGTGGTGGACAAGGCTTCTTGTGTGGTGGTGGTGGTGGGGGAGACTTGTATTTGTAGACTGGGTGAGGTGGAGGAGGAGACTTGTACTTGTAAGGTGGATGTGGATGGTAAGGTGGCGGTGGTGGCGACTTATACTTGTACACATGAGGAGGTGGTGGTGGAGAGCTGTACTTGTAAGGTGGATGTGGATGGTAAGGTGGTGGTGGTGGAGAGCTGTACTTGTAAGGTGGATGTGGATGGTAAGGTGGCGGTGGTGGCGACTTATACTTGTACACATGAGGAGGTGGTGGTGGAGAGCTGTACTTGTAAGGTGGATGTGGATGGTAAGGTGGTGGTGGTGGAGAGCTGTACTTGTAAGGTGGATGTGGATGGTAAGGTGGCGGTGGTGGGGACTTATACTTGTACACATGAGGAGGTGGTGGTGGAGAGCTGTACTTGTAAGGTGGATGTGGATGGTAAGGTGGCGGTGGTGGCGACTTATACTTGTACACGTGAGGAGGTGGTGGTGGAGAGCTGTACTTGTAAGGTGGATGTGGATGGTAAGGTGGTGGTGGTGGCGACTTATACTTGTACACGTGAGGAGGTGGTGGTGGAGAGCTGTACTTGTAAGGTGGATGTGGATGGTAAGGTGGCGGTGGTGGTGACTTGTACTTATAAACTGGTGGAGGAGGAGGTGGTGATTTGTAGTGGTAAGGAGGAGTTGGTAGAGGAGATTTCTTAGGAGGTGGAGGAGATGCGTAAGGGTAGTGTGCTGTAGTCTCTAATGGCAAGCTCAGAGAAACCATAACCACCAAAAGAGTGGCAAAGAAGGTGGCCATTGAGGCCTCCCCAACTCCTTTTCTTCTCATCTTCACTGCAGAAAGGGTTTTGGTTGTGCTCCGAGGCAGCCTTCTCAGCCCTTTATATAGCTGAAGAGTTTACCTCCACCACCATTTTTATTCTAGGTAAGTGACAGGAGGAAATCAACATAAAGCCATTCCCGTAAAAAACTCACTTGTTTGACTGTATATTCTATTTGTTGGATCAACCTAGAGTTGGAATTTTCCTAACGTCATGTCTGCTTCCACTTGCAGGCATGGTCAGCAAAGGATTTAAGTAATAATAGTTTTGCCTTTGCGACGAAATAATTAAAGACAAATTATTTCTTAAATACAATACGAATTATTTATGCATAAAGCATGCAAACTTTTTCTTATTCTAGCTAGTTCCCACGACGTGGCATTTATTTGAAACTAAAAGGAAAATCACAATCTAATCTTATATATTAAGCGGTGCGGGTGGTGCTAACGTGTCAGCCTTGGCTTGCTTTGGGTTGAAGTGTCAGGCTCAGGGTTCGTAACTGCTGAAGTTTTCGTTCAGGGTTTAAAAGTAATTTAGATTAAGTTGTTTATTTTTCTGTAATTACAAATCAGTTATAACTTTTTATAAAACAAAAAATCGGTTTTTGAAAGTAATTTAGATTCAGTCATTTAATTTTTATAATTCCTTTTGAAAGTAATTTAGATTCAGTCATTTAATTTTTATAATTCCAAATCAGGTTTTGAAAGTAATTTAGATTTAGTCATTTAACTTTTATAATTCTAAATTAGGTATAACTTTCTATAAATGACGGTTAAAAGAGTTTTGCGATAGCTTCTCCAGCAATCTCTCTCTCTCTCTCTCTCATCGACGGTTAAGAGGAGCTGACATTTTTGTTTTGGCTTTCTCCTTGATCAGTAGGGGAAGCTATGAGAATGTCCTCAAGAAGGTACTTGCTATAGCACTCATGCATTTTCTCCTATAAAAACTGAACCATTCTTCGCTTTCAAAATAAAGCCCACATTGTTTTTTGATTTGCATTTTACTCAATTATTGAAATTTTCTGCAAATAATTTTTTGGCTTTTGTCTGTATAAACTTCAAACAACTTATAAAAATCCCTTTTTTTTTGGAAAGTAAAAAAATATATATTATACAAATGTCAATGTTAATAATTGCTTTTCTTATATTTCTTAATATTTATAAATTTTTTTCTCAAACTATCATTTGTGTTAAACGTGTTTCCCGTGCATAGCACGAGTTTGAATGCTAGTATTTTTGTATTTACGGTAGCCTCTTAAGCTAAAAATTAAGTTTGTTGGATATTTGAACCAACTAGTTCTCCAATTATTTAGTATTGTATCATTTTTTTTAGTCTTGTCATTGTCATGACCCAACCTAACAAGGTATTGTCCGTTTTGGGCATAAGCCATACAGTTCTATCCTCAAAAGACGCTTAGCTAAGTTAAGTTTTCATCTCTTTCGATATAGGATTGGAATGTTACAATTTCCCTCCTTTTAGGACTGCAGTGACCCGCTAACCTAGAAGCATGCCAGCCATCACCAGGCCCACCCTCGTTGGTCCAACCACCTCCCACAGGCATGGGCGAATCCAAGTGGGGGCATAGGGGACAATTCCCCCCCCCCCCCCCCCCCCCCCCCCGGTAAATTTTTATTCTAGAGAGTAATTTTATTATTATATTTTAAATATTATTTGAAATCCCTACAACTTAAAGCAATTGCCCCCCAAGAAAGTTATTAAAAAGAGTTACTTTTTAGCCTATATTATAAAAATAGTCCATCAAATAAATCTCATTTGCAGAAAAAGATTACTTTCCAAAAATAATTGACCAGCAAGGTCACTTTTCAAAATGAAATTAAAAAGTAGTATCACTTTACTACGTGGGGTACAAGCCGAAATCTACTTGTGACAGGAGCACATTGTATGTGGGACACGAGCACATCCTACATGCAACACGAGTGCATCATACGCTCATATCCCAAGTATAATGAGCTTTTGCATCCCAAGTAGGCTGCGGTTGTATCCTAATAGCTATAGTAAAGTTACCTTAAAGTTCAATTTCTTTATTTTTATTTTTATTTTTATTTTTTGAAAAGTGACCCTTCTTTGGAAAGAAGTACTTTGATGGACTCTTTTATAAAAAATAAATTTTCTAAAAAATTTGAATATTAATGTAGTTGAATATTATTACTTATTGTTTACCCCTCCTAAGCTAATTTTCTAGTTCCGCTCTTGCCCACGGGCAATGTTAGGACCCACACTTGCCACGAACTACTGGACTTGGATCCAGCTCTAATACGTAAAGACTCAACCTAGCTAGTAAAGTATTGTCAGCTTTGAGCCTAAGCCAACACAATTTTCTCCCCAAAAATGGCGAATCACTAGCTTAAGTGTTATTCCTGACCTTATACCTTACCAAGCTTTCATCCGTTTTTGCTATTGGATTGAAATGTCATAGTTATTCTAAAAATAAATTAATATTTTAGGTGATAAATGAGGAATATATAATAATTTAAAGGAATTTACATTATTAAATTACCTAGTTAAATTTTCCCCTAGTTTGCGAGTAAACTCGCAAGTTAGCCCTATCTGAGTAAGTCTGGCAAGTATTCCAAGTTACTCACGAGTGTTTAAATTACTATATATTCCTCATTACCAACTACAAATCACCACCTCCTCCTCCACCAAAGACGGGTTTCTTTGCCCACCAACGTACAATTCACTTCCTGTGGTGGGGTGGCTCTATCTGCAGTCCTTAAGTGAAGCCTCCACATGATGCAAACATGCAACTAATAGTTTTCAGCCACGTATAGGACACGTGTTTGCATCTTGTGAAGGCTTCACTTAAAGGCTACAGATAAAGCCACCACAGGAAGTGATCCGACCAAAGTAACTGATTACCAATTATAAATGTGCTATAAGTAATATTTAATTGGGTTATTTTCCGTTTGTTTCAATGGAGCCAACATGGGTGAGAAGATTAAATTGATTTTTTGGAAGACTAAAAATTTGGCTTTTGTTCAAAAACACTATAATATGATACTTTGACAAATTAATAATGCGATGAACTCACTCAAAGTTCAGTGGGACGGTTACAAGTGCTCGCTCGGTCAAACTAATTTTGATCATCGATGTTGATGGGACAAAAGTTTTATCTTTCTTGAATTTCTTTAACATAGATCTCCTAAGATACAAACTTTTTCTTCTTTTGATAATGTTCTTGAGATCCAAACAAAGCAAGTAACGTGTGTGTGCTGGATCAAGCTAATTTGGATGATTGATTTGAGGCGACAAAATTAAGTTTTGCCTTTCTTCTTGAGACCCAAACAACATAAAGTAATACGATCGAGCTCAGCGTCTGTATATTGAAAGCTTACGAAATGTGTAACGTCTGCCTAATTTCAAAGTCTTTGATAGTAGACACTCACTCTACCACTGAGAGACGGACCGCATGGCTTTGTTTAAAGTTAAAAACTTTCCTGAAAAGACATAAATGGAGCTAGACATAATGTTCCTAAACTTATGCTTGTCTGGGTTTATGACTGACTTCTATATATAGATTTATAAGGATTCAGATCATCTACAATTGAATTTACAAGTTCAATTGTAATCAATCAAACCTTGTCACCTCAGTCCTGAAAATTTCTCCCTCTTGCATTGAAAAACGAAAAAGTTTTTTAACTTTTTAAGGATTGTTATAGGTTCAACTGTAGATGATGTGAATCCTATATATAAAAGCTACAATCAATGGTACCATTGACTGGGATTGTGTTTTGATGGTACTTCGCCTCGTACCATTGGTTGGGATTAGGGGTATAACTTGGTTCGGTTCAGTCCAGGTTGATGTCAACCTAAGACCAAACCCAAAATATATATACTTGAACCGAACCCAACCAAACCGAATTGAAAACCGAACCAACTAAACCGAAAACCGAATTGAAAATATATAAAAAAAACCGAAACCCAAACCGAACTACATGAAAACTATTCGGTTCGGGTTGGACCAATATATTTTTATCTCAAACAAAGGTTTTTTTGTAATGTCCTTTAAGTTTAAATATAAACTTTAAAAGTTTAACATATATATATATATATATATATATATATATATATATATATAACATCGATTATATATTATAATATATATATAATCTTATAAGATATATATGAATTCGGTTCGGTTTAGGGAAATACATGAATTCGGTTCAGTTTCGGTTCGGTTCGGTTTATCGAACATGAAACCCGAAACCAAACTGAACCGAAATCGGTTTGGATCTGTTCCGGTTCGGTTTTAACCAGACCGAGTTGCACCCCTAGTTGGGATTGTGTTTACGTGTGTGAGCATGCGTCCATTCGTTTCACGAATGGTACTAGTGGAAACGGTCCCCTCCAATTACGATTTTGGAGCCTCTATTTTCACCTTTATTTGGAGCCCCATAGGATCATGTCATGTGTATTAAAAACGGCCTGAATGATATAACTGTAAATTATTAATTACACTTGGCACGATCATATGAAAATTAAGCTCCAAATTTGAGTCTAACTGTCTATATATTCTAACCTTTATAAATGCATTCCATCTGCGCAGAGAATCACTTCACTCACCCAACAATAAATGAAGAGGCAACATCAAAGAGGGAATGAGGGATCATCTACAATGTTATTTGCAGCATATATAGGATGCCGTTCACTTATTGTTCATCCATTTTTTTAGGTTCTATTTTTTTGTGTAAGGCCCACATTGAACGGCACTGATTCAAGGTTGTAAATAAAAGTGTAGATAGGGGCTGTATACTCAGCCTTCCGGTCAAAGAAGGACGTTAACATTTTGGCGAACGTGTTGGCAGCCTACCCATGCCCTGACTATTGCCTTGGATTCCCTTAATTTCTTCTTGTCACCTGAAAAAACTTCATGTATTAATCGTTAATTTTTCTATAATATTCTCCTTCCTTAAAAAGAAAAAAGCAAAACAAAACAAAAAGAAAAAAAGAAAAAGAGAGAGAGAGAGAGAGAGTCAGTGAGATCATCTATTAAGACTATTATTAATATAAAGAGGACAGGGCAAATTCGGGCCTGATTTTCTATGCCCGAATCGCCCCTTGGTTTTTCTCTTTTTTACAAGTCATTTATGCGGTTTCTCTTTTTTTAAGTTAGTTATGGGGAGCGTTTTTCTAGATGGGCCTACATTCATTTCCTAGCGCATAGCGCATGTGCAGCCCCTAGTATTAGTAAAGCCAGCTCATATTCCCTAAGGATTTTGGTCTTTCCTTTTTTTTTCCCATAAATACCCTCCACAACACATAAAAACCCCAAATAAAACTACCATCATAATACACTTTCCAAGTAGCCGGGTGCACATGCATATTGCACGTAAGAAGAAAGAAGTAAATGGGGAGGGAATGGTTTTGCAACTGACTATTAAGTTTTTAAAAAATTAAGGTAGTTATGACTATTGTATCATTTTATTAATAAATCTTCATAATAATATATAAGGGTTGTTTTAAAAAGTTGATATTTAGATTGGCGCGATTACCGATCGGTGTCATTTTACTATTCATTAAGAGTTTTTTTTAAAAATACCCTCAAAAGACTTTGAAAACCTTTTCACTCATTTTGTTATAAGTGAGGTTTGCAAGTATTTTGAGGGTATTTTTTGAAAAAAAAAAACTCTTAAAAGAACAATAAAATGACACTAATTCTCAATTCTTTTAAAAAAGTATCACTAAAAACCAATTATCAAGATTTGACCGGCTGAATTTAAATTATTTTGAAAAAGTATTATTAAAACCCAATTTTGCCTGGATAAAAATTACAGTTATGAGCAAACATAACTATGAAAGTGGTGGGCCAACGTGCAAGAGTGCACGTGACTCAATAATGACCATACAGGAGAGGAGAGCAATTTACTTACGTCAAGTATCATTAGGTAGGGTGAAACAAAAGTGTTTGGTTTCACAAAACGCTTGAGTTAAGCCGCCATGCAATGTGATTTGGTGGATTAATTGAGACAAAATGCTTAAGTTAAGCCGCCATTCATTTTCATACGCAGCCTACGTACCCTCATTTCTGCTTTATCAAACACAGTATGCAACGTGGTTATTTTGGGGTCCATTAGACCATTAATTAGAAATTAACGAACGGACTTGCGTCTGCCATCGATGGTACGTACTACCCTTCACCGTCTGCTACCAACTGATGGGAGACTTTTCAGATCAGATGGGTACTACCTTTAATTTCGTCAGTTCTTTGGTAGCCAGCGGACGAAACTGACTCATAATTGACTCTTACAAGCCACCTACACTTTTTTTTTTATGGAATACACGGCACCGACACACGGGACCAAAATATCATCAAGATGGGTAAATTGTAGGGTTGCTAAACGCGGCCGGCCCGCCCGGCCAGTTTCGTGCGTGCCTGACCGGCTGGGTTCGGCACGACCCGCCTGGAGAGTGGGCCGTGCCGGCCCATTAGCCAAAACCCCCGGTACGGCCCAGTCTGTGGCACGCCTAGGGTTGGGCTGTGCCGTGCTAGGCCTGGGTATTTTTTTGTTGTTGCAAGAAAACAAAAAAAAATGAAAAAAATAGTCAAAAACCATAAAACAATTCTGAAAAATATATTTATTATTCACAAAATTGTCTTACACATACTGGGATAGATTTTACTCAAAAACATTTAAATAAATTAATTATTACAAGTACAAGTACAACTTTGCAAATACAACAATACATAATACACTTGCACAAATAATACTGCATCACTATAGTATGAGCACATCCCAACTAAGTTGGCACCCATTCATCTATCTTTCATCTGTAGTAAAAAAAAAAAGCAGGTAAAGTTCCTAAACTTTGATTACAAAAAATATAATAAAACTTAGACTAATCTGGAAGACTAAATTCATCAAGATTCAAATCATTGAAGTCTCCAGCAAGTTGATCATTCGTATATTCCTAATCTCTCAGTTTTACCCTTGGATGGGAGGGTCACAATATGGGGGTTAGGTCTCATCAAAAGCCTCAGAAAAATGTGGGTCAAAATAGGGTCTAAGAAACTCCCTTTCCTTAGTGTTAAAATACAAAACTGCCTGGGGTCCATTATCAAATTTAGAAAAAAAAAATTCTTAATAAATACTATAATAATAAAGTTTTATTAATACACTACCTATAATAAAGTAAGGAATAATGTACGCAAAAATGCACAGGAAAATTCCCAGGTAACTGGAGGGGTCACAAACGGTCCCGCTTAAGATCTAGTTTCCTTAGGCAATTATCTCATCCTTTGTGACAAAACTTTCCTAGAAATGCACTTAGTTGCACAGTAGTCACCCACTATACTAGGCTTTAAAATAATAAGAAAGGTAAAAGGAGAGACTTATTTATATATATAATATTTATACTAATTTTAAAATTAGAAAATTAAATAAAAGAATACCTGTTTAGAATAAAGCTTAAACTTTGTAGTTGAAGCTTTCAACCTCCAGAGTCCAACTTCTCACCTTTGATGTTTGAGCAATTTAAAAAAAAAGTAACTATTACTTGATAGCTACAGAGATGAAGAGAGTAAGGGAGATTGTGGAAGTGAGTAAGAGAGATTGTAGAAGAGGTGTGATTTGGAGTGGGAAGGATTAATTAGGCCCATTTATAGAAAACCAAAAGTGGCTTTTTACCACCTCTACCCTCAAATATGGTTGTTATTTGGCAGTTGGAAGGGTAGAAATGATCATTTACAGTCAATTACAAGCATACCCCCCTAATATGACTGTTGGGGGGGGGGGGGGGGGGGGGGGGGGGGGGATAAAATAGTCAAAAGTAGTGGTAAAAACCACTTTATTGGGATAAAAATGGCTATTCGTTTCGTGTCTGGCGGGCCGACACGCAGGGTCTGCCCAATCGAGCCCATCGGCCCCTGCTTGACGCGGGTCGTGCCGCCCGCATGCCGACGTGCCTGGCGGGCCGTGCCGCCCGCGTGCCGATGTTCCTGGCAGGCCGTGCCCTAACGAGCTGCATGCCCAATAATAAGGGCCCGTCACAACACGACTAGGGGAGTGGGTTGTGCCGTGCCGGCTCACTTGCATGCCTGGGCCGACTTGAGCACACAAAAAATGTGCTTAGCCCGATTAGCAACCCTAGTAAATTGTGTTAGATTCAATATATAATTCACAAATCTAAAATAGAAATTAAATTAAATTTCTATATTTACCCAAAGACATGGTTGATTAGCACAGTTTTGAATTTTTTGTAAAAGCGCACAGTTAGGGCTAGCTCTTTCTCTCCTTTTTTTAGATGTTAGATAGAGAACAATTTCATAATTCTTTATGTTCTGTATGTTGGGAGAGGAAATGAGACCTAACCTATTTATAAAATAATAGTTCTCCCATTGAAGACTTTAATTTAGATTAGAATATTATAGAGACTCCTTTAAATTAAATTGATCACACATAATATTGGGTCAACCGTAATGGTATCATAGACTATATATTCATTCTGTTTTTATGAAACTAAAAATACAATCAATGTGAGTCCACGTAAAAAGAAAATTCTAATAAACTGAACTCTGGAACACCGTGTCAGGCGAAATATGGGTCACCCAGCCTGTTTGAAATCCTATCCACGTACATGACTGCACATCAATCGTCAGCAACGCATATTGCACTTGTATATAGCATGTACACTATGAAATATGACGTGGGGTTCACCAAAATGATTTTTCCGTGGCCCCACATAATTGTATCTTGTTGTACATGCTATAAAAGTAAATTACGTTTCGGATGATCATTGCTCTACGTACATTAATTTCATGCGCATGCCCTTTTACTCGGGATTGCCTTCGCATGTGCTCCCTTTGGTAACGTTGAACGCCAGCTTTCATGTCGGTACAGCAGGGAAGGCCACATGATGGGTGGTTACCAGTAGTAGTCTTTAAAAGAAATAAAAAGGCTTATGCATGCCTTATGTTAGATAATCAAGTAGCTAGATGTCCTTTTAACCTTTCTTTTCGTTGCCTTTGCCTGGTATATTCCGGGCCTTCTTTTAATGTAATCAAATATCTCTAGAAAATTGCATGACGTGGTGGGACACATGCATGCAGGCAATTTTCTTTTCTAGTCATGTGGCTAGCATGTGCAGAGCCTGTCAAGATGGAAAATAATTCATGCCTGGTGGAAAATAATTCATGCCAGGTGGGACCCGGACGCATGAGACGCATCTCTCAACATTAATGATCTCAACACATGGAGCTTTAATTTCTTTTTCATTTTTTTGCTATCTTCTGGACAGAACATAACGTGGTGCATTTCGTGCACAGAATATAGGCTTATATGACATTATTTATATATCTATATATAATTTAAGCAAAATTAATGTAGGATCTGGGACGTGGGAACTGGATTTGAACAAGTGGGTTTTAATTAACTTTGAAAGGGACTGGACCGAGCAATTTAAGAACTTAATTAATTATGGGTTCTTAAGCCTAGTTAATCACACTCCGGATTTAGTATAACTTAGTATAAAACAATTAGATGGCGTAAAAAGTAATCACCGACACCTTTTAATTTATATATTCCAAGTACACTGAACACAAAAGTTAGAGAAGCATGGTAGCACGTTTCTTATTACATATCGTGTGTTCACTACAAAAAGAAAAAAAATGACACTTTTACCCCCCGAGGGGGGGACCTTACCGCCGGTGAAAGCCCTAATACCGTCGGTAAAAGTATCACGGGTGGTACACCCCACCGTCGCAAACAATAAAGTTGCTGATTCTATAGGCGGAGGAAATGGTGGCGGTAAAGATATACCGTCACTAATGAGAAGCAAAACACGACGACCACGATTTTCCACCGCAAATTATGTTTAGCCTTTACCAGAGGTAAATGTCTACCGCTGCTAAATGGTTTCAAACAGCGGTGGTAAATTACTGCCGATGAATCGATTATGGGCGGCTGAAACTACACAGCCGGTTCTCGAGGGTTTGCAGCGGTATATGTATCGCTGGTATATTAATCGTTTAATATACATAGTTACACCTTTTTTTATCAGCTTAATGTTTTGGGTTCAAGGTGCGACCCAATCAATCTTCTCTACTTATTACAGCAACTTCACTTGGCAATTTGGTTTTCCAAATTGAGATCATAATTTATACCATCCATAAAACGTAGGTATTCATGCCCGTAGCAACATGAGGCCCACACTCCAAAACACAAACCCGGCCCAATGGTGCCAACGATTCATCGATTGTTACTCACAATAGGGAGAGTGCTACTTGGCGACAATGGTAATAGCATTATGGTGTTTATATACAAGGCCTAGGTTCAAAATCTGCCCTCAGCAAATTAGGAGGACCGGATGATCGTCAATTCGCCTTCAATTGAGACATTTCGAATCATTCGAATAATCGTTGTATAAATAAAGCCACTGATCAGCAAATTAGAAGGAGGACCAGATGATCGTCAATTCATCTTCAATTGAGACATTTCGAATAATCGTTGGATAAATAAAGCCACCGATCATGAAAGCATCCTAACAATTCATGTTAAGTTAAATGGAGGGACTTGAGATGCTCTATGTAAGGGCACTGCTTTTCCATTGTCGCTGGTAATCTACTTACGAAAAGGAACGTTGAGCAATTGCAACATAGAAGGCACACATGTTTCACGATCACGAAGATGTCAATGGGGGACATCAGCGGTGACAAATAGAATCAAGGTTGCAACGAGGGAAAACATAAGAAGGTCTTGTAGATTACTGAACTGATCGACGAGGAAGGTTAGGTTGTTTTGTCGTCAGCTACTGTCTCGCTCGTTATCCATCTATGCTTTAGAAGGAAACTTAAAAGTAATTTGAAAAATAAACTTTTGTAGAAATGAGCATTGCTGTAGATTGCTTTGCAATCATACAATAATGCTTTAGAGAACATTTTTTAGCATGTTTTTCTGTAGGCATAAGAATAAAAATGCAAGTCCTTGTAACTTTCTTTCCTAGGAACTGGCGTGATGACCTAAGAATTTTAATATCAAACTTTAGCATAATTCTTAAACTATATTCCTTTAGAAATGTGATCGAATTGCACTAGGCAGGCTTGGAATCATCTGTCAGTGATTTTGAGAGAGCCAAAGAGATGGCATATTTTGCTTAGTTGAAAACACCAATGGCATGTTTTGCTTGAGGCATAATTCAATTGTCCATATTTTACAACTCCTATTTCCCCTCCTCATACAAAACATTAAAAAAAACATAAAGTAAGAACAAAATAAAATATATTATTTTCTAAATAGTTATCTTTTCCATGTATTTTATAGGAGTATAAATTCTTACATTTCCTACCACAATCCATATTATGAAGGGATAGAAGAATATACTTCATCCAAGTGTGGTTGTGACGTGCGAGTGCACTCTCTCTATCTCTCATTCTCCCTCTCTGTCTCTGTCTTTCTTTGCATAAATGGCAAGTGGGAAGCGTAAAGTTTTTGTTGCCTCCATCTTCTAGCTTATTGCTTCATGTGGCTACAGGTAATTTATCCTTTCTTTCTATTCTTCCATTGAATAATGATTCATAACTTATGCTCATGGAGGTACATAAAAACCAGCTTAATTTATTCACCTTCTACTAGCGGTGGCACGTGCACACTGCACGTACGTCCTCACCCTTTACCTTAACTGTAGCATATTAGTACGGGTTTAAATTCAAATGTGAAAAGAGTAGTGGGTGGTTATAGTTTTGGATTATTGTAGTTGGGAAGGGCAATAGTTGGAAAAAAAAAAAGGACGGGGAGGCCAGAATTTGGAGGAATATTCCACCCTGTTCCTTTTATTAATAGTATAGATAGATAGGAAGTTATTAAAGTTTATAGTAGCTTTGCCTTCTATATCTCCACCCCATCTTTTATTAGATCCTTAAACCTAAAATTCATGCATTTTATGTTGTTTACATACTATTTCTCATGTACACACATAGAAATCATATTCGATCTTTTTCACATGCCCAATTCATACTAACAAAAAATTGTTTTTATTGTTTTTGTCTCTCCGCTCTTAAAAGAGATGGAGACCAACCTTGTGCTAGCAGGTAAGGAGAAAAATGATTATCATGAATTTTGAAAATGGATCAGGCACAACGAGGTCGAAGAAAAATGCTACGGGCATAATGGATGTCAAGATTATTGCAAAAACCATGACTGACTTATCGATGGCCATCACAAGGGCTTCTTTCACCGTCACTGCTATTGTTATTCTGAACGAAAAAATGAGGAGATGGGTGAAAGATAGAAAAGGCAAGAAAAAGGCTAGTTTCTCGTCAACACATGAAGAGGAATTAGAAAAAAGACAAGAGCCTGAAAATCAAAAGCAAAAAGAAATACGAGGTCCGGTGCAGAAGAGACTTAACAGTTTTCGGTACCCGGCCGGATAAAGAAAAGGAAAAATGCTGAACGAAAGGACGAAGATGCGCATGAGAAAAGACAATAATCCAGTACCCATGTATTAAGAGAATAACTTCTCCAGCATCCCCTGGGGAGAAGAAACAATTCTCTAGCAGATGTTACACAGAGAGTGTTTTGGTGTGTAGTAGAAACAAAACAAACATGCATTATGCTTGCATGATTTCAATAAAGGTAAAGGTACAGAGAAACTCTCATGGCTACATCTGTCTTTGTAGGTTCATGAGTTGAACTTATCTAGTGTTCCAGTGTGTCCAATAATAAATAAAGTAAAGATGCATCAATCCTGTATGATGTTAACATCACCTATATATTTAAGTTTGTGAGCATTTACTTCTTGTTTGTGTGTTGTTTTTGGTACTATAGAATAATTGAAAAGTAATACATATTGTTCGCAAGAAATTAGTACTTTGTTGCCGAATCAGAAAGCAAAGCATTCTGTTGAAGCATGAAAGAAATTTCTTCTTAAGGTGCTTCAAGCCTATGTAAAATAGGATTTGCAGCTGCAAAAGCACCACAATGTTAACCTTTGGATACAACAACCCAGAAACTGCTTTTATATTTATTCAAATTTTATGAATGCGAGAAAAGCACTAGCTTTGCTCGCAAGATTCAAGATTTTAAAATGTTGTGCTTCATTAGGATGGTTTTGGAATGTATTGGGGCTTGACTTTTACTTATTAATTTGGAACAAGGCATGGCTTAAAGGCGAATTCTGAACAATTTTAAGTTAGCTTCAATTTAGCACATTTGCCTGAAAGCTCTTTCTGGTTAGTGTTGAAGATTGAAGTAAACTAAGGTTAAGTTACTAACTGCAGGAACCTTGCAGCTGAACAGAGTTGCTGGAAGTTCACACGATTTCTTTGAATGTTGCCTTAGTATATAGTTGAGTTAGATTCCACATGCTCAGCCGTACATATCAGCTGTAAGTTTGTTTTAAGTTCGTTAGGATACTGTGAGCTGTAAGTTAATTAAGAGTTTTTTTTTTTTTTTTTTAAAATTAGTTTTTCACTTATTGCTTGATGTGTTTTTAAAGTAGGGGTGCAACTCTGGTCGGTTCGGGTTGAGGTCAACCCAAGACCAAACCGAAAATATTTGTAGTCAAATCAAATCGAATTGAAAACCGAAATAAATAAATAAATAAACCAAAACCTGAATTGAACCAAATTACATGAGATCAATCCGATTCGGGTTAGACCAATACATGCTTGTGCTTAAACAAGGGTATTTTTCATAATATCCTTAAAGTTAAAGGTAAATTTTTAAAGTTTAACATATATTGTATTATATAAATATATATAATATAGATTATATATTATAATATATATGAATTCGGTTCAGTTTGGTTTAACTGAGCATCCAACCCAAAACCGAAGTGAATTTGTTCGTTTTAGGGATTTTTGGACCAAAACCGAACTGAAGTTGGTTTGGGTCGGTTTAGGTTTGGTTTTAACTGGACCGAGTTGCACCCCCTAATTTAAAGGACTAGCTAATAGTGTAACTGTTAAACAACGGTTGCATATAAAAGCTTAAGATAATAAGTGAAGGCGCAACTATGCTTGGAACATTGAAAACACCCATCAGACATTCAGATTTCATGCTCATCATGCTCATGATCAACATATGGCATTAAAAACCCAAACCAAATATGTTATAATGAAAACAAGGCAATCAAGCATGATTTGACATGATAAACTTCTTTTAACATGGTTCTGAATACGATCACACATATACACATACATGCCTTATCCTCATGGATCTCATATTGTCTAAAAACAGATCTAAACACATCAAACATGCTTATTATAAACAAATAAATCAGCAAGCAATCAAATAAAATCAACAAAAACATGAATAAGCAATCAAGTCATGGCTCAAATCCACTAGACCCCAGCGGAGTCGCCAGTTGTGAGACATGTAAAATCACCTAAGTGACTTCCTAATCATCACATGGGGTTTACAAAAGGGTTGGAGTCGCCACCATTCAATTTAAGGTGTTAATGGACACTACAGTGATCATAAAAAGAACAAAATAGAGCTAAGTAGCTCTAATTTATGGTCTTATCCAGAGATTGGGTAAGGGGATTAATTTATGAATAGGGGAAGGTGTTAGGCACCCCTACTTTAAAGAATACCATTCATGCTTTAAGGAATTGCTTGCAAGCAAAAATCAATCAAAAGTACTTATAAAAAGACAAACATATATATGGTTTTTCCATATGAGTGGTCCAATTGATTTTGGACTCTTTATATGGATATACCATTTCTAGGGCTTCATGATTGAATAAGAATCAAAATAAAACTCAAAGAAAAACAAGCTTAGAGCCAATCTTGGAAAATCAACTTAAGGTTAAATCATTAAAGCTTTGAAAACTTAACCAATCATACGTCTTCCAATCCAAACTTAAATCGACTAAAACCACAGCCATTTTGAAGGCTTATGTAAAGTTAAGACCCAGTAGAAATTTCACTCGGATCCGATAAAAATCAAAGAAGGTACATTTGCTAAGATCTACCATTATAAAACTATAAAAAACAACGAGTGGTTATGTTATATGAATTGAAATCACTCGAAATATATTGAAAAACAAACTCAGAATCATTTACGGTACAGATCTGGCTTAAATCTCTCATTAACTGGAGAGGGAAAGCCAAATCTACCCAAGTTGATGGAAAACATTCAAATAAAAGAGATTGGACCATAATCTCTAGAAGATTAAAACCATTTAAAGCTAATTCACAAAACCCTGGGAGATTATTCTAAGGCTTCTGATCTCAGGTCTACCATATTGAACATGGTAATCTAAGATCTATGCCTATATTAACCAAAAATCCAGTGATGTATGTGTAGTTGTGTGAGAAATCAAAATTTTAGGAGAAAATGGGGATCTAATGCTATAGAGAGCATAGATCCATGTGATTTCTCCAGATTTGAAGCAAAATCACACGGAATAATAACCACACACAAAATATCAAAAAGCATGCAAGAGTATCATTATAGAAAGGGTTCTAACCTAAGGATTCATTCCTACTCTCGTTTCCCCTAGCTCTCTCTTCACGTTTTACGACTAAAGAGGGTGCATAAGGTACTTAGAGAGTGGTTTGCAGCTACAACCACATCCAGGTCTTTACACTATAGAAAGTAGAAGGAGAGATTACTCTAAGATTAAAGAAAAAGGAGAGGAGCAGAGACTCACCTTGGTAGTTTGAGAGAGTAAAGAGGCAGGGGTTGGTCTCCAAGGCACTCACCTGTCCCCAGTTGTCACGGGTTGGTCTTTTGACCCAATAAAAATGCGGATAATTTAAAAATTTTCCTAACAAGTGCAAGTGATAGAACAGTTCATGCTTGTGCGTATCAAAGGTGTGTCTATATATATATGAAGTATAACTACTTGAGCTATTACAAAAGGATAGGTTCTAATCACTCCTCTCAATTAGAAGATTTACAAGTCCAAAAGAAAAATAAAACTATCATGTACAAGAAAAGTAAAATCCTAAGTAGGTCGGTAAAAATCCTCCTCTCGATACCCTGGTGCTTTGTCTTTTCCTCTATCCCCAATCTGGTCCTTCACACCAGATGTCGACGGCTCTGAAAGCAAAACAATAAAACAACTTATGAGACGAATGTCTCAGTAAGCAACACATGCATGCTTGGTAAAACACAGTTTAGGCTAATATCATTCCGAAGAAACCATGACATGCGGGTAGTTGAAATAAGAGGCAATCATTGACAATTCAATGTAATACAATTAGTGCAAATCTGTACTTAGGTGTACAAGTCAACCATTAATAAGCAATCATACATTTATTCTTATCACTTTGTTATTTAGGGTGTTTAATACATACTGCACATGACCTCATCTAGCTTCACCGATTCTTCATGGTGACTAGGCATCCAACGCCGATTACCCTTGACGTTAGGCATCCATACGCCGATTACCCTTGACGTACAGGCATCCATGCCGATTCCCCATAGCAATGGTCATCGGCCACCGATGTTGCTTGGTGCCGGGATGATATAACAATATACAGAATCACGAGAACCGTAGTACTTGGTAATGGCATTATATACAAACACACCTACTTAAATTTATGGATCCATAACTTAAGAGTGTCCATTATGTAAGTGTTCATTCAATCAATTCTATGTGTCAAATCATGTCATCATACATGTAAAATCTCAAGGGTAACCCATGGCCTTACCCGAGTCAATCTTGGGCCAAGCCCTTTTCATTATCTCATGGAACTCGGGTCACTGCCCTCCATATTAATCCAGATCAATTCAGGCCAATACCCTTCACAATATATCATGCTAAAAAAATGGGCCAATGCCCTAAAATATATCACATGCTTACAAGAGTAATCAATAGCAGTAAAATACATTCTTAGTATTAAAGCTTGCATTTCATACCTTACTTGAGCAACCTAGGCCCAAACTCTTTGGAAACATGTACAACTGTAATTTGGCTTTGGTTTTCTACTTCCAAGGATCATTTGGAAGGTGTTCTAAGTGGTAGAATTAAATTACCCTACTTCTATAGCAATCTGGGACAAGGACTTCCCAAGAAACCTATTTCAGTAGAACATATCCAAAATCTTGGTTATTTGGAATTTTGAGTTAATTACAGTGTGTGTACACTTCCTAGACACCTAAATCCTATTTGTACATGGGTTGGATTCAAATAAAAACAATCCGTAGTTGGATTTGTGCTAAAATCCAAAAATACTCAAAATCTGCCCAAGGCGCCTGAGTGCTCGCTTGAGCGCTGGTTCGAGCGCCCGGCTTAGGCCAAATTGACAACTCTCAGGTTCTGAGTTTCTAAAAAACACAGGCGGGAGCACCTGAGCAGCCTCGCCATCACTCTCAAATTAAAATGGACGCTCAACAGTGCGTTCGAGCGCTTTGTTGGGCGCCCTAGTGATTTCCTAGGTCGCTAAAAATCAGAATTTTGTGATTTTCTTGGGTTTTTCAAATCTCACTCTTTTCTATGGTTTTTGGTCTCTAAATTGTTTCTAGCATGTGTGGTTACCTATTACATACCAAACCCCCCAACAAATCCCTCTCCTATTTGCAAAGATAATCAAATTTATATAAAACCCCCAAATGTTCACATTTTGTCCAAAAAGAGAAAACGAAATCTTGGGTTGGGGAGGTGTGAGACATGGGAAAAAATCACCGGGATGATTTTCCCTCCGTCAACACACGGGCTCAACGCAAAATTGGGAGAGTCACCACCATTCAGAATTTTGAGGTGTGAATGGACACCAAAAAGTTCAAAAATATGCAAAAATAGCTAAAAGGCAAATTCTAGAGTAAAAATAACTCTACTTGAAAATCAAATCTAGAGATGGGTAAGGGGATTAGATTATGAACGGGGGAAGGTGTTAGGCACCCCCATTCACCCACACAAGGTGGTTGCCAAGTGTTTGTTCATGCAAAAAAGATAAGAAAGCTTGCTAAAAATCATTAAAAACATTGGAAAAGAATTAAGCCAATGTGTGATGAGGAATCCAAATGGATTCTAGATCCTCTTTTATGTCAATATCACTTCTGGAATATCAACAAAAATGGAAATCCAAAGCAAAAGTTGCACAAAACCAAGTTGAGTTAAATCCGGAAAATTCGGTGAAAAGTAATGCCATTTGTCTTGAAATCATTCAAAATCAATTTTAAATTGAATTAAACCAAATCCATTTGAAAGATCATGGTAAATAAGAGACTCATGCAAAATTTCAAGTAAATCCGGTTGAAATCCTAAGAGTTAGGCTCCTTTAAAGTTGCTGCTGGGGAAAATCAAAAGTGATAAGCATGCAAGTTTGGAAAATCACCTAGAAAACTCCACTCCATAAAAATCCACGAAATTTAGTGTGATTGAAGTCTGTATGACCCTCGTTCGAACAAAACTAGCCTCGTACAAAATTCATTCGGATGTGCTTTGTGTGGTCTCCCGAACAGGCCCCGAAGATCACAGATTTACCCAGAAAAGTACTGATGAGCAGTTCTGAGTAAATCTGTTACCAATAATACAAATGGAGTCAAAAAATTATGAAACCAACTGGATTTGAAAATAGACTCATAAAGGAGTGCCCAGAAACAAAAATCACTCGAATCGGACTTAAAACGAACACATGGCGCTCAGTCGAAGTAACAAGTTCCGTGTTCAGATCAGAACTGACCTATCAACTACGACAGAGAGGTGTCAAAAATCTGCTTGATAGAAATTAATGAAATTCGGTAGGCATAAACTAGACAGCCTTACCTTTCCCATGGTTCTAGAATCACTCCAAAATTCATCCGGACGATGAAGTTATGAGTGTCCAAAGTAGGGGTACAGTTGCTGTTAAGTTAGGCCTTCTTTGGAGAAAAACAATTCAAAATTGTGACAAAGTGTGTGCAATTCGTGCAAGATGAATACAAATCCTTTAAAAATCATTTAAAGACGTTCCAGAATTGATTGGGGCTATTTATTTCAGATTTATCACAATAAATGCAATAAACCCGAAATGTGAGCCCATCCCGCCAAAACATGTGCTATGTATGTGTAAGTGTAGAAATCATTCAAGAACAATATAACAACATAGCATGCCTTCATATTCATCAAAATAAGGTTCCAAAATAACCTAGGGTTCCGTTCCATTATCGTTTCCCTTAGTTCTCTCTCCCCGTTAAACATGGTTCTTCAAGATAATCTTGGGGTACTTTGAATATGGAACGGTTTACATAGATGCAAAAGGCTTATTCAAATAGGTTCTAGCACTAGGATCAATCCCCAGTCTCGTTTATCCTAGATCCCGCCTTCACGTTTTACGGCTAGGGGGAGTCTTGAGATACTTTGAGCCAGGGAAGGGTTTTCATACACACATCAAGGCCTTATTCTACAGAAAGGTAGAAGAAGAGATCTAGATCTAGAATGTGAAAACAGAAAATTAAAGAGAGGTTTGAGGCTTACCTGGATTCTGGAAGCACTTCCGCAGCGGTTTCCCTCTTCTCTTGAAGCTCTTCTTGGCAAGAATTGTTGGCAAGAGAGTTAATGACCATTTGCTTAAGGAGGAGCCTCCTATTTATAGGCAAAGGTTAGGGTTAGGGTTGGTAAGAATGGTAGACACAACATAAGGTCCATAGCCCACCAACCTTAACCCTAAGGCTATTTCCGAGATTTCCCCTCATTTAATGAAGGACATGATGGTAAAAAGTGAAATCTCTCGGAAAACCCTAATTTTGAGCAAAACTAGTGTATCCGGTATGTCAGGCCGGATACACAAGTGCCTTAATGTATCCGGCCTATGATGCCGGATACACTGAGGTCTGCTTGTATCCGGCATGTTCCATCGGATACAAAGAAAAACACTTGTATCCGGCCTGAGTTGCCGGATACAAGGAAAAAACTCATTTTCTCAAATTATGTGTTGGCCTTCAAGGAGATAAGGATTTTTGATGATTATTGATCATTTTGACAGTGCAATTTGGGGTGTCTACAGGAGGGTGTTACTTACCTCTAGCAAGCAAACAAGCAAGCCTCCTTGATCCTATAGCAAGCCACGAGCAGCTCTTGAGCTCCTTGAAAGTTCCCTCACAATCCCACCAAGTTCCACCAAATGAAAATCCACTTTATCTCCTTCTTCTTTCTTGCAAGACTTCCTTCCAACTTGCTCACCAATAGGAGAGGATGAAGAAGAAGAGAGTGTGTATAGAGTGTGAAGAGAGTGGAGAGGAGATGAGAGTGTGGTTGGAGGAGAGGAGAAGAGGGTTGGGTTTTGTTTCATACATATGGGACAAAATCCCCCTATTTACACTTTATAAATTTCCCCCAAATGGATTTTTGGCAAGTTTCCTTCCAAGTATGCCCTTCTCCCCTCAAGACACCCACATTCACCATCTTGCCATTCTCCTTCTACTGCACACCAAGATTTACAGCTAAGCCCTTGTTTCTCACACGAAATAAATTTATTTACTAACTTAGAAATTGCTCAAATGAGAGATACTTTACCTTGGTGCATCTTTGGACAAGCCTTGGCTTAACCACTTAATTGGCTTCAAACTTGGATTTCTCCAGCTTCACCTTCACAATATAAAATACTAGTTGTTAGGACTTGCTAAATACCCCTTGATTAACACTTAAGCAAGTGGTCAAGAATCTGGGGTTTCACACCCTTCTTTTCCAGGAGCTCTTCAAGCTTCAATTTTCAGCCATTTTTTAGAGGAGAGACCCTCTATTTATAGGCAATGCCAAGGGCACAAAAGGTCCCAAGGGTAGGCAAAAATTCCTTTCTAGATTCTTCCAATTCAATTTTAAGGCATGAGTTGGAATAAATCTAAAGGATTCGGAGGGCAAATAGGGGAGATCAAGTCTTCTAAAGAGAGGTATGAATGATAAATAAAGATTAGATCCCGAGCCTTTGCAAATCTGCAAAATTTGTGCGTATCCGCATATATCATGTGATTTTGTCCAAACCTCATTGTATATGCGGGCACGATCAATAAGTTTGAAAACCGCACAATGTCTGTGGACAAAACACAATTAAGAACATCCGCTCAATGTATGCGGGCAGGGCAAAATTAATAAAATCAGCACGCGGCAATACTTATTTACATGTAATATCATTTAAGTAAATTTCCTCGTATTTTTTAATCTCCATTTACTTAAAATATTACATGTAAATAAGCAAACACCACCCCCCCCCCCCCAAATGAATCCATTAAAAATAGTTCCAAACCCAAATTACAAGTGAATAAAAAGTCAACTTTCCAGTTCAAGGCTAAATTCCGATTTTTCAGATCTGGTAAAAAATTTCAACATGTTAATACTAAGGTATTGGTCAAGATTTAAAGGGTCAAAAAATTCATTTATGCAATAACATTGCTAAAAACCTGATTACCAGGAAAAATTATTTTGAAATCTTGCCTCCAAAAATATTTCATTTTTTGGGGTCAAAAGTCAACAAAATTCAACCGGAAAAGTTTGACTTTGCGTAAAAGATTGGATTCGGGTATTTTCTTTTGTGGTTTTGGATTCAAATGGGTTAAGGATCCCAAACCTAATGCTAAGAATTGAAATTTTTAATAAGATATTTCTCTCCTTCAAGATTTATCAAAAATCGTTCAATTTTGGGGTGTCTACAAAGAGATGTGATTTGCATGGTTCGACAAAGATACCTAGTTACGTCCACGGATGTTCAATCAGACAAACCTCTCCTAGCCGAAAGCAACAAAATCTCTCAACATCGCGACTTGAAACCCTAATTTTGGGTTTTATACAAGGGACACTCAGAGTTACGAAAATACCCATCATACGATTCCTCGAGGCTCCACCCTGAACCCCTGGGCAAGAGGACCGCTAGCAAAACCCCCAGCAAGCTCACCAAAACTAGGGCTGAGTGTACAATATGGCTTGTGGCCCGTATCTAAACATTGACTTAATTTAAGTCACTTACACAACATATTTCTTAGATTATGGCCGCCCCTAGCTTTTACATCTAAGAGGGCCTCTGCCACACCCACACACCCCCCCCCCCCCCCCCCCCCAACGAGCTCATCGAACCTAAGACTGAGTGTACAGTATGGCCCGTATCTAAACATTGACTTAATTCAAGTCATACACACAACATATTTTTTAGATTATGGCCGCCCATTTTACATTAGCCAGAAATATTCCCTCTAAACCCAAAATCTACCCATATATCTCGTATATTCCCCTACTTTGAATGCACGTCATTTCTCCATTTTCAAACTAAAGTTACCTCATTTATCTTTTCCCACTTTCATATATATATATATATATATATATATATATATAGATAGTAATACATATGCCTTCCTTACTAATAAGTAAAAAAAAATATGAAATTCTAGGACCCCACATTGTTCAGAAAGGAGAAAATGAATGTCCATATATGTAGGTTTGTGACTCCCTCACGCAACGAGGCCTTTTTAAATAAAACTAATAACAAAATGGGATTACATCGATCGGGGCATTACAAAAAAATGATTCTTGGACTTTCTTTTTTTTCTCTCCCTCTTCTGAGAAAGTTCTTGGACTTGTGATTACAAAGTTCAGAGGGGCCAGTGGATTTCAATGCCCAGCTAGGCTTGATCTGCCTTCAATATATCATAAAATAGTCCTAAAGGTGTCCTATACGCTGGGTCATTCCTATAGAAGGATGGTCTATGGACCATATGTCTAACTAAGCATACGACCAAAAAAACTTTTGTTTAAATGAAAGCAAATCAAGGTATACAAATTGGACTATATGCATGGAAGAATTGTGTGCCCAGTATCCAATTCCTTTTCTCCTCTGCAATGGCGGGACCAAGACTCCAAATCTGAGGGGGCAAAAAAAATTTTCAATTAACACTTCTCATGAAATATAGAAATTTCAATGAGTTGGGGGGATAAACCAGAAATTTTAGAGGGGGTTCTCATGAAATATAGAAATTTCAATGAGTTGAGGGGGCAAACCAGAAATTTTAGAGGGGGCAAAATGTAAATTTTAATTAAAACATATAAAAAATATATTTTTTTTTAATTAAAAAATAAAAGTTAGGGAGCAATTGCCCCCCTTAGCTATAATGTGGTTCCGCCACTGCTCCTCTGTAGTTGTCAACGCTGCATAGATGCTTCCTCAAAGAATATATAATTGGTAACAATGCATGGGTGCCTCTGGAAGTGTATAAAACTTTATGTGGGCCCATGAAAGTGAATTTTTGGGAAATTTGATTTTTAGTGATACTTTTTCAAGTAATTTAGATTCAGCCGGCCAAACCTTGGGATTGGGGTTTTAGTGATAGTTTTTTAAAATAATTGAGAATCAATATTATTTTTTTATTCATTAAGACTTTTTTCCAAAAATGCCCTCAAAAAACTTGCAAACCTCACTTTTCAAAGTATTTTGAGGGTATTTTCGGAAGAAATTTTTAATGAACATTGAAATTGATACCGATTTTCAATTATGTTAAAAAAGTATCACTAAAAACAAATTACCAAGATTTAATCCATTGAATCTCAATTATTTTGAAAAGTATCACTAAAAACCAATTTACGTGACCCCACGGAACGGTGTCTCGCCGGAATGAATCGCACATGAGACGAATCTAGAGAGTACTCGGAGAAATTAAAGCGCGCAAGGGTGCCGGTTGCGTTGGCACGTGGTATTGTGAGCTCGAATCCGATCGAGCGTGACAGTTTGAGCAGCTTGAGCTTAGTCGCTTTGTGACCGCCCGATCTTCTTCTGTTTCTTTTTGGCGCTAAAAGTGATCGACCCCGACCGATACCTGTAAGTCGGTAACCGTAGGATGTACGGACGCGAGGAGTGTCCCTATAGAGTTTCACCTTGTCTGATCTGTTGACATGTTGGAGATAACCCGAATTTGAAGATATGGAGGACGAAGCGACGGATGAGTTCTCTGAGATGGATGCCGTAGGAGACTATGTGTTGATGGGAAGAGTCGGAGAAGGGCCTCTCTCCACCGTTTGGAAGGCTGAGCACAGATTGAGCGGCGAGGAGGTGGCCTTGAAGCAGATTCAGCCTTCCAAGCTCAATAGGAGTCTCAAAGACTGCTTGAAGTGCGAGCTCGACTTCCTGTCCAGTGTTGAACACCCCAACATTATTCGCCTTATCGATGCAATTCAGGTTTGTTTGTGCCTTACGTACCCAGTTCGAAAATTCTTATTCTGATGCGGTTCCTTTGGTACCCAGTATCTTGTGTTTGACCTAGTTTTCGATAGATTAGGGTTTGATTGGTGATATTTGGTGAAAATTTTATGTTCTTTGGAATCAATTGCTGGACCAATTAGCCAGTTTGGCAGTAACCGACTTCGCAAAATCAATCTTTTATGCTTTTCATTGCTTGTCCAATTTTTGTCTCTTTTCCCTTTTTTTTTTTTTTGTAGCTGATTTGTCTATATTAGGGTTCTAGTGATTTGGGGTTTTTTGAGAAAAAGAATTTCATTCTGGAATAAATTTTTTACCAGTGGATTAACTTCTTTAGCTGTTACTCAGTATTTGAAAATCCACTAGTTTAAACCTTTCCCTCGATCTATAATTCCTTATCTGGGGTAACTACTGGTTTTGAATTCATTAGGAATTGTGTCTTAGAAGTCCACCAAGATAGTTTGTGCACTTTGGCATAAATAAATGAACAATTAGAGTAATTTATTCTCCTTTTGGCGTATAGTTCTATATGAAATTTGATTAGGCAATGGATGATAGCCTGATTACTGTATTGAAACTTGAGTAATTTTATTGGGATTGTAACATGGTGTTTATGATGTGGGTATCATCTTTTATGTGAAATTTCTAGAATAATATTTGGTATATAATATCTGACTAAGAACCTTTGTCTATTTGTGATTGTTTGAATGTTTGCTAGTTGCTACTGATAATTGAGGATTCAGATGTGCAATATATGTTAATTCTTGTTTCATTTTGTTATGCAATTTCATAAATAGCGATTACCATGGACAAATATTTGATGAAGTTCTCCAACTTGTGTTTTTGGGAGCATGTAGTGAAACTTGTACTATACTCAATTGCAATCCATGGCCAATTATTGAGCAACATCTAACTTCTATTAGAGGGAATCAGTGAAGAAAATACTTTATGTGGTTTAGATAAAATATTGCTCTCATATGTCATACCGAAGGAGTCAATTTTTTTGTTCATTGGTTTTTAAATATTGTATTTGGGCCTGCAATCTTGACTTGTCCACACTGTTGTTCACAACTCCTTTAGGAGACTTAAAAGTGTTACAATTACATGTGGACACTTTTGGTTTTAATTTTCTAAATAATTGGCTAGTGGGTTACAGTTAAATACACATAAAGGTGGTTTATATTATTGTCCATTCCTATTGGTGGTGGGATAGATAAATTAAGAATTTTAGTTGTGATGGGATTAGTCCTAAGTTTGTATAAATAACCAGATGCCAATCTACCTGTATCATCCGATTAAAAACTAAAATCAGAAACTTTTCCTATTTTTGCTTTGTTTTTTTGGAGAGCGTCAGAGGCTTATACAGAATTCTTCTACAAACAATTCTTAATCATAATGGTTGGAGGTATGTTGATTAATTTCTTTATCAATATTAATTGATATTATTGCTTACACTTGGCATTTGAGTTGTGCCTTTTCACCATACGATTAGAGGTTGTTTGTAGAAAATATTGAAAATCCTGTTAAAGTTTTATTTAAGGATTTTAAATATTTTTAAAAGTTAATGGGCTAGGTATTTATTGTTTGATCTCTATTTATTGGGAGGATTATTTTGAATTTCATAGCCTTAATATTTCTGCTGTAATCATTTGATTTTAGATCCATTGTAATAGGTTGTTGATGTGGTTATAATTATTTGTATAACTAGAAGTTTGAAAGGCATCTTATGTACAAAGCTAGAAGATTCCTTGATCTCCCATTGGTTTGGTTTGAGTGTGTTTATGTTCTCTCACTTTTCTTTTGGGGAAATAAAGATCAACATTGTTGAATTTTTCCTATTGCCAAATTTCAGTTTTAATTGTGATTAAATTTATGATAAAACTACCATTAATATTCCAATTACAAATCTTAAAATTTTTTGGATTTTGGTTTTTTGTTTTAAAAAAGGGTTAAAAAAGACTAAAATTCATAGCTACAGGTCTTTATAGTGCAGATCCACGCCAAGAACCCAAAAATAAAAGGGCAGGCCTGATTTGGCCTGCATAGTCTCTTAAACCCATGCGGACCATTGGTGACCTGTACAATGAGATGATTTTATGAAAAAAATAAAAAAAAAAGGGTAACATGTGGATGCCAGATGCCTGCATACCATATACAGGCCAAGTGTGCAAGATTTAATTCGACTTATTTTAAAACTTTTTGATTCTATACTAATTTTTTACTTACTCCCTCTAGTGTGGTCCACCAACAACCAAAACAACTCCTCTTGGATAGGGCTAGTTATTTATTTACAATTAAAGTAAAAATATGAGGGTCATGGCTGACCTTTGGCATAAACCTATCATTACTGGGGACTCATTTGTCTCATCACCCATTTCTCTCACTCTAGTCAACGATCTCTTATACATGTCTTTAATAACTGTAGTATACCTCATTTGTACTCCTTTTTTATTCAAAACCCACTAAATTAATTCACTTTGGACTCTATCATGTGCTTTTTCTGGATCAATAAAAATCATATGAAGGTCCATCTTCTTCTCTTTAAACTTATCCACTAATTGTCAAAGTATGAAGATTACCTCAATGGTAGACCTCCCTAGCATAAAGCCAAACTGATTTTTCAACATTTCGGTTTTCTTAGCCTGCTCTTAAAATTTTCTTCAAAAGTGATCTACGAAAGCATTCTTCATCAGATAATGTGATTCCATTTTACAGAGCTAGCTAAAGCTATTTGAAGAATATAGAGCAAATAACCAACTGGAATATGCTGGTTTTGTTAAGCTTAAAAAAATCTCCGTGCTATTTAGGATTTAGCTAACCAAGACTAACTGTTAACACAAGAGAAGTACCTTCAATTCTATTTTCCTTAATTAACCCACTCAAACGAAACAAAAACTAATTATCTTCTATCTCAGGCTGATGGGTGCATATTCCTTGTCTTGGAGTTTTGTCCTGGCGGAAATTTAGCTTCCTACATCCGGCATCATGGAAGAGTTCAAGAACAGATTGCCAGAAGATTCATGCAGCAACTTGGTAGTTGTTACTTAATGGACTACTCAACATTAGGGTACTACTTTTGACACTAATTGCTGTTTGTTTTGAAATAGGATCTAACAAAAGTCATTGTTCTCTGTGTTTCAGGAGCTGGTTTGCAAGTTTTACACTCACACCACATCATCCACCGTGACTTGAAACCAGAGGTACAGAAATTCTTAGCTTAATTTTACTGAGGTCTACATTAATATTTTCCAGAGTAGCTTGACTTGGGTGCTCTCCTTGGAGCAGAATATTCTACTAACAACCTCTGACAGTAATGCTGTGCTGAAGATATCTGATTTTGGTCTTTCAAGGTAATAACAGTGAGACCAGTTTGAACTTTGAAGCTCCAGTTATTAAACATCTCATGAAAATTAACTCAAATAAGTATGCTTTTTGGTTTGGTGAACAGAATTGTGCATCCAGGCAACTTTGTTGAGACAGTTTGTGGATCACCATTATACATGGCTCCAGAAGTTTTACAATTCCAGAGATATGATGAGAAGGTCAGAAATTTTTCATTTCTCATTCAAACTTGTAGAGACTGAGATGAAGGGTTGTATACAGGTTGACATGTGGAGTGTTGGTGCAATTCTATTTGAGCTCCTAAACGGTTATCCACCTTTTTGTGGTAATAACAATGTTCAGGTAGTCCCCCTTCCACTCATATTCAATAGATATTCCTTTTAATTGAGTATTTTTAACATCTTCCAGTGGAATTTTTTGTATGCAGCTGCTACAGAATATTAAAAAGTGTACCTTTCTTCCATTTTCTGAGTTCATACTCCCTGGGTTGCATCCCGACTGTGTTGATATGTGTTCAAAACTACTCTGTATAGATCCAGGTTAGCATATTGATTTTATGAACCTTTTCTTGTTTGGTCTCTTGAATTATCTCAAATCCATAACTGACAAATCTGTTCGCCTTTGCAGTAAATCGTTTGTCCTTTGATGAATTTTTTCAGCATAAATTCTTGAGAAGATAAGGTGTTGCTAGATCCGATCTTGCTTATGTACTATCAAAGGAGACATTCTCTACTGTAAAAGTAAGTCCAGATTCCATTAAACCATTGCAATCACACAATATCCTATCATTATATCAGTTAGATGTGAGATCTAATTTTATACAAAGATAGCAGCTCTAAATTGACATAAATCTTATGTAAAAATGATTGTGAACCATATCCCTCTACAAATTTTTGTAGCATGTTTGGTACCTTAGTTATGCTGCATACCAATGTTGTCATGCTTCTCATTGATTGCCTCACCTTTGAAACTACATCCCAGTTCCCTTGCTAATGAATTTTTCATTGTAAAGCATAGGCCCCTATGTCATTTACTTCAAGCTCAAGATGGTGCTGCATTGCAGTTACTTCAATAACAACAGTATCATAACTTTTGCAGTAGCCTACTAGAGATCTCAAAATGCCTTGATCTGACTCGGTTTGGACCTCCTCAATGGATTCTATTACCTGATCAAGACATATACAATGTGTGTGGTCCACCGCATCCATGTTTTACAAAGATAATGAATAATATGATAAGCCTTCCATAGAACCAAACTACAGAAAAAACCAAGGAACCTGCGCAGGGGAAGATAAAAGACCAAGAAAGATTATGCCATTTGATTCATGTTATTCTCTTTGTTATGCTAAAAGACCAAGAAAGATGATACCATTTGATTCAGCTATTCTCCATGTCATGCCTATTTAATACTCGCACATTTTACAAATAAATACTAATCTTCTAATTGAGCCCTTTTTCCTTTGATATTCGAAGTAAATGTGGCTCAGCAAAGCCCCTGCTCTTTAGCTCTTACCTTTGTGCTAGCCATCAAAGTCATGCCAATGCCATCATACTTATAGGCCTACGCCGTTCATCCGATGTAAAAAACCAAATGCACCACTATTAACAGCCAATTCAGTGGAACCTGGAAGTTAAATCAGATTAGGAGGGTGTGTCAGGATTCAGGAAGAAGAGGCCTTTACCTTATTGAATTTCTTGGAATTTTCTGATGAAGTATGGGAGTCCCAAAATAGTTGGTAGAGGTAATCCTACTAGTGGGTGCACGTGCACTACTGCACCTTCAAATAGGGTTTCATTTCTAGTCTTCCTTCACTCATTAGTAGTTGTCACAGACCATGTTTTCTTCCTTATCTTCTCTGATAATATCCATGCTGCTTTTTGTAATCTGTTTGGACCAGTCAAATAATTTATTGGTTGAATCTATCTTCCCCTAGCCATATCAAACAGACCTCTCTAGAGAATGGGCACTCAAAGAATGAGTCTTTTACCATTTTTGGTTCATTATATATACCATTTTATAAGGAAATCTTGTAGATTTTCAGCTGACATCTGCTACCTAAAGTGCTCCCTTCATTTTGTTCATATTGACTTCTATCTCCCAATTAATTTGTATCTCTCAATTAGTTCATTAAAAAACATGTAACTTATTTATAACTATCTACAGAATAATCTAGTACAATTCATTTTGAAAGAAATGTTTAGACCCTAAAAAAAACCTAGAAAGGGGGTTGAATACGTGTATTTGCGGAATTCTATGTTTCAACCAAACGTCGAAACGAGATCAAGATGAATACTGTGAACAAAACAACTTGCAAATAATTTAAAGCATAAACACAGCAATTTTGTTAACGAAGGGAAAAACTCTTGAAGAGTTCTTCAAAGTAAAAACCCTCTGAGCTATAGGCACAACCCAAAACATCCACTATGAAAGAGAAAAAACTTATAATCAGTGGTTCAGACTAGACAAGAACTCTTGTTGATTCTGACACCCTGGACTACACTGAAGAACCTCTTCAAATCAGCAAGCTTCGGCAACTCCAAAACTTCTGGATCCTTTCTTGTGGAGACGAACAAACCTTGTTCATCAACTAGAACTCCAGCGATGTAACCTCCAACAGAACTTTGAAGGATTTCTCATGTTACAAGTGAATGAACAACAATGGTTCATGGATCTGGACAATCAAATCCTCACAAGAGACTTTTTCTTCTTTTAAAGCAATGCTCCAAAAATCTCTCCAGATATCCAGATTTTTCTTTTTTAAATTCAACAAATAGATAGGAAAGGAAGGATATCTTTTAGAAGAGATAAAATCGGATCTAAAAAACTCAAATTTTGAATTGACGTTTTTGACCTTTTTGTTCACGGATAATGTCAACCTAAATAATACAAAACTAACAATTTCCCCCTTTGGCATTCTCTGACAAAACCTACTCGATAACACAAATTACAGAAGAAAGAGAAAGTAATAAAACAAGATTATTGAATCACCAAGATAAGCTTAGTTTTATTCTTTCAAAAACAATAAAAAAAATGACACACTACCAACCTGTCTCAAGGTCAAGATTCCTGTAACCTGCAAAAACAATTTCTCACGTATACCTACAAAACAATATCTCACACATACAAATGAATATAGCAGGGTATAACAATGAGAAATCAACATCATCGAATGGTATAAGAACTCCCCCTAAATAATAACTCCCCTAAACAAAATATTTATCCAAAAAACCCCCCCTTTAATAACTCCCCTAAACAAAATATTTATCCAAAAAACTCCCCCTTTTTGTCACGAATGACAAAGAAAGACAACTATCTGAAAAATTAACCACCATCACCCTCAAAAGCAACTCCTCCTTGTCATTAAAATCTAATCATCTTTTTGAAAAAAATGAGATGCTTCCCTTGATCTTGCAAAGAAATTGTAGAAAAGTGATGGATTTAGGCAAGAGCGAAGAGATGAGTGAGGGAAGAAACTCACGAACAGGTGTTTTGAAGAAAGAAAAGGACGAGAAATAAATAAAAGACTTAAACTCTTTGGCGCTTCAGCTCATGCAAATCTCGAGAAAAACTTGACTCAGATTTTCTTTTCATGTCTGGTTCACCATGCAAATCTCGGGAAAAACTTCTCTCAAATTTCTTTTAAAAAATTGTGACGCTTGAGCTGACCTAAATCTTGCCAAACTCACCACTCTCGAGTTTCCTGTAGGTAAGTGCAGTTAAACCGACGCTTGAGTTACAAGAAATCTTACCAAACTCTTTACTCTCGGGTTTCTTGCAGAATTAATGATTAAAACCGATGCTCAAGCTCATGGAAAACTTCCCTAACTCATCACTCTTAAGTTTGATGATATCTGAGTACAAGAAATAATGCACGAGCTCCCCAAAAACTCTGAACAAACTTGAAAATCATTATCACCAAAACAGAACAAAGTCATTTACCAAAAATAATCTACAAACTGAAAGAGAATGTAGTTATGAGAATAATTCACAAGCTAAGAGATACAAAATACAGAAATTCTCAAAATAAATCAAGGTGATCTTGGTAAAATATTCTTAAAATCTCAAAACATGAAAAGCAATTCGGATCATATTGATTATTAACGGTGAAGTGAATCACTATTGCTTGAGAGAAATACCAAAATATTGTGAGTAGAGTTTAGGCTTTGATATGAAGTCAATCATGTAGTGAAACATTTTCTCATGAATTGAAAGTCAAACCCAATGCCACTAGGAACTATACATTTGATTGTCACTATTATTTTTGCACTCCCACTGTCATCAAGCTCACTTTTTCTTTCATCATTTTTTTATCAGTTTTAAAATAAATTTTTTTTTATCACTTTTGAAATAAACTCCTTTTTTTATTTTTTATAAATAACTAAGGGAATTCAGTGAAGTGTAGGTCATCTAGTCCAAGGTCAAATCAACTAATAAGTCAATTCCATACACTCATGGCTGCCCTCTCTAGACTCACTTATATCCATCAATTTCTACAAAAGCTAATAGGAGTGCATGTGCAAAATAATACAAAATATAGTTAGAATTACTGAATCACAATTTTGAGAGAAAAAAAAAATCAAAGCAGATCACATCTCAATTTATATTAGGAAATTCCGATCTCAAATCTCAAAGCTAATTCAAATTCTCAAAACTATGATCCTGCTTTTTTTTCTTGATAAAACAAAAAAAAATACTCAAGAAATAGGACAAATACTAACTGCTTTTCTAAGAGACTCAAACCTAAGGGAGTTAAATGACATATTTGAATTCATCTAGAATTAACAGGATCAAGGACCTAATTTAGGCTCCAATACCAATTGAAAGAAATGTTTAGAACCTAAGAAACACCTAGAAAGGGGATTGAATAGGTGTATTTGCGGAATTCTATGTTTCAACCAAACGTCGAAACGAGATCTAGATGAATATTATGAACAAAACAACTTGCAAATAATTTACAGCATAAACACATCAATTTTGTTAACGAAGGAAAAAACTCTTGAATAACTCTTCAAAGTAAAAACCTTCCAAGCTATAGGCACCACCCGAAACATCCACTATGAAAGAGAAGAAACTTACAACCAGTGGTTCAAACTAGACAAGAACTCTTGTTGACTCTGACACCCTGGACTACATTGAAGAACCTCTTCAAATTAGCAAGCTTCAGCAACTCCAGAACTTCTGGATCCTTTCTTGTGGAGATAAACAAACCTTGTTAAGCAATTGGAACTGTAGTGGTGTAACCTCCAACAGAACTCTGAAGGATTTCTTAGGTTACAAGTGAATGAACAATAATGGTTCATGGATCTGGACGATCAAATCCTCACGAGAGGCTTTTTCTTCTTTTAATATAATGCTCCAAAAATCTCTCCAGGTATCCAGATTTTTCTCTCTTTTAAATTCAACAAATAAATGGGAAGGATATCTTTTAGAAGAGATAAAATTGGATATAACAAACTCAAATTTTGAATTGACGTTTTTGACCCTTTTGTTCATGGATAATACCAACCTAAATAATACAAAACTAACACATTTAAACCCACGTTGCCAAGTACTAGTTACATTAAACACAGCTCTTGCTTACCCCATGTCAGAAATTCAAATATTTCCACATGAATAAAATGTTTCTTGTTTGCATATAAAATTTTCCATCTTTCGCACTCTTTTATCTGATATCAGGTTTTTCTCAGAATTAGAGACGGTAGTTTGAAGCCACAGAAAATTTGCGTCTACCGTCTAATATATTTTGCCCTTATCAGTGCTGGGGGTTATAGGCATGTCAATGGCAGTGTTGGTGGGTGTTGATCCAATCAGTGATCAGCGTCTTCTTCCTAGGTTATTTTGATTAAGCTGCTGTAACCGTGATACGCGCTTTTAAATTGTACATCCAGAGGAAGGGGGAGCTTTTCAGGCTTCCCTGTGACCTGTTAATCATTGTAGATGGATGTTTTTGAAGTATTTTCTGCCTTAATAAAGGTCGGAGTAAGAAAGAGCTATATTGAATACCTGGCTGGTACTTGTGACATTGCGCTCGGTTTTCAAACTTTGTTTCAATTCTAAGTATTCAAGAAATTAACGGCTAAAAAGGTATTTGTTGACTTTAGGGGAAGGCCAGTAATAACCACGCCACGAAGATTCATAATAAGAATGTTACTATGCTACAATATAAAGTAAAACTGACTGCTGATTCTACAACTCGATTAGCATCATATTGACAATACTATTTCCCATCAAAGCAATCGGACTGCTGCTATTTGTTGGATTCTACATCTTTATGCAACCATTTGACCTCTGCCCCAAAAATGGTACAACCTATTCCCAGTCCTGAATTAGCAAATTGACTTTCTATAATGGTATAAGGTATGGACCCCTGGAGACCTATCAGCATAAGATCTGCAAAACATAATGTGAGATTGCATCTTCGCCATATCCACATTTACCGCTTACCACGAGATCCAGGACCAGACCTCGGACCTGGGTACCTAGCAAACTGCAGCCGCAAGTATGGAGAATCAGGCTCATGATCGTCCATCTTATAACCTGCACAGTGAATATACCACAATGACAAACTCTCCCGAAAGTTCCAGACGCAAGAATCGGACAAGGTCAACCATTGCAATCATGCAATATGATTTGAATCCAATATCATAGGGTATCATATTGATCCCGTTAGTCAATTATCCACAGGCTCACTCAAAATTATTCATTTTATAGCATTCTTTTCTGCAATAATAAAAATATATTATGAGCTTGACCGAGAGAGAGAGATTTGGACCTCAAGAGGGAAAGATGAGATAGAAAAAAGGGTCTCAAAGGTTGCCATCAATAAATATAATGAGATATTTCACGTAGGTCAGTAAAAGTGTGAGATAGAGAGAGAGAGAGAGAGTGTGTGTGTGAGTGTATGTGTGTGTGAGCGCGCGTGTGTGTGTGTGAGAGAGAGAGAGAGAGAGAGAGAGATACTTATGGTTATAGAACACGGACAATGGTTGACACAATAAATTCCATGACTAACTGTAAGGAAATTAGGATATTCCATAAGGTTGTCTCCCTAATTTCTTAAAAATACTTAATTTTGTTAAGCAGAAATTAACAAAATGAAATTAATTCAAATCCCCAGGATCAGCTCAGGAGCAATTTAAAACATCAGAAATTAGGCTCATAGTGAGCCAAGAGGGCCTTTGCTTGCAGACATTTAGACCCATGATAATTCCAAACTCCCAAACACAGGCAAAACCAAAGCTTCTAAACAAGCAAAAAGGCAAAATTACAAAGACGGAATAAGAGAGAATTATTACCTTGCAAGGCACTCAATACAGTTGCAGCACATGCAGCATTCATAAAATCCACAAAACAGAGGACAAGAGGGTCACCCCCACGCTGCAAAATGGTTACAGAGAATCTTAGTGTAAAGTGCAGTCGGCCAAAACAAGTAATCACAAGTAAATAAATGCCTAAACAAGAAAATTTTGAGACAAAATACGTCTGTCCCTTTGAAAGTAAAACAACATTTCAGGAAAGTAAGAACTTAAGGAGCCACTCACATGCCTAGACTCTTTGTTCACAAGCCTTACTTCTTTATACCCCACAAAAGGACGAAATATATCTTGATATGCAGTGATGGGAAACACAGGTAAATCAGATGCACACAACAAAATGGGAAGGACAAAACTGAGATCCAAGGAAATATATTGAATCATTAGATTATTTCAAAGGATACGAGCTACTTCTCTCCGTGTGGTGTCCGATGGAAGTCCCTCGACAAATAGAGTATTGGAAGCATCTGGAGGAAGAGGTGCTACTTCACGATCAGGCCTAGCCATTGAGTCCACGGAAAGCTGACTGCCAAAATCCATGCCTCTGCGATTTGGTGCTAGATCCGGACCAACAGTCCCAGGGGTACCCACAACAGCATGGTCCCCAATTGGACGGCCAGGCATTCCTGCACCAACAGCCCTTCCCAGGGCAGCTCCACCACCAAAATTACTTGCTTCTCCAGAGCTAAAAGAAGAGAGTTGCTGCAAAAGAAGTGTAAACACACGTTAGCAAAACAGAGATAAATAAGCTTTGGAGAAGGTTGAAACTTGAAACATATACCGAATTTTGAAGATAGCGGTCATATGCTGATCCAATTGTTTTAGTGTCTTTTAAAACCCGAGGTCCACCAAGATCGTCATCTCGTACTAAATAATTAAGCATGCTGCTACCAGAAGGAACCCCAGAAGGCACGTCTGCAAAATGTTTAACTAATATTGAATGGAGACTCATTTTAGGTTAAAACTGATCTAATATACCAGAATGATAGTCATGAAAACAAAACTACACAAAATAATTCAGTAAACCTAGAATCAGATGTTGTAATTCTCACTACAACACCCACCCACCCCCCAAAAATAATTCAGTAAACCTAGAAGTGAAAAGGCTTCAAAATTTGGCATATAAATAAGAACTGTGAAGACTTTAAAAAATATATAAAATTGTAAGGAAAAAAAACTAAAAACATTATAAGGCTAAAACAATAAGAATATGAAAGCTTGTAAAGTGAGGTAGGTATGAAGGTGTTAGAAATTAATATTTGACCATCCCAAATTAAGAGAAAAGAAGATGAGATTTTGATCAAGTTAGATACACTAAGAGTTGGGATTAGAGAGTCTTAGTAAGTGATGAAAAGATTAAAGAAAGATGAAAACAATAAAATGGTGACCATTTGGAGAGTTTTGTTTTAAGTACATAAGTGATTATTAGAGTCAAGAAAGTACCAGTAATTTTCTATTGCATTTGTAGGATCAGGGTCCCATAAATAAAGAAAGCTTTAAATAAGATTCAAATACGAAAGACTTTAGGAACAAGTGGTATTCCAATTGAAGTCTGGAAGTGCATGGTAGAGATCGGTGTAATGCAGTGATCAAATTTTTTGAGGACTAAAAAAGTGCCAAATGCATGGAGGAGGAGCATAATAGTACCTACATACGAACGGTTGATCAGAAGGGTGAGGGATGGACTTCATAATATCGGTTGAGGTCAGCTGCCCGAAAGCCAAAAGCAAAAGGGTTCAAGTCCATTTTATCTTATACATTCTTCTGTGTGGGGACCTGCCCAAGTGATTTCTATCTTTGGATTTCATTATTCTATTTCCTTTCTTTTTATTGACTAGGTGAATCTGAATTCCCTCTTAGGGCTTGAAACGGTCTTCGTTCTTTCTTCCTATCTTTAGGAATTTAATTGGGTACTTGCTTTTTGCGGAAGACGGAATTTCTTTCATCTCTTTTCCGCTCAGTAATGCCTAATCTTCTTTCGGAAAGGTCAAATTATTTCTTGAGAGGACAGCTAGCTCAGTTTCAGGTGGACACCACCCTCACCCTGGTATCCCACCTTCGAACACCATCCCTCCCTTTCACTCTGACCATCTTGCTCACTTACTCGACTCAGACAGAAAAAGAGCAACTTAGGCTTATCCTAAAGAATCCCCTAAAAGGCTAACTAAAGATCTATACAAAGAATGAGCAGAATAAAATTTTAAGGATTTAGTCCTCTCTGTTTCTTAAAATGGCACTTGCCCACATCATGCTCTCAAAAAGTGTTTCTTTTTTGGTATAGACTTCAAACCAGCCACTAAAATAGCTATAACCCTCAGCAAAATGGAGTGGCAGAAGTGTCAAAAAGTCTTAACTCCTCAGCCATCTTAAAAAATTCTTATTGAACTTCACCTCAAATATGGGTTGCCAAAACTCCAATCTTCTAGGACTCTCCCCCAAAGGCAATCCAAGATTTTTGCTTGGCCAGCATGAAACCCAACATCACAGAATTTTTTGCTGAATCAGATATTCATACTCAGCTAAATTTATCCCACTCACATTGCTTTCAAACAAAAACATCTAGTTTTAAAGCATTCAATAATAGCTCTGGAATAACTTCCTTTTCAAGACTCCCAAAAAATACCATTGTGTCATTTTCAAACTGTTAATGGGATTGCTTGATTCTCTCCGATGCTTTATTGACCTGGGTTCAAATGTCAAGCACAGGCATGTTTGTAAGGTGGTCTTTGGTGGGGACTTTGGATTCTGTATTATAATCTAGAATCTGAATGTGGCTCCCGCTGCTATCTCATGGATGCTTTGGGGGGAAAGAAATCGGAGAATCTTCCAAAACAAGGAGAGGAAGCTGGAATTACTGGAGTGGTTGGTTCTAAAATCTATGTATTGGTGGTCTTCCTGGGCTTCTATATTGCCTTCCACCAACCTGGAAACTTTTCTATCTTGTATTTGCTTCCTATAATTAGGGGTGTCAATTGATTCGGTGTAAACCGAAATCCGATTGAACCAAACCGAAAAAAATCCAGTTTGGTTTGGTTTTATTCTTACTTCGGTTCAGTTTCGGTTTGAAAAAGTACAAACCAAATTATTTTGGTTTGGTTTATGGTTTTGGTGGTTGAGAAACCGAACCAAACTATAATAATATATTTATAACTTTATATTATATATATATATTATACAAAAATTTCAAAACCTCTTACCGCACTTTGTTGTCAAAACCTATTGTTTCTCTTTGTAGGAATTTCTCTTGGAAAGGAGGTTATTTAATATTGATGTTAGTTACGAAGAGGAGAATAAGTTTTTATTATGTATGTGACTAATTTCATTGTTAATGTAAGCTATTGAAATACCATTTCTATTTTCTAGTAAATAATTGTGTTCACATTTGAGTTCTAGTAAGAATAAACTTTAAAGGTATTGTAATTTCAGTTTTCAGTTCGGTTTACGATTTAATCACTTTAATTCGGTTTGGTTTTCGGTTTATAATTTTCACTTGAAATTCGGTTTGGTTCAGTTTTCGGTTTAATTTAGGTTTAGCACAAAAACCAAACCAAATTGACCGAATTACACCCCTACTTACAATGCGTGGGTATCTAGATGATGGGGTGCTCCTGACTTTCTTCTTTTACAATACGCAATTTGTTTACTGATTATGTTTTCCTTCCTTTCTATTAATATAATCTCTCTTATTACCGATCAAATAAAAAATTCTCATTGCTGATTTTCAGAATCCAGAATCCTGTTTGGATAGCCTAGATTTTAGAATTTAATTATGGAATTGGAAACTAAAATCTTATTTAGTTGACCCTGATTATTGAAATTGATTTTGTAGTTATAATATTAACAACTGCATAAAAAAATATATCATATAGTATACAACATTTTACATAATATATTATCCTAGAATATTGATTTTAAGATACTTTAATGTAAGGCACCAAGGTCTCATAATCCAACTCCACAGTGGATTCTGATTATAGAGTGGATTATAGAATCAAATTCTTAATCCCTATAATAATCCGAACCCAACGCTCCACCTGGATCTTAAAATCCAATTCTAGCCAGAAACTTGAATGCCCACCAAACACCCCCATTTTAGACTTGCCTGATTCTAACATTATAGGACAAAAGGACCACGGCAATATACTGTTTATTTTGAATATATTTAAACTAAGGATTACGAAAATGTGGTATTACGTATATACAGATCAGTTTTCACATATTCAAAACTTGCTCATCATGTAAATAACGAAGATAGAGGAAGCATCTAATAGTAATAAAGGTAACACCACTTTCAAATGTTGGATGGATGATCAAAGATTCAATGCGAATACCAATGCTGATAATAACATCATGTCATGTCAACACAGGAACTTTAAAGTGAGTTGAAGAGTAGATATACCATAGCGCTCATCCCCAATCTCCACCAATCTATTAAACTTAAAATCTCTTTGGGCATAACTCACACCAAACTTTAGGGAGAGAAGGGATTGCCTTGTCTAATGCCTCCAGAAGCCTTGGAAAATGTTTTCGGGCCATTGATCAGCAAAAAAAGGCCCACCACAAAGGCAAACCATGATCCAACTATAACATTTAGCTCCAAACCTCCCCAAGTCTATCACATGGACTAAAAGATTCCAGTACAACCCAGGCCTTATCCAAGTGTGTCTTACAAATCCAACCTGCCCTGCACTCTTTTTTCCTCTTCAAACATTTCATTTGCCATACAGACTCCATGAATTTTCTCCCTTCAAAAAGGCACTCAAATTTGTGGAAAAAGAGAATTAAGCACTTCACAGAATCATAAAGTCAGAATATATGCAATAACCTTATGCAAACCAGCCACCAAACTGACAGGTACTTGACTTGTTTCAGGCCATCTTTCTTCAAAATCAAAGCTAGAAATGTGACATTCATAATCTAATTTACCTTGCCATCCAGCTATCCTACACAATCTCCTCCTAACATTCCTGACGAAAAAACAAATGATAGATACATCTAGACGCAGCGGTCTCTCACCATCTAATTCCCATACATTCCTTTTTGATCTCCTTCTCAAAGTTTCTTTCTAAAATATTAATACCTTCCAAAATCACATATGCACATATGTATACATCAACATTGCCACCATGAAATTTAACATTATCTCCAAGGAACAATTTTTTTGTAGAATGCTACAAAGAGCTGCCGTTAGGTGGTTCTAGGCCAAGTGCGATCGATTGTCCTTCCTTTATAGATGGAACTACCGTAACTCCACTCAACCAACAAAGACCTCCCCAATTCTTTGCATATCCTCAACCTCTTCTCCTTCCACTAGAAACCTAGTTATTCCATTTCTTCATTTGTCTCCCATTTTCCCTCTTATGAAAAAATGACTTATTTCCATACCTTTCTTTAATACATTCATATCTGAGTTTTTGCCCCTAAGAAATTTCTTCCCTTCTAAAATGTATTTTTTCCTCCAACGCTAGCTTGCATGCCATTTTTTGAATTATTCAAGACGAGAAGGATAACAAGATATTTAAGGGCAAGATCTGTCATTTCAGCTCTTGGTTAAGAGAGTAACTGCTTCGTTAAAAAGTTCAGATAGTATGAAAAACGACTTAGAAGGGAATATGCATTATGTCGGAGTGGAGCCCAATTTCAATCACCTTCCCTCAAAGGACAGCGATTCATGCGGCTTGGCTTCCATCTATGACCGGGTATTGAACCTCAATCTTGACAGTTGTTACCTACTAAACCCACGAATCTATACTACATATAACGCGAGGCGCCCCCTTGGGAATCGCGTCAAGCAAAATGTGACTTTCCAAAACAGCCCTTACACATCATTCTGAAGATCTATTAATAAAAGGGTAAAATAGTCAAACCTGTCTCAAATTTTTAAAAACTTAATATAGTTGCAAAACCGTTTCCTCTCTCATTTGCCTCTTTCTTCATCCATACAGTACTACACGTGCACCCGGCTAGTTTCTTTTATTGAAAGGGGGTTTTAGGAACCACAAGGATCTGTTATGTATCCATTCCCAAAGCCAGTTACAGTGCGGAACTCAAGAAGGGAAGAGCTATTTACTTAATTGATGGAGTTCAAGGAAGCTGGTTCTGTCCAAGCTGAAGGACTCATTGTGAATGGTGATTCAGAGACCATCATTTATTGGATGCATATTGTTTAGGCTCACCCTTGGAGACTTGATCATCTTGTTTGGTCAGCAAGATCTTAAGCATCAAATGCAAACATCTCATTCATTAAGTTCTGCCTATATCTGCTAGCAACTTGGCAGATTGCTATGTTGCATAGGCACTGATGCAAATGTTAGCACTTTATTCATTAGTTATCAAAAAAAAAAAAAAAATTTTGTTAGCACTAACATGTATAAAAATTTTAGATTAGTCAAGCACTAAAAAGAATTGTACTCGAGGACCCAAAGAATACTTAATCACATATACTCACTAGAGGTTAAAAAAAAAAATTTAACAATTTTATAATATGTAGATTAAAAACTTTTCAGTTTTACATTTTATGGCCCTTCTATGCAAATTCCAGGGTTACAAGAGAGAGAGAGCTAAGTTGGATTAATGAGCATGAGGGTGCAGAATCGTTCCGTTCCTACATTTTCTTTTTCATTCTCTCCTGATAAAATTCTTCATTGTCCCTAAAAAGGCAGTAACACAAGGACATGCACATTATTCTTAGGTTATGGGAAATATTTACATAAACAAATTTATACATGTGGATATATATGTAAAATCTATATATATATATAAAAGATAGAAAGAGAGGGAGGGAGAGAGAGAGAGAGATTTTGTTAATCAATCTTGCGAAGCCCCAAGATATCATATCCTCTGATATGCATTGATGATATATACAATGGGTGCCCATTAAGAGCCTTCCATTTAAAAACGGAGAAATAGAAATATGGAAAGGATAATGTGGCAGCGGAAGAACAAGAGCAAGTAGAAAAAAAAAGAATAAGATATAGACACCGGAGGGTCAAAATGAAAACCACAAAATTGTCTAAATAAGAGATTTCTATCACTGAGCTATGGTAAAAAAAATTCTATAAACAGAACTATGATCCCAGAGATGCTACAATAACAAAATAAATTGAATCTGTTTGTCTAAAAATCTTAAGATAATAAATATGTCAACTTAAGAAAAGGAAAAGGTAAAAAGTCTGAAATGAAGAATTTGACAGATTATTTATCATTGGTATTCACATAGTCAACATCAGAAACATCAAATAATACATATTTTCAAGACTATAAAAATCATACTCTGCTCCGTACAACCCTTGAAATAAATATGACAATGGAGAAAGTATACTGATCCACCCTAAGGTTGCAGCTTGGGGTGGGTAAACCCGAAAACCACCCAAAAGTTTTGGTTCTAAAGATCAAGAACCAAATTTGTTCGCTTCGGTTTTGGGTTGAAGGCTCAGTTGAACTGAACCAAAAACCAATTTCTATACCCTAGCCTACAACTAGAACGAAGGGTAGAAGACTAAGATGACTCACCGCCTCTTCAGCCAAGCAAGGTAATCAGCAGATCTCTCTCTCTCATCTAATTTTGACTAAAGTTTCTTCATTAAAAATCCTAAAACCTGATGGTTTAAGAATCTTTTTGTTCTTATTAGGCAACTAATTTCTCCATTCATTCATTACACAAATGCTGACAAAAAAGTTGTTATGCCTCTTTTTGTTGAATCTCTTTTTGTTCTTTTCAGGCAACTAATCTCTTTCATTCTTGTTAGGCATTTGGGTAGAATCCTAACACAAGTGCCGTTATCCCTCTCCATATCATACCATCCATTATATTTTATTACCAATTTACAGTTTTCCATATATCACTTTTTTAATTCAGTAGAAAACTTATTCATAGGTTACCCAGCCTACAATATTTTTTCTGTATTCAATCCAAGAGGGTAGCCCGCTGATTGATTGAGGTGTAACAAAGAAATTTTGTTATTGTTTTCAACAATTACTCTTTATTTCCTATTTTTTTTTCTTTGATTATTAATGCAGTGACAAAACATAGAAGGTTTTAAACTTAAATCTTAAAATGCCTAGTGAAAGGGCTGTGAAATTAATCCAAACTGAACCCAATTTTCAATCCGGTTTGGGTTGGGTTGGGTTTTGGGTTTTTTTAATTTTACTGATTCGATTTTCAGTTTGGGAACTTAGGTTTTTAATTCGGTTCGGTTCAGTTTTGGGTCAGATTTGAGTAACTTCCGTTTGGTCTTGGGTTGAGGCCAACCCAAATCAAACCGCACCGAGTTGCACCACTAATGTGCTCAATGTATTAATGAATTGGAATAAATCAAAATAAGTGAAGAATTTTCATAAAATTTTACCAACTTAATCTCATATATTAAAAAGGAATTAAAAAAATGCTATATTTGCAAGAAATTTCTATTTTCGATCATGAACATAAAACTAGATAAATTAAAATCTGCAAACTTGACATGAAAGTCAAAACTTGGACAAGGAGAGAACTCAATTGAAAATTTCATCAGAATTTAACATAAATCACAGGTTAATACCATTTGAAAGATTCGGATCCAAGCACTTCAAACCTCAATGATAAACATGTCACGTTGACAAATACAGTGATCATTTCAGAAATATATTTCTTTTCTTTTCTGCAGCAGATTAAGTCGGCAAACCCAAGAGTTTCTCTCTTTAGAAAAGTTTCTCCAAGCATGACAGTTTCCAGAATTTCTTTTCCTATAACAAGCCCCTCCATCCCATGCTTCCCTTCTCAAAAATCAGATTTCACAAGATCCGTTCGTATGAAAAGGAGGTTTATCAAACAACATCAAAGAACAATAAAGAACGCTACAGACTAAGAAAGAAAAAACCATTTATCAATGAAATGAACAGGAAAAGAGCCACATTTAGACAGATTAGATGATAAAAATATAAAATTACGACATGCAAAGCAATTAACTAAATCCAAGAATAAATTCAAGCGAAAATGGGAACCTCGAGCGAGTGTTCTGATAAATCTACGGTAGGCTCTCGAGTATCGAACTCAGAAACAGAAACAAGAACTTACCATAGTCGGAGCGTGGCCGTTTGGACATGCCAGTAGACGGATACACAGGAGGTTGTCGATTCCAGAAGCCGTCAGTCATTGTCGCAACAGAAACTAATAGAGCGAGATCGAACAGAGAAATCACCGAAGAAATAAGAAATTTATAGCGAAAGAAATAGAGAATATAAATCGAAAACCCGACTGCTTGAGAAGTTTTAGAGGTGGAATTTTGAAACCCTAACTCTGCTCTCGAGTTCTGAAACTTAGTAAGTTAGTATTACCGCTTCAAAATTTATGATATTTAAAAACATGGCCCTCCCTATCTCTTTATTTTGCTAATATCTCCCCCGGTTTCATGGTAATTTATACAATTGATCCTTTAAAGGGGATATTATATTATCAGTTTTAAACATTTTACTTGTTCCAGCAAAATTGTCCTCGTTTTCTTTCCCGCGCAAATAATGTCGTCAAGAAGATGCAACCAAGGTTTAAAAACTTTGTACCTCCAAAATATAGACTTAGATATGAGCTAATATTCATCGGTGTTTATCATAAATTTCAATCAAGCCTCTATACCAAGGATTTAAATCATCAGTGGACGAGCCTATAAAGGTGTTCATCCATAGCATATAGGTGATTGCTACGTCGGCAATTATCTGCAATAAATAAATTATTTAACTTATTAATTTATTGCATCTTTCAAGTGATTACCTACCAATGATTGCATTAATCGTGGTGACTACGCATTAATGAATGTTGGTTTGTATTTATCACTAGAGGGGTGTGCATGTGCAATACATGTAGATAAAAGGTTTCGGACATGTAAAGGATAAGAAATTATTGACAGGTATCTTTTTTGGAAAGTTAAAATGAAAAAGACAAAATCACCCATGTAGCTATATAAGATAAATATGATATTATCAGATTATTTTTGGGAAAAAATAGTACATGTTTGCACGCTTTCCAAGGTAGTTGTTAATTTTTTATATAGTATAGATATAGATATATATTAATATTTATGATTCCTACCTATACTTAATAACCTTGGATTTAACGTACTAGCTCACTTTTTCACTTGTAATTCCATATAAAAAAATATATAGAGCTTCGAATGAAATAAATTAAATTTGTAGATAAAATGTAAAAAATAATCCATACTATTATGTATATAATCGCTTCCTTGAGAATACCCTTTCTAAAATTTGAATGACTCCCATACAACCTTGATAACTACCTACCCACATAACTATCTTATATATAGTTTTAGGTTCATATATAAGGTTTTAGCCTCTCTATTAAAAATATTAGTAAAATAATAAAAATGACACTTTTGGGACCTAAATAGCTAGGGGTGGCAGTGGGTCGGGTTCGGGCGGGTTCGGGTCGGGTTGGTGTGGGGGGTTAACGGGTTAGTGCTCAACCCGAACCCGCCCATTTAATAAACGGGTTGGGATATGCCAACCCTAACCCAACCCGCCCTAACCCGTTTAAACCCGCCAACCCGTTTATAAATAACTAAATTCAAATTTCAAATGTTAATCAAATCAATAAAATGCCACAATAAATCTGTTGCAAGTCCATGAGACCCTATTTAAGCTCTTATGGATCTGGCTCATGTGCACATGACATCATTATGTGCAAACAAAATTAAAGTTCAGCAAAAACATAATACGAGCAAGATATTGTCGTTTAAATTGATGATAATAGAATAGGGAAAAATGGTATGCACTAATGCAGAAAACAAACAGACAGTACAGGGAAGTGAAGTTACCAACTTAAATAAATGAAATTTCTAAGAGCCGCATTTGCAAACCTCTCCAAACTGAACCAAAAAGCAAAACTGTTAGGGGGAAGCCCTCTCCAATCTAATCTAAATTATTCAAAAGGAAAAGGAGAGCCAGGTAATTTTTTAAATGGAACTCAATGTTATTTTCGTTTTCATCACCATCTACGGCTAAATAAATGAGGATGAGATGCCCTTGATTAGCCACCACCAGATCCATACTTCTTTCCAAACACGATCAGCTGTAGCTTGTCATAACCTGCAAGCACACCTGCACCAGCAACTGCACGGAGAATGTTTGCCCCAACACCCTTCAAGATACCAGACTCTGCTGCTTCTTCCGACGAGTGCAGCTGATGACCAATATTGTAGATTTGTAGGAGCAGGAAGAAGAAGAATAGGGAGCGGCAGGGAGAGAGAGAGATAGAGAGAAAGGAACTGGTGGTGGAAGGAGTACCTGGTTGCAGCCTTGCAGATTTTAAGCTAATAGGCTTGTAGCAAGAGGAAGGCGTCGACTGAAGATGCTGATGAAGCAGCAGCCATGGTAGAGAGTAGAGACCAGGGAAGGAAAAATGGAAAATGACGAAGTAGTGGACGAACAAATTTAGGGTTTGCGTTTTTTTAAACTTTGCTTATGTCTTATGGTTATAACCCGTCGGGTTGAAAGGGCAAACCCGAACCCAACCCGTTTAATTACGGGTTGGGAATTTCAAACCCGAACCCGACCCACGGGTTGAAATGTCTAACCCTAACCCGCATTAGAGCGGGCGGGTTCGGGCGGGTTGGCGGGTCACGGGTTGAAATTGCCAGCTCTATAAATAGCAATGAAAAATTTAGAATAACACTTTCAACCTCAAACTTGAAGATGGTTCCTATTAGTTTTTCTTAGCAAGGAACCTGATTACATGTGTTTACTAAAGATAGTTCCTTTTAGAATAAGCAACCTATTGCTGTTCTGGATAAGCATTCCAATTAAGTGGTTAATCTAAAAAGCACTTGCCCAAAAGTAGTATAAGTAGGGGTAGTCAAAGCCATTTTTCCAAGATTCGACTAAGCTCCTAAGCCTAATTGTAGGGATGAGTGGCGGGCTGGCCCGACACGCCTGAAGCATGCTCGGGCGGGCCGCGGCACGCTAGGCCCGTTTTGCCGGGCCGGCAGGCTTGGCGGGCCAAGGGTATTAAACCCCTTTTTTTTATAAAAAAAAACCCAAAAAAATCCCAAAAAATTCTAAAAAATATTTTTATTATTCAGAAAAATTGTTTTACACTTATTGGGATAGATTTTGCTCAAAAATAAATAAATAAATTACACCCATTAGAGACTTAAAATAGTCTAATTAAAAACCATAGACTTAACAAATATATTTAATTGGAGATTTTATAACAATTTTTTGGGCTTATTTATACCTAATTATTTTTTTAGTTTTGATTGATTATATAAGAGCTTTTATAATTATATTTTCCAAATCTTTAAGATTTAGGTAAAATAATTTAATTATGATATTATTGATGCAAGAAGGTGCTATGTCCTAGTGGTTAAAGAGACAAGTTTTCAGTCTGATGGATAAGGTTCGAACCTTACTACCAACAATTTTTGGAAATTTGGGTTATTTAAGTTGGGCTTGCCCCATAGCGGACTGGCACGAGGGCCTGCCGTTGGGGAGTGCCCAACGGGCTAGCCCGCGTGGGCCCGCGTGCCCTGGCGGGCCGTGCCCCCAAGGCCCTAGGCCCGGCACGGCACGCCCCAGTGGGCAGGCCGTGCCGTGCCGTGCCGGGCTACTGGCGTGCTGGGCCATGCCGTGCTCGGGTCGGCACGGCCCAATACTCATCCCTACCTAACTGTATAGCTCATGCTCAGGTAAAACTTATACGAACCTTAGTTTTTTATTTAGAGCTACAACTATTTCCTGACCCACCCGAAGCCCGCTTGACCCAGCCTAAATAAAAGCGTAAACTTAAACTTAATTATTAGCCAAGGCTACCTAGGTAAAAAATGTTTTAATAAATCATAAGTTGAAATTAAGTGTTTAATTAAGCAATCCTGAATGCAAATTAAGTTTGGGTTCGGGCTTGTTTGGAGTCCCTTTGAAGCCGAAAGTTCAGTTTATGAGATTCAAGTTTTTCCAACATAAAGGTTTGCTCTAGCCCAAAGTTAAATTCAGTCATGCTTAGTGTAACCCCGATCCCCATTGTATCCATAGTGCATATATGATTACATTTTCATTACTTTTAAAAAATATCGAAGGACTCGTATTTTGAGTTCTTAAACTCGACTCTTTAAAATGAGATTGAAGTTTTTACAACGACGCTCGTTGTTCACTCATCTCCAACGAGATTCATAGACATATCCTTTAATTGGTAAGCTTTGCTTTGCATTTTAAATTTCTAAATCAATTTAAGGATGCGTGTATTAATCTCATTGAATACTAATGGAAGATTTGAGAAAAAATGGCTCTAGATTTGATTTTGGGTGTAGACTGTATGTAGAGGTGGCAATTGTGACCAGTATGATACGAGCCTGGGTCTGAGATCTGGTAATAGGCTTAGAAACAGAGGAATCACCAAGAAGGTTCTTCTTTCTTTTACCTATTTTGAATTATATGAAGCTTTCGTGATTCAATTTCTGCTAATATGGTTAAGTTCGAGGATAACCAGCCTCCTAATTCAACAAGTGAATTTTTGAATTGAAATCTCCCCTCTCTTCACCACTTTCACGATCCTTATAATAGATCATGAAGAATCTCAACTTACAAGGAAACTAAAAGATAGAAAGAAATAACTACTTTCCTATTCTAAAACATGCTAAATAAAGATAATACTCTTATAATATAACTAATCCAACTCATAATGATAAGTCTTCAGCAACTTCCCAAAATAAGTGGTCACACACCCTCCTCATGTGCTAGGCTCGTATCATCTCCTCCCCCCTTGCCAACAGCCTTGTCCTCAAGGCTTAACTGAGGAAAACGGTCTAGAATGTCATCTTGCAATTCCCAGGTTGCATCGGTCAAGGCTTCGCCTTTCCAATGAATCAGCAATTCTCTTTGGCCTTTATGGAAACGGGAATCCACGATTTCAGCTGGTGTCACAACAGTCCCTTCGTCACGAATCACATAAGCGGGCAAACTTGACTGAGTTAACGCCTCCTTCCCAACCTGTTTTTTAAGCAAACTGACATGGAAAATTAGATGAATCTTTGCACCTGCTGGAAGCTCTAAGTGATAGGCCACATTTCCAACACGAGCTAAAACCTTGAAAGGGCCATAATATTTAGCTGATAATTTCAAATTGCGCCGCTGAGCTACCGACATCTGACGAAATGGTTGCAACTTAAGATAAACAAAATCCCCAACTGCAAATGTACGGTCTTGATGCTTCTTGTCATACAACAGCTTCATACGGCCTTGAGCTAATTTCAATTGTTCCTTAGCCGTACGAAGAATTTGATCCCGTTCAAGAAGAAATTGTTCCACAGCATCCACCCGTGCTGTTTTGTGGACATGGGCCAGCAATGTTGGAGGGGCTCTACCGTATAACACCTCAAAAGGGGTTTTCCCATGTGAAGAGTGGAGACTGGTATTATAGGTATATTCAACCCAAGATAACCACGTCGTCCATTCCTTAGGTCTATCACACACAATCGACTCAGGCATGCCATATAGTTTAAATATGTGATCAAAAAATAAGTGAGCCACAGAAGATGCAGAATAAGGATGTTTCATGGGAATGAACCTACTGAACTTTGATAACCTGTCCACCACCACTAGTATCACAGAAAATCCCTTGGAAAGAGGAAGACCTTCCACAAAGTCCATGGAAATGTCAGTCCACACATGCCGCAGTATAGGTAAGGGATTGAGTAACCCTGCAGGTTTCATTTGATCGACCTTGTGACGTTGACAAATCTGACAAGTGCGAATAAAGTCCTGCACACCCCTTTTCATGCCTTTCTAATAAAAATTAACCCGAAGTCGACCCAAAGTTTTGTGAATCCCCTCATGACCCATGTTGTGGAATTCACCAATGATAAGAGGTATCAAAGAAGAAGCGGGTTGCAAATAGAGTCTGCCCTTAAAAAAAAAGCCCCTCCTTAACTTCCCAAGGCCCAAGAGCCTCACCAGCAAGTATATTTTTACTCAAGACTTGCAAATCTTCACTAGCCGCCACTTCCTCCTTCAAAGTTGTAGCCCAACTTGGTATGGGTTGAGACACAGCCCACAAACTACCTTCAAATTGTCTGGACAAGGCATCTGCTACAGAGTTCTCCTTCCCCTTCTTGTACTCAATATGAAAATCATAACCCAAGAGTTTAACTAACCACTTTTGTTGGGCGGAAGTGGTAATAGTCTGGTTCAGTAGATGTTGCAAGCTGCGTTGATCTGAACGTATAATGAATTTTGAACCCAATAAGTAAGGCCTCCATTTCTAAACAGCTTTCACTAAAGCCATAAGCTCCTTCTCATAAGTTGATAAACCCAAATTCTTTCCTTTAAGTGCATGGCTGTAATAAGCAATGGGTCTATTATTTTGCATGAGTACAGCACCAAGCCCACTTCCTGATGCATCACATTCCACAATAAAAGGTTGGGTAAAATCAGGTAGGGCCAAGACAGGCCCACTAACCATGGCATCCTTCAATTTTGTGAAAGCTAGTTCTGCATCCAAGCTCCAAGTGAACTGATCCTTTTTAAGCATGGCGGTCAAGGGTCGTGCAATCTCTCCATAATTTTGGATGAATTTCCTGTAATATCCTATGAGTCCCAGAAAACCCCTCATGCCTTTCACTGTTTTTGGTTTAGCCCATGAAACCATTGCATGTATCTTTTCCGGATCCATTGCAACACCCCCCTTGGATATGATGTGACCCAGATAATTAACCTTCTCTAGGCCGAACCCACACTTCTCTTTTCTGACAAAGAAACCATGTGCTTGTAACCGTTGCAGCACTGCCTCTAAATGAAGCAAATGTGATTCCCAGTCCATACTGTAAATCAAGATGTCATCAAAAAAAATCAAAACGAATTTCCGAAGAAAGTCTTGGAATACCTCATTCATGACAGACTGAAATGTGGCGGGCGCGTTGCACAATCCAAAGGGCATTACCAAAAATTCGTAGTGACCTTGGTGTGTTCGGAAGGCTGTCTTCATCACATCAGCAGGGTGCATGCGGATTTGATGGTATCCGGACTGAAGATCCAACTTTGAGAAAAATTTAGCTCCATGCAATTCATCTAATAATTCATCAATCAAAGGGATTGGGAACTTATCTTTAATTGTCACTTTATTTAAGGTGCGATAATCGATGCACAATCGCCATGACCCGTCATGTTTTTTAACTAGAAGCACAGGTGATGAGTATGGACTGCAGCTTGGACGAATCACCCCTGTTGACAAAAGAGCCTTGATCAACTTCTCGATCTCGTCCTTGTGATGTTGTGGGTACCGGTAAGGTCGGACATTGACTGGCCTCGCATTTGGTTCAAGAGGTATCCGATGATCCTTGCTGCGTTTTGGTGGAAGCCCTATAGGTTCAAGAAAGATTCCAGCAAAAAGGGACAATAGACGATCACGCTGGAGTCTTCTATCTCCCTCCACGCCCTGCTGTCCAATTTCCAATTGTGTAGAGCAGATCTGAAGAAAACAAGCACGGCGCTGCTTGCGAAGGTCTTTGGCCACACGTCCTTCTTCTACAATTCTGCTACATGGTGCATCATGACCTTGGAGTGCAACTGACTGGTGACCCCACGTGAATTGCATGGTTAGAGCATGGAAATCCCATACAATGGGACCGAGTTGTTTGAGCCATGTTGTTCCAAGAATGAGGTCGCATCCTTCAATGGCTAGCAAGTAGAGGTTAAGTGAAAACACCACTCCTTGAATAAGAACCTCCACCCTTTCACAATATCCTGCACTGTGAATCTTCTCCCCATTCGCTACTTGGACAGAAAAATTCCCCGTCATTGTGGGCTGCAACCCCAATTTTTTTGCTAGTGCTTCTTCGAGAAAATTATGGGTACTGCCAGAATCAATTAAGACTGAAATCCCTGTGCCACGTATCCGACCCCGAACTCGCATGGTGTTTGTTGCCTGGATTCCAGAAATTGCATGCAAGGTGATACCGACTTCATCAGCGTCGTTGTTTTCCCCTTCGTCCAGGTCCTCGGTGGTAGTGGTTCCATCTTGTATAAAGCCTCCTTCAATATAGAATAATCGTTTGCACCTATGGCCTGGAGAAAATTTCTCATCCCAATTGAAGCATAGGCCTTGTTTTCGTCTTTCCTGCATCTCCTCCGCATTCAACTTACGTATTGCAGGTGATTTGGTTCGTGTTAAGACAGGGGATGGCAAGGGAGGTGGTGAGGGAATGGTTTGTGTAGGACGAATGTCGGGTGGGGCAGCAGGTGCTCGGCGAAAGTCCAAAAGAGAGCCTCTTCTTGTATCCCCTCTAGCCTCATACAAGCGTGCTAGGCCAATGGCCGAAGACAGGGTCGTAGGAGTTCCGGCCTGAACATCAACACGTAAGTGTTCCTTGAGGCCACTGATGAATAGACCCAACTGTTGATCTGCGGTTAACCTGCCAGCCCTACTCAAAAGTTTGGTAAACTCAACTTAATAGTCTCGGACGGAACCTGTTTGCCTTAACTTAGCGAGATCGCCCACAAAATTTTGAAATAGAGTCGGTCCATAACACTTCTGGATTTCAATTTTGAGAGTTTCCCAATCAAGTCGAACCCCCTCCGCCTTAAAAAACTGGTACCACATCTGCACCTCCCCATCAAGATGATAAGCTGCTATCTGTGCCTTGGCTTGTTCTTCAATATTATAAAAATCAAAGTACTGTTCAGCCTTGCAAATCCACACACTTGGGTCACCCTCACCATTGTAATGGGGAAAGTCAATCTTGGCTAACTTCGGAGTCATATTCCCAAGGGCACTTACATTTGTCTTTCCCTTGTTGGTACTTCCCATGCTCCCATTAGAGCCTCCAGGATCAGATGGTGGTGTTTGCTGGGACATGGAGTGAACTGCCATAGATAGTTCCTCCAATCGTTTGATCAAGAGTTCCTGTCCCTTACTCAACGACTTCACCTCTTCATCTACCTGTGTACCCAGTTTCCGTAATCCCACTTCGAGGTGCTCCAAACGATGGTCAGTCATGATCAAACCTGGCTCTGATACCAAGTTGATACAAGCCTGGGTCTGAGATCTGGTAATAGGCTTAGAAACAGAGGAATCACCAAGAAGGTTCTTCTTTCTTTTACCTATTTTGAATTATATGAAGCTTTCGTGATTCAATTTCTGCTAATATGGTTAAGTTCGAGGATAACCAGCCTCCTAATTCAACAAGTGAATTTTTGAATTGAAATCTCCCCTCTCTTTACCACTTTCACGATCCTTATAATAGATCATGAAGAATCTCAACTTACAAGGAAACTAAAAGATAGAAAGAAATAACTACTTTCCTATTCTAAAACATGCTAAATAAAGATAATACTCTTATAATATAACTAATCCAACTCATAATGATAAGTCTTCAGCAACTTCCCAAAATAAGTGGTCACACACCCTCCTCATGTGCTAGGCTCGTATCACAGTAACCCACCAACCCGCCCGATCTTAGGTGGGTTTGGGTTGACTGTTTCAACTCGTGGGTTGGGTTCTGGTCATTAATTCTAATCCGATTATAAATGGGTTAGGTTAGGGTTTAACCCCTCAACCTGAAATGATCCGATTACAACCCGATTATTTTTTGTGTAATTAAAGTTTGGAACATTATACTAACAATAGTTGTGGCTACTCAACCTTTCCTCTTTTCATATAAATAATGATAAAGGATAAAGTGAAGAAAGACTTTCTACATATAAATATTTCAAATTTCTTAACCTTTACTAATATAAATTGAGACTTTGATGACAAATAAAGTCTTGTTATGTTTTAGTTCTTTTCTTTATGTTATTTTAGTTCTATCTTAATGTTTTAGTTATTTTAGTTCTTTTCTTTATGTTATTATGCTTATTAGGTGTGCTTTGATATTAGAATGAATTAAAAAATAGATTTTGCATATACTTTGATATTAGAATGAATTACAATTTTTAATTTTTAGTAGTAATTTAAATTATTTAAATCGGTTGGCGGGTTAGAGCGGGTTGGGATATTCCAACCCGTTTATTAAACGGGTGGGTTCGGGTTGAGCCTTGGCTTGTTAATCCCTACATCAATCTGACCCGAACCCGACCCATTGCCACCTCTAACTGTATGTGTCGGAGTTTGCACAGGTTCAGGCTCATTAGTTTGGGCTTTAGTTCAAGCAAATTGATTTTACATTGGGTCGAGTCCTAATTTGAATAGGACTTGCAGCAGCCCTCCCTACTTTAAGCCGTACTTCTATGGTTGATTAGCCAAACGAGGAAAACCAGACCTTGAAAAATGGCTCCGGGTAAGAAGGGCAAAGCAAGGACCCAAGAAGCTGCCTCTACACCTTCTGCTACTATTGCAAAAACGAGCTTTCCGGCGTGTATTCGTCTCGTTCCTCCCAATTCCGTTGCAATTACTATTCACGCCAAACCAGGTTCCAAGGTCGCGTCGATTACAGGTTCATCCTTTTGGCCTCCTGTGTCCCTGTTGTGTGCATCTGCAAATACTATCCTACCCATGTAGTTTGATTGTTTCATATGAAATCAGACATCAACGACGAGGCATTGGGCGTACAAATTGACGCGCCTCCAAAGGACGGAGAAGCTAACGCAGCGCTTCTCGGTTACATTAGTTCGGTGAGTGGCTCAGATCAATCTGTTTATTTGTTTTCTTTTCTGCTAATTTTGGTGAATTCATTGTTCTTGATTTCGCTTTAACTTGTCTGCTTTCTGAAGAATGGTTTTTTGACAGTGGATTGCTTAAGTTTTGACAAATTACGATAACTCTGTTTGGTTCTGTTGTTGTTAAATTGATTGATGATTTCGTTGGAATTACTTCGAAATACCACTACAATGTTGGGTAAAAACCCCTAACCAACTACCCCGCATAGTAAAGTGAGGAATTGTGCACGCAAAATGCACTAGGAAAGCTTCTAGTAAACTGGAGGGGTCACAAACGGTCCCACTTAAGACCCAGCCTCCTTAGGTGATTATAGCCCTTTTGACAGAACTTTCCCAGACATGTATGTAGCAACACAACATATCTCCCACACTACTATACTAGGTTTACAAATTACAACTAATGTTATTGGAATAAATAACTGAGAAATGAATACAAAAGCAGGAATGCTAAGGCAGAATATAAATGCAGAAAGCTAAATAAAAGAACACCAAAATTTAACGAGGTTCAGTAAGTACTTACGTCCTCGAGAACCGCTGACCACTTCCACTAGATGAGGATAAAAATTTTACAACTTGGATTTCTGTTTAAAGACCCACAACTGGAAGGCTTTCATGAAGAAGGCCTTCATTCAAATGAAGAAGAAAACAAACTTCTAATTTTCAACTTAACTAAACATGGAGGGGTGGACCCCTTTCATACAAGTTTTAATCCCCCTGGTGCCACACCTTAACCGATGTGGGACCTTTGAGCCAAACCGATATAACAAATCTCCACCTTGGCAAAAAGTCCACACAAATTCAATAAAATTTTCTTTTCTTCGTATTCTCTGCCAAATGCTATTAATTTCAGTAGTGCCTTCATATGCGCCCATAAGCGCCAACACACCCATAGGTGTTCAAATTCGTTGAATGTTGATCAAGTTCAAATAGTGATTGAATTTGATCCCTGTAAGCACTTTGGTCATCATATCTGTAGGATTCTCTGCAGCCCCGATCTTTTGAAGCAGTATCTCCTCTTCTTCAATTATTTTTCACACAAAATGAAACAGAACGTCGATATGTCTTGTTCGTGTATGGTAAACTTGGTTCTTCGCCAAACAAATAGCACTCTGACTATCACAGTATATATTAATGTGTTTCTGAAAAACTCCCAAGTCTCCAAGTAACCCTTGCAACCATATAGCTTCCTTCACAACCTCTGTAATTGCCATGTATTCTGCTTCTGTAATAGACAAAGCAACTTTAGACTGTAAAGTCGACTTCTAACTTATTGTTGTTCAAGCAAGAGTAAATACATATCTAGTAGTTAAATGTCGCTTATCCAAATCACCAGCATAATCGGAATCAACATATCCATAAATACCAAGTGTATCATCCTTTTCAAATATTAAACCAACATCTATAGTGTTCAGAATATACCGTAGAATCCATTTCATAGCTTGCCAATGTCCTTTACCAGGATCATGCATATACCTGCTCGCAACTCCAACTACTTGTGAAATGTCAGGCCTTGTATGCACCATTGCATACGTCAAGCTACCAACTGCATTAGAATACGGAACTTTCAACATATACTCTCGTTCCGTATTAGTGCTTGGAGATAGGGAAGCACTAAGCTTGAAATGAGAAGCAAGTGGGGTACTTACAGGTTTTGCTTGCTTAGTTATACCAAAACGTTGTAATACCTTCTTCAAAAATTGCTTCTGTGTCAAGTAAAGCTTGCCCAGTCTTTTGTTTCTGCTAATCTCCATGCCGAGAATCTTCTTGACTTCTCCTAGATCTTTCATTTCAAATTCTTGATTCTGCTGATATTTCAATTTTTCAATCTCCTGGTGATTCTTTGAGGCTATCAGCATATCATCAACATACAAGAGTAAATAGATGAAAGATCCATCTCGTAGGTTGTGAAAGTATACACAATAGTCAAACTTGCTTCTTGTGTATTTTTGCCTGATCATAAACTGATCAAATCTCTTGTACCATTGTCTTGAAGATTGCTTCAATCCATACAGCGATTTTTTCAACTTACAAACCCAATTTTCTTTACCAAAAACCTTGAATCCCTCTGGCTGAGTCATATAGATTTCCTCTTGCAAATTACAGTATGAACGCGGTTTTTACATCAAGTTAAGCTAGTTCCATATCAAACTGCGCTACCAAGGCCAACAGAATTCGAATGGAAGAATGTTTAAGAACTGGAGAAAATACCTCATTGTAATCAATTCCTTCCTTCTGAGTGTAGCCTTTTGCTACCAATCTTGCCTTGAAGCGGATATCATTTTTTTCAGGAAATCATTCCTTCTTTGCATATACCCACTTGCACCCAATTGCCTTCTTCCCCTTTGGTGGTTGAGCTAGCTCCCATGTCTCATTTTTTTGAAGTGACTTCATTTCCTCATCCATGGATTTCTTCTACTGCTCACTTTCTGAACTTCTGACTGTTTCTCTAAAGGTGGAAGTAATATCATCGCCTGCAATAGAAAGTGCATAGGCCACCATATCATCAAATCGAGTAGGTCTACGAATCTCTCGTCTTGGTTTACTAACTGCAATTGATTCTTGCTGCTGTGGAAGTTCTTGGGTGGAAACTTCCTCTTCACCTATTTCCTCCTCTGTCACTGGATTGTCTTCTTTTGTCTTAACATAAGCTGGATCAAATTCTGTTGTTTCAAGCTCCAGCTGCTGCTTGGTATGCTCCAGCTACTGCGAAGCACTCTGTACTTGCTGCGTGTCTTTTGATATTACGTTTTTCATCATGGCAGACTCATTAAAGGTTACATACCTGCGAAAAATTATTTTTTTCAAATATGGACACCAAAGACAATATCTCTTTAATCCGGAGTTAATCCCCATAAATAGTGCCTTCTTAGCTTTTGAATCCAACTTTGATTCTTTTACATGATAATAGATAGTGGAACCAAATATATGTAAAGAATCATAATTATTAGCAGGTTTTCCAATCCATACCTCCATGGGCGTTTTGCGCTCAATTGCAGCTGATGGTAAACGATTAATGAGATGGCTCGCATATACAATTGCCTCAGCCAAAAATTGCTTGCCCAATCTAGCATTGGACAACATACATCGAACCTTCTCCAGCAAAGTTCGATTGATGCGCTCTGCTACCCCATTCTGCTGTGGTGTATTTCTAATTGTGAAGTGTCGCACAATTTCTTCATCTTCGCAGATTTTGAAAAACAGGTCACTACGGTATTCACCGCCGTTGTTTGTTCGAAGCCGTTTGATCTTTCTGCCAATCTGTGTCTCAATCATCTTTTTCCACTTAAGAAAAATTCCTAACACCTCATCCTTATGTTTCATAACATACACCCAAACTCTTCTGGAAAAGTTATCAACAAATGTAAAAAAAGTAGTGCATACCTCCTAAAGAAGCTGTTTTGGTAGGTTCCCACACATCAGAGTGAATGTAGTCCAAAATACCTAGAGTATTATGGATTGCGATGCCCAACTTCACTCTTGTTTGCTTCCTCAGAACACAATGTTCACAGAAATCCAACTTGCAGGTCTTTGCACCTTTCAACAAGCCTTGCTTCATAAGATTTTGCAAAGCTTTCTCACTTGTCTGTCTTAATCACATATGCCACAACCTGATTGCTAGTGCATCTTCATCCTCCTTCGAAACTATAGCTGCTGCTCCAGCAACTGTACTACCTTGATAATAGTACAAGTTGTTTCTCCTAATACCTTTCATGATCATGAGTGCGCCAGAAACAACTTTCAGAATTCCATCTCGAATAGTCACACTGAAGCCTTTAGATTCTAAGGTTCCCAAAGAGATGAGATTCTTCTTCAAATTTAGAACATATCGTACATTTGTCAAAATATTGGTTGTTCCATCGTGATTCTTCAATCGGATTGAGCCTACTCCAGTTATTTTACATGGGGTGTTGTTTCCCAGAAAAACAACTCCACAGTTTAGCTCCTCAAAGTTGAAAAACCATTCCCTGTTTGCACACATATGGTATGTGCATCCTGAATCCATAAGCCACTCATCTGTATGTGATGTTGACGAAATTCCAACTAGTGCATATTCAAACTGATCCTCTGCACTTTCAGCTACATATGCATCTGACGCATTTTTGCCTTTGTCCCTTTTTTGCAGCTTTGGAATATTGTTCTTCCAATGCCCTTTTTCATGACAAAAGGCACATTCATCTTTATCGGGTCTGCCTCTCGAACGAGATTTTTTTCTTCTTCTTGAGTCGGCTTTGACCACGACCCCTTACATAAAGCCCACGACCCCTTACTGTGTAAGCCTCTGTTACTACATGTTTGTTTTCACTTTGATCTTTCTTTCTAATTTCATTGCTATACAAAGCGGTACAAACTTCATCAAAAGATATTTTTTCCTTCCCATTTAACAAAGTCATGATCAGATGATCATATTCTTCGGGAAGGGAGGCTAACAGTATCATAGCTACATCCTCATCCACAAATTGTTCATCTAGATTTATCAAATCTGTAACTAATTGATTGAAAGCAGTAATGTGGTCATTGATAGTGGTACCTGGTACGTACTGGAGGCGGAATAACTTCTTCTTCATATATAGTCGATTCTGACTATTTTTCTATAAGAATTTATTCTCCAGTTCCTTCCACAACTTGTACGCAAATGTCTTTCTCATGAATGGATACTTCAATTCTTTGGTGAGATACAAATGAATGGTACCACATGCCAGGCGGTTTATCTTCACCCATTCTTTATCATCTACAGATTCTGGTTTCTTCTTTTCAAGGGCAATATCTAACTCTTGTTGGAAGAGAACATCCAGCACCTCACATTGCCACATGCCAAAATTCCCAGTGCCGTTGAATTTCTTTACGTCAAATTTTGCATTAATCATCACTAGTCTTGATGAAGAAGCTACTAATTCTGCCATTTCTAAAGTACAACAACTATATTCCAATAGCAAATAAAGCGGAAATACAACAAAAGCTTAGGACAGACCTTCGGCTCTGATACCAATTGTTGGGTAAAAACCCCTAACCAACTACCCCATATAGTAAAGGGAGGACTTGTGTACGCAAAATGCACCAGGAAAGCTCCCAGGAAACTGGAGGCATCACAAACGGTTCCGCTTGAGACCCAGCCTCCTTAGGCGATTATAGTCCTTTTGACGGAACTTTTCTAGACATGCACGTAGCAACATGGCATATCTCCTACACTACTATACTAGGTTTACAAATTACAACTAATGCTATTGGAATAAATAATTGAGAAATAAATACAAAAACAGGAATGCTAAGGCAGAATGTAAATGCAGAAAGCTAAATAAGAGAACACCAGAATTTAACGAGGTTCAGTGAGTACCTATGTCCTCGAGAACCATTGACCACTTTCACTGGATGAGGTTAAAATTTTACAACTTGGATCTTTGTTTAGAGACTCACAACTGGAAGGCTTTCACGAAAAAGGCCTTCACTCAAATGAAGAAGAAAACAAATTTCTAATTTTCAACTTTACTAAACATGGAGGGGTGGACCCCTTTTATACAAGTTTTAACCCCCCTTGTTCCCACACCTTAACCAATGTGGGACCCTTGAGCCAAACCGACATAACATACAGGACATTCTAGTATCCATCTGGCCTCTGGACAAAAACAAGTTTTAGTCATTCATTATTGGAAATTAAGAATATATGCTGAAGAACAAGCCTCCCAATTGGAAGACATACTAGCCGGCTCTTATGATCAATAAGTTGATTTGAGTTTTTGTTGAAGGTGTCAACATTATAGCTCTGTATAAATTGCATGTAAAATGGTATGCATTTACAGCCTCTCATTCTGTGAATGCAACACGATATGTATATAGCCAATCTTTGAAAAGTATGGGCACCACCCCTGAAAGTCTCTCAATAAAGAGCACATGTATTGTACATTTATTCTAAAAAAATATTGGCAGTACAAATGTCATTTTGATGTTCCAATCTCCCGAAACCTCATTCCAAGTCTGAGTATGGTTTCTCAAATCATTTTTGACTGACTTAATTGAGGCCCTTGCTATTTTTAACCTGGCTCTTCTGTATACTTCATATTGCTATCACACCTTTTCACAGGTATGTCACCTTACACTCTGTTGTGGTACCCAAACCATATTAATTGACTTTCCTATACTTGTCTCTTATCAGGTGTAATCATGTACCCTTTCACATACACTTTCATTTAACTCATCTTTCTTATTCCTTCCATTTAATAATTAAACCATCTTAACTGACTTTCTTATACTATATATCCTACTGGGGATACTGTTATACTCTTTCAAACACATTTGTCCTTTACCTTTCCATTTAATAACTTACCATCTTGACTGACTTTACTTCATCTCCTATTGTTATATTCTTGTATCCTCTCGGATTATTTGTTATTTAACACACATTTTTTTGTCCTTCCACACATCTAAATCAACATTCTGATCTCCATCAAGGTCATCCTATTGGATGTGCTAATTCTTAATGCTGCATTTTGCTCATCAAGTCTAATATCCATCTCATGGAACTTTCCTTTCATCTTGATTGGAATATGTTTGTCATGTAACACACTAGAAACAGCTCCCCGACTTACACCGTATAGCCATAATTCTATGTGGAACGCTCCCCTTTAATATACCTCATTTCATTTATAGGTAGAAAATAATAGAAGTGGTCACTTTTGCAAATATCTTATTCCTTGAATCTCATTAGTGCTTTATCTCCATTCCCATCTGCAAAAATTTGCATTTTGTGTACTCAGTACCAATTCTGTTTATTTTTTAACCTTTTTGATCCCAGGTATCTCTTCATATATACTCAAGTTTTGACCTACGGAAAAGGGAAGTTATATAATATGAGTTGAAGTAGCTTAGGTGTGGTCATTCTTCTACGTGTGGCTTAAGTGCTCTTGAGCCTCTCCATTTGCTCATCAAGATCCTTTGATCTCTTGAATTCAGTAGAATCCACTCAAAGCAATCATATAAATTTGTTCCACCTTTTGATCTGCTACAAAGTTGGGATCATAATTTAATAATGTGTTGGTGTTACAGTAGTAACCTGCCGCAGGCACTGGGCAGTCCAGTACCAAACAGTGGATTGTACCGTAGTGATGTCTTAATTGGATTCTACTTCACTCCTCAAGTTCTAACAGATGGTTTCTTTTGCTTCAATACCTCCATGATGGGTCCATGCATGGGCTCTCATATGCATTAAACAATGTGAATACTTTGATGAGGTAAATTGTGCATTCAATTTAGTGATTGGTTACTAGTCAGAAGTCTAATCTGCTTGCAAAATATTATGAACTCTTTGCCTGAAAGTAGAAATCATGATCCCTCATTGTGTTATGTTTAAGAAGTCCACATATGCAGATATTAGTTGTATATTTTCCCCCTCCGATTCATTTGCCAAGAGCTGCATAGAAATAGATACTAACTCGTTATGCTTCATCTGTTTAGGCCTTTTCTGTTTTTCACTTGGGTACTCTGCTTTATTTATTTATCTGTGTTTTTCTATTTATGGTGAAGATTTCACTAATTAGAAAAGAGAATCACTTGTCTGGTTAGTTTTTGATAGTTCCTTTTCTTAGCTGACTTTTTTTATTCGGTAGAATTTAATATTCATATCCAGCAGTTTGCACAGAGGGAATGTTCACAATCTTTATTCTCTTTTCATTTGCAGGTTATAGGGGTGAAGAGAAGGCAAGTATCGATAGGATCTGGTTCTAAATCAAGGGACAAGGTTTTGCTTGTAGAGGATGTTACTATACAACGTGTTTTTGATGCTTTGGATAAAGTTTGCAACTCTTAGCGTTGGAGAATTGGGTAGAGCAGATCTCAGAGGTCTCTTTCAACATGAATGGCTCATTTCCTAATTATCCAGTAACCAAGTGATGCGAGTTTAGAGCTTATGAATCTTTTAATTTTGTACTTCATTGCTGAAGTAAGATGGAAGAATCCAAGATGGCATACTACTACAGAAGTTTGGAGACATTTTTACTCAGACCGCTTGCCATGTTTTACTAAGAAACAACATCATTGACTACCGGCATGATTGCAACATCATTTTTCACTCCTGTCGGTCCTCTGTGACGTTATGCAAGATAGTTTCTCATGGTATTGTATTTTACTCTTTCATCTTATAGTCTTAATTTAATCCTTAGCAAGTGCAGATTTGTTGTGGTTTCAGCCTCCTCTATGGTGCTTGCTTTTCTGTAAGATTTTAAGTAGACATTTTTTTGATGAATCACTGAACAAAGCCTTAAACCTTCTTCTCTCCACTATGTTTTTGTACTGAAGATAGTACTGGTTAGAAACTTAGAATCTTTAATTTGGACAGTCTAGTTTCATGTTTGCTCTATACATGGCCTGAGGTGTACTTACAGCAAACCTACCATGCAAGTTTGCCATCTAATCCTCAAATTCTGAATTTCACAGGTCTGGAATCTTGGTGTTGGTTAACAAGACAATGTAGAAATGATTGAAAGATTCAAAATATAAGACGGGTGGAATATCAGATGAACAAGGGCAATGACAAAAAGGAAGTTCTTCATATTGAAGAGTTCATATCAGAAACAATAAATTTTCCAGGATCGAGCGATCTTCCATAAGCCACTCACTGAGTTGATAAGCATAACAAAGTGCTCTTTAAAGAGTTAAACTAATCGGTTCTGTCTCACAGAGTCACCAAAATTTTAAGACTTTACAAAACCTATACGGAACTAAGGAAGGAACTAGGACTAGGAGGCACTGGAATGTCAACAGTCCCTTCCAACATCAACACCACCTTCTTCATTGAAGGACGCAGTGATGGTTCATCCTGGATGCACCAGATCCCCACCCTAACCATCCTTTCTAATTTTCTCTTGTCCACCTCTTCATCACCCACGAGCTTTTGCAACTCACCAGCCTCGAAGCATGCATACACCCAGTCCACCAGAATAATTTCATCATCTGCAAAATTCATGTCCATGTTTCTCCGGCAACATATTATTTCTAACAACACAACCCCGAAACTATAAACATCTGCTTTCACTGTAATGGCTGTTCTTCGGTGCCATTCAGGTGCGACGTAGCCCCGTGTCCCTCGGATCTCAGTGAAGGTCTTGGTCTCCTCTGGCTTCAACATCTTCGCCAAACCGAAATCCGAGATCTTTGTGCATCGGTTGTCGCCCATGAGTATGTTTTGAGGCTTTATGTCACAGTGAATGATTTGGGTCTCGCATTCTTCGTGTAAGTAAAGGATGCCTCTGGCCACGTCCAAAGCGATTCCAACTCTTACGTCCCAACATGGGTGTGTTTCGGGCTTGAAGAGCATATCTGCAAGAGTACCGTTGCTCATGAATTCGTACACCAGAAGTCGATTAGGGCCTTCATGGCAGTAACCAAGCAATCGAACTAGATTCTTGTGCTGAGTTCTTCCTATCACTTTCATCTCTGTTCGAAACTCCCTTTCTCCTTGGGCCACCACATTCTCTAATCTCTTAATGGCGACGAGCCTCTGGTTGTTCAATAAGGTCCCTTTAAAAACTATCCCAAATGATCCCCTGCCCAATTCGTCCCTGAAACCGTTGGTTGCTACCTCAAGCTCTTTGTAAGTAAATGATCGTAGAACAACATCCTCTGTTAGGCCAATGTTTTGCTGTTCTAGGATCCTTTTGTACGCCCAAACGCGATGTCTGTGAACAATGACCCCAGAAATTGCTAGCACGATTAATGCGAGAATGGCAAACGAAATACTGATAATGAGAATGACAAGTCGTAGCTCTTTCTTCTTCTCTGCTGGTTTTCCTCTCGTTGTAGAATCGCCATTGTTGCTGCTCACTGGGGTTTCAGAGATCACCTTGACCAACGCCATGGTCGAGTCACCTTGATCTCTTCTTCCATACCTCAACGGAAGCTTCTGCTTTCTGCACTCTCCGTCTTTGAACAACGCAGCATCACAGCTACAGTCCTTCAAGCATTCATCCTTGCAGGCTTCCTTTGTTGTTGATGATAAAACAAAATACGGGTCATTCTCCCAAATGGTATTCTCTACCGTAAATATGGTGTATCTGCCTTTCTCGCTATTGTTCGGGCAACCCCCTTCATTGAAATTCCTCACGCAGCCCAATTTCTGCTGTGACCGATCGATGAAATCGAAACCAGGAAGACATTTGCAATCGGGTTCTTGGTCCATGAGAGTGCAGAAACCATTTAGACCGCATAAACCTTTGGGATCACACCCGCTTTTGGGGATGAATATTTGATCGACCAGCTACCATTCCGATCGGAGCCGTGTGAGTACAACCGGAAGATCCCATCTGCATCGAGTTTCAAACGGTATATTGTTCCGTTGGTGGGACGGGGAAGCTCACCACTAGTAATATTTTGTAGACTAAAACCAGTGCCATTGAGCAAGTAGAGGCGGCCATCATCGTCAAGATTTAGCGTCACATTATCTCCTTGAGATGTATCAAAAGTAAAAGACCCATAAGAATATGGGGCAGTGTCTGGAGTTTGCACAGGGTACTGCATAAGATTCCCATCTTTCTGCATCTTAAGCCGAAAAATCCCCGTTGAAGAATCAGTTTTCGAGAGACCAGAGAAAAGCTCTTTCCCGGCAATCAACCTCTGCCCCTGCAAAAGGGTATCGGTTGGGTAATCGAAGCTCTGCCATATGACCTTCCGATCAGAATCGTGGAGTACGAAGTTGCCCGAGTCTTGCATGGATGCTGAGGAAGCGGACTGGGGGGCATCGATCACTGTCACTTCGTCCCCCTCCGTTGGTCGTAAGACGAGCCTGCCGTCGCTGGTGAAGAGCAGTGCAACGTCGCTGGAGACCGGTGGATCGTCTCGGTTGGCCGTCCAGACTAGAGATTTTTCGGGGAATCTCGCAAACCAAATTCCTACGATAAAGCCGTTGCGTTGTGGGTAAAAGCCAAAGGCGAAGAGACCCGAGGGAGAGAGCCAAGATGAGTTGGTGGTGGGAGACAGGGAAGAACCGTTGGTTATGCTGGATTGAACTTGTTGTGCTGATACGCTAGAGAGTGCAGAGACGAGAAGAAACAGAAGGATGGCAGCCATGAAAGATTTCTATCCGTTACAACTGCAAATCCTCCACCCGTGTCTTGCCCTTTTGCAACATGACTTAATAAAGTACGCGTCGTTGGCATGTTTTGATTAATGGTGGCAGGCCAGACCAGACCAGCAGGGGATTCAGGTCAATGCAGAGAAGTCAATGTACGCTACGTGGTTAGATTAAGATTCGAACCATGTTTTTCAATCCAAAGAATTGGTCGATGATCGGAGGTCTGGTAAGCATTGGGCAGCCGGCAGCAGATCAACAGGAGACAAATAAGTGAAGACGAAGAGGGAACGGAGACAAATAAGTGAAGATGAAGACCGAACGACTTTGAGAGGAGTCCTACAATTAATTATTTTCACCTGGCTCTGTACACCAAAGACAAAACAGGGGAAGTGATTGTAAAAGTTGGACGGGTGATCAAATTGAGTTTGATCTCCCTAAGATCATGGAAGAACATGAAATGTTAATTATTTGATCAGCTACAAGCCTACAACCAATTCTCCCAACTCTAAATCAGTTACAGTGAACCTATTAGTACAAATTTCAAACTATAAAGAGCCTTATATGGAAGCCTTAGTTGGATGTGATATTTTAGATAAAACTAAAAGTAATGCCAATCTGCAGAATTCTAGCTCAAGCAATAACAGAGCTGATTAGCCTCATTGATTAGTGCAATCTGTTTTATTTGTTTCCTTGCAAAATTCTTCTTTCTACCTTGTATATCGATCTAAGCTATATATATCATATCATAATATATATATACACTAAAGCAGAATACAGAAAACACATTTTCTCTCCTCCACGTGGACATCCCTTCTTTCTCCAATGGCCCTTTTGAGCCCACCTTAAAATAATTTATTTAAATAAATAATTTCTTAAAATACATACATCTTACCTCCACGTTGACATGATATCTTTCTCCGATATATCTTTAACTAAATTAAAATTATATAATTAATCCTTATCTTTTCAGAGTAAACCCATAATTATCTTTTAACTAAATTAATACTGAAAATAATAAAAAATATACTTCTCACTTTTTCAAAATAATGCTAATATTAAAAACACAATACAATAAAACTCAATAACGCAACAAAAGATTGTATGATTAACAATGGAAAAATTTTCAATTCCAAATATAAAAGTAAGTTCTAAAAAAAAATCGTTTTTTTTCAGTGTCGATGCTTTTCGACACAAAAAATCGGTTTTTTAAAAAAGCGACGACTTTTTTCGGTGTGCCAATGAAAAATTGGCGGCGTGCCGAGCGAAACGAGCAAAAACTTTATTTTTTTGCAATAAAGAGAAAAAAAATTGATTTTTTAAAATTTTCATCCGTTATTTTTTGTGGCATACCGACAGAATCAAAAAAATCAATTTTTTTTTTCTAATTTTTTGCCTTTTTTTTATTTTTCTATTGTTCGCCGGCACGTTGGCGGGTGTGCCATTTTTTCCAATGGTTGGCACGCCCATCGGCATCGAAACTGCAAACCTTGGACCAGATCAGCGGAGGAAGCCGGCCAGAGGTTCCACCAGCCAGAGGATTCAGGTCCATGCAGAGAATTGAAGTCAATGTGGTTAGGTTAGAACCATTTTTTTCAAAATTTCAGGTCTATATATGCAGAGAAGTCAATCCAAAGAAATGGTCGACATCGGTGGCCTGACAAGTATTGGGCAGTATATCAACCGGAGACAAAGAAGTGAAGACAAAGACCGCAATGACTTTGAGAGCCCTAGAATTATTTATTCTTACCTGGTTCTAGACACCAATTGGGTTATTTAGTTTTGTTGGATTGACCCCAAAGAGAAAACAGGGGAAGTGATTGTAAAAGTTGGACTGGTGATCAAATTGAGTTTGATCTCCCTAATATCATGGAACAACGTAAAAATGTTAATTATTTGATCAAAATCTCCTAAAATCTGTTTCTTTATTAGTCAGCTCATGAATATTCGAATACTTTTTAACTGGTTCTATCTCTCCTTTTTTTTTTAGTTTAGTCAACTATTTCAAAAAGGCGAATTAAGATCCAAAAAGGAATGGTCCTTTTTTTTATTATTTTTATTTTACAAACTCTAAATCAGTTAAAGCGAACTTAGTACAAATTTCAAATTATGAAGAGCCTATATGGAAGCCTTAGTTGGATGTGATATTTTAGATAAAAGTATTGCCAATATGCAGAATTCTAGCTCAAGCAATAACATAGTTGATTACTCTCATTGATTAGTGCAATCTGTTTTATTTGCTTCCTCGCAAAATTTTTCTTTCTATTAATTGTTTGTTACTTTGTATATCAATCTAATTGTCTATTTAAACAAACAAGCACCCACAATTACATCCAAATAAGGTTTCTAAAATATCAGAAGGTACTGTTTATAAGAAGTAGATGGTGAAGGATTAATACCTCTCTTAAGACATAGCATATGTTGTTCAATGATAAATAAATATCACATACCTGGTTGTGAGCAAGATGAGTTCTCCATTTCAATCTTTAGGTTTCTGCAAGATAGAGAAAATGGAGTGTGGAGAAACTACTCTCTACCCCTTAAACCCTAAGAGAGAGACAACAAAAATGAAAACCCCTCTTCATAGAACTCAATGGGCTAGTTCTATTTATAGTGGGGTGAGAGTAGGGGCCTCCACATGTGTTAGAAAGAGAATAGCCCATCCCATTATGGGCCCAATAGACAAATGTAGTGTTTGTCCATAAACAAATACAACAGATGGAGCTCTAAATCGCTGTAAATGATATATGGGAAGACAACCCGTTGATCTAATATCTACATATTGCAAGATGTACTTTACTGGGTTTTTCTATTGTTGTCCTAATATCCTTAATTTGGAATTTCTTGAAAAGCAGGCCTATAGTTCATGGAAAAATCTTGTAGGAGTGGGAACAAATTTTTATTTATTTTTATTTTGGTTCTCAAAATACAAGACTGTAGTAACGGGTCAGAAACCTGGACATACAATTGAAAAAAGAAACTGCAAAGCAAATAACAGAAACAACGGAGAAGAAAAAAAAGCTAGTTAACTATCTTATTCCCATCATTTCTTGTGAAAGAGGCCTCACATGCATACACTCCCTAAACACCCCTGATTTAGATAATTGATCTTGCCACCCGGTTGGACGGCCAATGGACATCATCTACAGCCCAAGCTGTACACACCACCACATATGAATGCCTGGCCCCCAAAAAGTGAATGGTGAGCCCCAATGGATGTGTGAGGGTGTGTACAATGTGAACTGTAGGAGCCTCCTACAGTGGTTACAGGTTGGACTAGGTGACAAGTTCAAGTTGTTCAACCTTAGAGGATCCCGATCGTAATTCGAGCATCTCCTTATGAAATCTGGAGATGAGGCTACCGTTAGGCCTGATATGATGGCGAGGAGTTATTCTTGTACAGAATTACCATCCGCAATAAGCCCGATAAAAAGAAATGTTGGGTTGTAAGTTGTAACAAGGGCTAATCTTCATGGACCTCTTAATAGCCAAGCATGGGAATGCTGACTGGTGTGTTCTTCGTAGCAATGGAGTGGGCTTTGTCGCAGCTATGGTATTCTTTGCAAGAGAAGAGAGGGTGTTCTTCGCAGGAAAAGGCTGAATAACTTCTTCGCCTTGTCACCTCCTGTAACTGCTGTCATGCATCGCAGAACCTCTGGAGGTGAGTTCGGAACAAGATCTTTACTTACTCTCAAAACAAATCACCATGTAGGCTAAACTGCGTAGATAATTCCATCATTTAATTTGGCCGGCAAGATTATAATTTTGTGTGCATTTCTTTGTTATTTTAACTCTTGAAGAAATTGTTTCTTAATGGCATGGAAGTAGGTAAAGATGTAATAGGATACATAGAACACACTTAAACATTGCCATCAAATTAGTCCTCTCTTCTTTCTTGCAATATCCTCACATTTCCTAGTTTGCAACGATCAAGAATCTTGAGATTTTAGTTGTACATTTTCCCCCTCCGATTCATTTGCCATGAGCTGCATAGAAATAGATACTAACTCGTTATGCTTCATCTGTTTAGGCCTTTTCTGTTTTTCACTTGGGTACTCTGCTACAAAGCAATCATATAAATTTGTTCCACCTTTTGATCTGCTACAAAGTTGGGATCATAATTTAATAATGTGTTGGTGTTACAGTAGTAACCTGCCGCAGGCACTGGGCAGTCCAGTACCAAACAGTGGATTGTACCGTAGTGATGTCTTAATTGGATTCTACTTCACTCAGCTCAAGTTCTAACAGATGGTTTCTTTTGCTTCAATACCTCCATGATGGGTCCATGCATGGGCTCTCATATGCATTAAACAATGTGAATACTTTGATGAGGTAAATTGTGCATTCAATTTAGTGATTGGTTACCAGTCAGAAGTCTAATCTGCTTGCAAAATATTCTGAACTCTTTGCCTGAAAGTAGAAATCATGATCCCTCATTGTGTTATGTTTAAGAAGTCTCCACATATGCAGATATTAGTTGTATATTTTCCCCCTCCAATTCATTTGCCAAGAGCTGCTTAGAAATAGATACTAACTCGTTATGCTTCATCTGTTTAGGCCTTTTCTAATTAGTGAAGATTTCACTAATTAGAAAAGAGAATCACTTGTCTGGTTAGCTTTTGATAGTTCCTTTTCTTAGCTGACTTTTTTTATTCAGTAGAATTTGATATTCATATCCAGCAGTTTGCACGGAGGGAATGTTCACAATCTTTATTCTCTTTTCATTTTCAGGTTATAGGGGTGAAGAGAAGGCAAGTATCGATAGGATCTGGTTCTAAATCAAGGGACAAGGTTTTGCTTGTAGAGGATGTTACTATACAACGTGTTTTTGATGCTTTGGATAAAGTTTGCAACTCTTAGCGTTGGAGAATTGGGTAGAGCAGATCTCAGAGGTCTTTTTCAACATGAATGGCTCATTTCCTATTTATCCAGTAACCAAGTGATGCGAGTTTAGAGCTTATGCATCTTTTAATTTTGTACTTCATTGCTGAAGTAAGATGGAAGAATCCAAGATGGCATACTACTACAGAAGTTTGGAGACATTTTTACTCAGATCGCTTGCCATGTTTTACTAAGAAACATCATCATTGACTACCATGTTTTACTAAGAAAGATCATCATTGACTACCGACATGATTGCAACATCATTTTTCACTCCTGTCGGTCCTCTGTGACGTTATGCAAGATAGTTTCTCATGGTATTGTATTTTACTCTTTCATCTTATAGTCTTAATGTAATCCCTAGCAAGTGCAGATTTGTTGTGGTTTCAGCCTCCTCTATGGTGCTTGCTTTTCTGTAAGATTTTAAGTAGACATTTTTCTGATGAAATCACTCAACAAAGTCTTAAACCTTCTTCTCTCCACTATGTTTTTATACTGAAGATAGTAGTGGTTAGAATCTTTAATTTGGACAGTCTAGTTTCATGTTTGCTCTATGCATGTCCTGAGTGTACTTACAGCAAACCTACCATACAAGTTTGCCATCTAATCCTCAAATTCTGAATTTCACAGGTTTGAAATCCTGGTGTTGGTTAACAAGACAATGTAGAAATGATCGAAAGATTCAAAATATAAGACGGGTGGAATATCAGATGAACAAGGGCAATTACAAAAAGGAAGTTCTTCATATTGAAGAGTTCATATCAGAAACAATAAAATTTCCAGGATCGAGCGATCTTCCATAAGCCACTCACTGAGTTGATAAGCATAACAAAGTACCCTTTAAAGAGTTAAACTAATTGGTTCTGTATCATATAACACAGTCACCAAAATTTAAGACTTTACAAAACCTATACGGAACTTAGGAAGGAACTAGGACTAGGAGGCACTGGGATGTCAACAGTCCCTTCCAACATCAACACCACCTTCTTCATTGAAGGACGCAGTGATGGTTCATCCTGGATGCACCAGATCCCCACCCTAACCATCCTTTTGAATTTCCTCTTGTCCACCTCTTCATCACCTACGAGCTTCCGCAACTCACCAGCCTCAAAGAATGTATACACCCAGTCCACCAGAATAATCTCATCCTCCGCAAAATTCATGTCCATGTTTCTCCGACAACATATTATCTCTAACAACACAATCCCGAAACTATAAACATCTGCTTTCACTGTAATGGCTGTTCTTCGGTGCCATTCAGGTGCGACGTAGCCCCGTGTCCCTCGGATCCCAGTGAAGGTCTTGGTTTCCTCTGGCTTCAACATCTTCGCCAAACCGAAATCCGAGATCTTTGCGCATCGGTTGTTGCCCATGAGTATGTTTTGGGGCTTTATGTCACAGTGAATGATTTGGGTCTCGCATTCTTTGTGCAAGTAAAGGATGCCTCTGGCCACGTCCAGAGCGTTTCCAACTCTTTCGTCCCAACATGGGCGTGTTTCGGGCTTGAAGAGCATATATGCAAGAGTCCCGTTGCTCATGAATTCGTACACCAGAAGTCGATTAGGGCCTTCATGGCAGTAACCAAGCAATCGAACTAGATTCTTGTGCTGAGTTCTTCCTATCACCTTCATCTCTGTTCGAAACTCTCTCTCTCCTTGAGCCACCACATTCTCTAATCTCTTAATGGCGACGAGCCTCTGGTTGTTCAATAAGGTCCCTTTAAAAACTATCCCAAAAGATCCCCTGCCCAGTTCGTCCTTGAAACCGTTGGTTGCTACCTCAAGCTCTTTGTAAGTAAATGATCGTAGAACAACATCCTCTGCTAGGCCAATGTTTTGCTGTTCTAGGATCCTTTTGTACGCCCAAACGCGATGTTTGTGAGCAATGACCCCAGAAATTGCTAGCACGATCAATGCGAGAGTGGCAAATGAAATATTGATAATGAGAATGAGAAGTCGTAGCTCTTTCTTCTTCTCTGCTGGTTTGCCTCTCGTTGTAGAATCGCCATCGTTGCTGCTCACTGGGGTTTCAGAGCTCACCTTGACTAACGCCATGGTTGTCTCACCTTGAACTCTTCTCCCGTACCTCAAGGGAAGCTTTTGTTTTTTGCACTCCTTGTCTTTGAACAATGCAGCATCACAGTTACAGTCCTTCAAGCATTCGTCCTTGCAGGCTTCTTTCGTTGTGGACGATAAAACAAAATATGGGTCATTCTCCCAAATGGTATTCTCCACCGTAAATATGGTGTATCTGCCTTTCTCGCTCTTGTTTGGGCAACGACCTTCACTGAAATTCCTCATGCAGCCCAATCTCTGCTGCGACCGATCGATGAAATCGAAACCAGGAAGACATTTGCAATCGGTTTCTTGGTCCATGAGGGTGCAGAATGAAAGAATAGGAGAAGAAGTGGCTAGACCAATATGTCGTAGCCTGCTGTATATTCTCTATTATATAGACAGTGTACAAAACAATACAGAGAAGCTTTCCTATAATACAAACACTGAAATATACGACAGAGAAGCTTTCCTAAATTACACAAAATATCAAGGGTAAATCAAGCTATACATGGTTAATTATCTCTGGCATGTTTAGTCTATGGAAACTGACTCATTGTGAGCTGGTACATGATCTGTGACAGGATTTGATATTGATTGCTTAACACCCCCCCGCAAACGAATGGGGAGGTCACAAACCATAAGTTTATCTTTCAAGAATCGAAACCGAGAGGATGTCAAGCCTTTGGTAAAAATATCTGCAACTTGGTCCAAGGTAGAGATGTAGTGAATTGCAACATCTCTATTTATCACTTTCTCACGAATAAAATGGAAGTCGACTTCGATATGTTTGGTGCGAGCGTGGTAAATAGGATTGGCAGCAAGTGCAATAGCACTCTGATTATCACACCAAATTATAGGAGGAAAAAGAAGAGGGATATGTAGGTCCTTAAGCAACATCCGAATCCAATACAATTCAGCAACAACCATAGCTAACGCTCGGTATTCAGCCTCTGTGCTTGATCGAGAGACAACATTCTGTTTTTTTGCACACCAAGAGACTAAACAAGGACCCAAGAAAATTCCATACCCAGTAGTGGACCTTCTATCAATAGGATCCCCCGCCCAGTCTGAATCGCAATAGGCATGAAGGCTAAGTGACCCCTTTGTGAAGTACAAACCATGATCAATTGTACCTTTAAGATATCGTAAAACACGCTTTGCAGACTTCCAGTGGATAGCTGTAGGTGAATGGAGATGTTGGCATAGCTGATTTACAGAATAGGCGATTTCGGGACGAGTTAGAGTACAATATTGAAGAGCCCCAACAATCTGTCTGTAAGCTGTGACATCCTGAATAGGTTCATCGGCCATACTAGAAATTTTGTTGCCTGAAATGCAAGGTGCTGGATATGGTTTTGCACCCACCATCCGTGCACGATGAAGAACATCAAGGATGTATTTGCTTTGCCGAAGATGTAATCCATGTTCATCACGTAATGCTTCAATGCCCAAGAAATACCCCAAATCACCAAGAGCCTTCAAGGCAAATTCCTTCTTTAGCTGGACAATAAGAGTTTGGAGAAAATGAGGACATGACCCTGTTATAAGTAAATCATCCACGTAGATGAGAACAAACACATGAACTTTTCCATTGTGAAACGTAAACAATGAAGTATCAACAGAGGAGCCCACAAATCCAAGATCAAGTAAACTATTGGAGAGTCGGAGGAACCATGCTCGTGGCGCCTGTTTAAGGCCATAGAGAGCCTTCTTAAGGCGGAAAACATGCTCAGGATATTTAGGATCAATAAAGCCACGTGGTTGCTCAATAAAGACCTCCTCTTCAAGTGTTCCATGCAAAAAAGCATTGGAAACATCAAATTGCAACACAGGCCAGTCAAAGAACACAGAGAGTGCTAGCACCACACGCACAGTAGCAGATTTGATCACAGGACTAAAAGTCTCAGTAAAGTCAATGCCATCTACTTGTTGAAAACCCCGTGCCACCAACCTTGCTTTATAACGGTCTATACTTCCATCTGTCTTTTGTTTAACCTTATAAACCCATTTGGTGCAAATAATATTCTGATCAATAGGCCGTGGTACAAGATCCCATGTGTTGTTGGCCATGAGAGCATCAAATTCCACCTGCATAGCTTGCTTCCATTCCTGCGACAAAATAGCTTGAGAGAAATTGGATGGTTCTACACAAGTAAGCATACTGGTAAACACACTTACTGGATGGTTAGAAGCATAGAAAAGCTGGAAATCTGGAAACTGTTTTGGCCGAAGAGTACCAGTGCATGAGCGGGTCACCATATGATGTGGGGAAGCAAGATTTATGGGAGGATCAGGTATATTGGCATTGGATGATGATGGATCAGGTAATGGACTATGATGTGGCTGGTCAAGTAGTGGACTATGATGTGGCTGAATTAGAGGACTTTGAGGTGGCTCAAGTAGAGAATTTTGAAGTGACCCACGTAATGGACTTTGAGGTGGCTCATGCAAGGGATTTTGAGGTGGCTCTTGTAAGGGACTTTGAGGTGGCTCATGTAAGGGAATTTGAGGTGGCTGTATAGGACTAGAGGATATAGCAGCTGGTGAGGGAGACTCAGTGGAATTTTCAAGTGAAATATTAGGCACATGTTCTGATGTAAATTGTGAATAAAAAGGACTGAGATCAAAGGACATACCTGTCATGGAAACACCCGTGGCAACAGGAGAGGTGAAGGAGGACCATACCCGGGCTGGAAAATTAAGTTCATCGAAAGCAACATTACGAGAGATATAAATCTTGTTAGACAAGGGATCCAAGCAGCGATATCCATGATGCTGAGATGAATAGCCAAGAAATATGCATTGTTTGCTACGAAAAGCTAACTTATGCTTTGTATAAGGTCTCAACAGTGGATAGCAAGCGCAACCAAAAGTTCGTAAAAAAGAATAGTCAGGTGCTTGAACAAATAATTTAAAGTATGGAGATACATGATCTAGAACAGGAGTGGGAGTGCGATTGATAAGATAAATGGCAGTCATAAACGCTTCAACCCAAAACTTTGTAGGCAAATGTGAGTGAGCCAACAATGAGAGACCAACTTCCATAATATGTCTATGTTTCCTCTCAGCTAAGCCATTTTGCTGAGAGGTATAAGGACAAGAGAGTCGTTGATGAATCCCATAGTGACGTAAAAAGTTTTGGAATTGGTGAGAAAGATACTCACCACCATTATCACATTGAAGTTGTTTAATAGTTGTAGAGAAGCGATTTTCAACCAAGGATTTGAAGTGCACAAAGCAAGAGAAAACATCAGATTTATTGCGAATAGGATATACCCATGTAAAACGAGAGTAGTCATCTATGAAAAGAACATAATATCGATGACCTTCAGAAGATACAACGGGTGAAACCCAAACATCTGAATGAATAAGATCCAAAGGAGACAACGTAATGTGAGAGGAATTATCAAACGATAATTGCTTGGCTTTTCCCATTAAACAAGACTGACAAATAGAATTCAAATTGGAGGAACCAGAAACAGGTAAATCAAAAGATTTGACAACACTTTTGGTGACATGTGAGGAGGGGTGACCCAATCTTGCATGCCAAACATCAAGAGTAGTACGAACTCCCATAAGAGCAACACTTGAACGAAAATTATTTATGGACTGCCGATTAACTTGAATAGGGTAGAGTCCACCTTCACTCATGCTTGTCAGCAACGTGTGTCCCGTGAGGTTGTCCTTCACAAAAAAATTAGATCCAGTAAGAATAAAGTAGCAATCATTGTCTATACAAAAACGATGAATAGACAAAAGATTTACTGCTGCTTGTGGGCAATGAAGAACATGTTTCATATGCAAAGTGGATTTGGGTGCATGTAATGTAAGCTTACCAGTATGCTTAATTTGTAAACCATTACCATTTCCCACAGCAACTTTGTCATCCCCTTTGTAAGGTTCAGCTAAATGAAGATTAGCAATGTCGGCAGTAACATGCTGGTTTGCACCACTATCAACATACCAAGTATTCTCATCATGAAGAGAATTGGAATGTGCCACCATAGCTGATAATTGTTGAGGTGGGTGTCGCCCTTGGTAGTTATAATCATACCTATGAAAACAGTCAAGTGCCATGTGGTTCTTCTTGCCGCATATTTGACAAGCATACGGGTTAAAATCTGGATCATTTGCCCAAGCAGGTACACGCCCAGTATTGGCAGGTGCATGCCCAGTGGTGGTAGAGACAAGATTGTCATTGCTATTGCCTTGAACAAATTTCTGAATCGAAGGGGCTGGAGTAGAACGTTGTTGCTGCCAATTTTTGTTATTTTTCTTCTGATTTCTTCCACCCCCTCCTCCAAGTTTATTAGCAATCATTGCAAAACTATTATGATCAGTTTGCACACTTCGTTGCTGATTTTCGAGGAGTGCTTCAAAGGCAAATAATTCAGATTGGAAATCAGACAAGGATAAAGATTTCTCACGTTGAGCAAAATAGCAATTTGAGATGAATGGAGTGTAGGTAGTGTTGAGTCCTCCAAGGATATGAGAAATTAAATCTTCTTCATCTACAGGCCTCCCCACTGCCGCTAATTGATCTGCAAGGGCTTTTGCTTGTTCAATGAAATCCGAACAGCTCTTCCCTCCTTGCTGCAAACTTTGCAATTGGCGCTTTAATTGGTTGACATTAGAGGCTGAAGGAGATGCAAAGCGTTGTGCTAAAGCAACCCACGCTAGTCGGGCAGTCTTCAGACCATAGACCATAGATAACACCTTCTCCGATATAGTGGATTTCATCCAAACCAGGACAAATCGGTTTTTACGATTCCATAAAGTGAAATTGGGATTGGTTTCACAAGTTCTTCTACCTTCATCAGCAGGTAGAAGTTCTTTTGGGCATGGTTCTGTACCATCCACGTAGCCCAAAAGATCGTGAATACTAAGAGCATCTTCAACCTGAGATGACCAATTTAAATAAGAAGCAGGTCCCTCAAGCCTCACCGAAACAAATTGTAGGAGATTGTTTGGGGGAATGAAGATAGCAGCGGAAGACGACATAATGTCGAGGATCGGGGCGTAAGCCAATGAACGCTCTGATACCATGAAAGAATAGGAGAAGAAGTGGCTAGACCAATATGTCGTAGCCTGCTGTATATTCTCTATTATATAGACAGTGTACAAAACAATACAGAGAAGCTTTCCTATAATACAAACACTGAAATATACGACAGAGAAGCTTTCCTAAATTACACAAAATATCAAGGGTAAATCAAGCTATACATGGTTAATTATCTCTGGCATGTTTAGTCTATGGAAACTGACTCATTGTGAGCTGGTACATGATCTGTGACAGGATTTGATATTGATTGCTTAACACAGAAACCATTTGGACCGCATAAACCTTTGGGATCACACCCGCTTTTTGGGGATGAATTTATGATCGACCAGCTGCCATTCTGATCGGAGCCGTGCGAGTACAATCGGAAGATGCCATCTGCATCGAGCTTCAAACGGTATATTGTTCCATTGGTGGGACGGGGAAGCTCACTGGCAGTTATATTTTGTAGACTGAAACCAGTGCCATTGAGCAAGTAGAGGCAGCCATCATCGTCAAGATTTAGTGTCACATTTTTACCTTGAAATGTAGCAAAAGCCCCATAAGAATATGGGGCAGTGTCCGGAGTTTGCACAGGGTACTGTATAAGATTCCCATCGTGCTGCATCTTAAGCCGAAAAATCCTCGTTGAAGAATCGGTTTCCGAGAGACCAGAGAAAAGCTCTTTTCCGGCAATCAACCTCTGCCCCTGCAAAAGGGTATCAGTTGGGTAATTGAAGCTCTGCCATATGACCTCCTGATCAGAATCGTAGAGTACGAAGTTGCCCGAGTCCTGCATGGAAGCTGAGGAAGCGGACTGGGGGGCATCGATCACTATCACTTCGTCCCCCTCCGTTGGTCGTAAGACGAGCCTGCCGTCGCTTGTGAAGAGCAATGCAACGTCGCTAGAGACCGATGGATCGTCTCGGTTGGCCATCCAGACAAGAGATTTTTCAGGGAATCTAGCAAACCAAATTCCTATGATAAAGCCGTTGCGTTGTGGGTAAAGGCCAAAAGGCGAAGACACCCAAAGGAGAGAGCCAAGATGAGTTGGTGGTGGGAGACAGGGAAGAACCGCGGGTTATGTTAGATTAAACTTCTTGTGCTGATACGCTAGAGAGTGCAGAGACGACAAGAAACAGAATAACGGCAGCCATGAGATAGCCTTATCCGTTACAACTGCAAATCCTTCACCCGTGTCTTGTCAGTTTGCAACAATGATTTATCAAAGTACGCCTCGTGTTGACATGTTTTGATTAACGGTGGCAGGCAGAGGATACGGGTCAATGCAGAGAAGTCAATGTACGCCACGTGGTTAGAATTGGTCGATCCAAAGAATGATCGGTGATCTGGTAAGCATTGGGCAGCCGGCAGCATATCAAGAGGAGACAAATAAGTGAAGACGAAGACGGAACGACTTTGAGAGCCGTAGAATTAATTATTTTCACCTGGCTCCGTACATTAAAGACAAAACAGGGGAGGTGATTGTAAAAGTTGGACTGGGGATCAAAGGGGATCAAATTGAATTTGATCTCCCTAATATCATGGAACAACGTGAAATGTTAATTATTTGATCCCTACAACCAATTCTCCCAACTCTAGATCAGTTACAGTGAAATTATTAGTACAAATTTCAAACTATAAAGAGCCTTATATGGAAGCCTTAGTTGGATGTGATATTTTAGATAAAAGTAATGCCAATCTGCAGAATTCTAGCTCAAGCAATAACAGAGCTGGTTAGTCTCATTGATTGGTGCAATGTGTTTCATTTGTTTCCTTGCAAAATTCTTCTTTCTATTATTGATTGTTATTTACCTTGTATATCTATCTAATCTATATATATATATACTAAAGTAGAATACAGAAAAAACACCTTTTCTCTCCTCCACGTGGACATCCCCTTCTTCCTCCAATGGCTCTTATGGGCCCCACCTTAAAATAATTTATTTAAATACATAATTTCTTAAACAACATATATCTTAACTCTAGGTAGACATGATATCTTTCTCTAATATTATCTTTAACTAAATTAAAATTATATAATTAATCCTTATCTTTTCAGAGTTCTAAAAACCCACAATTATCTTTTAACTAACTTAATACTGAAAATAATCAAAAATATGCTTTTCTCTTTTAAAAAATAATGCTAATATTAAAAACACAATACAATAAAACTCAAGAACGCAATAAAAGATAATATGATTAATAATGAAAAAATTTTCAATTCCAAATATGAAAGTAAGTTAAAAAAAGAAAAAAGTTAACACAGAGAAAACAGTGCAACACGGATACGGGTTTGAGTAAATTGGTTTTTGGTGATATATTTTAAAAATAAATTCAATTCAATCACTTACTTCTTGATAATTGTAAATTAGTTACAATTTTTTAAAACAATTGAGTTTGACTGTTATTTTACTGTTAAAACGTATTTCTTACTAAAATACCCTCATAGTCTTGCAACCAAGTTGCAAGACATATTATTAAATTAAATATATGTATATTCATTCTCAATTATAAGCCAAATCAATATTTCATCCAATAATTTATGTACATCGCCAAAAATTTTAAATTAAAAAATACATTTTCTCCAATGTTATCTTTAACTAAATTAAAATTATATTATTAATTCTTATCTTTTCATTGTCCTAGAAACCCATAACTATTTTCAACTAAATTAATAATCAAATAATCAACGATATACTTTTTTATTTTGGAAAAAAATTGCTAAATTTGCAATTGCAGGTGAAAACGAAAAAGAATAATTGATTTTAAGATATATCTTAATTTAAATATTTATTTTACTATTATTTAATAATAGCAGTGAGACATATTATTTAAAGTGGCCCTTTTCTGGCACCACTTTAAAAATAATTTTCACTAAAAAAAGAGGACTGGTAGGCAAAAAACGATCAGCAAAATATTGAATCCTACCAATAAAAGATTAAATGAGGTAAGGAATTGTTGCCATATAAAATCTTATACTATAAATAAATTATTGGTGTGTTTATACATGATAACAAAATGTCCAACTATTATATCTTTGCTCATTGTAACGGTTATTGTAAATTATTTAAAATAAAATATTTAAATATATATGTTTTTGTGCTTAACAGAGGTAAAATAACTGATCTATATCTATATAGCAATCGGTACAACTGCTGGTAGCTCCGCATTGTCTTTGACGTTGCTGCCTACTTGGAAGCCACCAACTGTTCAGTTTCCCACACAAAAACGGATGAGAGACCATTAAGTAAAAAGGAAGAGATTGAGATCGTGTAGGGCATTTGGTCTTCCTAAAACGGAAGATAATTTATCGACGCACAAGGAAATGGAACGCCTAGCATCAGCGTTTATTTCGGTTTTCCTTGGTCACAATCCATGGGTCTCCTCTTTTCTCTTCATTTTACTTTCAAAACGAAACAATCGAAGGAATGCTATCTGGTGTGAAGTTTGGATCATCTCCAGCAGTGATTATGAATTGGGGCGACATGGGTTATCAAATCTCCGAATCAATAGCTTCACTAAGCATTCGAAACGCTTCGACTATTTGCATACCGTGACGAGGCTTTGTTGAGACGGAAAGGAGACCACGCCAGGAGACGTCGGCTTTGACTCACCCAGTATCGATCCATACTTTCAAATAGCTTTCCTACCTTGAGTCTCTACTATGCTGTTAACAAGCAGTATAATGATTGGATAAACTTGGGATCGCCTCTTGGAAGCCCTCACCCCATCTCTTTCTCTACAAGTGATTCTATCGAATCAATGATCCTTCGGTCGAGGGATCAATTTTGTGTTTTCAATGACTTCGAAGTTGTTCGATTTGATAAATCTAATCACATGCTTTTATGGGGAATATTCAAATTTGTCTTTTAAGCATATTGAGGTCGTTGTTTTGTGTTACTTCATGTGATGCTTTATGGTGGCCCATTGATGCAGCGACTACCAAATTTTATGCCTTTATTATCTTTGCAGGGTGATAATCCTCATACGGTGAAGACAAGAGTGAGACGACGATAAAACATTCACTGAAGACATCACCTGAAAGCTTCACTTCAGTTACCGAGTAAGTTCCTTCTCTTGTTGCTTCTCAAATGAGTAATATGTCCAACCCAAATAAGCTCTTAAAAACGATGGGTGGTCTAGATCCTGGCAGGAAAATTAAAAATTTCTTAAGCTTCTTATTTGAGCACTTCTGTGAGTTTATCTCTATTACAATGTGTTTAATGACTCATTTGTGTGGTCTTTTAGATTCTTTACAGTTAATTTCTTGACACCTATAATCTGTTTGACAAAATACTGTTTGATGTTTTTTTTTTCTTTTTTCTATTTTTTTTGGAACCCTTTTTTCAATTTTTTATAAACGTTGTACTACTTGTGGCTTGCTTTGATTTAGACTTCTGTAATATCAAACTCCACGGGTGTGGTAATGTTGAATTTATTTTTTTATAATCTTTTTCAGCATGTTCATTATGACATCTGCATAATTTGTAGCCACTGTTCTAGATGGTTGCAGAATCTGTGGCCATGGGGCTTCAGAGTGAAATCATTCCAATCATTAATCCAAGACTTCTGGTAAAGCTTCTATTTTTTTTCTTCTTTCTAGCTTTTGATTTTGCTGTGTTCCTTGTGTTTTCCTGGGAAGTAGATGATGTTCCTCCATCACATACTCTGTTTGATTTGATTCCCATTGCAGAAAATTTTTAAAAGGAATTCTATAGACCTATTTTGTTCTTGACAAATTATACTTTTAACTCTCAGCTTCTAAATATAAAACCTGACAAGTCTCAACTCTGTCTTGAAGCTTTGTGCTCAATTCAAGGGAAAGGCACAGTGAACTTTAAAGGTGTGTTTGGTGGAGTTTAATATCCAAATTAACCTTTCTTAGCTTTTGAGGAAGACACAATCCTTCATTTTCTTGTCCTCTGAGCATGGATATCAATTCAATAGGCAGGCTTTTGGTTACTACTGAGGTTACTTTGAGATCTGAGTATTTAGTTTTGCCTTCGTAGTCATTGTCCTCTTTGGACGTTTGGGAATGTAAGCATTATTCTCATCAAGAGGAGCAAAAGCAAACCAAGTAGAGCGTGACACCCAAGTAAATATTTGACTAAGCAATACCTGAAAGTTCCCATCAAAAGAATGTTATCTTTCACGACCATTCATTTTCATCTTCTGTAACCTAATATTTTGATTATATAACAATACCACCTCTATTATCATCATCTTGGTTGAGAACCATGTAATAACAGTCCCATCCTATGCTGAAAATTCAAGTAGGCCATTCCAAGTGCCATAACTAAGCTTGAGTTCCAGGACGGTTGGGACAGGTTAAGATGGGACAAGGGTAACCTTGGTCAAGCTTGATGACCCATCTTTTTGTTGTTCTTGGTGGTACTTGGGTACCATAGTAATGCATTTGAAGTTTGTGGCTTATATTTCTCGTGGAGAGTCTTGATGTTGTAACCAAACTGAAATAAAAATAGTTTTTTTCTATGACTAAGGCACGGGATGAGTTGCTTTTACTTTATTAAAGTGTGTTTTATATCTCATGAGCATGTGATGATAATGATACAAAATCATTAATACAAAATATAACAATTTAATTTAGAAAATATTTTTAAAAAATGAAGAAAAAAGAATCGGATTTCATCACAAGATTCTGAAGTAAACTTTACACCTCTCAACAATTTGCTGAGCTTTCCTCACGTCAACTATAGTGCAGTTACATGATAAAATTGGCTGGAAAAAAGTTGCAGACTCTAATTTGAAGTAAATGTCTTTATGTTTTTCTTCTTGTCTTCTCCTACCTCTGAAATGCTTAACACGACTTTCATTACCATTTTGGTGATGCTGGGCATTCCGGGCAGCAATTTTTTCCTCATTTATCTTTGACATGTGTTATAAGCAGTGATTATGGGCTTTCTGGCGACAATTTTTTCTTCGTTTATACTTCACATATGTTACAAGTTTGTTGTTTGATATGACAAAGTCTAATGAATTCCAATGGTTTTCCTTTAATTATCTTTGCAACATATGTGGAGTATCTCTTGTTTGGTGGGCCATTGAGTCTAAAACAATATGATCTTCAAACAGTCTAAACTCAATCTTAAGAAATGTTTTATGACTCATTCAAGATTGTTAGAATCATAATTTTGATCATTGATTACTAGAACTAAGCTCAATTTGGATGAACAAGAATCTGGAATTTGATTTCAGACAAAGCAGACTATTTCTTGAATTGTTGGATCTGTGCTGCTCTGAACCCATCTAACAAGGGTCAGTTTAACTCACTTTTTATTTAATTGTTTTGGTGATTGACGCCTTTTTATTTTTCGGACAAGCAGGCCACAGTTTTGCCAATGTAGTCTTCCCAGAGTATCCATTTAAGTGAATCTAGAGGTGTCTGTCTCTGACTGGATCATTGTAATATAGTCCTGTTTGTACCAAATGATTAGCTACTTGATTGCTTTTCTATAACATATGTATTCCTTTACTTGAATTCTTCTTTAGCCTTCTTTAGGTAGTTTCTTTACTTTTCCTTTGATTCCCCTGTGCACCATGGAATGCTCTTCTAGCCCTTTATTTTGAATCTATTAAAATTTAGAGTCTCCTTCATTTTGTAACAATCCTTGCTTGGATCTGTGTTGCCAGCTAGAGTCTTTCCAACTTACCCAAGCTTTAGCTTCTGTGCTAGAGCATTGACCAATATATGTCGGACTGTCATAATTTTATCCTGCTCCATCAAATTAATGGCAGATGGACAAGAAGTTCAGAAATGAAGGTCATATGGCAAACAGGCGTTGGACGATTTTTGTGCAAAACAACAATATAATCTTCAATAACAAGGACAAAATAACAATAAAATCTTCACTCAGGGTTGATCGATGAAGGCCCTTTTCCTTGCTTTTTGCTAGAAGGAAATTCTTTTAGGGGAAATTGGGTTTTAGTGATGATTTTTCAAAATAATTCAGATTAAGTGGGCTAATTCTTGGTAATTAGTTTTTAGTGATACTTTTTTAACATAATTGAGAATTGATGTTATTTTACTGTTTACTAAGGGTTTCTTCTGAAAATACCCTCAAAAGTCTTTGAAAACCTTTTCACTCAATTTGATACAAGTGAAGTTTTCAGGTCTTTTTGAGGGCATTTTCGGAAAAACTCTTAATGAACAGTAAAATGCATGCCGGCAAAATGTGACTTGACCCGATGGGTCAACCCAAACCGACCCGATTTAAACGGGTTTGGGTTAATTCTAGAGTAAATTGAAGTAATGCTTGGATATTGAATGATTAATTTTACAACTGTGTAATCTCTTTGTTTTCATGCTTTTCCCAAAATATTTAAATATCTCAAATTGCTTGAGTACCCTGGTTCTGCATCTGTTTACAAATTCCTTTTTTCCTTTTTAAATCCTAACAATGAAATGGATTTCTTGAGAAATTTTATTTTCATAGGTGAATAATGCAGGGGATTGGGGAGTCACAACTGATGCTGATACTATAAGGGCCTTGGAACTTCATGCTTCTAGGGTAAGCCTCTAACAGGGTGCATATCTTTTTTTTATTTGTATATATGCCCCATGTTCTGTTAAACCTTTCTCTTAACTTTTGCTATTACTGTGTAATTAACTTTCATCTTTAGTCATTGGTATAGCATTTCTTTTGTCTTGCATATATTTATGTCACTGTCAAGATCTATAAACAGATATAAATATCGATATGATTGTGCATACCCTGCCACCACGATGAACTAACCTGGAATTTATGAGCCATTGTATAAAGTTTGTTAAATGGTTTTCAAATCATCTATCATGCAAAGAAAAAAGAAAAAAACCAAAGGAAAGGAAAAAAAAAAGACAAAAATCTAAATAGGTATGGACTGATCCATGCACCATTTTACATATAAGTTTATAAAGTCATTTTACTGGTTAATGCTTGCCTGCATCACTAAAAGCTTGAAGTGTATTCTATCCATAAGCAATTTCTTTTGACTCACAAAGTTATAATGGTAACCAATACGGCCCTCAGTTTGGCCTAACTAAAAAAAAACAACAACAAAAAAAAAAAGGAAAAAAAAAAGGAATTTCAAGTGGGATATATCTTGTTTCTCAATTGATTTTGGGTTAGATGTATTTTGGGTTTGTAATGTTGGGTAGTTTTGGCTTATGGTGATAGATTTCGAGGGTCTTTCGGTTTTTTTTTTTTTTTTTTTTTGGTTTATTGATTTGCTTTTCCTCTTTATTTTGGTGGTGACATTGGAAATAAGGCTTCCAGGATTACAAGAGGGTTTTTATGTCAGTCTTGCTGAGAGCCTTGACTCTAACAAGGACCAAAGACCAAAAATGTCGGAATTGGGTTCCTACTGCAAAATTGGTTAGTTTCTACTATCTCCCCTTTGGTACCGCTGTCGAATGGACCCATCATGCTTTGGAAACTGTCACGACCTCCTTGAATCACATCCATCGACCTTTCGTGGTAATATTAACAAGACCAATTTGTTTAAACACGACGATTGTTTTGCTTCTCTCACATTGACTTATTTTGCTAAAAAACCTTTTTCCCTTTAGTGATGGATGCAATTCAGATAATTAGATCAACTTCTTGTATGTTTCTTCATTGTTTTTTTTTCCCATTTGTTTTAGATTGTGTGTGTATTAATCTTTTAAGTTTTAGTCTTGCAAACTAAAATCCCAAAATATTATTCAATCACTGTGTAATTTTAACAATGTTTAATGAAGTGGTGTTTTAGATTGGTGCAAGTGCATTTGAGGCGAGTTGCTACTAGAATTGGTTGAGACAGAAAATGGTGTGAAACTAGGCAACGACACTAGAGGAGACAAAGGCCTTGGGTCTTTGGTCTTGCTAAATGAGTAGAAATCAAAGAAAGCCCTGGGAGTCAATTAAAAATCATCTCGGAGGAATGCAACGACACTGTGCTAGGAATGTTACGTTCATTCCTACCAATGATTTCTTGTAACTGCAGAAGTTTAAGTTTGTCTCCTACTTTAAGTTTAATTCTTTAAGTTGATATGGATCCTTGGGCTTCCATTTTGGCATTTGTAATCATTTACAGCCCCAGCCACATATCCAATCCTGGCTGGAAAAAATATCATTTTACAACGTCCAATTATTTCAATATCTATTTTTAGGTTTCTAATCATGTGTTGCAAGTGTTTAATGCGAATGCAAAGTTATGAAGGGCAGGTCTTGCCAATGCTTTGAAGATTATGATCGCCAAGAATGTATATTAGAAAGTGAGAATATTTGGTGTTTACTCCCTCCTTAATGCAGCTCTTGCATTGCCCGATGATGGGTTGCTACGAATTTCATAGCTAGCTCGTGTGAGTATGTTATCTTTGCAGACAAAGATGAACCCATCAACCACTGAAATCATGTTTTTGTAGATAGTAACAATAGAGACCCCGGTAAAGAAGCCTATGAACTCGGGTTTCCACTTATTCAAAAGTATGGAATGGAGCACATGATCCTATTCATTCAATCATCAGCCATGTTTGTGTTGTAAGTTTTATTGAGCAATGTGCAATTAGGTGTTTATGCAACCCACTTCTTTTTCTACTCTTAGAACTCAACTTTCAATGCACCTAACTTCTTTATCTACTCATAGAACTCAACGACGTCCAATGTAGCTAACTTCTTTATCTTTTTTATCTACCCTAAGAAGCATGGCATTTCAATGTATGTTCATAATTTTCTTCTTGGTCTCTCTTTTTATTTTTTTTATTTTTTATTTTATTTTCTCCTTGCCTTTTCCCATCTTACAAATACATTATAAAATCCCATACTGGCTGTACAATGGGTTAGACGATTTGAGTTGGGGTTCTTGGTTTATTGTCTATTACTTATATTTATTGTGTTCTCAAACATTAAGATGTATGATATATGAATCATTTTGAATGTACTAAGCATTACACTTCCCATGGTTGATCTACAATACGAACTAAGCATTACATTTGCAGATTAACGAATACATTAAGGAATAATGTAAGAATAAATCTACCTTTATCATAGACATGGAACACTACTCTAACCAGGGGCGGAACCAGGATTCCAAATCTTGGGGGGCAAAAAAAATTTTCAATTAACACTTCCCATGAAATATAGAAATTTTAATGAGTTGGGGGTGGACAAACCAGAAATTTTAGAGGAGGTTCTTATGAAATATAAAAATTTCAATGAGTTTGGGGGGGGGGGGGGGGGGGGGGGGGGGGGGCGCAAACCAGAAATTTTAGAAGGAATTCTCATGAAATATAAAAATTTTCAATGGGTTAGGGGGGGGGGGGGGGGGGGGGGGGGGGGGGGCAAACCAGAAATTTTACGGGGGGCAAAACATAAATTTTAATAAAAAATATATAAAATACATACATTTTTTATTAAAAAAAAAAGTTAGGGGGGGCAATTGTCCCCCCTAACCACAACGTGGTTCCGCCACTGAGTCTCTAACTCTCTATGTGAAATTTCTCTATAATATGAATTCTTTTTCTCTACTCCTACCATGTTTCAAGAAGAACATGATTTTACATGTTCATAAGTCTACACTTGTTAACATCTCCGGTTCTGAAATTTTAGGGGGGGCAAAACATAAATTTTAATAAAAAATATATAAAATACATACATTTTTTATTATAAAAAAAAAAGTTAGGAGGGGCAATTGTCCCCCCTAACCACAACGTGGTTCCGCCACTGAGTCTCTAACTCTCTATGTGAAATTTCTCTATAATATGAATTCTTTTTCTCTACTCCTACCATGTTTCAAGAAGAACATGATTTTACATGTTCATAAGTCTACACTTGTTAACATCTCCGGTTCTAAAATTTTAGGGGGGGCAAAACATAAATTTTAATAAAAAATATATAAAATACATACATTTTTTATTTAAAAAAAAAAAGTTAGGAGGGGCAATTGTCCCCCCTAACCACAACGTGGTTCTGCCACTGAGTCTCTAACTCTCTATGTGAAATTTCTCTATAATATGAATTCTTTTTCTCTACTCCTACCATGTTTCAAGAAGAACATGATTTTACATGTTCATAAGTCTACACTTGTTAACATCTCCGGTTCTGAATTTGTTATGATTTATGATTCACTTCTAAAGTGAGATAGATACACTTCAGATTTATGTAAACCTTGTTTTTTAAACAATATGTGAGTCTTGTTTCTCTTAGTTATTATATTAAAATATTTGTTTAAAGCTTCCTTTTTTTTCTCTCAATAACCAGTGCATCGCATGGGGTTTTTGCTAGTTGTTTATATAAACAAACCAGCACCCACAGTTATAGTACGGAGAGATTTCTACACTACATCATTTTATCACTTTCTTCTAATCTCACTTTACCTCCCGAGGTTTCCAAAATATCTGTTTATCACCTTAAATCTTTCTATGTGTAACAATCTCCCCCTCTTATTACATTATTCAAATCAAAAAGCAAGATTTATGCCTTGATCACCTAAAATGCCCTTGCAGTAGATGTAAATTGGGTCTAGTTTTTTTTTTTTTTGTCTTTTCATTTGAGCTAATTTTGTAAACACTGAATCGATATGATAATTTTGATATTGAATTTTAAACAATCAAAATAAGAAGAAATTAATCAAAGTGTGTTTTTCCTCTTGTAGAGCTACAGCAGGAGGGAGATTGTTACACATAACAAACCTCAAGGTGGTAAATTGATATTTCAAAAACATCAAGAAGGAAGTAAGATTGTATAAAACTTATCCTTTCATCTTATATTGATCTAATTGTTTGTTACTTTGTATATAGATCTTCTTTCTATATGAAGAACTGATATTCTTTCTTCTTATGGTGTTAATGTTTCAATCCTTAGCAATTGTATTCCAGATCTTTAAAGGTTTCAGCCTCCTCTATGGTGCTTGCTTTTATGTAAGATTTGAATTAGACAGTTTTCAGATGAATCACTCAACAAAGTCTTAAATCTTCTTCTCTCCACTATGTTTTTATATTGAAAATGGTACTGGTTAGAATCTTTAAGTTGGACAGTCTAGTTTCATGTTTGCTCCATACACGGCCTGAGGTATACTTTCAACAAAACTACCATACAAGTGTGCCACCTAATCCTCAAGTTCTGAAAATCACAGGTTTGGAATCATGGTGTTAGTTGACAAGACAATGTAGAAATTAGGGTTGCTTAATGGGCCGGCCCGGTACGGCACGGGCTCATTTAGCCTGTGACTGGAGGGTCGTAGGCCAGGCAAGACACGGCATGGCCTACTTAGAAGATGGGCCATGTCATGCTTGGCCCGTAACCCAATACCACAGGCATGGTCCGACCCCTGGCATGGCTAAGGCTGGGCCGTGTTGAGCCAAGCAGGCTGTTAGTAGGCCTAGGGTATTTTTTTTTGCAAAAAATATAGAAAAATAGGAAAAAGTAAAAAAAAAAAAAAACACAGAAAATTATGAAAAAATATATTTATTATTTACAAAAATTTCTTACATATATGGGGATAAAATTTTCTCAAAAAAATTAAATAAATTATTTCTTACAAGTAGAAAAGTAATTTTCTCATTTCAGGAAAAAAAAAGCAACAAATCATTTATTCTCAATAGCTCAATAGAATTGGAGAATATAAGCTATATAAGAGTCATAGGCGGCATGCCGGCTCCTGTAGTAAAGGCCACGTTGGTAATAGTACTGGTCGTGCGATCAATTCCCACTCTCATCAAACTCTAACCCTACTTAAAATAAGAAAAGATAATGATAAAAATTATTATAATAATCCTACTTAACCTATGACTCTACCGGGATATGCCTCGGAGCACGAGTGGGCTCCACTGTCTACATCACAGAACCTATACAGAACTAAGAAAGGAAGAAGGACTGGGAGGCACTGGTATGTCGACAGTACCTTCCAACATCAACACCACCTTCTTCATTGAAGGACGCAGTGATGGTTCATCCTGAATGCACCAGATCCCCACCCTAACCATCCTTTCTAATTTTCTCTTGTCCACCTCTTCATCACCCACGAGCTTCTGCAACTCACCAACCTCGAAGCATGTATACACCCAATCCACCAGAATAATCTCATCCTCTGCAAAATTCATGTCCATGTTTCTCCGGCAACATATTATCTCTAACAACACAATCCCGAAACTATAAACATCAGCTTTCACTGTAATGGCTGTTCTTCGATGCCATTCAGGAGCAACATAGCCCCGCGTCCCTCGGATCCCAGTGAAGGTCTTGGTTTCCTCTGGCTTCAGCATCTTCGCCAAACCGAAATCCGAGATCTTTGTGCATCGGTTGTCGCCCATGAGTATGTTTTGGGGCTTTATGTCACAGTGAATGATTTGGGTCTCACATTCTTCGTGTAAGTAAAGGATGCCTCTGGCCACGTCCAAAGCGATCCCAACTCTTTCGTCCCAACATGGGTGTGTTTCGGGCTTGAAGAGCATATCTGCAAGAGTCCCGTTGCTCATGAATTCGTACACCAGAAGTCGATTGGGGCCTTCATGGCAGTAACCAAGCAATCGAACTAGATTCTTGTGCTGAGTTCTTCCTATCACCTTCATCTCTGTTCGAAACTCTCTTTCTCCTTGAGCCACCACATTCTCTAATCTCTTAATGGCGACGAGCCTCTGGTTGTTCAATAAGGTCCCTTTAAAAACTATCCCAAAAGATCCCCTGCCCAATTCATCCCTGAAACCGTCGGTTGCTACCTCAAGCTCTTTGTAAGTAAATGATCGTAGAACAACATCCTCTGCTAGGCCAATGTTTTGCTGTTCTAGGATCCTTTTGTATGCCCAAACGCGATGTCTATGAACAATGACCCCAGAAATTGCTAGGACGATAAATGCGGTAGTGACAAACGAAATACCGATAATGAGAATGACAAGTCGTAGCTCTTTCTTCTTCTCTGCTGGTTTTCCTCTCGTTGCAGAATCGCCATCGTTGCTGCTCACTGGGGTTTTAGAGCTCACCTTGACCAACGCCACGGTTGAGTCACCTCCTTGATTTCTTCTCCCGTACCTCAACGGAAGCTTCTGCTTTCTGCACTCTCCATCTTTGAACAACGCTGCATCACAGCTACAGTCTTTCAAGCATTCGTCCTTGCAGGCGTCTTTCGTTGTAGATGATAAAACAAAATATGGGTCATTCTCCCAAATGGTATTCTCCACCGTAAATATGGTGTATCTGCCTTTCTCGCCATTGTTCGGGCAACCCCCTTCATTGAAATTCCTCACGCAACCCAATTCCTGCTGCGACCGATTGATGAAATCGAAACCAGGAAGACATTTGCAATCAGGTTCTTGGTCCATGAGAGTGCAGAAACCATTAAGACCACATAAACCTTTGGGATCACACCTGTTTTCTGGGAATGAATATATGATAGACCAGTTGCCATTCCGATCGGAGCCGTGCGAGTACAGCCGGAAGATCCCATCTGCATCGAGCGTCAAACGGTATATTGTTCCGCTGGTGGGACGGGGAAGCTGAGCTGTAGTTATATTTTTTATACCGAAACCAGTGCTATTGATCAAGTAGAGGCGCCCATCATCGTCAAGATTTAGCGACACGTTTTCTCCTTTACCATCAGTCCAGGAGGTCCAATAAGCATATTCTTAGTGTCTGGACTTTGCACAGGGTAGGGTATAAGATTCCCATCGTGCTGCATCTTGAGCCGAAAAATCCCTGTTGAAGAATCGGTTTTCGAGCGACCGGAGAAAAGCTCTTTGCCGGCGATCAATCTCTGCCCCTGAAAAAGGGTATCGGTTGGGTAATCGAAGCTCTGCCAGATGATCTCCCGATCAGAATCGTAGAGTACGAAGTTGCCCGTGTCCTGCATGGAAGCTGAGGAAACGGACTGGGGGGCATCGATCACTGTCACATCTTCACCCTCCTTTGATCGTAAGACGAGCCTGCCGTCGCCAGTGAAGAGCAGTGCAACGTCACTGGAGACCGGTGGATCGTCCCGGTTGGCCGTCCAGACAAGAGTTTTTTCGAGGAATCTGGCAAACCAAATTCCTATGATAAAGCCGTTGCGTTGTGGATAAAAGCCAAAGGCGAAGAGACCCGAAGGAGAGAGCCAGGATGGGTTGGTGGTGGGAGACAGGGAAGAACTGCGGGTTATGTTGGATTGAACTTCTTGTGCTGATGCGCTAGAAAGTGCAAAGACGAGAAGAAACAGAAGGATGGCAGCCATGAGAGAGCTCTGTCCGTCACCACTGCAAATCCTCTAGCCGTATGTTCTTCTGCTGCTCTGGTCTGCCCTTTGAAACATGACTTCTCAAAGTATGCATCGTTGGCATGTTTTGATTAACGGTGGCAGACCAGATCAGCCGAGGAAGCCGGCCAGAGGATTCAGCTCTATGCAGAGAATTGAAGTCAATGTGGGTAGATTAGAACCATGTTTTTCAGTGTATTAAAAATTTCAGGTCTATATATGCAGAGAAGTCAATCCAAAGAAATGGTCGACATCGGTTGTCTGGAAAGTATTGGGCAGCATATCAACCGGAGACAAAGGAGTGAAGACAAAGACCGCGCGCAACGATCTTGAGAGCCCTAGAATTATTCTTATTCTTACCTGGTTCTCGACACCAATTGGGTTATTTAGTTTTGTTGGATTGACACCAAAGACAAAACAGGGGACGTAATTGTAAAAGTGGGACTGGTGATCAAATTGAGTTTGATCTCCCTAATATCATGGAACAACGTGAAATGTTAATTATTTGATCAGCTACAACCAATTCTCCCAACTCTAAATCAGTTACAGCGAAATTATTAGTACAAATTTCAAACTATAAAGAGCCTTATATGGAAGCCTTAGTTGGATGTGATATTTTAGATAAAAGTAATGCCAATCTGTAGAATTCTAGCTCAAGCAATAACAGAGCTGATTAGTCTCATTGATTAGTGCAATCTGTTTTATTTGTTTCCTTGCAAAATTCTTCTTTCTATTATTGATTGTTATTTACCTTGTATATCGATCTAATCTGTATATATCATATCATATATATATATTTATATATACTAAAGTAGAATACAAGAAAACCACAGTTTCTCTCCTCCATGTGGACATCCCCTTCTTCCTCCAATGGCCTTTATGGGCCCCACGTGGTTAGATTAAGATTCGAACTATGTTTTTCGATCCAAAGAATTGGTCGATGATCGGAGGTCTGGTAAGCATTGGGCAGCCGGCAGCATATCAACAGGAGACAAATAAGTGAAGACAAAGACCGAACGACTTTGAGAGCCCTAGACTTAATTACTTTCACCTGTCTCTGTACACCAAAGACAAAAACTGGGGAAGTGATTGTAAAAGTTGGACTGGTGATCAAATTGAGTTTGATCACCCTAATATCATGGAACAACGTGAAATGTTAATTATTTGATCAATTACCAAATGATTGATCCAAATTATTGGAGTCCACCGCGTAAACCCTCTGTTTCTATCAAAATCTCCTAAAATCTGTTTCTTTATCAGTTGGCTCATGAATATTCGAATACTTTTTAACTAGTTCTATCTCTCCTTTTTTTTAGTTTATAAGAAGTAGATGGAGCTCTAAATCTCTGTAAATGATATATAGGAAGACAACCCGTTGATCTAATATCTACATATTGCAAGATGTACTTTACTGGGTTTTTCTATTGTTGTCCTAATATCCTTAATTTGGAATTTCTTGAAAAGCAGGCCTATAGTTCATGGAAAAATCTTGTAGGAGTGGGAACAAATTTTTATTTTTTTTATTTTGGTTCTCAAAATACAAGACTGTAGTAACGGGTCTGAAACCTGGACATACAATTGAAAAAAGAAACTGCAAAAAAAGCTAGTTAACTATCTTATTCCCATCATTTCTTGTGAAAGAGGCCCCACATGCATGCACTGCCTAAACACCCCTGATTTAGATAATTGATCTTGCCATCCAGTTGGACGGCCAATGGACATCATCTACAGCCCAAGCTGTATACACCACCACATATGAATGCCTGGCCCCCAAAAAGTGAATGGTGAGCTCCAATGGATGTGTGAGGGTGTGTACAATGTGAACTGTAGGAGGTATGGACATCGTCTATAGCACGTGCTGTAGATAGTAGATAACCCCTCATATTCATTGTGTTGGGTCCTCAGATGAATGTTACACCACCACCACCACCACCACCACCCCCCCCATAAACGTGAGGGGGTGTATAGAGCAATTGCTGTAGGGATGCGAATCGCTGTAGGAGATGCGAATCGATCGCCACCTTTCATCATTGGAACACGATATTCATTGTGTAGGTCCTCAAATGAATGGTAGGGGATGTGAATCGCTGTAGGAAATGCGAATCGATCGCCACCTTTCATCATCGGAACACAATCAAACAATCGGGATCCTCTAAGGTGGAACTTGTAACCTGCTCCAACCCGTAATCACTGCCACATCATCAGACCGAACCGCGTTAGGATTTTAGACCAAGGAACTAATTTTAGGCAGCGTCGACCGAGGAACTAATTTTAGGCAGTGTACAATGTGAAGACGAACTCGTTCTCAAGGAGTTGGATATTTTGAACGAGGACGCGAATGTCTTTAAATTGATAGGTCCGGTCCTCGTGAAATAGGATTTGGCGGAAGCAAACGCTTACGTGTGCAAGAGAATTGAATATGAGCTTGTCAGCATTAACTTCTCTTTCGCCTTCTTTTACATCCGTTTTTCCCCTTGGTAGTCTCTGTTTGATGGTTTCTTAGTGTGTCTCTCTTACTGTGTCTCTCTTGTTCATACATGGCATCAAATAATCCCAAACTTTGTGATTCAAAAAAACAAAAAAAAAATATGGCACATTCGGAGACAGAGCTTGGGGCCAGAGGAAAAAAGGAGAAGCAAGCTTGTAGTCAATCCGTTCAGAAGCCAATCCTCCATCGATCAGGAGGGTGAAACTTTTTATTTTAGAGGAGAGCCATTGATTCGATCTCTTTTACCGCTAGGATCTCTTTGTTATCTTGCATTAAAAAGGAAACCAATTTTCTTGTGAAATTTTTTTTAGTTGAAATGGAGAGCTTGCTTGCAGAGAGGCGGTGGAGAGGATGAAGAGAGGGAAGAAAGCTCTAAAAACGGAGAGAAATGATGCTCGACAGTCAAGGCGCCTAACCTAATAAAAAAATTAATTCTTTGTTTGACACAATCTAAAATCCTAACGTGGTTCTGTTGATGATGTGGCGGTGACGGTCTGACTTCGTTGAGGTGGCATCGTATCAGTGGTTACAGGTTGGACTAGGTGACAAGTTCAGCCTTAGAGGATCCCGATCGTAATTCGAGCATCTCCTTATGAAATCTGGAGATGAGGCTACCGTTAGGCCTGATATGATGGCGAGGAGTTATTCTTGTACAGAATTACCATCCGCAATAAGCCCGATAAAAAGAAATGTTGGGTTGTAAGTTGTAACAAGGGCTAATCTTCATGGACCTCTTAAGAGCCAAGCATGGGAATGCTGACTGGTGTGTTCTTCGTAGCAATGGAGTGGGCTTTGTCGCAGCTAGCCAGCTATGGTATTCTTTGCAAGAGAAGAGAGGGTGTTTTTGCAGCAATGAAGAGGGTTTCGGTGCTTGTTCTGGCAGTTTTGTTCTTCATAGCAACGGAGAGAGTTTTGCCGGTGCTGGTTCTGGCAGCTATGTTATTCTTCATAGGAGAAGAGGTGGTGTTCTTCGCAACAAAGGAGAGGGTTGCGTAGGTATTGGTTTCAGCGGTGGCGGGGTTCTTCACAATAGAAGAGAGGGTGTTCTTCGCAGGAAAAGGCTGAATAACTTCTTCGCCTTGTCACCTCCTGTAACTACTGTCATGCATCGCAGAACCTCTGGAGGTGAGTTCGGAACAAGATCATTACTTACTCCCAAAACAAATCACTATGCAGGCTAAATAGATACTTCCATCATTTAATTTGGCTGACAAGATTATAATTTTGTGTGCATTTCTTTGTTATTTTAACACTTGAAGAAATTGTTTCTTAATGGCATGGAAGTAGGTTAAGATGTAATGGAAGCAAATCCTCTGCGACGCAGGTGTTTACAACGAGTTTTACTACGCCCACATCCCTGCGACGCGTGGCAAACCATTTAACCTTTAAATCATAGTTAACTTTGACCTTAGGTATACGACCTGATTCGATACTTGTCAGAATTTGTCTGAAATGGAGACCATCGAATCGACTGCCATTTCTCCGTTATATTTGTGAATGAGCAGCACCTTCATGGCATGAAAGAAAGGCAAATTGAAGCTCCTCATAATCTCGTCTAGTTGGCTCGTTTCGAAGTGGCGGAAATTGGCAAACAACAGCCTTCCCTCTGATTCCTGCAAGTTTCCCTCTATTGACAGTTATGGAAGTCTTGATTCCGACAAGTCTCTTTTCCGGCAAGTTTCCCAGAGAATTTCAGCGATTCTGGTTGCAGAGATTGGGCTAGAAGAGGGAGCTTGCAGGCTTTACATTCAAGCTTAATCAACAACCTGGCACGCTCTTCTGGGGATTGCAGAAATCAGAACAGATAATAGAGAGATAAAGGGCGTGCCTCCCGTGTTCGAAGTTCTCCACCAGTACTTCACAGAGAGTTTCAAGCAAGCAAATCAAGATTCCCCATAGACAAGGCATGTTACTCGTGTACACTCCCATCTTTTCTTGCTTGCGTCGCCTCCTTCAACCTCCTTCTTTCAACCTTGGAATTGAGAATTGCCGGAAGTTGGAATCTGGAATCATACGTTCTTTTCTCGTCGAAATCCTGATTAAAATTGAGACCTGTCGGTCGAAAGCCAGAATAATAAATGATTTGACTCGTCGGAATCGAGACTCGCTAGAATCCTGCTTACAATGGAACAGAGAAATTCTACCGGATGTGAATCCTACCAACCCCCTCTATCGAAAGTTGCTGGAATCAAGACTTGCCGAAATCGCTTAAAACTTTCCAATGGAAACTTAGCCGGAAAAATGCATCATGGGTCGTCGACATCAAACAAACCGTGGTTAGTAGGATTTATGTGGGTGAGGCGGGGCTATGGTTCGCCGGTTTCCAAATGACCCGACCTGCCACACGTCATCTTCTTATCGGCGTAGTAAAACTCGTCGTAAAAAATTGCGTGGATTTGCTTTCGAGAACTTGTAGGTTGTGTTTGGAGCCTTGGATTTGGGGAAAAAAAAAGAAAATGAGCAAAAATTCATTTCCTCCGTTTGGTAAGTGCTGGAAATCATAAAAAATGAGAAAATGAAAAGAAATTTTGGTACCAAATTTTCTTTCATTTTCTAAAATATTTTTTTCCCCAAAACCAAGAGATTTTGGGAGAAACGAAAAAACGGGCTCTTCGAGAGAAACGAACGAAGTATCTTCGCGCTCTTCGTGTTCATTCTCCTCGACCTAGGTCTCTCTCATCTCGGAATCGACAGCGAAAGCATCTGTCGCTCTCTCACCTTGAGGCTCAGCTCTCAACTCGACAGCCCTTTCTCAAATCTCAAGACTCAACTCTCAATCGACAACCACTATCAACAACGAAGCAAACTTCTCCTCCAACAGGGAGACCCTCGGCATTCGGTGATTTCATCTACCCATCGTTGATAGCCCTCTAGCAAAGCAAAGGTTCTTTTCCAACAACTCTTTTTTTATGTAGGTCATCAGGTTTTCAAAAAAATTTATAAGATTTCCGGTGTTTTTTACTTCATCATGAGACAATCTCTTCTTCTTGTGAAATTTTTTTACTGCGATTGCATTTGTTTCTAAGGCATGCCATTTTTTCTTTCTGGGAGATTTCGATCAATCCTTTATTTGGGGAAGAGACTTTGTGACAGTTTGTTTATAGCGATTACATTTGTTTCTTATTGTGAAAGTTTTTTGCTGCGATTTATGGTTAGGCAACAAAAGTCTCATTTCTATCAATCCTTTATTTCCCTTTTCATTGAATTTTTCCTCTTGACAATAAGCCCAAGAAGCTACTGCCATAGTCCCCTTCAATCGAAAAGCCGTGTTCACCATATGCTCTCTTTTCTTCTTCTTGGTGTGCAGCCAACTCCCTCTCTATGGCATCTATTCAACGACAAGTGCAGATCCATTTTACAGGATTCATGTTATTCTTGCCTCATGCCATGGGACTGTCATGGAGCTTGGGATCACACCACTTGTGACATCCAGCATGGTTATACAACTACTGGTTGGGTCCAATATTATCAAAATCAATAACAATTTCCGTGAAGATTGTGCCCTCCTGTAAGTGTTATTAGTTGCTAAATTTTACTTCTAAGCTCATGTCATGCTTTATGTTCAACAACTATGTTCTGCTATTTCTTCTGATTCTCACATTTCTTGGGCTGATATTTACTTTCAAACTTTTCTAATAAAGAAAACTGTGAGATGGAAATCAGGATTTGAACTTAGAGCTATGACAATAACTGTAACTATACTGCTAATGAGTATCCCTTCTCATTAAACAAAGGAAATGGTTGCAAACCTAAATCTTGGATAAAATGTTCCATATGATTTTGCTTTGATATTAATTCTTAGAAGTGATGAAGTTCAATGAATGTTTTTCTATGCAACTATGTCATGATTTGCCTTTTTTCTTTTGAACTTTTGGATGGCTTTGCTTCTTTGTACATGCATATGCATTGGCACTTAGGAAGGAAAAATATATTGAGTGATGTTACCACTTTGCCTACAGAAATGCTGCACAGAAGTTGCTGGGCATTTTGCTTTACATTTTTATGGCAATTGTATCTGTTCTATCTGGGAACTATGGCAGTGTCAGTCAGCTTGGCATGGGCAATGTTCTTCTCATAATTACTCAGCTTTGTTGTGCTGGTGTCATTGTAATTTTCTGGGATGAGCTTCTCCAAAATGGATATGGTCTAGGCTGAGGAACTTCCCTATTTACAGCAACCAATATCTGGTAAGCCAATGATATCCATTAATTCATTTCTTGTCTAATAAATACATTTGGACACGGTGCATACTTGATTAGCTACTTTGTTGACCATGTGAATTCTAATATGCTTAGTTAGCTATTTTATGAAGGGGAGGGATCATTAGCTATTTATAACTAATTTGAAATCTAATAAATGTTTTATTATATAATGTTTGTGTTATTATCATTTTTTCTTGGAGTAGAAATTTAATACAAGTCCTACTGAAGTTTTATAATGCGTGAGAGGGTATGGACAGTAACTTATAAGATCCTCCATCACTTGCAATTGATTTCCTAGTGACATGCTTCATCTTTGAACCACTCTGACAGTAAGATGTGTTGTGACTTGGAGCATGAGCCGTCATCTAGTTCTGAGTGTATCACTTGTTGGAGCCTCGACAAAGGCTTACCTTGGTAATCATTAGCAAGCTTAATTGTTGTTGGAAAACAGGGGAATAGAGATTTTCTACAGCACTTTTATATCTGTTTTTTATTTGATTTACTACTACTCTAGAATACAATTTTCAATGTAGAGTTCATATAGGATTCTAATAATAGATGTTACTTACATAAAAATCCCAACTTTTAAGATAATTATTACTGCATGGTCAAGATGCAGCAACCAAGTCTTGAAAAATGCATAAGCTTCAATACACTTCCTTGATTTGTCTTTCTGAGACTCCAAGCATGCTTCTTAGAAATTGAAATTTAACTACCATTGGTGCTTTTATGAAAATATTTGCAAGTAATTCTTCTTTGTTGCAGAATTTGAGCCCAAATCCTTTTGATGCTACTACACATTTGTAGGTTCTAAAGTAGATAAATTGTGGGTTTTATAATCTCACTTAGAGGTCTTACCCTTCTAGGTGAAGATACCTTGTGACTTGGAGTTGCTCCCATAGTTCAGAGTTACATGTAATTCTTTTTTACAATGAAAGAATTGAATAGGTTTGTATTTGTATGTGTTAAGAAATATCTTTAAACAACAAGCCATCTTTGCATATAGGTTTGTGTCTATATACCTAAGGTTTCTTGTATCTTGTAATAAAGTTTTTTTGTTGTATAAGCCTGGAGGAGTGGGAATAAAATGTGATTGTATATGTTACCATGTCTATTATCTCCAATTTTTCTCAATTATTAAAGCCATTACTTTAATTGATTATTTTTTATATTATTTTGTCTTATGAAGTCATCTTTTATTTAATTATATGTAGCTGGACAGTATTTTTTATACAAAAGAACTCACCCCAAAAAAAAAGTATACAAGAGAAAAATATCTATAGTGAAATTTTTTTTCAGGAAATTGTTTAGTCTGTCTGAAGGTTTCGTCAAGATGATACTTAACATCTTTTTGTTAAGCAATAGGCTGACGGAGCTTCCAGTTTTGTGTGTTTGCCTAATCTAGTCCTTTTCATCTAAATTATACTTATTGATTTATTCTTCAGAGGATTTACATGGCTTTATCTTCATGAGGCTATTGTCTCATGTGTATGCGACAGAGCAAGTATTGTTGATAACCTGTTTGGTCATCATCTTGTGGCTACGATGGTTTGGAAGTTTCTTTTTATCATTATGACACTTGTCTAGCTCCTCTAGATTTATCATTATCACTAATTGTATAGATTAAATTTGTGTTGACTTATATAACAATTGTCATTAATTATTGCCATGAATTTCTTAATACTTACAATGATTTTGTGGAAAAATATGCAGGCATCAGAGCAAGGAGGTGCAGAGATACATTCTTTTCATACGCAACTGTCAGATAAATGAGCAATGGTGGAAAGCTGAAGATGGACTATTCTTAGTTCTTTTTCTCTTTTTAACAAGAACAAAATGAACTTATTGTATGAAATTTTCCTTTGCAACATGTAAATAATTTTGGATGTCAAAATATTACATTTCATTTGTACTTCATATTTTTACCAAAATATAATAAATTGTTGTTATATTGCAATTTTTGACAGGTACAGAATTATATGAATGTTTGTGTATATTCTTTGAATTATTTTATAAATTAATTAAAGGTCTTGATAGATATATAAAAGAAGGTGAAGAATGGTGCCTTTTGTGGGAGTTTTTTAAAAATGCCATTAAAAAAAATGATCTTCAAAACTGCATTTTTAGCGGTCACTAAAATTTATGAAACGCCAACAAATCCTCTCCTACCTGTCGGTCTGGGACGTGGGGCGTTATATATATATATATATATTTATGTATTTAAAAAAGATTGGTTTTTTTAGTGACATAATTCGGTAAAGGGCCAATTGGTGGTGGACATCTTTAGTGGCGAGCATCTAACTTTTAACGGCGGTCCTTGCCTACTGCTAAAAGAGTATTTTTTTTAGTGTAATTGGAAGGCTATGGTTCATCTTATAAAAATTAAAGTTATAAATTATGCTCTTTTAACATCAATTACAAAATCAAAAAGTCAAAATAATTGTTTGATTTTCTTTATGGTTTTCTTTGTAAATAACCAAACAGCAGAAAGTGATTTCTTAAAAAATTTCTTCTTACTTTTCTCTAGCAAACCAAACAAGAGAAATTACCTTTTTTTCATTTCTTTTCCTTTTGGGATTTCCTTTCTTTTCTCCCCAAATCCAAGGCTCCAAACACAGCCGTAGGAGCTGAGAAGTTTCTATGATTATGTGACAGTGACAGTGGAGCGTCAATTGTCTCCAAACTATCTCCGTCTTACGGTTTCCTGTTAGGTTCGTAAGAACGTAACGCGTGTCCGACTAGATGGGCCCCACAAAATTAGAGGCAAACGTATGACTGTAAGGCATTTTTTTCTTTTGAATATTTTAAACCTCAAAGGGAACCACTTTCGTTTGGCGCCCAAAGGGACGAAATTTTGGACGAGTTTTGATGATTTCAGTCCCGCATTCTTAGTGTCTTTCTTGTTAGCATCCTTTTGGGGAGTCAAGTCTTGCCAATGTTTGGGTGGAAAAGGGTTCTTTGATTGAATGGAGTTACATAATGAATGGCTGAAGCATCCTTGAAGACTGAAACGATGATGCCATTTGGTCGGAATGAATGTTGGGGGGTGGGTGGGGGGCGTGGTGTTCTAATTCATAGTTTATTTCTCAAAACAATTATGCTTTTCTCTTATTTTAATTTTTAATATTTCCGAAAATCTTAAGACGAAAAATACTTAATAGAGGAAATTAGTTAAATATCTAACTTTATCTGTTTATTTGTAAAAATGCCTCAATCAGTTTATTTCAAAGAATTGTGAAAATCAAGTTTTAAGTTATGACTTACCAAACGTATTTTTGTTGATTTTGAAAATTTTAATCGTTTTGTATCAATTGTTACCAAACAGGTTTTTTGTCACATGTTTTCAAAAACCCAAAAACAATTGGAAACGTTTTCAGTTTTCAAACTATTTAAAAAAAAAAAAAAAAAACCTTATCAAACAGCCTCAAAGCTTTTCTCCGATTTTAGTTTTTAATATTTACGAAAATCATAAGACAAAAAATACTTAATAGAATAGTTTATAATTTGCCACATTTCTTTTTTACATTGGAGGAAATCAGTTAAATATCTAAATTTATCCGTTTATTCGATAAAATTTTCTATGTAAACGCAGTGATGGTGGGCAATGAGTGATAAAGTTAACAAGTTGGAAATTTGTAATACGAAGGCGAGCTTAATAATTTAAAAAAATAAATTATATAGTAATCCTGAGCTTTTGAAATGATGATTTTTTTTGTTTGTTTGTGGTAACAAGCTTTTGAAATGAATGATCGTGTGCATTTTGAAATGAGCTTTTGAAATGAATTTTTTTTTTGGTAAACGAGCTTTTGAAAATGAATGATCAACCCAAGCGGGACATGCGTCCAACCCAATGTTCCTCAGCGCAAGTCCGTTTCGTTGCGTTTCTGTTAGTTTTCATTTGAATGCCGTCCGTTTCCTCTCTCCGTCATTTGTGAACGATTAATATAATCGATAATTTTTGAAAAATTCAAACACCGTCTCCGTCCTTTCCTCCTCCCGATTGGATGCGAAAACGACAGTCGAGGTCTGCGTCTTGATTGCCGAACCCGAGACGCAGAAGTAAGAAGGAACTGCTCTTCCTCTTCTTCCATGTCTTGTTATCCTTTTCGTTCTTGTGCAAGCAGAGAGCATTCAAGAAACGCACAAGAAACTCCGGCGGCGGCACAAACAGATTCGAACGGTTCGGAAATGTAAGTTTTTCTAGCCACTATTCTTTTCTCCCTTTCCTCTATTCTTGTGACATACACCAATTCAATTCTAGTATCTTATGGCCTAAACAACAAAAATACTAGAATTGGTATGTCGGGCAACAAGTAAATCCGGGTCTTAATTAAAATTTAAGACAATAAATCCGAATTCACTCATTTATGAACACTACCAATCATCTGATACCAACAGATAATACATGTTCATCAAATATATCAGAGTGCAGTTGTAGACACCCCAAATTGCACAAACAATCATCAAAAATCATTATTTCCTTGAAGGCCAGCACAGAAATTGAAGAAAATGAATTTTTACCTGTATCCGGTAACGCAGGCCGGATACAAGCAGGCCTTTTCGTATCCGGTAACAAGTACCGGATACAAGCAGTGCTTAGTGTATCCGGTACCATGTACCGGATACCTTAAGGCCCTTGTGTATCCGGTCTGATATACCGGATACATTAAGTTTGCTCAAAATTAGGGTTTTCCGAGAGAAATCACTTGTTACCATCATGTCCCTCATTTAATGAGGGGAAATCTCGGAAACAACCCTAGGGTTAAGGTTGGGGGGTTCTAGACATTAAGTTGTGTCTACCAATGACTTTAGCCTTTGCCTATAAATAGGAGGCTCCTCTTCAAGCAAATGACCAAGTTTTTGGAGATCGAAGAACTCCGAGTGAAGAAGGGAACCGCTGCCAGATTGCTTCCAGAACCCCAGGTAAGCCTCAACCCTCATTTATTTTCTGTATTTAATTTATTAGATCTAGATCTCTTCTTCTACCTTTCTGTAGAATAAAGCCTTTTTTTGTGTGTGGAAATCCTTCCCCGGCTCAAAGTATCTCAAGACTCCCCTAGCCGTAAAACGTGAAGGCGGATCTAGGAGAAACGAGACTGGGGATTGACCCTAGTGCTAGAACCCATGTAGCATAAGGCTTTTGAATGATTGAAAACCGTTCTATAATCAAAGTACCCTTGATTATCTCGAAGAACCGTGTTTAACGGGGAGAGAGAACAGAGGGAAACGATAATGGAACGGAACCCTAGGCTATGCTAGAACCTATCTTGTTGAATCTATATGCATGATATGTTGTTGTATTAATCTTGCTTGGTTTTTCACTCTTGCACACATATTACACTCTTTTGGTGGAATAGGCTCATATTTGGGGTTTATTGCATTTATTGCATTTATTGTGATAAATCTCAAATAAATGACCTCAATCAATTCTGGAAGGTTTTGCAATGATTTTTAAAGGTTTTATATTCATTTTGCACGAATCACACACTTTTTGTCACATTTTGGCATTGGTTTTACTCAAAAAGGGCCTAACTGGACAGCACCTGTACCCTTACTTCGGACGCTCATAACTTCATCGTCCGGATGAATTTTGGAGCGATTCTAGAACCATGGGAAATGTGAGGCTGTCTAGTTTATGTCCACCAAATTTCATAAAGTTCCATTAAACGGATTTTTGACACCTCTCTGTCGAAGTTAAGTGGACAGTTCAGGTTCAAATACAGAACTTGTCACTTCGACGGAGAGCCATGTGTTCGTTTTAAGTCCGATTCGAGTGATTTTTGTTTCTGAGTACTTCTTTATGAGTCTATTTTCAAATCCAGTTGGTTTCATAATTTTTAGTTTCCATTTGAATTATTGGTAGCCGATTTACTCAGAACTGTTCATTTGTACTTTTCTGGGTAAATCTGTGATCTTCGGGGCCTGTTCGGGAGACCACCCAAGGCACATCCGAAGGGATTTTTGTATGAGGCTAGTTTCTTTGGAAAGATGGCCATACAGACTTCAATCACACCAAATTTCGTGGATTTTTCTAGACAATTTTCCAAAGTTGCCCACTCGTCACTTTTAAAAACCCCCAGCAGCAACTTCAAAGGAGCATAACTCCTATGATTTTCATCGGAATGAAGTGAAATTTTGCATGAGACCCTTATTTTCTGTAATCTTTCAAATGAATTTAGTTTGGTTTGATCTAAAATTGGATTTGAATGATTTCAAGACAAATGGCATTACTTTTCACCGAATTTTCCGGATTTGATTCAACTTGGTTTTTTAGCAACTTGTGCTTTGATTTCCATCTTTTGAAATATTCCAGAAATGATATTGACATAAGAGAGGATCTAAAATCCATTTAGATCTTCATGTGAAAATATCATACATTGGTCTTTTTTCAAGGTTTTCTATGATTTTAGCAAGCTTTCTATTTTTGCATGAACATACACTTGGCAACCACTTCGTGTGGATGAATGGGGGTGCCTAACACCTTCCCCCATTCATAATCTAATCCCCTTACCCATCTCTGGATTTTATTTTCAAGTAGGGTTATTTTTACCCTAGAATTTGTTTTTATCTCTTTTTGCTTATTTTTGATCCTTTGGTGTCCATTCTCACCCTAAAATCATGAATGGTGGCGACTCTCCCATTTTTGCGTTGAGCCCGTGTGTTGACGGAGGGACGATCATTCCGGTGATTTTCCCATGTCTCACAGCAGTAAATCAAATGATGATAAAGCAGAAGACTTAATAGAATATCTAACTCGAAACCATAATCTCAGAATGTAAAATCACTGAAATGAAATACAGATAAATACAATAAATGAGGATAACTGCTATACCTCTAAATCTGGATCTACCCGAAACCAACTGCTAACACTCTGGAATCTGTACAGTCTATATATATAATAAACTAAATGAGATTGGAGATCCCAGTAAACCATCATATGATAAATTAAATATACATGCAGATATATCTCAAATCATAATACATCACAAGTAATCAAGTGCAAGTGAGACAACCTCGTATCCCACTAAATAATATAAATTCACAATAAGGTTCAGAAGAATTACAATAATCATCAACTGGAATATATAAATCAATTTATAACTTAGAACCAGACCAATTCGATTAATCCGATAAACCATATCATATTATTCACAAGACTAATTAAAGTAATGTTCAGCCGGAACTATAGACATCGGCCAGGACTACAACTATAGTATTCAGACTGGGATGCACAGTCCTTGAATCACAAGATCACCACACACACACATTTCGGGTAAATCCCCTTCTACCGGGAAGTACCAATCACATCGCTCACACTGCCAAGAGGAATCAAACATCTCGACTGGCCCTGTCAGGAGGAATCACATATCGATTGACTCACATCACAAAATAAATAAAAACATGCCGGGAGGAATCCTCAACTCAATCAGCTTCGTCGTTCCAATCAGTACGACTCCCTCTACTCCCATACTGATGAGCCTTCACACACTCAAGTTTTAATTATCTTTTTAACATCCACACAATAATTCCATATTCAAAACATAATAAGGATCTCATTGAGATCAAATAGTGAAATTCATTTTTCTACCTTACACATCGGTAAAGTGCTAACCCGCTATTGATAAGTTAAACTTATCGCAGGGTAAAACAAATTTAATTAGGGTGCAATATACACAAATCAAAATTATGAATACTCATGTGTGTGTCATCTTATTCAAATATGTATATTTTTCTCAAAATAATAATATTATAATATAAATGCAATTTAAAAATCATGCTAATGGAATTCACATGAAATATTTAATAACAAGGATAAACAGCATTGTTTGAAAGTTACTATACATATATAATCGATAAAATCCGATTTAAGCTTCTCTGATGCAAATAAATAAATCATGCTATCACACAACCATTCACTTACCAACCCCCACTTTTAATTAAATTGACAAAAATTCTCTTTCATATAATATGCTAAATCTCACCTAAGTTACACATTCCTTCTTTAATTTTTATTAAATTAACCTTATCCTATTTTTAAACTAATTTTTAAATCTTAAAATTCACTTTTAAACAATTTTCCTTAACTTTTGATTTTTCTTTCAAAAGGTGACTAAAATGTAATTATATATTCCTGTTTGCACCTATTTGTTGAATTTAACTAAAATCTGAACTAACAATTAATTCTTTAAGTTCTGCACACTAATTTAACAATAACTCTCCCATTTATAACTGTTTGCAGATTACTATATAAATTTTGTACTGAAACTTAAATACGTTTCAAATTCGACGCTCCTTTCATTTTTTTCTTTTTTCTGTGATCAAATGTGCTACTTTGAGGATTTTTGCAGGTCAACCCAGGAAGCCTATGAATTTAAAATCAGTTCCTATGTGTTCTATATCTGGCAAACTAATTTTAGAGCAATTAATCTGAGATTTATAATACAAATGCATAAACTTAAAGATATCTTAATACCATCCAAAACCATTTGCAACTGTCATGGTAAACCACAAAAAGAGCATCTGTATATGATTCAAAACTTGAACAAAGCCTCTAATTAATCAACTAAAATCAAATGAGTACAATATTCAGACATTCAACAACCAAAATACCTATTTTAAATCAAATTAAATTGATGAATTACTTTCTTTAGTGCATAGCATTCAAGTAATGTCTATACTACAGTAGAAATCGACATTATTGTAAAATCCAAAAGCAGATGGTGATTAACTTTATTTAGTTTTAGAATAGATGGTGATTAACCTTATTTTAAGCCAGAAATTTTACTAATTTGTAATACTGCAGAAATTAACATTGTTGCACTAAACCAAAATAGATGGTGACTTACAGGTTTCTGTGTGCAGATTACGGCACCTCAAAGCTTGGACCTTCTCTTTAGTTAAGCAACTCACAAAACACAATCCTCATAGACTCAAAATACTCTTATGCGAACTCAAATTAGCTCTCACACTGCTGTAGAAACTCTCCTCCAAACCATCAGCAAACCACGGGGAAAACACGGAAAAGGAAACTGGGGAAAGAAAAACAAAGAAGGGGAAACTAAGAGAAGAGCGAGATAGGTTTCTGTTGACTATTCCAAAACCTGGAACCAAGCTTAAAGTAGGTGTAAGACTCGATTAAATAGGTGTATCAAGCAAGCAACACCGTCGGTTTGCCCAATCACATTTGCTGCTTAGACTAAGGGACCTCTATGGTACATAGACCAAATACAGCTAAGTCAAACTTCAGCTTAAATACAAGAGCTTGCAAGACAAATAGGACTTCTAGAATCCATTGAGTTGAAGTTAGATGGGTTAAATGATTTCATACATTGTCTTTGTTGAAAACTCTTACATAAGCATTAGAGAATCAATTTGTAAACTTAGAGAAAGCGAGAGAAAAGGCGTAAAGCACACTAAGTAATAGAAGTATACTATGGTCCTACTCCCTTAACACCATTCACACATACTCCAATCATTAAGAAGACCCCTAAATTGCACATGCTTAAATATAAGGCCAATAATCAAAGTTTTTATACCAATAATTTACATATTAATAGAATAAAATAATTTAATAATTTTCCTCCAACAAAATACCAAGTTAGTCCTCCATTTAGCAACCATATTTAAAATTGCACAAATTAAGGAATAAAAGCCTTGAATTTAAGTTAACTCTAGTAAATCCTCAAATAGATGTAAAATAGTTGATAGAAAATCACCACAAGCAAAATATAAATAATCTCGTATCTAAAACATGTGAGTTAAATTTCAAATAGGCCAATTAACCTAATTAATAAATATAATTAATTACAATTAATTCAATAAATACAAAAATAATTAATAGAAAATCTTTTAATTAGTCCAAATACCAGATTAGAAAATTTTGGGATGTTGCAATTCTTCTCTCCTTTTCTTCTCTGTATTTACTCTGCATAAAGAGCCGTGTTCTCGACAATGGCTTCTCAGTCTCTGGGCCTGATAATTTTTTCTTTCTCCTAAATCTAGGGTTGTCTTTCTTGCCTTTTTCTTTTGCCTTGAAATTAAGGCATCATTTCATCTTGTCTCGTTCAACATCATCCTCAGCATAAGCATCAGGATCAACCTATCGTTCAATACCAGGGGTATAACATGCGTCCGTCAATAGCTTAACGTGAGCTACCATGTATATTAACCCTTCTTCGTCACCATCTTTCTTACTAAAAGTCCCAAGTCGTGGTTCGACATGAGGTGGGTTTTGAGACGTCTCATGGAGTCAGTATCATTGTAATATCTTATTTTGTCCTTAGTTTAGCTTCTGAGAAGCTCCTTCTGTAGTTTGGTATTCGTCAGGTCTACGTGTCCTTGTATTCTTCTTCCTGTTCGCCCATATATACTTCATATTCTACTGACTCAATCATGAATCAAAAATCGATACTCTCCTTTGTATTGGAGATTTAGGAAGGTTATTTGGTTGGAAGATGGTGCGCCTTCATGTGGCCCTTGCATATGTGATTGTCTTCCTCCTTTGTCTCTCAATAAGATAGCTCCTGGTATGATTTTCGTTTTAAATTTCTCGTCATTTCTTTTCTTTTCTTTTTTTTTTCTCTTAATGTGTTTTGTGGTTTCGTTCTCGTTGTTTCAAGTATTTGTGTTTCCCGGTGTCTATTTGTTCTTTGTTTTAACTGTGATTGGATAGGGAGGCTACTATATTTGATCGAGATTTGTATGAAATCATTTTGTTTTGTGGTGTATGTTTGTCTCCTTTTCCTTATGATTGTCTTACCAAGTGTTTGCTCCTTTTTGTTGGCCTAAATTTAGCAGGCCATGAGCAGAAACTGAATGTGACGATATAAGGCTTCAGACCATGATATCTCAAGCTGTTAATGAGACTTACATATCCAGAAATCAAAGTGATCCACAAAATGGTGTCAGTGTCCGGAATATCAAGGAGGAGGCTTTGTACTCGGCGAAGATTATCGTATTTTGAGACACAGTCGATGAGGGAGCTCCCACGTCTGAGGGTGAAGCTGGGCTAGATGAAGAGGGAGTGGATTTGATTGGTAAAATGAGACTCGCGGAGAAAGGCTGAAGCTTTGAGGGCTTGTGGGTAGAGGCCGTGGCTTGTTAGATTTCAAATGCAGCTCTGTTGAGAAACAGGGCACGAGCTTCATGCATATTCGGTCGCATCAGCTAGCTTCAAATAAATCAAAAGCCTTGCCTAACATGACACTCTTTTATTGTACTGGCTAACTTTCTCCTATCACTATCCCTTTTTTTTCCAAGTAATCCTCTTGTTTTGAATGGAAAGATAGAAATTGTCATTTTTTTGAATGGAAGGATAGAAACTGTGTTACATGCAACAAAGCATAATTTAGCACTTGCGGCTTATCCAAGCCATGTCGTGTAAATGCTTATTAACCTATAAAATGGCAGAGAAAATGAATGTTCAGGATTACTTATCAAGATTGTCCACTTATCAAGATTACTTGTCAAATGGATGTTAAGGATTTACATATGGTGCAAAGTTTTCTATTTTATCATAACAGTATTAATCTACTTTTGTGATGAGGACCATCTTTAGCATATAGGTAAACTATATGGTTAATCTAACATGGACAGGCTCAATGTTGAACACGGTATTTTAACCTATTTGTATATATCCCACCATGCCCCGCTACAAGTCTCACCATGCCTCGTTACAAGTCCTACCATGCCTGGTTATAAGTCCCACTATGCTTGGTTACAAGTCCAACCATGCCTGATTATATGTCCTACCATGCCCCGTTACAAGTCCTACCATGCCTGGTTACAAGTCCCACCATGCTTGCTATGGTGGGACTTGTAACCAGGCATGGTGGGACTTGTAACCAAGGATGGTGGGACTTGTAACGGGGCATGGTAGGACTTGTAACTAGGGATAGTGGGACTTGTAACCAAGGATGGTGGGACTTGTAACGGGGCATGGTGGGACTTGTAACCAGGGATGGTGGGGCTTGTAACGGGGCATGGTGGGACTTGTAACCAGGCATGGTGAAACTTGTAACCAGGGATGGTGAGACTTGTAACCAGGAATGGTGGGACTTGTACCTGGGCATGGTGGGACTTGTAACTGGGCATGGTGGGACTTGTAACTAAGTATGGTAGGACTTGTAACCGGGCATGGTGGGGACTTGTAACCGGGCATGGTGGGACTTATAACCAGGGATGATGGGACTTGTAACGGGACATGGTGGGACTTGTAACCAGGGACTTGTAACGGGGCATGATGGGACTTGTAACCAGGGATGGTGGGACTTGTAACCAGGCATGGTGGGAAGACTTGTAACGAGGCATGGTGGGACTTGTAACGGGGCATGGTGGGACTTGTAACCGGGCTTGGTGGCACTTGTAACTAGGCATTGTAGGACATATATTCAGGCATGGTGGGACTTGTACTTGTAACCACGCATGGTTAGACTTGTAACCAAGCATAGTGGGACTTGTAACCAAGCATGGTAGGACTTGTAACGAGGCATGATGAGACTTGTAACGGGGCATGGTGGGATATATACAAATAGGTTAAAATACCGTGTTCAACGTTGAGCCTGTCCATGTTAGATTAACCATATAGTTTACCTATATGCTAAAGATGGTCCTCATCACAAAAGTAGATCAATACTGTTATGATAAAATAGAAAACTTTGCACCATATGTAAATCCTTAACATCCATTTGACAAGTAATCTTGATAAGTGGACAATCTTGATAAGTAATCCTGAACATTCATTTTCTCTGCCATTTTATAGGTTAATAAGCATTTACACGACATGGCTTGGATAAGCCGCAGGTGCTAAATTATGCTTTGTTGCATGTAATACAGTTTCTATCCTTCCATTCAAAAAAATGACAATTTCTATCTTTCCATTCAAAACAAGAGGATTACTTGGAAAAAAAAAGGGATAGTGATAGGAGAAAGTTAGCTAGTACAATAAAAGAGTGTCATGTTAGGCAAGGCTTTTGATTTATTTGAAGCTAGCTGATGCGACCGAATATACATGAAGCTCGTGCCCTGTTTCTCAACAGAGCTGCATTTGAAATCTAACAAGCCACGGCCTCTACCCACAAGCCCTCAAAGCTTCAGCCTTTCTCCGCGAGTCTCATTTTACCAATCAAATCCACTCCCTCTTCATCTAGCCCGGCTTCACCCTCAGACGTGGGAGCTCCCTCATCGACTGTGTCTCAAAATACGATAATCTTCGCCGAGTACAAAGCCTCCTCCTTGATATGCCGGACACCGACACCGTTTTGTGGATCACTTTGATTTCTAGATATGTAAGAGCCAATACACCGAACCCGCCTTCAGTCTCATTAACAGCTTGAGATATCATGGTTTGAAGCCTTATATCGTTTCGGTTTCTGCTCATGGCCTGCTAAATTTAGGCCAACAAAAAGGAGCAAACACTTGGTAAGACAATCATAAGGAAAAGGAGACAAACATACACCACAAAACAAAATGATTTCATACAAATCTCGATCAAATATGGTAGCCTCCCTATCCAATCACAGTTAAAACAAAGAACAAATAGAAACCGGGAAACACAAATACTTGAAACAACGAGAACGAAACCACAAAACACATTAAGAGAAAAAAGAAAAGAAAAGAAAAGAAATGACAAGAAATTTAAAACGAAAATCATACCAGGAGCTATCTTATTGAGAGACAAAGGAGGAAGACAATCACATATGCAAGGGCCACATGAAGGCGCACCATCTTCCAACCAAATAACCTTCCTAAATCTCCAATACAAAGGAGAGTATCGACTTTTGATTCATGATTGAGTCAGTAGAATATGATGTATATATGGGCGAACAGGAAGAAGAATACAAGGGGATGGTTTGGCAAATTTTGCCTTCGACCATTACCCTTGTTTCTGGTTAAACTGAGTTCCCGGTACCTTATCTCCTCTGGTGAGGTATGACTTTGTAGGTAAAGCGTTGTTGTGTTTTATCCCTGATTAATGAAAGTATGCTAAATTTGTTATTAGAAAAAAAAGGGTAAAACGTAAAAATCTATTTGTAGCTAGAGCTTTAAGTAGAGTGGATTGGGCTGGGTTTTGATGAGTTTAGGCTCAACCCAATCTAAAATCAATTGGCCCAAACTCACCTTGGTCCACCCTAAACCCAAACTGCTTGAACCCAAAACCAACCCTAAAATTATTTCTCGAGTTCGGACTAGGTTTGAGTTTGCCCAAATTAATAGGATCTATCAAGGATCTAATGAAATATAATAGCAAAGGCAACAAGTCTATAATGTTTTTAGTATAAGAAAGCAAAAAATTGAGTTTTTAAATTATAACTTTTCTAAGATTTATTGACTAAATTATAAAACAACACATTCAACATTATGAAAGAAATAATTACTGAAAATGTGGTCATTTGTAAATCTCAAGTCATTATCCATACAAAGGTCAACATTATCAACACTCCTAAATCTTGAAAAGGTTATAGTTTTGAAGCTTTATACTCAATTCTATGGAACCTTATCTATTGGGGAATTGATTGGAAAAATAGAGAGGAAGGGCTTGGAGTTTGAAAGAACTTAGGTAGAAGATGGGATTTGCGATAAATCATTTAACCTTGGCTTTATATACTTCGGACTTTTTGGGTTTTTCGAGCTATGAGATGCAAACCCAATCCCAACCCAAACTCAAGTTCAGGCCTAAAATCAAGCTGTAACGCCCCAGATCCAGGTCTGCCCTATCACAGCACCAACCCGTACCCGAGACCTACTTATGGGCCCAATAGAACGGGATTAACACAATTAATCCTGGGAAATTTCAAAGTAATCATCAGAGTACATGACTAAAGAAGCATGGAATAAAAATTTCCATCTAATCAAAATGTCATATGTACTATAATCTCCAAAACATGATATATATGTGAATAAAATACAACTAAGGCAACTAACCATTTACAATGATCTCTCCAAAATATATAGACATGTACAAAAGATATCTCCCAAGAGTATATGTCCAAAAATAATATTTACATCCCATATACAATCCTCAAGACAAAATACATCATTATAAAAAGAACCCTACTATGGTTGGTAGAAATCCTCTGGCCTGAACTAAAGCTCACCTTAAATGCCTGCCCCAATACGCGGCTCACCAAGCGGATCTGAAAACAAATCCGGTAAAACAAAACACGCGTGAGACTTGAAGTCCCAGTAAGCAGCAAACATGCATGCAGAGAAATAGTTTATGCAATTTTGTAACATCATGATAATATTCACAAGTATAAGATACCAAATGTAAACCAAAACATCTCAAACAGATATAGAGTGTAATTCCAAGTCAAATATCTCAATCGGGTAATTCGTGTAATCAAATCAACCATTCCAAGTCAAATGTCCAAATCAGATTAATAATTGTTGTCCAAGATTAAGGCCAAGCGGAGTATTTCAACACTGCCGACGAATCAAGGCCCAGTGGAGTACTTCTACACTGCCGATGAAATCAAGGCCAAGTGGAGTACTTCTACACCGCCGATGCATCAAAGCCAAGTGGAATACTTCTACGCTGCCTGATGAATCAAGGCCAAGTGGAGTACTTCTACGCTGCCCGATGAATCAAGGCTAAGCGGAGTACTTCTATATTGCCCCGGTTCAAGAAATCCAAAATCAATCAAAACGAGTACCATGGAATCCTCAAAATACATTTTGGATGAGTGGGATAGTCTTAGGATTCCAAAATAAGTCATCCTACCAAAAATCAATGGATTCCGAGACAAAAAGTTTTGAACCTCGAAAATATTCTTAAGTCTAGATAAAAACGTTGACTTTTCAGTGTAGAATTTTTCTAGACAAATCTACAAGGAATTTGGGGCTCAAATTCTGGTTGTAGTCTATTGGAGGGTATACAAATCTTCTAGAATTTTTTGGGATTCTGAATCGCTTGTTTGGATATCAAACTCAAAAAGTGGCCCTTTTTGAAAATCGGGAAAACTGGAAAAGTAGGCACAAACTGGAAAGTTGACTTTTTATTGGTTGGGAATTAGGCCTTGGGAGTATTTTTATTGGTTCCAAATGGGGGGTAAAACCTTATTTACATGTAAAGACTTAAGTAAATGGAGCAATAAATACACAGGACATTTACTTATGTCTTTCAGGTAAATAAGGGTGTTGTACAAGAGACTTCGGTTGTTTGGGAAAGGGTTGGAGAGAAAAAGGGTGAAGAATAGTCAAAAACAATGAGCGAATTATATCTTTTATTTGTTCAAAATATCTTTGTGGATAAAGGATTGGCATGATCTTGTGTTTAATTCAAACTGAAACTCTATCTTGCCAAACCTTGGACAAACCATGCCCCTGTGTTTGCCTATAAATAAAGGGCCTTTCCTCAAGCAAAAGGCCACGAAAATTTGAAGTCCAAGGAGCTCCAAGAGAAGAGAGGAATCCCTGCTGCTCTGCTTGCTCAATCCAGGTAAGTCCTTTTTCCCTTTTATTTTCTGTCTTCAATTCTAGAAGTAATAGGATCTTCTCTATTGCTGTAGAATAAGGTCATATCTTTTATTCTGTATTCCTAAACTTGCCTTTAAGTACCTTAAGAGTCTCTTTAGCTGTAAAACGTAAAGAGAGAGCTAGGGGAAAAGAGAACAGGTGGATCCCTAGAATAGAACCCCATATCTGTTTTTCTCCATTTTTATAGAATAAAGCCTTGGATTGTGTTTGTAACACCAAACCTATCTTTAAGTACCTCAAGAATCCTCTCTAGCCGTAAAACGTGAAGAGAGAGCTAGGGGAAAAGAGAACAGGTGGATCCCTAGAATAGAACCCCATATATGTTTTTCTTCCTTTTTTTAGAATAAGGCCTTTGATTATGTTTGTATAAACAAACCTATCTCCAAGTACCTCGAGAATCCTCTCTAGCCGTAAAACGTGAAGAGAGAGCTAGGGGAAAAGAGAACAGGTGGATTCGTAGGGTAGATCCCCATGTGCTCTAATCTATGAGATGTGGCTGCTTTGAATATCCTGATCATGTTTTAATGGTTTTTATGTTGAATCTTAATGAATCACATGAATTCATGATGTTTATAGCATGAGATCCCCACTTTTTGCTAAAATTTGGATTTTCCACATATTTGCACCTACAACACTATTTTTGTGATTTTTGTGATATTAGGCTAAGATCCTGGATTTATCATGATTAGTATGATAAATCTGGATTCATAAGCCTGAAAGTAAATTCTAGGGTTTCATGATATGGTTTTTGAATCGTTTTTCATTATTGAAAGAAGACCCTACAGTCTAAGTTCTCCCCTTTTGATGTTCTTCATCAACATGGGTATTTTTGGTTTTGACTTCTTGATTTAATGTGAAATTTGGGCTATATCTATGTCCTGGACTGTTCAAGTTCAATTCTGAAATATTTTATAAAAATCATATTTTTCTAGATTTCTAGAATTTAACTTGAAACCAGATTTTTGAAGATTTCACTTTAGATTGGTTTTATCTCAATTTTATTTTAATCATGAAACCCTAGGAATGGTATGATCATATTTGAAAGTTCTTGATCAATCAGGCTATTCGTATGAAAAAACCATACAGTTTTGTCTTTTTTGTGATTTTTTATGATTTTTATAGCAAGCCTCTTTTCTTTGAAAAACATGAACAATGCCTGGCAACCACCTTGTGTGGATAAATAGGGGTGCCTAACACCTTCCCCTGTTCATAACCTAATCCCCTTACCTATCTTTGGTTGTTTTTTTTGAGGGTTATTTTTACCCTAAAATTGCCTTTTTGAGCTTATTTGATATTTTGGTATCCATTCACACCTAAACAGAATGGTGGCGACTCTTTGTTTTTTACCAATCCCGTGTGATGATTGAGGAAGTCATTGAATTGATTTTCCCATGTCTCACAATTGGCGACTCCGCTAGGGATTTGTGGATTTGAGCCTTTTGGTGTTTTAGTTCATTTTTTGATTTGCTTGCTACTTTGTGTTTGTAGCATGTTTTGGATTTGCTTGCTATTTTGTGTTCTTAAGCAGTTTAGGTATGTTTTAAATCTGAATTATTGCTTAAGAATTCATGGGGGTAGAAACATGCTTAATTTTGATTTATAGGATTGTTTCTAGAAACATGCATAGGGGAGGTTCGTTTTGCTGAACCATGTTTATTTCTTGCTATATTTTTATAATAGCATGTTTTAATTTTAAGCATGATCTCCATGATGTGTTTTTGGGGTGTATAACATGATCATATGTTTGCATGATTGGATGATTTTTATGAGCATGCTTTAGGTGCTATAGGGACTGCTTTGTGTATTTGTTTAATTTAAATATGCTTTCCTATTATGCCTTGGTTTGTATATGTATGGCTACGAAAAGAGTGGCAAGGGTTTGGGACATTGTGAATGCACCCAATTTTTACAATGCACTGTGCACATTTTATTTTTTTACATAGCCTACCTATAACCTATAGGAAGTTGAACCCGAATGTGTGTAGCTTGGCGCAACGAGGTCGATACTTCGGAAAGCGAAAGGGAAAACATTCACCTTAGAACTTTGGGCCAATGATGTGATGATAACATGGATCTGTGATTCAATTCTGGTCATCACTAGGCTTGAGTGCTAAGTTGCCATTAAGCCAAAACCCAAAGCCCCTACTCTTGAAGGTGGAGATACACGTTTTTGGCTAAAATACACAATTACGTGGGGATATGGGTTTGTAAATGTGGGAAGGCTGTTTGCATGGCTTACAAACCAGGGCATAATGCGGATGCCATATTGAAGGTAAACAAGGTAACAAGGTAACCTTAATTTTTGCATTATTTTCATGTCATAGGGGTGTCATGGTGTCCATCAATTTGGGATAAAATTGGTCCAAAATATGCATGTTTCCTAAAATTGGTGTAGCCCATAGGAAGAGTTTCTACCTCTGTTTAGAATCAATCCTACCCAATGTTCATACAAGAGGCAACCAAAGGGTACCATACCCTTGAATATGGTGTCGATTTAGAGGGAACATGTGCCCTCCTAAACAAGTGTTTTTGCAAATAGGCCAAGGTCCACTTTGGGACAGTTTAGAAGCTTTGCAATGGGTGAACTATATGTTTGGATGAGCAATCAAAGTGATCAAATCATGTAAAAACTGGGAAAACATAAAAGAGCTCCGTAAAACCGCATTTAGTACACGAGCTGGGCTCGCCCGTATTGGTTATACGGGCTGGGCTCACTCGTGTTTTCCATACGTTCACGGCTTGCTCATAATTTGAATACGGGCAGGGCTGGACCGTACTGTGTACGCGGTCTTAGCGGAAAATTCAATTTTAATCAATTTCCCACTAAATCTTGTTCCTTTAACCTTTAAATAATGATAAAGGGAAATGAGTTTGAATAAAATGCTTCCAAAAAAAAAAATAAATAAGAGAAAATCCTTTGGGCCTCTTAAAGCCTTTGAATTTCAAACTTTTTCTCAAAAAAATCTCCAGGCCTCTGAAAGCCTTTGAAATTCAGACCTTTTTCAAAAATATCCCTGGGCCTCTGAAAGCCTTTGAATTTCAGATCTTTTGGGCCTCTGAAAGCCTTCGAATTTCAGATCTTTTTCCTTTGAGCCTCTGAAAGCCTTTGAATTTCAGATCCTTTTTCTTTGGGCCTCTGAAAGCCTTTGAATTTCAGACCCTTTTTCTTTGGGCCTCTGAAAGCCTTTGAATTTTAGATCTTTTTCCTTTGGGCCTCTGAAAGCCTTTGAATTTCAGATCTTTTTCCTTTGGGCCTCTGAAAGCCTTTGAATTTCTGATCTTTTTTCCTTGGGCCTCTGAAAGCCTTTGAATTTCAGATCCTTTTCTCTTTTTGTGGGACTTGTTGGAAGCCCTAGAATATTCCAACAATTCTAAAAAAAAAAAAGAAGCAAATAAAGAAACAAATCCAAACTCGTATTCACCGAGCTTGCACATAGGCATTCATAGGCATGTGAATGAGATTAAATGGGCACTGATATTTTTTTCTTTATTTTTTGCCAGGTACCAATACACTTGCAATTATAGCTCCTGTAACCAGATCAAGAGCTCGCGCCACATTGAGACTGAAGCTGATGCTCCTCACCCAGATATTGTCCTGCTGCAGGAGCAGGTGCCAGGACTAGCCCGAATGCTAGAAAACATCCTGTCGGTGCAGGCCCAACAAGTGTAAGCCCAAAATCAAGCATCCACTTCCAACCCAGCACCTCCACCCCAAATCAATATTCCACCGCCAGTTCAACCTATTCCTGAACCCATCTATGAACCCACCCCTGAACCTATACTGATTAGGGATGAGATAGTTGAGTCAGACAAAGCTAAGGAAAAGGAAAGGATGAGGGAAGAAGTTGAAAGGAAATTCATGCACAGACTGGAAATGATCCAAGACGAACTGAGGGAAGTAAAATGGGTGAACAACTTCGGGGGCACCAACTTTGAGGACTTATGCCTGTACCCTAATGTTAACCTGCCGGCTAAGTTTAAGTGCCCAGACCTAGACAAATATGATGGCACTGGCTGCCCCATGAGCCATCTGAAGTTGTACTGCGGTGCCCTATGCCAGTTCGGACGGGATGAGGGTGTTTTGATTCAGCTCTTTCAAAGGAGCTTAACTAGAACGGCTTTGAGGTGGTTTGCCACCTTAGACCACGGAAAGATCAAAAGATGGAAGGACCTAGCAGATGCCTTCCTAGCTCAGTACCGGTTCAATTCAGAGATCGTGCCAGATAGGTACGACGTAATGAGAATGAGTAAGGGAAGGGATGAATCCGTGAGACAGTATACCAAAAGATGGAGGGAGACGACCTCCCAGGTTAGGCCACCCATGCTGGAGCAGGAAATGATTTCCACTTTCATCAGTACACTGGGTCAACCATTCTACAGCCACTTGGTAGGTCAGACCACCACTAATTTTGCGGCTTTGGTACAAGTGGCCGACCGAATCGAGGACAGAATCAGGTCAGGTAAAATAATTGACCACTCTGCTATGGTCAGTCAGCAAGACCCCAATCTAAAGAAAGGAAGCGGGATAAAGAAGAATGAGAACAAGAAAGAAGGGGAGGTGAACATGGTGCAGCCACCATCAGGCCCTAACAAACCCATACAAATCAATATACCTGCTCATTTTCCTACTCCATCTGCTCCATCTACCCAGGCCCCTATGAGGGTTAATGTTCCAGCAGCACCCTCAGACCAAAAGAGGGTTTTTACTAAAGAGGAAAAGGATGCCTATTTCGCAGCAAGGAGAAATAGGGTTTTCACCCCTATTCCAATGACTCCTTCTCAGTTGCTGCCCACTTTATTGAAAGCAGGGTATATTACTTTAAGAGAACCCAATCCGAATGCATCCAAGGGGAGAGAAATTATGACCCCTCCACCACTTGTGATTTTCACATGGGTGCACCTGGGCACTCTACTGACAAGTGTTGGCCATTGAAACATGCCATTCAGGATATGCTTGACCAGAATACCCTGTCTTTTAATACAGGGGCTCCTAATCCTCCTAGAACAGATATTGGACAAAACCCTCTGCCTCAACATCATGGGGCAGGCCCATCTAATATCATAGGGGTCATTTCTTTTGATGAAATAACCTTTGACCCATCCCAGTTAATTGCTCCAATAGGGACAACAGTCAAAGTTTATTTTGACAAAAGAAATAGCAATTAAGAAATAAATGTAATTTCAAAAGGGAATGAGAGTGCTGCTGAGAGCATTAGTTCCTCTCTGGACCGGGTCTCATCTTTCATGGCCCAAATGAATATAGCCAAACCGCCTTTGGTTATCAATTGCAATCCATCCACCCATTTTTCACCCACTCAATCAAAACCACCATTGGTCATAAACTGTGACCATCTCAATACTTCTGTCACTTCTGTAACCACTCAACCAAAATAGTGTCCACCATTGGTTGTAGACGTTCCTTTTACTTAGACTTCATCATATAAGTCCAAACTTTCTCCCTTTGTGATAAATGTCCCTAAGCCTTCTTACTCTGAATCGGCTGTACCATGGAACTACAGTGAAGGCTACACCACTACATTCCCTACAGCTGAGGCAGAAAGCAAGAAAGAAGTGAATCTCATGATGAGGTCAGGAAAATGTGTAGGGGTGGAAGAAAAACAAAAGGAGATAGAGAAGGAAAAGGAAGAAGAGAAAAATAAAGGAAAGGCCAAGTGTAAGCACCTCATTTTTGCACCCCCGGAAGTGCCGGAAATGAAAACCCTAGACAGAAAGTCAAACCCTAAGGGGTGAAAAGTTGACTTTTTGATCAAGTGATAATTGGCCACTTTGATTTATCTCAGTGGATAGAGAATCCCGACACGGTTCCAACGCAACTGAGTTTGCTGGAATCGGAGTCCGGATGAAAGATCTACGAGCTGGTCAAACTTGAAGGGGAGCAGAAAGTTGACTTTTTGCTAAACCTCGAGTCAACTACTTAACCCTATGCCAATGGATAGAGGACTCCGACACAGTTCTAACGCAATTGAGTTTGCCCAAATTGGAGTCCGAATGAAGAAGATGTAAGCAGTTGAAGTTCTAGAGTAGCGTGCTGGAAAAATGCACATGTGGCAAAAGTCTGCACACGTGGCAAGCAGCAGAGCGAAAAGGTCCCAGGGATTAAATCTGTGATTACCCAAATTAATGAAAAATATCTCAAGGGTAAAGCTGCAGATATCCAAGGGTATCAGGGACTAGATCCATAAGCATCAAAACTTGAGAAAATATCCCAGGGACCAATCTATAAATATCCAAAAGTATCAGGGACTAAATCTGTAAATATGAAAAGTATCAAGGACTAAATCTGTAAATGTCTAAAGGTATCAGGGACTAAATCTGTAAAAATCCAAAGTTCCAGGGACCAATCCACAAATACCAAGATTTGCCCATAATTGATGTCCCCTATGGGCATGCATGGGCATCATCCATGCATGCATCCCTATCCCTCTCTCTCTCTCTCTCTCTCTCCCCCCATGATCATACGTCATCATCCATACATGCATCCCCTCTCTCTCATGGTTGATGAGCATGCATGTGCATCATACATGCATGTCATCCATCCATAACTCTCTCTCTCTCTCTCTCCCCCCATAATTGTGTCCTCCATGCATGCATACACATCACATGCATGCATACCATCACACCCATGCCACCCCACTATAAAAAGCCCAAGCCCCCATACGTATGGGGGGTTGAGCATATTTTTCTCCTATCATTCTTCTTCTCCAAAACTCCCATCTCTCTCCCAAAAACCCTTGAAGCCTCTCTTTGAGCTCTCCCACTTTCTCTTCTCTTCTTCTTCTCCATTTTTCTTCATCCAAGCAAGAAGAGAGGAGTTGCTGTTGTTGCTGTGGGAGAGGGGCTGTCCAGCCCTTGCCTTGCCTCAAGAAGGCTCAACACACCTCCAAGAAGAAAAGAAATCCCAAGGTATTGTTCCCCATGACCTTTTATACCACATATGTGAGAATGAATGCATTTTGTGATGCTTAGGAAGTCTTGCATTTTCCATGTTAACATCAGTTTTTCCATATAGTTTTTGTGTGCTTTCCTTCCCATTTTTCGTCTCATAAAGATCTCCCAAGGCAAGTGATTATACGTATGGGTCAAAGGAGAGAGATCCATGTGTAGTTCCATGTGAGCATGAGAGTCTTTTTTTTACGAACTTATAGTGTCCGTAGGTTGCTGTTTTGGGGCTTATTTTGAGTATTTTATTAGAGGAACATGTTCCTCTCTTCCCTATCCATTGTACCCCTTAAATTATCCCTCTAGCCCCTTCTCTTGACTTGCTTTACATTTCAGCTCCATACTTGTTTGATATGGCCTGATAGATATGTGCTTAGATTTAGGTTTCTCTTATTTAAGTTTGGAAATAAGTCCCCTTTGTATTTGCTACTGTTCTAAGATTCTTAATATGTCCTTAGGTTCTTTTAGATGTTTAGAGCATGATAAAGATCTAGACATGCATGAAAGGCATGCTTTGATCACTTATTTACCTTTCATGGTATTTGAAGTGGAGTATGAATATGTCCAAATATTAGTTGCTATTTTGTCTACGTGAAGTTAACCCCATCTTTATTTACGTATCTCATGTGTATATGTGTATTCTTACCCATTAGAAGCATGCTAATTCTAGCTTATCTATTTTGCCACATGATCTTTGTCTAGGTGAGCACACACTTCTCACTTTTATGCATGTGAAATATGGAGATGCTTGTGTTCTTTTTGTGGTTTGAAGCATGTGGTCCTAGGTTCATTTGATTGGCTTTTATTCATGGTAATGAGTTGCGAATTTTCTAAAATAAAGAAGACCAAGATAGGGACACATAGGTTCCTGTTTCCTTATCAGATATGGTTCAATGGAAAGAGAAGGCAAGCCTTTAGCCTTCTCCCATTCTCTTGGCTTCAAAACCTCAAGAAGGAGGCCATATGTCTCTATATGAACCATCGTGGGCCCACACAGGGGCCCACACAGCCCCTGGAACATCCCAAGAGACCCATAAACCCAATCCCATAGCAAGAATCCAAAAAAACCTATTCTGTGTGTTGATCCGACAACTCAGGTTAGATCAACAGGGCCCTGTTTATAACCGGTTAGAGATGCCGGATACACTAGTCTTTATGTATAACCGGCATCTCAGGCCGGCTACATATGTTTTATTAAGTAGCTGACACTCCAGGTCGGCTACACTGCCAGAATGCCATTTTTGCTATTTTTATGACCTTGTGCTATTTTCTTGCTTTATTTGATCAATCCGGGCGAACCAATAGGGACCCGGAAACCCAAGGTGGGCCTTGGACCGACCCGGTCCAAATTGATTTCCGGTGGGCCTTCCAACGGGGCCCACCAAGCTCGACAAACCCATTTTTTGCTAAATGAAGACAATTAAATTAATTGGGTGGGCCAAACCTATTGAGGCCCACCAAAGCCCAACTTGGGAAACATGATGCTTAGATCTAGGCATGGTTTGGCCGGAGCAAAGGGCAGGGCCTATTGGGCCCACCAAGCCCATTAACCAACCAAGGTTAGGGTTTCAAAACCCTAACTCAAGAAGTCTTGGGCTTTCAAACCCAAGCCCAGGTAAAGGGCCCCAAGCCCAAGGCCTAGCCCATTTTGGCACGATTAATCAAAAATAAACTCAAAACACTTGGCAACCAGCTGTGTGGTCCACTCAAGGGCCCACAAACCAACCCGGCCCACCTTTGCATGAAAATCATTTTAAATTCAACTTAAACTTTAAAGTAAAATCAATCCATTTGAACCAAGCCCAAAGGGCCTCTCAGGCTAGACCGAGGCCCACCAAGGGACACGTGGGCTCAACCAAGCCCACCAAGGAATCCGCGGGCCTTCCAACGGGGCCTGCCCAATCAGACTCACATCACTTTAATTAAAAAGATAAAATCAAGTAAAGGGACCCACACCACTTTGGCGGTCCTGCCAGACTTAAACCAAAATTGAATGCTGGATTAGGAATCGGGTGAGTGAGAGACCAAAAGTTGACTCAAACCAGGAAAACCTATGGGACCCGTCACTTGACGGGGTGGACTGGGGTGTTTACGGACTTCCCCAGACCGCAACTGAGAACCTACTTAGAATCTCAAGCCGCAGACCAAGCCTTAATAGAAGAACTTAGGCACCCAGGTGTTTGCTTGCACCCCATTAGGCAGTGGCGACTCCAAACAAATCCCAAGGCACGCATCATTTTGCATGCGCCTCATCGTGTGGCAGAAATCAGGTGCGCATACCAAGGTAAGGGAAGAGGCCCCTCAGGTAACTAAAAGTGAGGCTGCTGACCTCATTAAGTTAATTAAGAAGAGTGAGTTCAACATTGTCGAGCAGTTGAACAAAGTCCCTGCCCAGATCTCAATACTGGGCTTATTGTTAAATTCTGAAAAACATAGGGACTCATTGTTAAGGATACTTCAGGGGGCACATGTGCCTAAAAATATTGAACCAAACCAACTAGGCAAGATGGTTGGGCAAATTTTATCCCAAAATGTCATAACTTTTTCTGAAACAGAGATCAGCCCAGCAGGGTACCATCATGTTGACCCTTTGTACATAGCTGTGCTCAGTAAGGGTTGCATGATAGCCCGGGTTTTAATTGATAATGGGTCAGCTCTGAATGTCTGCCCGTTAATAACATTTGTTAAGCTCGGTCTGGAGCAAAATAAAATTAAACAAAATGGAAGAATCATAAGAGCATTTGACAACTCTAAAGCACTCCCTAGGGGAGGTTGAACTGCCGGTCACTATTGGACCGTATATTTTTAATATCACATTTGAGGTGATGGATATACCTGCGGCCTTCAACCTACTCCTAGGAAGGCCGTGGATTCATACAACTAGGGCTATACCATCTACCCTCCACCAAAGAGTTAAATATATTATAGGGCAAAAGGTGATTACTGTTCTAGCTGAAAACTTGGTTCCTCCCATGTGGTCCCCTGATGTACCCTACATAAACATGGAAATGACTGCAGACAAGATGACATTTCACTCTTTCCAGTTTGAAACTGTGAATTTTATACCTGGGGGGTATCAGGAAAAAGAAGGGAAATTGACCTGTGCTGAGAAAATGGTCAAGAATGTGCTGGAAAAGTACAACTTTCACCCTGGAAAAGGTCTGGGGGTTAACCTACAAGGAAGGATAGAACCGATAAAGGTTAAGAAGATAGTCCATAGAGCAGGATTGGGGTCCAAGCCAAGGAATTGGAAAAGATAGAGGCAGATGGAAGACAGGAAATTCCTTCACATCAGGGAAACTTTTCCTAAGCTTTCCCACATGATTCAGCTGTCTCCTCCTGAAGATCAGTCAAAACCCCCATATTATAACATCAACCCATTCCAGAAACCCAAGTCCTCAACTGTGCAGCTGTATGTTCCACCTTCACATCCACAAGCATTAGGTGGACTTGGGCCACATACAGAACAGGAGCATGATTTCTCTGAGGACGTAGGAGCCTTTTTTGCCATGACTGAAAGCAACCAAGAAGAAGGAGCAGAGGAGCTACCTTTCATTGATTGGGCTGCAGTAGAAGTCCCATTTGGACAAGCCCCACAGAAGAAGCAGGCGATGTAACTCACCCAGTACTGGTGATTTCAGATGCGGACCCTGAGCTTGAGGAGCAGGCTTGTATCCCTGCCCCAGATTCTTTTATTCTGAACAATTGGGAGGAAACTCCCCTCACTTTTGAAGCTGCGTTTGTTTGGCAAATAGACATGGCTTCCAAAAAAAAAAAACTCCATTAGTGGAATGCCCTTTTCCTGAAGGTTTTAATGAGCCTTCGTCTTCAAGAAAAGATTTTGCAGAAGGTTCTTAAAAAACACAAAAAGATTTTTCATTTTTTTATAGAAAAGATAAATTTTTCAAAAAGGTCCAAACCACTTATGAACCATATAAGTAAACGGAATTAGATCAAGTTGGGTATGACTTCGACCTCGAGCTCGACTTTGACCAAATGGGGGTTGAAGAAGAGACCAAGGACGAAGAAGACGACCCTCCAAAAGAAATCGCATATCAATTGGAGCGTCATGAAAAGGGAGTCCAACCCAATATAGAAGAGACCATATCAATAAATCTAGGGACTGAAGATGACCCAAAAATAATAAAGGTTGGGGTATGCTTATCTGAGGTACAGCGGGATGAAATGATACAGTTCTTGGCTGATTATGAAGATGTGTTTGCATGGTCGTATCGGGATATGCCAGGGTTAGACACGGACATGGTTGTGCATAGGCTACCCATTCTACCAGATGTTAAGCTAGTTAGCAGAAATTGAGAAGGTTGAAACCTGAATGGACATTGAAGGTCAAAGATGAAGTGGTTAAGCAATTCCAAGCTGGATTTTTGGCGGTCTCCACGTACCCTGAATGGCTTGCAAATATAGTGCCAGTGCCAAAGAAGGATGGAAATGTCAGAATGTGTGTAGACTACAGAGACTTGAATAAGGCAAGCACAAAGGACGATTTTCCACTTCCACACATCGACATCTTGGTGGACAACACTGCTGTACATAGCCTGTTCTCATTCATGGATGGTTTTTCTGGGTACAATCAAATTAAGATGGCTAAGGAGGATCAAGAAAAAACAGCCTTCATTACACCTTGGGGTACCTTCCACTACACTGTCTTGCCATTTGGGCTTAAAAACGCCGGGGCAACCTACCAGCGAGCCATGACAGCCTTATTCCATGATATGATCCATAAGGAGATGGAGGTCTATGTGGATGATATGATAGCCAAATCATGTGAAGAAGACCATTTGATCAACTTGAAGAAGGTGTTTGACCGGCTCAGGAAATACAGTCTAAGGCTTAATCCTGCAAAATGTGTCTTTGGAGTTACATCAGGAAAATTGTTGGGCTTTATAGTAAGCAGAAGGGGAATTGAGATTGACCCAGCTAAGGCTAAAGCAATCATTGAAATGCCATCACCTAGAACGAAGAAGGAAGTTTGTGGTTTTCTTGGAAGGATTCAGTACATAAGCCAGTTCATAGCACAACTTACCGCTATCTGTGAATCAATTTTGAAGCTTCTAAGAAAGAATAACCCGACGGTCTGGAATGATGATTGCCAAGAAGCCTTTGACACAATAAAGGAATATTTATTGAACCCACCTGTGCTAGTGCCACCAATTCCAGGAAGACCATTGATTTTATACTTGTTAGTTTTGGAGACATCAATGGGGTGTTTCTTGGGACAGCATGACGACACAGGCAGAAAGGAAAGGGCGATTTACTACCTAAGCAAGAAGTTTACAGAATATGAAGCAAATTATTCCCCTTTGGAAAAAACCTGTTGTGCCTTAGTATGGGCAACTCAAAGACTGAGGCATTATTTCCTTAGTCATTCCACCTTAGTGATATCCTGAATGGATCCTTTGAAGTATTTATTTGAGAAACCGGCTTTAACTGGCAGAACAGTAAAGTGGCAGTTGTTACTCTCTGAATTTGATCTCACCTATATCACTCAGAAGGCCATTAAGGGTCAAGCCATTGCTGATCACTTAGCTGCACACCCTTTACCAGAATACCAACCTTTGAAGACTAACTTTCCTGATGAGGCAATCCTGTTTACTGAAGAATAAGAAGGTGAAAGCTCTTGGTAAATGTTCTTTGATGGGGCCACCAACATGAATGGAAATGGAATAGGGGCAGTTTTGATCAAGCCAGATGGGGCACACATCCCAATCGTAGTAAAACTGAGGTTCCAATGCACAAACAATATTGCAGAGTATGAAGCATGCATAATTGGATTACAAGCAGCCTTAGACCATGAAGTGGAGGAACTTGACGTATATGGGGATTCGAGTCTTATCATCTTCCAAACAACTGGTGAATGGAAAACCAAGGATCACAAACTGATCCCCTATCACCAGTATTTGGAAGAAATAAGCACTAAATTTACTCGAATTTCCTTCAATTATATGCCAAGGGCCAAAAATCAGTTTGCGGATGCTCTAGCAACATTGGCTTCAATGGTCAGTATACTAGAAGATGTTGATATTAGACCACTGGAAATTGAAGTCAGAGATGAACCAGCTTATTGCCTTGTTCTAGAAGAAACTCCAGAAGAAGAAGTACCATGGTTTCAAGATATTAAGAACTTCCTAAATGATCGGAGTCTGCTAGAAAATGTCACTTCTACAGAGAAAAGAACAATACAGAGGTTGGCAGGTCAGTTTTTACTAAGTGGTGGGCAGTTGTACAAAAGATCACACAACGATATCCTACTTAAATGTGTTGCCAAGACCGAGTCAGAAAGGTTGGTTAAAACTGTACATGGAGGAGTTTGTGGACCCCATATGAACGGGCATATGCTTGCCAAGAAGATTCTGCGATTGGGGTATTACTGGTCGACAATGGAGCACGATTGCTATATACATGTCAAAAGGTGTCATTTATGCCAAGTGTATGCTGATAACAAGAATGCACCCCCAAGTGAATTGCACAACATGACATCTCCATGGCCCTTCTCCATGTGGGGTATATATGTCATTGGAATGAGCTCTCCAAAGGCATCAAATGGACACAGGTTTATACTTGTAGCAATCGACTATTTCACCAAGTGGGTAGAAGCAGCTTCTTATGCAAACATTACAAGTAGCCATGTTATTAAGTTTTTGACGCACAACATCATTTGTCGCTACGGTTTGCCAAGTGCCATAGTATCAGACAATGCTTCAAACCTTAAGAACAAGGACATGAGGAAGATGTGTGAACAGTTTCAGATCACCTACCACAAGTCAGCTCTGTACAGACCAAAGATGAATGGGGCAGTGGAAGCAGCGAATAAGAATATAAAGAAGATCATCCAGAAGATGGTAGTGAGTTTTAAAGATTGGCATGAAATGCTACCACTTACTCTACATGCTTACAGAACCTCGATTCGAACTTCTACAGGGGCAACCCCGTATTCTTTAGTATATGGGATGGAAGCGGTTTTACCAGTGGAAGTAGAAATCCCTTCATTAAGAGTGCTAATGGAAACTAAATTAGAAGAAGTTGAATGGATACAGTCAAGACACGATCAAAGCACTTTGTCATGGCCAATTGTATCAGAAGAGAATGGCCAGGGCTTACAATAAGAAGGTGAAGCCCAGAACTTTCCAAGAAGGAAATTTAATATTGAAGAAAATTTTATCCTTTTTGGAAGACCCTCGTGGAAAATTCAAACCAAATTGGGAATGGCCTTATGTTGTCAAAAAGGTCCTATCAGGGGGTGCTTTCATCTTAACAGAAATGGATGGGAAAGATTTTCCTGAGCCAATTAACTTTGATGCAGTAAAGAGATATTTTCCTTGAATGAATATTACTAGGAAATGATCTGGGGCCATATTTCTAGATTTCCCAAAATTTTCATCCCTAGTCAGGCCAATTTGAGCCTGTTCGTCTTCTTTGATAAACCTAATCGGACTTACAGTCTTATACTGAGGCAGGGCCAATAGGGGCAAAAAGAGGAAAAAAGGAAAAAAGAAAGAGAGAAAAAAATAGGGGCAAATGAAAGCCAAATACAAAAGAAGGGGAATGGGATTGAATTCATCATGACTGTAAGTTTGGTTGACCCATTTTCACACTTAGAAAATTTTGAGCCTTTAATACTTTTTTTTTCATAAACCGAGCTTAGCCTTTGTTTCGTCCTATTCTTAAGCCCTCGGTGATTTTAGTATATTCATTCAACTTTCAGAGTAAGGTTGGTGATGACGGAATACAGAAGCCGGCCCTAGTGAAAATCGTAATTGGCGCTAGGGGCAATAGGGGCAAAAGAAATTAAAAAGAAAGAAAGAAAGAAAGAAATAAGAATAAAGGGTTGAGTTGATCATGTGTTCAAAGTTTGAAGTCTGCATGAGCAGCAGATTAGCAGGGTCAGTCATGGAGGAAAAGGCCATTAGGGGATGATTATAAAGGTCATAGGATAGCCAGATTTGGTCTCTCCCTATTGCTTGGATTACCCTTTTCATTATTCAACCTGATTTTAATTCCTTTGATTATATGTGATTAAGTGTCGTGGATCAGCTTTCAAAAAAAAAAAAAAAACTATACTTTGGCCAGTGATGAGAAATCAAATACTTTTCATAAAACTTCTGTTTTTACAAGCATCTGAGAATTCTGAGGCCAATAATATAAAACCTATTTTTGAATTAAATCTATTGTCTTTCCACTAATGGAGTTTGCTTTTGTATAAAAGTATGAAAAAAAAAGAAAAGGAAAAAAAAAAGAGATAAAAGAATCTAATCCCTACTCCCCAACTGCTCCTCAAGTTCCCTAATCCGAGCTGCCTGAGTTACAATAATTCCAGAAGCTCCCTCTGCATCAGGATCGCTCAAAAAGGAAATGATCTCATCTGAAAGAGAATGCTTGATCTTCAACGCCCTAAGGTTAGCCAAGGAATCCTGATATTTCTTCCGCATCGCTCGGACTTCAAAGCGACGAGCCTGCCTTTGTTCTTCAAGTTTCTTCTCCATGGCAATGCGGCAGGACCTCTGCTCTTCAAGTTGCCTTTCCAGATCAATACCCTTTATCCTTAGCTCTTGTGCTTCTCATACCCAAATTTGTTGAAGCCGTTTATGGGTTGCCCTTTCAGACTCTAGAATGTCCTCATAAGTAGGGGAAGAACTGCAGGAGGATCCTCTGGTTCTGGGACATGACTCTGCACCTGCTTTTTGATCCAGAAATGATAGTCCTTCACATCGGACTCAGAAAAGACTAGACCCCGCAGAAAGCAAACATAGGACCACTCATTCATTAATTGAGCATTTAGCCCCATGGTGGCTGATGTAAGTGGCCCTACAAAGCTCTCATAGCCAGTTGGGATCATAATTGCTTGGGTCGCTCCAAACTGCCGAAGAACCGTCAAAGGAAGATAGAGAACAGCAGATTTCAAGCCTGCCAGGACCAAAAAGTTCCTATCTCTGAAGCTGATCACTGTCTCTGGATTGGGCTGATAAGTGCCAGGCCATCTCACTTAATCATCCTGGAGAGTACCCAAAAACGTGAACCATCCTTGCTTGCCTCCTTGGATGTTAGGACAACCCCTGTGGCTCATAAGAACAGGAACTTTCAATCTTGGAAAGAAACGACGAGTTATCTCTTCAACTTGACTCAAGTGGTCAAGCAACCAAAGCTGCAGAAAAGGGGAATATTTCAATTTATTTCAAAAAGAAAAAAGAAGAAGAAAAAAAGAAAAAAAAGAAAGAGAAAAAAAAAGAAGAAGAAAAAAAAAAGGAAGGAAAAGAAAAAGAAAAAAAAAGAAAGAAAAAAAAAAGAGAAAATTTATTTCTTTTTTACCTGTAGGATAGGGGTGCAGGCAAGGAAGCGTTTCTTCTTTCTGAAATAACAGTCAGTCAGAGCCTGGTATATCTTTGCTAAGATCATAGGAGCCAATCTCTCACGTTCCCTAACCTAGCAGATAACTGAGATGAGAGCCAAGTCAACCTGGTCATCACCCCGTGGAAAGAGCAATTGATTGACCACTATCAGAGTCAAAGCATTAAACCTGGCATCCTTGTCCCCACTCCTTAGAAGTTTTTCAGTCAAAAAGGTCTTGGACAAGGTCAATAGGGTATCAGAATTTCCTAAGTCCTTCTTTCCTATACCCAAGAATGTGGAGGCCTCCTTTTTGTAGCTAGGCTTTAGGGGTGGGTTCACAACTTTTTCAGAAAACCTTAGGCTAAGGATGGTTTCAATTTTTTCTATGGTAGGAGTCATCTCTTTATCATCAAACCGGAAGAGATTCAATTCAGGAACCCAGTGTCCAATCAAAGCTTCAATGATTTCCCACTTGAAAGGAATTTTAGGGATGTGTAGGATATGACCTAAGTGGATGGAATTCCAACGAATTTCCTCATCTAGGGTCATGGAGTTAACCCACCTATCATAGAAGGAGTCCACAACATTGTACCTGGTGAGATTAGGAGGTTTTTATCTAACAAGTTGTCTTGTAGGAGGAGATTCATCGACAGAAGAGAAAGGGGCGAGGGAAGCACCAAAGAAGCCAAGGAAAGTAGAAAACGGAAGGCTCAGGGAGTTTTTAAACTATTAAAAGTGTCACAATGACGCGCCCCTTGAGTTTATATAGAAAATTCGAAAATGCAGTAAAATCCGTAATTATAATACGAGCATGGCGTTCCCGTATAAAGAATACGGACACACTGTGACCATGGAAAATTCACAGGCAGAGTGCGCCCATATTAACATTACGGGCATGGCTTGCTCGTAACCTAATTACGGTTCCTTCGGGAAAATGCCAAAAAGTGGGAAATTTTAATTTCATTGGTTTCCTAAGTTTCACCTGTCCCTGTTTTAACATATATCATGCAAGAAAAGCTAGAAATAAAAGAAAAAGAGCACAAATGAATAAAAATGAATCAAATTTCTTTTATATATATGAATGGATACATCAGTTTGTCAAAATACATGTACATAAATAATCCTAATCTACTGTGCCTCTGCAGGTCTGTCTCCTCTGCCACGTCCTCTGCCTCAAGATCGTCGACGCCCAAAGACTATCGGCACTTTATCGCGAGCAGAGATACGCTCCCTCCTGCAGCTCAAAATAGATTGAATGTCATACAAATACAAGAATAGAAGTCAAGTGCATAGAAGAAACATACCTAGAGTCAGCTGAAGAAGTAGGGGCAGACCCCGGGAGATCTACGTCTCTAGCAGACTCAAGATTAGGCTCTGCAGGAACGGGCTCAACCGCAGGATCGGCACTAATAGCAAGCTCAGAAGCTGGAGTCGGCACCTCTGGAACATCGATCACAGGTGGAGGGTCTATCATAGTCCCAGGAGCATCAATATCAGGACCAGGCTCCACAGGATCAACAGTAGCCTCCTCTATCACCACGACCTCCACAGTAGGCTCTACCACAGCGGCATCCCTGACCAACTCCATATCTATATCTGCAGACGCATCAGGAGCGGTCTCAGGTGTTGGAGCAGAATCTGGCACATCCACAATAGCAGGTGCAACCTCAGCCTCGACCTCAGGCTCTGCTGCAGGTATCTCTACCGACCTGGGAGAAGTCACAAACTCCACCCATGCCACAGAAAATACCTCCCCACGAAGATGCATAGGCATAGGAGAAGCAGGTGAAGAAGGGCCAGCGGTGTCATCTTGAAAATAAGAAAGGAAATTTTAATCAGAACAGGATAAACAGAGATAAAAGCAGAAATGGAAAGAGGTGAAAGAATTAACCTGGGTATGAGATGGACCCACCGGTCCTGTGCATCAGAAGGGCCCGCCTGGCCCTGTGCCCTGGAAAGCTGTCCCCGGAGATCAAAAATAGTAATATAGAGGGCGTCCCGCTCGGCAATAGCAGCATCTCGCTGGTGCTCTAAATCAGCATACCGAGACCGGATCTCTGCCAACTGAGCCTCCTGAAATAGAAAAGAAGGTGTCAGAAAATGCCAAGTTCAAATAAAGTATAAGAATGGAAGATGAAAAAGGAGAAGGCATACTGTCGTATCATATGCCCTAATCACTACCCCTTAAATCTCAGTGACTCCGCCACGGACAGGCATAGGTGGCATGAGACACCCAATTGAAGATCGCCTGAACCAGGCATCATAGTCACCCTCCTCCAATAATGTCTCTGCCTCAGTCCAATCTAGGAACTGGGCAGGATCAACAGGCATAAGAGGAAAGGAGGGGGTAGTATCTGGAGGAATGGCAGGAATCCTAGGCTCTCCAACATGCTGATAGAAGAAGCGTTCGTCGCAATACCAGATGCTGCCCATCTGACCAATAAAGAACTGATATCTCTAACGTTTCTGGTCAGGGGCAAAAGCATCATCTCTGGCCGCATGCAGGGCCAGCACCTCGTGAATGTCCTCCATCCTAGAGACGAACAGCTGGAAAACAGAAGGGGATATTAGACATGTGATCCAGAAGAAAAAAAAAGAGAAAGAGAAGAGGAATTAAAGCAGCTTACCTTGGACCAATATAGCATGTCCAGGTGGGCCCGGGCAGACCTAGGACGACTCTTTTCAGAGTCGTGTTCCACATGACACCATCTACGAGCCATGGGATATGTCTCCTCTGGCATCGTAGAGGTAAGACAAAAATAAGGGATATAAACCCTAGCAAAGAACTACAAAAAGAAGAAAAAGGGTCAAGAAGAATAGAAAAGGAAAAAAGGAGAAAAGAGAAAGAAAGATAAGAGAAATAATTGTTTCACCTGCAGGAAGGGCCAAAAGAATCTACACCCAACTCCAGCTCCTCTAGAAGTAGGGAGGCTGCTCACTGATCAGCGCAGGCCGGTCAAAATAGTACCAAAAATGAGCGGGCCCCATGCATACCTCCTCGCCCGCTGAAGATCTCCCAATTGGCTCAAAAAATGAGGACTGACGGAAGTCTTGTCCTCTGGGAAGAAGCAAGAGCCCATCATGTATAGAAAAATGAATCGGAAGGCAAATGGAAAAGCTGGATCACCGGCGGCAAGCTGGCCAAGCTGCCTCCCCCGGAAGGTCTCTCTCAACCAAGTCAGAGACAATCTCGCTCTCCCTCTATCCCAGGCCTCCGGAGGTAGCACGATATAGCCAAGATAAGAGGCGATCTCCTCGGCATCCGGCATCACCATCTTGGGTATAATATCACCGATCATCCTAATCCCGGTGATAAGCGTGAAGTCAGACGGCCGGATCCCAATCTCAATATCTGGAAAATGGAAGCTCAATGTCTCGGGAAAGAATCTCTCGAGTAGCGCTGCAATAAGGGCCGATCCAGGCGCACATCCGGAATGGTAATGAAGAGGCCAAAGCCATACAAGCCTAGCTCCCGGCGATAGGCTGAGCTGCAATCTCCAATGAATCTAATAAAGCTAGCCCAGCTCCCTCTATAATGAGACATAGGATACTCCAAAGGGATATCTGCCCTAATACACACTGAGGGATGAGTCATCAAGCCATGCAAAAGATCAGTATCCCTAATCTGGGCAGCCATCTCCTCAAGGACCTCAACCCTGGTCTTGGCCTCATCTCTGCCACGACCTCCTCTGCGGCCTCCCCTACGGCCCTCATCATGGCCTCCATCTCTGCCTTCGTTGCGGCGCCCTCTACGGCTCCTACCTCGGCCTGAAGCCTCAACTGCCGGCTAAAGAAACAATTGGAGAGAAGAAAGAATCAAGATGATGCATTTGGTGAAGGAATTTGAAAAACAAAAGGATTAGAGTATACCTCTGGGGTCGCCTCACGCGAATCCCCAGAAGGAAGATTAGGAATGTCTGAATCAGAATCCCTCTCGGCCCTCGAAGATGAGGCCACATCAGCATGATCTCGCCTAACGCTCGAGGAGGAAGACTCATCTACAAGATCCCTGGAAGCTGATCGAAGGCGGGCCATCTACGGTTCAAAATAGGGAGATGATTTGTTATTTCTTTCTAAAAAATTTTATTATTGTTCTTCATATTAATCAAGTTTAATTGTTTGCAGGATTGAACAATGAAAAATATAAGAAAAAATGCTTTAGAAGAACAATAAAATTAGGGTTCTACCAAAGAGGACTTCATTCAATGCTCCAAAATTTTGGGAGACTTTACTATTTCTTTGGTGTTGTTTTTTTTATGTATTATTCTCATACAACAAAAAGAAAAACGAGAGAGAGAAGAAAAGTGCTTATTAAAATTTAGATTTTGAGATTGGAATGTATTTTGTTTCTAAGATACCTAATTGTTTATTCTTACTTGGTTTCAGGATAGTCAAAGCATGTTCAAACTGGCACGATGATTACCTATTCCATACTAAGATGCTTAAACACCATTTGAATCAAGGATCGACTCATGCCAAGTTATGTTAAGTATTCAGCTCCAGGGAATAAAATCCAAGTCCAAACAAGCATAGCAGCACCACAGGCCAAAAGCCAAGATGGAGATAGCACAATTGCACTCAAGACTTAGAAATAAAGATGCTCTAGCAGTTAATAGAGTAGCATTCAAGAATTGATTCAAAAGAAGAAGTCACGAAGGCTGATGTGAAGAATCAAATCAGACAAAGTATGGTTCATATTTTCGAACTAATGTTGGCAGAAGCAAGTCATAGAGCTGTCACAAATCAGATAATCATAAGTCATATGATCGGTGCAATGACGACCAATGGACAGATACAACAATTCAAAGCTAACATTTCGTTGGTCAAAATAGAAAATTGCATGAGACAGCTTCTTGCTTCAAAGGAATAAACAAGTCTCGGCCAAATGAACAGACATAACAGATTTTGGTCAAACATGAGGAGCAATACAGGTAGGATAATCATGGAATATCAAAGACAGTAGATAGCTACAATCCTAGTCATATTCGACAGCTCAGAGAAATTACAAGGCATAGTGAAGGTTGACTAAGGAGCATAGCAAAAATCATGCTTACAATCTGTCAAAGAATGATAGAAAAATGAAATGGGCTGTAGGCATACCTGTTAGAAGCAAAGAAATCAAAGCTGGAAATCCACTTACTGGAGAAAGAGATCCAGAGCAACAACTCAAGCTTTGAAGAGACACCACGGCAACAGAGGTACTGTCGCAACCACAGAAATGCAGCAAGCAACAACTGAACAATAGTCGCAGGAAGAATCAGAGGTTGCCGGAGCTTGCTGTCGTCGGAGAAGATGAAGTTGTCACCGGAGAAGACTAAGTCGGGCACTGTTGGAGAAGAAGACCGGAGAAGAAGATACGGGCAAAGGAAAATAGGGCAGAAATGCGAGCAAGAAGGAAAGGAGTTTGCGGCCGCGGTTAAGTAAAACCCCAAAATCCGTAAAAGTAATACGGTCAGAGGCACCCGTAAAGGTAATACGGTCCACTTCGCCCATAGAAAATTTACGGGCATCATTTGTCCGCAATGCAAATACGGGCGAAGTAGAAAAATTCATTTTTTTATTATTTTCTCCACACTTTTTAGGAGATCAATGTTTATATTAGTTGTAAGTTGCAAGGATTGCCACCTTACCCACTTTTGTTTAAAAATTTTGTCTCAAATCTCACTTCATAGCCACGAGTGCTCAGTGAGAGGAGAGATGAGGATTTGCCCCTTAAGCTTAGGGACTTTTTAGCAAATCTTCCGCAATGAAATTCTCTTTCCAAAATCATCCATTCAATCTTTGAAAAATGCAATTAGTTAGACAGAGATCACAAAAAGTGCAATTGGTGGGTCTTTTTTACTCTCTGCTTGTAATTGATTCCAATTACCAGCAAAGAGGGGGCAGTTGTGGACACCCCAAATTGCACTACAAAATGAGAAAATAATGAAAACATAGAATTGGGATTTAAAACAGGCCAAAAATGCATGAAAATCAATAATTTGAGCATTGTTCGTATTGTATCTACTGGCTAAGCGCGCTCGGATTTTGTATACAGGCACGCAGCACCCGTAATACATATACGGACACCACTGGACCGCAAATCATTTACGGGCACATTAGAATCGTGTGAGTTTTATATTTTCTCGATTTCTGAGCCTTATCTTTAGTCCAATATCCCTTTAAATGAGCGAATTATATCTTTTATTCGTTCGAAATATCTTTGTGGATAAAGGATTGGCATGATCTTGTGTTTAACTCAAACTGAAACTCTATCTTGCCAAACCTTGGACAAACCATGCCCCTGTGTTTGCCTATAAATAGAGGGACTTTCCTCAAGCAAAGGCCACGAAAATTTGAAGTCTAAGGAGCTCCAAGAGAAAAGAGGAATCCCTGCTGCTCTGCTTGCTCAATCTAGGTAAGTCCCTTTTCCCTTTTATTTTCTATCTTCAATTCTAGAAGTAATAGGATCTTCTCTATTGCTGTAGAATACGGTCATATCCTTTATTCTGTATTCCTAAACTTGCCTCTAAGTACCTCAAGAGTCTCTCTAGCCGTAAAATGTGAAGAGAGAGCTAGGGGAAAAGAGAACAGTTGGATCGCTAGAATAGAACCCCATATTTGTTTTTCTCCTTTTTCATAGAATAAAGCCTTGGATTGTGTTTGTATCACCAAACCTATCTCTAAGTACCTCAAGAATCCTCTCTAGCCGTAAAACGTGAAGAGAGAGCTAGGGGAAAAGAGAACAGGTGGATCCCTAGAATAGAATCCCATATATGTTTTTCTCCCTTTTTTTTTAGAATAAGGCTTTTGATTGTGTTTGTATAAACAAACCTATCTCCAAGTACCTCAAGAATCCTCTCTAGCCGTAAAACATGAAGAGAGAGTTAGGGGAAAAGAGAACAGGTGGATCTGTAGGGTAGATCCCCATGTGCTCTAATCTGTGAGATGTGGCTGCTTTGAATATCCTAATCATGTTTTAATGGTTTTTATGTTGAATCTGAATGAATCACATGAATTCATGATGTTTATAGCATGAGATCCCCATTGTTTGCTAAAATTTGGATTTTCCACATATTTGCACTTACAGCACTGTTTTCGTGATTTTTGTGATATTAGGCTAAGATCCTGGATTTATCATGGTCAGTATGATAGATCTGGATTCATAAGCCTGAAAGTAAATTCTAGGGTTTCATGATATGGTTTTTGAATCGTTTTTCATTATTAAGAGAAGACCCTACGGTCTAAGTTCTCCCCTTTTGATGTTCTTCATCAACATGGGTATTTTTGGTTTTGACTTCTTGATTTAATGTGAAATTTGGGCTATATCTATGTCCTAGACTGTTCAAGTTCAATTCTGAAATATTTTATAAAAATCATATTTTTCTAGATTTCTAGAATTTAACTTGAAACCAGATTTTTGAAGATTTCACTTTAGATTGGTTTTATCTCAATTTTATTTTAATCATGAAACCCTAGGAATGGTATGATCATATTTGAAAGTTCTGGATCAATCAGGCTATTCGTATGAAAAAACCATACAGTTTTGTCTTTTTTGTGATTTTTCATGATTTTTATAGCAAGCCTCTTTTCTTTGAAAAACATGAACAATGCCTGGCAACCACCTTGTGTGGATGAATAGGGGTGCCTAACACCTTCCCCTGTTCATAACCTAATCCCCTTACCTATCTCTATTTTTTTAGAGAGTTATTTTTACCCTAAAATTGCCTTTTTGAGCTTATTTGATATTTTGGTATCCATTCACACCTAAACGGAATGGTGGTGACTCTTTGTTTTTTACCAATCCCGTGTGATGATTGAGGAAGTCATTGAATTGATTTTTCCCATGTCTTACAAAATCCATCCACCTTCTCTGCTTCATGTTAAGATCCCTCTGGAAAATATGTATCTCAAACTCTTATGATATGAGAAGATCTCTAACTCAACCCATAAGTAATGCCTCAATATCTTCAATGCGAAGACTATGGCTGCCAACTCCAAGTCGTGAGTGGGGTAATTATTCTCATGAGGTTTTAATAAACTGGAATATGCTTCAACTCGATCCTGCTGCATTAGCACACAACCCAAACCAATCTTGGATGCATCACAATAGACAGTGAAAGGTTCATCCATGGATGGTACAATCAATACTGGAGTCGTGGTAATTCTCTGCTTCAACTGCTGAAAACTCTGCTCACACTTGTCATCCCACTTAAATGGAATTGCTTTCTTAGTTAAATTGGACAACGGTGATGCTATCTCAGAAAAACCCTCAATGAATTAGCGGTAATATCCAGCCATGCTAGGGAAATTGCGCATCTCTGTCATTGTGGTAGGTCTAGGCCAATCTGAAACTGCCTGGACTTTGATGGGGTCCACTAAAATACCCTCACCTGAGATGATGTGACCAAGAAAAGAGATTTACCTCAGCCAAAACTGGCACTTACTGAAAATGTGGAGTACTATTCTTAGATGCCCAACATTCTTCTCCTGAGTCTTGGAGTATACCAAAATATCATCGATGAAAGCCAACACAAAGTTATCCAGATACTGATGGAAAATTCGGTTCATAAGGTTCATGAATACTGCGGGGGCATTAGTCAACCCAAACAGCATGACTAGAAACTCATAGTGCCCATACCGAGTCCGAAATGCTGTCATCTCTATATCTTCTTCAGCTACTCTTAACTGACGATAGTCTGATCTCAAATCAATCTTGGAAAACCAAGATGCGCCTCTCAATTGATCAAACAAGCCGTCAATCCTAGGTCTCTTCTACTGCGTCACTTTTGGTCTCTTTTACTGCAACTGAAGCAACTAACCCAATCCGACTATCCAATCTCTCACAGATAAAGCAATAAGTTGGCTGATCAAGCTTACTAACTATAACTGTCCCTTTATGATAGTCAATAGTGACATAGTGTCTAAATAACCGGTATATCCCCAATATCACATCAAATCCACTGAACTCCAGCTCAATTAAATCCCCAGGTAACTTTACTCGACCCATCCTGATCATACAGTCTCTATATACAATTTGGACCCTAGTGGTCTCTCTCAAAGGTGTGTGCACAGATAAAGTAGAATCCAAAACAATAGACAACAACCCAATACGATGTACACATGCAGGTGTGATAAATGATCTAGATGCTCCAAAATCAAATAAACATATAGCAGATCTACTACAAATAAATAGTATACCTCCGACAAGTTCTGGTGCTCCATACTCCTCCTCATAAGCCTCTACGGCATTCACTCTAGCTGCCTTGGGTGCTGCACCTCGACCCTGGGGTCCTGTCCTGCCCTGTGGTTTCTGTCCCACAGCTGCCTTGGGTGCTGGTAAAGTCTGAGTCTGAACTGGTGCACCCGATGGCAGCAATCCCATAGGAAAACGGCCCATCTGTAAGTTCTGATAAGTGGAGGGGTAAGAACAATCCGAGATGCGATGTCCAAACTTCCCACATCTAAAGCATGATCCATATGGCGCAGCACATGGCCTTGGGACATGGAACCTCTCACACTGCTGGCATCTAGGAGGTCCAGGTCTGCAAGCCTGCTCACCACTGGGTCTACTGCTCTGACCCTCAGTCTTAGGTTTCTTGACTGCTTGAGCCAACTGCCTCTGCGGGAACCTGGGTCTACCCTGATCTGGTCGTTTCTCATCTATTAGGTGTTCTGCTCTCTCAGCTCGGCGAACTAACTCTGAATAACTGGGGCACTCAATCACAAATACTCGGTCTTTAATTTCAGACCTCAGTCCCCTCTCAAAGTGCTCCCGCCTATATGTCTCACAAGTAACCATCTGCGGGGCAAAACGGCTAATTCATCAAATCAAGCCTCATATTGTAACACTATTGTGCGCACCTGTTTTTGCATGGCGAAGCGCATGTGAGAGTGCGTGCCTCGGGACATTCAGAATCGCCACTGCCTGAAAGGTGTAGGCAGACACCAAGGTACCTATTTGGTCTAATTTTAATTGGTCTGCGGCTTTTTAGAGACTCTGGCTAAGTTCTCAGTTACGTCCAAGGAAGTCTGAAGACACCCTGGCCCCCTCCGTCGGTTTTGCTGGTCCCTCGAGTCTCCCTGGTTTGAGTCAACTTAGTCTTACCCTTTCCTAGTCCAGCATGCTTGTTTATTGAGTCTGGATGGGGGCCACTGAAGGTGTAGGTCCCCTTTATTTTAATTGATTTTATCTTTTTAATCCTTTTGTGAAGTGGGTCGGACATGGGCCCCGTTGGAAGGTCCATTGGGCTCTCATGTTGGACTTCAGTAAAGCCCAAGGCCCATTAGGGTTATTGGGTAACCTTATTGGGCTTGGTTATTTGGTTTAAAGATTGATTAAATATTTATAAGATTAGTGGGTTAAAGCTTTTAGGGCCCAATGGGCTTGGATTTGGCCCATGGACAATTAACCAAGTGGCCTTGGGCCCGTTTATTGGAAACAGGCCTTGGTTTGGGCCGAATTGAATGTGGGCCCCGTTGGAAGGCCCAAAAAGCCTTGGTGGGCCCAGATGGGCCCCTGGTCTCAAAACGGGAAGCCCAATGGGTTCGGATTGTATCAAAACGGGTCAAAGAAAATGGATTTTTAATTAATCGTAGAACTTGACTGCATATGCAATGCGGTCTGGGTAGAACCACATTTGCTCTGCGGTTCAGGTCTGACCGCATATATAATGCGGTCAAGCTAGAACCACACTGAGTATGCGGTTCGACTCGACTTTCGAAAATGGCCAAAATTTCTCTAAGAACCAGTTCACCTTCCTTCCCACGCCGTTCGGGACTTACTACGAGCTTCAGAATGAATTCACAGTGGCTTTTAAATCTCATTCAAGACCCAAAAACATACTTTTCATCCATTCATTCACATGCATATGGGATTGACCACAAATAACCATACGAGCTAAACCAAATCATACATGAGAATAATAGAATAAAGCATATGATAACAATAACAGATTCTAAAGATTTAAACTTGATTTTGAAAGAGATTTAGAAATTCCAAAGGTGGAACAAAAAGTGTGTGACTGTGACTTAAAAAAAAGATTTCATGTTAGTATCTATAATGGATGAAAGCAGACCAAAACAGGCCTTAACGTGCTATCCTATATACTCCCAGTGTATGTGTGTGAAGCCTGTGCCCTAGAAGAATACTAAAACAGTTAACAAAATGAAGTGAACGGGGTTTGTGGGTTGTGCTTCTCTTCACACACAAAACCATGCAGGAAAATGAAACAATCTAAAAATGAACAAGCATGCAAGATAATAATTATCCATCTTAAGTGAAAGGAAAGCGGGGGAGATTAGGGGTACAAAAGATAACACAAAGAGGACAAACCCCTCTTTAAATGTCACAAGCTAGCACAACAGGAAATAGGTCTAGATTAAAATAAAAGAAAACCTCTCCTTCCTTTGTTTCACTTCATTCAACGAAGACCACCTTTTCTTCCCACTTTCGTACGAAGTCTCCCCCTTACCATGGGGAGACTCCAATAGTATGAAGAGGAGAAGCAAAACAGTAAGTAAAAGTCAATAAAAGAAACATGTTCAAAACAATCAAGAGAAGAACGCACTTAGAAAATCTTTATTTTAACATATATTGAATAAAGTGCAACAATCTTTCTCACCTTGATATTACCTTTTTTCCTAGCAAGGTGGAAGTCCCATTTGATGTCCAAACAACAGATTTGAGCTCCTCTGTTGCTCCAAAAATCACCTCTTTTAGTGCTTTTTGTGAGTAGAAATGAAAGGAAACAAAAAAAGAGAGGGATCTAGGGGTATTTTCGGTATTAAAAAGGGCTTGGATGGGTTGAAGGTGGTAATGGAGGTTGTAGAGAGGCAGGGGTCGGTAGGGCATAGAGGCCTCGCAAACAATAGGGGGTGGACGCCTATTTATAGGCAAAAACTCCGTGACCGCATTTGTAGTGCGATCATGCCTTGACCGCATTTCAAATGCGGTCGAGCCACCCATGTGCACAAATCCATGCTAATCTGCCAGCTGTCGCCATTGGTGACACGTGGCAGCCTTCTAGAAGGACAGAATCGCATTTTATGTGCGGTCATGCCTGGAACGCATTTAAAATGTGGTCGTGCACGTTTTTTAAATTCTGGATTTGAAATCCTTTATCTAATTTAGTTTTGAGTTCAGATTCTATTCGATTTCTTTGGATATTTTGATTATTTTAATGCAAAAAATCTAGATATTCTTTATAAAATAATTATTTAATTTCTGATATTTATTTATTCTGCCTTTTGCTGCTATTTTGCCACGTGGGCAGTTTTTCTGAAATTTTGACCAGTCATAACTTTCTTGTTAGATGTCCGATTCAGCAAACTTAGTGTTGTTGAAATCAGCTCGGAATTCTCTATCCACTAAGCTAGAATATGGCGGCAAATTCTATTTTTAGCAGAAAGTCAATTTCTGCTCTCCACAAAGTTTGACCAGGTCATAACTTCTTCGTCTGGACTCCGATTTGAGCAAACTCAGTTGCGTTGGAGCCGTGTTGGAGTTTCCTTTTCATTGGGAAGAAGTTTAGTGGACAATTTGCACCTGATCAAAAAGTCAAATTTTGGCTCCCTCAGGGTTTGACTTTTTAGTTAAAATTTTTATTTTTTGCATTTTTTTGGGTGCAAAAATCAGGTGCTAACAATTGTCTGTCCTCCCTGAGTGATATACATGAACTCCCTCGCCTTCTGACAGCGGAACTCAGCAGTAAAATAGAGCTCAAAGAAAAGCTCCTTGAATCTCCCCTATGAAGTCTGCTCATCAGGCTCAGTCCTTCTCTTCATAGATCGCCACCAATGGACAGCCTCTCCCTCAAACATGAAAGTGGCCAGTCTAACCCGTCAGTCCTCGGGGCACTCCATAGCGTCAAGTATCCATTCCATCCTAAGCATCCATCACTTAGCCTCCATAGGGTCTGCCTGACATCCAAAAGACGGAGGTCCCATTTTATGGAACCTCTCTAGCTCCTGTGCATCGTAGTCGTCAATGTGATCTCTCCTCAGGGCCTTTTCATCCCCTCGATTCCTCTTCAATCTGCCAATAAATTCAGTCACAGCCCTAATAGCTCTCCAAATATCCTCATATGGGGTGAGGGCAACAACAGGTGGTGGAGGTGGAATAGGTTGCTTTATAGCTGGCGGATCCACATATTGCTCTGCCTGTGGGGCCACAAATGGCTCTAGCTCCCCAGCTGGCATCATCCAGGGAACGGATACTGCTCTACCTCTGCCTCTTGATCTAGTGTTCATGATGAAGATCAACTGCAAAAGACAAACATTAAATTAGGCAAAAAGGACCTCTCATCCTAGAAAATCAATTAGGGTACAATCTAGCGTATCACACATCACCCAATTCCTTGCCTAAAGGTCAGCTACCTAGGATTAGGATCCTATTGCTCTGATACCATCTTTGTAAAGCCCCAGATCCAAGTTTATTTAAAAACATAAACCCAAATATGGTTCGTTAGGGAAAATGGCCCAAACAACTAATCCAGACTTAAACAATTTCATTTATTATATAAGAGTACGGAAATAAACGACATCTTTCAAGAAGCTTGGAATTAAACCACCAAAATAATCCATTAATATTTCATCTATGAAGTCTGGAAAGGATTCAACTAAAATAAAATAAGTGACATCCACCAATGGTGTGTAATTAAAATATTAATAATCCTTCAAATAACATCAAAATCCTCAAATAATATAACTAAAGTCAATCCCTCAAAATAAATCTAAATATCTCTCCATGTCCTCCTGGACCTACACATGAATGAAATAGTCTTCTTCCTGGTAATCACAGTAATCCCCCGAAGTCTCTACCCTAGGAACATCCTCTCCAGGAATATCTGAAAACAAAACCGATAAAACGATAATGTGAGAAACATCTTAGTAAGTAGTCATGCAAATAGTTAACCATAATAAAATATGCAACGCTTAATTAGGATAATTACAATAAAATACAAGACAACAATAAAATAAACAATTGTCCACCTCATGGAACTCATAAAATAGAATACCAGAGAAAGAGAGTAGACATGTGCCAATATGCTACCTAATCGAATTACAATGGACCAGCCGCCTTGCAGTCTGGCTATTCAACACCAACAAAAGAACCCAACCATGAGTTAGCATGTACGACCCAACCTATCAAGGAGTGGGTAACGTAGTGACCGACCTATCCAGGAGCGGTACCATCCTCGAGATGATGGAATGCCTCAGATATAGAATTCAAACCCCTCTAATAAACATTTCACTTACTAGCTATTCTATGGATCCATATAACTGCTAAGCCCACTCAACAGTGAGAAAACAAACCAGGGAATGGACATACTTCTCAATAACAACTACAAATACAGAACCTTATCCATATAACCAAATCTGCCCTGTGGAAATAATAAATCAGGTACCTGCCTTATCACAACAGTGACCCAAAAACCAAAATAGAATGCACCAAGTCATATGTCCAAAACTCTATTTTTCAACAGGCGAATATGTCTCGAATGTGTATCGACTCCATCGATGCACCAAATACCCTCATATCACCTTAACACAGGTGTATGAACTCACAAAACCAACTTTGGTTAAAAGTAAAATCCTTTGGAACAACGGAATCAAGTAAAATTGCTTCTTTGGAAACATCTGCCCAAAATCTTTATAAAATTGAATTTTAAACATCCGCTAGTGCAAACAATCCCCAAATACCCCAAACTTGATGGTATATAGGTTAAAATTAGATAAAAACACTTCCGTAGTGAAAAACTAGGTTGAAAGGTCATTTTTAAAAAATCTGACAGACAGGGTGCTCTAACGGCCTTACACGATGGGTCGTTTCAGGGTTGGTCGCTTGATAGATTGCTCGAGCGACAATTAAATTTCAGAAAATTGCTCTCGGGTTTTGAAATATACATAGGGTGCTCGAGCGACTGCTCAGGCGGCCCGATACGTTAAAAATCCGAAAGTTTACGAAAATTCAATAATAATTTCACAATTTAATATCCAATGCATCAAATCCATTCTAAAACACTTTATAAACACGTTAGAACAATTTCCATCAAGTAAAATATCATAAATAACAAATACAACTCATCAAATTACCGAATAACCATGAATATCGACTAAACAAGACTTTATTTTTGTGCATGATTTAAAGGGACTACTTACCTGGTTTTGGGAACTAAAACCTCTCCTAAAAGCAACGAAATATCATCACAAATATGCTCCAACAATCTCACAAGCCTTGATCTCGTCTGAGTTAAGAAAAATCATGTTTTTTGAAATCTAACAACACATCTTTCTCTCAAAAACATAATTTTCTCTTGGTTTGCTCTTACCTGAGTTTCTATGCACGAAAATCTCCTTCTTCCTTCTCTAAGACGGATCCAACAGGTTGTTTAGGGTTAGGTTTTGATAACAAGAAGTGAAGAGAAAAACAAGAGGAACAATAGAAGTGGGCGTGCAGCTGCTTCTATTTTTGTTTTGATCTCAACGTGCATAATCCATGCAATATTAGGTTTTGTTTATTATTTGTTTCTTTTACCAATTTGCCCTTCTTCTTTAAGCTAAACCCTTAAACCAACTAAACCTTTGGGTCAACCCATTATCTTTAGATCCGACCAATCTCCCTAATTCCTTATCTTTTATTTTAATTAGCTCATACTAATTTAAACCACAGCAATAACTAGCAATTATTTACATAAAAATTGTATTTAGTCTAAAATCATGAACTCGTCTTATATAGGTTCCCCACTTTCCTCCGGTTCATTTTGTACTCTTCCGGGTCGAACCAAAATTTCATCTCCTGCATATTATTTACCCAATTAGTCTATTTAATAATTAGTTTTATCTATTACTAAAATCTGGGATTTTACAGGGACACCAAGATATTTTATTGGTAGAGAACCTATAGGGAACCCAGACATACCTGCAATCTCTTTCTTAACTTGCTCCTCCATACCCAACAGGAATATAGCACTCTTGTCTCTATTTACATGCAACCTTGCCACTTGCTTAAATTTTTCAAGAGCTTTCATCATGCACTTAATCGATTGTTGGTCCCCATGTGAGAACATGAACAGATCATTTGCGAAGCACAGAGCTTTGATGCCTATTTTTTCACACCTATAGTGGTATCGAAAATCTGATTTCGTGTTTTCCTGAAGAATCATGTTGAAGGTTCCCATGACCAGCACGAAGAGATATGGCGATATTGGATCACCTTGCCTAATGCCTTTTGAACTTTGGAACAAACCCACCATGCTCCCATTAATCATCAGAGAAAAAGATGGAGTAGTTACACACTCCATGATCCAATCTATGAACCTATGGGGAAAGTTCATACCTTGAAGTGTTTCTAATATACATTTCCACGATATCGTATCATAAGCCTTGCGCAAATCCACTTTTAGTGCACACTTGGGTTGGGGGCTTCGGAGGTGGTACTTGTGCAGCAACTCTTGAGAGAGTAGGATGTTGCCCGCAATATTCCTGCCTGGAATGAAGGCGGACTGATATTCCCCAACAATGTCATTAATCACCTTTTTCATCCTATTCGCCAAGATTTTTGCGATACACTTGTAAAGAGTATTAACACAAGAGATCGGCCTGAAGTCGCTTACCTTTGCTGAATTTCTTCCCTTTGGTATGAGGATGATACACAAATTATTATCCTGTTTCAGCATTTTCCTTGCCTTGAAGAAGCTGCCGATGGCTTCCAACACATCATCCCCTTTCACATGCCATGCTTTTTTAAAGAAGGGTGGAGGGAACCCATCGGGGCCTGGTGCTTTATCTTCTTTTGCTTTGATCTCGTCTCTGGATACCTCCTTCTCCAGTTCATGGGTTTTGTGTTCGTCAATTTTCCTTTCGAACTGTGGCATTTGCGTCCAACTTTCAGTCTGCTCCCCTCCCAACAACTGTTTGTAATATCCTACAAACATGTTTTGTATTTGCACCTCATCTTCAACCTTGATTCCGTCCACTGTATACACACTCATAATATGGTTGGTAGCCCTCCTTGCGATCAGCGAATTATGAAAGAACTTGGTGTTAAGATCACCTTCCTTTAGCCACTAAACTCGTGATTTCTGTTTATAGAGAGCTTCTTCATCCCTTAGAGATTGCATTAATTCAGAATGGATCTCATGCTCCTTAACTTGCAGTCGACTATCAAAAGGCCTCCCTTGCATTTCAATTTGACATAGGTGTAGTTCCCTCCTTAGATCTTGTGTTTTAGCAGCAACATCATGCAGTCCTTTCAAATTGCACCACTCCTTAAGCTTTTCTTTGACTAATTTCAGTTTTTTAACCACTCTAAACATGGGGGAACCACTCACTTGAGTATCCCATGCTTCTTCCACCACTTGGATAAATCCCACATGCTCCGTCCAATAGTTAAAGAATCTAAACGGTTTAAGTCCAGGACTTCTATCCCTCCAAATTGTCACCACAACAGGAGAGTGATCCGATATTCCCTGTGGCAAAAACTCAGCTTCAGATGCATTGTACTTTGTTAACCATGCCATATTAATAAGAGTTCTATCCAATTTACATAAAATTCTGTTTGTACCCTCACTTCTATTACTCAATGTATACATAGCTCCTTTGAACTTTAGGTCCTGTAGGCCACATTCATCAACACATTCATTAAATTCATTGACTGCATTAGTATTGATCTGGTTTCCACCCACTTTTTCTGCCGCAGATCTAACACAGTTAAAATCTCCAACTATCAGGGTTGGTTGGTTGGTAGCCTGTAACTTCAGATCCCTCCAAAGACTTCTTCTTTCTCTACTATCATTTGCCCCGTACACAAAACTTACAAGACATGTCTTCTGCACTGGGAAGAAATCCATGTAAGTCTGTACAACCTGATCCGAACTGGCCAATTTTATTACTGAAACCACCCCCGGATTGAACAGAATCCAGATCCGACCTTTGAGTGCCCTATCGTAATTGGTTATTAGATCCCAGCTTTCATTGATCATGTTCTTCGCAAAATGAGAGTTGATTTGTCTGACTTTTGTTTCCACCAGGCATAGCACACTAATTTTTTGCATTCGAATATGGTTCCTTACCTCACCCTGCTTTCCGGGGTCATTCAAACCCCTAATATTCCGCATTGCAATCTTAAACATTACTGGGTGGCTCCCCCTTCCACCCTATAGATCATATCTGAGATGTTACTTTTGATAGGAGCTTTTGCTTGCTTCATAGCAATCTCGTCCACCAAGATGTTTTTCCTGTTGGTCCTCTTGCTCTTTTTCTTGGAAGCTTTAGTCTCCTTATGAGTCACTGGCAAGTCTGATAAAATCTGGAAACTGTTAGGACTCTCCACAGCAATCGGTTCCACACCAATCAGATCCACACTGATTGATTCCACAGCAATCGGTTCAACATCAATCCCTTCAAATTGGTCCTCTTGTTGTCTCTTCTCTTCACTATCGGTTGTGCTCAGTATATTGTCTTGAACTTGGTTGTCAGCCAGCACTAGTTCCTTCCCCACACTTGCTTCCTCAGTATTATTACTTGGTGTTGCTATTTCTGAGTGAGCTGACCCATCCATGAGTTGAACATCATCAAAGCCTTGAGGGCATTGACTTACCCCACCTTTATTCACTACCTCCTCCTCGGCATTGCTCTCCCAAGTATCATTCAGAGATATCTTCTTTCCTGTTGGTTTCCATACATGAACTTGGGCAGGGCATTTCGAGCTGTTATGACCAAAAACCTTGCATTGGGCACAGCATACTGGCTTCCACGGATACTCAACCTTAATCTTAATAACATCCTTCTGAACTTGCAGCATAACAATATCCGCGAATGCACAATCCGTATCCACTTCGACACATATTTTAGCAAACTGAAGTCTGGACCGTTTCTGCGTAGCTTCATCCATGTACAGCGGCACACCTATGCCACTAGCAATGTGGGTCAGGCCTTCCACAGACCAGAACTCAAGGGGAATATTGAACATTTTCACCCAAATAGGGATACGATTGAATTCAGACTTCTGAAACTGCATACCCGGTTTCCACTCTTGAACCACCATAAGCCTTCCAGCAAAATGCCACAGTCCCTCATCCAATACCTTATCCCTGATTCTATGGTCACTGAATCTAAAAAGGAAAAAACTATCGGCAATGATGCTTGTCTCCATTGTGCCATGCGCCCCCATAATGGCTATCGACTTCACAACAGCAAATGGGAGCTTCTTATCCATGAAGTGACCCACTAAGCATCCTTCCCAGCTCTTGATGCCATTCTCTACAACCTCTTGAGGAGGAGAAATGAGAGGTATCCCATCAACAACTTCATGCTGAAAAAAACGTAGCTTGGTTCTCTGGGATGGAGAAGACTTTCCAAACAGGGCAGACCAGTTCTTTGGAGCCGATCCCAAACCTGGCTCCGCATTAGTTTGAGTCCGCCCAATAGAAGAACCCGGCTCAGACACTCCAATATTGTGGTTCAAAAGATTCGCTGGACCCTCTGGGCTAGGCTGGTTCAAGAAGACTGTCACCACTAGAGGTGGCAATTGTGACCCGTGACCCGCCAATCTTTTCCCATGTGTGAGACATGGGAAAAAATCAATTTCCATTGACTTCCTCAATCATCACACGGGATTAAATTAAACAAAGAGTCGCCACCATTCAATTTAGGTGTGAATGGACACCAAAATATTAAATAAGCTCAAAAGGTAATTTTAGGGTAAAAATAACCCTCCTAGAAAAAAACAACCAGAGATGGGTAAGGGGATTAAGTTATGAACAGGGGAAGGTGTTAGGCACCCCTATTCATCCACACAAGGTGGTTGCCAGGTATTGTTCATGTTAAAATAAAGGAAAAAGCTTGCTATAAAAATCAGGAAAAATCACATAAAAAAACAAAATTGTATGGTTTTTTCATACGAATAGTCTGATTGATCCAGAACTTTCAAATATGATCATACCATTCCTAGGGTTTCATGATCAAAATAAAATCAAATAAAATCAATTTAAAGTGAAAAATCCAAAAATCTGGCTTCAAGCTAAATTCTAGAAATCTGGAAAAATATGATTTTTATAAAATATTTCAAAATTGAACTTGAATAGTCCAAGACATAGATATAACCCAAATTTCACATTAAATCAAGAAATCAAAACCAAAAATACCCACGTTGATGAAAAACATCAAAATGGGAGAATTTAGACCGTAGGGTCTTATCTCAATAATGAAAAACGATTCAAAAACCATCTTATAAAACCCTAGAATTTATTTTCAGGCTTCTGGATTCAGATCTACCATATTGATCATAATAAATCCAGAATCTTAGCCTAAAACCACAAAAACCACGAAAACAGTACTGTAGGTACAAATATGTGGAAAATCCAAATTTTATAAAAAAAAGCGGGTATCTCATGCTATAAACACCATGGATTCATGTTATTCATTCATATTCATCATAAAACAATTAAAACATGATCAAGATATTCAAAGCAGCTACATCTCACAGATTTGAGCACATGGGAGTCTACCCTACGGATCCACTTGCTCTCTTTTCCCCTAGCTCTCTCTTCACGTTTTACGGCTAGAGAGGATTCTTGAGGTACTTGGAGGAAAGTTTGGTTATACAAACACAATCAAAGGCTTTATTCTAGAAAAAAGGAGAAAAACAGATATGGGGTTCTATTCTAGGGATCCACCTGTTCTCTTTTCCCCTAGCTCTCTCTTCACGTTTTACAGCTAGAGAGATTCTTGAGGTACTTGGAGACAAGTTTAGGAATACTAGATACAAAAGATGGCTTTATTCTACAGCAATAGAGATGATCCTATTACATCTAGAATTGAAGACAGAAAATAAAAGGGAAAAGGTACTTACCTGGATTGAGCAAGCAGAGCAGCAAGGGTTCCTCTTCTTCTCTTGGAGCTTCTTAGACTTCAAATTTTCGTGGCCTTTTGCTTGAGGAAAGGCCCTCTATTTATAGGCAAACACAGGGGTATGGTTGGTCCAAGGTTTTGGCAAGATAGAGTTTCAGTTTGAGTTAAACACAAGATCATGCCAATCCTCTATCCACAAAGATATATGAGATAATTCGAACAGATAAATAAGAGAATTCGCTTTTCCAAGAGAGATATTTGGGTGCAGATACGACTCAAAAATAAAAAAAAAAGTAAAATTCGCACAAAGACCCCCGTGCCCGTATATATATTACGGTGGCACCGTGACCATATATCAACTGCAGGTATGACCAGTTCGTAAACAAAATACGGTCATGACCAGTTTGGCCAGATTTTATACTTTTTTGACCTGTTTCAAATTCCAATTAATATTTTCAATTATTTTCTCATTTTTAGTGCAATTTGAGGTGTCTACAGTTAGGGTTGACTGTTTCAACAAACGAATTGGGTTAGGGTCATGAATTCTCAACCCGATTATAAACGGGTTGGGTTAGGGTTTGACCCCTCAACCCGAAATGACCCAATTACAACCTGTTTATTTTTTTGTGTAATAAAAGTTTGGAAAATTATAATAACAATACTTGTGGCTATTCAATCTTTCTTCTTTTAATATAAATAATGACAAAGGATAAAGTGAAGAAAGACTTTTTACGTATAAATATTTCAAATTTCTTAGTCTTTACTAATATAAATTGATGCATTGATGACAAGTAAAGTTTTTTTTAAACTTTATTAGTATGTTTTAGTTCTTTTCTTCATGTTAGTTTAGTTATATCTTAAGGATTGTTGTGTTATTATGCTTGTTAGGTGTTCCTTAATATTAACATGAATTAAAAAATAGAATTTGTATAGACTTTGATATTAGAATGAATTAAAATTTTTAATAGTAATTTAAATTATTTAAACGGGTTGGCGGGTTGAAGCGGGTTAGAGCGGGTTGGGACATTCCAACCCGTTTATTAAACGGGCGGGTTCGGGTTGAGCCTTGGCTTGTTAACCCCATACATCAACCTGATCCGAACCCGCCCGAACCCATTGCCACCTCTAGTCACCACAGCTTCACCACCCAATGGCGGGAACTCAGAATTTGAAATGGCCATACCGGAACAACGACGAAAACCACTTACTCTGGCACCCGGCGAACACCTGCGCACACACCTCCTACAGATATCCCTTCACGAAGCCACCCACCACAGATGGCTTCTATCGCTCTCGCCTACGACGAAACCTTCGTCTATAGCCGCACTGACCTGCAGACACCCCTTCGCCTTGAAACTCCCTTCGTCTACAGTCGCTCTGCCCTACAGTTGCTCTGACCAGCAGTCAGCTTGGATCAAACCCCGCTTACGAAGCCTGATGAACCCGAACTTAGACACCGGCAGGAGGTCGGCAACAGCCGAACCTACACGAGCTCTTTGACCACCCTGCTCACGAGCTCTTTTATCAATGATATTGCTCATACCAAACAAATGTAATTGCTCTTTTTTTTTTTTGTGGAAAAATGTAGTTGCTCATGAAACCAAACTAACTTTAAATCAAACAATAAATATGCTCTTATCATGGAAAAGTTGTAGCCCATTGACGTGGGGCAAAACTTACGGTGGGCAAAACTTACGCCTCTGCTTGCAGCCCATTGAAAGTTGCAAGAGCTGAGAAATTTCTATATTGACTGACTGACAGGGACAGTGACAGTCGAGGGTCAATTGTCACCAAATTGAGTTTACATCTTTTTATTTTATATTTTTTGGGTAAACAATTTTTTTTTGTTTTTTTTTGATAAATAACTGACCGCTGCGATTGGTAACGCTTTTCAGAAGTACTTTTTTACTTTTAAAAGCAAAAAATTGCTTTTAAAAACAAAAGTACCATTTGGTAACGCACACGAGAAGCAATTTACTAAAAGCAAAGAAGCAATTTTATTGCTTTTTATCGGAAACAACAAAACTTTGCTTCTCAATTTTTTTACAAAATTGTTTTATTGCTTTCAAAACCCCTTGATACCCTATTGCTTTATTCCTATATTAAAGATGATGCTTCCATACTCACTTAAGAAGCAACAACGTATTGTTATTGTAGAGCTGGCAAAATGCCACCCGATCCGACGGGTCAATCCGATTATAAACGGGTTGAGTTGACCCATTTATTAATTGGGTTGGGTGCGGGTGGGTGTTTCCCCAACCCGCAGTAATCGGGTCAACCCGATTATGACCCGCCAACCCGACAGGTAACCAGATTTAAAAAAAAAAAAAAATAGCAAAAGTATCATGTTTCGACCCAATTAACCCCAAAACCCGACCTGAACCCGGTACAACCAGATCCAATTAACCCCCAACCCTATTTTAATAATATTTTTTGAAAAATAAAAAATAAAAATAATAATAAACGGGTTGGTGGTTTTCCAACCCACCTTAATTTAGTCCAACCCGATTAACCCCAACGCGATTATTTGAATGTAATTAAATGACTATTTTATGAATCTTTTATAATATTGGACTTATATTTTTGAGTATATTTCTAAATACAATATATAAATTGTGTATAATACTTTTATGAAAGTAAAAGCCAATTTCTATGTTACTGCAATTACCAAACATGCTTTTTTGCTTTTTAAAAGCAAAGCAAAAGTTTACCAAACGCATTTGCTTCAAGAAAAGATCTTTCGAAAAGCATAAAATTACTTTTTTGCTTTCTTGCTTTTAGAAGCAAAAAAACGAAAACGTTACCAAATGCAGCCTACATCAGCTGCTATTTTTCGTCTACTCCGTTTTTACTACATCTACCCTTACACGACACGTGTCCCTAGGCATTTAATAACTGGGACCAACCAAACCGTGGTCCATCGAAACGTCTTGTTTTTGTTTTAACTATTAAATGCTTCAGCCAGAGGGTGGATATCTATTCTCTTAAATGGAACGGCTTCGGGCTGACGTGGCCGCCTCGCGCGGCCTCGCCGGCCCGAGCCTCTCACCCTCTTCTCTCCCCACGTCCCGATTTCAGAGGAGAAAATTTTATCCTTTAAAAATTCTTTCCTCCAGAGACTTTTCGATTGCTGTTGAGAGGGTTCGAGAAGGCTCCCGAACCCTCCCTATCTCGCTTCTCTCTCTATCAGTCAGTTCCTCAATCGTCTTCTCCACAGTAAGACCCGAGCCTCTCACCCTCTTCTCTCCCCACGTCCCGATTTCAGAGGAGGAAATTTTATCCTTTAAAAATTCTTTCCTCCAGAGACTTTTCGATTGCTGTTGAGAGGGTTTGAGAAGGTTCCCGAACCCTCCCTATCTCGCTTCTCTCTCTATCAGTCAGTTCCTCAATCGTCTTCTCCATAGTAAGATGAAGCGTTTGCGAAACCATCTGTCGAGGGGGTTCGAGAAGGCTCCCGAACCCTCCCTCTCTCCCTTCTCTTTCTATCACTCAGTTCCTCAATCGTCTTCTCTGCAGTAAGATAAAGAGGCGCACGTCACGGCCGACCCAATTTTTTTTCTCATATTATTCACCCTAGCGACAGATACATCTTTGGGGCTGCCGGTTGATGCTGAAAATCCTGACAATAATGCCCGAAAACCCCTTAGAAAGACTGTCTTTAGCCTACTGGAAATCCGGCGACATAACCCCTTGGTTTCTGATCTGATTAATGCCTTAGAAGAAGATTCTTGAAACGGAGACAAAGCTCCTTGATTTATTTAGGTTTTCATTTCAGATTTGATTTCTATCGTTTATGCTGTGCAAGAACTTTCGCTTACTATAATAGATTCTTCCTTCATGTGTTTTTTTGTTTTTCTCCCCATCTTTCTGATATTGTTAGATCTGACCGCGGTACAGGATTTTTGGTGGTAGTTGAAGATGTCGAACCGGCACCTGCAGCTGTCACCGAGCTGAACTTCAACATGACCGGTGAGAGACAGCTCTTCTGTTTTCTTTATTTCATACAGAAAAACTTTTAGCCTATGGACACCCATTTTTCCTTTTTGATTGTTGTTAATTGCCATTTTAACATCCTCAAGCCAAAACATCGGCTGCTGTAACAGGTTTTTCCGTGGCCACCGGATTCCAATTCCTAATGGCTGCAAAGTTTCCTCCAGTTAAGGGTAAGGATTAAACTTTTTCTTATTTTTATGATTTGGATTTGTTCCACATTCCTTCTTAACCATCTTGGGTTTTCTTCATCTTCTATTTTGGGATTTTTTTTTTTATACATTTTTTTCCATCGTTAAAACCTTTGATGGGCCCTCACCAATGCAATGCAGTTATAAAAATTGCTTCCAGTGGAGATAGTACTCCACTAAGGCTTCTAGATGATTCAAAGGTAAAAATTGCTCTTAATTTGGAATCTTATCTTATAATCATCTTTACTTTTGTGTGACAATTTCTCAATTTAATAGAGAGTAACTATTATGGAGAAACTTACTAAAGAAGCTATGAGAGAAGACACTTCAATTGTGATGTGCATAATCCAATCTTTCATATATAGATAAAAAACTTCAACTGCCGTGTTAAATCATTATGGTATTGTAAAATATTGCTCTCGGAATCCTGTAAGTTTATTTCCTGCTTCAGACTGACGTGTTAATGTTCTATTGCATATATATATAGAAGGATGCATCTATTCATGTTTTTAACAAATGTGCTTAGGAGACTCTTTTGGTTTTAATGGTACTTTTAAATTGGATGCTTTCAAGCTTTTGGCTCCTTTCTTTGGCTACTTATCACAAAATGTCATTCATAAGATAAGAATTAAATTTTCTTAAGGTAAAATAATTATAGTTTATGGTGTAAATTATTTTCCAGATTAAATGAAGTGCAAAAATTTAGTTTATGCTGAAATTTATGGGCCATATTTGATATCCCCATCATCATGGCCCCAGAGTTCATATAAAATACTTTTAGTGGGCTCAGTGCATGACAAAAGAAATCTAACTTTCCTTATGAAACCTATAAATATTATCGTAAAGTAATTTACATTTGAAATATAGTGTTTGATACTTCAAATTAGGATTAGGGCTTATACTTAAGGTAGGGTTGTTGCAGGACTGGATGAGTTATATGATCAACTTCAATTGCTGACTAACATTTGCCTGATGTTGATGGCTTTGTGAGATTTAATTTTGATTAATGATGTAAGGCTATGATCTAAAAGATTTTTTTAGCTTAAACAATTTGAGTTTATGCTACAATATAAGGTATTCAGTTGTCAAAGCTACCTACTATGCCATTGCATTTAAATGGGTCTAAGTTTAGGGGCCTCAGTGAATAAATAGTCACTAATCATACATTATCTACATTTTATTTAACATGTCTTTTGAACTGACTGAAAAACAGTTATTGTGAACCTTGAATTTCACCTCAAAATTAGTAAACTTTAGAAACAGCTAATTTTCATGATATGCAACTAAATCTCAATTTGAAAAATGAGGGTGTGAATGATGTCAAGTATAAATCACTTTCAAGATTGACTAGCATTTCAAGTTGAACCATGAGAAAACTGATAGTAATTTTATTTCTCTTCATGTAGGTTCTAAGGCTTATCAAAAATTCAGTGATGAAGCACTGGTGGTGTACTCTCAGTCAAAATCAGATTATAGAACACATAGTGTAATGTTCTCAAATAGAGCACAAGAACAAAAAAGTAGCCGTTCTTCAAATAGTTCTATTGACATGCAAATTGTATCACCCTATAATTACTTAATTAGAATGTATATGGATTTGTAAAGTACTTGGTTGTATATGGATGAATAAAGTACTTGATTAGGTCTGTTTTTACCTCTCCCTTTAGTTAAATAATCTTCAATATATGCTTCTTACCGTTCTATTTTACTTACATAAATCTGATCTTGCAAATTTTAAACAAAGCATTGGGAACATTTTATAACTTAAACACAATGGCAACCTTCCTGCTGATCAATCAATTTTCTTCTGACACCTTATAAGTCAAATATTCAATTCTGCCGATCAATCAATTGTTGATGTATTCATGATGTTGATGAGCTGGTTTAACTATTTTGTTTGGAGGCTCTTTTTTAATTTTTTTGCTGTCAGTGGATTATGCATGCAATCCAAGTTTGTCTGTCTGTACAATAGGTGTTGTTGTCCTGAGTTTGGATTCTTGATAATGTTTTTGTCTGTTCTGCAGGAAATACATTTGCCTATGCGATTTCCTGAAGGTGACAGATGGTTATAGCCTTTTGTAGTGGTGAGACCTGTGATTTTGAATGTTGCTATTGACTGTTAGGCTAATGTTAGACAATTGCACCACTTCCTTATCTCATCAATGATCATGCATTTGGACAAACTGGATCTGTTCAATTGCTAATTTGTATAAACATCCTGTTGCCTGTAAATGGGTTTTCTCTACAAATGCTGAAGTCTATATATGGTTTTGCATTGTGTAACCAATTTATTGAAATTGCTTGACCTCAGCTATATTTCTTTTCGCATGTATATGTGCACTCTTATATGCATGTATATGTATACATTACATATATCCATGTATATCGGTCAGCGAAAAATATTTCCATCCACAAGTTCCAGTAATGCATGTGTTTCTGAGTTTGAGGTAGAAACTTGGTGTGTGCAATAGGGTCATATGGAAGTATATTTGGACAAGTGGGGTTTTTTTTTTCCTCACTTCATATGCAAAATCTTTGTTTTGAGCAGGTTCAAATTTGGTATATTTCATCAGTCAATGTGGCCTCATTATGGACGGTCTAGCAAACACGTCTCTGCATTTCATAAGTTCTCAAGTAATAAAAAAAGTAATGATCTGATCATGGTCATGTGCACATTTATGCACACTTCATGACCAAATAGATGTAGGCAAACAAAAATTTTGAAATTAATTTGTACAGTCTGTGACTTGCACTCATTTAATTTGTACACTATTTGGACTTCTTTTAATTTTTGATACAAAGAGTTGTTTCCTTGCAGTTTTGGAGGACTTCTTATTGCAGTTCCTAATGGACTAAATGCGAACAAATTTTGTGGCTGTTCTATCTATGTCAACTGTGTTCCATCAAAAGGTGTCCCATCCATTAAATAAATCCTTTGTATTGTTTGTTGTTCTTACTAAAGTTATTTGCTTCCTTTTTTTGATGTGTGATTTATTATGGATGTAACTGCAGATCTAATTTGTGTGGCTGTTGATAAAATTTGGTGAGACCTCTGTTGTAACTTGGTTTTGATTCTTCTTTTGTATATTGATCCTTAAACCAGTGCTTTCGATTTCCAGCTAGCTCTCAGTATAGAAAGTAATTGGTACTCTATATTCTTTGTAAGCCAAGAGCTTTTAGCCAAAAGAGGTTTTCTGTCGCATTTAAAACACATTATACAGGTTTTCACATGTTAGTATCGTAACAAAGTTACCCATATTTGCTTTTATCTTTTGTCTAAAACTAAATTGCTCAATTAAAATTTTGCTTTCTTTTTTAATGTGCAAATTTAGTGCTTAAGTCAACCCAGATTCCTTCTTATGCTAATACTTGGGGGTGGGTCATGATACATTGACAATTTTTTCCCTTAGATTGATATGTTTATGGACTAAAATGATTCAATAGCTATAATTTTTTTTATTTTTTTGGTGAGATTCAATAGATATAATTGAATAGCTATAATTGAATCATATATTCTTTAATTTTCCTTCAAACATCCTCAACTAATTCTAATAGCTGAAAAATATAGAAATGTGCTACACAAAAATATTTACGACTTATAAAGATCTATGTTTTTGGGAAATAAAAAAAACTATACAAATTTCAATGTTAATAATTGTTTTTCTTATATTTTCTAATATTTATAAAAAATTTTCTCAAACTATTATACGTATTAAACGTATTTCCCGTGCTACGCACGGGTTCCAATGCTAGTCTGGGTAAAACGTAAAAATCTACGTGTAGCAGCCCCATGACTCTCTTAGATAACATTTGGAAATGTTAGCCAGTTACGCTTTTATACCAGCGAATACAAGAGAGAAAACCCTTTTACGTGAGATCATGACTTTGTCCAAACAATAATGTTTAGTAGATTGAGTACCATTATCCTTTTTTTCGGTAGGCAGATTGAGTACCATTCTCGGTTATCAGTAAATAAGGAAAAATGATAAAAGAGAAAAGGGGCACAATCTGACTTTATTCTACAGATATAAAAGTGTTCCAGATGCATGTCACGTGGAACACTCACTACATGGCATGCATTTGATTTTGGAAAAATTGGTTTTTAGTGTTATTTTTTCAAAATAATTTGGATTCAGTCGTTTAATTCTTAAAAATTGAGAATTAGTGATACTTTTTTCAAATAATTGAGATTCTAATAAAGACTTTCTTTCACCAATGCCCTCAAATCAAAAGACTTTCAAAACATTTTCATTCATTTAAGTACAAATAGGTTTGCAAATTTTTTTGAGGGTATTTTTGGAAGAAATTCTTCATGAATAGTAAAATGACACTAAATCCCAATTATATGAATAAAGTACCACAAATCCTTAATTTTCAAGAATTGGTAGACTAAATCTGAATTATTTTGAGAAAATATCACTAAAAACCAATTTTGCCTTTGATTTTTGACTTTTGGCAAAATCATCTTTAAATAGATGATTAACACATAAACTATTAAGGGACAAGTTTGAAACATGATCACAACTTTCTCCTGTTGCAAACAGCCGAAAATAAAAAGAAAATAAAAAAACATGTAATGGAATATTTTCATAGAGGATGACCTTTTTTAGACCAAGAACAGGGGAAATTGGTTTTTAGTAATATTTTTTAAAATAATTCAGATTCAATCGGCCAAATCTTGATAATTGATTTTTAGTGATACATTTTTAAAATAATTGAGAATCAGTGTCATTTTACTATTAATTAAGATTTTTTTTTTTCAAAAATGACCTCAAAAGACTTTGAAAACCTTCACTTATTTTGTTATAACTAAAGTTTCCAAGTCTTTTGAGGGCATTTTTGAAAAAAAACTCTAAATGAACATTAAAATGACACCAATTCTTAATTATTTTAGAAAAGTATCACTAAACCATTTACCAAGATTTGGTCGGCTTAATCTGAATTATTTTAAAAAAAATATCACTAACAATCAATTTTGCTCCAAGAATATATATGTAATGCGGAAGTTGTAGCTTGGTTCAACGCCTTACGATCTGGGTTTTAAGCTTAACCAATATCCAGTACTTTATATACGACGAAACAACATTTTGGACTTACGAAGAAATGCCATCATCCCCCTTTCATGTCAGTGGAACACTCACTACATGAACACCGATTAAATCAAAAACACATTTTTTCATATCTTTTGTGCGCATGAAAGATAAGCAATTCAATTCAAACCTAGGCTGTGTTTGGAATTGCTTAATTAAGTATTTTTTATGACTTTTAACTTAATTAAGCACTTTTTTAAGTTAAAATCTTGTTTGATTATAAAAAACGGATCAGTACTTATCCATAAGGACAAGAGAAAACTATCCTTAAGGAGAAGTTCTTATTAGTAGCTTCTCCTTCCTTTTATGCGGGAAGCGGTGCTTATCGACACATTCGACATCAGTCGATTTTCCATTTCTTCCATTTGTTTTCTCCCATCTATCTATTTCTCCTGTCTCTTTGTCAGCTACCTAGTCGACTCGCAACAAGCTCACCTCCAATGGATTTCCTGGTTTTGTTACCGTGACCTCCGAGAAACGAATCGATCGATTTGGAATGTGCAACTTGCTTGAGCAACTGAAGCCTCTTCACACATTCGTTCATGTCTTCCTTTTTCATAAGATAATTGTATTTGACAAAGGGATTTCGTCTGCGGTCTGTGTCCCTCATCTAGCTTCCCTACAGCACGAAAGCCCTCACGATACGTGCCATCGCCTCCACCAGTTGATGCCTCGGTAGAGGATGTTCCACCTTTGATTGGTTCAAGGGATTGGGAGCGCAAGCAAAGGAGAGGTCATCATGATCAACATTAATTATAACCATCATCAGAGTCATAGTAAGCACAGATGTTGACGAAGAGCCAATGGATTCATTTCTTAAATGCCGAAATGCGGCATAACATCTTCCCTTCTCATCCTCCCTCTCTATCTCTCCTTGTATCTATGTTCCTTTTTGCTGATGAAATCAATGATCACCGAACATGAAGTTGTATTTTCTAGTTCTGGCAAATTAGGCTGTAGGAAGAAGATTATAATGACCTCATCAATATGTTTATAAGATCATGCATGCCACATGTTTGTTAAAATGCCTCAATCAAATTATTTCAAAGTACTGTTGCATCTTTCAATTTTTGTAATGTATTGTACCTATTAAGTGCTTAATTGTGCGTATTTACCAAACACCAATTGGTTTAAAATAGTAAATCTTATCAAATTATGGATAAGTACTTAAGTAAGATAAGTTATCTATAAGTACTTACCCATAAGCTCGAGCAATCCCAAACGCCGCCCTAGAAGAGCTTTCTTTCTCCTCTTTATGTACATAAGTTGGAACTTGGCATTTTGAAAAGAAACCAAACATCTCCTACAAAATATTAGAAAAAACAATGTATTCAAGAACCATATATGGAAACAAGTTTCACTAAGACAAAGCTAATATTAAACATAAAAATAAAGAGATCAGAGATCAAGAGGGTGACTCACCACCGCTACATCACAACCCACAGCACCACTACCATTACGTCACAACCCTTACCGTGACCACCACCACTCTATCACAACCTATAACACTATACAATAATTGCACCACAACCCCGTCATTACCAGTACTCCTACATCACAGCCCACAACATCACCACCATTGCATAATAAAACCCATCATTACCAATATCATTGAATCACAACACCCATCAGCACCAACACCGCTGCCACTAGCCATCATGACCCCTATTGCTACCACCATTACATACCATCAATAAAGACATTAAACTTTTAAAAAGAATAATTCAAACCTTGAAAATCTCATTTGCACATTGGTACCAATCATTTTGTACTTGGAGCATTTGGTGGACAACCATAACCAAATAAAAAAGGCTGCACAAAAACAAATATATTAGATAAGATCAATAACTAATTGCAATAATAACATGTTTAATTTTATTACTTTGAGCATATGGGTAAAGCCATAATTGCTCTGACTGGGATTCATTAGATTGCCTCCTTCTACAACATGGAAACCTTGATTATCATTCATAGCACCTTGAAATCCTTGGCTGGAACCTGATAATTCCTGCAAATTTTCCACAAATTTATGATAATAATATTACTAAAAGATCATAATAATACTTCTGGAATAAAATAAAAAAAAAAAAAATAGAAACCTTAACTATACTTGGATATATGGGGTCATTGGAGTCAACGAACTGCCTGGCATCATAAATGAATCCCTCATATAGGGTATTGATTGAGCAGATAAACTTTGAGGAGCAGTACCAATACAAATCGGCATGGAGGTTGCTACATTCTGATCTTGGTCTTGCTTATTAAGCTCAATGGCATTGCCATGCAAATCAACAGATTCTTTTCTTTTTTTTTCCTATTTGTTTAACAACTCTTTCAAGGGCATTTTTATGCCTACGAACACTGCTTCCTATATGACCACCCCTAACCTTTTTTTTGATACCTATTGCTTTTGAGAATATTTTTGTATGCACCATTTCCTCATCAGTCAAATCATTATCGAACACACTACCAATGCGTGTGCATTCAACTTTTGTATTAGTAGGTGCATTATTATCATTTCTATTTTCCTTCTGTACAACATTCATTTGTGAGGCGTCATTTGTAGTTTGCTTAACATTCAAATCCTTCAAGATCTTACCCATCCCATTTTTGAAATATTTAACAAGATCAACAGCAAAATCATAAGACTCACATGCCACAAAAGAAAAAAAAAAAACAACAACAAAAAAATCATAACACCAATACAAAAACAAAAAACAAAAACAAAAAAAAAATCATAACACCAATACATTATCATAAAAGACATTACCACAAAAGAAATGAAACATTTATTTTACTATTCTAATTACATGCCGTATGAAACTTAAGGGATCGCAAAGCATAGAAAGTCCACAATCATCTTCAAACTTGAAAGCATAGTAGAACATACATTATTCTAATTAAATACATGTAGTGTGAAACTTAAGGGATGGCATAGCATACAAACAGTTTTCGAACTTGAAACAGAGACAATAACGAAACAACAAGCTTTTCTTCTATAGAGAGAAAGATTCTCCCAAATTAGAGAGTTGCCTTCTTAAAGTATGTTTTGTTTTATGCTTATATTATAGAATTAAAATTTGTTTTTTGATCTAGTAACGTCAATATATAAACAAGAAAATCCTAGTTAACCCATTAATTAAAGCTACAGCTTTAATAATAAAAAAATTTGCTTTTCTATACCACGACAACCCAAAATTCTTCAAATTTCGAGTAGTCTTGAGTAGTGAAGCAAAGAAATCCCAATTACAACAGCTAAGACATTTAGAACTCCACTCTAACCCTCTAAGCAACTTAGTTAAATCTAAGAACAAAATCTATCCATACCAATCAAAGAAAACATGTGTCATTCTTATTTGTTATCCTCCCATAGGTAACCTCAATAAAGTAATAATTTTTGAAAATGATGGAAAGAGCATTCCCACTATAATTTCAGTCGCTAATCTAAAAAAATGGCATATAATACTTGATAAGAAAATTAGGGAAAGATCAATGTGGCAACATACTTGCTATCCTCCAAGCATAGCAAGCTCCAATGGTAACAGTAAATTCTTTTGGAGGTGTTTCACAGCTCACAAAAGTCACAGGAAAGTAGATAGGGGTTGGGCGTCACACCACCACCAAAGCTAATGGCTATCTCTTGAGGGCACAAATGGCTTCCTTGTTCGAGGTTCAGGATGACAATAATAAGAAGGAGAGGAAGAAGATACCTGTGGATTTTCAATAGTTTTAAAAGAATGCAGGTGCAAATAAGCTTCTTGGACGTCTTCTTTCTCTCGGCAGCAAACAGAGTCAAGAAGTGCAGGACATTCTATCCCTTGCTAGGAGGCAAAAAATGACTTTGGGCAGGAGACTAGAAAATGTCCAATGGTATTAAAAAGAAAAAATAAAAAAGAAGGCTCTCACCAAAAGTTCTCTACCTCCGTTAAATCAAAGTTGACGAAGGTAGTTTGTGAGACGTTTTGACAGAGGTGTGCGGCAATTGAGGACGGGTTTGGTGGGCCCAGTTATTAAATACTTAGAACACGTGTCATACAGGGGTGGATGTAGTAGACAAAACGTAGTAGAAGATAGGCCCCACACATGTCGAGACCGTTTCATTTAGAGCCTCTCAGTGGTTCTAGCATGAAATTTGCGGATGTATGGCACTTTTCAATAGTGGAGCCCACACCCCAAAATGCATCTGAGCTGGAACCATCGGATTTTGGCTCTAGAAGAAATGTTCACCTAACTCTAAGGTTTTTTTTTTTTAGAATATTTTAAACCTAAAACGGTGCTGCTTTCGTTTGGCGCCCAAAGGGACGAAATTTTGGACGAGTTTTGATGAGTTCAGTCCTGCATTGTTAGTGTCTTTCTTGTTAGCATCCTTCTGGGGAGTCAAGTCTTGCCATCATGGATCTGAGCTGGAGGGATGGTGTATTGCAAATGGACAAGACATTAACATCACGGATATGAGCTGGAGGCCAGATAGTGGGCAACAATGTTCTTACACTAACAGATTGTTCAGCAGTACTGGAAACCACAATTTGAGTGATAAACTTGTCTTTTTCGGTAAGAAACTTTTGCTTTGGAACAAATCTTGCATTGGTAACCTGCATTCCAAAGCAACTAGGCTTTTTTCTGATCTCAAAGATATTCAATTTTTGTTAGAGATAAACCACGACCCCCATCTCCTCTCCAAGGAGAAAGCCATCAGATTAGAATACTGTCATATTCTTAACCAACAGGAGATCCTCTGAGCTCAAAAATCTAGAATCAATTGGCTTAGAGAGGGAGATTAGAACACCAAGTTTTTTCATGTGTCGACCTTGAACTGTAGACAGAGAAACAGAATTACCTGCATCAAGGATGACAATAATGATATACATAGTGATCAAGATGGTATTGAAATAAGTTTTATTGATCATTTTACTAACTTGTTTCATGAAGGTGTTACTAACAGGGTTTTGCAGGACCAACTCATTTTCGACTCCACTATCATTGAAGAGGATAATAGATTTATCATGAGACCAGGGACCGAGGAGGAGATCCTTGAATCTGCTAAGGGTATGGGCCTTCGTAAGATTCTGGGACCGGATGGGTTCCAAGGACTGTTCTACTTGAATTACTGGGAAATTCTCCCGCTAGAACATGCAACATGGTTAAAGAATTTTTCAACTGTGGGCTTCTCGACAAAGGTATAAATGATACTCACATTCTCTTATCCCCAAAGTAGAAAACCCAACCAGAACTAGTGATTTCAGACCCATCAGCCTGTGTAACTTCTCCTACAAAATTATTTCCAGAATCATGGTTAACCGCATGAGACCCTTAATGGATAACATCATTGCCCCTAACCAAAGTGCCTTTTTGGCTAAAAGATCCATCCATGACAACATCATTTTAGCCCAAGAGATTTTGCACCACATTAGGGGTAAGAAAAAGGGAAAAGGCGGGGACTTTGCCCTCAAAATTCATCTATCTAAAGCCGATGATAGATTAAACTGGGACTTGATCCAAAAAGCTTTGAAAGCAGCTGGGTTTTGCCAACATTGGACTTTCCTAGTCATGAGATGTGTCACCACAGTCTCATATTCCATCTTGGTTAATGGCAACCCTGTCGGTTATATAAAACCCCAAAGAGGCATTAGGCAGGGGGATCCTCTGTCCCCCTACCTGTTTATCCTAACACAGCATATTCTTTCCAAAGCTCTCTCTAATGCGGAAAGCATTAACACTATCAAAGGAGTGAAAATTAGCAGGAGATCCCCTTCATTAAACCATCTCATGTTCACGGATGATCTTCTACTATTCGGAAAAGCAACCCAGAGAGAAGGTATGAATTTTCAAGAAAATCATTTCTGAATTCTGTTCTATTTCTGGTCATGAAATCAATTTGGCTAAATTTGAGCTTATCGTGAGTCCTAGTGTCAAGGGTAGGGCTAGGGGCAACATCGGTAGGATTTTTGGTATCAAAACTTCTGTTAAATTCAAAAAATACCTTGGAATCCCATTGCCGGATGGTAGACTTTCAAATGCTTTATTCCAGGAGATCATTGATAGGATAAATAGAAGACTGGCATCCTGGAAATCTAAACTTCTCACTCAAGCAGGAAAAGTCACATTGATAAATTCGGTGATCATGGGGATGCCCCTTCACTTGATGTCTTGCACTAAAATCCCTAGGAAAACTCTTAACCTTATGCAAAAGGGTGCCAGGACTTTCTTATAGGCTAAAAATAATAAAGAAAAGCCCATCCATACCATTGCTTGGGAGAAAATATTAATGCCAAGAGATGCTAGGGGTTTAAATGTCAAGAAGTTGAGAGAATTCAATGAAGCCCTCCTTGCTAAGAAGGGCTGGGATCTCATGCAGAATGAAAGAAGATTCTGGACTGTCTTCTTCAAGACTAAGTACTTCAATGATGGGGACTTTCTGGAAAGCTCATGCAAGAGCAGGGATTCAACAATCTGGAAAAATCTGAACTTCACAAAAAATCTGATTAAAAAAGGGATGAGTTGGATTATAGGAAATGGTTCCTCCATCCACATCCATGACACCAGTTGGATACCTAGCCCAAGGAACTTGAACAAGTAGTCCAATCTCTCCCTCATGAGCCATATCTCATCCGTGGCTGACCTCATGATCCCCAACACCAACATGTGGAACTTCAATGTCCTAAACAAGATTTGGTAGCAGGATGTTGTCAACTTCATAAGATGTGTTCACCCGAAGTTTACCAGAACCAGTGACACCCCCTAAATGGAAGGCAGGTACTAAATGGCTCTTTTACTGTTTCCTCTGCTTACAACTTGTTAATTGACAGGGAATCAATGGAAAATAACAACCCGTGGAAGGGAATTTGGAGGATGCCCTGTTCTCAAAAAATCCGGCATTTTGTTTGGAAGATGGTGCAAAATGGTATCACTACAAATGATCTTCTCAACCATAGACTAGGCTCACCTGTTCATGAATGTGTATTATGCCATGGTGTAAATGAGTCATGCCTTCATCTAATGTCTGAATGTTCTTTCACAAGAGCTTTAAAGTTTGCTACATAGGGGTACCATCTGGACAGTCTGCAGGTTCAAACTAACATCAAAGAATGGTGATTCTACGTTCTTAAAGAGAATGCCTCCCATCCATTGCGCCTAGCTGCTTGGGCTAACCTGGGATGGGCCATTTGGCTAACTCGAAATCAGGTAATTTTTGTGGGCCTAAAACCAAACATTTTGCTAATTATGGGTCATCTTAATGCATTGCAAGCTGAGTCTGAAAACCTTGGAACAAAAGAAAACAAAGCCAACCAAAGGGAGGACATTGCTGTGAGTTGGACTAGACCAGCAGGAAGGAACTTCAAGATTAATGTGGATGGATCGTCAAGAGGAGGGAACAACCGAGCAGCATGTGGAATCATCTGCAGAGGACCGGAGGGAGAGTTTAGAGCAGCCATAGCCCACCCCTTGGAGAACTCGTTAGCCTTGGTTGCAGAAGCCCATGAATGCTTGAAGGCATGAAATTGGCGGCAAATCTCAAGCTAAACAAAGTAGAGTTCGAATCTGATTCCAAAAGTATTGTTGAATTCATGTATGGCACATCAAAGGACATCCCCTGGACTGCAGCAGCATCCTTGAAGAAGCGAAGCACAACTGTGATAATCTCCAGTATTGGTCGGTCAAACACATATACAGAGAAGCCAACAAGGTTGCGGATGCGCTTGCTAAGTTTGCTCAAGAGGACTTCCTTGTTTCTGGGTTCTCAATCCCCCTGTGTTCATTGCCCCCCTTCTGAATTCTGATTACATAGGAGGGTCTTCTATTAGAATGGTTAATGTTAATGTTTCGTAATTGTAATGTCGAGCTTTCAATACCAAAAAAAAAAAAAAAAAGATCAGCACTGGAAAGGTGGCAGCATTAATTGATCAACAGAATAGAGATGGAATGATACATAGGCAGGTAAGTATACTGTTTCCTCTTCACATAGGCTCCTGTCTACTGTGGCTTCTAACAATGCAGAGGAAAGAAGGTGGCTCATCATACGGCGCATTCCATGTCCCCAAAAAGTCCAGACTTTTTTTTATAGAAATGCATGCAAGATGCCAACCTAAAAAATGACATCCTATACAGTAGAGTTGGAGTTCCAACTGAGTCTTGTGTTCTCTGCAACATTGAGAATGAATCGAATTTGCACCTGTTTTGTAAATGTGATTTTGTCAGGGCTGTTTGGTTCGGCTGTGTTGGGGGGAGGTTCCCTGAGCAATATCAATATCAATATCAGAGCTGTAGAGATTGGGTGTTTAAGGAAATTATGGTGATGGAAAAAAATCAGGAGAGACAGAAGGGAGAGCTGGCAGCTATGTGGGAGAACATATGTTGGATTGTATGGAATGCCAGGAATAGAAAAATTAATGGATTCCCCAAAAAGACGTAACAATGACGGGACTGAACTCTCAAAGACTCAGTCCAAAATGCTCATGCATTTGGGCAACAAACGAAAGGAGCTTCTTTTAGCTTTAAAATATTCAAAAATGGTGAACTTCTGCCCGAGAATTTTGATGTTTTTTTTATTTTAATTTCGAAATGGGACGTTAGACGTTTGTGTCTACGTTGTGGGTCCATGATCTAATGGGACACGCGTTGCGTTCTTAGGAACGTAATACGATCGGCACAGGGAGCCCAACAAAAGAAAGATCATTCTTGAGAGTCCGTCGGTTTTATTACTACTTAGAGGGGGGGTGCAAATGCAATATTGCAATTGTGTGGGAAGGGATTGAGGGAGATCAAGTTGGAGGAATAGTTGCAAAACTATCGGTTAGTTTTTGAAAAGTTGAGGAAGTTTTGACCGTTTTACCATTAATAAATATGTTGAATAGTGTGTAAGGCTTATTTTGGAAAGCTGCCTATTTTGTTGGCACGTTTCCCAATGAGACTCTTCTCATTATGTATAGTATAGATAAGGCAAAATTTATATATGGACCCTATAAGCACCCTAGTTTTGTGCAGGAAGTACAAATAGACCAAATTTTTAAGACAATGTGAGGTTAGCTTTAAAATGGAGAGAGTATTTCGTCTTGTATCACTCAGTGGAACTAGCGTGAAACATATGGATGGGAATAGCTCAAGAATAGTTTTATGATTGCGTTTGGGTTCGAGGAATTAGAGTTAATGGCAAGCAGAGTTGAGTTTGGGCAAACTAATTTTATATTGGGTTAAGTCTGAAGTCATTAAACCCAGCATTACGGATCCCATTTAGAACTCTAATTTTAATATGTTTGGACTAAGTTTTACGAAGGTTAATTTGTTAACAAACGATTGGGTTTGCTGGGTTTCTTTAATCACATAACTCATTTGCATTTTAACTCTATAGCTAATTATTCATTTTTTTTTCATGTCAAAACACATATTTAATGCCGAAGATTGTAGCAATTAGAAAAGAGAATCACTTGTCTGGTTCATTTTTGATAGTTCCATTTCTTGGCTAACTTTTGTTTATTCAGTAGTATTCAATAGAATTTAATATGAATATCCTGTAGTTTGCACAGAGTGAATGTTCACAAATTCTAAAAATCACAGGTTTTAAATCCTGGTGTTGGTTCACAACACAAAGATCGGAAGATTCAGAAACATTAAAATTTCTTGGATCGATCCAATGATCTTCCATTAGCTACTTACTGATCAAAATGTAAAAGCACCTTTTTAATTAATTAAGGCTTAGACAAAACCTATACAGAACTAAGAAAGGAAGAAGGACCAGGAGGCACTGGAATGTCAACAGTCCCTTCCAACATCAACACTGCCTTCTTCATCGAAGGACGCAGCGATGGCTCATCCTGTATGCACCAGATACCCACCCTAACCATCCTTTCTAATTTTCTCTTGTCCACCTCTTCATCACCCACGAGCTTTTGCAACTCACCAGCCTGCAAGCACGTATACACCCAGTCCACCAGAATTACCTCATCCTCTGCACAATTCATGTCCATCTTTCTCCGACAACATATTATCTCCAGTAACACAATCCCAAAACTATACACATCTGCTTTCACTGTAATGGATGTTCTTCGGTGCCATTCAGGTGCGACATAGCCCAGTGTCCCGCGGATCCCAGTGAAGGTCTTAGTTTCCTCTGGCTTCAGCATCTTCGCCAAACTGAAATCCGAGATCTTTGCGCATCGGTTGTCGTCCATGAGTATGTTCTGGGGCTTTATGTCACAGTGAATGATTTGGGTCTCGCATTCTTCGTGTAAGTAAAGGATGCCTCTGGCCACGTCCAGAGTGATTCCAACTCTTTCGTCCCAACATGGGCGTGTTTCGAGCTTGAAGAGCATATCTGCAAGAGTCCCGTTGCTCATGAATTCGTACACTAGAAGTCGATTAGGGCCTTCATGGCAGTAACCAAGCAATCGAACTAGATTCTTGTGCTGAGTTCTTCCTATCACCTTCATCTCTGTTCGAAACTCTCTTTCTCCTTGAGCCACCACATTCTCTAATCTCTTAATGGCGACGAGCCTCTGGTTGTTCAATAAGGTCCCTTTAAAAACTATCCCAAATGATCCCCTGCCCAGTTCGTCCCTGAAACCGTTGGTTGCTTCCTCAAGCTCTTTGTAAGTAAATGATCGTAGAACAACATCCTCTGCCAAACCAATGTTTTGCTGTTCTAATAAGATCTTTTTGTATGCCCAAACGCGATGTCTGTGAACAATAACCCCAGAAATTGCTAGCACGATCAATGTGAGAGTGGCAAACGAAATACTGATAATGAGAATGACAAGTCGTAGCTCTTTCTTCTTCTCTGTTGGGTTTCCTCTCGTTATGTAATTGCCGTCCTTGCCGCTCACTGGCGTTTCAGAGCTCACCTTGACCAACGCCATGGTTGACTCACCTAGATCTCTTTTCCCGTACCTCAACGGAAGCCTCTGCTTTCTGCACTCTTCGTCTTTGAACAACGCAACATCACAGCTACAGTCCTTCAAGCATTCGTCCTTGCAGGCTTCTTTCGTTGTAGACGATAAAACAAAATACGGGTCATTCTCCCAAATGGTATTCTCCACCACATAAATGGTGTATCTGCCTTTCTCGCTCTTGTTCGAGCAACCCCCTTTGCTGAAATTCCTCACGCAGCCCAATCCGTGCTGCGATTGAGCGATGAAATCGAAACCAGGAAGACATTTGCAATCGGGATCTTGGTCATTGAGAGTGCAGAAACTATTTAGACCACATAAACCAATGGGAGCACACCGGTTTATTGAAGATCGATATATGATCGACCAGTCGCCATTCCGATCCGAGCCATGCGAGTACAGTCGGAAGATCCCATCTTCATCGAGTGTCAAACGGTATATTGTTCCGCTGGTGGGACGGGGAAGCTGAGCTGTAGTTATATTTTTTATATTCAAACCAGTGCTATTGAGCAAATAGAGGCGGCCGTCATCGTCAAGATTTAGCGTCACATTTTCTCCTCCACCAACAGTACCAGAGCTCCAATAAGCATCAGCAGCAGTAACTGGAATTCCTGGAGTTTGCACAGGGTATTGTACAAGATTCCCATCGTTTTGCATCTGGAGCCGAAAAATCCCTGTAGAAGAATCGGTTTCCGAGAGACCAGAGAAAAGGTTTTTCCCGGCAATCAACCTCTGCCCCTGCAAGAGGGTATCGGTTGGGTAATCGAAGCTCTGCCATATTACCTTCCGATCAGAATCGTAGAGTACGAAGTTGCCCGAGTCCTGCATGGAAGCTGAGTAAGCGGACTGGGGGGCATCGATCACTGTCACTTCGTCCCCCTCCGTTGGTCGTAAGACGAGCCTGCCATCACTGGTGAAGAGCAGTGCAATGTCGCTGGAGACCGGTGGATCGTCTCGGTTGGCTGTCCAGACTAGAGATTTTTTGGAGAATCTGGCAAACCAAATTCCTACAATAAAGCCGTTGCGTTGTGGGTAAAAGCCAAAGGCGAAGAGACCTGACGGAGAGAGCCAGGATGGGTTGGTGGTCGGAGACAGGGAAAAACCGCGGGTTATGTTGGATTGAGCTTGTTGTGCTGATGCACTAGACAGTGCAGAGACGAGAAGAAAAAGAAGGATGGCAGCCATGAGAGAGCTCTATCCGTCACCACTGCAAATCCTCTAGCTTTATGTTCTTGCGCTGCTCTGGTCTGCCCTTTGAAACATGACTTGTCAAAGTACGCGTCGTTGACATGTTTTAATTAACGATGGCAGACCAGATCAGCGGAGGAAGCCGGCCAGAGGATTCAGCTCTATGCAGAGAATTGAAGTCAATGTTGGTAGGTTAGAACCATGTTTTTCAGTGTTTTAAAAATTTCAGGTCTATATATGCAGAGAAGTCAATCCAAAGAAATGGTCGACATCGGTGGTCTGGCAAGTATTGGGCAGCATATCAACCGGAGATAAAGAAGTGAAGACAAATTGGGTTATTCTTACCTGGTTCTAGACACCAATTGGGTTATTTAGTTTTGTTGGATTGACACCAAAGACAAAACTGGGGAAGTGATTGTAAAAGTTGGACTGGTGATCAAATTGAGTTTGATCTCCCTAATATCATGGAACAACGTGAAATGTTAATTATTTGATCAATTACCAAATGATTGATCCAATTTATTGGAGTCCACCGCGTAAATCCTCTGTTTCTATCAAAATCTCCTAAAATCTGTTTCTTTATCAGTTGGCTCATGAATATTCGAATACTTTTTAACTAGTTCCATCTCTCCTTTTTTTTTTAGTTTACTTAATTATTTCAAAAAGGCGAATTAAGATCCAAATAGGAATGGTCCTTTCCTTTTCTTTTTCTACTAACTCTAAATCAGTTACAGTGAACTTAATACAAATTTCAAATTATGAAGAGCCTATATGGAAGCCTTAGTTGGATGTGATATTTTAGATAAAAGTATTTCCAATATGCAGAATTCTAGCTCAAACAATAACATAGTTGATTACTCTCCTTGATTAGTGCAATCTATTTTATTTGCTTCCTCGCAAAATTCTTCTTTCTATTAATTGTTTGTTACTTTGTATATCAATCTAATTGTCTATATAAACAAACCAGCACCCACAATTACATCCAACTAAGGTTTCTACATAGTTGATTACTCTCCTTGGATATGTTGAACGAGGACGCGAATGTCTTTAAATTGATAGGTCTGGTCCTCGTGAAATAGGATTTGGCGGAAGCAAACGCTAACGTGTGCAAGAGAATTGAATATGAGCTTGTGAGCATTAACTTCTCTTTCGCCTTCTTTTACATCCGTTTTTCCCCTTGGTAGTCTCTGTTTTATGGTTTCTTACTGTGTCTCTCTTGTTCATACATGGCATCAAATAATCCCAAACTTTGTGATTCAAAAAAAAAAAAAAAATATGGCACATTCGAGACAGAGCTTGGGGTCAGAGGAAAAAAGGAGAAGCAAGCTTGTAGTCAATCCGTTCAGAAGCCAATCCTCCATCGATCAGGAGGGTGAAACTTTTGTTTGCTGAGAAACATTTTATTTTAGAGGAGAGCCATTGATTCGATCTCTTTTACCGCTAGGATCTCTTTGTTATCTTGAATTAAAAAGGAAAACAATTTTCTTGTGAAATTTTTTTAGTTGAAATGGAGAGCTTTCTTGCAGAGAGGCGGCGGAGAGGATGAAGAGAGGGAAGAAAGCTCTAAAAACGGAGAGAAATGATGCTCGACAGTCAAGGCGCCTAACCTAATAAAAAAATTAATTCTTTGTTTGACGCAATCTAAAATCCTAAAGTGGTTCTGTCTGATGATGTGGCGGTGACGGTCTCACTTTGTTGAGGTGGCATCGTATCAGTTGTTACAGGTTGGACTAGGTTACAAGTTCAACCTTAGAGGATCCCAGATGACTTTCTGTGCATCCTCAATCTGCACCCCCGCCGTGAACCCTCCTTCGATGTGCAACACGTGTCCAAATAAACTCAAACGAAACCAACTCTTTTTCGATTTTGGCTTCCCTCCAAAATCAAAACGATACCATTCGGCTTCATCTTGGCTTCGTTTTGATTGAACAAAAGTCGGGCCAGATCTCGTGCGAACCAGTCCTCCCACAAAACCAGTTTTCGACTCCCCTCAAAAATCTCCCTCCAAAACTCATTTGCCAAGATTTCAAGATTTCAAGATTTCATCCTTCCCTTCCCTCGAGCAGCAGAGATTTCAAGATTTCAAGATTTACTTCTAATAGGAGAAACGCAAACAGGGGTTTCGTCTTCCCTCGAGCAGCAGAAGCCTTCCTCTTTGCGTTTTGTTTCAATCAGGTATTCATCTTTGTTTCTTGCTGTTTGTTGCTCTTTGAGAGAGTCTCCCTCGACTTCATCCTTCCCTTCCCTCGAGCAGCAGACATTTCAAGATTTCAAGATTTACTTCTAATAGGAGGAACGCAAAGAGGGGCCTTCGTCTTCCCTCGAGCCGCAGAAGCCTTCGTCTTCGCGTTTTGTTTCAACCAGGTATTCTTCGTCTTTGCCCCTTTTCTGCTATTCTGATCTGTTAGGGTTTTATGCTAATGATCTTGCTGTTTGTTGCTCTTTGCCCCTTTTCCGCTATTCTGTTTCCAATGTCAAGAAGCCTGACACAGATTTCGAATTTTACAAGTGATAACAAACTCACAATACTTAAAACATGTTTCTTAGTCGAAAAGAATATTTTCCCAGAAATTAAAGGACCAAAGATTTATGTACTCCTGCTTTCATTTGCTTATTATGTAGTTTTAAATCGGGATTTTATTACTGAATTATATGTTGTTCATTGCACCTGGAAAAATATATGTTGTGAATCATCTAGTGTCTTCGTCTCGATAACATGTAGTTGTTTAGATGTTAATGTGGTTCATGAATCATGATGGGTATAATAGATCATCCGTTCCATAGGGAACAAATGTTTTCCTTTTTGTGGAATTAAAAGACAAGTGTTTTAACAAGTTATTTTATTATCATGTTTGTCATAAAAAAGGAAGTGTGTATTTAGCAATGCTTATTTGGGCCTTGAAGGTGATTTATCAGGTCTAGAATCACTTTAGAGATGCATATTTGGTGTTCGATTGGTAAATATTTTGGAGAAGTAATTCCTAATGAAGCATTTTCCCGGGAAGCCCTTAAATGGCAATTTACCAATGGCTATCTGAAGCAATTTTTGGAAAACTGTTAATCAAAATCTATGACGCATATTTTAAGAAGCAACACCCAAACGAGGCTGAAGCAAATTTTTGTATCATGATAAAAGCATGATTTGATTTTTAATATGTTTTTCTGCTACTGAATTTGCGGTGGAGAGAAGCTTGTTGATGGGAACATGAGGCCTGGCATATTTAGGAGATGTTTGGTGCAAATTATGGTGGGTGATAATATTTCTCATTTTTGAATTTTTATATCATAATATTTATTGCTGTCTCATATATGATATTTTATGTCCACTGCTGCTTTCAATTGGATTAATAACACAACAGGGCAGTCATTGCGTTTATTTGCTTCTTGCCATTGCAGCTATTGGGGTTTAAGACTCATATGAGAGGTCGATCACATGGAGAAGATTTGGGTTGATGATGGTTACACTTTGTTGCTAAACATGTGTATATGCCTCTCTATTATTATATTGGAGAATATTTGATAAGTACTTGCAACCTGTATGTCACAAGCAAAATTTTCAAGTGGGATTAGTGAGTTTATCCATTACTAATATTGCAGCAAAGAGTTTTGCCCGCCAACTTAATTAAAAAACGGATAAGGTGTCATCATTTCTTCTTGAAAGAACATTGTTGTTTTGCTGGACCTTCATGTCAAGTGATTTGTCTCTCCTATTGCTTATTGCGTTCAATTGATTAACTTGTTCATGTGATCCTATATGAGTTGTTCCACTATAACTGTCGATATAGCATGTAATTAACAAGGGGGGTTGTCCTTTAAGACTTCTATTTCATTGGTATTTTCTTGTAATGATCAATACAATGCCATTGTTATATTCCATGGCTTTCTTAATCCTTTATTAAAGTTTCATCTGATTGGACTTTTTCCAGATGGGATCCACTTTCAAAGCCTATTGGTGACAGGGTATTTGAAGAAGTGGAAGAATCCTACAGAAGACAGCCCAAGGAAAATGAAGTTATCACGGATGAAGTTGAAGATAAGGTAGACTGTAAAATGCTGTTTGATCTGTTGAATGAGGCTCTATCAACTATACTTGGATCTACTGTGACGATGTCTGGGTTCAGGAGAAAGATCATTGGTCCCAATTCACCACCACCTCCACGTGGGAAGAAATTGTTGGACCGGGTGAGGCAGGTGATTTGTTTGTATGTATATCCTCCGAAGGATGGATCCTTTTACTCATTCAACAACATGATATCTTGTGATCTTAGGGCCACACCTTGGTTGGGGATGATGCATGATGATGTAGATGTTATAGGAAGAGAGATGGAAAGTGTGATTCTAGAGGAGTTGATTGAAGAAACCATGGGAGACCCTTGGTTATAAGTTATGGATGATGGTGTGGTCAGGTTAGCAATCGGCTAGTGAAACTGTGGCGACCCAATTTAATAGCGGTCTTTGTATGATTTGGGATTTGTGTTCAATCGGTGTTGATTGAATAGGAAACAGAAACTGTACATGGATTCTTTTGCTGTTTTGATACGTGAATTATTTAATTTATTCAAGTACTTGACAATTCCTTGAATTGAATGATGAGTTAATTACCGTCAAAGTATTGAAAAGTATTGAAAGGCCATTTCAAATGTGCTGGGAATTCCACATTCCCAAATCTCCCAAATCACCTTAGAAGACAACACTCGCTAATAAAATGGCTTATTTAAGAATTTGCGAACCAGTTTCTTCTTTGTAAAGGTCACTGTAAATTGGGAAATCGCACTGTCAGAATTTACCTAAGAAAAGACTCTAACAGTCAGTTGACCAAAACTTTGTGCTTGAATACAAACAAGAGAACTTATTTAACATTAAAGAACTTTGTCATCGGATGTGAAAAGTTATTGGCCTGTTAAAAATTAGCATCTAGATATAATTGATTTGCATGTATGCTATGAATGACGTTCCTTCTATCCAACAATACAGCTCCACTGTTGGGTGAAGAAGATTGACTTTATTTCTCGGAAATATTACGAAAATATACAAACCCTCTAACCTCATCAAACAAAATAGAGGTTAGGAAAGTGGGAGCCTTGTTTTTCCAAACACATAAGTATCCATCAAGTGCAAAATTAGCTAGCATGTCTGGCACAGCATTACCTTCCCTAAAAGTATGCGAAATTAATACAACATTAAACAAAGGAATAAAATTAAATGGAATAGACACTTTTTCCAAACACATGAGTATCATTCGGCTGGCAGTCTGCTCTGTTGCCAGATCCTTTCCTGCACAAAGAACCTGCAAGTATTCACCACAGAAACCAACATTAAGACAAGTTCCATTAAATACAAGAAAGTAACAAATACATATTACAGCTACTGACACCATATTTGAGGGCCAATAGATATATTCCATACATTTATATTGTATGTGAAAATAGAACAAATAAAACGAGCTATACCATATTAAACTCTGTGTGTGTGCATGTTGCACATTCACAGCTGTGCACGCACAGCTTGAGACCAGACTGTAAACTAAACCAAACAGAATATAAACCAAGGATATCACAAAGCATAATTCCATGAACATGAAAAATAAGTATGACCATATAAAACAGGAAAAAAACTAATAATTCCATGAACATGAAAAAAAAGTCTGGTTGGAAGTAAATGCTCCAGATCATTGTTTTCAAATAATAAATCTTCTCAGGAGTGTTAGAATGCAAATTGACAGTTATCAGTGACAAACTACATAACAAAATATGACAGATATATTGGTTAGTTCAATCCCAAATTCTAAATGAAGGTAAGAAATTGAAGAGGAAATTCCTTCTTCCCATTGGAACAGAGTAACTATATGTATACATGAAATTCATAAAGCCTTTACACAATCACTAGGACGAAAAATCATGAGTTAAAAGAAATTACTGAACCCATACCATAAAAGGACTGACATGTAATGGTTTAGCTACTAAATCTGCATTTGGATTGAAAACAAAATTCACTCTCTCGCCCCATGGTGTATTGGTTACCTAAATCAGAAAAAGAAACAGCTCACTAGAAAATAGCCTAACAGCTTGAAAGATAATAGAGATTATCACTAGATCAAGAAGCCATCAAAAGCAATGATAACATGCCATTTGCGATGACATAGAAGCCATTTCCTATTTCCAATTTTAAGCTTTAATTTTAAGCTTTCAATTACAAAATTTTATTGGGAAGAGAAAACAATGTTCCAATAATATCTCTACATACAAAAACAGATATGATAAATGATATAATCAATTCATCAATCCAACACACCAAACCATTTAAAAATTGGGTACCATCTTGTAGGCAGCAAACAAGAGGTTAAATAGCTCTATCCAAGGATATGAGCAACAAGGTTAAAGCTAAGAGATGGATGGATACAAATATAAATTTGAGAGACCATGGTTCATTCAGAATTCAAAAAAGAAAATACAGAAAAAAATGATCTATAAATGGAAGCTTAGAGACCATTCAATGTAAGAGTACATGCTTCCCATACAAAGTCTAGGAAGCAACTTTATCATATGTACATGCACTCTTTAAAAAAGTTGAAACTGATATTTTGAGAGGAAATCCATTGATAGAAGTTATGAGTCTTATGACCATATATAGGATTTAATGGAATGAGAAGAAGTAAAGGTCAATATTTCTCCTCAAAAGCTATTTTGGCTACTCCTATGACAAACAAAATCTAGAAAGGTTCAAAGATGGAAAGGACCTAAGCTTTTCTGACATGCAACATAAAAAGTCCTTGGTGGAGGGATGTCAAGAGTGCTTAAGGATCATAGGAAAAGTCCTTGCTGGAGGTTTACTAGAAGCAATATATAAATCTTGATAGCCATGTATGTGGAGATATCACTATAAAGTCTTCCGATAGTAATTATTGCTGAGGATCATAGGAAAATCATTTGAGTAAGATGTTCTGTCAAGTATATGCAACATTTTTGGGTGCAGATTCAATGGAAGTTTTGGGCAGAAATTGTCCAATTGTGAGCTTGGGAGGAATGCTTAGCCTAAATGTAGCAGATTGGATGCTATTATGCAAGATTAGATTATGGAGACATTGAATAACACTAATCAGAGAGATGGTGTCAGGAAACAATCTGGTCGGGAATATATTGTAATGGAACAGTAACAGTGTACTCATTCCAGTTTCTATTGATAGATGAATGTTATGATAGAACTATTGCAGAGCCTCATGAACTTCATTTAAAACAGGGCATGGACATTCATGTCCAACTGACAAATGATGGACATTACTGTCCATGAAATTCATGACTCTTGAAGAGTAACAACTCAAAGTACACAGACATAAATCTCATTAAACAAGAAGCTTGCTTAGCCACTATGCTTGTTCCATAAGGACTAAAGAGAACATGCTAGTTTGATTCTCTTTTATCTTGCACTAAGCAAGTTTCTTAACCACTATGCTTGTTCCATTGGATTTTCTACTGTTTCTTATTAAGTTATTTTTAATTGCATTGTTTCCTTGGGCAGTTGTCAACTTAACACTTATAGATTTACCAGGGATGACAAAGGTTGCTATAGGTAATTTTCTAAAGAGTATCATGTCAGTATTATTTGAGCATTATATTATTCTTTCTCATTGTTAACAATTTGGATATTCAGAGGGACAGCCTGACAGTATTGTTGAAGATATTGAAAACATGGTTCGCTCCTATGTTGAGAAGGTGAAATTGTCAAACGCATACAGAACTGTTAGATGTTAAAATTGCAGCTAGATTCTTGTTCATTTTCTCTCTCTTATTTCTGTGTTTATTTACGTCTGAAGTATTGTATAGCATCTTTAGGCTCTCAACTGATTACCGGCAAATTTGCACATGGTAATTGCACAGCAAAGATGGTGGGATCTGCCATTTGATTTTCATAGCTAGTATATTTATTCTGTAAACATGCTTGATTGCATATTCACAAGTCCAATTTATGGGCTGATCTTTTGAGCCATTCAGAATTTTCTGACAGTCATAAAATGAGATGGTTGAAACCCTAACAGATCAGAATAGCAGAAAAGGGGCAAAGACGAAGAATACCTGGTTGAAACAAAACGCGAAGACGAAGGCTTCTGCGGCTCGAGGGAAGACGAAGGCCCCTCTTTGCGTTCCTCCTATTAGAAGTAAATCTTGAAATGTCTGCTGCTCGAGGGAAGGGAAGGATGAAGTCGAGGGAGACTCTCTCAAAGAGCAACAAACAGCAAGAAACAAAGATGAATACCTGATTGAAACAAAACGCAAAGAGGAAGGCTTCTGCTGCTCGAGGGAAGACGAAACCCCTGTTTGCGTTTCTCCAATTAGAAGTAAATCTTGAAATCTTGAAATCTCTGCTGCTCGAGGGAAGGGAAGGATGAAATCTTGAAATCTTGGCAAATGAGTTTTGGAGGGAGATTTTTGAGGGGAGTCGAAAACTGGTTTTGTGGGAGGACTGGTTCGCACGAGATCTGGCCCGACTTTTGTTCAATCAAAACGAAGCCAAGATAAAGCCGAATGGTATCGTTTTGATTTTGGAGGGAAGCCAAAATCGAAAAAGAGTAGGTTTCGTTTGAGTTTTTTGGACACGTGTTGCACATCGAAGGAGGGTTCACGGCGGGGGTGCAGATTGAGGATGCACAGAAAGTCATATGAGAGGATCCCGATCGTAATTCGAGCATCTCCTTATGAAATCTGGAGATGAGGCTCCCGTTAGGCCTGATATGATGGCGAGGAGTTATTCTTGTACAGAATTACCATCCGCAATAAGCCCGATAAAAAGAAATGTTGGGTTGTAAGTTGTAACAAGGGCTAATCTTCATGGACCTCTTAATAGCCAAGCATGGGAATGCTGACTGGTGTGTTCTTCGTAGGCTCGTAGCAATGGAGTGGGCTTTGTCGCAGCTATGGTATTCTTTGCAAGAGAAGAGAGGGTGTTTTTGCAGCAATGAAGAGGGTTTGGTCGGTGCTTGTTCTGGCATTTTTGTTCTTCATAGCAACGGAGAGAGTTTTGCCGGTGCTGGTTCTGGCGGCTATGTTATTCTTCATAGGAGAAGAGGTGGTGTTCTTCGCAACAAAGGAGAGGGTTGCGTAGGTGTTGGTTTCAGCGGTGGTGGTGTTCTTCACAATAGAAGAGAGGGTGTTCTTCGCAGGAAAAGGCTGAATAACTTCTCCGCCTTGTCACCTCTTGTAACTACTGTCATGCATCGCAGAACCTCTGGAGGTGAGTTCGGAACAAGATCTTTACTTACTCTCAAAACAAATCACTATGTAGGCTAAACTGAGTAGATACTTCCATCATTTAATTTGGCTGGCAAGATTATAATTTTGTGTGTATTTCTTTGTTATTTTAACTCTGGAAGAAATTGTTTCTTAATGGCATGGAAGTAGGTAAAGATGTAATGGAAGCAAATCCTCTGCGACGCAGGTGTTTACAACAAGTTTTACTACGCCCACATCCGTGCGACGCGTGGCAAACCATTTAACCTTTAAATCATAGTTAACTTTAACCTTACGCATACGACCCGATTCGATACTTGTCGGAATTTGTCTGAAATGGGGACCATCGAATCGACCGCCATTTCTCTGTTGTATTTGTGAATGAGCAGCACCTTCATGGCATGAAAAGAATGGCAAATTGAAGCTCCTTATAATCTCGTCTAGTTGGCTCGTTTCGAAGTGGCGGAAGTTGGCAAACAACAGTCTTCCCTCTGATTCCGACAAGTTTCCCTCTATTGAGTGTGTGCACCTAAATCTGACCTGGATCCTAGATCGCACACCGGGCGCACGTTCCGTGCGTGCCTCGGGACTTTCGGAGTCGCCACTGCCTGAGAGGTGCAGGCAGACACGGTTTTGCCCTAACCGGGTCTAAGTCTGGTCTGCGGCTTTTTAAGAGTTCTAGCTAAGTCCTCGGTTACGGTTCGGGGAAGTCCTAAAGACACCCCGGTCCGCCCCGTCGGTCTGACGGGTCCCTCGGGTCTCCCTGGTTTTTTGAGTCAATTTCACCCTTTTCCTAGACCAGCATGTTGCCTTGTTAGGTCTGGCGGGGCCCTCTGGAGGTGTGGGTCCCCCTTAGCTTGATTTTATCTTTTTATTTATCTAAGTGAAGTGAGTCAGACCCGGGTCCCGTTGGAAGACCCGTGGGTTGCCAAAGTTGGGCTTGGGGCCCAGTTGGGTTATTGGGTAACCCATTTGGTTATTTTATTAAGTTTTATTTATTTACAATTTTAGTTTGGGCTTAGTGGGCTTGGAATGGGCCCATTAGCCAAAGTCCAGTGGCCTGGAGCCCGTTTGTTGAAAACGGGCCGGGTTTGGGCCGGTCTAAGATGGGCCCCACAAGTGGGCCCAGGGGAATCTTGGTGGGCCCATCTAGGCCCACAGTCTTTTATTGGGCTCAAAATAGCCCAAATTGTCTAAAAGGCTGGTTCAAGCCGGTTTGGGTCGAATCAGGTTCAACCGGTCCAGATAAATTGGTTTTTAAGTCATTTTTCTAATCTGACCGTACTCTTAGTGCGGTTTGGTCAGAACCGTTCTGTGTGTACGGTTGCTGCTCAGTTTCACTTGCTTACACCGATTTTGATCTGAATCAATTTGGTGACTTTTCTGGGGCTTCTGGCAACATCCGCCGGGCTTCTGCGATGGTTCCACTGTCTTTGTGATTTGTCATTTACTTCAAATATCCTCCTTTTGAAGCATTTGTTAATGAAGCCTTCTCTTTTCCTCCTTTTATCAAATCACTTCCCATCTCATCTTATGGCATTTGAAAGAAAGGATAGAGGGGAAGAATATTACAAGGGATAAATTTGCATTAGCAAATATAGCTTAAGCAAAATATATCATTTCTTATATCTTATTCTTTTTGTTCATTTTATGGGTCCACCTTCCTCTTCTTTCACAAATGGACACTCATTTGTGTGGGAGAATTCCAACAAGAGTGAAACAAATAGGTTAGTAGAAACGTAAAAGGATAAGAAAAAATACAAAGTTGTATAAGTAAATGCACATGTATATTGAAAAAGAGATGGGAAACATTACCAAATTACAAGTTCCTTGTTTTTGGATGATGTTGGAATTCTCAGGGAATTTCAGCAGCGCTTCCGCGTCTCCATCAATTTTCTGAATTGGCTTTGAAAGGGTTTTGTTACTGTGGAGTTGAAGGGTTGAACATGGAAGGGTTTAAACAAGGTTTAATGGCAGCACAAGGGTAGTTTGGGCATTATAGGGTTTAGGTATTGGGGGTGGCAGAACCTGGACAGGGTTTCGGCCGTGGAAAATACACAGACGAAGAGGGGAGAGGCCAAGGGGAAGGCTTGCTTCAAATGGGGGGGTGGCCCTCTATTTATAGGCAAAAAAGTGCCGGAACCGTACTTTAAGTGCGGTTTGGTCACAACCGTACTTGAAGTGCGGTTGTGACAAAATTGCACTAAAAAGTCAAAAACCGTACTTAAAGTGCGGTTGGCATTCAACACGTGCAAATCTGCGCGAATCTACCAGCTGTCGCCGTACAGGACACGCGTCCACCTTCTAGAAGATCAAACCGTATCTGAAGCACGGTTCAGACTAAACCGTACTTCAAGTGCGGTTAAGCACGTTTTTTAAATGCCGGATCTGAAATCTTTTATTCAATTTGATTTAATTAAAGATTTTTATCCGATTTTATTATTATTTTATTATAAAATCCGAGATTCTTTATAATTATATTATTAAAATATTCAAAATATCTAAAATTATATTATTAAAACATTAATATATGATTATTTTATTTATTTGTTCATTTATTTTGCTTTATTCTGCTGTTTTTGCCGCACGGGCTGTTTTCTTGTAATTTCAACTGCTCATAATTTCTTCGTTTGGTGTCCGATTTGAGCAAATTTAATATCGTTGGAATCAGCTCGGAACCAGCCATCTATTGAGATCAATTTTGGCAGTTGGATTGGGGCCAAGCAAAAAGTCAACTTTTTGCTCTTTGGAAGTTTGACCGGGCCATAACTTCCTCATCCAGACTCCGATTCCAACAAACTCAATTGCGTTAGAACCGTGTCGAAATGCTCTTTTCAATGAGATGAAGTTTGATGGCCAAATTCACTTGAATCAAAAAGTCAATTTTTTGACCCCCTCAGGGTTTCACTGAAAGTTTGTCTTTTCATTTTTTGCCATTTTAGGGGTGCAAAAATCAGGTGTCTACAGCTTCCCCTCTTTGCTGGAGTCACCTCGGGGGATGAACGGCAAAGAAGAAAAAGAACCTTATTTTTGCACCTTGCATTTCTGTCGACATGGTCGACGAGCTCAATCACTGAATTGAAAGGGAAGTGTCAGATGTCTGGTATCACTTCCTGGGTTTGGAATCCCTATACCCTCTTTCGGGTTTGAATAGGGCTGTTCCTTTGTGTTTTGTTTTTTGAAAAGAAAGATTAAATTTGAGCTCATCAGCCTGTTTCGGCGTTGATGCAAGGCACTTAACAATGTTCTTTTCTCCTTGTTTGTTCCATTAAAGCTTTTAGAGACTTCATTTTTTTTTTTTTTTTTAAGGAAAGAGGTCGTCTGGCCAAGGTAGGGGTTTGGGAGTGAAGGTGGGAGGACGGGAGGAAGCTTTTGCGCTGCTGTCCATCATCTCGGAGACCACACACACCTATTCTAGCCTAGACTATTTACAAAAGTGGGAAATCAAAATTTACAATAGGGGCAAATTTGCCAAATTTTGCTTTTCTCCTTCTTTTTTGAAGAGTTTGTTGTTTCTTCTTTGCCAGTCTCTTTCTTTGTGGAGGCACCTTGCTCCTTATGGACACCTTGTCCTTCAATCATGATTCTCTGTCATTTTAGGAATGGGGAGATCTTGTTCCATTTTGCGGAGATGCCTTGCTCCCTACGCACACCCTGTCCTTTACCATCGATTCTTTGTTATTTTGTTCAATCTTGTTCTTCAATCTCGGGAGACACTCTGCTTCTTGAGGGACACATTTCCGTGTCATTCAGAAGTGGGAGACAACTTTCATTCAAATGGTGGGAGACACCTTGCTCCTTAGAGATTTCAAATGTGGGAGTCGCCTTGCTCCTTAGAGATTTCAGATGTGGGAGTCGCCTTGCATCTTATGGATTTCAAATGTGGGAGTCGCCTTGCTCCTTAGAGATTTCAAATGTGGGAGTTGCCTTGCTCCTTATGGATTTCAAATGTGGGAGTCGCCTTGCTCCTTAGAGATTTCAAATTTGGGAGTCGCCTTGCTCCTTATGGATTTCAAATGTGGGAGTCGCCTTGCTCCTTAGAGATTTCAAATGTGGGAGTTGCCTTGCTCCTTATGGATTTCAAATGTGGGAGTCGCCTTGCTCCTTAGAGATTTCAAATTTGGGAGTCGCCTTGCTCCTTATGGATTTCAAATGTGGGAGTCGCCTTGCTCCTTAAAGATTTCAGATGTGGGAGTCGCTTTGCTCCTTAGAGATTTCAAATTTGGGAGTCGCTTTGCTCCTTAGAGATTTCAAATTTGGGAGTCGCCTTGCTCCTTAAAGATTTCAGATGTGGGAGTCGCTTTGCTCCTTATGGATTTCAGATGTGGGAGTCGCCTTGCTCCTTAAAGATTTCAGATGTGGGAGTCGCCTTGCTCCTTAAAGATTTCAGATGTGGGAGTCGCCTTGCTCCTTAAAGATTTCAAATATGGGAGTTATTGAGTCCATTAATTTGGGGTTGCCTGGTTCCAGGGATGCCTTGCTTTTTGAGACACGCCTTGCTTTTTGTGGCTAGGAAGCGCCTTGTTCTTTATGCCTTCAATTTTGGGATATACTGGCTCCATTAATTTGGGGTTGCCCTTTTTGGTTTTGGAGTCGCTTTGCTCCAGGGACGCCTTGCCCTTTTTAGTCTTGAGAGATGCCTTGCTCTCTTTCAGAGTCGCCTTGCTCCAGGGACGCCTTGCCCTTTTAGTTTCGGAGTCGCCTTGCTCCAGGGACGCCTTGCCCTTTTAATTTCGGAGTCGCCTTGCTCCGGGGACGCCTTGCCCTTTTAGTTTCGGAGTCGCCTTGCTCCAAGGACGCCTTGCCCTTTTAGTTTCGGAGTCGCCTTGCTCCAGGGACGCCTTGCCCTTTTAATTTCGAAGTCGCCTTGCTCCAGGGACGCCTTGCCCTTTTAATATTGAGAGACGCCTTGCTCTCTTTTGGAGTCGCCTAGCTCCTTTCAGTATTTAATTTTGGAGGCACCTTGCTCCTTTCTGTTTTCAATTTTTCGGAGACATCTTGCTCTATCTAGGTAGGGAGACTCCTTGCTCCTTAAGGGACACTCTTTTGCGTCATTCAATTTCTGTCCAACACGTGGAATGTGCTGGGATGTCTTTGTCTTTCTGTTTCCAATTTTGTTGGTACCTACAAAATTTCACATAAAATTAGAATTTATTTGTTTGTTGTCAAAGTGATGTGCAAGTCCAAACAATTTCTTCGATAGAAATCTTTTTGGAATTCACCAAATATTTGGAGTTTCCTCTTTCAAGGTGGGTCCTTGGCAAGACCAGCAATCCTTGGGTCAGTCACCTGACACTCTCATTTAGACTTATGAAATTGTGCCTCCCGGCACTCCCTGCAAGGGTATCAACATTTCTGCCTTCAATGGCATGCCCCAGATTGAAATGGAGGGAGTTGTTTTGGTTCAGTGGGGTTTCTTTGGCACTGCCCTTCCCTAGTTCTTTTGATTTTCACTCTCATTTTTCCTTTTTCCCACCCTTAGTTGGGGCTTTGAAATGGTTTTTCTCTCATTTGGTTCCCTTTTTCGGGTTTGGTGCCCTGCCCTAGTCTGGGGGTCCTATCAATTCCCACGGATCATGATCCAACGATCAGAGAGGACTTATTAGTAGGACAAAATGTAGGTTTTGGTTCCAGTGTTTAGAAATGAAGGATAAACAGATTCAAATCCTATATAACTTCATTCTATGGGTAACCATTATGTCTAGCCAAAGTTCTTTTGCTCCTTGGATTCTATCATTGTCAGTTTGTCTGAAAGTTAGTGTCACATTCTCTATAATCAGAAAGGACTTCATAACAGGACGAAACGTAGGCTGGGTTTATGGGTCCAGAAGAAATAATATAAAGGCTCAACATTTGTGAGTAGGGTAAGAGCCATGTCCTGTCCACTTTTCTTAGTTAGGGCTTGCTTCATCTCCTGTCCCTTCAGCTTTGTGTAGCTTCTTTATCTTTTTTCCATCTTTGTTCTTTTCTTTCCTTTCCTTTCTTGGGTTCTTCGCCCCAATCCTTGACTTTTGCTTTTGGGGTTTGCCCCAGCTTTTGTTTGGTTTTTTTTTTCAAAGGGAATTGCCCCAGTTCTTTCTTCACATTCTTGTTTTCTGGGGTTTTTCCACTTCTTTCTGTTCTTTTGTTCTTAGGGTGCTTTTCGCTTTACCCTTCTTCACCTTGGTCTTTCTCGTGTCTCCACTTTCATGAAGCTTCGTGCCCCAGTTTTGAAGACAGGACATGGTAGGGTTAATGAAGAGATTGTTAGGCTCAAAGTGTTTTGCTAGGGTTTCATCTTGTGTCAGATGATTTTTGGGAGAAAATCAAGGATGGCCTTTCATCCTTTTACAGAGAATGTAACACTTGTCCTTGTACAATTAACTGGCTCAAGAACCACTTTCATCTTTATTCATTTTTCTTTTTGACTTTGCCCCAGTTTGGGGTGGCTAGACATAACATGGGTTAGAAATGAGACGATCAAGCTCAATCATGTCTGACTAGCGGAATTTGTTTGAAGTATTTCAGCCAAAAATGGCCTCTCATCATGTCATTGGGATCATTGATCCTGGATCATGTCAATGACCCTTGACTGATATGGGCACCTTGCCCTTTTTCTCTCATTTCTTTCCCTTCTCAGCTTGCCCCACTGCTTGGCAGGGTAGGGTTCAAATGTGGTGTTGGTGGGGGATCCTTTGGCTATGTTGAAACCCGCACAGCTTACGATGTCTGGCACATTCCATTTTTCAAATTTGATTGTTCAGGTTTGTCCCGAGATCACAATCTTGCCTTGGTGTAGTTAAACACTCTGGTGATTCCCCAAAAGATTTCATAAGCTTGCAAAAAGAAGCATGTTATCAAGTTCGAAAATTAAACGAAAGTATAAACAAAAGCAAAGTAGTAGTTTATGCAAAAAAGTGGCTGATATGAATCAGCATTCTTGGAATTCAGTTGCCTGTCATGGCAGGAAGCCTTCAGGTGCTCTCCTCGTCTTCCTTTTCCGCATTATCTCCTCTCTTCTGCGGGAAGATGGTTGATTCAGACATTCGGACCTGTGCCAACTTGTCAGAGATGTCAGACCCTGGTTTCTCAAGCAATTCCTTCAAGAATCCTTGATCGATCAGATCTTGAATATCATGCCGCAGGTCCCAACACCGGTTTGTGTGGTGTCCTGGAGTATCAGAATGGTATTCACATTGTTCTGCAGCGTTGTAGTTTCTGGACCGAATCATTCGGGGGTTCGGGGGCTTAATCTGCACATACCCCTCCTTTAATAGTATTGGAAGCAATTCTGTCGGTGCATATGGTAAAGGTGTAAAAACCCTCCTCATTCTGGCATCTGCTTCCTCTTTTGTTCTCCTTGAGGGGTTGTTTGAAGGATTTTTCATAACTTGAGGAACATTTGCTGCTACAGCTTTCCCTTTCTCTTTCCGTAGTTGACCAGCTACTATGGTTAGTGGGCGGCACACTTCTTGACTGTTTAGAGGTACCTTTCCCTTCAAGCTCTCGATCTCTCCTTCAAGATTTCTTACTCGAGATCGCAGTTCAAAATTTTCTTCTCCTAATGCTTCCCAGCATTTGTTCCATGTTTCTTCCCTAATTGTTATCATTCGTAGTAGGCTCCATAGAGAGGCCACTATACTGGTTATTTGTTGAGCCGCATCACGACTTGTCTCTGAAGTGTGGTCCATGTCGACTACTGACGGGGTTCCTGCCAGAAGAAACAAGCATCAGAAAGCAGAATCCATGAAATGCTAGGCTGCATAGAGATTTTTTTTTTCTTTTTCCTTTTTCTTTTTCTTTTTTTTTTCTTCTTTTTTTCCTTTTTTTTTTATTATTATTTTTTATTTTTTTTCATTATTTATTTATTTATTTATTTATTTATTTTGGTAGGGGATCAATTTTGAGTTCCCAGCTTCAAGAAGGTCTTGGACTGCATGCCGAAAGCCCCAACACCCATCAGTATCATGGCCTTGTGCGCCCATGTGGTATTCGCAGCTCTTGCTTGGATCGTAGCCACTCATTTTTGACGCCTTGGGATTCGGCGTTGCCAGTTGTAGGTGTCCCTCCTTCAAGAGAGTTGGTAACAACTCAGCCAGCGTATATGGGAGCGGGGTAAACTCCCGGTTCTTTCTCTCCTCTTTGGTGAGACGCCTCCTGAGGTGGGCTGCTGTATTGTTAGCGGAGGGAAGGCTTATACTTCTTGAAGAAGAGATATGAAATGGCGCAGGAGGTTGCACAAGGTGAACTGTGCTTGTGTTGTCATCACCCTCTTGTCTTTTGCCACTTGAGGTGTTTCCACGCAACAAGCTTATCATGGGACCTCCGAGCTTCTCCATTTTAATTGCATCTTCAATTCTGTCTGCCGCCATAATTAGGTCGGCGAAATTTACAGTGCACTGCCCCAGCAACATTGTGAAGTATGGTTGCCCCAGTGATGATATGAACAAGGAAGTCCGCTCTTGTTCAAGGAGAGGGGGTTGTACCACGCTCGCCAGTCCCATCCACCTTTTAGCGGAGTCTCTTACAGACTCGCTATTCCTTTTTGACAGTTTCTGCAATTCGGCTCTGGTCTGAACCATTTGGCTATTTAAGCGATACTGCCGGATGAACACAGCGGCAAGGTCATTCCATGTCTTAACCTTCTGCTTATCCAGGCTGATGAACCATGAGTATGCTGCCCCAGTTAGAGATCTCTGGAAGAACTGCACCATGATCTTCTCATTTTTCACGTATTGGCACATGTCGGCCGAGTAAGATCTGAGGTGGTTCAATGGGCAACTAGTGCCATCAAATTGGTGTAGCTCCGGACACTTAAACTTAGGTGGGAGCTGAATATCTGAGAAAAGGCAGAGGCTCTCCAGAGTAGCCCCGCTTGGGAGCGTACTAGGTCGCAGCTGTTTCAATTCCTCTCTCATGGCCGCTAGCTCTGTTTTGCTTTCTTCCTGTACCACTGCCATCTTTTCTTCAAACTGGATTTGCTGGGTCCTGTACCAGTCCACTTTGTCTTGTCTCGTTTGGACAGGCGCAGGCCATTCTTGTGGTGGTGGATGGATTGGTACTGCTATCGGGTGTGGGAGTGAAATGTCCTGCGGTGGCAGATGTGCCGTTATCAATGCTGGCTGAGATGGCTGCCCTTGCTGGATTTCTAGCATTTGAATCCCCATGGCATGTGTCACGGTCACTTGTTGACTTAAGTCCATTGTGATCGGCTGTTCCTCAGCCCTTTGCTGTGATGATGATGGAATTGAGGCCTCCGAAGAATCCATTACAGTCCTTTCTTATTGCAAATTCAGCTTTCTGGGTAGTGCTTTTAATGTGAAGTACCTGAATCGTACCTGCTGATTAAAGATCTCGATCAGTTTCTTTTCAACTTATGAACAAGGTGTTGTGTGTGACGAGATCATTTTCACCGTGACTGGTGCTCTTGGGCCGTGGTTGACAAAACAAATACAAAACGGCTCATGCATGAAAAACATCACTGTGGAGAGTGTGAGATAATGCCCTAGTCAATCAACAATTCCTTTGGAGAATTGTGCAGTTAAAAAGCTTGTGATTTGGTCTTTCAGAGATTGAGACTCTGAAGATCATATCATGTCTGATGGTTTTCAAAACCGTGCAACACATGCTTTATGAGTGCAAACCTTAGGAAATCATGTTGCAGAGACTATACCTCAACATCCGTGCCTTGATGGGTAGTGACTGCAAAATCATGAAATGTTAAACAAATCATGCCATGAATGGCAAGGAGAATTTACGCCGCAAGGTGGGCGACTTGATTTATGTCTAAACAGCTAGCTCAATATAACCACAGATGACGGTTTTATTGTGCGTAGCACGAGACAAAGTTAATGTTTGTCATGAAAGACGATTCAATGTGGGCCCGAAGGCCACTTCATTGTGTGCTTTGAAAAGCAATTTTGATGAGCACCTCAGAAGCTGCCTCAATGCATGCCCGGAAGATATTTTGTGCATTTTTGAAAAGAGTTCGGCTAAACAGGTTGGTGTAAATGATCTCGAAGTGCACATGTTTAACGCAAGAAAAAATATATATACAGGTAAAATGAAAGTTAAATGCTAACAACAAAGAAACCCAAGTGTGTGCATAATCCTAGAAGGGTTGGTGCCTGTTAAGGCACGACTCCTAGACATACTTGTGTAAGGAAGCACTCCTAAGTCCTGATCAGCCCTTTTATCTTTCATTTGTTCTTTCATCTGCTCTTGGGTGTCAGACCACAAAAAAAATGTTTACAACTTGCCATCGAGGGCGAAATTTACAAAAAAAAAAAATAATTCTGTAAAGAAAATCATCTTTAGGGTTGTTGGGAACCCAAAAGGAGGGTACAAGTTTGCTTCTTGGCAGGTGGGCTGAAATCCTAAATCTAGGGTTTTTCTGCCCGTGTTTTGGCCTGTTTCTGTCTGATTGTCTGATCTGGCCGGCTCTCATCTGCTCAAAAGGCCAACTAAGACTTAGAGTGCTTCCAGCGGACTCAATGGGTCGAGGCCCACGGTTTACAGGACTCAAATGCATGGATCTAGGGTTAGACCCCTGATCAAATTGGGTTGGTTTCCTAAATTAGGGCTAAGGCAGCCCATGGTCTAGGTTTTACTCAGGTTGATGCAAAAAACGGCGGGGGTTGCTACCCCTGATGGACTCTTGGGTTTTAAATTGATTTTCCCTTATTTTGTTCCAGCATTCACATTCACATTCAGATTCAGAGTATCAAGGTTTTTCAGAATCAATAGGTGGGGAAGGATACCCAGCCCGAGGCACCTGCCTTCAAGGGTCTGAGCCAAGTACTAGACCCCTCGCGTACCATGGCAAGAAACCAATGGCGCTAAGAAATCCAGAAACCTGGGGAGATGGGTTTACCCTGCTTTCCCTGGCAAGCCACGGGAGCGTAGGGCTAATACCATCCCAAAAGTAAGTTTCTCGATTGAAGAAGGGTGGCTGCTAGAGAGATCTAGGTTTTGGTTAAGAAGAACATTCACAGAGTGCAAACAGCATTCAGTTCGGATCATCCATGCAGACTCCCTCGTGCATGTCACCCCATGCAGTTAAAAAATTCATTCACGGTGTAGTGAGGTGCTTGTATGTGCAGTGGGGTCAAGTGCTGTGTCTATTCGGGTGATTCTTGGATAATGGGCCGATTAAGGGTTCCTTAATGTCACTTTTATAGTGAGAATACAGAACAGTATGCAATACAATGTCTGGGTGGATCCCCAGGTAAGTGGAGGGTCACAGGGAACCGCTTAAATTCCACTTTCCTTAGGCAATTATCTCGTCCCTTTGACAGGATCCCCCAATACCATGTAATTTCATAAGTTCCATAAACCACTAAGGTTGGACAAGAAGTACTTCCTAATCTGCTTATATCCACCTAAGTTGACTCATTTGATAACCAGGGTCCGACTGGGTTGAGGGTGTCCCCAGCAGAGTCGCCAAGCTGTGCGCACCTAAATCTGACCTGGATCCTAGATCGCACACCGGGCGCACGTTCCGTGCGTGCCTCGGGACTTTCGGAGTCGCCACTGCCTGAGAGGTGCAGGCAGACACGGTTTTGCCCTAACCGGGTCTAAGTCTGGTCTGCGGCTTTTTAAGAGTTCTAGCTAAGTCCTCGGTTACGGTTCGGGGAAGTCCTAAAGACACCCCGGTCCGCCCCGTCGGTCTGACGGGTCCCTCGGGTCTCCCTGGTTTTTTGAGTCAATTTCACCCTTTTCCTAGACCAGCATGTTGCCTTGTTAGGTCTGGCGGGGCCCTCTGGAGGTGTGGGTCCCCCTTAGCTTGATTTTATCTTTTTATTTATCTAAGTGAAGTGAGTCAGACCCGGGTCCCGTTGGAAGACCCGTGGGTTGCCAAAGTTGGGCTTGGGGCCCAGTTGGGTTATTGGGTAACCCATTTGGTTATTTTATTAAGTTTTATTTATTTACAATTTTAGTTTGGGCTTAGTGGGCTTGGAATGGGCCCATTAGCCAAAGTCCAGTGGCCTGGAGCCCGTTTGTTGAAAACGGGCCGGGTTTGGGCCGGTCTAAGATGGGCCCCACAAGTGGGCCCAGGGGAATCTTGGTGGGCCCATCTAGGCCCACAGTCTTTTATTGGGCTCAAAATAGCCCAAATTGTCTAAAAGGCTGGTTCAAGCCGGTTTGGGTCGAATCAGGTTCAACCGGTCCAGATAAATTGGTTTTTAAGTCATTTTTCTAATCTGACCGTACTCTTAGTGCGGTTTGGTCAGAACCGTTCTGTGTGTACGGTTGCTGCTCAGTTTCACTTGCTTACACCGATTTTGATCTGAATCAATTTGGTGACTTTTCTGGGGCTTCTGGCAACATCCGCCGGGCTTCTGCGATGGTTCCACTGTCTTTGTGATTTGTCATTTACTTCAAATATCCTCCTTTTGAAGCATTTGTTAATGAAGCCTTCTCTTTTCCTCCTTTTATCAAATCACTTCCCATCTCATCTTATGGCATTTGAAAGAAAGGATAGAGGGGAAGAATATTACAAGGGATAAATTTGCATTAGCAAATATAGCTTAAGCAAAATATATCATTTCTTATATCTTATTCTTTTTGTTCATTTTATGGGTCCACCTTCCTCTTCTTTCACAAATGGACACTCATTTGTGTGGGAGAATTCCAACAAGAGTGAAACAAATAGGTTAGTAGAAACGTAAAAGGATAAGAAAAAATACAAAGTTGTATAAGTAAATGCACATGTATATTGAAAAAGAGATGGGAAACATTACCAAATTACAAGTTCCTTGTTTTTGGATGATGTTGGAATTCTCAGGGAATTTCAGCAGCGCTTCCGCGTCTCCATCAATTTTCTGAATTGGCTTTGAAAGGGTTTTGTTACTGTGGAGTTGAAGGGTTGAACATGGAAGGGTTTAAACAAGGTTTAATGGCAGCACAAGGGTAGTTTGGGCATTATAGGGTTTAGGTATTGGGGGTGGCAGAACCTGGACAGGGTTTCGGCCGTGGAAAATACACAGACGAAGAGGGGAGAGGCCAAGGGGAAGGCTTGCTTCAAATGGGGGGGTGGCCCTCTATTTATAGGCAAAAAAGTGCCGGAACCGTACTTTAAGTGCGGTTTGGTCACAACCGTACTTGAAGTGCGGTTGTGACAAAATTGCACTAAAAAGTCAAAAACCGTACTTAAAGTGCGGTTGGCATTCAACACGTGCAAATCTGCGCGAATCTACCAGCTGTCGCCGTACAGGACACGCGTCCACCTTCTAGAAGATCAAACCGTATCTGAAGCACGGTTCAGACTAAACCGTACTTCAAGTGCGGTTAAGCACGTTTTTTAAATGCCGGATCTGAAATCTTTTATTCAATTTGATTTAATTAAAGATTTTTATCCGATTTTATTATTATTTTATTATAAAATCCGAGATTCTTTATAATTATATTATTAAAATATTCAAAATATCTAAAATTATATTATTAAAACATTAATATATGATTATTTTATTTATTTGTTCATTTATTTTGCTTTATTCTGCTGTTTTTGCCGCACGGGCTGTTTTCTTGTAATTTCAACTGCTCATAATTTCTTCGTTTGGTGTCCGATTTGAGCAAATTTAATGTCGTTGGAATCAGCTCGGAACCAGCCATCTATTGAGATCAATTTTGGCAGTTGGATTGGGGCCAAGCAAAAAGTCAACTTTTTGCTCTTTGGAAGTTTGACCGGGCCATAACTTCCTCATCCAGACTCCGATTCCAACAAACTCAATTGCGTTAGAACCGTGTCGAAATGCTCTTTTCAATGAGATGAAGTTTGATGGCCAAATTCACTTGAATCAAAAAGTCAATTTTTTGACCCCCTCAGGGTTTCACTGAAAGTTTGTCTTTTCATTTTTTGCCATTTTAGGGGTGCAAAAATCAGGTGTCTACATTGAGAGTTATGGAAGTCTTGATTCCGACAAGTCTCTTTTCCGGCAAGTTTCCCAGAGAATTTCAGCGATTCCGGTTGCAGAGATTGGGCTAGAAGAGGGAGCTTGCAGGCTTTACATTCAAGCCTAATCAACAACCTGGCCCGCTCTTCTGGGTATTGCAGAAATCAGAACAGATAATAGAGAGATAAAGGACGTACCTCTCGTGTTCGAAGTTCTCCACCAGTACTTCACAGAGAGTTTCAAGCAAACAAATCAAGATTCCTCATAGACAAGGCATGTTACTCGTGTACACTCCGATCTTTTCTTGCTTGCGTCGCCTCCTTCAACCTCCTTCTTTCAACCTTGGAATCGAGAATTGCCGGAAGTTGGAATCTGGAATCATACGTTCTTTTCTTGTCGGAATCCTGATTACAATTGAGACCTGCCGGTCGAAAGCCAGAATAATGACTCATCGGAATCGAGACTCGCTAGAATCCTGCGTACAATGGAATAGAGAAATTCTACCGGATGTGAATCCTACCAACCCCCTCTATCGAAACTTGCTATAATCGAGACTTGCTGAAATCGCTTAAACTTTCCAATGGAAACTTAGCCGGAAAAATGCATCACGGGTCATCGACATCAAACAAACCGTGGTTAGTAGGATTTATGTGGGTGAGGCGGGGCTACGGTTCGCCGGTTTCAAATGACCCGACATCAAACAAACCGTGGTTAGTAGGATTTATGTGGGTGAGGCGGGGCTACGGTTCGCCGGTTTCAAATGACCCGACCTGCCACACGTCATCTTCTTATTAGTGTAGTAAAACTCGTCGTAAAAACTTGCGTCGCATAGGATTTGCTTTCGAGGAAAACTTGTAGGAGCTGAGAAGTTTCTATGATTATGTGACAGAGTGACAGTGGAGGGTCAATTGTCTCCAAACTATCTCCGTCTTACGGGTTTCTGTTAGGTCGTAAGAACGTAACGCGTGTTCGATTAGATGGGCCCCACAAAAGTAGAGGCAAACGTTTAACCGTAAGGCATTTTTTTCTTTTGAATATTTTAAATCTCAAAGGGAACCGCTTTCGTTTGGCGCTGAAAGGGACGAAATTTTGGACGAGTTTTGATGATTTCAGTCCCGCATTCTTAGTGTCTTTCTTGTTAGCATCCTTTTGGGGGAATCAAGTCTTGTCAATGTTTGCGTGGAGAAAGGTTTTTTGATTGAATGGAGTTACATAATGAATGGCCGAAAAGTTCTTTGATTAAATGGAGTTACATAACGAATGGCTGAAGCATCCTTGAAGACTGAAACGATGATGCCATTTGACCGGAATGAATGTTGGGGTGGGTGGGGGCGCGATGTTCTAATTCATGGTTTATTTCTCAAAACAATTATGCTTCTTTCTTATTTTAGTTTTTAATATTTCTGAAAATCATAAGACGAAAAATACTTAATAGAGGAAATTAGTTAAATATCTAACTTTATCTGTTTATTTGTAAAAATGCCTCAATCAGTTTATTACAAGGAATTATGAAAATTAAGTTTTAAGTTATGACTTACCAAACGTATTTTTGTTGATTTTGAAAATTTTAATCGTTTTGTATCAATTGTTACCAAATAGGTTTTTTATCACATGTTTTCAAAAACCCAAAAACAATTGGAAACATTTTCAGTTTTCAAACTATTTAAAAAAAAAAAACGTTATCAAACAGCCTCTAAGCTTTTCTCCGATTTTAGTTTTTAATATTTACGAAAATCATAAGACAAAAAATACTTAATAGAATAGTTTATAATTTGCCACGTTTCTTTTTAACATTAGAGGAAATCAGTTAAATATCTAAATTTATCCGTTTATTCGATAAAATTTTCTATGTAAACGCAGTGATGGTGAGCAACGAGTAATAAAGTTAAAAAGTTGGAAATTTGTAGTACGTAGCCGAGCTTAATAATTTTAAAAAATAAATTAAATAGTAGTCCTGAGCTTTTGAAATGATGATTTTTTGTTTTTGTTTTTGTTTTGTGGTAACAAGCTTTTGAAATGGATGATCCTGTTTATTTTGAAATGAATTTTTTTTTTTTGGTACACGAGCTTTTGAAAATGAATGATCGTGTGCATTTTAGGTCTCACACAGTTAAATGGGTGCCGGAGTCTTCATGCTTCGTGGTGACGTGTCAGTTGAGTGGGTGGGTCCTGTCTTCACGGCCATTTGACCTGGTGGACTTTTGGTTTTGAGTATTTTGACTGATGAGAAGAGTGGGGTCAGCTTATAAGAAGTTAGTAAATCTTTGCGATACATCACCGTGTGCGAGACTTCGAGGAAGGTCAAGTTAGGCCCCGTAATCATGGGATTCGAAGAACAAGGCTCTGTTTCGTTCGAAGGACTCCATCCATGTAGAAGATATGATCAAGTTAGGCCCCGTAACTTCGAACTCTGTTAGAAGTCCATTGACGTGTGGAAAACTTGTAGGAGCTGAGAAGTTTCTAAGTTGACTGACCGACAGTGACAGTGAAGGGTCAATTGTCTCCGAACTGACTTCACATCTTCTGCTATATTTCGTCTGCTCCTTTATTACTATCCTTACACGACACGTTTTCTCGAGGCATTTAATAACTGGGACCCACCATACATCCTCCGCCAAAATGTCTTGCTTTTGTTAATTGCAAATGATTGTTAATTGCATCAAAGACAACAACACCAGCATATTGAAAATTGATAACACCAGCATTGAAAGATTGACCATATTCTTGATGAAACCACTCACCTCTCTTTTCTCTTCTTCCCCATTTATATTTCAAAAATTTTTGGAAAAGCCAATACTGTAGGGGATGGTTTGGCAAATTTTGCCTTCGACCATTACCCTTGTTTCTGTTTAAACTGAGTTCCCCGTACCTTATCTCCTTTGGTGAGGTATGACTTTGTAGGCAAAGCGTTGTCGTGTTTTATCCCTGATTAATGAAAGTATGCTAAATTTGTTATTAGAAAAAAAAAGGGTAAAACGTAAAAATCTATTTGTAGCTAGAGCTTTAAGTAGAGCGGATTGGGCTGGGTTTTGATGAGTTCAAGCTCAACCAAATTTAAAATCAATTGGCCTAAACTCACCTTGGTCCACCCTAAACCCAAACTGCTTGAACCCAAAACCAACCCTAAAATTATTTCTCGAGTTCGGACTAGGTTCGAGTTTGCCCAAATTAATAGGATCTATCAAGGATCTAATGAAATATAATAGCAAAGGCAACAAGTCTATAATGTTTTTAGTATAAGAAAGCAAAAAATTGAGTTTTTAAATTATAACATTTCTAAGATTTATTGACTAAATTATAAAACAACACATTCAACATTATGAAAGAAATAATTACTGAAAATGTGGTCATTTGTAAATCTCAAGTCATTATCCATACAAAGGTCAACATTATCAACACTCCTAAATCTTGACAAGGTTCTAGTTTTGAAGCTTTATACTCAATTCTATGGAACCTTATCTATTGGGGAATTGATTGGAAAAATAGAGAGGAAGGGCTTGGAGTTTGAAAGAACTTAGGAAGAAGATGGGATTTGCGATAAATCATTTAACCTTGGCTTTATATAGTTCGGACTTTTTGGGTTTTTCGGGCTATGAGATGCAAACCCAAGCCCAACCCAAACTCAAGTTTAGGCCTAAAATCAAGCCCAATCCAAACCCAAACCCAAAATAAAACCTTAGATCGGGCTATTATTCGGGTTGGGTTGGACGGGCTTAGGGCGGCTGGGCAAAACTTTTTTTTTATGAAAGTTAAGTAAGAAATATATTCACAAAGGAGAGAAGATTACAAGAGTTACATAGACCCGGCCTCCCCACATGGTTGGGCCATGGTCACACAGGGCTATACATAAGCCAAAAACACTTCCTAACTTATACTTTACAGTTGAATGAATGTTTCCACATCATAAAAAATTCCAGTTCAATCTCCAATTACTAATAATTTGCCCATTGCTTGCATTGTCTTTGACGACGTAGTCTTTACAAGAGCATTTCGCATGAACCTCCTCAATGATATGCCCGAGCACTTCAGTATGCAACAGGTAACTGTTTTTGAAAACTCGTCTATTCCTCTTAGTCCATATGTGATATACCGCTGCCCCCATTGACAACTTAGCAATAATATTGATGGGGGATGCAACAACAAATTTCCTTTGTACCCATTCAACCACTTCCCCCCACTGATATGATGACGGTCTTAGGCATGAGCGTGCAAGTAACGACGTCCATATGGTCCTGCTATACTGACAATTGAAGAACAGATGACTTTGAGTTTCCACAGAAGCCTTGCACAACACACAGTTACTTTGTTGGATGATTCCCCAAGCTACTAGTTTTTCCTTCGTCATGATCTTGTTGTTTATCGCCATCCATAGTATAAAGGTGTGCCTAGGAATGGATGAGGTGAACCACATAAGGTGCTGCCAAGATATAGGTGTTCGGACAACATCAAGCGTTTTGTACGCTGATCTAATATCAAACTCACCAGATTTTGAGGGGGTCCACGTTGATATATCATCTCTACTGCTATCCAGCTGTGGCAACTCCTGTAATATACTCCAGGCCTCCATTAGGTCCATTGAAGCCACCACTGAAACGTCCCACTGCCCATTTGAAATGAGCTTTTCCACTCTATCGTTTGCTGCCAAACTTGACTCATATATGATTCTTGCTCCATAATTTTCGATGAAAGATCCCTTCGGATGCCAGTTATCAAACCATATGAAGGTATCCCTGCCATTAAAAATTCTTTTCTTAATAAGAGGGAATGCAACCCTTCTTAGCTTCAAGATTGTCCTCCATGCCCAAGTTCCCCCACTCGAGTTACTTAACACCTAGAAATTTCAATATTTTATTAGTGTAGACACCCTAAAATTGCATAATTTTTGATAAATTTTTAAGGAGAGAGATTTTATTGGAATTTTCAATTTTTAGCATTGGATTTGAGATCCTTAATCCTTTTGAATTCAAAACCACAAAGGAAAATGCCCGAATTCAATCTTTTGTGCAAAGTCAAACTTTTTCCAGTTGAATTTTGTTGACTTTTGATCTCAGAAAATGAAATATTTTTTAAAGCAAGATTTCAAGATAAATTTTCCCGGTAATCAGGTTTTTAGCAATGTTATTGCATAAATGATTTTTTTGAGATTTTAAATCTTGACGAATACCTTGGTATTAACATGTTGAACCTTTTTACCAGACCTGAAAAACCGGAATTTAGCCTTGAACTGGAAAGTTGACTTTTTATTCACTTGGAATTTAGGTCTGGAACTATTTTTAATGGATTCAAATGGGGGGGGGGGGGGGTGTTTGCTTATTTACATGTGATATCTTAAGTAAATGGAGATTAAAAAATACGAGGACATTTACTTAAATGATATTACATGTAAATAAGTATTATCTGTGCAGGTAAGGGTCAGTGCTATGCAAAAGCTATGCAGAGAGTCATTTTTGCCCTGAACCGACATTAAAGTTCGGATAAAAGCTTTTTTCCTTGTATCCGATAGTAATTTTCAAATACAAACCATTTTTATTGTGTCCGACAGATAATGTCGGATACAAAGGTTATTGGTAGTATCCGACCTGAGTTCTCAGATACAAGTGTTTTGTTGCAAATTTGAAAACCCTGAGAGTTTTCACTTATTTACTATTATGCCTCTGTCTAAGAGAGAATTCCCGAATTTAGCCTTAGGGTTAAGTGGGAGGATTCTAGACACATCCTTGTGTCTACCATTAGGGCTCCCCTTGCCCTAGCAAATGGCCAGAAGATTGGACATTGAAGAGCTCCAAGTGAAGAAGGGAACCTCTACCTCATTGCTCCCAGAAATCCAGGTAAGCCTTAAACCCATTTACTTTTCTGTTTTTAAATTCTAGGGTTAGCTTCTTCTTCCTTTCTTTAGAGTAAGGCCTGAGTGTGATTGAAACCCCATTCCTGTCTCAAAGTACCTCAAGACTGTCTCTAGCCGTAAAATGTGAAGAAAAAGCTAGGGGAAACAAGAATGGGAATGGAACCCTAGTTATAGAACCCCCATTTGATTGATATACTTTAAATGCTACATGTTGTGATGTGTTAATGAATCTTATGTGTTTAGTTTCATTTTCTAGAGAGAATACCAAGGTCCATGCTATTTATAGCATTGATCTCCATTCCCTCCTAAAACATGATTTTTTACACATGAACACATCTCATTTTTTTGGTTGTAATAAGCTTGTATTTTGGATCTATCGTGTTCATTATGATAGATCTGAGATAAATGGCCTTATATCAATCCTTTTATGATCCCGGAATGGATTTCAAGCAATCCTACCTTTGAGGGGAGGTTTTCATAGCCTAACCCCTTAAGTTGGGATTTTCGTTTCAATACGGGTTCATTTGATTCATGTTCTTCAATCCATAAGATTCATGAATTGGATCTTTACCCAAGATGTTTCTTGAGTATTTTCTAACTGTTTTAATGGATTTCAAGTAATCCCATCTTTGAAAGGAGACCTTTATTGTCTAATCTCTCTAGTTGGGGTTTTTGTCTCAATACGGGCATATTCGGTTCATTGTCTTAATTAATGAGATGTATGAACCGATTCCTTACCCTAAATCTTTCTTAGACATTTCTTAATGATTTCCAAAGAATACAAGCAAGTTCATTTTTGAGTAGAGAAGACCTCATGGTCTAGTCTCTTTGTTTTGGGCATTTTTGCCTTATTTTGGGGGTTTTGGTATTGTCTCTCCAATCAATGAGAGTTTGAAGCCAAATTTGTCCCCTACATCTTTCTGGAGGTTTTCCAACATTTTTTCAAATGACTTTAGTTTAGATTGTATTGATCATGTGCACATACCCACTGTTTTAGGTTAAATTTTACCTAAAGTTTTCAAGACATGACAGCACCTGTACCCTATCTTAGAACGCTCATAACTTCATCATCCAGATGAATTTTCGAGTGATTTCAAAGACATGTGATAGGTGGGATTATCTAGTTTTAGTCTGTAAAATTTCAGCAATTTCTATGAAGTAGATTTTTTATACCACTTGATCAAAATCGACAGGTCAGTTCAGGCCAAATTGCTGAACTTGTCACTTTGATTGAGCACCATTTGCTCGTTTTAAGTTCGATTTAAGTGGTTTTAATTTCTGTGCTTTCCTTTGTAAGTTTACTTTCAAATCCAATTGGTTTCAAGACTTTTTGATTTCATTTGTGTCTTGTGTGTTTGATTGACTCAGAACTGTTCAATAGCAGAATTCTGAGTTAATCTGTGATCCTCTAGGCATGTTCGGGAGGTCACACAAGTCACATTCGAATGAAGTTTTGTGTGGGGCCTATTTCATGTGGAAGATGGCACTACGTACTTCATTCATGCAAATTTTCAAGGATTTATATGAAACTAATCTCCACAAATAGGTTTTCAAAGTTGCCCACTTGTCACTTTTATCAACTTATAATAGCAGATTTCCAGCAAGCATATCTCTTATGTTTTTAATCGGATTTACTTGGAAATTTTCTAGAGTCTTCTACTTTACATAATCTTTCCAATGGCATTGGCCTCGTTCAATTTGAATTTGATTTGAATGATTGATGGTCGGATGGCTCCATATTTTACTGAATTTCCGGATTTGCCTTAACTTGCTTGTATTCAAGCTTTACTTTAATTTTCATTAATTGGGAATGTCCTAGAAGTGATGCATCCATATAGAATGTCCAGAATTTATTGGACCATTCAGGTGGAGGAATCATACATATATTGATTTCTTTTCAAGCCCTTTGTTTATTGATGTAATTAGCAAGCATTTGGTAAACATGAACTATACTTGGCAATCACCTTGTGTGGATGAATAGGGGTGTCTAACACCTTCCCCTATTCATAACCTAATCCCCTTACCCATCTCTAGTTTCTTTTTATTTTTTTTATTGAATATGGTCGGATGGCTCCATATTTTACTGAATTTCCGGATTTGCCTTAACTTGCTTGTATTCAAGCTTTACTTTAATTTTCATTAATTGGGAATGTCCTAGAAGTGATGCATCCATATAGAATGTCCAGAATTTATTGGACCATTCAGGTGGAGGAATCATACATATATTGATTTCTTTTCAAGCCCTTTGTTTATTGATGTAATTAGCAAGCATTTGGTAAACATGAACTATACTTGGCAATCACCTTGTGTGGATGAATAGGGGTGTCTAACACCTTCCCCTATTCATAACCTAATCCCCTTACCCATCTCTAGTTTCTTTTTATTTTTTTTATTGTTTATTTTTATTTTAAAGTATTGTTATTTTACTTTAATTTTTGCCTTTGTATTGTATTTTTATTGTTTTGGTGCCCATTCACACCTAAAAGGAATGGTGGCGACTCCATCTTTTTAATGAGCCCGTGTGATGATGATAGGAAGTCATTGGATTGATTTTCCATGTCTCACATTTAGGTATGTTTGTATCCATAAAACCCACAAATTTTGCTATTTAGTGCTGATTTTCCACACATATCTGAGTATAGCACTTCTGTTCCACAGTTGTAGATTCAAAAGACCAAGCCCCCCTTCTTCTTTTGGTGAAAAAACCCTTTCCCAACATACTGGTATCATTTTCTTTGCGTTAAGGTCAAGTCCAGCCCATAGGAACCTTTTACAAATCCTTTCAAGCTCTTCAATCACCTTTTTTGGGAGAACGAATACGGTCATCCAATGAACCTTGACCGAAAATAGTGCTGATTTCCCTAGCATCATTCTACTCGCATATGACAAACTTCTTCCTTTCCACGCCTGAACCTTAGCCTTGATTTGTTGTATGAGAGGATCATAATCTTTGGTTGATAGTTTCCTTGATATAAGAGGGACTATGACGCCCCGGATCCAAGTTTATTTAAAAACATAAACCCAAATCTAGTTCGTTAGAGAAAATGGCTTAAACAACTAATCCAAACTTAAACAATTTCATTTATTATATCAGAGTGCGGAAATAAACGACATCTTTCAAAAAGTACGGAATTAAACCACAAAAATAATCCATTAATATTTCATCTATGAAGTCTGGAAAGGGTTCAACTAAAATAAAATAAGTGACATCAACCAATGGTGTGTAATTAAAATACTAATAATCCTTCAAATAACATCAAAATCCTCAAATAATATAACTAAAGTCAATCCCTCAAAATAAATCTAAACATCTCTCCATGTCCTCCTGGACCTACACAGGAATGAAATAGTATTCTTCCTAGTAATCACAGTAATCCTCCGAAATCTCTACCCCAGGAACATCCTCTCCAGGAATATCTGAAAACAAAACCGATAAAACTGTAATGTGAGAAACAACATCTCAGTAAGCAGTTATGCAAATAGTTAACCACAATAAAATATGCAACGCTTAATCAGGATAATCACAATAAAATACAAGACAACAATAAAATAAACAATTGTCCACCTCATGGAACTCATAAAATAGAATACCAGAGAAAGAGAGTAGACATGTGCCAATATGCTACCTAACCAAAATATGATGGACCAGTCGCCTTGCAGTCTGGCTATTCAACACCAACAGAAGAACCCAACCATGAGTTAAACTAGTTCCATATCAAACTGCGCTACCAAGGCCAACAGAATTCGAATGGAAGAATGTTTAAGAACTGGAGAAAATACCTCATTGTAATCAATTCCTTCCTTCTGAGTGTAGCCTTTTGCTACCAATCTTGCCTTGAAGCAGACATCATTTTTTTCAGGAAATCGTTCCTTCTTTGCATATACCCACTTGCACCCAATTGCCTTCTTCTCCTTTGGTGGTTGAGCTAGCTCCCATGTCTCATTCTTTTGAAGGGACTTCATTTCCTCATCCATGGATTTCTTCTACTGCTCACTTTCTGAACTTCTGACTGTTTCTCTAAAGGTGGAAGTAATATCATTGCCTGCAATAGAAAGTGCATAGGCCACCATATCATCAAATCGAGTAGGTCTACGAATCTCTCGTCTTGGTTTACTAATTGCAATTGATTCTTGCTGCTGTGGAAGTTCTTGGGTGGAAACTTCCTCTTCACCTATTTCCTCCTCTGTCACTGGATTGTCTTCTTTTGTCTTAACATAAGCTGGATCAAATTCTGTTGTTTCAAGCTCCAGCTGCTGCTTGGTATGCTCCACTTGCTGCGAAGCACTCTGTACTTGCTGCGTGTCTTTTGATATTACGTTTTTCATCATGGCAGACTCATTAAAGGTTACATACCTGTGAAAAATTATTTTTTTCAAATATGGACACCAAAGACAATATCTCTTTAATCCGGAGTTAATCCCCATAAATAGTGCCTTGTTAGCTCTTGGATCCAACTTTGATTCTTTTACATGATAATAGATAGTGGAACCAAATATATGTAAAGAATCATAATCATTAGCAGGTTTTCCAGTCCATACCTCCATAGGCGTTTTGCCCTCAATTGCAGCTGATGGTAAACGATTAATGAGATGGCTCGCATATACAACTGCCTCAGCCCAAAATTGCTTGCCCAATCTAGCATTGGACAACATACATCGAACCTTATCCAGCAAAGTTCAATAGATGCGCTCTGCCACCCCATTCTGTTGTGGTGTATTTCTAATTGTGAAGTGTCGCAGAATTCCTTCATCTTCGAAGATTTTGAAAAATAGGTCACTACGGTATTCACTGCCGTTGTTTGTTCGAAGCCATTTGATCTTTCTGCCAGTCTATGTCTCAATCATCTTTTTCCACATAAGAAAAATTCCTAACACCTCATCCTTATGTTTCATAACATACACCCAAACTCTTGTGGAAAAGTTATCAACAAATGTAAAAAAGTAGTGCATACCTCCTAAAGAAGTTGTTTTGGTAGGTCCCCACACATCAGAGTGAATGTAGTCCAAAATACCTAGAGTATTAGGGATTGCGGTGCCCAACTTCACTCTTGTTTGCTTCCTCAGAACACAATATTCACAGAAATCCAACTTGCAGGTCTGTGCACCTTTCAACAAGCCTTGCTTCATAAGATTTTGCAAAGCTTTCTCACTTGCGTGTCTTAATCACATATGCCACAACCTGATTGCTAGTGCATCTTCATCCTCCTTCGAAACTATAGCTACTGCTCCAACAACTGTACTACCCTGATAATAGTACAAGTTGTTTCTCCTAATACCTTTCATGATCACGAGTGCGCCAGAAACAACTTTCAGAATTCCATCTCGAATAGTCACACTGAAGCCTTTAGATTCTAAGGTTCCCAAAGAGATGAGATTCTTCTTCAAATTTAGAACATATTGTAAATTTGTCAAAATACTGGTTGTTCCATCGTGATTCTTCAATCGGATTGAGCCTACTCCAGTTATTTTACATGGGGAGTCGTTTCCAAGAAAAACAACTCCACAGTTTAGCTCCTCAAAGTTGAAAAACCATTCCCTGTTTGCACACATATGGTATGTGCATCCTGAATCCATAAGCCACTCATCTGTATGTGATGTTGACGAAATTCCAACTAGTGCATATTCAGACTCATCCTATGCACTTTCAGCTACATATGCATCTGACGCATTTTTGCCTTTGTCCCTTTTCTGCAGCTTTGGAAAATCATTCTTCCAATGCCCTTTTTCATGACAAAAGGCACATTCATCTTTATCAGGTCTGCCCCTTGAACGAGATTTTTTTCTTCTTCTTGGGTCGGCTTTGACCACGACCCCTTACTGTGTAAGCCTCTGTTACTACATGTCTGTTTTCACTTTGATCTTTCTTTCTAATTTCATTGCTATACAAAGCGGTACAAACTTCATCAAAAGATATTTTTTCCTTCCCATTTAACAAAGTCATGATCAGATGATCATATTCTCCAGTTCCTTCCACAACTTGTACGCAAACGTGTCTTTCATGAACGGATACTTCTATTCTTTGGTGAGACACAAATGAATGGTACCACATGCCAAGCGGTTTATCTTCACCCATTCTTTATCATCTACAGATTTTGGTTTCTTCTTTTCAAGGGCAATATCTAACTCTTGTTGGAAGGGAACATCCAACACCTCACATTGCCACATGCCAAAATTCCCAGTGCCGTTGAATTTCTCTACGTCAAATTTTGCATTAATCATCACTCGTCTTGATGAAGAAGCTACTAATTCTGCCATTTCTAAAGTACAACAACTATATTCCAATAGCAAATAAAGTGGAAATACAACAAAAGCTTAGGACAGGCCTTCGGCTCTGATACCAATTGTTGGGTAAAAACCCCTAACCAACTACCCCATATAGTAAAGGGAGGAATTGTGTACACAAAATGCACCAGAAAAGCTCCCAGGAAACTGGAGGCATCACAAACGGTTCCGTTTGAGACCCAGCCTCATTAGGCGATTATAGTCCTTTTGACGGAACTTTTCTAGACATGCACGTAGCAACATAGCATATCTCCCACACTACAATACTAGGTTTACAAATTACAACTAATGCTATTGGAATAAATAATTGAGAAATAAATACAAAAGCAGGAATGCTAAGGCAGAATGTAAATGCAGAAAGCTAAATAAAAGAACACCAGAATTTAATGAGGTTCAGTGAGTACCTATGTCCTCGAGAACCATTGACCACTTTCACTAGATGAGGTTAAAATTTTACAATTTGGATCTTTGTTTAGAGACTCACAACTGGAAGGCTTTCACGAAAAAGGCCTTCACTCAAATGAAGAAGAAAACAATTTTCTAATTTTCAACTTTACTAAACATGGAGGGGTGGACCCCTTTTATACAAGTTTTAACCCCCCTTGTTCCCACACCTTAACCAATGTGGGACCCTTGAGCCAAACCAACATAACATACCGGACATTCTAGTATTCATCTGGCCTCTGGACAAAAACAAGTTTTAGTCATTCATTATTGGAAAGTAAGAATAGATGCTGAAGAACAAGCCTCCCAATTGGAAGACATACTAGCCGGCTCTTATGATCAATAAGTTGATTTGAGTTTTTGTTGAAGGTGTCAACATTATAGCTCTGTATAAATTGCATGTAAAATGGTATGCATTTACAGCCTCTCATTCTGTGAATGCAACACGATATGTATATAGCCAATCTTTGAAAAGTATGGGCACCACCCCTGAAAGTCTCTCAATAAAGAGCACATGTATTGTACATTAATTCTAAAAAAATATTGGCAGTACAAATGTCATTTTGATGTTCCAATCTCCCAAAACCTCATTCCAAGTCTGAGTATGGTTTCTCAAATCATTTTTGACTGACTTAATTGAGGCCCTTGCTATTTTTAACCTGGCTCTTCCGTATACTTCATATTGCTATCACACCTTTTCACAGGTATGTCACCTTACACTCTGTTGTGGTACCCAAACCATATTAATTGACTTTCCTATACTTGTCTCTTATCAGGTGTAATCATGTACCCTTTCACATACTCTTTCATTTAACTCATCTTTCTTATTCCTTCCATTTAATAATTAAACCATCTTAACTGACTTTCTTATACTATATATCCTACTGGGGATACTGTTATACTCTTTCAAACACATTTGTCCTTTACCTTTCCATTTAATAACTAACCATCTTAACTGACTTTACTTCATCTCCTATTGTTATATTCTTGTATCCTCTCGGATTATTTGTTATTTAACACACATTTTTTTGTCCTTCCACACATCTAAATCAACATTCTGATCTCCATCAAGGTAATCCTATTGGATGTGCTAATTCTTAATGCTGCATTTTGCTCATCAAGTCTAATATCCATCTCATGGAACTTTCCTTTCATCTTGATTGGAATATGTTTGTCATATAACACACTAGTTCTATGTGGAACGCTCCCCTTTAATATACCTCATTTCATTTATAGGTAGAAAATAATAGAAGTGGTCACTTTTGCAAATATCTTATTCCTTGAATCTCAAAATTTGCATTTTGTGTACTCAGTACCAATTATGTTTATTTTTGAACCTTTTTGATCCCAGGTATCTCTTCATATATACTCAAGTTTTGACCTACGGAAAAGGGAAGTTATATAATATGAGTTGAAGTAGCTTAGTTGTGTTCATTCTTCTACGTGTGGCTTAAGTGCTCTTGAGCCTCTCCATTTGCTCATCAAGATACTTTGATCTCTTGAATTCAGAAGAATCCACTCAAAGCAATCATATAAATTTGTTCCACCTTTTGATCTGCTACAAAGTTGGGATCATAATTTAATAATGTGTTGGTGTTACAGCAGTAACCTGCCGCAGGCACAGGGCAGTCCAGTACCAAACAGTGGATTGTACCGTAATGATGTCTTAATTGGATTCTACTTCACTCAGCTCAAGTTCTAACAGAAGGTTTCTTTTGCTTCAATACTCCATGATGGGTCCATGCGTGGGCTCATATGCGTTAAACAATTTGAATACTTTGATGAGGTAAATTGTGCATTCAATTTAGTGATTGGTTACTAGTCAGAAGTCTAATCTGCTTGCAAAATATTCTGAACTCTTTGCCTGAAAGTAGAAATATTCTGACGTTACGCAAGATAGGTTCTCACGGTATTGTATTTCACTCTTTCATCTTATAGTCTTAATTTAATCCTTAGCAAGTGCAGATTTGTTGTGGTTTCAGCCTCCTCTATGGTGCTTGCTTTTCTGTAAGATTTTAAGTAGACATTTTTCTGATGAATCAATGAACAAAGTCTTAAACCTTCTTCTCTCCAATATGTTTTTATACTGAAGATAGTACTGGTTAGAAACTTAGAATCTTTAATTTGGACAGTCTAGTTTCATGTTTGCTCTATACATGGCCTGAGGTGTACTTACAGCAAACCTACCATACAAGTTTGCCATCTAATCCTCAAATTCTGAATTTCACAGGTCTGGAATCTGGGTGTTGGTTAACAAGACAATGTAGAAATGATCGAAAGATTCAAAATATAAGACGGGTGGAATATCAGATTGATGTAGGGGGATCCGAGACAGATGATGCTGAGCTGTCAGATTACACATTGATGGCGCTGGAATACCATGAGTTGGCAGAGCATCGCAAAGGCAGGAAGTGATGGTGATATCTTTCTAATTGGAGCAGTTTTGAGTGCGTTTTAGTATTTTGGCCATAACTTCGGCTACGGTTATCGGAATCGTACATATGACCCCAATTCGTAAATATATTTCCGGCACGCACGCCGTGGAACATGATTGAAGTCGATGTGCACCTTTCTTGACCTCAAATTCCGCTGTTTTCCCCTCCGAATCACTATTCTTAGTTATTCATTGCTATTTTTGGTAATACTTCGTTTGTCAATTAGGAAGTGATTTTAAACCCGATTTGGCCTAGATTTTCACAAGTTGCTTATTTTATTGTACCTTTCATTTAGGCATACTTTAGGGGCTTTTGCCGTTTTTAGTAACTTTCCAGTATAGACAATTTTTGGCTATAAAGTCCGGCTTGTGGACTGATTTTGGTATTACTTGATTAATTGATATTGAATTGAACCTCAGAGACGTTTTTCTCTATGTTTTGGGCAAGCTGCTTGTGTTCTTCTCTGTTTATCATCTGTTAGAACTAGCCTACAAAATAATCTCTATTCTGTTTGGCGTCACAGATGAACAAGGGCAATGACAAAAAGGAAGTTCTTCATATTGAAGAGTTCATATCATAAACAATAAAATTTCTAGGATCGAGCGATCTTCCATAAGCCACTCACTGAGTTGATAAGCATAACAAAGTACTCTTTAAAGAGTTAAACTAATTGGTTCTGTATCACAGAGTCACCAAAATTTTAAGACTTTACAAAACCTATACGGAACTAAGGAAAGAACTAAGACTAGGAGGCACTGGAATGTCAACAGTCCCTTCCAACATCAACACCACCTTCTTCATTGAAGGATGCAGTGATGGTTCATCCTGGATGCACCAGATCCCCACCCTAACCATCCTTTCTAATTTTCTCTTGTCCACCTCTTCATCACCCACGAGCTTCCGCAACTCACCAGCATTGAAGCATGTATACACCCAATCCACTAGAATAATCTCATCCTCTGCAAAATTCATGTCCATGCTTCTCCGACAACATATTATCTCTAACAACACAATCCCGAAACTATAAACATCTGCTTTCACTGTAATGGCTGTCCTTCGGTGCCATTCAGGTGCAACGTAGACCCGTGTCCCTCGGATCCCAGTGAAGGTCCTGGTTTCCTTTGGCTTCAACATCTTTGCCAAACCGAAATCCGAGATCTTTGCGCATCGGTTGTCGCCCATGAGTATGTTCTAGGGCTTTATGTCACAGTGGATGATTTGGGTCTCGCATTCTTCGTGTAAGTAAAGGATGCCTCTGGCCACGTCCAGAGTGATTCCAACTCTTTCGTCCCAACATGGGTGTGTTTCGGGCTTGAAGAGCATATCTGCAAGAGTCCCGTTGCTCATGAATTCGTACACCAGAAGTCGATTAGGGCCTTCATGGCAGTAACCAAGCAATCGAACTAGATTCTTGTGCTGAGTTCTTCCTATCACCTTCATCTCTATTTGAAACTCTGTTTCTCCTTGGGCCACCATATTCTCTAATCTCTTAATGGCGACGAGCCTCTGGTTGTTCAATAAGGTACCTTTAAAAGCTATCCCAAATGATCCCCTACCCAGTTCGTCTCTGAAACCGTTGGTTGCTTCATCAAGCTCTTTGTAAGTAAATGATTGCAGAACAACATCCTCTGCTAGCCCAATGTTTTGCTGTTCTAGGATCTTTTTGTACGCCCAAACGCGATGTCTGTGAACAATAACCCTAGAAATTGCTTGTACGATCAATGCGAGAGTGGCAAACGAAATACTGATAATGAGAATTGCAAGTTGTAGCTCTTTCTTCTTCTTTACTGGGTTTCCTCTCGTTATGTAATTGCCGTCCTTGCCGCTCATTGGGGTTTCAGAGCTCACCTTGACCAACGCCATGGTCGTCTCACCTTGATCTCTTCTCCCGTACCTCAAGGGAAGCTTCTGTTTTCTGCACTCCTCGTTTTTGAACAACGCAGCATCACTGCTACAGTCCGTCAAGCATTCGTCCTTGCAGTCTTTTTTCGTTGCGGGTGACAAAACAAAGTACGGTCTGTGCGCACCTAAATCTGACCTAGATCTCACACGAGGCGCACGTGGAGGTTCGTGCGTGCCTCGGGACATTCAGAGTCGCCACTGCCTGAGAGGTGCAGGCAGACACGGTGATTACCCTATCCGGGTCTAAGTCTGGTCTACGGCTTTTCAGAGTTCTAGCTAAGTCCTCGGTTACGTCCGGGGAAGTCCTAAGACACCCCGGCCCGCCCCGTCGATTTGACGGGTCCCTCGGGTCTCCCTGATTTTTTGAGTCAGTCTCACCCTTCCTAGACCAGCATGCCACTTTATTTGGTCTGGCGAGACCCTCTGGTGGTGTGGGCCCCTTTTTATTTTATCTTTTTATTTAGATGAGATGGGTCGGATTCGGGTCTCGTTGGAAGGCCCGTGGGCTGCCATGATTGGGCCTGGGGCCCAGTTGGGTTATTGGGTAACCCATTTGGTTATTTTATTAAGTTTTATTTATTTACAATTTTAGTTTGGGCTTAGTGGGCTTGGAGTGGGCCCATTAGCTAGAGTCAAGTGGCCTTGGGCCTGTTTGTTGAAAACGGGCTTGGTTTAGGCCAGTCGAAATGTGGACCACACATGTGGGCCCGGGGTGTCTTGGTGGGCCCATCTAGGCCCATGGTCTGCCCGTATTTACTCTACGGTTTGGTCTGAACCATAATTTTAACACGGTTCAGACCGGACCGTATATTGAATATGGGCACTCCTGGTCCGTACATAAAATACGGGCTTCGCCCGATTTTACAATTTTGCAACATTTTCAGTGGTGATCGATTTGGATGTCTTCTATTGTCATTCGGCAACCTCTGCTGGTGATCCTAGCACAATCTTATTGTGCAAATATCTTCACTTGGCTGCCAATCTTCATCTTTCCTTTTTAACACTCCATTGCTTGTAAACCCACATGCATGAGGACTTTTAGAAGGGATAGAGGGAGGAAATTTTATGGGTTACAACAGATTCCCAAGGAGGACAACTCCCTCCGTAATGAATAGCCAAGATGGGAAAGTATCAATTTAACAAAAGAGAAATGGTGTTAGCTTGAGTCCTATAACCAAAAGACATTTTCTTTTCACCTCTTAGTTGGGTACCTTCACCATGGGGAACTCAATGCCGCGTACAATAAGAGCAAGCCGGTGAGATAAACGTAATGAAACAAATAGTAGATAAAGAGGATTTAAAAACAAATTCAAATTTAAGACATGTTGAATATTACATTACCAGAAACATTCTTTTGCTATTACCTTCTTCTTGTTGATGTGTGACGGTTTTCCGAGAATTTTGGCAGCGCTTCCGCACCTCCGTTGGATTTCACGAATTGATTTGAACAGGGCCTCTCTTGCTTTAGGTAAAAAGGGATTAGAGTTGAGGAGAAATTTGGACAACGCTTCCGCACTCCTTTAGATTTCCAAAAATGGGTTGATAAGGGGGTTCTCCTCCTTCCTAGATCGAAAGGGTAAAAGGGGAAGGGATTAGGTATGGTTGAGGGGTAAAATGGGAAGGAAAATTATGTCTGAAAGTGAAGTGGGGATTTTGGCAGAGTATGGGATGAGCAAAAACACAAGAGAGGAGAGGGGGAGTGAAGTGGGAGAGAGCAAAAGGGGAAGAAGAGAGGGGTTTGGTGCTTGTCATTGGAATGGGGGTGGCCCCCTTTTATAGTTGAAAAAAGTGACCAAAATACAAATATTCTTTATATTATGTCTTTCTTTTAAAGAAAGCAATGATGGCTTAGATTCCTTTCTTATTCTCCAAGCAAGTGTTAGAGATAAGAATGGATTCGTCCATTCTTATCTCTAACTTTTTTTTTTTAATTTAATTACTTAGATATTTATATTATATTATTATTTTATTATTGGATTTTTATTCTTTTGTCCTTTCTTTAATTCTTGCCACATGTGCAGATTTATTAAAATTTTGACTGCTCATAACTCTTTCATCTGATATCCATTTTCAACAAACTTAGTGGCGTTGGAATCAGGTTGAGATTCTCTATTCACTGGGCTAGAGTTTGGCAGCAAATTTGGGCTTTTTAGCAGAAGTGCAAAGTCGCGTCCCGGAGCCAGTTTTGCTCATATCTCCTTATCCGGGACTCCGATTCCAGCAAACTCAATTGTGTTGGAGTCGTGTCGATGCGCTCTTTCTGCTGATATGAAATTGAGCAGCTAATTATGAGTTTAGCAGAAAGCCAACTCCTGATATTTCCAAGTTTGACCGACCCATAACTTCCTTATCCGGACTCCGATTCTAGCAAATTCAGTTGCATTAGGATCGTGTCGGAAATCTTTATCCGCCGGTATAAAATTGAACTGTTGATTCAGTTTTTAGCAAAAAGTCAAAACTGCCCTCCGGGAACCGATTTTGCTCATAATTTCTTATCCGAGACCCCGATTCCAGCAAACTTGGTTGCATTGGAATCGTGTTGAAGTGCTCTCTCTGTTGGGGCCAGATCAAACAACTGATCTGGGTTTTAGCAGAAAGTTGATTTCTGCTATTGCCAGTTTTGACCAGCTCATAACTTCTTCATCTGGACTCCGATTTGGACAATCTTGGTGCCGTTGGAACCGTATCGGAATCCTCTATCCAATGATATGAAGTTTGGTGGTCAATTCATGCCAGGTCAAAAAGTCAACTTTTTGACCCTTCTGGGTTTGACTTTTAGTTTGACTTTTATTTTTCTTCATTTTAGGGGTGCAAAAATCAGGTGTCTACACGGTCATTCTCCCAAATGGTATTCTCCACCACATAAATTGTGCATCTCCCCTTCTCGCTCTTGCTCGGGCAACCTCCTTCACTGAAATTCGTCACGCAGCCCAATTTCTGCTGCGACTGATCGATGAAATCGAAACCAGGAAGACATTTGCAATTGGGTTCTTGGTCCATGAGAGTGCAGAAACTATTTAGACCACATAAACCTGTGGGATCACACCCATTTTTTGGGAATGAATATATGATTGACCAACTGCCATTCCGATCAGAGCCGTGCGAGTATAGCCGGAAGATCCCATGTGCATCGAGCTTTAAACGGTATATTGTTCTGTTGGTGGTACGGGGAAGCTCACTAGTAGTTATATTTTGTAGACTGAAGCCAGTGCTATTGAGCAAGTAGAGGCGGCCATTATCGTCAAGATTTAGCGTCACATTATCTCCTTGAAATGTAGCAAAAGCCCCATAAGAATACGAGGCAGTGTCCAGAGTTTGCACAGGGTACTGTATAGGATTCCCATTGTGCTGCATCTTGAGCCGAAAGATCCCTGTTGAAGAATCGGATTCCAAGAGACCAAAGAAAAGCTCTTTCCCGGCAATCAACCTCTGTCCTTGCAAAAGGGTATCGGTTGGGTAATCGAAGCTCTGCCAGATGATCTCCCGATCAGAATTGTAGAGTACGAAGTTGCCCGAGTCCTGCATGGAAGCTGAGGAAGCGGACTGGGAGGCATTGATCACTGTTACGTCTTCACCCTCTGTTGATCGTAAGACGAGCCTGCCATCACTAGTGAAGAGCAGTGCAACATCGCTGGGGACCGGTGGATTGTCTCGGTTGGCTGTCCAGACTAGATATTGTTCGGGGAATCTGGCAAACCAAATTCCTACGATAAAGCCATTGCGTTGTGGGTAAAAGCCAAAGGCGAAGAGACCCGAAGGAGAGAGCCAGGATGAGTTGGTGGTGGGAGATAGGGAAGAACCGGGGGTTATGTTGGATTGAACTTGTTGTGCTGATATGCTAGAGAGTGCAGAGATGAGAAGAAACAGAAGGATAGCAGCCATGATAGAGCTCTATCCGTTACAACTGCAAATCCTCCACCCGTGTTTTGCGCTTTGCAACATGAATTATCAAAGTATGCCTCGCTGACATGTTTTGATTAATGGTGGCAGGCTAGAGCAGCAGAGGATTCAAGTCAATGTAGAGAAGTCAAGCAGCAAACATGCATGTATAAAAACAATTTATGCAGTTTTATAACATCATGATAATATTCACAAATATAAAGTGTAAATCTCAAGTCAAATTATCTCAATCGGATAACACATGAAATTAGTTCAATAACAGCAATCAAATACTGCAAGCATGTCTTGTTAGGATTCGTGGGTTAGCGTGTTTCTAAATTAGATTAATGACCATTGTCCATTTGCCACCTATATGATTTAAAAAGAGAAGCCTAGCTAGGGACAGCTCAACAAGTGGAACACCCACGTATGGGTTGGCAAGTGACAACCAAATCAATAATCAAGGCCAAGTGGAATACTCCATCCACTGCCGAACCATACCATATGAATCACAAGAACATCCCGCCGATACCCCACGGCGGGTGGTTGTCGTAGCACCTCTATACCCCAAGAGGGCTTCATTGATACCCCACAGTGAAAAGATATATGGACAAGGACATTAACGCTAACAAGCCAACACCAACACACTGACTAGACTCACTATGGATCTACACTAAGAACAACGTCCAATTAGATGACTCACAACTCAAAACTAAACCATTCAAATCCATGAGTAAAACCAATGCTCAAACCAGGGCCAAGTAGAATTCCCCATTCACTACCAAATCATAACATATGCCAAGTGGAATTCCTCATCCACCGCCAAATCATAATATATGCCAAGCGGAATTCCCGATCCACTACCACTACCAAATCAACTGTGGCCTAGTGGAATTCCCCATCCACCGCCAATAAAACCATAAGTCAAGAGTCTTGTCAAATCACATAAGGGTACGTTTAGATCGCAGGAATTGGAATTGGTAGCTAATAATTTCAATTCTTGTGTTTGGTTGACCAATTCTCTTGAGAATTAGAAGTCATGTATGAATTCTTTAGGTTCCAATTCCCATCATCTATAAGAATCATAAGTCAGATGGGGGGGGGGGGGGGGATTTGTAATTCCTGTGTGTTAAAATTCACGCAGGAATTAAAATCGGGCTTCACCTCTTGACTCTTTGTCGACATGATGAAAGGTTAGTAGAAGCGTCGTTAAGTCGTTCCTCTTCGAGAGAGAGGCGGATGAGGAGGAGGAAGAGCAGCAGCAGGTCAAAGGCACCACAACAGATGGAGCAACCAAAGAAGTTGACAAAGAGGAAGGGGAGGACCAGGAGAAAAAACCGAGCGTTTCTTTGAAGGAGTACGACGATGATGGAGATCTTATCATCTACTGGATGAGTTGCTGCTTTTATTATTTTTAATTTTTCCTTTTCCTATTCCTCTTCTAAACCCTATATCTTAAACTTTAATGAGTTAGATTGGAGTGTGTTAGAGACGAGTTTGATATAAAAAAAACCCCCTAATTTTTTTTCCTTTGGTAGAAAGATATGATGAGCACAAATATGGATTGAAGTAACCCTAATTTGTGTTCTTATGTTCCTGTGATTTTAGATCACTATTCTTTAGCTTCATCATTTTCCTTAGGAAATTGGATGTTAAAACAGTGGGAATGTGCTTCATCTGGTGCTATTTCTGTCTAGGGCTGGCAATGGGTCCGATATATATTTGAATCCGACCCGAATCCAATCTGAAATTACCGAATTCGGATATAGAATTTAGATCCACGGTTCGGATACGGATCTCGAATTTCGGATTCGAAAAAATTCGGATTTGGATTCGAATATACATGTATCTGATCCGAAAAAGATCCAAACTGAAAACATACTTATAGTATATATAAACTTAGCCCAGACCATGGTTCAACCATAAGTTAAAAGGGTTAAATCATCATTTGATCATTAGACACTTGGATTTTTGTTAAAATTTATAGTTAAATTTACTTTAATTGTTAAAATTGTTTTTTAAACTTTCAGGTTCAAACAAGCTTGAATTCGGATTTCTGATCGAATTCGGATTTCGGTTTTGAATTTGGATTTAGGATTGGATATCGGATCGAATTCGAATTTCGGATATTCATTGAATTTCGAATTCGGATTTAAGTATTAAAGATCCATCGGATCGAATTCGGATATTGGTAAAATTTTTTCGAATCGGATTCGGATCTTAGTAGATCCGTACCATATTCGACCGATTGCCACCCCTAGGGCGAGCAAATTCGCTATTGATGCTTGAGAATCGTGAAACCATGCCTTTTTTAAATTGGAGTTGTTCAAACGGAACATCAAAGTTTTGGGTGTTTAATGAATAACTTAGTTGTATTCTGAATGACGTTTATATTGAAATATCGAGCTGGGTCTTTGCTAAATTTTGTTAATTAGGGTCAACAACTATCGCATATTATATGTTTGATCTTGTTTTGAAGTGAAACGAGCTTGGAAAACATGAAATGCACCTCTTATTTTAATTTTCACTTCGGTTAAGCACTAATTATGCGAAAATCCAATAAAGCCACTAACTCGTGTGGGTGGATTTCGTCTAGTGATTTCTATTTTAGGAAGTTTCATTTTGCCACATCAATTAATACTATTCCTCTTGAAAAAGTGGGTTTTGGTTTTTTTTATCCAGATGCCGGTATCTGTTTAAGTCAGTCAAATAAAAGAGAGTTGATTAATGTGTCTAAGTGGGTCGTGTAATTTGGAATACATTATTTACAAATGTATCCTAGAATTATAAATGGCTTGTCATGTTACAATTGAAGTCTTATTTAATTATATGTAGCTGAAGCTGGGTTGAATTGCAAAGTTGAGATAAATTTGTTCTTATTGTGCTGCAACAATTTGAGATCTGTATTTTTGGATGAAAGAAGTGGAGTGTGTTTTTCACTCTAAAAGAAGTGGAGTGTATGTTTCTGTCTAAATATAAACCTGTTAGCTCAGGCATACATTAACAATTATAAGTATGTGACTATGAGTTACTGAGACTATGAGGAGGTCTAACCCACTAATAAATAGAGATGGTAACTGATAATGTTATTGTGTAACAGTAATTTCTCTTTCAAGTATTGACTATTAGTTGGACTCAAATGAGGAAAAGATGTGTCATGGTTCAATTGATAGAAGAAGGAATGATTGACGAACCACAAAATATTATTTGGAGTTATGTTTTAAGATCACAACCTATACATTTGAACCTGTAATTCCTCTGTTCTATTTACAGTGTTATACGTTTTAAGATCATAACCTGTACATATAAACTAAATGAATGAGAAAAAAAAAAAGAAATTATGGGGAAACTTGATGAGTTGTTATATTAGTTTTGGCGTCTACTCTTTTGGTTTACATTTTGTCCCTTTTTCTTTCGTGGTGAACAAACATTAAAGAGAAGAACCTTACAGATTCCCCCATTTTTTTTCTTAGCTAAGAGTTAGTTAGTCAAGCTATATGATTCTGTTTATTGATCTAGGACTGTCATGTAATTATAGTCGCATCTCTATACTCTATTGAACTACAACTTCTCAGTTGTTTTGCAGAGTCTATTTGCTAGCATGTGGCCCATGTATGGTGTAAGTGCAATTAGTAGCTTCATCAATGCAACCCCGAGTTCTTCATCTGGGAAATTGATGAATTCGATTAAGGTGTAGCTTGCTTCTGTTTCCTTGACAATAGAGACTAGTGTGGCTGTTGATTTGGGATATTTTGTTAGACAAAGAAGGATTTTGATGAGATTGGTGTTGAGTTCATCTGGAATGGAGTTCTTAAGCATGTGGATGATGTTGTGTATAACATAGTCTGAAGCCATTGTGTGACCATTGGTGTTTACTTGGATGGTTTGTAGAGAAAGCTCAGACTCCAATATGTTTGCAAGGATTGCAGTAGCTTTCTTCTTTGAGTCCATTGGTTCATTGTAGATTCTCCTTATGAACATCTCTTCTGCCATATCTTGTACAATACCAGCTTATATGAGTGTTTTGCTATTTGGGGTTTAAGATGATAACTGTATTAGAGCTTCAAAGTGTTTAAATATTTCAATTCTTGCAGATTTATTAGTGTCCAAACGGTAGAATTGGAATTCATGTGTGGATTTCAAATAAATTCTAGAAACTTAGCCAAACAACAAAATCTTAATATCTATGAATTCAAATTCATTTGATTTCAAATTCTTATAGATGTTTAAATTCATGTGATCCAAATGGACCCTAAGAGTTTTTCAACCTCGCTTTCATAAATCCAATTCAATCAAAACGAATACCATAAAATTCTCAAAATACATATTTGATGAGTGGGATAGTCTTAGGATTTCTAATAAAGTCACCATACTAAAAATCAATGGATTTCGAGACAAAAGTTTTCGATCTTGAAAAATATTCTAAGTTTGGTTTAAAATGCTGACTTTTTGGGTATATGATTTTTCTAGACAAATCTATTAGGAGGTTCGGGCTCAAATTCTAGTTGTAGTCTAATGAAGGGTAGAAAATTTTTCTGAAATTTTTGGGCTTCTGAATCACTCATTTGGGTATCAAACTCAAAAAGTGGTTTTTGATGAAAATCGGGCAAAACTGAAAATTTAGGCATCAACTGGAAAGTTGATTTTTATCGGTAAGGAATTAGGTCTTGGGAGTATTTTTAGTGGTTCTAAATGGGGGGGTTAAAACCTTCTTTACATATAAAGACTTAAGTAAATGGAAACATAAAAAACACATGGCATTTAATTAAAGACTTAAGCAAAACTAAAAATAAGGGTGTTGTGTAGGAGGTTTAGGTTTTTTGGTTTTAGGTTCCATGATTAGGTTCGCGATTAGTCGCCGACCTAATCCTTATTTGTAATTAGTCACCGAGATTAATCCTGTTTTGGCTTAGGATTAATCGCCAACTCAGGTTTTGAAATATTTTTGGCTATTTTTCAACACCAAACACATTCAAACCATTTCTAACTTTTCCAAAATCAAATGGCATGATCATAAGACATCCCAACATACTTAAAAATACCTTATAAAATAGAAATTCATCCCAAATCCATATGAACCCAAATCCAACACATGGAACTTCATTCAAAATACCAAACTTAAAAATGATCAATGTAAGCTGGAAATCCATAGCAAATCAATAGAAAACTAAACAAGATTATTATACAACCAAAACCCTACAAATTTTAGAAGCAAAAACCAACATGCAAGATCATTTCTTTAATTCAATCAAACCCCAGAGAGAGAATACGAATTCTTACAATATATTTTGGTTTAAAGGGTTTGCTACTTACTTGTTTAATGGAGAAGCTTACTTCTCCTTAAACTCTCGTCTTCTTCAAGCTTTCAAGCAAGCTCTCACACTTCTCCTTGTTCTATACATTCAATACAAGAGAAAAGGTGTTCTCAACACTTAAAATTTTAGTTAGGGCATTCTTTTATATGCCCTATTTTCTATCTTTCAAATTTGCCCCTTAACAAAGCCTTTATTCCACTAAATCCTTAGGGTGTACCTAAGTCATACTAGGGGGATACCTTAGTGTTAAGTTGGGGGGGTACCTTAGTGTTATTTGAGGGGTACCTTGGTGTTTCAAGGGCTTACTTTAGTCATTCCAAAGGGGCATACTTTAGGTATGCTTTTTTTTGTGGGGGGGTGGGGGGGGGGGGGTGTATCTTAGTTATACAAGAGGGGGTATCTTAGTTATACAAAGGAGGTACTTTAGGCAACACAAGGGGGTAATTTAGGTATATAAGTGGAGTACTTTAGGCAACACATTGGGGTATTTTAGATAGGGAAATTTAATTTTTAGTGATACTTTATCAAACTATTTAAGATTTAGTCGGCAAAGTTTTGAATTTTAACTTTTAATACACCTTTATCAAAATAATTAATTTTTAGTGTCATTTCACTATTACAAATCAACTATTCCAAAAATACCCTTACGTCACTTATCCAAATGACTTGTATAAGTCACTTTATTGACTTGTACAAGTTAATTTTTGACTTGTACAAGTCATTTTATTACTTGTACAAGTCTAAAATGACTTGTACAAGTCAATTTATTGCTTGTACAAGTCTCGAAAGTAAATTGTATAAGGGTATTTTTGGAAGAATTTATCCGTGACATTGAAATGACACTAAAAATTAAATAGTTTGATAAAAGTGTATTAAAAGTTAAAACTCAAAACTTTGCCGACTAAATCTTAAATAGTTTGATAAAGTACCACTAAAAATTAAATTTCCCTTTTAGATATACAAGTGGGGTACCTTAGGCAATACAAGAGAGGTACCTTAGGCAATACAAGTAGGGTACTTTAGTTATATAAATGGGGTACTTTAGATAATACTTGGGTGTACTCTAGGTATACTTGGGGTGGTACCTTGAGTAATACTTGGGTGGCACCTTGGGTAATACTTGGGGGTGCTTTAGGTATAATTGGGAGTATTTTAGGTAATACTTGGGTGTATTATAGGTATATTTGGGTGGCACCTTGGATAATACTTGGGTGTACTCTAGGTATACTTGGGGGTACTTTAGGTATAATTTGGGGGTACTTTAGGTAATACTTGGGTGGTACCTTGGGTAATGCATGGGTATTTTTTAGGTATTACATGGGTGTACCTTTAGTAATACATGGGTGTACTTTGGGTAATACAATGGGGTACTTTAGTGTTATTTGGGAGGGTATCTTGGGTATACTTAGGAGTTACTTTAGGTATTCTTAGGAGATACTTTAGGTACACTTGAGAGGTACTTTGGGTATACTTGAGAAGTTCTTTGGGTATACCAGGGTGCACTTTGAGGTATACATTTGGTTTACCTGGGGATGGTGTGCTCTCGGTGTACTTGGCCCAAATTGGTGTTAATGAGGATTCAAGAATGATCTAGAAGTGTTGCAATTTGAGTTTGGGCTCAAAATAAGAAATTTGGAAATTTTGTACTGGACGCACGAACATTAAAGTTGGACGTTCGGGCGTTGAACCTTTATCAAATGGTTTCTACAGGATTTAGCTCAACGTGCGATTCAAGGTTTGCACGTCAAGGTTAATTTTTCACATTTAACTTCACTTTTTTTGAATTTGATTTTTAATTCACTAGAACTACTTGGAGGGTATCTTAGCCAATTGAAATTGAGAAATAACATTAACTAAGCTTACCTTAATAACCTTCAATAAAGTTCAATTTGATTTCCCCAAATCCTCAAGCATGATCCACATCCACCTTACCTTCATAACACAAGTACTTAATTAGTCTAATAATCCCATTTTAGATAATTAAACTTAATAATTAAGATATAATCAGGGTCGGGGTTTTACACAAGTTGTAACCTATTTTTAAATTAAATATATGTATACTCATTCTCAATTATAAGCCAAAGCAATATTTCGTCCAACAATTTATGTACATTGACAAAATTTTTAAATTAAAAAATACATTTTCTCCAATGTTATCTTTAACTAAATTAAAATTATGAGTCTTTTTTTGATTTGTCTTTAAATGTTAAAAATTGTTTATTTCATGATAGAACAAGATTATATTCCATTAGAAAGTAGCTGTATTTTTTTTGACTTTGGTTAAGGGTAAGGTTTTATGTCCCCCCTAAATAGTTGTACCTTTTTTACTAGCATTAATATACAGGTCAGGGTCTGCCTTAACCCTCCTCCCTCCGATGGAGTGCTGCTAAGGTTTTTCATGCCTTAGTAGAGGGTTTTCTAAATAAAAAAAATTAAAATTATATTATTAATCCTTATCTTTTCAAAGTCTTAGAAACCCATAACTATCTTTAACTAAATTAACAATCAAATAATCAAAGATATACTTTTGTTTACACCCGCCGTAGCCCGGAGGTAAATTAGAGACCTTCCTGGCTACAAGTCTCCTGGTAAAATAGAGTCTTATGTGGCTACAAGTCTTCTCAGTAAAGGAGAGTCCTATGTGGCTACAAGTCTCCCTAAAATAGGGAAGTGGGGTCTATTAAGGTGTAAGACCCCGAATTTTTCCTTAAATAATAGAATAAATTAATAAATAATATCTTTGGGAGTTATGATTGATGGAAATAATTTATTGACGTAGGTGAGCGTAATATCAGTGGGGATCAAGTGTTGGACGCAGATCCGACCGTCCGATCATGAGTTATCAAGGTATGATTCATATTTTAAACTTGTTGTGTTCTGATTGGTTAGTGTGCATAGAAAATTAGTAAGTGAGCTACGTGGGATTAGAGGGTATAAATACTTGTTTAATACCCTAATGCTATACATTTGGAATACCTATCGTTGTATTCTCTTCGTATTCAGCAGCCGCAAGACAAAACAGCGACTGCTAGTGACCAAACCAGGAAGAAGAGAAGAAGAAAGAAAAGGGAGAGGGAGTTGCTTGTTTTCCAGTTTTCTAAACCGTGTTCCCATCTTGTTCTAGCTGTTGTTGTCAAAGGAGAAGGGAGAAACCATGCGAACAGAGGTAGGTGACACAGTTTTATCGTCCATTTTTGTATTTTCGTGTGTTTAATCTTCAAAGCATGATTTTGTGATGTATATATATGTATATAGCATGATATAATTGTTATATGTATTGTTGTAATGCTTAGGATAGGAAAAATTACATTTCTACATTCTATACAACAATTTTTGAGTGACAGCCGACCTTACTGTGCTCGGCGATCCTCAGCGCTCTTAGGCGCTAGTTCAAAAATTGAGATCGCCCGAGACCGCTTGACGACTTATCGTCGGCAACCGATTTTAAACTACCGCCTACCCTAGACCGCTTGAGTGATCCTAGGCGATCCTGAGCGCTCTGTGCAGAAAATGTAGAATTTCGTATTTTCAAACCCTGATTCAAGTCCAAGCTATTTTTAGTCAATTTTAATCATTAATTAAGATGCTTTAAGACCAAAATATTTATCAAATTTCCTGTTTTACAGAAAAATAAATTAGGAAGATATTTAGGACACTAGTTGCCAAACTTTGTACGTAACTATGAAATTTAGTTTTTGGGAAATTTTGACCTATCATTTGAAATACCAGTTACAGAACATCTTTAAATTACACTATCAACCAGATAATTACATAATGAGATTTCAGATCATAAGTCCAACTCAGTTAACCCGAATATTGAAGGAAATGTCAGATTTACCCTTTATATGCCGCTAGGCACCAACCCTTATAGAATTATTAGACTTTAGGGTTTTTTGGAGTCTAGTGGGCATAACTGGCTATGGATCTATAGTTGTGACTAGATAGCTAAGGGATATTTCATTTGGGTTGAGTTTCTCCCTGTGTGAGCGCGCTTCCTTTGCAAGTTGGATTGTTTGGGAAGATCCTCTGTCTGGAGGGACACCTCGGTGCGTTGCTGGTGATTCCCTATACATGTGGATAAGCGACCATCTCCATGTATTGATTCCAGTGTTGCAATAAGTCGGTGACTATGGCTCTTGCCTAAGCTGATCTTCATGGGGCTTGAGTATCATTAGTAGCACTGCCCCTAAGCCGCACAGTGGTATAGCATTTGGTCGAGAGTCATCTCAAAAGGTTTATCTATCTTTGTGAGTCCTACAATGACACTAAAATCACAAACACATGTTGTTACTGTTGCATACATGCTGGAGGCATGTATTTGGTATTTTCGTTGGATGTGACTGTTTAGTGCATCCTAGCAATGTATGGATTATGCTATTGATTTATGATATTGGATTCCTATCATAGAACTTGCTGAAATTTTATATTTAGAAATGTTTTACATACTGTTTTGTATTCCATGATCAATACGAATGTTTATACGAGCCTGCTTAGTTGAAACTGCTTAATCGTGCATGAACTACTATTTTTATGTATATGAATTGTTTAAAATATGCATGTGTTACCTACTAGGATATTCGTATCTCACCCTACCTTTATCTTATTTTTCAGCTGATACGCGAGAAAGAGATCATAGTAGTGATTTCCCGAAAGAGCTTGTTGATTATTCGCCGAAGGAGTTTTATTATCCGGATTTTGTCTGAGGTTGTGGATGAAAATGGATTCAGTTATTTTGGACGGTTTATTATTCATATGTTGGTTTTGATGTATTAAAGAGATGAGAGATTTAGTGACCCTTTTATTTTACCAGACTTTAATATTTGATTTGATGGTTATTTATATCTCAGTTTTTAAGGATATTAGAATATACTTTAGTACATTGATGTTCCGCACTCTGATAGTCATTTAAAGATTGGATCGTTTATTTCTTTAGTCTGGTATATTCTTGATGTTTATTTGATATGGGCCTAGTAACATCTCGGATTTGGTTGATGAACTGAATTCGGGTTGTTACAGTAGCGAACCGGGTTCAGGGCGTTACAGAGGAACCCCCTATTATGTAGGATTTGTTGGGAAAAAGTCAACAGGATAAGGACTCTCTAAAAACATGGGAAGTGAAGTCCTCCACTTCCTAAAAATGTGGAATGTTTGTACAATGTGGGGTTCAACTTCCTAAAAGTGGGATCGTTGGGAGATTTGTTGATCAAGCAAAATAGTTTATAAATAGGGATCTGCAAGCAAGGAAAAAAGATCCTCGATTAACACACAACACAACTACATTTAGCTATCCCGGTCTCCTCAAACCCGCTATTTGGTCTCCTCAGACTGTCCTACTCTCATGCTATCTTTATAGCATGAAGTAGGCTATCCTCCTATTGCTTCCTGTCACAACAACACATGAAGATCCCCTTACTCCTACTGGACAAGGCTAAGAAGATACGTCCTACTCCGATCACGACTAGGTACGATCTTGCTTACTCCTTCAACCAAGGCTAAGGGCAGTCACTATGTGCACCTCGGAACTAGTAATCATCAAGGTGGCCCCCAATCTCTTCTTTCTATACTCTGATCACGGCTATAGGGAAACAAGCGGTAGATATCGAGATATTGTTGGTTTTTTTTTTTACATTTTATTTATTCTCATCACTATTTATCCTTGAAGTGGCTGTCACCCCACACGGCACTCAGTTCCTGCAGATTCTCTATCAAATGGCTACCACCAACGTGGTCGTTGTCCATGTTGCCATAAAATTGGGGGAAGAACCTTGGAGGACAAACCCCAATCCTTTCGGCAATTGCTGGATCAAAAGTCTTCAAATCTATAGGCGGCTGGGTCGTATCTGAACCGCAACCCATCTGGTTCTGCGTGCAATCGGTGTCGTGGTCAAAAGTTTCCGACTCCTTGCATCGGCATAGATGCTGGCACGCCCGCGCACTCACATATCCCCGAGTCGAGCCGGAAATGATAGAAACTACTTCTCTATTTTCAAAAAAAATTGCTAAATTTGCAATTGCAGGTGAAAATGAAAAAGAATAGTTAATTTTTAGATATATCATAATTTAAATATTTATTTTACTATTATTTAACAATAGTAGTGAGACATATTATTTAAAGTGGCCCTTTTCTGGCGCCACTTTAAATATAATTTTCACTAAAAAAAAAAGGACTGGCAGGCAAAAAACAGTCAGCAAAATATTGAATCTTGCTGATAAAAGATTAAATGACATAAGGAATTGTTGCCATATAAAATCTTAGACTATAAATAAATTACTGATGTGTTTACATATGGTAACAAAATGTCCAACTATTATATTTTTGCTCATTGTAGTGGTTATTATAAATTATTTAAAGATAACATATTTAAATATATATATATATATATATATATGTTCTTGTGCCTAACATTGGTAAAACAACAATATAGCAAACTGAGGAGGAGAGCTCTAAACTTCAAACTCGGGCTGCTGGTAGCTCCACATCCTCTTTGACGTGGCTGCCTACTTGGAAGCCACCAACTGTTCGGTTTCCCACGCACAAAAACGGATGAGAGACCGTTAAGTAAAAAGAAAGAGATGGAGATCTTGTAAGGCCTTTGGTCTTCCTACAACGGAAGAGAGTTTATAGACGCACATGGAAATGGAACGCCTAGCATCAGCGTTTATTTCGGTTGTCTTTGATCACAATCCATGGGTCACCTTTTTTTGCTTCATTTTACAGTCAAAACGAAACAATCAAAGGAATGCTATCTGGTATGAACTTTGGATCATCTTGGACAGTGATTATGAATTGGGGCGACATGGGTTATCAAATCTCTGAATCAACAGCTCCACTAAGCATTCGAAACGCTTCAACTATTTGCATACCATGACGAGGCTTCGTTGAGACGGAAAGGAGACCACGTCAGGAGACATCGGCTTTGACTCACCCGGTATCGATCCATACTTTTAAATAGCTTTCCTGCCTTGAGTCTCTACTATGCTGTTAACAAGCAGTATAACGATTGGATAAACTTGGGATCGCCTCTTGGAAGCCCTCACCCTATCTCTTTCTCTACAAGTGATTCTATCGAATCAATGATCCATCGGTCGAGGGATCAATTTTGTGTTTTTCAATGACTTCGAAGTTGTTCGATTTGATAAATCTAATCACATGCTTTTATGGGGAATATTCAAAATTTCAAATTTGTCTTTTAAGTATATTGAGGTCGTTGTTTTGTGTTACTTCATGTGATGCTTTATGGTGTTTCCATTGATGCAGCGACTACCAAAATTTATGCCTTTATTATCTTTGCAGGGGGATAATCCTCAGACGGTGAAGACAAGAGTGAGATGACGATAAAACATTCACTGAAGACATCACCTGAAAGCTTCACTTCAGTTACCGAGTAAGTTCCTTCTCTTGTTGCTTCTCAAATGAGTAATATGTCCAACCCAAATAAGCTCTTCAAAACGATGGGTGGTCGAGATCCTGGCAGGAAAAGTTAAAATTCTTAAGCTTCTTATTTGAGCACTTCTGTGAGTTTATCTCTATTACAATGTGTTTAATGACTCATTTGTGTGGTCTCTTAGATTGTTTACAGTTAATTTCTTAACACCTATAATCTGTTTGACAAAATAACTGTTTGATGTTTTTTTTTTCTTTTTTCAATTTTTTATAAACATTGTACTACTTGTGGCTTGCTTTGATTTTGTTTTTTAGACTTTCGTAATATCAAACTCCATGGGTGTGGTAATGTTGAATTTATTTTTTTATAATCTTTTTAAGCATGTTCATTATGACATTTGCATAATTTGTAGCCACTGTTCTAGATGGTTGCAGAATCTATGGCCAAGGGGCTTCAGAGTGAAATCATCACAATCAGTTAATCCAAGACTTCTGGTAAAGCTTCTATTTTCTTTTTCTTCCTTCTAGCTTTTGATTTTGCTGTGTTCCTTGTGTTTTCCTGGGAAGTAGATGATGTTCCTCCATCACATACTCTGTTTGATTTGGTTCCCATTGCAGAAAATTTTTAAAAGGAATTTTGTATACCTTTATTTTGTTCTTGACAAATTATACTTTTAACTCTCAAGCTTCTAAATATAAAACCTGACAAGTCTCAACTTTGTCTTGAAGCTTTGCTCTCAATTCAAGAGAATGGCACAGTGAGCTTTAAAGGTGTGTTTGGTGATATTCAAATTAACCTTTCTTAGCTTTTGAGGAAGACACAATCCTTCATTTTCTTGTCCTCTGAGCATGGATATCAATTTGATAGGCATGCTTTTGGTTACTACTGAGGTTACTTTGAGATCTGAGTATTTAGTTTCACCTTCATAGTTATCGTCCTCTCTGGATGTATGGGAATGTGAGCATTATTCTAATCAAGAGGAGCAAAAGCAAACCAAGCAGAGCATGGCACCCAAGTAAATATTTGAATAAGCAATACCTGAAAGTTCCCATCAAAAGAATGCTATCTCTCACCACCATTCATTTTCATCTTTCTGTAACCTAATATTTTGATTATATATCAATACCACCTCTATTATCATCATCATCTTGGTTGAGAACCATATAATAACGGTCCCATCCTATGCTGAAAATTCAAGTAGGCCATTCCAAGTGCCATAACTAAGCCTGAGTTCCAGGACGGTTGGGACAAGTTAAGATGGGGCAAGGGTAACCTTGGTCAAGCTTGATGACCCAGCTTTTGTTTGTTCTTGGTGGTACTTAGGTACCATAGTAATGCATTTGAAGTTTGTGGCTTATATTTCTTGTGGAGAGTCTTGATGTTGTAACCAAACTGAAATAACAAATATTTTTTTTTTCTATGACTAAGGCATGGGATGAGTTGCTTTTACTTCATTAAAGTGTGTTTTATATCTCATGAGCATGTGATGATAATGATACAAAATCATTAATACAAAATATAACAATTTAACTTAGAAAATATTATTAAAAAATGAAGAAAAAAGAAATCAGATGTCATCACAAGATTCTAAAGTAAACTTTACAGCTCTCAGCAATTTGCTGAGCTTTCCTCGCATCAACTACAGTGCAGTTACATGATAAAATTGGCTGGACAAAAGTTGCAAACTCTAATTTGAAGTAAATGTCTTCATGAGTTTCTTCTTGTCTTCTCCTACTTCTAAAATGCTTAACAGGATTTTCATTACCATTTTGGTGATTCTGGGCATTCTGGGCTGCAATTTTTTCCTCGTTTATCTTTGACATGTGTTATAAGCAGTGATTATGGGCTTTCTGGGCAACAATTTTTTCTTCGTTTGTATTCCACATATGTTACAAGTTTGTTGTTTGATATGACAAAGTCTAATGAATTCCAATGGTTTTCCTTTAATTATCTTTGCAACATATGTGGAGTATCTCTTGTTCGGTGGGCCATTGATTCTAAAACAATATTATCTTCAAACAGTCTAAACCCAATCTTAAGAAATGTTTTATGACTCATTCAAGATTGTTAGAATCATAGTTTTGATCATTGATTACTAGAACTAAGCTCAATTTGGATGGACAAGAATCTGGAATTTGATTTCAGATATAGCAAACCATTTCTTGAATTGTTGGATCTGTGCTGCTCTGAACCCATCTAACAAGGGTCAGTTTAACTCACTTTTTATTTAAATATTTTGGTGATTGCCGCCTTTTATTTTATGGACGAGCAGGCCACAGTTTTGCTAATGTAGTCTTCCCGGGGTATCCATTGAAGTGAATCTAGAGGCGTCTCTCTCTAACTGGATCATTGTAATATAGTCCTGTTTGTACCAAATGATTAGCTACTTGATTGCTTTTCTATAACATATGTATTCATTTACTTGAAATCTTCTTTAGCCTTCTTTAGGTAGTTTCTTGACTTTTCCTCTGATTCCCCTTAGCACCATGGGATTCTCTTCTAGCCCTTTATTTTGAATCTATTAAAATTTAGAGTCTTCTTCATTTTGTAACAATCCTTGCTTGGATCTGTGTTGCCAGCTGGAGTCTTTCCAACTTGCCCAAGCATTAGTTTCTGTGCTAGAGCATCATCCAATATACGTCGGACTGTCATAATTTTATCCTGCTCCATCAAATGAATGGCAGATGGACAAGAAGTTCAGAAATGAAGGTCATATGGCAAACAGGTGTTGGAAAATTTTTGTGCAAAATAACAATAAAATCTTCACTCAGGGTTGATTGATGAAGGCCCTTTTCCTTGCTTTTTGCCAGAAGGAAATTCTTTTATATCACCTGTCAGCTTCTGGAGAGTGAATATGATAATGATGGGAACTTGTTAGAAGGATCACCACAGCCATTTACTGGCATACTCGCATCTTCCTCAAGAATGAATTAAATGGGATGTAATTGTTTGTGTTCCAACATACAACGATTACTGCCTTTCAATTAAAAGTCAAATTAGAACCCAGTTACTTCACTTTGCTATTTTGGATGTCAAGCACTTGAAATCAGGATCCAAAACAGTGGCACTGAGTTACATATTAAAATCTCTGGTTCTAATTTTCTAAATGCATTATGATCTATGCCCTTTTTTCTAATTATAAATTAAGTATTTATAGCATAACTTCCATATGGTGTGAAAAAATTTCCCCTATTTACTTTGTCTATGATGAACAGTACTTTCTTGATATGATCCACATGCCCAAGCCAAAAAGCTTACACGTGTTTTCCTTCTCTCTATAAAAATACATGTTTCTTTTTTACTCTTCATTTTTGCTGTTATTTTCAGTTCCCTCTTCAAAAGTCTATTTTTAATTAAAAAAACGCTTCAAACTTGAGACTCTCAGACCTGATATCTCCACATCACTGCTTACGTGGCTACTTATTTGGAGATCTCAGTTTCGTCTCTTTTCAGGAAATCTTTCATAAAACGGTTGATGTGTGCAAGGAGATTTATATGGATCTGTAAGGGAAATACTTTAGCTCCTTATCTTTTCATCATACGTGTTTCTTCCTTTAGATTTATTGAGGCTTTTTGAATGAAATAAGGAGCCCTGATCCGGATGCATTTGATTATGGAAAATTTGAAGCTTGTTAGGAAATAATTTCACGTTTCAACCAAAAGCCTGAATTTCTGGCTATTGAAGAACATCATATCTTATTTGTGATAGGTTTCATATCTTATTTGGGTTAATTCTGGAGTAAATTGAAGTACTGCTTGGATATTGAACGATTAATTTTACAAATGTGGCAATCTCTTTGTTTTCATGTTTTTCCCAAAATATTTAAATGTCTCAAATTGCTTGAGTTCCCTGGTTCTGCATCTGTTTACAAATTCCCTTTTTCCTTTTTAAATCCTAACAATGAAATGGATTTCTTGAGAAATTTTATTTTCATAGGTGAATAATGCAGGGGATTAGGGAGTTACAATTGATGCTGATACTATAAGGGCCTTGGAACTTCATGCTTCTGGGGTAAGCCTCTGATAGGTTGCATATCTTTTTTTATTTGCATATATGCCCCCATTTTCTGTCAAACCTTTCTCTTAACTTTTGCTATTACTATGTAATTAACTTTCATCTTTAGTCATTGGTATAGCATTTCTTTTGTCTTGCATATATTTATGTCGCTGTTAATATCTATATACAGATATAAATATCAGCGACATAAATATCGATATGAATGTGCATATCTTGCCACCACAAAGGAACTAACCTGGATTTTATGAGCCATTTTATAAATCATCTATCCTGCAAAAAAAAAAAAGACAAAAATCTAAATAGGCATGGATTGATCCATGCGCCATTTTGCATATAATTTTATAAAGTCATTTTACTGGTTACTGCTTGTTCGCATCGCTAAAAGCTTGAAGTGTATTCTATCCATAAGCAATTTCTTTGACTCACAAAGTTATAATGGTAACCAATACAGCCCTCAGTTTGGCCTAATAAAAAAATAAAAATAAAAAACAAAAAAAACAAAAGGGAAAAAAAGGAATTTCAATTGGGACATATCTTGTTTCTCAATTGATTTTGGGTTAGTAATGTTAGGTAGTTTTGGCTTATGGTGATAGATTTCGAGGGTCTTTGTTTTTTTTTTTTTTTGGTTTATTGATTTGGTTTTCCTCTTTTTTTGGTGGTGACATTGGAAATAAGGCATCCAGGATTACAAGAGGGTTTTCATGTCAATATTGCTGAGAGTCTTGACTGTAACAAGGACTGAAGACCGAAAATGTCGGAATTGTGTTCTTATTGCAAAATTGGTTAGTTTCAACTACCTCCCCCTTGGTACCGCTATTGAATAGACTCATCATGCTTTAGAAACTGTCATGACCTCCTTGAATCACATCCATTGACCTTTCATGGTAATATTAACAAGACCAATTTGTTTAAACACAACGATTGTTTTGCTTCTCTCACGTTGACTTATTTTGCTAAAAAAACCTTTTTCCCTTCGGTGATGGATGCAATTCAGATAATTGGATCGAGTTCTTGTATGTTTCTTCATTGTTTTTTTTTTCCCATTTGTTTTAGATCATGTGTGTATTAATCTTTTAAGTTTTAGTCTTGCAAACTAAAATCCCAAAATATTATTAAATCACTGTGTAATTTTAACATGTTTAATGAAGTGGTGTTTTAGATTGGTGCAAGTGCATGCATTTGAGGCGAGTTGCTACTAGAATTGGTGGAAACAGAAAATGGAGTGAAACTAGGCAACAACACTAGATGAGACAAAGGCCTTGGGTCTTTGGTCTTGCTAAATGAGTAGAAATCAAATAAAGCCCTGAGAGTGAATTAAAAATCATCTGGGAGGAATGCAACGACACTGTGCTAGGAATGTTAAGTTCATTCCTAGCAATGATTTCTTGTAACTGCAGTTGTTTAAGTTTGTCTCTTACTTTAAGTTTAATTGTGTAAGTTGATATGATCCTTGGGCTTCCATTTTAGCATTTGTAATTATTAGAGGACAATCTGATTCCTCTGATTATGACCAAGATTTTAGTGATTCTCCACAATTGTAGCAGTTTATTTTCCTTGTATATTTGTTTCCATATTTGTAATTGTACTGCTACGATGTATCTTCTGTCTATAAATGAATATCTCCTCACAGCTTATTGGCTTGAGGCATTTCCTTTACATGGTATTGGAGCCAATAGGTAGGTATGGGCGGCGGGCCGGCCCGGCACGGCCCGGCACCCCTGAGGCGTGCTCGGGCGGGCCGCGGGCCTGACGTGCCGCGGGCCTGGCGGGCCGCGGCATGCCAGGCCCGTTTGCCCCATTACCCCAGCCCGGCACGGCACGCCCCAGCAGGCGTGCCGTGCCGGGCCTAGCCCGCCGGGCCTGCGGGCCAGTATTAAATTAAAATTTTTTTTTAAAAAATAAAGAAAAAATTCAAAAAAATCACCAAAAAATCTAAAAAAATCATTAAAAAATTCTGAAAAATATTTTTATTATTCACAAAATTGTTTTACACATATTTGGATAGATTTTGCTCAAAAAAATATAAATTACATCCATTAAAGACTTAAAGTAGTCTAATTAAAAACTATGGACTTAACAAATATATTTAATTGGAGATTTTGTAACAGTTTTTTGGGTTTATTTATACTTAGTTATTTTCTTAGCTTTAAATGATTATATAAGAGTTTCAACAATCATGTGGTATCCTTAATGTTTAGGTAAAATATTTTAATTATGATACTATTGTTGCAAGAAGTTGATCTGTCCTAGTGGTTAAGGAGACAGATTTTCAGTCCCTTGGACAAGGTTCGAATCTTCTTATGGACAAATTTTGGCTATTTAAGCTAGTTGGGTTGTTGGAGCGTGCCCAGCGGGCCCACAGGCAGGCCAGCCCGTCTGGGCGCGCGGGTCAGCCCGCCTAGGCACGCGCGGCCCGCGCCGTGCGCGGGCCCGGGCCGGCACGCGAGCCCACGTGCCGCGGCCCGCGTGCCGCGTGCCCTGGCGGGCCGTGCCCAAACGGGCCGCGAGGCCAGGACCCCCGGCCCGGCACGGCTCGTGTACTGCCTGCTACAGTGCACGGGCCGTGCCGGGTTGTGCCGTGCTCGGGCCGGCACGGCCCGTTGCTCATCCCTACCAATAGGTCAACCCTTTGCTGGTTTTTTTTCCATGGCCAAATCCAACACTTCTCTGCTTCCACTCAATACAATGGTTCACATGGTGACTGCCAAACTCACTCCCACAAATTATCTCTTGTGGCGTCGTCAGTTTGTTCCCCGCTTGAAAGTCAAGATCTTATGGGCTATTTGGATGGGTCTTTGTCTGCACCTGCAGCTCAAGTTCGTGTTGGAAATGATCTTGTTCCTAATCCTGTCTACAAGACAAGACATGGCACACGCAGGATCGCATTTTACTCAGCCTTCTGTATGCCTCTTTCACTGAGGAATGTATGGCTGAAGTCGTTAATTGCACTACAGCTCGTGATGCTTGGCTGGACCTTGAAGTTTCATTTTCTCATAGTTCAAAGACCAAAGAACTCCAACTAAAAGATGAACTCCAGCTAATGCAGCTCAGCTCTCGTGGTGTTGCTGAATATGCACGCTCTTTCCGATCATTATGTGATCAGCTTAGTGCTATTGGCAAACCAGTTGATGACACAGATAAGGTACATTGGTTTCTACGTGGCCTTGGTTCTGATTTTAAAATTTTTTCAACCTCAATGTTGTCACAGTTGCTGCTGCCCTCTTTTGTCAATCTGGTTCCGAAACCTCTCAGCCATGAGCTTTTTTCTCGGTCAATCCCGGGGGACTCTTCTTCTCAGTTGGCTATGGTTGTTCAACATGGTATTTCTTCTGGTTGTTTCAAACCAGCCCCTCCCTCACTCAGTACCACTCATAAACTTGGCAAACTATTGAAGAAAGCTAAGGCTGAAGGTTTGATTGAAGCATTTGCTGCCACCTCCCTTGATAATTCTCAAGATACTGAGTGGTACACAAACATGGGAGCAACTTCTCACATGACTAATGATGTTGCTGCTCTTGATAAATCTGTCCCTTACATTGGTAATCAACGGGTCTTTGTGGGTAACAGTCAATCTTTGTCTATTTTTTGCATTGGTTCTATCTCCTCTCTTGTTGCTTCTCATCCTTTAAAAATGTCCGATGTTCTTCATGTTCCTCACATTACTAAAAATCTATTGTCCATTAGTAAGTTAACTCGTGTGAACAATTTTTTAGTGACATTTTCTTCTTTTGGTTTTACCATACACGATCTAGCAACAAGAATGGTGGTGGGAGTTGGGCACTGTGAGAAAGGGCTCTATATTCTTGATCAGGGCCATGCAAGTTTTTTGTCCAGTATCTCTCAATTTAATTCTCGTGCATCTTCTGTCATTTGGCATGCACGATTAGGACACCCTTCTTTGCGCATTGTTTCCTCTTTGAATAAGCATGGTGCAATCACATTTTCTGATAAAGGCAATTTTGATTCAAAACCGTGTTTTGGTTGTCAATTAGGAAAAAGTCACTGCTCGCCTTTTCCAAATTTGAATCAACATTGCTCTTTTTTGTTTGAACGGATTCACTGCGATTTATGGGGTCCCTCGCCAATTCCCTCTCCATCCGGTTATCGATACTATTGTGTTTTGATAGATGATTTCTCTCGCTTTAATTGGTTCTTCCCTTTAAAGCTTAAGTCAGATTTTTTTGACATTTTTGTCCAATTTCACCAGTATGCCATTAATCAATTTGACTGTAAAATCAAATCTTTTCAATGTGATGGAGGAACGGAATTCACCAACCACCGTTTTACTTCTTTTCTTCGTCAGTGTGGTATTGCACAACGCATAGCTTGTCCTTATACCCCTAATTAGAATGGTATTGCAGAGAGAAAACATCGCCACATCACAGAAACTGGTCTCACTATGATGTTTCATTCGCATGTACCTCTTCATCTTTGGGTTGAGTCTTTCTCCACGGCATGCTATCTCATCAACCGACTTCCATCACTTGTTCTTGATGGCAAGACTCCTCATGAAATTATATATGGAAAATTCCTTCTTATTCTTTGCTTCGTACATTTTTGTTGTCTTTGTTTTCCCTTTCTACGTGATTATATGCCCAATAAATTATCACCTCACTCTATTCCTTGTGTTTTTATTGGCCATAGTCTTCTTCATAAGGGTTTTCATTGCTTGGATAAGAAAACTATCCGGGTCTATGTGTCTTTTCATGTTCAATTTTTTGAGGATTATTTTCGTTATACTACCTCCACTATTCCTTCTTTGGTTGGCACTGATTATGTCACTTTTACTGACACTTGTGACAGTTTTCTTCCTAGTGATAGTTCTTTCCCCATAGGTGTGACTCCCACTTCTAGTTCGGCCTCCACTCCTTGTGTTCCTTGTGATGACTCAAGTCCCATTCTCATGCCTCCTATCACACTCTCTCAGCCTGCTTCGCCTAAACTAGCCTTGGACGTCCCTCCACCTGCCTCTTCTTCCGTTGTCCAACAGTCTACCTCTACTCACCCCATGATCACCCGTGCGTGGGATGGTATTGTTAAGCCTCACATTATTCATTCGTTATGTGCTTTCATTGCTCCTCCGTGGTTTCAGGTACATCTTGAGGTTAAAGAGCCTCATGGTTTTAAGTTAGCTGTCAAGCATCCAGCATGGCTCTTGGTAATGGATGATGAAATTGCTGCTCTCAAGCACAATAACACATGGCGATTAGTTCCTCGTCCAGCTGATCCTAATGTTGTAGGTTGCAGATGGATTTTTAAGACTAAGCTTCATGCCGACGGATCCATTGAGCGTCACAAAGCTCTTCTAGTGGCACAAGGTTTTTCTCAAAAGCATGGCATTAATTTTGAAGAAACTTTTAGTCCTGTTGTTCAACTTGCTTTTGTTCGCATTATTTTGTCCCTTGCTGCTATGAATAATTGGTCTTTACGTCAACTTGACGTAAAAAATGCCTTCCTTCATGGGTTTCTCTCTGAGGAAGTCTATATGGAGCAACCCCCAGGCTACATTGATCCACAATTCCCAACTCATGTCTGTCGCTTACAACGTGCTCTTTATGGCCTTAAACAGGCTCTTCGAGCATGGTTTCAGCGTTTCAGCCAATTTTTGCTTGGTATTGGGTTTACTGCTACTCGTGCTGATTCCTCTCTCTTTGTCTATCATAGTCCTCATGGTGTTATTTATCTTCTCCTATATGTCAATGATATGGTAATAACGGGAAGCAATTCTTCTATGCTGTGTTCTCTCATTGATCGGCTAGCAAAAGAATTTTCCATGAAGGATCTCGGTGATCTACACTATTTTTTGGGGATTAAAGTTGTTAGAAATGACAAGGGTCTTTTTCTCAGCCAAGCTAAATACTTGTTTGATCTGTTGACTCGAGCAGAAATGATGGATTGCAAGCCTATCTCAACTCCTTTTTTGGTGGGATCTCATCTAATCGATTTTGGTACTTCCTATTCAGATGCTACACAATTTCGTTCTCTAGCTGGCGCATTACAATATTTGACTCTTACGCGGCTGGATTTATCCTACAGTGTTAACTCTATATGTCAATATATTCATGCTTCCACTGTTAATCATTTTAGAGCCTTGAAGCGTATTTTATGCTATGTCAAAGGAACCTACCATTATGGCCTGCAACTCTTACGGGATTCCTCTCAGACTTTGCTCGGCTATCAAATGCTGATTGGGCTAGCTGTCCCATCACTTGGCGTTCAACAACTGGATTTGCTGTTTATCTTGGCCACAACTTAATTTCGTGGTGCTCTAAAAAGCAAACTACCGTTGCACGCTCTAGTGCTGAGGCCGAGTACCGTGCTCTTGCCTCTGTTGCTGCGGAACTCTCATGGACACTTCAACTTCTTCGAGAACTCCAGACCATCCTCCCCTCTCCTCCAAGACTCTTATGCGACAACAATAGTGCCATATTCATTGCTTCCAACCCGGTCACCAAATCTCGCTCCAAAAATATTGACATTGACTATCATTTTGTTTGGGAACTTGTTGCTTGAAAGGTTATTAATCTCGGCTTTGTCCCCTCACACCTACAGCTGGCCGATGTTTTCACAAAAGGGCTAGCCAAATTGCAGTTTTTATTGGATCGTGGCATGTTGTGCGTTTTTCCTCTTTCTACCACGCCAACTTTGAGGGGGGATATTAGAGGACAATTTGATTCCTCTGATGATTACCAAGATTTTAGTGATTCTCCACAATTGTAGCAGTTTATTTTCCTTGTATATTTGTTTCCATATTTGTAATTGTACAGCTACGATGTATCTTCTGTCTATAAATGAATATCTCCTCACAACTTATTGGCTTGAGGCATTTCCTTTACAGTAATCATTAACAGCCCCAGCCACATATCCAATCCTGGCTGGAAAAATATGCAGCTCTTGCATTGCCCGATGATGGGTTGCAATGAATTTCATAGCTAGCTCGTGTGAGTATGTTATCTTTGCATACAAAGATGAATCTATCAACCATTGAAATCATGTTTTTTTAGATAGTAAAAATAGAGACCCCGGCAAAGAAGCCAATGAACTCAGGTTTCCACTTATTCAAAAGGAGGGAGTGGAGCACATGATCATATTCATTCAATCATCAGCCATGCTTGTGTTGGAAGTTTTGTTGAGCAATGTGCAATTAGGTGTTTATGCAACCCACTTCTTTTTCTATTCTTAGAACACAACTTTCAACGCACCTAACTTCTTTATCTACTCATAGAACTCAACTTCCAATGTAGCTAACTTCTTTATCTTATTTATCTACCCTAAGAAGCATGGCATTTCAATGTATGTTTATAATTTTTCATTTTGGTTTCTCTTTTTATTTTTTTAATTTTCTTTTCTCCTTGCATTTTCCCATCTTACAAATACATTATAAAAGCCCATACTGTCTGTACAATGGGTTAGACGCTTTGAGTTGGGGTTCTTAGTTTATTGTCTATTACTTATATTTATTGAGTTCTCAAACATTAAGATGTATGATATATGAATCATTTTGAATGTACTAAGCATTACACTTCCTATGATTCTTCCCATGATTGATCTACAATACGAACTAAGCATTACATTTGCAGAAAATGAATACATTAAGGAATAATGTAAGAATAAATCTACCTTTATCATAGACATGGAACACTACTCTAGCTCTCTACGTGAAATTTCTTTATAATATATATGAATTCTTTTTCTCTACTCCTACCATGTTTCAAGAAGAACATGCATTTACACGTCCATAAGTTTACACTTGTTAACATCTCCGGTTCTGAATTTGTAATGATTTATGATACACTTCTAAAGTGAGATAGGTACACTTCAGATTTGTGTAAACCTTATTTTTTAAACAATATGTGAGTCTTTTTTCTCTTAGTTATTATATTAAAATATTTGTTTAAAGCTTCCTTTTTTTTTCAATAACACGTGCATCCCACGGGGGTTTTGCTAGTTGTCTATATAAACAAACCAGCACCCACAGTTACAGTATTGAGAGATTTCTACACTTCATCATTTTATCACTTTCTTCTAATCTCACTTTAGCTCCTGAGGTTTCTAAAATATCAGTTTATCACCTTAAAGTTTTCTATGTGTAATAATCTCCCCCTTTTATTACATTAAACAAATCAAAAAGCAAGATTTATGCCTTGATCACCTAAAATGCCCTTGATGCAGATGTAAACTGGGTCTAGTTTTTTATTTTGTCTTTTCATTTGAGCTAATTTTGTAAACACTGAATTGATAGGATAATTTGGGTGTTTAATTTTAAACAATCAAAATTAATAAGAAGAAGAAAATAGTCAATGTGTGTTTTTCCTCTTGTAGAGCTACAGCAGGAGGGAGATTGTTACACATAATAAACCTCAAGGTGGTAAATTGATATTTTAAGAACATCAAGAAGGAAGTAAGATTGTATAAAACTTATATTCTTTCATCTTATATAGATCTAATTGTTTGTTACCTTGTATATAGATCTTCTTTCTATATGACGAACCGATATTCTTTCATCTTATGGTGTTATTGTTTCAATCCTTAGCAAGTGTATTCTAGAACTTTTAAGGTTTCAGCCTCCTATGTGGCTTGCTTTTATGTAAGATTTGAATTATACAATTTTTTGATGGATCACTCAACAAAGTGTTAAATCTTCTTCTCTCCACTATGTTTTTATACTGAAAATGGTACTGGTTAGAATCTTTAAGTTGTACAGTCTAGTTTCATGTTTGCTCTATACAAGGCCTAAGGTGTACTTTCAGCATAACTACCATACAAGTGTGCCACCTAATCCTCAAATTCTGAAAATCACAGGTTTGGAATCATGGTGTTAGTTGACAAGACAATATAGAAATTAGGGTTGCTTAATGGACCGGCCTGGTACGGCACGGGCACATTTAGCCCATGACTGGAGGGCTGTAGGCCAGGCAAGACACGGCACGACCCACCTAGAAGATGGGCCGTGCCGTGCTTGGCTCGTAACCCAATACCCCAGGCATGGCCCGACCTGTGGCACGGCTAAGGCTGGGTTATGCCTCGTCAAGTAGGTTGCCTGCCCGTAGGCCTGGGGTTTTTTTTTTTGCAAAAAAAAAAATATAGAAAAATAGAAAAAGTAAAAAAAAAAACACAGAAAATTTTGAAAATATATATTTATTATTCACAAAAAAATTCTTACATATATTGGGATAAAATTTTCTCAAAAGAAATTAAATAAATTATTTCTTACAAGTACAACTTTGCAAATGCAACAATATTACCGTTAAAGCCTTCAACCTCTAGAGTCCACTTCCCACCTTTGATGCTTGAGCAATTTTAATAAAAAAAAAACAATTACTTGATAGCTACAAAGATGAAGAGAGTAGAAGAGAGTGTAGAAGAGGTTTTGTTTGGAGTGGGAAGGGTTAGGCCTATTTATAGAAAACCAACACCTCTACACTAGAAAATGGTTGTTATTTGGCTGTTGGAATAGTAGAAATGGTCATTTACAGTTAATTACAATTATATTGCCCTAATATGGCTCTTATATAGCTGTTGGAGGAGAGGGGGGGGGGGGGGGGGGGGGGGGGGGGGGGGGGGGGGGGGGGGGGGGGAGAATAGCTAGCAGTCAAGCTTGCATGCAGGTACGGGTCGCTTCGACACGCAATGCAGGCTTTTCTACCCGTGTGCTTCACGGGCCATGGCCAGTTGGGCCACTGTGCTTGGTTTGCCATGCCGTGTGCCCGCCCCCGAGCACGAGCATGCACTAACATTGCGGCGAACTTACTTTTGTCGCCAAAGGCCATGTCGGAAATAATTTACCGACATTCTTTGAATTCGTCGCCAAAGCTGAACATTTGCGGCATTCTACGAGTGTCGCTATGTTTGCCACTGTAAATGTAGTACAAAGACACCCATATGAATGCCACTATTTATTTATTTTTAGCGACACACATATGAACGCCGCAATTTGCTTAATTTAGTGACACACTTGTGAATGCCGCTATAAGTGTTATTTAAAGACAAACAAATGTACGACATTATAGATTTAAATTCTCTTTTTTTTTTTAAAAAAAAAATCATTTTGTAGCTTCCTTTGAACCTGTAATAATTAATTAACCAATAAATCCAATAGAACTCCAACCACCACCACAAAATAATACATTCAACAAATTAAAACAAGCTTCTCAATTCTTCCAAATTAATGTCAATACAAATAACATCTTTGAGAGCAAGAACATAGGTCGTACAAGGACCAAAGATTCCCATGGCAGCTGCAACTTGATCTCTCTACCAGTTACACCGTTTAGCTTATCCTCAGGCCACACTCCAAAGATGGTACCAATTGTAAAATTTGTATCCACAATACTTGACCCATTGAGTGGATCAAAGGCGACACTAAATCCACCTGTTGATAATTTAACCATTTAAGGAAGAATTTGAATTTTGATTTTAATAAAGATATGGTGTATAGAGTGCAGACCTTCAACTGGACCACCCATGTTCTGTAGCTCTGGGACTTCCTTAGAGCTAGCATATTTGTAGAAGTGCGGGTACGTCAAAGCCTACGCATTCAAACCAGAGATAACTTAGGTTCTAAGATTTTAAAACATTATTTGAAAAGAAAGAAATTAAATAAAAAAAAAAAAAGAAGTGAAATTAGCAGCAACTTATAACCTAAAAAACGCTTGTTTGCAAGCATGTCGACGTCTAGCTGTTCATCAGCAAAAGAACTGAAAATCCTGTTTTCAATAAAAAATAAAGTTGCAAATTTTATTTAACCGTTGAATAAATTATTAAAATAAGATGAGAAAGCTTCTCATATAATCCAAAAAGTTAAAACACAAAAAAATTAGATTGGGATACAAAGAAGAGTTTACTCACATCCTATAAGTTCGTTATAGCTCACTATAATTGTGCCAAACTGCACGAAATTCCTCTTGAAAAGTGTACAGGCGAGCCTTAAAGTTAGTTGTCCTAAAGCTTGCATGAAGAGTAGTGGCTGTCAAAAACAAAGACCAACTGACAAAGTTTCATTTTTTTAAAGGAACAAGCGCTAAGGACTAAGAAGTTAGTAGAGTGAAAAAATTACCAAGAAGGCCAATGGCAAATGTCCACAGGACAATAATGAGACCACAAGAGGTGAGCCACAGGACAAAACTAGCCATAGGTAAAAGAAAAGAAAAAGAAAGACCAAAGGGATTAGTCAACATTTATGGATACCTTGGCTGTAATTTTGGAACATTATTGGATTGAATAGAACATTAAAGAAAAAAGCAACTTAAAAGGATTGAAACAAATAAACATTAATCAATATCGTTGTTTCATTGAGAACATAATGCGATTGAATATATCATTAAAAAAATCAGAGAGATTTTTTTTTCTTTTAAAAGCATTCAGGAATCAGGATTATAAATACCAGCTAAGAATATCAAGACATGAATTGCTCTCTTGGCAAAATGGACGCCCACGAAAAACAGGCCCGCAGAAAATTAACCTTTGATTTAGTAGTAACCGCATTGCAAACCAATCCAACAAGTAAACCCACTTACGTTTGAGGAGGCCTCGTTTTTGCTGCTAAATGGGGAGAGAACTGCCTCACTGCTCAGATCAGATGCTTGTAAAATGAATTAAATTTAAACAAGGGTCAGAAAATATAAATATAAATGTAGATACATGCCTGCCAACCAGCTTCAATGGTGTTAAGATCATTGCCGAAGGAGCCTGAGATGACCCATCAAGAAGTTGAAAAGCTAATGACAAAAACACAACTACTGAAGAACCATAGCCAACATCCTATAAATCCAATCAGATTTAGAACTCAAAAGGTCAAATGGCAGTCCTAGTCCTACATACAACCTTGCCTACGTAAGAAAACAACCCATTGACTGAAAGATACATTCAACATGTACTTATTGACCACTCACCTTAGGGTTCAACAAATCCATTGATTTGACGATTCAACCCGATTAAAAAAGAAACTCAAATTCAAGTCATCCCATTGAAACAAAGATTGGAATAAAAAACTCCTCTGGAAAACAAATGCCTGTGCAGGGAAGAAGACCCATTTTTCGCATTGAGAAGAATCTGGTCCCACAAAACAAGCAGTAAAGCAATAACTTTGTTGCTAAAGTATCAATGTCAAGAAAAAAACAATAACTCATTATTTGAGAATTGGCACCATTGATTTTAGGAAAGAGTCACCAGAAACAACAATCAATGAAAAGAATTCTCAGCAAAATATTACAATAATTTGACTACAGAAACAGAAATTCCTCTGTAAGAAACATAAACATGAAGAAGAAGAAGCCCACAACATTAACTGGTATGCTATATATACTAACATGAGAAACCATACAAAGTTGCTTTATGGGGTTTCTGGATGATGTTTAATTCCTAGATAAGCCAAACTAGTATTTATTAGAAAAATCAACCACAAGCATCAATCAAGCGTGCTTCAGATTCCAGAACATATACATGTGCATGCACGGCTAGTCAATATTTCGATATTTACTCTTATCACACTACTAAGAAAGCATATGTGATAGCTCTGCTTTCTGGGAATCAGATGTAGATGCCTGAAATTTTTCTAGCGATGTTGACCATCTAATGATACAGGCATGGTACACTAAAAATTACATCTGCTACTATTTATCTGACATTGATTGTGCATATTATTTTAGATTCCAGCACATAGTAGATTTGGTCTTTGTGTGATTGTAGTAGGATGGCATAAAAATGGATTTTTGCCTTTCCTTGGTTCTAGATTTAGCTCCAAGTTGTGGACATACTTACTGGCTTTTGATATCTCCATAACTTAGGAAACGAAAGAAGTTTGTCATCACTAGCATGGAGAAGCAAGGATATTTTTATGACTGGAACTTGTGACTAACAGTCTTGTATATTGAATTTTCATTTGTGTTTGGATTTGTCTGAGACAAGAAGTACCCTACAAGAGTACTGTGAAAATGACCCCAAATTAAAGGTTTATGATAATGGAGCAGAATATTGTTGGATCCTTTAAATGATGGATAAGGATTGTAGAGATCTGAAATTTTTTTTTAATCTGATAGTAAAAAAGAAAATTTTAAATTACTGAATAACACTCCTAGGATGGATCGTCCATTCGAATCATCTACAATAACAAAAGATAAAAATTTTGAGGCCTTAATGAGCCAAGTACAAGAAAAATCAGAGAGGACAAAATTAGCTAGGCTGTCTGTAGCTCTATTTTAGGGGTATGATAAGCACAACCGTAGCTTACAATGATCAAGTTAATTACTGAACAGAACGAATTCAGCGAAATCCAAAGTTGCTTTATGTTTTAAACGCACGAATTCAGCGGAATCCAAGTTGCTTTATGTTTTAATCGCACGAATTCAGCGGAATCCAAAGTTGCTTTATGTTTTAAACAAAGTTGCTTTATGTTTTAAACGCACGAATTCAGCGGAATCCAAAGTTGCTTTATGTTTTAAACGCCTCAATGAGTCAATGGTAATCAGATCAAATGGGAATCAGGCGAATCATAAACCAATTCAAAAATGAAATAAGAGAGAATGTATATGTGGATTGATATAGGGTTTGATCGCTGACCAGAAGCTTTGTTCCGCAATTCTTCGCAATTTAGTAGAACCAGTCGACACAACCAAAGATCTGGAACTAGCTTTGATGAAAACCAAACGGCAGCAGAGAGGTCTAGCATGAATTGTAGAGAATATTTCACGAAAGTAAGAAACGAAGAACATATAAAATAAAGTAAATATTAGAAAGAACAGCATCTCAATCTAAAACCAAAAACCTATTATCAAGGGAATAATAACAAATACAAATAGCATACGAAACCTCTGTAACAATCCTACTCTTGCTCCTTCGAATTTGTGGGGCATGCAATCCAATTGACGAGATCGATTGGTAGGAGCTCTATTTCAAAATGAGGCCGAGATTGATTGAACAAGCATTTTGATCGATAGAACGATTTTGATCGTTCAGAATGAGAGGGCCGAATCAAAAGGGGATCACCGATGAGAAAGAGCTAGTGTCTCTGTTTTTTTGATCGTGAGTACAAGTTTCTCAGCAGGTGCGGGAAACAAAATGTGCGTATTTACCGTGAATTAGAATGGTGAAACTGTAGAAGTGCTGCAAATAATTTTTTAATTAACGATGATTTTTAATAAACGCCACTAATAATTTTTTTAAGGTTTTTCTATTAATACAATTTCTTTTTTCTTTAACGACGAACATTTAAATACGTCACCATATAATATATATTGCGACATATATTTATGTTTGCCGCAAAATTTGTGTCGTTAAAAAATTAAATTTTTGCAGTGATGCTAGGCCATGCTGCGCCCATGCCGACTCAGTCCAATAAGAAACCCTAGTAGAAATGATCAAAAGATTCAAAATGTAAGACAGGTGGAATTTCGGATGAACAAGGGCAATGAAAAAGGAAGTTCTTCATATTAAAGAGCGCATATCAGAAACAATGAAATTTTTAGGATCGAGTCATCTTCCATTAGCCACTGAGTTGACAATAGGGTTTTCAATGGGTCGAATTCCAGATCCGAATTCGACCCGACTATTCGAATTTGGATATTAATTTATATCTGTTGGATCGAATACGATTATAGATTTTTTTTAAGCCGAATTTATTCGAATCAGAATATGGTTATACTCATTCTACCAAATATCGGATATGTAATATTTTATTACATTTATTAAATATTTTAACTGAAAATCAATCGCCTGTGGAAGGGAAGGTCCCTCCTTATTATAGGAGAAGTCGGCTGGGAATGGATGTGTGATGCTTTACGTTTGTGTTAATCTCACATCGGCCGGGAATGGAAGTTCCCAGCTGATTCCCCTATAAAAGACACTCTTTGCCTTTTCTGAATACATGTATAAGTATGGCTCGACCGCCTCAAAGGCTCAAACTGCTTTTGGTAATTAATTTCGAATAATTGAATTCAAATAAAAAAATAAATTTCGAATTCGGATTCAGTTTCAATCGAATGTGACTGATATCCGATCGGATATCTTTAATAATCGGTTCGAATGTGGTTAGCCCTGGTTGATAGACATATCAAAGAGGACGAGCGATCTTCTAGTAAAGTACTTATTATTTCTTAATTGAAGTAGACAAGTAATTTTCTTGTTTCGGGTTCTACCAAAAAAAAAAATTTTCTTGTTTCGGGAAAAAAAAAGCAACAAATCATTTATTCTCAATAGCCCAATAGAATTGGAGAATACAAGCTATATTCGGGGGCGCCGCCTGCTCTGGTAGTAAAGAGTAAAGACCGTGCTGGTAATAACACTGGAATAATACTGGTCATGCCATCAATTCCCACTCTCATCAAACTCTAACCCTGTTTAAAATAGGAAAAGATAATGATAAAAATTATTATAATAATCCTACTTAACCTATGACTCCACCATCTGCATCACAAAACCTATACGGAACTAAGGAAGGAACTAGGGCTAGGAGGCATTGGAATGTCAACAGTCCCTTCCAACATCAACACCACCTTCTTCATCGAAGGACGCAGCGATGGCTCATCCTGTATACACCAGATACCCACTCTAACCATCCTTTCTAATTTTCTCTTGTCCACCTCTTCATCACCCACGAGCTTCTGCAACTCACCAGCTTGCAAGCATGCATACACCCAGTCCACCAGAATAATTTCATCCTCTGTAAAATTCATGTCCATGTTTCTCCGACAACATATTATTTCTAACAACACAACCCCGAAACTATAAACATCTACTTTCACTGTAATGGCTGTTCTTCGGTGCCATTCAGGTGCGACGTAGCCCCGTGTCCCTCGGATCTCAGTGAAGGTCTTGGTCTCCTCTGGCTTCAACATCTTTGCCAAACCGAAATCCGAGATCTTTGCGCATCGGTTGTCACCCATGAGTATGTTCTGGGGCTTTATGTCACAGTGAATGATTTGGGTCTCGCATTCTTCGTGTAAGTAAAGGATGCCTCTGGCCATGTCCAGAGCGATTCCAACTCTTTTGTCCCAACATGGGCGTGTTTCGGGCTTGAAGAGCATATCTGCAAGAGTCCCGTTGCTCATGAATTCGTACACCAGAAGTCGATTAGGGCCTTCATGGCAGTAACCAAGCAATCGAACTAGATTCTTGTGCTGAGTTCTTCCTATCACCTTCATCTCTGTTCGAAACTCTCTTTCTCCTTGAGCCACCACATTCTCTAATCTCTTAATGGCGACGAGCCTCTGGTTGTTCAATAAGGTCCCTTTAAAAACTATCCCAAATGATCCCCTGCCCAGTTCGTCCTTGAAACCGTTGGTTGCTTCCTCAAGCTCTTTGTAAGTAAATGATCGCAGAACAACATCCTCTGCCAGACCAATGTTTTGCTGTTCTAATAAGATCTTTTTGTACCCCCAAACGCGATGTCTGTGAACAATAACCCCAGAAATTGCTAGCACGATCAATGCGAGAGTGGCAAGCGAAATACTGATAATGAGAATGTCAACTCGTAGCTCTTTCTTCTTCTTTGCTGGTTTTTCTCTCGTTGTGGAATCGCCACCGTTGTTGCTCTTTGGGGTTTCAGAGCTCACCTTGACCAACGCCATGGTCGTCTCACCTTGATCTCTTCTCCCGTACCTCAAGGGAAGCTTTTGTTTTCTGCACTCTCCGTCTTTGAACAACGCAGCATCACAGCTACAGTCCTTCAAGCATTCGTCCTTGCAGGCTTCTTTCGTTGTAGACGATAAAACAAAATACGGGTCATTCTCCCAAACGGTATTCTCCACCATAAATATGGTGTATCTCCCCTTCTCGCTCTTGGTTGGGCAACCCCCTTCACTGAAATTCCTCACGCAGCCCAATTTCTGCTGCGACCGATCGATGAAATCGAAACCAGGAAGACATTTGCAATTGGGTTCTTGGTCCATGAGAGTGCAGAAACCATTAAGACCACATAAACCTTTGGGATCACACATGTTTTCTGGGAATGAATATTTGATCGACCAGTTGCCATTCCGATCGGAGCCGTGCGAGTACAGCCGGAAGATCCCATCAACATCGAGCGTCAAACGGTATATTGTTCCGCTGGTGGGACGGGGAAGCTGACCAGTAGTTATATTTTTTATACTGTAACCAGTGCTATTGAGCAAGTAGAGGAGGCCATCATTGTCAAGATTTAGCGACACATTTTCTCCTTTATCACCAGTCCAGGAGGTCCAATAAGCATATTCGGCAGTGTCTGGAGTTTGCACAGGGTAGGGTACAAGATTCCCATCATGCTGCATCTTGAGCCGAAAAATCCCTGTTGAAGAGTCGGTTTCTGAGAGACTAGAGAAAAGCTCTTTCCCGGCAATCAACCTCTGCCCCTGCAAAAGGGTATCGGTTGGGTAATCGAAGCTTCGCCATATGATCTCCCGATCAGAATCGTAGAGTACGAAGTTGCCCGAGTCCTGCATGGAAGCTGAGGAAGCGGACTGGGGAGCATCGATCACTGTCACTTCGTCCCCCTCTGTTGGTTGTAAGATGAGCCTGCCGTCGCTGGTGAAGAGCAGTGCAATGTCGCTGGGGACCGGTGGATCGTCTCGCTTGGCCGTCCAGACAAGAGATTTTTCGGGGAATCTGGCAAACCAAATTCCTACGATAAAGCCGTTGCGTTGTGGGTAAAAGCCAAAGGCGAAGAGACCCGAAGGAGAAAGCCAGGATGAGTTGGTGGTGGGAGACAGGGAAGAACCGGGGGTTATGTTGGATTGAACTTTTTGTGCTGATCCGCTAGACAGTGTAGAGACGAGAAGAAATAGAAGGATGGCAGCCATGAGAGAGCTCTATCCGTCACCGCTGCAAATCCTCTAGCCTTATGTTCTTCTGCTGCTCTAGTCTGCCCTTTGAAACATGACTTGTGAAAGTACGCATCAGCGCATCAGCGGAGGAAATCGGCCAAAGGACATTCTCTATCCCATTACGTGTGCCAACGGAGGAAGGAGAGGGCATTAACACCCTCTCTCCTCCGTTATGTGAAGGAAGCTTACCTTCCTTGGCCACGTGGCATGTGCCTATAGGCAGTATACTAAACTCCTTGGCGACATGGCATGTGTTTATAGGCGGTATACTACACTGGGGACAGAGGATTATCCCTTGCCAAAGGATTCAGGTCTATGCAGAGAATTGAAGTCAATGTACGCTACGTGGTTTATCACTCCATTTAGATATTTAACTGATTTCCACTAATGTTAAAATGAAACGTGGCAAATTATAAACTGTACGTTGTATTAAGTATTTTTCGTCTTATGATTTTCGGAAATATTAAAAACTAAAATCGGAGAAAAGCATACTTGTTTTGAGAAATAAACCATAAATTAGAACACAACAAACCTTCAACCACGGCCAACGTTTCAAGAGGATGCTAACAATAAAACTCCACACAAAGACGCTAACAATACGGGTCTGAACTCACCAAGACTCGTCCAAACCCTTTTGGGCATCAAATGAAAGCAGCTCATGTTTCATTACGAACCTACGTGGTGGACTATTTGGCTAATTTTGCAATTTTGAATACCTCATGTTTTTGGTTAAAAAATCCCCCTCCCCCTATTTCTCTCGGTGTTAGGGACGATTTCTTGGGGATTTCAAGACCCAGAATAGTTTCCCAGCTACACTTTGGTTAATTTATATAGGGAAAATTATACAAAAGGATCACTTTACAGGCATAATTATAAAAAAATTTATATATGTGAACCTGATCATAAAAAAAAAAAAAAAAAAAAAAATGAAAGCAGCTCCGTTTTAGGTTTAAAATATTAAAAAAAAAAAGCCTTAGAGTTAGTCTTTTGCATCTACTTTTGGGGGCCATCTTTATTTTTGGGTAGGCTTTTGGGGGACCATCTAGTCGTACGCATGTTACGCGTTCTTAATTACGAACCTAATAGGAACCCGTAACAGAAAGATAGAGATATTTTGGAGACAATTGACCCTACACTGTCACTGTCACTGAGTCATCATACAAACTTCTCAGCTCTTACAAGTTTTTCACGAGTCAATGGACTTCTTGTAAGTAGGACGGGTTGGGCTGGGTTTTGATGAGTTCGGGTTCAACCCAATTTAAAATCAATTGGCCCAAACTCACCTTAGCCTGCCCTAAACTCAAACTGCTTGAACCCAAACCCAATCATAAAATTATTTCTCGAGTTCGGGCTGGGTTCGGGTTGGCTCAAATTAATGGGATCTATCAAGAATCTAATGAAATATAATAGCAAAGGCAACAAGTCTATAATGTTTTTAGTATAGGAAAGCAAAAAATTGAGTTTTTAAATTATAGCATTTCTAAATTTTATTGATCAAATTATAAGACAACACTGCACATTCAACATTATGAAAGAAATACTTATTGAAAATGTGGTCTTTTATAAATCTCAAGTCATTATCCATACAAATGTCAACATTATCAACTTTCCTAAATCTTGAAAAGGTTCTAGGTTTGAAGTTTTATATCTAATTCTATAGAACCTTATCTATTGGGGAATTGATTGGAAAAATAGAAAGGAAGGGCTTGGAGTTTGGAAGAACTTAGGAAGAAGATGGGGTTTGCGATAAGTCATTTAACCTTGGTTTTATATAGTTCGGGCTTTTTGGTTTTTCGGGTTATGAGGTGCAAACCCAAGCCCAACCCAAACTCAAGTTCAGGCCTAAAATAAAGCCCAACCCAAATCCAAACTCAAAATAAAACCTTACATCGGATTATTATTCGGGTTGGGTTGGTGGGGTTAGGGCGGGCCGGGCAAAACTTACAGCTCTACTTCTAATAGGGTTCTAAGTTGTGGGGCCTAACTTGATCAAATCTTCTCGGAGTCCTTTGAACGAAACAGAACCTTGTTCTTCCAGTCTCATGACTACTTTCGTTGTAATGGTCCCTGTATTCCTCTTGGAATTCTCTGTGATCGAGACTCCCAGCACTTCATGGCCGTCACCTTCTGGTCGTTTAGAATTTGGATTCTACGGGCAAGCATATGGCTTCGCTGTCGGAGTTTGGTTGGTGGGTAATACCACTAATACGGTCGTTTGGACTACAAATCGAGATGACCCACTCTAAATCAATTATACTGAACTCAGTCCAAATTTCAAACCATCATGAGCCTTATATGGAAGTCTAGCTGGATGTGATACTTTTGGTAGAAGTAATGCCAATCTGCAGAATTCTAGCTCAAGCAATAATAGAGCTGATCACCATCCTTGATTAGTGGAATTTGTTTTATTTGTTTCCTTGTAAAATTCTTCCTTCTATTAATTGTTTGTTACTTTGTATATCGATCTAATTGCTTATATAATTAACAAACAAGCACCCACAATTATAGTACGGAGAGAATTCTATACTTCATCATTTTATCACTTTCTTCTAATCTTACCATACATTCTGAGGTTTCTAAAATATCAATTTATCACGTTAATGTTTTCTGTGTGTAACAATCTCCCCCTCATATTTACATTTATAGAAAAAAGCCAGATTTATGCCTTGATCACCTGAAAAAGCCAGATTTCATTTGAGCTTTCGTAAACATTGAATCGACCTGGTAGCTTTGGTATTCAATCTCAAACAATCAAAATAAGAAGAACAAAAATAGTCAATGTATGTTTTTCCTCTTGCGGAGCTCTAGCAGCAGGTGATTTTTACACATATATAACAAACCTCTAGATGGTAATTAAATTGATTACTTCAAAAACATCAAGGAGGAAGTGGGATTGTCTAAAACCTAAACATAATATATATATTAACGTTTTTCTGTGGGAAGGTAATCATTCCATTAATATGAACAAAATCTAAGGAGGTACTCAATGGCCAAGCCTCTACAAGAAATTAATGCTACTACATTAGAGAACAAAAAACTAGGACTTTCATACATAAAAGTAACATCTTTTCTCTCTCAACTAGAGTTTACCATGATTCATGACCTTTCTATTCCTATCCAATAAAATTCTATATTTCTCATCAGAAAAAAAAAAAAAGAAAAAGAAAAAAAATGCCGAAGCCTCTATGCTACAGTACTTCAATACATTAGAGAACGAAAAACTAGGACTTTTATACATATAAAAGTAACATCTTTTCTCTCTGAACTAAACTGGAGTTTATCAATTATCATGATTCATGACACGTTATGTGATGATGGAGGTGGAGGAATGTGCACCTCCTTGATCCCTTCTAATATCAGGATCACGTACTTGATAGAAGGACGAAGAGCTGGTTCATCCTGAATACACCATAATCCAATCTTAACCATTTTCTCGAGTATGTTCTTGTCTACTTCTTCTCCATACAAAAGCCTATCCAACTGTCTCGCCACAAAGCATTTATACACCCAGGAAGTAAGAACAATATCATCAGGATTTGATGTATTGACCTCAAGGTTCCTTCTGCAGCATACAATCTCCAATAGCACCACCACCAAGCTATAGATGTCAATCTTCACCGATATTGGCTGTCCAAAAATCATCCATTAATATGTTTTGAGGCTTTATATCACAATGGATGATGGGGTTATCCCACTCTTCATGAGGATAGTGGATTCCTCTAGCTATGTCAAGTTCAATTCTCACTCTTTCATCCCAGTGGGGGCGCCGAACTTGAAGAGAAGGTTTGCGAGTGAGCCATTGCTCATATACTCGTAAACCAAAACCCTCCTGGAGTTCTCCATGCAATAGCTGAGCAATCGAACCAAGTTCCGGTGATGAGTTCTTCCTGTGGCTTTCATCTCAGCCCGAAACTCTCTTTCTCCTTCTTCCACTACTTTCGGGCTCGTTTGGCATTCATTTATGGGAACTCATTCCAAGCGTTGGAATTCATTCCAAGGCTTGGAATGAATTGAAGGGATTAAATGGGTGTTTGGTAAACCATGCTGGAACTCGTTCCAATAAAATGAGAATGAGAAAGACCAGAGTAGAGAGAAACGCCTCTTAACCCATTTTTAGAATTTAAGAATGAGTTTTGGATTTTTTGCAGTGGCAAACTTGTAAATAACATGAAGTTTTAAACAGTGGCATGAATTGTAAATATTGCAATCGCATGTTTTCTCTTTAACGCAACTTTCTCTTCAACATGACCCTCTTCTCTTCAAAGAATAATTCTCTTCTCCGTTGCTCCATTGCTCGAAACGGTGTAACCTTGGGAAACGATTATTCTGAACGATATTGCATCGTGATTAGAGGTGATTGAAAGATATTTCGTTTGTTATATGTTTGTTTTCTTTTTATTTCATCTCTTTTCTAGGGTTATTTTGCTTGGATTGCTTGAATAGTTGCCTTTCACAGAGCATCAGCAGTTAACAATGGACCTAAAACTATGGTAAATTCCTTTAGTTGTGAAACTTAGGATCTTTTGGGGAGAGATCATGGAGATTAGTTTAGGTGAGATATATCTTGGAGAGACTGCTTTGGGTTTGTAAGATAGGGTACTAGTTCTTTTTTGTTTTTCTGGGTAGTTTTGATAGAGAGATTTATGGCATCTTGTAAAAGGATTGAAAGGGAAGGAAGAAGCTATCATTTAGGTGCTCCAAATGCAAGAAAAAAATCAGAGTTCTTTGCTAGGTATGTTAATCGTTTAGCTTTGTTCAAGCTTCAATACATATATGGTCCATGCACTGATTTGTTTACAATGAGAATCGATGAGAAGCAAGATTAATTACTGTTCTTAAACTAAATAAAAAAAAATCAGGTTCAGTTTGCATAATTGAACCCAGTTTCCTGGTTTTCCCCTTGACTATAAATTGCTGCAGATTCATTGTCACATATTTGGTTTGCAATTTTAGATGTATCTAATGGGAACTTGATTGATCAATTTTAATGATTAGGTGAAGAAGAAGTTATTGTGATACTTATTTGCAATGAATGAGTGAAGCCAAGAATTGAGAGTTTAGTTTGAGTTTGATTTTAATGCTTTGAGAGCCATATCAGGAGTCGTTTCTGACGGGATTGAAGTGAGGAAAGAGTGACAAATCAGAGGCATTGTGGAATTGTCACTCAAACTATCAAAAAAAAAAAAAAAACAAAAAAGAAAAGAAAAAAAAGATCTTTTTTTATAGTTTAGCAATGGCTGAAATTGGCTTTTATATTGTTCTCATGTGAATTTTTTTTTTTTTTTTTTATCTTTGTTACTATTATGAGTTAGCAATGACGTATGTCATCATATTCAGGTATTTCAAGTATTTCAAGTTTATATATATATTTTTAAGTTGGTGTTCAACTAATCACATTTATGATTTTTATTTGAGGTTCATTATGTGTTTGATGTTACCAGGCGTTAGTTTTTTTAAGGTTCATTTCAAGAATCATTTGTTATTTCAAAATTTTGTTTTCTTTAATTTTGCTAGATAAATTGTACTAGAATTCAGTAGAGGTGCTAGTTTTAATCTCATGTTGTTGCATAAATTATTTGCAGTATATGCTACAATCGAAAATGATAGATCTTTGGCAGAGGCTCATGTTCAAGCAATGCAATTTGATAAGGAAGCAAATCTTTGCAACAAGTCCCTTAAAATCCACAGAGAACACAGCTCACTAGCATACCTTGAAGAAGCAGCAGACCTATTTTTGATGGCCCTCATCTGTGAGGCTAAGGAGGATTATGAATTTGCTTTCAAGCACTCAGTCCTTGCCAGAATGACAGTGATTGCCAATGGTCAAGATAAGAAGGTGGCTGCCGCTACATTTACTTGTCCCTCCGCCGCTTCAATGATGCTACTTTTCTTACTAGAAGGCCCTTACCGTCTTCAAATCCACCAAAGGCGGAGCAATCACTTTAGTTGCTTCAGTCTTTATTTGACTTGCCAACGTTTACTATAAGATAGGCAAGCTTTGAGAGTCCAAATCCCATTGTGAGAGTGCATAACCAATACAAGAAATCATACCTGAGGAGATTGCCATTGGCCTGACTAAAATTTTAGCCATCTATGAAGCTGTGAAGGAAGTTTAGCCATGGACTATGTTCAAAACCAGAAGATCTAGAGAAGCATATAATAGAGTATCTGCTGAACACAAATCATTAGTTTGACAGCAAATACCTTGGCTAGTTTTGCATTAGACCAATTTTCTTGTTTTTGGAAAACAAATTTACCTCCTTAAATTTCTTCTTTTCTTGATGACTATTTGGGCTATACCACATGTAACTCAGACTTGGTTTGATTAATGGTAATATTTTTGTTCTTATTACCAAAAAAGAAAGCCTTATTGGAATGATGAATTGTATTTTTTTTTGGGTGTCATTTGAATCAATAATAGTTGTAGGTGCTGTTGGAGAGTTTGGTATCATAGGGTAAATGATGATTCCTTGCTTTTGAGGATGAATGAGTTTGGTTAGGTGTTTTATATTTGTATTATTTATATTCAGATATATTTATAAGACGGATTTTTCTTTTTTATTTTTTTTATGTATTTTAAGTTTTATCTTTCAAGTATCAACCAATTTTCTTATTATTATTCATAAAAAAAGAAAAAAATAAAGGAAAAGAAAAATTTCACGGAACTCATTTCATTGCGTCTTAAGCAAATAATTGTTTGGATTAAAACTCATTTTGCTATAAGCAAACCAAACAGAATTAGAAAGCCTTAAAAATTAATTCAAAAAATAGGTTCCAGGAACTCATTCTCAGAATGAATTCCTAATCCAGAATGGAAGCCAAATGAGGCCTTCTCTAGCCTCTTTACTGCGACGGTTTTGTTGCCTTTGGATAAAACCCCTTTATAAACTGCTCCGAAAGATCCTCTACCCAGCTCTTCACTGGAATTTTTGGTTGCTTTACAGAGGTCACTGTAAGAGAACAAACTCAAGGTGACCTCTGTCAGACCCAGATGCCCACTTTCTGACAGTCTTCTGTACCTCAATGCTTGATGTTTGCAGATGTAGAAACCAGAGTTTACAATTCCAGCACATGAAATTATGACAAGGCCTATACTTACAAGAAGAGTTCGAACCCATGATTTCTTTCTTTCAATAATTTTGAGTTGCAGTGGGGGTTTCTTCTCTAGGGCATCTGGCTGTGGAGTGAGTAACTTCACCAAGGCAATGATAGGGGTTTCAGAATCCGTTAACCTTTGGATATATTTGAGTGGAAAGCTATACATCATGCAATTCCCACTCCGAAACAGAGCTGCCCCACAGTTACAATCTTCCAAGCAAGACACGCTGCAATTTTCTTTGGACACTGAAGCTTGATGGTATGGAATGGCTTCCCAATTCAAACTATCCAAAGGTGTGATGTTGTAGTACATTGCCTTGCTCCCTTCCTTGCTTTCAAAACATTTTTCTTTGGCGAAGCCGTTAACGCAGCCAAGGGACTCGCGATCTTGGTTGACGAAATAGAATCCAGGAAGGCACTGGCAGAGAAAAATGTACGTGCAGTAAGTGTTGCACTGTAGACGCTCATATCGTTCTTGGAAGATGACCAGGAGGACAATCCTCTTACAATGGAAGCATTAGCGTAGTGGAGGACCAGCCTGCCATTACTATCATTAAGAAACAATTCTAATTCTCATCCCAAACTGGAAGTGTCGGAAGCCCAGTAAGCATCTATCGACACATTTGGCTTGTTTGCTGGGTAGAGGACAAGGTTGTTTTTATTCTGCATCAAGAGGTGAAACAGTCCAGTTGAGGGATTGGTTTCCAATGACTAGCTAGAAACCAATTCATGGCTCGACAGCAGAGTCTAACCGCCCAGTATGGTATCAGTTGGGTAATCGAAGCTTCTCCAGATGATATTATGGCCATCGTCGTAGAGCACAATATTTCCAGAATCAAGCATTGACGCAAAGGATACAATGCTTTGCACATTGGCAATGCGCTTTTTCTTGCCTTGTTTGTCTATAACAAGAAGCTGACCATCCATTGTTAGATCCAGCGTAGCATTAGAGGTGAGCGGCGGGTCATCTCGATTTGCCATCCACACAACTGTTCTACTCTTAGGTGTTAGAAATTTAAGATGAAACAAAAAGAGGAGCTGATATTGATATTGATAGTAATATTGGGAGTCCGTGTCTCTCATACAACAACGGGGTTGAGAGCCCATATCTCTCTTACATAGATTGTGAGAGTTTGTATCTTTCACATAAATGATGATAGAGTACACATCTCTATCATTGATATACAAGGTTATGTAACCTTTGTATATCTCCTTTGATATCCAGGGCTATGCCCTTGGAGTATCATAGTTGTTATTACAAATGACCTCTCCATGCTTTTTTATAGACATGCTTAACTGCCCTATACAAACCGACATAAGTGAGATAGTCACTATTTTTGACTTTTACAAAACTTCTTTTGACTCACTTTTTTTTACAAAACCTCCGTTACAAAACGGACTCAATTAGAGCCACTATCTTTGACTTTTTAGACTCTTCAAAAATGCATTTGTATTCCAACACTCCTAAATGCATTTTTTGAGGCTCCATTTTTGTTGTGTAGTAACTCCTCCTTAATGAAATTTTCTTGATACTTCAATGTTGTTGCATAGAGCTCGTTTTGTAGAATATCTCATATCGCTTATAGATTTTGTTGAAGATCTTGCCTCAATACCCGTTGTGAGACATGGAAAATCAAACTAAATGATTCCCTATCATCACACGGGCTCAAGAAAGAGGGAGGAGTTGCCACCATTCCTTTTAGGTGTGAATGGACACCCAAACAATAAAAATACAATTCAAAGGCAAAAATTAAAGTGAACTAACAATACAATAAAAAGAAACCAGAGATGGGAAAGGGGATTAGATTATAAATAGAGGATGGTGTTAGGCACCCTTATTCATCCACACAAAGTGGTTACCAAGTATTGCTCATGTTCAAAATAAAGAAAGCTTGCTAGTTAAAATAATCAAAAAGGCTTGAAAAGAATTAAACACATGTATGATCCCTTCACATGAGAAGTCCAATAAATTTTAGACTCTCTTTATGGAAGTATCACTTCTAGGCCACTCTCAATTAATGAAAATCCAAATGAAAATTGAATACAAGCAAGTTAAAGCCAATCCGGAAAACTCGGTAAAAGATGGAACCTTTTGACCATAAATCATTCAAATTAAATTAAAATTGAATGAGACCAATGCCAATTGAAAGATTATGGCAAATAGAAGGTTCAGGAAAATTTTCAAGTAAATCCGGTTAAAATCCTAAGAATTATGCTTGTTTGAAATTCACTGTTATAAGTTGATAAAAGTAGCAAGTGGACAAATTTGAAATCCTATTTGTGGAGATTGGCTCCATAAAAATCTTTGAAAATTTGCATGAATAAAGTATGAAGTGCCATCTTTCACATGAAATAGGTCTCATACAAAAATTCATTTGAATGTGACTTATGTGACCCTCTGAACAGGCTTAGAGGATCATAGATCAACCCAGAATTCCGCTATTGAGCAGTTCTGAGTAAATCGGACACACAAGACACAAATGAAAGCAAAAAATTTTGAAACCAACTAGATTTGAAATTATACTCACAAAGAAAAACACAGAACTCAAAATCACCTAAATCAGACTTAAAATGAGCAAATGGTGCTCAGTCAAAGTGACAGGTTTAGCAATCTGGCCCGAACTTACTTGTCGATTTTGATGAAATGGTGTAAAAAATCCACTTCATAAAAATTAATGAAATTTTACAGATAAAGACTAGACAACCTCACCTTTCACATGTCTTTAAAATCACTCCAAAATTCATTCGGATGATGAAATTATGAGTGTTCAAAGATGGGGTACAGGTGCTGTCCTGATTTGAACATTTTAAGTAAAATCAACCCAAAATTGTGAACAAGTATGTGTAATCTGTGCAATCTGAACTCAAAATCATTTGAAATGAATGTAAAACCCTCCAGAAAGATGTAGGGCACGAATGTGGCTCAAGACTCTCATGGATTGGAGAGAAAATACCAAAATCCGCAAAATTGAGCCAAAATACCCCAAGCGGAGAGACTAGACCATTAGGTCTTCTCTACTCAAAGAGGGACTTGCTTGTAATCTTTGAAAATCATTAGAAAATGTCCCAGAAAGATTTAGGGCAAGGATTCGGTTCATAAATCTCATTGATTAAGAGAATGAACTAAATATGCCCATTTTGAGACAGAAATCCAGATTTGAGAGATTAGGCTATGAAAAGCCTCCTCTCAAAGGGGATTACTTGAAATCCATTATAGAATCATAAAAACTTGATCTAAGGCCATTTGTTTCAGATCTATCACAATGAATATGATAGATCTAAAATACAAGCCTATATCTCATCAAAACGAGTGAGATGTGTGCATGTGTGAAAATCATCTTTTTTCGGAGGGAATGGAGATCCAATGCTATAAAGAGGATGGATCTTGGTATTCTCTCCAGAAAACGAAATCAAAAATATAAGATTAATCAACACATTACGACATATAACATTCAAAATATATCAATCAAACAGGGGTTCTATAACTAGGGTTCCGTTTCCATTCTCGTTTCTCCTAGTTCTCTCTTCACGTTTTACGGCTAGAGATAATCTTGAGGTACTTTGAGTAGGGAAAGGGGTTTCAAACAATAGTAGGCCATTATGAGGGTTCTATGACTAAGGTTCCATTCCCATTCTTGTTTCCCTTAGGTCTCTCTTCATGTTTTACGGCTAGAGATAAACTTGAGGTATTTTGATTAGGGAAAGGGGTTTCAAACAATAGTAGGCCATTATGAGGGTTCTATGACTAAGGTTCCATTCCCATTCTTGTTTCCCCTAGGTTTCTCTTCATGTTTTACGTCTAGAGAGAATCTTGAGGTACTTTGAGTAGGGAATGGGGTTCCAAACACAAGCAGGCCATTACTCTACAGAAAGGAAGAAGAGGAAACTAACCCTAGAATTTAAAAACAGAAAAGTAAAAAGGTTCAAGGCTTACCTGGATTTCTGGGAGCAATGCGGCAGCGGTTCCCTTCTTCACTTGGAGTTCTTCAATCTCCAACTTATGGCCCTTTGCTTGAGGAGAGGCCCCCTATTTATAGGCAAAGGCTAGGGTAAGGGGTACCCTAATGCTAGACACAAAATTATGTCTAGAATCCACCAACTTAAACCCTAAGGCTATTTCCGGGAATTCTCACCTCTTAGACAAGGATAAGACAGTAAAAAGTGAAAACGTTCGGAATTCCTCAATTTTGAGCAAAACACTTGTATCCGACAACTCGGGTCGGATACAAGCAATTATCTTTGTATCCGACAAAATTCATTAGATACAATAAAACTTATTTTTATCCGATGCATTATGTCGGATACAAAGAAGAACATTGTTATCCGGTTTTTTTATGTCGGCTACAAAAGACAAAATGATTTTTAATAATTTTGGCCAATTATTCATCTTTTCACAATGCAATTTGGGGTGTCTACACCCGTAGACCTCACTTGATAAGAATCAAATTTTGCTGTAGTGTGGAAAGAATTGACCTTTGCTCTAGTATGAAAGTGTGAGACATGGGAAAAAATCACCCGGAGATGATCATCCCTCCGTTAACACGCAGGGCTCGACATAAAGAGTGGGAGTCACCACCATCCATTTGTTTAGGGTGTGAATGGACACCAAAAGAATTAAAAACAAGCAAAAAGAGATAAAAAGTGCTAAAAGGTAAATTCTAGAGTAAAAATAACCCTACTTGAAAATCAAATCCAGAGATGGATAAGGGGATTAGATTATGAACGGGGGAAGGTGTTAGGCACCCCCATTCACCCACACAAGGTGGTTGCCAAGTGTTATTCATGCTAAAAGAAAATAGAAAGCTTGCTAAAAAATCATGAAAACCTTGAAAAAGGACAAATATATGATATCTTCACATGAAAATCCAAATGAATTCCAGATCTTCTTTTATGTTAATATCACTTCTGGAATATCACAAAAAGATAGAAATCACAGCAAAAGTTGCACAAAACCAAGTTGAGGCAAATCCGGGAAATTTGGTAAAAAGTAAGGCAATTTCTCTTGAAATTAATCAAATCCAATTTTAAATTAAATCAAACCAAATCCATTTGAAAGATTAGGGTAAACAATAGTCTCATGCAAAATTTCAATTAATTCCGGTTGAAATCCTAAGAGTTATGGCTCTTTTAAAGTTGCTGCCGGAGAAAATCAAAAGTAGTAAGTAGGCAACTTTGGAAAATCACCTAGAAAAATATACTCCATAGACATCTGTGAAATTTGGTGTCAATGAAGTTTGTATGGCCATCTTTCAAGAGAAATGATCCTCATACAAAAACTCATTCGGATGTGCCTTGGGCGACTTCCCGAACAGGCCCCGAGGATCACAGATTGACCCAGAAAAGTGCTGTTGAGCAGTTATGAGTAAATCTGCTCTCCACGACACAATTTAAATCAAAAAATTATGAAATCAATTGGATTTAAAAATAGACTCATAAAGGAGTGCCCAGAAACAAAAATCACTCGAATCGGAGTTAAAACGAACACATGGCGCTCCGTCGAAGTGACAAGTTCCGTATTTAAACCTGAACTGACCAATCAACTTCGACAGAGAGGTGTCAAAAATCTGCTCGATAGAAATCAATGAAATTTGGTAGGCATAAACTAGACAACCTCACCTTTCCCATGGTTCTAGAATCACTCCAAAATTCATCTGGATGATGAAGTTATGAGTGTCCGAAGTCAGGGTACAGTTGCTGTCAAGTAAAGCCTATTTTGAGTAAAAGCAATGCAAAACTGTGACAAAGTGTGTGTAATTCGTGCAAGATGAACACAAAACCTTTAAAAATCATTTAAAGACATTCCAGAATTGATTGAGGCTATTTATTTGAGATTTATCACAATGAAAGTAATAAATCCCCAAATGTGAGCCTATCTCACCAAAATAGTGCTATGTATGTGCAAGTGTGAAAAACCATACAAGATCAATACAACAACATAGCATGCATACATATTCATCAAAATAAGGTTCTAAAACAACCTAGGGTTCCGTTCCATTATCGTTTCCCTTTGTTCTCTCTCCTCGTTAAACACGGTTATTCAAGATAATCATGGGATACTTTGAATATGAAACGGTTTACATAGAATCAAAAGGCTTATGCAAATAGGGTTCTAGTACTAGTGTCAATCCCCAGTCTCGTTTCTCCTAGATCCCGCCTTCACGTTTTACGGCTAGGGGGAGTCTCGAGATACTTTGAGCCGGGGAAGGATTTTCACACACATAGAAGGCCTTATTCTACAGAAAGGTAGAAGAAGAGATCTAGATCTAGGAAGGTAAATACAGAAAAATAAAGGAGGGTTGAGGCTTACCTGGGGTTCTGGAAGCAATCCGGCAGCGGTTCCCTTCTTCACTCGGAGCTCTCTGATCTCCAACTTCTTGGACATTTGCTTGAGGAGGAGCCTCCTATTTATAGGCAAAGGCTAGGGTTGTTGGTAGACACAACTTAATGTCTAGAACCCACCAACCTTAACCCTAGGGCTGTTTCCGAGATTTCCCCTCATTTAATGAGGGATATGATGGTAAAAAGTGATTTCTCTCGGAAAACCCTAATTTTTGTGTAAAACTTATGTATCCGGCATATCAGGTCGGATACACAAGAGCCTTAATGTATCCGGCATATAATGCCGGATACACTAAGGCTTCCTTGTATCCGGCATTTTCCACCGGATACAAAGAGGAGTACTTGTATCCGACCTGAGTTGCTGGATACAGGTAAAAATTCATTTTCTTCAATTTCTGTGCTGCCTTTCAAGGAGATAATGATTTTTGATGATTGTTTGTGCAATTTGGGGTGTCTACAACTGCCCCTCTTTGCGGGAGCCGCAAAGCAGTGAGCTGCAAAGATTAGACAAGCCCAAATTGCACTCCCTTAAGCAGGATTTGCTTGATTTAATTCAATTTTGTAAAAAACAATTTTTGAGTGAAGATTTGCCAAAAAGCCGTAACTTTAAGGGGGGCATCTCTCCAAGAGTTCTTAAATTCCACCGAGCTCTTGTGGCTGTGAAGTGGATTTTAAGCCCAAAAATAGGGTCTTTTGAAAACTGATTTTTTTTATCAAACCAAGTTAAAAATTGAGTGGATATCTTCATTTTGACCAGCACATTTCCCAAGCTTGTCCTAAATTCCACTGAGCTCTCGTGGTTGTGAGGTGGATTTTAAGGCAAAGATAGGATTTTGTGAGAAAATAGTAGAATTTGTAGCACAATTTTGCTCTTTTTTTCTTTTCCTCTTCTTCTTTTTCTCTTTTTTTCTGTTTTTCTTTGTATCCGGCATGTTTAGCCGGATACGAATAAGCCTGTTTGTATCCGGCCTGAGTTGCCGGATACACAAGCGTTTATTAAGTCGCGCGCGACTGCGACTTCTCATTTCTTTCTTTTCTGCTCCGGTTGTAAACCCCGAACACATCTTCCTCTTCTCCGCCGATTGCCGAACCTCTTCTCTTCTTCGGTGACTTCCATTGCTTCCGGCGAAAGCTCATAGCCTTGGAATTTTCCGTGAATGCCCATTTACAACAGTGGTCGAGCCCTAACTTCTTCTCTTCCGATTTTCACAACTCGGCGTGGGGCACTGTTCTCCGGCGCTTGTTTCCAGATCTCGGCCACCTGAGCAGCAATCCTTGCTCCCAATTTCCTGCTTGCTGGCCACAGTGATTGGCTTTCTCCCTTCGGCAGCTTTCTTCCCGCAGCTACTTCCAATTCCAGGTAAGCCTTTGAATCACCTTTTTTCTTTTTCTATGAACAATTGATCTCCCCACAGCATGTGTTAGCTTTTGTCGATTCTCCATGCTAATTTGAAGAATTTGCAATGCTTGTGACACTATGTTTTTCAATGGTGAATTGTCTTGAATGATCATATGTGATTTTGCTTATTGTGATCCACTCTGGAATGCCTTGACTGAACGATGCTTACCAACCGGTATCCTTACTAAGACCCGTGGATTTTCTGACAGTAGTAATCTCTGACTAGATTGCCCATTTCTCCCGCCACCGAATCATGCCATGATGTTGCTGTTGACTGTATTGCCTATTCTGAATTTCTGCACTTTTTTGAGATGCTTGCCAGTGGAGGCTACATTGCATGATTTTTCGAATGATACCATGCTACAACAAAAATTTTCTTTGACTTAAATCTTGATTTGTCTGTCGATGGTGATCTGCCACTTGAAATTGTTGATTGCATGTCTTCTGGCTTCCGTATTGCCGGAAGTAAAGGCTTCTGATTATTGCTGGTGGACCGCTTACTCTCAATTCTGCTGTGAAATTTTTCTAATTGACTTGCCAATTTAAGTCTTTGCAATTCTGCCCACAATTCATGCTTCTGATCCTTTGGCCCCCAATTTTCCCATATCCTGAAATCACAAAACATTTGGGAAATATTAAGTTCTGTAGGACTCTTTTAGGGTTAGTAAGAAATGTTTTAGAACAGAAATAGCCGTCCTTTCCCAAATGAGATAGAATTCCCTAAAGACACAATTCATGATAATTTTGAACAAAACCTGCTAAGATCCCTGATGAACTAGAACCTAAGCTAAAAGCAAGATAATATAGATTTGAACTGAAACCTAGACTGAGAGCAAGGTAAGATTCCTAATAAGCAAAGTAGGATAAATTTGAACTGAAACACTTCCCTGTTGCATGTAGATGGCTAGGAGTCGTCCCGTGTGCGGGAGGAGGTTGACCCTGCTAACCAGCCTTCCACCTCGCGGGCTCGGACAGAGGCGAGTTCTAGTGCCACCTTGTCTGAGCCATTAGGTGACTCCAGAGAGAGCTTTGCTGAGGTAGGCTTTCAAGTTATTCTCTTCCCTTCTTTTATTTCCTTCCTGCGCAACCCTTATATTTTCCTTTTGGATTTTAGCCCGTGGTTGCTCCTGCTCGTGGTCGGGGCAGAGGCCGAGGTAGAGTTCAGGATCAGGCCCTTGAGGGTGAGGGAGGCTGTGGCAGAGGCCGAGGCCATAGCAGAGCCAGAGGTGCGGCTCAGGATGGTGCTGCTGTAGCTCTGTCGGGGGTCTTTGAGGAGCTGAGAGCATCTGTTCATGATACAGAGCTTCTCAGTGGCTTGGATAGCCACCCCTCTATGTGCATCAGGGCCGATGTACCGCTTCCCTATCATTCCTCCCATTTGCGAGGCAGTTGGGGGAGATTCAGCGAGTTGGCTCAGTCCCTTTCTCCAGCACTCAGACGCGAGTTTGGGAGGTGCCACCTTGATCATTTCCTTAGCATCCCATCGTTCAGAGCCGATCATCCACTTATCTTCGCCATGATGGAGAGATATTTTCCGGAGACTCAGTCCTTACATCTACCGGACGTGGAGCTAGGTATCCGCCCCTCAGATTTTGTGATGATTACCGGCATTCCTTTGACGGGGCGGACCATCGTCTTGGATCGGCCTTCTGCAGAGGATATTGGCCTCCTCCTGGGGTATCCGGACCTGCCTCATGTTGCTTGGGAAGGGCGGAGTGGTCGCCTCTCTATTAGTTGGTTGAGGGAGAGCCTGGCTCTACATTATGAGGGGAGGCACGAGACCATTTCTGTGGAGGATGCAGCTTTTGTTCCTATCTTCCGACGCGTATTCCTGTTGATGCTCGGGAGTTGCTTCTTCCCAGAGGATACTACCAGTGTCAGTCCGCTATTTTTGGATGCCTTGAGAGATCTTCGTCAAACCCGCCAGCTAGCATGGGGTCGAATCATCTATGGGACCATCCTGGCCGGGTTGTGCCAAGTGGTTCGAGGCCTGGCATCCCCGAGAGGCGATGGAGTCAGCTGCCGGTTTTTCTGGCAGATTCTGCAGGTATTAACTTCACCTGTCTGGTTTAATTCTTTAGGCTTTATCCTCCTTTATTTCTGGTTGATTTTTCTTTTTGCTAGGTGTTTATGTACACCTATATGACTTTCTTCCGCCCCTCCCCGGTGCCTGAGGTCGTGGATTTCCCCGTTGCTTTACGCTGGTCGGTCCAGGTCCGAGATGCTGATAGGAGTCAGCCTCGCATTGCTCAGGTGCTCTTGGACCGTGCCCGCCGTTCCGATGTAAATCCTTTATCCTTTTTCCTTTTATTTCTCTTCCTGCCTCTTGATTGTATCTGACCACTTTTCTTCTTTGCAGCTCATCCTATCCCGTTCTGATGACGTGGATGTTGGAGTGGCCCGTGAGATGACAGTACACGATGCCTTTGATAGAGATCTCCGACGTCAGCCCTACCAGTGCTTCCTTGGGAGGCTTGGTAGGGCGATGTATTTGGGAGAGTGCCTGTACTTCTAGCACACAGGCACACTTTGCATCCCCGTTCCTCCTCCTCCTGTGGGTCTCGACACACTCCTCCCAGGCTTTGACGTGGATCAGTTTGATCATTTTCTGGATGCAGAGGGGCTCACAGTAGTTGGGGATTACGACGAGTGGATCCAGTGAGTCTCTATTGGATGCTTGATGGATCGACCCACTCGTGCCGGGGTGACCGAGATTGGCGGGATCTGCATCCGGATCCATGAGGACACGGTAAGCCTTGTAATCTTCATATTTTCATCCTCTTTTCTTCCCTTATGTATTTCTGACCCCACTTCTGTTCTTGTTGGCAGGTACACGAGCTGAATACCATCCGGGACCAGTTCGAGAGCCAGCGGGCCGCGATCGATGATATGATCGCCGTGCATGATGCGGTCATGGCCCAGAGGGATGCTCGGATCAGGGAGCTGGAGGCCCTAGTTGCTGAGCTCCAGGCTAGACAGGTATCTAGTTCTCTTGTAATTTCATTTCTTTCATTTCTGCTATTCTGATATGCTTGTTTGACTTTTGCAGGGCCCAGTCCTAGATCATGGTGCTGCCTTCGAGTCCGATTTTCCCGTTCCTGATCCATTTCCGGCTTGGGCTGCTGATCCCGAGGATGCCCCAGTTGCTGATCCTGGTGATGCCCCAGCTGCTGATCCTACTGATGCCTCGGCTACTCCATCTCCAGTGATGGTTCCTGAGCCGGAGGACATTCCTGCTGTTGACCCAGTGGAGCCGGATCCCCCAGTTCCTGCTGTAGATATCCCTGGTATGTTTTCTTTGATTTTCCCTCTTTGGTTCATCTTGACACCTCAATTTCTCATTTTTCTTCTGTTGGCTCAGATACTTCTGCTCCTGGCCCTTCTTCTGCTGCCGGGCCTTCTGGATCTGCTGGTCCAGTCGAGCCTGCACATGCTGGGCCCGAGGCCTCTTCCCCAGATTCTGCTCCTGATCCACCTCCAGACCTTTCAGAGTATTGCTTGGAGTATCAGACCCAGCAAGTGGTAGGTCGGCTTCCTCGCCATGCTGCCGCGCATATCATTTCCCATGTCTTCAGTCGTCGGCCATCCTGAGGTAGAGGTCGCAGAGGAGGATGGGGCAGAGGACGCCGAGGAGATGATCCTGCACATGAGCAGTAGAGTTAGGATTTTTTCCATGTATACCACACCTTGTATAGAAAAACTTGCGTATATATAAGAAAATATTTTTATTCATTATCTCTTGTGTTGCACTTCTTTTCTTTTCAATTTTATGCAATTATGACTTGTACACAGGTAAAACAGGTAAAAAATTCGGATTTTCCATCCTTTGCTCTTTTTTTTGCTGTTTTTCTTTGTATCCAGCATATCAGACCGGATACATTGAGTTTTCTTTGTATCCAGCATAATATGCCGGATACACTAAAAATTCTTTGTATCCGGCATTCTTCACCGGATATGAATAAACGCTTTGTATCCGGTCTGATATGCTGGATACTTTAAAACATGCTATAAATGCAACAAGCCTCGGGATTTGCACATTTTTTTACGAGTTTTTGAATTTAGAAAACCCCTTGTTCGCCTTTTTCTTCCTCCCCTTGAGTTCTAGCTTGCTCCCATCAACTCCAATGGAATCCGGATCATCTTTTGCCCCATTATTGTTTGTCCACACTGCCTCCCATGCAAAACAGCCTTTTAGATCAAAACCCCCAAATCTCACTAGGTACAACCCTGTGGACTCATTCTACACTAGATGGGTTAACTCTATGACCCTTGATGAGGAGAGGAGATGGGATTCTACTAATCTAGGCCACACCCTGCTCATTCCCAAGGTTCCCTTCAGGTGGGAGATTATAGAGGCCATGATTGGTCATTGGGTTCCCGACCTCAACTTGTTCCGTTTTGGGAACCATGAGATGACCCCGACCATTGAAGAGGTGGAAACCATCTTGGGCTTGAGGTTTGATGAGAAGGTAGTGAATCCACCTCTTAGGCCTAGCTACAAAAAGGAAGCTTCTACATTCTTGGGCATAGGGAAGAAGGACTTAGGGGATTCTGACACCCTTTTGACCTTATCTAAGGCTTTTTTGACTGAGAAGCTTTTGAGGGAGGAGAACAAGGAAGCCCGGTTCAACGCCTTGACCCTGATAGTGGTCAACCAGCTACTTTTCCCACGAGATGATGATGAGGTAGATTTGGCCCTGATCTCAGTGATATGCCAGATTAGGGAAAGGGAGAGGTTGGCCCCTATGATTTTGGCTGGGATGTATCAGGCATTGACTGACTGCTACAATAGGAAGTCGAAACGCTTCTTAGCATGTGCCCAGATCCTGCAGGTAAATTTTTTCTTTTTTGCGTTTTTTTTTTTGCTTTTTTTTTTTGCTTTCTTTTTGCTTTTTTTTTTTCCTTTTTACAATGTGCTGATATATCTCTTCTCATTTGCAGCTTTGGCTACTTGATCATCTGAGTCAGATTGAAGAAATCAATCGACACTTCTTCCCGAGCTTGAGAGTCCCCATCTTGATGAGCAACCGGGGGTGTCCCGATATTCCAGGGGGCAAACAGGGCTGGTTCACTTTCTTGGGTTCACTTCAGGATGACCAGGTGAGGTGGCCTGGTACTTATCAACCCAATGCAGAGACTGTGATTAGCTTCCGAGACCGTAACTTTCTGATTCTAGCTGGCCTGAGGCATGCAGTGCTTTATCTTCCTTTGAGGGTCCTTTGTCAGTTCAGAGCGACCCAGGGGATTATAATCCCAAGTGGGTATGAGGATCATCTTGGGCCCCTTTCTCCAGCTACCATGAAGCTGAATGCCTGGTTGATGAGGGAGTGGTCCTATGTTCGCTTCATGCGTTGCCTAGTCTTCTCAGAAGCCCATGTGAAGGATTATCTCTTCTGGATCAAGGAGCAGATACAGAGTCAGGTACCAGTACCCGAAGATCCTCCTGCCGTCTTGGCTCCTACTTATGAGGATATTTTAGAGTCTGAGAGAGCTTCTCATAAGCGGCTTCAGCAGATATGGGTACGGGAGGCCCAGGAGCTCAGGATACAGGGCCTTTATCTGGAGGGGCAGCTTGAGGAGCAGATATCCCGCCGTACCGCCATGGAGGAGAAGCTGGAGGAGCAGAGGCAGGCCCGTAGCTTTGAGGTCTGCATGATACGGCAGAAGTACCAGGATACTTTAGCCAGCCTCAGGAGTATGCGGATCAGACAGGCTCTTTCAGATGAGGTCATTTCCTTCCTGAGTAATCCCGCTGCAGAGGGGGCTTCAGGAGTCATTGCAGCTCAGGCAGCTCGGATTCGGGAGCTTGAGGAGCGGCTAGGAGACAGAGACTAGCTTTATTTCTTGCAAACATTTTTTTCTTTTTTTTTCTACCTTTGTACAAAAGCAAACTCCAATAGTGGAAAGACAAAGGATTTAATTCAAAATAAAATTTTTATATTATTGGCCTCAGAATGCTCAGATGCTTGTAAAAACAAAGGTTTTATGAAAAGTATTTGATTTATCATCACTGGCCAAAGTATAATTTTTCCTTTTTATATATATTTTTTATTTTTTGAAATTTGGTCCATGCGCTTAATCACCTATAATTAAAAGAATTAAACCAGGTTAAATAATGAAAAGGGTAGTCCACAAAATAATGAGGGATCAGAATCGTCCATCTTAGGACCTTTAGAGTTATCCCAAAATGCCAAAACTGACCCCATTCTGCTCATGCCAACTTTGCTTCAAGCTCAGATCTCCATGATCAACTCAACCTCTGATTTTTATTTTTTTTTCTTTATTTCTTTTTGCCAATATTGCCCCTAGCGCCAGTTACGGTTTTCACTAGGGCCGACTTCTGCATTCCGTCATCACCCATCTTACTCTGACATTTGAATGAACAAACTAAGATCACCGAGGGCTTAAAAATAGGACGAAACAAAGGCTAGGCTTGGTTTATGAAAAAGAGGGTATTAAAGGCCCAAACATTTTTAAGTGTGGAAATAGGTCAACCGGACTTGCAATCATGATGAGTTTAACCCCTTTTCCCCACATTGCATTCTTTGCATCCTTTTTTCATACTTGGGTTTCATTTGCCCTTTTCATTGCTTTTCCTCTCTTTTGTTTTTCTTAATTTTGCCCCAATTGATTTTGCCCCAATTTGACTGTAAATCCGGTTTGGGTTTATCAAAGAAACGAACCGGCTCAACTTGGCTAGACTAGGGGTTCAAATTTTGAAGGAAATAAAGAAAGATGGCCTCGGATCATTTCCTAGAAATATTCACTCAAGGAAAATACCTTTTTACTGCATCAGAGTTAATGGGCTCGGGAAAATCTGTCCCGTCCATTTCTGCTAAGATGAGTGCTCCCCCTGACAGGATCTTCTTGACAACATACGGCCCTTCCCAATTGGGCTTGAACTTACCACGAGGATCTTCCAAAAATGGTAAGATTTTCTTCAACACCAAGTTTCCTTCTTGGAAAATTCTGGGCCTCACTTTCTTATTGTAGGCCCGGGCCATTCTCTTTTGGTACAACTGTCCATGGCAAAACGCTTTCAATCGCTTTTCTTCTATCAGGTTAAGTTGATCATGTCTTGACCGTACCCATTCGGCTTCTTCTAGTTCTGCTTCGATGAGCACTCGGAGTGATGGGATCTCTACTTCCACGGGCAAGACTGCTTCCATCCCATAGACTAGGGAGTACGGGGTTGCCCTAGTTGAAGTCCGGATTGAGGTTCTGTAAGCATGTAGAGCAAATGGTAGCATTTCATGCCAATCTTTGTAACTTACTACCATCTTCTGAATGATTTTCTTTATATTTTTATTTGCTGCTTCTACTGCCCCATTCATCTTCGGCCTGTACGGAGCTGATTTGTGGTGGGTGATCTGAAACTGCTCACACATCTTCTTCATGTCCTTGTTCTTAATATTTGAAGCGTTGTCTGATACTATGGCACTTAGCAATCCATAGCGACAAATAATATTGTGCTTCAAAAATTTAATAACATGGTTGCTTGTGATATTCGCATACGAGGCTGCCTCGACCCATTTAGTGAAGTAGTCAATCGCCACCAGGATGAATCTGTGTCCGTTTGATGCCTTAGGGAAGATCATGCCAATAACATCTATGCCCCACATAGAGAAGGGCAACGGTGATGTCATGTTGTGCAACTCACTTGGGGGTGCATGCTTGTTATCTGCATATATTTGGCATTGATGGCACCTCCTGACATGTATACAGCAATCATGCTCCATGGTCGTCCAGTAGTAGCCCAACCTCAAGATCTTCTTTGCCAACATGTGTCCACTCATATGGGGCCCACAAACTCCTCCATGTACGGTCTTGTAACGCCCCGAACCCGGATCAGTCCAAACCGGCACCTGACCCGAACCCGGTTCGCTACTGTAACAACCCGAATTTAGTTCAACAACCAAATCCGAGGTGTTACTGGCCCATATCAATCACAGCATCAATAACATACCAGACCAAAGAAAGTAAATCCAATCCATATATAATCCTTCAGAGTTGCGGAAACAAGTATATGCGGAAGTGTAGATTAAAATCATCAAACAAGCATGAAGCTTGACCATCAATCAATAGTATCAAAGTCTGGTAGTATGAATTGGTTACTAACTCTCTCTTGTCTCTCTCATACATCAAATCCAATTAATGATAATAAACCAATTAAAATGCTAAGTCTATAACATTAATCCACCTCAGATAAGATCGGGATAATAGTAATCCTCTGGAGAATACTCAGCTATCTCTCCCTGGAAGTCTAAGAGATCCCCCTCTCGCGTATCAGCTGAAAAAATGGAATAACAGTAGGGTGAGATATGAATATCCCAGTAGGTAACACATGCATGATTAAACAGTTAATATACGGAAAGTAGCAGTTCATGCACGAATAAGTCACATCGATTAATCAGGCTCGTATAATCATTCGTATCATTCGTAAATACAAAACAATATACTAAACAGTTCTAGAGATGAATTCCAGCAAGTTTAATATGAAAATACCATAGTCAAATCAGTAACATAATTCATACATTGCCAGGATGTACTAAACAGTCACATCCAACCAATATCCCAAACACATGCCTTCCGCACGTACCACAATAATAACAAGTTTTATGATTTCAGGGTCATTGTAGGACTCACAAAGTTAGATAAACCTTTTGAGATGATTCTCAACCAATTGCTATACCACCGTGCGTCTTAGGAGCGATGCTACTAATGATACTCAAGCCCCATGCAGCGCAGCTTAGACAAGAGCCGTAGTCACCGACTTATTGCACACGTACCCATCAAAGTTGGCATGTACCACCAGCATGCAGCACCAGAATCAATACATGGAGGTGGTTGCTTATCCACATGTACAGGGAATCACCAGCGGCTCACCGGGGTGTCCCTCCAGACATAGGACCTTCCCAGACAAACTAACTTGCAAAGGAAGCGCGTCGCATATAGGAGTAACTCAACTCAAATGACATATCCCTCAGCTATCTAGCTACGACTATGGATCCATAACCAGCTATGCCCACTAGACTCCAAAACTTCCCTAAAGTGTCATATTCTATAAGGGTTGGTGCCTAGCGGCATATAATGGTTATATCTGTACATTTACTTCAATATTTATTCATCTGAATTCAGTATTTTCTTTAGAAAGTATTCTGATTTATAATGTCATTTAGAGGTATTTAGATAGTCAAATGATAGTTAGGCTTTTCCAAAATCACGTTTCTCATTTACCTTCAAAACTTGGCAACTATTGTCCTAAATATCTCCCTAATTTGTTTTTCTGTAAAACAGGGGTTTAGGTAGTTTATTTTGGTCTTAAAGCACCTTAATTAATCATTAAAATTGTCTAAAAATAGTTTAGAATTGAATTAGGTTCGAAATTAGGAAAAATTGAAAATTCTGCTGAGAGCGCCTAGGATCGCTCAGGATCGCCCTGGCGGTCCCAGGTCAGCGGTCGTGTATTTTCGAGCGCCCGCGGTCCGTCTTCTCGCGGTCTACGGCGCCCTAATTTTTTTCAACCAGCGCCGAGGATCGCCGACGAGCGCCGAGCACAGTCGAGGTCGGCGGTCGTGCGAAATCGAGCCGAAATAGTTCTAAATCACGATTTTTCTCGTCTAAACTCATTCTAGTGTATTTCTAACATGCTTAGCTAACTAAATACAATATTACATATCATAGAAACATGCATTTGCGATTAACCAAGGAAAAATCCAATTTCAAAACCAAAACGGTGTCACCTACCTCGTATACGCGTTTCTCCTCTTCTCTTCTGAACAGCAAACCCCCAAACCTCTCCTCAGTTGCAAGGCAAGGCTCTGAGCAAGTCTCCTTGGTCTTCCCCCTTCCTTCTCTTTCTTCTCTTCTCGGTCGTTTCAACTCTCGTCGTTTGCGGCTGAATAATACGAGCGAGAATACGATTAGGTTATTTTAATGTATATATATACTCCCTGATCCCATGCATCTCCCATGCAAACTCTCCCATACACCTCGCCCAATTAAAATACGTACCTCGATATCTCAAGATCGGACGGTCAGATCTGCGTCTAATTCTGGATCTTCACTAAACTGATCACCCCCTACAAGAATAAAATATTCCCATCGATCATAACCCTCAGTAATATTATTTACTAATTTAATTTATTATTTAAGTAAAATTCGGGGTTTTACATCCTCCCCTCCTAAAAGAAAAATTTCGTCCTCGAAATTTACCTTGTGGTTCTGGAAATAAGTTGGGATACTTTCTCTGCATTTCCGATTCCAATTCCCATGTAGCTTCCTCAGTCGTGTGGTTTTGCCAAAGTACTTTCACAAGTGGTATTACTTTAGTACGGAGAACCTGTTCCTTCCTGTCCAAAATCTCAACTGGATGCTCCTCGTAAGTCAAGTCCCCTCGCACTACTATCGGTTCATGCTGAATGATATGAGTAGGGTCGTGCACGTACTTCCTCAACATAGAAACATGGAATACGTCATGAACTCCTTCCAATTGTGTAGGTAAAGCCAATCTGTATGCTAATGGTCCCACTGTACCCTTAATCTCAAACGGACCTATATATCTTGGAGCCAATTTGCCTTTCTTTCCAAACCTCTTGATTCCACGAGATGGTGATATCTTCAGAAATACCCAATCTCCAACTTCAAAATGCAAGTCTCTTCTTCTGGTATCTGCATAACTCTTTTGACGACTCTGGGCTGTAAGCATGTTTCGCCTAATCTGATTCACCTTCTCAATGCTATCTTGTACAATCTGGGGCCCAATGAGTTGTCTTTCACCAACTTCCACCCAGCACACTGGGGATCTACACGGTCTTCCATAAAGTGCCTCGAATGGTGCCATCTGAATACTCGCTTGATAGCTGTTATTATAGGCAAACTCCACCAATGGTAGGTGCTGATTCCAACTGCCTCCCCAATCCATAACACAGCATCTCAACATGTCTTCCAAAGTCTGAATGGTACGCTCGGACTGCCCATCTGTCTGAGGATGATAACTAGTGCTGAAATTAAGCTTAGTCCCCAAAGCTGCCTGAAATGCAAGCCAAAAGCGTGCTGTGAATCGTGCATCTCTATCAGACACTATAGAAACCGGCACTCCATGAAGTCTCACTATCTCCCTGACATATAACTCAGCTAAAGACTTCAATGGCTGTGTAGTGCTCATAGGCAAGAAATGCGCAGACTTAGTCAGTCTATCCACGACAACCCAAATAGCATCTTCCTTCCTTGCTGTCAGTGGTAGTCCAGATACAAAATCCATAGTTACATGCTCCCACTTCCACTCTGGAATAGGAAGCGACTGAAGTAAACCAGGTGGTTTCCGATGTTCAGCTTTTACTTGCTGGCATATCAAACACTTTGCCACATACTCTGCAATCTCTCTCTTCATTCCTGACCACCAATAGATTTCTTTCAAGTTCTTGTACATTTTCGTACTTCCTGGGTGAACTGCATACTTCGATCTATGACCCTCTGATAATATCTTCTCCTTAATCTCCTCATCAGCTGGAACACAAATACGACTTCTATATCTCAATAGCCCATCTCTATCTGAAAAGTCTACAGCTGCCTCAGATCCTCTACTCATCATCTCCCTAGTCTGGATCAGCTGTGGGTCAATCAACTGTTTCTCCCGAATCAACTGAACCAAATCTGGTTCAATCTGAACACGAGCAACTCGAATTACTCCATCCTGTGGCATGCTAAACTCTCCCTGCCAATCTCTGACTGAATCAATCAATCTACACTGGCTCATCATGAAAGATGCTAAAGTAGCTATTTGACCTTCAACTGAACTTTTTCTACTCAAAGCATCCGCCACTACATTTGCCTTACCAGGGTGGTATTGCAAAGTAAACTTGAAATCCTTTAGCAGATCCATCCACCTTCGCTGCCTCATATTCAGGTCTTTCTGTGAAAACAGATATCTCAAGCTCTTATGATCAGAAAAGATCTCAAACTCTACTCCATAAAGGTAATGCCTCCATAGCTTCAATGCAAAGACTATGGCTGCAAGCTCCAAATCGTGGGTAGGGTAGTTCTTCTCATGTGGCCTCAACAACCTCGAAGCATACGCTATAACTCTGCCCTGCTGCATCAATACACATCCCAAGCCTATCCTAGAAGCATCACAATATACTGCAAATGCCTCATCCATGGATGGCACAATCAACACTGGTGCAGTAGTCAATCTCTGCTTCAATTCCTGAAAACTCTGCTCACATTTTTCATCCCATTGGAATTTCACTGCCTTCTTGGTTAGATTAGACAACGGTGCAGCTATACGCGAAAATCCTGCAATGAATCTCCTATAGTAACCTGCCATACCAAGGAAACTCCTGACCTCTGTCACTGTAGTAAGCCTAGGCCATTCTGCCACTGCCTTAACCTTCTCAGGGTCCACAGATATACCCTCTCCTGAGATAACATGACCTAAGAAAGAAATTTGCCTTAGCCAAAACTGGCATTTGCTAAATTTCCCATACAACCCGTGGTCTCTCAAAGTGTGCAATACTGCCTTCAAATGCCCTACATGTGCTTCTCGGGTCTTAGAATATACTAGGATGTCATCAATGAACACCACTACGAAACTGTCCAAGTATGCATGAAAAATTCTGTTCATGAGGTCCATGAAAACAGCTGGGGCATTGGTCAACCCAAAAGGCATAACCAAGAACTCATAATGCCCATAGCGTGTACGAAAAGCTGTCTTCTCTATGTCCTCCTCTGCTACTCTCACCTGATGATATCCTGACCTCAAGTCTATCTTGGAGAACCAAGATGCTCCTCCTAACTGGTCAAACAGGTCATCAATCCTAGGCAACGGATACTTGTTCTTCACTGTTACTTGATTCAGTTGCCTATAATCGATACACATCCTCATGCTACCATCCTTCTTCTGGACAAATAGAACTGGAGCGCCCCACGGAGACATACTCGGTCTGATGAAACCTTTTTCCTGGAGCTCATCTAACTGTTTCTTAAGTTCCTCCTGTTCTGGTTTCGCAAGCCTATAGGGTGGTTTCGAAACTGGAGCCGTACCAGGCATCAACTGTATCCTGAACTCTACTCCTCTAGCAGGTGGTAATCCAGGTAAATCCTCTGGAAACACATCCGCAAACTCCTGTACAACAGGTACATCGGAGATGACAAGGGTGTCACTCCTAAGCTCCTCTGCTATCACAGATGCTACCAGACCAATCCGAGACTTCAACCCCTCACATTTGAAACAATGAGTGGTCTGATCTGGCCCTCTAACTATCACTGTACTCGCATAACAGTCCAATGTCACATGGTGTCTACATAGCCAATCCATCCCCAATATCACATCAAAACCTCCAATGTCTAAGGCAATCAAATCACCAGACAATTCTAATCTACCCAATCTAATCATACAGTCTCTATACATATGCTCCACTCGAGTAGACTCTCCCAAAGGTGTGTGCACAGACAAAACAGCATCCAATTCAGTGGGTGACAAACCAATCCGTTGTGTACAAGCAGGCGATATAAAAGAATGGGAAGCACCAGAATCAAACAGAACACATGCTGATCTACCACAGATGAAGAGAATACCTCCAATCAACTCAGGTGTCTCGGGATCACCCTCAATATCCTCCACACGATCGGGCTCACGCTCCTCATGTGTATCCACTGCATATACCCTCGCTGGCTGCTGCTGAGCAGGTACTGTCTGCCTCTGGCCTCCTCTCTGAACTGATCCTCTGCCACCATTTCCGCCATTTCCCTGCTGGCTCAGCCTCTCCTCTCTCTCCTTGGCAAGAAGCTCTGCCAGGCTGCTAACAACAGTCCATATATCACCCCCTGGAGGTGGTGGAGGTAATGGAACATCCTGCGGCTCCTCCTCAATAGGATCAACTCTAGCACGTCGTCCCCTGCCAGCCATCTGCAAAATTCAATTCCACTTGTTAGAATCCAATAATTCTAGGGGTTCTATCTAGCGTACTCACAATCCCATTCCCCTAAAGTTTGGCTAATTCTAAGGTTAGGACCATTGCTCTGATACCATCTCTGTAACGCCCCGAACCCGGATCAGTCCAAACCGGCACCTGACCCGAACCCGGTTCGCTACTGTAACAACCCGAATTTAGTTCAACAACCAAATCCGAGGTGTTACTGGCCCATATCAATCACAGCATCAATAACATACCAGACCAAAGAAAGTAAATCCAATCCATATATAATCCATCAGAGTTGCGGAAACAAGTATATGCGGAAGTGTAGATTAAAATCATCAAACAAGCATGAAGCTTGACCATCAATCAATAGTATCAAAGTCTGGTAGTATGAATTGGTTACTAACTCTCTCTTGTCTCTCTCATACATCAAATCCAATTAATGATAATAAACCAATTAAAATGCTAAGTCTATAACATTAATCCACCTCAGATAAGATCGGGATAATAGTAATCCTCTGGAGAATACTCAGCTATCTCTCCCTGGAAGTCTAAGAGATCCCCCTCTCGCGTATCAGCTGAAAAAATGGAATAACAGTAGGGTGAGATATGAATATCCCAGTAGGTAACACATGCATGATTAAACAGTTAATATACGGAAAGTAGCAGTTCATGCACGAATAAGTCACATCGATTAATCAGGCTCGTATAATCATTCGTATCATTCGTAAATACAAAACAATATACTAAACAGTTCTAGAGATGAATTCCAGCAAGTTTAATATGAAAATACCATAGTCAAATCAGTAACATAATTCATACATTGCCAGGATGTACTAAACAGTCACATCCAACCAATATCCCAAACACATGCCTTCCGCACGTACCACAATAATAACAAGTTTTATGATTTCAGGGTCATTGTAGGACTCACAAAGTTAGATAAACCTTTTGAGATGATTCTCAACCAATTGCTATACCACCGTGCGTCTTAGGAGCGATGCTACTAATGATACTCAAGCCCCATGCAGCGCAGCTTAGACAAGAGCCGTAGTCACCGACTTATTGCACACGTACCCATCAAAGTTGGCATGTACCACCAGCATGCAGCACCAGAATCAATACATGGAGGTGGTTGCTTATCCACATGTACAGGGAATCACCAGCGGCTCACCGGGGTGTCCCTCCAGACATAGGACCTTCCCAGACAAACTAACTTGCAAAGGAAGCGCGTCGCATATAGGAGTAACTCAACTCAAATGACATATCCCTCAGCTATCTAGCTACGACTATGGATCCATAACCAGCTATGCCCACTAGACTCCAAAACTTCCCTAAAGTGTCATATTCTATAAGGGTTGGTGCCTAGCGGCATATAATGGTTATATCTGTACATTTACTTCAATATTTATTCATCTGAATTCAGTATTTTCTTTAGAAAGTATTCTGATTTATAATGTCATTTAGAGGTATTTAGATAGTCAAATGATAGTTAGGCTTTTCCAAAATCACGTTTCTCATTTACCTTCAAAACTTGGCAACTATTGTCCTAAATATCTCCCTAATTTGTTTTTCTGTAAAACAGGGGTTTAGGTAGTTTATTTTGGTCTTAAAGCACCTTAATTAATCATTAAAATTGTCTAAAAATAGTTTAGAATTGAATTAGGTTCGAAATTAGGAAAAATTGAAAATTCTGCTGAGAGCGCCTAGGATCGCTCAGGATCGCCCTGGCGGTCCCAGGTCAGCGGTCGTGTATTTTCGAGCGCCCGCGGTCCGTCTTCTCGCGGTCTACGGCGCCCTAATTTTTTTCAACCAGCGCCGAGGATCGCCGACGAGCGCCGAGCACAGTCGAGGTCGGCGGTCGTGCGAAATCGAGCCGAAATAGTTCTAAATCACGATTTTTCTCGTCTAAACTCATTCTAGTGTATTTCTAACATGCTTAGCTAACTAAATACAATATTACATATCATAGAAACATGCATTTGCGATTAACCAAGGAAAAATCCAATTTCAAAACCAAAACGGTGTCACCTACCTCGTATACGCGTTTCTCCTCTTCTCTTCTGAACAGCAAACCCCCAAACCTCTCCTCAGTTGCAAGGCAAGGCTCTGAGCAAGTCTCCTTGGTCTTCCCCCTTCCTTCTCTTTCTTCTCTTCTCGGTCGTTTCAACTCTCGTCGTTTGCGGCTGAATAATACGAGCGAGAATACGATTAGGTTATTTTAATGTATATATATACTCCCTGATCCCATGCATCTCCCATGCAAACTCTCCCATACACCTCGCCCAATTAAAATACGTACCTCGATATCTCAAGATCGGACGGTCAGATCTGCGTCTAATTCTGGATCTTCACTAAACTGATCACCCCCTACAAGAATAAAATATTCCCATCGATCATAACCCTCAGTAATATTATTTACTAATTTAATTTATTATTTAAGTAAAATTCGGGGTTTTACATCCTCCCCTCCTAAAAGAAAAATTTCGTCCTCGAAATTTACCTTGTGGTTCTGGAAATAAGTTGGGATACTTTCTCTGCATTTCCGATTCCAATTCCCATGTAGCTTCCTCAGTCGTGTGGTTTTGCCAAAGTACTTTCACAAGTGGTATTACTTTAGTACGGAGAACCTGTTCCTTCCTGTCCAAAATCTCAACTGGATGCTCCTCGTAAGTCAAGTCCCCTCGCACTACTATCGGTTCATGCTGAATGATATGAGTAGGGTCGTGCACGTACTTCCTCAACATAGAAACATGGAATACGTCATGAACTCCTTCCAATTGTGTAGGTAAAGCCAATCTGTATGCTAATGGTCCCACTGTACCCTTAATCTCAAACGGACCTATATATCTTGGAGCCAATTTGCCTTTCTTTCCAAACCTCTTGATTCCACGAGATGGTGATATCTTCAGAAATACCCAATCTCCAACTTCAAAATGCAAGTCTCTTCTTCTGGTATCTGCATAACTCTTTTGACGACTCTGGGCTGTAAGCATGTTTCGCCTAATCTGATTCACCTTCTCAATGCTATCTTGTACAATCTGGGGCCCAATGAGTTGTCTTTCACCAACTTCCACCCAGCACACTGGGGATCTACACGGTCTTCCATAAAGTGCCTCGAATGGTGCCATCTGAATACTCGCTTGATAGCTGTTATTATAGGCAAACTCCACCAATGGTAGGTGCTGATTCCAACTGCCTCCCCAATCCATAACACAGCATCTCAACATGTCTTCCAAAGTCTGAATGGTACGCTCGGACTGCCCATCTGTCTGAGGATGATAACTAGTGCTGAAATTAAGCTTAGTCCCCAAAGCTGCCTGAAATGCAAGCCAAAAGCGTGCTGTGAATCGTGCATCTCTATCAGACACTATAGAAACCGGCACTCCATGAAGTCTCACTATCTCCCTGACATATAACTCAGCTAAAGACTTCAATGGCTGTGTAGTGCTCATAGGCAAGAAATGCGCAGACTTAGTCAGTCTATCCACGACAACCCAAATAGCATCTTCCTTCCTTGCTGTCAGTGGTAGTCCAGATACAAAATCCATAGTTACATGCTCCCACTTCCACTCTGGAATAGGAAGCGACTGAAGTAAACCAGGTGGTTTCCGATGTTCAGCTTTTACTTGCTGGCATATCAAACACTTTGCCACATACTCTGCAATCTCTCTCTTCATTCCTGACCACCAATAGATTTCTTTCAAGTTCTTGTACATTTTCGTACTTCCTGGGTGAACTGCATACTTCGATCTATGACCCTCTGATAATATCTTCTCCTTAATCTCCTCATCAGCTGGAACACAAATACGACTTCTATATCTCAATAGCCCATCTCTATCTGAAAAGTCTACAGCTGCCTTAGATCCTCTACTCATCATCTCCCTAGTCTGGATCAGCTGTGGGTCAATCAACTGTTTCTCCCGAATCAACTGAACCAAATCTGGTTCAATCTGAACACGAGCAACTCGAATTACTCCATCCTGTGGCATGCTAAACTCTCCCTGCCAATCTCTGACTGAATCAATCAATCTACACTGGCTCATCATGAAAGATGCTAAAGTAGCTATTTGACCTTCAACTGAACTTTTTCTACTCAAAGCATCCGCCACTACATTTGCCTTACCAGGGTGGTATTGCAAAGTAAACTTGAAATCCTTTAGCAGATCCATCCACCTTCGCTGCCTCATATTCAGGTCTTTCTGTGAAAACAGATATCTCAAGCTCTTATGATCAGAAAAGATCTCAAACTCTACTCCATAAAGGTAATGCCTCCATAGCTTCAATGCAAAGACTATGGCTGCAAGCTCCAAATCGTGGGTAGGGTAGTTCTTCTCATGTGGCCTCAACAACCTCGAAGCATACGCTATAACTCTGCCCTGCTGCATCAATACACATCCCAAGCCTATCCTAGAAGCATCACAATATACTGCAAATGCCTCATCCATGGATGGCACAATCAACACTGGTGCAGTAGTCAATCTCTGCTTCAATTCCTGAAAACTCTGCTCACATTTTTCATCCCATTGGAATTTCACTGCCTTCTTGGTTAGATTAGACAACGGTGCAGCTATACGCGAAAATCCTGCAATGAATCTCCTATAGTAACCTGCCATACCAAGGAAACTCCTGACCTCTGTCACTGTAGTAAGCCTAGGCCATTCTGCCACTGCCTTAACCTTCTCAGGGTCCACAGATATACCCTCTCCTGAGATAACATGACCTAAGAAAGAAATTTGCCTTAGCCAAAACTGGCATTTGCTAAATTTCCCATACAACCCGTGGTCTCTCAAAGTGTGCAATACTGCCTTCAAATGCCCTACATGTGCTTCTCGGGTCTTAGAATATACTAGGATGTCATCAATGAACACCACTACGAAACTGTCCAAGTATGCATGAAAAATTCTGTTCATGAGGTCCATGAAAACAGCTGGGGCATTGGTCAACCCAAAAGGCATAACCAAGAACTCATAATGCCCATAGCGTGTACGAAAAGCTGTCTTCTCTATGTCCTCCTCTGCTACTCTCACCTGATGATATCCTGACCTCAAGTCTATCTTGGAGAACCAAGATGCTCCTCCTAACTGGTCAAACAGGTCATCAATCCTAGGCAACGGATACTTGTTCTTCACTGTTACTTGATTCAGTTGCCTATAATCGATACACATCCTCATGCTACCATCCTTCTTCTGGACAAATAGAACTGGAGCGCCCCACGGAGACATACTCGGTCTGATGAAACCTTTTTCCTGGAGCTCATCTAACTGTTTCTTAAGTTCCTCCTGTTCTGGTTTCGCAAGCCTATAGGGTGGTTTCGAAACTGGAGCCGTACCAGGCATCAACTGTATCCTGAACTCTACTCCTCTAGCAGGTGGTAATCCAGGTAAATCCTCTGGAAACACATCCGCAAACTCCTGTACAACAGGTACATCGGAGATGACAAGGGTGTCACTCCTAAGCTCCTCTGCTATCACAGATGCTACCAGACCAATCCGAGACTTCAACCCCTCACATTTGAAACAATGAGTGGTCTGATCTGGCCCTCTAACTATCACTGTACTCGCATAACAGTCCAATGTCACATGGTGTCTACATAGCCAATCCATCCCCAATATCACATCAAAACCTCCAATGTCTAAGGCAATCAAATCACCAGACAATTCTAATCTACCCAATCTAATCATACAGTCTCTATACATATGCTCCACTCGAGTAGACTCTCCCAAAGGTGTGTGCACAGACAAAACAGCATCCAATTCAGTGGGTGACAAACCAATCCGTTGTGTACAAGCAGGCGATATAAAAGAATGGGAAGCACCAGAATCAAACAGAACACATGCTGATCTACCACAGATGAAGAGAATACCTCCAATCAACTCAGGTGTCTCGGGATCACCCTCAATATCCTCCACACGATCGGGCTCACGCTCCTCATGTGTATCCACTGCATATACCCTCGCTGGCTGCTGCTGAGCAGGTACTGTCTGCCTCTGGCCTCCTCTCTGAACTGATCCTCTGCCACCATTTCCGCCATTTCCCTGCTGGCTCAGCCTCTCCTCTCTCTCCTTGGCAAGAAGCTCTGCCAGGCTGCTAACAACAGTCCATATATCACCCCCTGGAGGTGGTGGAGGTAATGGAACATCCTGCGGCTCCTCCTCAATAGGATCAACTCTAGCACGTCGTCCCCTGCCAGCCATCTGCAAAATTCAATTCCACTTGTTAGAATCCAATAATTCTAGGGGTTCTATCTAGCGTACTCACAATCCCATTCCCCTAAAGTTTGGCTAATTCTAAGGTTAGGACCATTGCTCTGATACCATCTCTGTAACGCCCCGAACCCGGATCAGTCCAAACCGGCACCTGACCCGAACCCGGTTCGCTACTGTAACAACCCGAATTTAGTTCAACAACCAAATCCGAGGTGTTACTGGCCCATATCAATCACAGCATCAATAACATACCAGACCAAAGAAAGTAAATCCAATCCATATATAATCCATCAGAGTTGCGGAAACAAGTATATGCGGAAGTGTAGATTAAAATCATCAAACAAGCATGAAGCTTGACCATCAATCAATAGTATCAAAGTCTGGTAGTATGAATTGGTTACTAACTCTCTCTTGTCTCTCTCATACATCAAATCCAATTAATGATAATAAACCAATTAAAATGCTAAGTCTATAACATTAATCCACCTCAGATAAGATCGGGATAATAGTAATCCTCTGGAGAATACTCAGCTATCTCTCCCTGGAAGTCTAAGAGATCCCCCTCTCGCGTATCAGCTGAAAAAATGGAATAACAGTAGGGTGAGATATGAATATCCCAGTAGGTAACACATGCATGATTAAACAGTTAATATACGGAAAGTAGCAGTTCATGCACGAATAAGTCACATCGATTAATCAGGCTCGTATAATCATTCGTATCATTCGTAAATACAAAACAATATACTAAACAGTTCTAGAGATGAATTCCAGCAAGTTTAATATGAAAATACCATAGTCAAATCAGTAACATAATTCATACATTGCCAGGATGTACTAAACAGTCACATCCAACCAATATCCCAAACACATGCCTTCCGCACGTACCACAATAATAACAAGTTTTATGATTTCAGGGTCATTGTAGGACTCACAAAGTTAGATAAACCTTTTGAGATGATTCTCAACCAATTGCTATACCACCGTGCGTCTTAGGAGCGATGCTACTAATGATACTCAAGCCCCATGCAGCGCAGCTTAGACAAGAGCCGTAGTCACCGACTTATTGCACACGTACCCATCAAAGTTGGCATGTACCACCAGCATGCAGCACCAGAATCAATACATGGAGGTGGTTGCTTATCCACATGTACAGGGAATCACCAGCGGCTCACCGGGGTGTCCCTCCAGACATAGGACCTTCCCAGACAAACTAACTTGCAAAGGAAGCGCGTCGCATATAGGAGTAACTCAACTCAAATGACATATCCCTCAGCTATCTAGCTACGACTATGGATCCATAACCAGCTATGCCCACTAGACTCCAAAACTTCCCTAAAGTGTCATATTCTATAAGGGTTGGTGCCTAGCGGCATATAATGGTTATATCTGTACATTTACTTCAATATTTATTCATCTGAATTCAGTATTTTCTTTAGAAAGTATTCTGATTTATAATGTCATTTAGAGGTATTTAGATAGTCAAATGATAGTTAGGCTTTTCCAAAATCACGTTTCTCATTTACCTTCAAAACTTGGCAACTATTGTCCTAAATATCTCCCTAATTTGTTTTTCTGTAAAACAGGGGTTTAGGTAGTTTATTTTGGTCTTAAAGCACCTTAATTAATCATTAAAATTGTCTAAAAATAGTTTAGAATTGAATTAGGTTCGAAATTAGGAAAAATTGGAAATTCTGCTGAGAGCGCCTAGGATCGCTCAGGATCGCCCTGGCGGTCCCAGGTCAGCGGTCGTGTATTTTCGAGCGCCCGCGGTCCGTCTTCTCGCGGTCTACGGCGCCCTAATTTTTTTCAACCAGCGCCGAGGATCGCCGACGAGCGCCGAGCACAGTCGAGGTCGGCGGTCGTGCGAAATCGAGCCGAAATAGTTCTAAATCACGATTTTTCTCGTCTAAACTCATTCTAGTGTATTTCTAACATGCTTAGCTAACTAAATACAACATTACATATCATAGAAACATGCATTTGCGATTAACCAAGGAAAAATCCAATTTCAAAACCAAAACGGTGTCACCTACCTCGTATACGCGTTTCTCCTCTTCTCTTCTGAACAGCAAACCCCCAAACCTCTCCTCAGTTGCAAGGCAAGGCTCTGAGCAAGTCTCCTTGGTCTTCCCCCTTCCTTCTCTTTCTTCTCTTCTCGGTCGTTTCAACTCTCGTCGTTTGCGGCTGAATAATACGAGCGAGAATACGATTAGGTTATTTTAATGTATATATATACTCCCTGATCCCATGCATCTCCCATGCAAACTCTCCCATACACCTCGCCCAATTAAAATACGTACCTCGATATCTCAAGATCGGACGGTCAGATCTGCGTCTAATTCTGGATCTTCACTAAACTGATCACCCCCTACAAGAATAAAATATTCCCATCGATCATAACCCTCAGTAATATTATTTACTAATTTAATTTATTATTTAAGTAAAATTCGGGGTTTTACAGGTCTCAATCAGCCTTTCCGATTTAGCCTTGGCAACACATCTGAGCAGAATGTCGTTATGTGACCTCTTGTACACATGTCCACCACTTAGCAGAAATTGACCAGCCAATCTTTGTATTGTCCTATTCTCAGTAGCAGTGGCATTTTCTGGCAGATTCCGATTGTTCAAGAAATTTTTGATATCTTGAAACCAAGGTGCTTCTTCTTTTGGTGCTCCCTCTAGAACGAGACAGTAAACTGGTTCATCTCTAACCTCAATTTCCAGCGGTCTGATGTCTACTCCTTCTGGTATGCTGACCATTGAAGCCAATGTTGCTAGAGCATCCGCAAACTGATTCTTGGCCCTTGGCATATGGTTGAAGGAAATTCGAGTGAAATTTGTGCTTATTTCTTCCAAATACTGGTGATAGGGGATCAATTTGTGATCCTTGGTTTTCCATTCACCAGTTGTTTGGAAGATGATAAGACTCGAATCCCCGTATACGTCAAGTTCCTCTACTCCATGATCCATGGCTGCTTGCAATCCAATTATGCATGCTTCATATTCTGCTATGTTATTGGTGCACTGGAATCTCAGCTTTACTGCAATCGGGATGTGTGAACCATCTGGTTTAACCAAGACTGCCCCTATTCCGTTCCCATTTATATTGGCGGCCCCATCAAAGAACATTTGCCAAGAATTCTCACTTTCCTCCTCTTCAGTGTACAGAATCGCCTCATCGGGAAAGTTGGTCTTCAAGGGTTGATATTCTGGCAGAGGATGTGCAGCCAGGTGATCAGCTATGGCTTGACCCTTGATCGCCTTCTGGGTGATGTACGTAAGATCAAACTCGGACAGTAGCAGTTGCCACTTTGCCGTCCTGCCAGTCAGTGCTGGTTTCTCAAATAAATACTTCAGCGGGTCCATCCGGGATATCAATAGTGTGGAGTGACTAAGGAAGTAATGCCTTAGCCTCTGAGTGGCCCACACTAGAGCGCAACAAGTCTTTTCCAATGGTGAGTACTTGGCTTCATATTCTGTGAATTTTTTACTCAGATAGTAAATGGCCCATTCTTTTCTACCAGTCTCATCATGCTGCCCCAAGACACATCCCATCGACGTTTCCAATACTGACAAGTATATGATCAGTGGTCTTCCTGGAGTTGGTGGCACTAGCACAGGCGGGTTCAGTAAATATTCCTTGATCGTATCGAAGGCCTGCTGGCAGTCCTCATTCCAGACCGTCGGGGTATCCTTCCTCAGAAGTTTGAAAATTGGTTCACAGATAGCAGTGAGCTGTGCTATGAACCGGCTTATGTACTGAATTCTTTCGAGAAAACCACGAACCTCCTTCTCGGTTCTGGGTGCTGGCATTTCAATTATGGCCTTGGCTTTAGCCGGGTCAATTTCAATTCCTCTTCGGCTCACTATAAATCCCAGTAACTTCCCTGATGTAGCCCCAAAGACGCATTTTGCCGGGTTAAGCCGTAGACTGTATTTTCTGAGCCGATCAAACACCTTCTTCAGATTGATCAAGTGGTCCTCCTCTTTGCATGACTTGGCAATCATATCGTCCGCGTAGACCTCCATCTCCTTGTGGATCATGTCATGGAATAGTGCTGTCATGGCCCGCTGATATGTTGCCCCGGCATTCTTGAGTCCGAACGGTATGACCGTGTAGTGGAATGTGCCCCAAGGTGTGATAAATGTTGTTTTCTCTAGATCTTCCTTAGCCATCTTGATTTGATTATATCCAGAGAACCCATCCATGAAGGAGAACATGCTATGTACCGCAGTATTATCGACCAGAATGTCGATGTGTGGAAGCGGAAAATCATCCTTTGGGCTTGCCTTGTTCAAGTCTCTATAGTCTACGCACATTCTGACTTTTCCGTCCTTCTTGGGTACCGGCACTATGTTTGCGAGCCACTCTGGGTACGTTGAGACTGCCAGAAATCCGGCTTGGAACTGTTTGACCACTTCGTCCTTGACCTTTAGAGTCCACTCAGGTTTCAATCTTCTCAGCTTCTGCTTGATTCGCTTAACCCCTGGCAAAATTGGCAACTTATGCACCACCATGTCCGTGTCCAACCCCGGCATGTCTCGATATGACCAAGCAAACACATCCTTGTAGTCCGCCAAGAACCGTGACATTTCATTTTTCTACACATCAGACAAGCATGACCCGATTTTCACAATTTTTGGGTCATCTTCGGTCCTAAGGTTTATGGATATGGTCTCCTCAATATTAGGTTGGACCCCCTTTTCATGACGTTCCAATTGGTATTCAATTTCTTTTGGAAGGTCTTCTTCTTCGACCTCGGTCTCTTCTTCGACCCCCATGAGATCAAAGTCGAGCTCAAGGTCGAAGTCATATTCAACCTGGTCTAATTCGGTTTGATTATACGGTTTATAAGTGGTTTGGACCTTTTTGAAAAAAATTAAATTTCCTAGAAAAAATAGAAAAATCTTTTTGGGTTTTTTTGTGAGCCTTCTAAACATAATCCCCCTGAAGACGAAGGCCCATTAAAACCTTCAGGGAAATGGCAATCCACTATTGGAGTTTTTTTTTGGAAGCCACGTTAGTTTGCCGAACAAACGCTGCTTCAAAAGTAAGGGAAGTTTCCTCCCAATTATTCAAAAAATGTTTTCGGGAGCGGGGGAAATTGTGCAAGCCCGCTCCTCAGGCCCAGAATCTGATGCCATCATCACCGGATGGGTACTGCCCTTTTCTGCTACGGGGCTCAGTCCAGATATGACCTCGTCTGGAATCTTCACTGCGGCCCAGTCAATGAATGGTAGCTTTTTGTCACTACCAGTCTTTTCGCCTTCTGTCACGGTGAAGAAAGCCCCAACATCCTCAGTGTAGTCCACCTGCTGCTCTGGCTGTGGCCCAGGCCCATCTGCTGCTTCCAATATTGGAGACGGGTTATAGGGTTGCAGGGTCGGAACATATGGTTTCTGGAATGGATTGATGTTGTGGTATGGAGGCTTGGATTGGTCCATGGGATGAGACAGTTGGATTATGCAGGAGGGTTTAGGAAAATTTTCTCTTAAATGAGGGAAACTTCTTCTGCTTCTTCTCTCTCCTTCCTCATACTTCTGTCTTCTCCAGCCTCTGGGCTTGAAGCCCAACCCTGCTTTAGGAACCAGCTTATTTGCTTTTACCGGCTCCACCCTTCCTTGCAAGTTTATTCCCAGGCCTTTTCCTGGATGAAAGTGGTATTTTTCCATCACTTTCTTCACCATTCTCTTAGCAGTAGTCCCATTTTCCTTCTTTTTCTCACACCCCCAGGTATGAAATTAACCGCCTCAAATTGAAATGAGTAGAATGCAATCTTGTCGACAGTCAAGTCTACATTGATTAAGGGTACATCAGGTGACACTATGGGTGGCACCAAGTTTTCGGCTAGGACTGTTATCACCCTTTGCCCTCTTACATATTTCATCATTTGGTGGAGCGTGGATGGTATTGCCCTAGCCGAATGTATCCACGGCCTCCTTAGGAGCAGATTGAATGCTGCGGGTATATCCATCACCTCAAATGTGATGTTGAAGATATTCGGCCTAATTGTGACCGGCAGTTCAATCTCCCCTAGGGAGTGGGTCTTGGAGCTATCAAAAGCCCTCACTATCCGCCCATTTTGCTTAATCCTTGACTGGTCCAGACCCAGCTTGATAAAAGTGATTAACAGGCAGACATTTAATGCCGACCCGTTGTCAATCAAAACCCGTGCCACCATGCTGCCCTTACAAAGCACAGTGATGTGCAAAGGGTCAACGTGATAGCACCCACTTGGGCTGATCTTACCCTCAGAGAAACTTATCACATTATGTGACAAGATTTGACCAACCATTTTGCCAAGTTGGTCTGGATCAATGGTCTGGGATACATGTGCACTCTGTAGCACCCTTAGCAATGCATCCCTGTGCTTTTCCGAATTCAGCAAAAGGCCCAGTATTGAGATCTGGGCCGGGACCTTGTTAAACTGATCCACAAGATTGAAGTCACTTTTTTTTTTTTTTATGAGGTCGGCTGCCTCATTTTCTGCACCCTGGGGGGTGTCTTCTCCTATTTTTGTCTTTCCTTTTTGTTTTCTTTTTTCTTCATTTTCTTTTTTTTCTTTTTCTACTTCTGTCTCCTTCTCTTTCTCTTCACCCCCTGCGCATCTCCCTGACCTCGTCATGAGGTTCACCTCCTCCTGGTTCTGGTTCCTAACCACTGGAACTGTAGCCGTGATTTCCTCGCTGTAATGATTCCCTCGCTGTAATTCCACGGTACAGCGGCCTCAGAATAGGCTAATTTAGGGATATTTACCACTAATGGCTGGAGTTTGGACCGGGATGTATGGGCCGGTTTAGGGATAGTCTGGGCTGGCTGAACATTTACAACCAAGGGTTGAAGTTTAGATTTTGTGGGGACAGAAGAAGTGATGGAAGCAGTGGTGGGGTCAAGGTTGATGACCAGTGGAGCCTTGGACGGCTTGGATGGTGAATAGATGGGTGGACTGCAATTGAAGACCAATGGGGGCCTTGCAGTATTCATCTGGGCCATAAGAGAGGAGACCCGGTTTAAAGAGGAGCTTATGTCCTCAGCAGCAGGATTATTTTTCTGGGAGACCATGTTGATCTCCTCTTCTTCCTTCTCTTGGAAAAATCGGACCTGGACAGTGGTCCCTACTGGAGCTATGAGCTGAGATGGGTCAAAGGCCCTTCTCGTGGTGGATATGGCTGTGATAGAATTGGATGGGCTTGCCCTATTATGGTACGGCAGAGGGTTCTGCCCAATATCATTCCCGGACGGGGCTGGTGCAGCAGTGTTAAACACCAAGGCCTTCTGGTCCAACAAGTCCTGGACCGCGTGTTTCAACACCCAGCAGGCATCTGTAGAATGCCCCGGTGCACCCATGTGGAAGTCACAGGTGACCGCTGAGTCAAAGTTCCTCCCCCTAGTGGCATTCGGGTTGGGCTCTTTCAGAGTCAAATACTCCCCCTTCAGCAGGGTTGGCAGCAGCTGGGACAGAGATATCGGGAGCGGCATAAAGACACGGTTCCTCCTTGTTGCTAACCAGGCCTCCCTCTCTTCCTTGGTAAAAGCCCTCCTTGGGTTTGCTGGTACGGAGGGGGAGAAATTGACATTCAGTGGGGTCTGATAAGACTGCTGGGCCTGTTGGGGTGCAGAGATATTCATGTGGAGCGGTTTTTTGGTTGGAGGAGCCTGGACCAGATTCACTTCTCCTTCTTTTCGGGCCCCGGTCTTCTTGAATCCAGCCCCCTTCTTCTGAGCCATGGAGGTAGAGGAATCAGACTGTCCAGTCAGAGTAGAGTAGTCAATAAGCCTTCCTGACCTGACCCCTTCCTCGATCCGGTCCGCCACCTGTACCAGGGCTGCAAAGTTGGTGGTGATCTGACCCACCAAATGGTTGTAAAAGGGCTGCCCCAGTGTGTCCATGAATGTTGAAATCATTTCCAGTTCCTGCATAGGTGGCCTGACCTGGGAGGCGGCCTCTCTCCACCTCTTGGCGTACTGCCGTATGGGCTCATCTTTCCCTTTACTCATCCTCATCATGTCGTACCGGTCTGGCACGATCTCAGAGTTAAACTTGTACTGATCCAGGAACGCGTCAGCCAAGTCCTTCCACCTCCTGATCCTTCCATGGTCCACTGTAGTGAACCACCTAAGAGCGGACCCGGTCAAACTCCTCTGGAAGAGTTGGATTAATATGCCGTCATCCCGGCCAAACTGGCATAGGGCCCCGCAGTATAATCTTAAGTGGCTCATAGGGCAGCCTGTGCCGTCGAATTTGTCGAAGTCCGGGCACTTGAACTTGGCCGGTAGGCATACGTCTGGATACATGCACAGATCCTCGAAAGTGGTGCCTCCATAGCTGTTTCCCCCCTTCACTTCCTTCAGCTCTTCCTGGATCCTTTCTATCATGAGTAGCATCTTCTTTTCCATCTCTTCTCTGGCCTTTTCCTTCTCCAGTTCTTTCTCGGATTCTGCTGTATTTTTCCTGATCAGAATGGGTTCAGGGACTGGTTCAGAAATGGGCTCAGGCATGGGTTGAGCCGGAGGCGGCATGTAGGCCTGAGGTGGTGGTGCCTGATGGGAGGTTGACGCTTGATTTTGGGCTTGAGCCTGTTGGGCCTGAGCCGCCAGTAGGTCTCCCAGCATCTTGGCCAGACCGGCCACCTACTCTTGCAGCTGAGCAATGTCCTGAGCAGGGATAGTAGCTTGGGCTTGGTTCTCTTCAGTGTTCATGGCTCTGGCTTTGGATCTGGTCACGGGAGCAATGGTTGCAAATAATTGTACCTGGTTGCAAGTAAATGTACCTGGGGAAAAAAATTAACAGAACATGTTAGCTTCCATTTAACTTGAGTCACACCCCTATACATGTAGACAAGTAGGTTAGGTGAGCACCAATCCAGATTTGTTTTTATTTTTTATTTTTTGTTTTTGTGTTGGAATATTTTAGGGCTTCCAAGGGTCCCAAAATTTTTTTGATTTGATTGGTACGAAAAAGACCAACCAAGGGTTTTGTTATGGAATATTTTAGGGCTTCCAAAGGTCCCACTTTTTTTTTACTTGATTGGTACGAAAAAGACCAACTAAGGTTTTTTTTTCGGAATATTTTAGGGCTTCCAAAGGTCCCACAATTTTTTGATTTGATTGGTACGAAAAAGACCAACCAAGGTTTTCATGGAATATTTTAGGGCTTCCAGAGGTCCCACTTTTTTTTGACTTGATTGGTACGAAAAAGACCAACCAAGGGTTTTTATGGAATATTTTAAGGCTTCCAAAGGTCCCACAATTTTTTGATTTGATTGGTACGAAAAAGACCAACAAAGGGTTTCATGGAATATTTTAGGGCTTCCAGAGGTCCCACTTTTTTTTGACTTGATTGGTATTAAAAAGACCAACCAAGGGTTTTTATGGAATATTTTAGGGCTTCAAGAGGTACCACAATTTTTTAATTTTATTGGTACGAAAAAGACCAACCAAGGGTTCATGGAATATTTTAGGGCTTCCAGAGGTCCCACTTTTTTTTGACTTGATTGGTACGAAAAAGACCAACCAAGGGTTTCATGGAATATTTTAGGGCTTCCAAAGGTCCCACTTTTTTGACTTGATTGGTACGAAAAAGACCAACCAAGGGTTTTTATGGAATATTTTAGGGCTTCCAAAGGTCCCACAATTTTTTGATTTGATTGGTACGAAAAAGACCAACCAAGTGTTCATGGAATATTTTAGGGCTTCTAGAGGTCCCACTTTTTTTGGATTTGATTGGTACGAAAAAGACCAACCAAGGGTTCATGGAATATTTTAGGGCTTCCAGAGGTCCCACTTTTTTTGGATTTGATTGGTACGAAAAAGACCAACCAAGGGTTCATGGAATATTTTAGGGCTTCTAGAGGTCCCACTTTTTTGGGTTTGATTGGTACGAAAAAGACCAACTAAGTGTTCATGGAATATTTTAGGGCTTCCAGAGGTCCCACATATTTTGGATTTGATTTTTACGAAAAAGACCAACCAAGGGTTCATGGAATATTTTAGGGCTTCCAGAGGTCCCACTTTTTTGACTTGATTGGTACGAAAAAGACCAACCAAGGGTTTTTATGGAATATTTTAGGGCTTCCAAAGGTCCCACAATTTTTTGATTTGATTGGTATGAAAAAGACCAACCAAGGGTTCATGGAATATTTTAGGGCTTCCAGAGGTCCCACTTTTTTTGGATTTGATTGATAAAAATAATCAACCAAGGTTTTTTTTTTAATTTTTTTTTTCAAATTTGCTGAATTTTCTCAGTTTTTAAGTTGAAAAGTTGATTGACACATGTTTGAATTGAATTGATATAAAAAAATATGACACCTTAGCTTGTTCTTAGAGTTTCAACATTATGTTTAATCTTAAAGGAATATATATATTTTTATTTTTTTTATTTTTATTTTTTTATTTTTTAGACATTTTTATATTTTCTTTGGGGTGCCTAAGGATTATCCACAGTGTTTAGGCATTTTATTCTGAAAATTCGGGCTGAAAAAGCTAATTTATTCATTTTCTGCATGTATCCGGCATTAAGTGCCGGATAAGCATATGTCTTATTGTATCCGGCAGCAATGACCGGATACACGCATAAGCCTTTGTATCCGGCAATATATACCGGATATGAAGAAAATTATTCTTAACCGGCCTGAGTTGCCAGTTAATGCCGAAATGGCCATTTTTGACTCATTTTTTCACCAGATTAGGTTCTTTTCATTCCCACTTGATGTTCACCTTAACTTGACCTTTAAAACTTGCCCCAAATTGGGCTTGGACATCATACTTGCAAAATTCCCCAAATTCATGAACAGAACATGGCTTTACCTTGCCACCTTGTATTACCTTCATTCAATATGGTATTCACATTATACCTTGGCCTGTAAAACATGCAAACGGCCTTCCCACATTTACACCTAATTCCCCAAACGTAATTGTGTACTTTTAGCTGAAAACGTGTTTCTCCACCTTCAAGCGCATGGTTTTTGGGTTTTGGCTTAATTGGCAACTTAGAACTCAAGTTTAGTGATGCCCGGAATCGAATCACAGATCCCATTGTCATCACATCATTGACTCAAATTCTAAGGTAAATGTTTTCACTTTCGCTTTCCGAAGTCACGACCTCGGTGCGCCAAGCTACACACATTCATGGTTCAACTTCCTATAGGTAATGGGTAGGCTGTGCAAATAGTTTAAAGTGCTCAAGTGCAATTTAAAATTGAGGTAACATTCACAACGTCCCAGCCCCTTGCCACTCTTTTTCGTAGCCATGCATTCAATTTCAAGCCAAGGCACATATGACAATATAATGAAGCTAAATACAAGCAAGCAAGAGCCAAAGCAACCAAATATGCACAAAAATATCACATGCCCAAAAAGTGGTATACACGCATGTTATCATGTTGTACCAATAACCAAAAAAAATTCATGCATGCTTGAAACCCAAAAGCATTCCCTAAATCTCAGATTTCATGCTCTTTTTTTCATGCTCAAAGTGTACCATTTCTACCCAAATTGAAGCCTAAAAATTTATCACTTACTTGACATGGTTCAAAAGTGTTTCAATGAGGTAAAACATGCTTAAGATCTCCCCAAAATACATTAAAATTTCCAGATTTTTCATGCTCAAAAGTGCATCACTCATACCCCAAATTAATGCCTAAAAATTTAGCAACTACTTGACATGGTATATTGGTGAAAACATGCTAAAAAAAAATCCCACAATGTACACTAAAATTCAAGATTTCATGCTCTTGGTTTTCATGCTCAAATCAAGTCCCCCTATACCCTAAATCAAAGGCATGGCATAATAAAAAAAATTTAAGCACAAGAAAGCATGCTTCATGGGAATCATGTTTGAATACCCCAAAAATTTTGAACTCCTAGATTTCATGCTTCTAATTCTCATGTTCAAACCATGGTATTAAAAATTCAAATTAGAGCATATTATCACCAAATGCATCAAAATCATGCTTCAAGATAGGCTTTTCTTAAATCAATCTCTAGGCAACATCAAACAACACATACATGCCTTTGTCCATAGAAATTCCAAAGCATCCTAATTAGATTTAAAATACCACAATATGCACAATAAAATAAGCAAAATAGCAAGCATTCAAAAATAGGTAAAAAGCATGAATATACACAAAATGGCTTAAATCCACAAGTCCCCAGCGGAGTTGCCAGTTGTGAGACATGGGAAAAAATCACCCGGAGATGATCATGCCTTTGTCAACAAGCGGGGCTCGACATAAAGAGTGGGAGTCGCCACCATCCATTTGTTTAGGGTGTGAATGGACACCAAAAGAATTAAAAACAAGCAAAAAGAGAGAAAAAGTGCTAAAAGGCAAATTCTAGAGTAAAAATAACCCTACTTGACAATCAAATCCAGAGATGGGTAAGGGGATTAGATTATGAACGGGGGAAGGTGTTAGGCACCCCCATTCACCCACACAAGGTGGTTGCCAAGTGTTATTCATGCTAAAAGAAAATATAAAGCTTGCTAAAAAATCATGAAAACCTTGAAAAAGGACAAATATATGATATCTTCACATGAAAATCCAAATGAATTCCAGATCTTCTTTTATGTTAATATCACTTCTGGAATATCACAAAAAGATGGAAATCACAGCAAAAGTTGTACAAAACCAAGTTGAGGCAAATCCGGGAAATTTGGTAAAAAATAAGGCCATTTCTCTTGAAATTAATCAAATCCAATTTTAAATTAAATCAAACCAAATCCATTTGAAAGATTAGGGTAAACAATAGTCTCATGCAAAATTTCAATTAATTCCGGTTGAAATCCTAAGAGTTATGGCTCTTTTAAAGTTGCTGCCGGAGAAAATCAAAAGTAGCAAGTAGGAAACTTTGGAAAATCACCTAGAAAAATCTACTCCATAGAAATCCGTGAAATTTGGTGTCAATGAAGTCTGTATGGCCATCTTTCAAGAGAAACTAGCCTCATACAAAAACTCATTCTGATGTGCCTTGGGTGACTTCCAGAACAGGCCCCGAGGATCACAGATTGACCCAGAAAAGTGCTGTTGAGCAGTTCTTAGTAAATCTGCTCTCCACGACACAATTTAAATCAAAAAATTATGAAATCAATTGAATTTAAAAATAGACTCATAAAGAAGTGCCCAGAAATAAAAATCACTCGAATCGGATTTAAAACGAACACATGGTGCTCCGTCGAAGTGACAAGTTCCGTATTTAAACTTGAACTGACCAATCAACTTCGACAGAGAGGTTTCAAACATCTGCTTGATAGAAATCAATGAAATTTGGTAGGAATAAACTAGACAGCCTCACCTTTCCCATGGTTCTGGAATCACTCCAAAATTCATCCGGATGATGAAGTTATTAGTGTCCGAAGTCAAGGTACAGTCGCTGTCAAGTAAAGCCTATTTTGAGTAAAACCAATGCAAAACTGTGACAAAGTGTGTGCAATTCGTGCAAGATGAACACAAAACCTTTAAAAATCATTTAAAGACATTTCAGAATTGATTGAGGCTATTTATTAGAGATTTATCACAATGAAAGTAATAAATCCCCAAATGTGAGCCTATCCCGCCAAAATAGTGCTATGTATGTGCAAGTGTGAAAAACCATACAAAATCAATACCACAACATAGCATACATACATATTCATCAAAATAGGGTTCTAAAACAACCTAGGGTTCCATTCCATTATCATTTCCCTTTGTTCTCTCTCCCCGTTAAATACGGTTCTTCAAGATAATCATGGGGTACTTTGAATATGAAACGGTTTACATAGAATCAAAAGGCTTATGCAAATAGGGTTCTAGTACTAGGGTCAATCCCCAGTCTCGTTTCTCCTAGATCCCACCTTCACGTTTTACGGCTAGGGGGAGTCTCGAGATACTTTGAGCCGGGGAAGGATTTTCACACATATAGAAGGCCTTATTCTACAGAAAGGTAGAAGAAGAGATCTAGATCTAGGAAGGTAAATACAGAAAAATAAATTAGGGTTGAGGCTTACCTGGGGTTCTGGAAGCAATCAGCGGTTCCCTTCTTCACTCGGAGCTCTTGGATCTCCAACTTCTTGGCCATTTGCTTGAGGAGGAGCCTCCTATTTATAGGCAAAGGCTAGGGTTGTTGGTAGACACAACTTAATGTCTAGAACCCACCAACCTTAACCCTAGGGCTGTTTCCGAGATTTCCCCTCATTTAAAGAGGGATATGATGGTAAAAAGTGATTTCTCTCGGAAAACCCTAATTTTTGAGCAAAACTTATGTATCCGGCATATCAGGCCGGATACACAAGAGCCTTAATGTATCCGGCATATAAGGCCAGATACACTAAGGCTTCCTTGTATCCGGCATTTTCCACCTGATACAAAGAGGAGTACTTGTATCCGGCCTGAGTTGCCGGATACAGGTAAAAATTCATTTTCTTCAATTTCTGTGCTGGTTTTCAAGGAGATAATGATTTTTGATGATTGTTTGTGTAATTTGGGGTGTCTACAGAAAGGTCTCACCTAACCAGAGTTGTGTAGTGCAGAAGACTTCGCCCATTAGGAATCAATCTAGCTTCGATACCAGAGTTGCGCATTGTGGAAGACTTCACCCATTTGGCGATTAATCCTGAGCCAAAACACCCAAAAACAGTCATTGTAAAGGCTAATCGCGAATCAGGATTAGTCTCGGTAGCTAATCGCGAATCAAGATTAGTTCAGTGATTAATCGCGGACCTAACCGTGAAGGTAATCTCCTAGGGGCAATTAATTGTGGAGCTAATCGTGAGTTCTGACTTTTCAGTCCTTCACCTTTTGTTTCACCCTCTGTTTCCCAAACAACCTAAACCCCCTACACAGCATTCTTCAAGTAAATGTCCTATATATTTTACGTTTCCATTTAATTAAGTCTTTGCATATAAATTAGGTTTTACCCCCCATTTGGAATTACTAAAAATACTTTAAAGACCTAATTCCTTATTAATAAAAAGTCAACTTTTCAGTTCATGCCTAAAATTTTAGTTTTGTCTGATTTTTATCGAAAACCACTTTTTGAGTTTGAAACCCAAATGACGGATTCAAGCCCATAAAATTCCAGAAAATTTGTCTACCATTCATTAGACTACAATCTAAATTGGAGCCCAAAACTCCTAGTAGATTTGTCCAAGAAAATCATATAACCAAAAAGTCAACGTTTTTAACTAGACTTACAATATTTTTCAAGGTCAAAAACTTTTTGTCTCAGAATCCCTTTATTTTTGGTATGGTGGCCTTATTGAGAATCCTAAGACTATCCCACTCACCAATTATGTATCTTGTGGATTTTATAGCATTCGTTTTGCTTGATTTGGATTTATGAAAGTGAGGTTGAGACCTCTTATGTAATTTGACAAAGTGCTTAGCCTTGGTTTGATTGGCAGTGAATGGGTAATCTTACTTGGCCTTGGTTGAATGGCAATGGATGAGGAATTCCACTTGACCCTCGTTTGTGTGTTTGTGGACTTTATGGTGTATGTATTTTACTTTGATTTGGCTTTGGATGCAGAGTGATTATTGATTATTGCTTACACTTTGTTACTATTGATTTGATTTGGTAAAGGTATGGTGAGTTCTTTTATGTGATTTGATTAGGCATTTGGCCTAGGGTTTGATTGGCAGTGAATGAGTAATCTTACTGGGTAGTAAATCATTAATCTCACTTAATAGTGGATGAGTAGTCCCACTTGGTAGTGAATGTGTAATCTCACTTGCCTTGGTTGAATGATAGTGGATGGGGAATTCCACTTGGCCTTGGTTGAATGGCAGTGGATAGGGAATTCTACTTGGGTTGTGCATTAAGGCACTCATTCTAGTAAATGATGCGAATGGTTTGTTTTATGTTATGAGTCCTATCAAGATATGCTTGCAGTAAATGATTGAGTCTATTGAACTAATTCTATGTGTTATCCGATTTAGATGCTTGACTTGAAATTATAACTTATATCTGAGAATATCATCATGATGTCATAAACTTGCATAAATTGTTTATATTCATGAGTTCTATATTTAATATCAATGAATGTTAACATGATGTTATATGAATTGCATAAACTGCTTCCATCCATGCGCGTTTGCTGCTTACTAGGACTTTAAGTCTCACACGTGTTTTGTTTTTAGATCCTTTGTGTGAGCACGACATTGGGGTAGAGCCAGAGTGAAAGCTTAAGTATAGGTCTGAGGACTATTGCCCATAGTAGGGTTCTCCATGTGATGTTTGTTTTAGTAATTGGGAATTGTAAATGGGAATGTAATAACTTTCTTTTGTATTGTGAATTTAGTATGTGATTGTACATATAAGAGAGATATTGTGAGTAATTAGTTACCCCTTTTTTTATACGCATGCACCACATATTTTAGATTATTATATAGGCGATTTTTGTTAGATGGAAATTTTTATTCCATGCTTTCTATGCTTATTTGCACTCTGATGATTACCATACAATTGCCCTTAACTGTATCAATTAGGTTCTTTTGGGCCTATAAGTAGGGCTCAGGGACAGGTCTATGCGCCGTATGGGCAAACCCGGTTTCGAGGCGCTACAATGGCAACTAAAGAGAAGATTGAATATCGAACTCTATTGATATGAATTAAGTTCTTAGCAAGAAGTTTCCAATTAATCAATTATGCTATCCATGTTACGAATAAACAAGAAAAGTCATATTTACAACTCATGGAGCACTATAAGAACTTAATTACTCACTTCCAATATATACACTTGTAACGCCCCAAAATTCAAGGTAATTTTTTTTATAATAATACTAATATGGTTGAACTCTTAAGAAAATATCATGACGTGAGTGAAAGTGAATAAAGCAATTGAACATATACCCAGATCTTACTAAATGAGGCCGAAAATTCAATAAAATAAATTTAAAGAATAATGCACATTAATTGTATTTTATGCAATATATTATAACATTTCAGCAATGAAAACTATCTACTTTCCTACGCTAAGTAAACCAAACCAACGTCAAGATGCGCCGATTAAGGTACAAGTCCACCTCTCTGTATCTTGATTCTAGTCCACATAAACCTCAATCCCTATAAAATAGTAGGAGTGAGCAATGCCCAGTAGGTTTCATCTTATGATCCGAGTCCCAAAAAGAACATCAGACTATAGAATAACACCCTTATAGAAATAATAATAACAATAATGCAATATTTTTTAAATGGACAACATTAATAAGTAAACATCCATCAATAATACAAGTTTCATAATGCATTTCAATATGTGAATTAAATAGTCCACATATAATTCTTCATACATTTTTCATTAGTTGCAAATAATAATATAATAAATGATAAACATAAAAATTCCGTATAAAGAAAACAAATTCACAAGTTTCCAACACAATATCGATAGTGTTTTCAAAGTAGTTTACAACCAATACCAATTCAATGTGAAATCATAGGACTCAAGAAATTAGACTTATTTGAGAGATCAATTACCCATTCCAATTGCCACCTCACGACTTATGTGCGAAGCTGGCCTACTCTGGGTTTTGGATGTCGTCTTATTGCGGAGCACCCAAACCAGATATAGGAGTGGGTTGGTAAGTACAACCCAATTAGACTACAACAATAAACTCAAAGAAAGATCTCACCGAGATACACGGTGGTACGGATTGCTGTAGCTCAACCAGATACAGGAAGGCCTCACCAAGATACATGGTGGTACACATACATGGATCATGGGATTAACCTAACAAAGGCCAACCCATTTCATTACCTAGCAGACGCATGGATCCATACATAGCTATGCCCGCTAGACACTAATCCAAAACCAAATATCAATCCAATCCCACCAACTCTGGGCATATACCACTCCAAGATACATGAAGGGAATCAAATTATCACTCCAAGATACATGGAGGGGACCAAAAGTTTATCCCAAGGTACATGGGAAAGCCAAGTCCTCAATCCAAGATACATGGTGAGGAATCAGACTCTTCCCGACATACATGGGTGTGCAAACAACCCACAAGGTACCTATGTAAGCCGAACCATAAATTTCCCAAGTAAACTAAAACAAGTACTTTTAGAATCTTGGAAACCTTCGAAAAGCTAAAACAAACAAACCATGCACCACATATAAAGAAAATATGAATTTAAAGTGTTATTATATTACAATTCAATGTCAATATGGTTTATGATAACAAATATATATTTTAATTATTATTAACATAATATACGAATATTCCAATAATAATACCTATTTAATACACGCGGATTCCACATCAATTTTGATTTAATTGTTCATTATATTAATAACAATACATATTTAATTATTTATTATTATTACTATTACCATTATTATTATTCTTGTGTTTCGTACACGCACGGTTTAAGGTAAATAAATTATATTATAAGTGATCATGATTAGGGAATCATTCTAAATCATCAATATCTAAAAAGGTATTTTATTATTATTACTTTATTCATTTACTTATTTTAAGGTTAAGGTAAGCAATTTATTTTATTATTACTATTTTATTTATTTAATTTATGGTGTGAAGTAAATAATTTATTTCACCTTGGGATGTATTTCTAATATTTATATGGGAAAATTACGAATACAACCGTCTTTTAGAAACTTATTACATAAAAAGACGTTGAAAAGTCTTTCCTACAAAAACCACCTGCTTTTTAAAATAAATTGCAAAGTGGTTCAAAAACACTGTAGCAAATTGCAAACATCCCAAATTGCCCTTCCCTCTTTGTTCAATTGAAACACCCATCGATTCATCTTCTTGTTTTTGTAAAGCGATTAGGCATGAAACCACGAGCGACATAGCGAACCCCAGAGCGACGGCGAGGCTTGTTCCCGGCATTGGGCGATGACCGTTGTCATCACTGGCGCTTCCGATTGAGAGGGGTTGACCGACATTGTCATCTCTTTCGTCTCTCGTTTGTAGGAGGTCACCGGCGCTTGAGATCTGGTGGAAGCGATTATAGTGTGCCATTTGCTTTTGTCTGTCGGAGAAGGAAACAGCAGTAGAGAGTCTTGATGAAGAACTTCAGCCAGACATTTCCCTTGTTAGAGGTTGTGGACAAATATCCTCAAGGTAAGAACCGATTGTCCCTAATCCGTTTGCTTTTTAGAATGAAAATTTTTGGTCTACATTTTTGTTAGGTTTCCATTCACGATGTGGTACATTTTATTTAGCTATGGATAAATTTAGCTATGGATAAACTAACCTTAGCCTATGAATCGATGCATTTCAAATGCTTGAAGAAATTCTCGAATGAATCGGAACATGAACACCATGTAATTTTGGATATGGTGTTCGTAATGCCCATTTTTTAATAAAAAAGTTCAGTTGAATGGTTGATTTGACATGCCCATTTATCTGTATTATTTTCTTTGTGATTGCAAGGATGCTATTAATGGTATGGGAAGATATGTAACATCCTGGATTTGCAGTGTCTTACTTATTTATGTGGTTTTCCTAATGTCCTATATTTTGTTATTTGTTGTGGTTCATCTTGATTGTTTTATTTGAGTTGTCTACTTTCTATGGCATTTTATCTACTATTTTACTGTGCTTTATTTCTTGCCATGATAATTGTTGTGAATTAGCTTGGCTTTCTGTGCAAGATTGAGTTTCAATTTATTTTAGGCATATTATATTGGATTATTCAGTGGTGCGATTGTATGCATTTAATTATTTGGCTTGGTGTTTTATTTTGATTTGTTTTGTATTATGCATGGTCCGGCTTGTTTTGAGTGGATCTACTTGGTTATGTTAGGTTGAGGCTGCTTAGATGCTCTTGGTTTGCTCTGTGATTAGTCTCTATTATTGCTTACCTGTGCATCAGGGCATTCATGAGCGTTGGAAACATAAAACTCATGGTACAGCTTGTTTTGAGTGGATCTACTTGGTTATGTTACGTTGAGGCTGCTTAGATGCTCTTGGTTTGCTCTGTGATTAGTCTATATTATCGCTTACCTGTGCGTCAGGGCATTCATGAGCGTTGGAAGCATAAAACTTCTTCCCCTATATTCCTCCGCTCTTGTATGCCTTGTTTCTCTTGTACTTTTGGTGGTGGTGAGCTTTTTGGGCGGATTGAGAGATTGGAAGCTTGCTTCGATTTTTTGTGTTTTTGGTGCTTTTCTCCTTGATGTAAGCTTCAACATTTTCTTAGATTTATATTTAAATATGGTTAAGTAGTGAAGTGTGTACCACTTTACTTGATTTTTGGGGAATAGTTGTAGGTTCTTCTGCAACTGACTTCTAGTGTCTTTGGAGGAAATTCCTCAATCCTCTCCTTTGCTTTCTTATATATTCAAGAACCACTTATTTGGAATTTTCTACGAATCACATGCAAGTTCCATCTTAGTTTACTTTATTTATACTACTATTGAAACAACATAGAAAAATTAAACAAGAAGGAAAATGCTCACAATAATAGATAAGTTAGATTTAATATAAATCAAGATTGATGTATCCTTACTTTATTCTTACAAGAAGCCAACGAGGTACGAAGCAACAGCCGCCGTTAAAACTGTGCCTTGTGCAATGTCGAGAACATCTATGGTCTTCGCAAGTTCGCTTATATAGGTAGGTCTTTGAGTATAAAGGATGTTTCTTTGTGAAATATGCTTGCACAGACATGATACCCATATCTTTCGTCATATCTGAGATAAAATTCATATTATTCTATATTTTTATTAACGTATTTCCCTCTCTTTACTATTTGGTTTATATGTTTGATTTTGACCAAGTTGATTAAGGTGCTCATGGTATAAGTTTGTATGGGTAGATAATTGATAGCCTAAGTTGTTATTTTGAGTAGTTTATATTAATCATGAATTTGCTCACCTTGTTAACATGTTATGTGGAGTGCAATATGTCACAACCAAATTCGTTGTTTTGCTACTTTCATATAGATGGAGAGAAAGTTATAGAGCAAGATAAGTCTATATCATACCTGGGGGGGGGGGGGGGGGTTGTTTAGATGGATTCAATATAAGTTATAATACATAGTACGATCAATTTGTATGTGATGTCTGTAGTTTATTTGAGATATCTCCAGTGGGTTTGTTTATGAAGTACTCCCTTGTGTACGATAAGAGTGCATTGCTTCCACTTACTGGTGAATTCTTAGATTGTTAGGAGGTGGCTAGTCAGCTGGAGCACATGCAGAAAGAGTTACAAATAACAAGTGATGCATATCGGAGATCCATTACTGCTATAAGAGAGGCATATGGAGGCTGCAATACTAGAGCTGATAAAGGTATAGGTGACTGAGATGTTATTACGTGGTTGGAATTTTTTTTGGATTGACTATGTGCGCTTGCTAGTGACCATGATGAATTCATTTGAATTGCAGGTACGTAAAGAGTTGCGATGGAATATATCAGATGTGGAGCAGAGCTTTATGATTGTGACTTTCGGCTACATGTTTCCATGTATTCATTTATGTAATTAATGGAGCATATGTATTTGGGATTTTTGTATGCTGATTACCCCAAATGTGGTGGATTGTCAGTTTTTTGTATGACAGTTATGGTTTTTTCAAAAATTGTAGACGTTCTTTGAATATAAATAAAATTGTTCGCAACAATTGAAATGCCATAAGCAATTACTCAGTTGTCCAATTTGTCTGAAACCGATTGCATGCAATTTGTCTATAATGGTTATTTCTCATGTTTCGATTAACGATGTATCAATAATGCATAGACCTCTGATGATATCAACTCAGAATTTGAATCGTGAATTAATAGATTAATCGTAAAAATATTGGTTAATCAAGGCGTTGTTATGATTATCCGGTAGTAATTTTATGCAATAGCCGAAGTGGTTAATCGGCACATTTCGATTAGTCGAGTGTTAATCCTGCAATGAACTTCAGAAAAACAACCAACTGTAACTCTAATCGACAAATTATCGATGCATCTTGAAAATAGTGATTAATTAGGAAATAGATACAATTAATCGGTATTAATTGAATGCCATGCGCCTAGTTATTCATCGGCAAGATCCAATTAATCGGCGGTTAATCCTGCAATTAGCCTAAAAAAAACAACACTAAGTAATTCTAATCGAGATTTTCTCAATTAATCTAAAAAGTAGTGGTTAATCGGGAATTAGATACGATTAATTGGTAATTTTTGAATGCAATGCGCCTAGTAGTTCATCGGCAAGGTTCGATTAATCGAAGTTTAGCGTTCAATTGTCGATTAACCAACAAATCCCTAATTTTATCATTAATTGAGTTACTTCCGATCAATGAATAGTTAAACAACCTAACTTTGATAATTGCCAAATATACGATTAATCAATACATTGCCAATCATTGAAATTTCAAACAACCCATGTAGGTTATCGGCAACTACACGATTAATCAAAGTATAGCTGATCAAATGACAGCTAACCAACCTCTCATTGTAGGATACCATCTCATTATTTAGGTTGGTCACACGAACATCTATAAGTATCCATCGATTGTCTAAAGAATATCTTACAAAGCAAGATTTGTATCCTCGATGCTAATAAGATATCCTCATTAACTTTGCGGATATAATTGTAGTAATCATAGGATACCATCTTATGCTTTGTGATTGTTTAACGACGAATTATTAGTATCCCTTGATTAATAGAATTGTATCCCAGAACTATAAATTACATCCACTGAATCATAGAATTGTATCCCATGACATAGATTAATCAAAATTTAAAACCTCGATGAACATTTCGATTTCAATGAAATTCGTTGATTAATCGGAAATATTAATGATCAATGGTCCATGCTTTTAACTCGCCATTAATTTGATTAATTGTAAATATAAACGATCAATGGTCCGTCCCCATTAATCACAAGTAATTTGATTAATCGCACTTTCATCCTTTGACTCACCTGGTGGCACAATTTTCGATGAAGCATGGACCGTTGATCGTTAATATTTCTGATTAATCAACGAATTTCATTGAAATCGAAATGTTCATCGAGATCTTAAATTTCGATTAATTTATGACATGGGATACAATTCTATGATTCGGTGGGTACAATTTATAGTTATGCGATACAATTCTATTAATCGAGGTATACTAATAGTTTGTCATTGAATAATCACGAAGCATAAGATGGTATCCTACGATTGCTACAATTATATCAGCAAAGTTAATGAGGATATTTTATTAGCATCGAGGATACAAATCTTGCTTTGTAAGATATTCTTTAGACAATTGAGGGAAACTTATAGATGTTCGTGTGACCAAACTGAATAATGAGATGGTATCCTACGATGAGAGGTTGGTTAGCTGTCATTTGATTAGCTATACATTGATTAATCGTGTAGTTGTCGATAACCTACATGGGTTGTTTGAAATTTCAATGATCGGCAACGTATTGATTAATTGTATATTTGGCGATTATCAAAGTAAGGTTGTTTAACTATTTGTTGATCGGAAGTAACTCGATTAATGATAAAATTAGGGATTTGTTGGTTAATCGGCAATTGAACGCTAAACTTCGATTAATCGAACCTTGCCGATGAACTACTGGGTACATTGAATTCAATGATTACCGATTAATCGTATCTAATTCCCGATTAACCACTATTTTTTAGATTAATCGAGAAAATCTCGATTAGAATTACAAAGTTGTTTTTCTGAGGCTAATTGTAGGATTAACCATCGATTAATCGGATCTTGCCAATAAACAATTGGGCGCATGGCATTCAATTAGTACCAATTAATCGTATCTATTTCCTGATTAATCACTATTTTCAAGATGCATCGATAATTTGTCGATTAGAGTTACAGTTGGTTGTTTTTCTGAAGTTCATTGCAGGATTAACACTCGACTAATCGAAATGTGCCGATTAACCACTTCGGCTATTGCATAAAATTACTACCGGATAATCATAACAGCGCCTTGATTAACCAACATTTTTACGATTAATCTATTAATTCATGATTCAAAATTCTGAGTTTATATCGTTGGAGGTCTATGCATTATTGACACATTGTTAATCGAAACATGAGGAATAACTGTTATGGACAAATTGCATGCAATCGATTTCAAACAAATTGGACAACTGAGTAATCACTTATGTCATTTCAATTGTTGCGAACAATTTTATTTATATTCAAAGAATATCTACAATTTGTGAAAAAAACCACAACTGTCATACAAAAAACTGACAATGCACCACATTTGGGGTAATCACCATACAAAAATCCTAAATACATACGCTCTATTAATTACATAAATGAATACAAGGAAACATGTAGTCGAAAATCGCAATCATAAAGCTCTGCTCCACATCTGATATATTCCATCGCAACTCTTTACGTACCCGCAACTCAAATGAATTCATCTTAGTCACTAGCAAGCGCACATAGTCAATCCAAAAAAATATTCCAACCACGTAATAACATCTCAGTCACCTATACCTTTATCAGTTCTAGTATTGAAGCCTCCATATGTGTCTCTTATAGCAGTGATGGAATTTTGATATGCATCACTCATTATATGTAACTCTTTCTGCATGTGCTCCAGCCAACCAGCCACCTCCTAACAATCTAAAAATGCACTAGTAAGTGGAAGTAATGCACTCTTATCGTACATAAGGGAGTACTTCATAAACAAACCCACTTGAGATATCTCAAATAAACTACAGACATCACGTATAAATTGATCGTACTATGTATTACCACTTATATTGAATCCATCTAAACGACCAACCCCCTTAGGTATGATACAGACTTATCTTGCTGTATAACTATCTCTCCAACTATATGAAAGTAGCAAAACAATGAATTCTCCGGGGGTGGTTGTGGCATATTGCACTCCACATAACATGTTAACAAGGTGAGCAAGTGCATGATTAATATAAACTACTTGAAATAATAACTTAGGCTATCAATTATGTACCCATACAAACCTATACCATGAGCACCTTAATCAACTTGGTCAAATTCAAACATATAAACCGAATAGTAAAGAGAGGAAAATACGTTAATAAAAATATAGAATAATACGAATTTTATCTCGGATATGACAAAAGATATGGGTCCCATGTTTGTGCAACCGTATTTCCCAAAGAAACATCTTTTATACTCAAAGACCTACCTATATAAGCGAACTTGCGAGGACCATAGATGTTCTCGACATTGCACAAGGCACAGTTTTAACGACTGCCGTTGCTTCGTACCTCATTGGCGTCTTGTAAGAATAAAGTAAGGATACATCAATCTTCCTTTAATTTAAATTTGACTTATCTATTATTGTAAGCATTTTCCTTCTTGTTTAATTTATCTACGTTGTTTCAATAGTAGTATAAATAAAGTAAATTAAGATAGAACTTGCATGTGATTGGTAGAAAATTCTAAATAAGTGGTTCTTGAACATATAAGAAAGCAAAGGAGAGGATTGAGGAATTTCCTCCAAAGACACTAGAAGTTAGTTATAGAATAACCTATAACTATTCCCCAAAACTCAAGTGAAGCGGAACACACTTCAGTGCTTAACCATATTTACATATAAATCCAAGAAAATGTTGAAGCTTACATCAAGGAGAAAAGCTCCAAAAACACAAATAGTCAAAGCAAGCTCCCAATCTCTCAATCTGCCCAAAAAGCTCACCACCACCAAAAGTACAAGAGAAACAAGGCATACAAGAGCAGAGGAATATAGGGGAAGAAGTTTTATGCTTCCAACACTCATGAATGCCCTGACGCACAGGTAAGCGATAATAGAGACTAATCACAGAGCAAACCAAGAGCATCTAAGCAGCCTTAACCTAACATAACCAAGCAGATCCACTCAAAACAAGCCGGACCATGAGTTTTATGTTTCCAACGCTCATGAATGCCCCGACGCACAGGTAAGCAATAATAGAGACTAATCACAGAGCAAACCAAGAGCATCTAAGCAGCCTCAACCTAACATAACCAAGTAGATCCACTCAAAACAAGCCAGACCATGCATAATACAAAACAAATCAAAATAAAACACCAAGCCAAATAATTAAATGCATACAATCACACCACTGAATAATTCAATATAATATGCCTAAAATAAATTGAAACTCAATCTTGCACAGAAAGCCAAGCTAATTCACAACAGTTATCATGGCAAGAAATAAAGCATAGTAAAACAGCAGATAGAATGCCACAAAAATTAGATAACTCAAATAAAACAATCAAGATGAACCACAACAAATAACAAAATATAGGAAATTAGGTAAACCACATAAATAAGTAAGACATTATAAATCCAGGATGTTACATATCTTCCCATACCATTAATAGCATCCTTGCAATCACAAAGAAAATAACACAGATAAAATGGGTGTGTTGAATCAACCATTCAACTGAACTTTTTTATTAAAAAATGGGCATGACGAACACCATATCCAAAATTACATGGTGTTCACGTTCCGATTCATTCAAGAATTTCTTCAAGCATTTGAAATGCATTGATTCAGAGGCTAAGATTAGATTATCCATAGCTAAATCAAATGTACCACATCGTGGATGGAAACTTAACAAAAAGGTAAACCAAAAAGTTTTCATTCTAAAAAGCAAACGGATTAGGGACAATTGGTTCTTACCTTGAGGAGATTTGTCCACAACCTCTAACAAGGGAAATGTCTGGCTGAAGTGCTTTGTCAGGACTCTCTACCGCCGTTTCCTTCTCCGATAGACAGAAGCTAATGGCACACTATAACCGCTTCCACCAAATCTCAAGCGCCGGTGACCTCCTACAAACGAGAGACGAAAGAGATGATAATGTCGGTCAACCCCTCTCAATCGGAAGCACCAATGATGACAATGGTCGATGCCCAACGTCGAGAACAAGCCTCACTGTTGCTCTGGAGTTCGCTGTGTCACTCGTGGTTTCGCGCCTAATTGCTTTGCAAAAACGAGAAGATGAATTGATGGGTGTTTTGGTCAAACGAAGAGGGAAGGGCAATTTGGGATGTTTGCAATTTGCTACAGTTTTTTTGAACCACTTTGTAATTTATTTTAAAAAGCAGGTGGTTTTTGATGGAAAGACTTTTCAACGTCTTTTTATGTAATAAGTTTCTAAAAGACGGTTTTATTCGTAATTTTCCCTATTTATATTAAGATAGCTATGCCTTAAAATACAAAATTGGTAGTCGAATAAAATCATAATAGCACTAGTCTAAGAATTGGTTTACTTAATAACCATATGATAAATAGTATTGCTATATGACTATAAAGTGATAAGTTTTGTTGTAATGTATCATTTTGATATAGTTAATACTAATTCATGACCTACAAGGTATTTGCAAAAGCATCAATGTAGGCAGATGACGTGTCTAGAAAGATGTTAATTTTATTTTATATTTCAATTTAGCATCAAAGTTTACAAGAATAGGAAGGGAATATAATGGGGTGAAAGTGTAATTTCAAATCTTCTTTTAACTTTAATTCTTTAGAATTTCTAATTGACCAAAATTATTTTCATTTTACAAACTAAAACCCTTGCATCACATGTGCTTTCTCTCACTTCCGTCAACAGCAAACAACAAGTCCTCCTTTCTCCACTCTCTCCCTCTCACTTTTTCTCTCTCTCTTGACTTTTCTTCTCTCTTTCTCTCTCCCTTTCTCTTTTTCCTTCATGTTTTGAATTTAGTTTTCTCTCTCTTCTGAAAATAGAACATCAACAACTCTCACTGTTGGTACTCTCATGACTGATTCTCTATCTAAAAAAATACAGGCCATCCCTTCCGAAAAGAAACCCAGCATTCTTCTTTTCAATCTACTCTATCTCTACTGTAAACTACTAAACCCCCTCCTAATTCTCTCTCTTTATTTTGAAAATAACCACACGATCCCTCTTCTTCCTCTATTTCTATCTTCTTATTTTTATTTCTTTTCGTCTATCAGCAGCAAGACCAAGACATCACAACCCAATCGATCGTTTAATAGCTGTGATGGCCGTTTGCTACAAATCTGAATAATTAATTAAAATTTTGGAGATTTAAACAACTTCAAGAAATAAATCAGGTTTTCATAAATTAAAGCAATTATAATTAGAAAGATGAAACCAGAAATCCAACGTAGAGTACATCAGATCATTCCCTAGAAATCTCCAAATAGTGACCAAAACCTAAAACTTATAGATATATATCAGTAGACAAACAAATATAAATAGATCAATTCTAGCAACATAATTTGCATTCACAATCAAGATCATATTGGATAATTATTCTAAAATCCGAAATCCTTGTTGGAAGTAAACTGTAGATCCGCCTACCTGAATCGTTGCAAATTCATCTTTTCAAATCTCCATAGCCTTCTCCTTTAGTTTCCCAAATCCAAAACTTACTCTCCTAGCTGTCAAAGCATTATCCTAGGGTTTTGACATCCTTCTAATTTCATAGATCTTATTTATATTTAGTTACTATGGTTTCCTAATCCCATTTTAAATTAATCCTTTATATATATATATATATATATATATATATATTTGTAAACATATTACGCCTATTCACCCTATTTCTCATAGTAGTGCATGAATTAAGTCCCATTAATTAAGCATAATAACTAGAAAACCCTTTTTCTATTTAGAAAACTATAAAAATGTTATTTAAATCCAAATTAAAGCTAAATTATATTCCATCAAAATTTTAGAACTAGTAAACTATTTAATTAATAATTTAATCACTCAAAATAATTAGAAAAAGATGAAACTATCCTTATGAAAATTCTAGGTTATTACAACACTAGTCGAGTATGAAGAAAGAGATAGAGGAAGAGAGAACAGTTTTGTAACTGATTATCAAGTTTTAAAAATTTGAGGCATTTTTATTATTGTACCCTTTTATTAATAAATCTTCACGATGATATTTGTTGGGAAAGTCCACACATTGTAGTTGTATGTATATATATATATCTTCTATTATATTAAGCGAATCAAGGGTCACGGGGTGACGTGGCAGGCTCGTAGGGCTTTTGAGTTCAAGTGGCACGCTCGGATGGTTTAGTTGTGGTTCAGGATTACCATACCTAATTAACCCCCTCCCTCACTCTCGAAAGCCCCAAGGTTTCAGTTTGTTCCCACCCTTCCAGAGTTCCTCTCTCCTCTTCTCTCTTCTATCTCGCCATCCCCTCGTTGAAAACCTTCTTCTTTTTTCGCCTCTCAAGAGTCGCTCTTATTTACGGAAATACCATTGGGCTCTGCAACACAAAAGTAGAAAACCTCGCAACTGTGTCAGAAATCGAGACTATTCTTTAATCTTTTCTTCTCTTACTTCTGTTGGAGGAGTTGACCGTGGATTCTCAAGCTTCGTCGGAATCGGAAGAGCTGAAGAAGTAGAGCGAGGAAGATGCCTTGATATCAAAAGCACATGAGCTAATGGAGAGGATCATGCCATCTCCCGGTAATCATAATCCCACAGTCCTCCATGATTGAAATGCAGGAATCCAGGTTTCCTCTATTCATGCTCTATTCATGCCCATTTCCATGTTGTTCGTCTTTGAATAGTGGTGTTTTTTCTGGATAATGAGTTTTTTGCTTGGAGTTCTGGATTTTAACATCCATGCTTGAGATGTAGAAATCCAGGTTTCCTCTATTTGTGCCCATTTGGGTGCACTGGCCGATGCCCTTGCCAATGTTTTTAAATAAAAACCCCAGTAAGGATATTCCAAATTGGGCCTTTTTTGTTCTTGAACGATGACCCTTCGCTGTGATTAATCCCTTGATAAAATTGTAAAGCTTTCCCTGCAAAATAGAATTGTAGTCGGTCCGACGAAGATGAGGAACCAAGAATGAAGAAAGTTACTAGTTGTTGGACAACACAATTGTGTTTGGGGGGTTGAAGTTCATCCCAAGCGAGGTGGGGGTTTGCAGTTGTAACAGGAATTGTTGTTAATTTTTTTCAGTCATTAGTCCTATACATAATTTTTACCTAATTTTGCTCATAAAGAGCGTTCAATTTTGGCCTCGCATTCAGTCTTTTCAATGGATTTGTCCATTTTCCCCTCAACCCTAGCTTTGTAAGTAGTCAGTTTTGGTAAACTGTTCAGATGCTATTGTTTTGATTGTTCCTATGTTGGCATAAGCTTTTGTTCTCATTTTCATTTTAATCTATAAATTGTTTTCGAATCTATGATTTGCTTATGTTATCCAGCATTTAGTGCTAGGATTTGTTGGGAAGTTGATGAAAAATTAAAGTGGAGAGGGGGATAGTTGGGTGAACAGATAGAGATGGATGGAAAGTAAGAGTTGAGAGTGGCGATCAAGACCAGTATGACCATGGCGCGTAGGTTCTTTTATCCGTTAGCGGAAAGAGTTGGGGACAGGACTATTTTTGTCATCCGTCATTCAGGTTAACCAATTAATTTGGAGCTGCAATGAAAAGAAAGAAAAGAAAGTTGATTAGAAGTTCTGGATTCTAATTTTTCCTCCAATTTGAAGTAGAGAAGTTATGGATTCTAATTTTTGGCAACCGAAATCCTGTACGGCGTTTTTATGGCGTCAATAACAAAAGGCCGCGTGGATAAGAAGGTCTCGTGCATCTCACGAGACCTTTGTTCCTTTTTTACATTGGTCAACCAAGACGAACCGAAATCCAACCTAAGACCAATCGACCATCCGATTGGTCCCAAACCAAAATCACGAGAGAATGAACAGCTCGACTGAGAGCTTTGTCTCAACATTGACCCAAGACCAATCGACCATCCGGTTTGTCCCAAACCAAAATCACGAGAGAACGAATGGCTCGACTGAGAGCTTCGTCTCAACGTTGAAGTGTCAAGTTTTCCAAAAAATTTCCTGCCAGCCATTTCGTTGGCACGTTTTCTTGGAGCAACGAAACAGTGGAGCAACCCATTTCCTCTACTGTTTCGTTGGCACTTATTGTGGATTGGTAGGAGATTTGAAGAGGCGTTTGTTCTTGCACAACTAATTTCAATTGGGATGAAGATTTTTGAGCCTTCTTCTACCTCTTCATGTTTTGCAAATCGTGGTAAGTTCATCTATCCTACTCGTTTTCCCTTTTTGATTTTGTTTTATTTTATTCTTGAATCCACATTTCACATCGAAACCAATTTTGTTCATATATGGAAAATGGGAGTTAAATGGTGTCTGAGCCAATAAATGGCATTGCAGACATCAACGCTCATTTGGTTGACCATTATGATGTTGTAGAAGAAAGCAGTGAAAGTGAGTTGATACCAACGGTTGGCATGGTTTTTGTCATTGAAGAGGACGCTTTTAGATTTTATAATGAATATGCCAGAAGCATTGGGTTTGGTATTAGAAGAGATAAGGTTCACAAAAGGAAGGATATAGGGGTCATTATTGATAGAATTTTTTGCTATTCAAGAGAAGGTCGTCGTCGACATGATAAAAGAGATACGGAAGCCCAAAAGCACTGTGTTGAGACCAAGACTGGTTGTATGTCTTTACTGGTGATTGGAACCAATTACCAGAAGAGAGTAAAAGACCCACCAATTGCACTTTTTGAGATCTCTGTCTAACTAATTGCATTTTGCAAGGATTAAATGGATGATTTTGGTAAAAAGAATTCATTGCGGAAGATTTGCTAAAAAGTCCCTCAGCTTAAGGGCCAAATCCTCATCTCTAGTCTCACTGAGCACTCGTGGCTATGAAGTGAGATTTGAGACAAAATTTTTAAACAAAAGTAGGTAAGGTGGTAATCTTTGCAATTTACAACTAATATAGACATTGATCTCCTGAAAAGTATGGAGAAAATGATGAAAAAGACAATTTTTCTGGGTGGCATGCAGTTGTAGCACAATGAACAGTAAAGAACAGACACAACTCAAAATTACACATTTGAAAAACATCTCATTAATTGAACTTGCTTTGGTCAAACAAAGAAATGATAAAAACATGGATTCGAAGATAGCCAATGAAACCCCTGCTTGAAGTCTGATGGGGTGGCGTCTCTTCCTTATCTCAGATTTCTTTGAGCTCTCGTGGCTATGAAAAGAAATCTGAGACAAGCAAATTTTGAAAAGAATGTGGATTTAAAATTGACCACCGCAAACTCAATTGATTTTGATGTTTTTCACTTTTTTAATTTTCCTGATTGATTTTCTTATTTGATATACCTGGGTGCCATTTGATGCCCTAACCTGTGCTTGAATATTCTTGCTCTTTCAATAACGATGTATGTGCCCTTACTGCCCATAACTTGTCTTCATGCTTTCTTACTGCCCTGGTAAAATCCTTCTCCATGATTGAAGAATTGGGAACCCTTGTTTAACTGAGAAAACATACAATTGCTTCGAAGCTTCTTTTTTTTTTTCCAAATCCGAAGACTAAAGCTTGACTGCTTCTTCCAGATGTTGTAATTCATTCCAATGAAAACTCAGAGGGAAAGACACTGAGCATGCCCCGGTTTTGATTGTTTGAAGAAGTATTTGCCCCTCAGTAGAGATGATCCTCTTTTTTTTTCTTTTTTTCTTTTTCTTTTTTTTTCTCTTTCTTTTTTTTTTTTTTTGCCAAAAAGAAACCCTAATAGAAGAATGCAAATGCAAACATAAGAAAATATGTTTTATACTAGTGGCCTCAGAATTCTCTAATGCTTACAAAACCAGTGTTTTATGAAAAGATATAAATTCTTATTATAGGCCAAAAATATATTTTTTTTGCTTTTTTGTGTTTTATATATATTTTTTTTTGAAAAAAATGATCCAATCACTTATTAGCATATAGTCCAAAAGAATTAAAATCAAGTTGAATAATGAGAAGATTATTTCAGAAAATGAAGAAAGACCAAAATAAGCCTTCGGAACCTTTAGAATCATTCCCATGACCATCGGCTTGTCAATTGATGCTCCAGATATGACGACTCTTTCAATCTGACTATTTTGCCCCAGTTTAGAAAGACATTTTCCTTCATCCAATTGAAGAGCAATTGTTTCTCCATTATATCCATGATATGAGAATTTATGACTTCAACTTCAGCAATAATTTCCTAATGGCAATTTTGATGGCCATCGACTTGTTCACAGATGCTTCATATAATAGTTCTGATCATGTTGCTTCAGTCTTGAAAAGAGAATTTTCTTCAATCATTTGAAGAGTGGATGTATCTCAAAATAACCACCAACATGAAGATTTCACTTGGATCTGTGCCAATTCTGGGCTTTCTTCTCTGACGATTTCCTTCTTGTAGATAGCTGATTAATTGCCATGTAACGCCCTTCTGGGTTTTCACTACATTTCCTTCATTTTTTCCTTTTTCTTTTTTTTTTATCCTTCATTACCAGCAACCATGTAGTCAAAACTGCCTTAATTCAAAATTTCTTAATCAAAGAGGACTTATGAATGGGACGAAACGAAGGCTTGGTGTTAGTTTAGAAAGAAAAGGAATAAAAGGCTCAAATACCCTATGATCAAATGGGTTAACTGAAATCGTAAGTTTTTAAGGCATTTCTTCCCTTGGAATGAATACAAAATTGCCCCAGTAATGAAGTTATTCCCTCAATTTGATTTCTTCATTTGAAACTTATTCTCCAGTATTGAACTTCTTTTTTCCATTCTTTTCTTCACAATTTTGAAGACATTCTCCAAATAGCATTTGATTATCTTTTTTTCTTCCTTTTTTTTTCTTTCTTTTTCTTCTTTTTTCATTTCTTTGCCCCATTTTCTGAAAACATATTCAAAATCCCTTTTGAACTTCAATAATTGTCCCTTCATTCATTTTTTTTATGCCTTAATAAATTTGCCCCAGTGTGGGGTTACAATTCTCAGTTTAGGTTACTTGGAAAAATGTATCAAGCTCAAAGGGTATAACTAGGGATTTCAAAATTTTTGGGGATATAAGAAAGAAATGCCTCTTATCATTTTAAGAAAAAATTGAATTTTCAGACTTGGTAGAGTTGCACTACATGACTGGCTTAGGATTTTTTCTTCTCTTTTTTTTTTCTTTTTAATCACCTTCTGTCAACATGAAAGCCTCTTCAAATAGAACCTCTGTTATGAACAAGTTCTTCACCTTTTAATCAATCTTATGGATTTGGATTCTTTCCATCAAATGATGCTCAATTTGATTTCCAACGAAAAGGTCAAATCTTCTCCCATATTTTCGAGTGCAAAGCTCCAAAATTTCTTCAAACAATATTATCAACTTCCTTTTGAACGAATCAACAAGTGGTGCGATTCTTTCTGTATTCTAATGAAGAAACTTCAAATCTTCTTCTATCTTTTCTGTTGAAGACTGTGGGCCATCTTTGGTTCCAAAGGCCATAAAATTGGTCACTTCATAATTTTGCAGAATATTCTTCTCATGACACTTAGAAAGATTTGAATTTTCATATAAAATGTCTTTTTCTTCGATTTCGGTCTCAAAATTGAGCCCAATGTCAAAGTCATATTCAACTCAATGAAATTCAATAAGAGATATGATTCATAAGTAAAAGGACCTTGCTGAAAACTTTTTTTTTTCTAGAAAAATGTTAAAGGGAAAATTCTTTTTTTTTTTTTTTTAAGAGCCTTTATTGAAATCACTTCCTGAGAACAAGGCTCCTTAAGATCCTCAGGAAATGTGCATTCTTCTTATGCAGGTTTCTTTTCAGAGAACATGGGAGTTCGAAAACTGCCCCTGTTCTCAAAGGCAAAAGTTGACTTTTCTCCCTTTTTCAGATAATTTCTTTCTCCTGCTGAGTAAGGCAAGCCTTTCTGCTCATAACCAGGAGCATTTCTTTCAAGATAAACCCTGATTGTTGGACCAATAGGAGCGATAAGCTGAGAAGGGTCAAATCTTCTTTCTTCAGAGAAAATTGCCCCTATTGCATTTGAGCTGCCTGCTCCATTGTTATCGGTAGGTAGGATGGGAGTGACTGAATTGAATGATAAAGAGTTATTATCCAGCAAATCTTGAATTGCATGCTTTAAGGCCAAGCAACGATCAGTGATATGCCCTGGACTACTCATATGATACTCACAAATTGCAGATGGATTATAACCCTTCCCTTTGCTTGCATGAGGATTTGGCAACCTCAAAGTCACATAACCCTTCTGAAGTAAGGTAGGAAAAAGTTCAGATGGTCTCATAGGCAGTTTAGAAAATTCCTTTCTCTTCCTTACTTCTGTTTCCTCCTTCACAGGTTGTGAAGAAGGGACATTAATTTGGATAGGCAGCAAAGGAACTTGATGGGTTGGCTTGATAGGAGGTGGATGGGCATTGATTTGAAAGGGTTCCCTGGGAAGTTGCACCATATTCACTTCTGCTTCTCTCATTTCTTCATTATTTATTCTTCCATTACCATTCTCCTTTTTCTGTGTAGATAAAGTGGTGGAAGCTTCCTGGTTCAACACTGCAGAGTAATCAGCTATTTTCCCAGACTTGATCCCATCTTCAATTCTGTCTGCCACTTGCACTAGGGCAGCAAAGTTGGTGGTAGTTTGACCCACCAAGTGACTATAAAATGGTTGCCCCAATGTACTGATGAAAGTTGAAATCATTTCTGGTTCTCCCACGGGTGGCTTAACTTGTGCAGCCAACTCCCTCCACCTTTTAGCATATTGCCTTATGGTCTCATCATTTCTCTTTGTCATCCTCATCATGTCATACCTATCTGGCATAATCTCAGAGTTGAACCTGTATTGTGCCAAAAAGGAATCTACTAAATCCTTCAACCTTCTTATTTTCCCATGATCCAAAGTGGCAAACCACCTCAAAGCAACTCCAGTCAAACTCCTTTGGAAGAGCTGGATCAGTATGCCTTCATTTCGCCCGAACTGGCATAGGGCACCACAGTACAACTTCAGGTGGCTCATGGGGCAGCCAGTGCCATCATATTTATCAAAATCTGGGCATTTAAACTTGGCCGGTAGACATACATCGGGGTATAGGCACAGATCTTCAAAATTAGTGCCCCCAAAGTTACGTATCCCTTTCACCTCCCTCATTTCATCCTGGATCATCTCCAGCCTGTGCATGAATTTTCTTTTTATTTCATCCCTCATCTTTTCTTTTTCATTCTCTTTCTCAAACTCAACCCTCTCCTCCCTGATCAGTATAGGTTCAGGGGTAGGTTCAGAAATGGGTTCAGGAATAGGTTGAACCGGAGGTAGGATATTGATTGGAGGTGGAGGTGCTTGGTTGGAAGTGGATGCTTGGTTCTGGGCTTGAACTTGTTGGGCCTGCACCGATAGTATGTTCTCTAGCATTCGGGCTAGTCCTGCCACTTGCTCCTGTAGCAGGACAATATCTGGGTGAGGAGCATCAGCTTCATTCTCAATGGGATTCATGGCGCGAGCTCTTGATCTGGTTACAGGAGCTATGGTTGCAAGTGTACTTGGTACCTGGCAAAAAGATAAAGGAAAAATATCAGTGCCCAATTAATCTCATTCATATACCTATGAATGCCTATGTGCAAGCTGGGTGAACACGAGTTTGGATTTTTTCCTTTATTTGCTTCTTTTATTTATTTATTTATTTTTGAATTGAATTGTTGGAATATTCTAAGGCTTCCAACATGTCCCACAAAAAAGAAAAGGATCTGAAATTCAAAGGCTTTCAGAGGCCCAAAGAAATTTTTGGAAAAAGTCTGAAATTCAAAGGCTTTCAGAGGCCCAGGGATATTTTTGGAAAAAGTCTGAAATTCAAAGGCTTTCAGAGGCCCAAAGGATATGTGTCTATAATTCAGAGGCTTATAGACGGCCCAAAGACTATGTGTCTATAATTCAGAGGCTTATAGATGGCCCAAAAAAGTTGTGTTTAAAATTCATAGGCTTTTAGACGGCCCAAAGGATATGATTGTCTAAAATTCAGGCTTTTAGACGGCACAAAGAAATGATTTGTCTAAAATTCAGAGGCTTTTAGACGGCCCAAAGGATATGTGTCTATAATTCAGAGGCTTTTAGACGGCCCAAAGAAATGATTTGTCTAAAATTCAGAGGCTTTTAGACGGCCCAAAGGATATGTGTCTATAATTCAGAGGCTTATAGACGGCCCAAAGAAATGATTTGTCTAAAATTCAGAGGCTTTTAGACGGCCCAAAGGATATGTGTCTATAATTCAGAGGCTTATAGACGGCCCAAAGAAACGATTTGTCTAAAATTCAGAGGCTTTTAGATGGCCCAAAAGGTTGTGTCTAAAATTCAGAGGCTTTTAGACGGCCCAAAGAAATGATTTGTCTAAAATTCAGAGGCTTTTAGACGGCCCAAAAAGGATATGTGTCTACAATTCAGAGGCTTATAGACGGCCCAAAGAAATGATTTGTCTAAAATTCAGAGGCTTTTAGATGGCCCAAAAGGTTGTGTTTAAAATTCAGAGGCTTTTAGATGGCCCAAAGAAATGATTTGTCTAAAATTCAGAGGCTTTTAGATGGCCCAAAGAAATGATTGTCCAAAATTCAGAGGCTTTTAGACGGCCCAAAGAAATGATTTGTCTAAAATTCAGAGGCTTTTAGATGGCCCAAAAGATCTGAAATTCAAAGGCTTTCAGAGGCCCAAAAGAAAAAGGTCTGAAATTCAAAGGCTTTCAGATGCCCAAAAGTATTTTGCAAAAGGTCTGAAATTCAAAGGCTTTCAGAGGCCCAAAAGTATTTTGCAAAAGGTCTGAAATTCAAAGGCTTTCAGAGGCCCAGGGATATTTTTAGAAAAAGTCTGAAATTCAAAGGCTTTCAGAGGCCAAAAAGGTTAAAGTCTGAAATTCAAAGGCTTTCAGAGGCCCAAAAGGAAAAAGTCTGAAATTCAAAGGCTTTCAGAGGCCCAAAAAGATAAAATCTGAAATTCAAAGGCTTTCAGATGCCCAAAGGGTTAAAATCTGAAATTCAAAGGCTTTCAGAGGCCCAAAAGGTTAAAGTCTGAAATTCAAAGGCTTTCAGAGGCCCAGGGTTTTTTTTTGGAAAAGTTCTGAAATTCAAAGGCTTTCAGAGGCCCAAAGGAAAAGATCTGAAATTCAAAAGCTTTCAGAGGCCCAAGGATTTTTCGGAAAAAGTCTGAAATTCAAAGGCTTTCAGAGGCCCAGGGGTGTTTTGAGAAAAAGTCTGAAATTCAAAGGCTTTTAGGGGCCTAACAGGTTTTTTTTTTTTTATTTACACTTTTTTTGTTTTTTTTTTTGAAGCATTTTATTCAAACTCATCTCCCTTTCATCATTTAAAGGTTAAAGGAACCGGATTTAGTTGAGAAAAACTGATTATAATTGAATTCTCTGCTGAGACCGTATACACAGTACGGTCCGGCGGTGCCCGTATTTAAAATACGAGCAAGCCGTGCCCGTATGGTTAATACGGGCGAGCCCAGACCGTATAGTTACTACGGGCGAGCCCAGCCCGTATTAAAACTACGGTTTTACGGAGCTGCTTTATGTTTCTTCAGTTTTTTCATGGTTTTATCCTTTTGATTGCTCATCCAAACATACGGTTCACCCAGGCTAGGCCTCTAAGCTGTCCCAAAGTGGACCTTGACCTATTTGCAAAAATACATGCTTAGGAGGGCACATGCTCCCTCCAAATAGCCACCATACTCATACTTTGGTACCCTTTTGTTGCCTTTTGTACAAACATTGGGTAGGATTGATTCTAATCAGAGTTAGAGACTCTTCCAATGGGCTACACCATTTTTAGAAACCATGCATATTTGGGACCAATTTTGTCCCCAAACCAATGGACACCATGACACCCCTATGACATGAAAATAATGCAAAAATTAAGGTTACTTTGTTACCTTGTTTACCTTCAATATGGCATCCACATTATGCCCTGGTTTGTAAGCCATGCAAACGGCTTTCCCTCAATTACAAACCCATATTCCCACGTAATTGTGTACTTTAGCCAAAAACGTGTATCTCCACCTTCAAGCGTAGGGGTTTTGGGTTTTGGCTTAATGGCAACTTAGAACTCAAGCCTAGTGATGACCAGAATCCCAGATCCACATTATCATCACATCATTGGCCCAAAGTTCTAAGGTGAATGTTTTCACTTTCGCTTTCCGAAGTAACGACCTCGGTGCGCCAAGCTACACACATTCGGGTTCAACTTCCTATAGGTTATAGGTAGGCTGTGTAAAAAAATAAAATGTGCACAGTGCATTGTAAAAATAGGGTGCATTCACAACGTCCCAAACCCTTGCCATTCTTTTCGTAGCCATGTATAAACAAACCAAGACATATAGGGAGCACATTAAAGCAAGTAAACGTAAGTAAACAAGCAACCCTATAGCACCTAATCATGCTCACAAAAATCATCCAAATCATGTCAACATATGCTTATGTTATATATCCAAAATTCATCATAGAAAGCATGCTGAAAATTAGAACATGCATATTAAAATATAGCAAGGAATAAGCATGGTTTATCAAAATAAACCTCCCCTACGCATGTTTCTAGAAACAATCCTATAAATCAGAATTAAGCATGTTTTTACCCCCATGAACTCTTAAGCAATAAATCAGATTTAAAAAATACCGCACATGCTTAAGAACACCAAACAGCAAGTAAAACAAAGACATGCTACAAAACACAAAATAGCAAGCAAATCCAAAACATCAAAAACATGAACAAACACCAAAAGGCTCAAATCCACAAGTCCCCAGCGGAGTCGCCAGTTGTGAGACATGGGGAAAAAATCAATTTAATGACTTCCTTGATCATCACGTGGGATTCATTAAAAACACAGAGTCACCACCATTCAATCTAGGTGTGAATGGACACCAAAATATTAAATAAGCACAAAAGGCAATTTTAGGGTAAAAATAACCCTCCTAAAAAAAACAACCAGAGATGGGTAAGGGGATTAGGTTATGAACAGGGGAAGGTGTTAGGCACCCCTATTCATCCACACGAGGTGGTTGCCAGGTATTGTTCATGTTAAAATAAAGGAAAAAGACTTGCTATGAAAATCACAAAAAGTCACAAAAAAGACAAACATGTATGGTTTTCTCATACGAATAGTCTGATTGATCCAGAACTTTCAAATATGATCATATCATTCCTAGGGTTTCATGATCAAAACAAAATTGAGATAAAATCCAATAAAATCAATTTAAAGTGAAAAATCCAAAAATTTGGCTTCAAGTCAAATTCTAGAAATCTAGAAAAATATGATTTTTATGAAATACTTTCAAAATTGAACTAGAAGAATCCAGTACATAGATAAAGCCCAAATTTCACATTAAATCCAGAAATAAAAACCAAAAATACTCAAGTTAATGAAAAACATCAAAATGGGAGAACTTAGACCGTAGGGTCTTATCTCAAAAACGAAAAAAATGGCTCAAAACAACATCATGAAACCCTAGAATTTACTTTCAGGCTTCTGAATCCAGATCTATCATATTGATCATGATAAATCCAGAATCCTAGCCAAATATCACAAAAATCACGAAAACAGTGCTGTAGGTGCAAAAGTGTGAAAAATCCAAATTTTAGAAAAAAGTGGCGATCTCATGCTATAATCACCATGAACTCACAAGATTAATCCAGATTCAAAATATAATCATTAAAACATGATCAGGATATCAAAACAAGCATATCTCACAAATTATAGCACATGGGGACCTACCCTACGGATCCACATGTTCTCTTTTCCCCTAGCTCTCTCCTCACTTTTTACGGCTAGAGAGACTCTTGAGGTATTTGGAGATAGGTTTGGGTATACAAACACAATCAAAGGCCTTATTCTATAAAAAATAGAAAAACAGATTATGGGGTTCTATTCTAGGGATCCACCTGTTCCCCTTTCCCCTAGCTCTCTCTTCACGTTTTACGGCTAGAGAGACTCTTGAGATACTTAGAGACAAGTTTAGGGATACAAAATATAAGATGGCCTTATTCTACAGCAATAGAGAAGATCCTATTACTTCTAGAATTAAAAATATGAAATAAAAAGGGAAAAGGGACTTACCTGGATTGAGCAAGAAAAGCAGCAGGGATTCCTTTCTTTTCTTAGAGCTCTTGAGTCTTCAAAATTTCGTGGCCTTTAGCTTGAGAATCTCGCCTCTATTTATAGGCAATCCCAGGGGTATGGTTGGTCCAAGGTTTGGCAAGATAGAGTTTCAGTTTGAGTTAAACACAAGATCATGCCAATCCTTTATCCACAAGGATAAATGAGATAATTCGAATAGATAAATAAGAGAATTCGCTTATCCAAGAGAGATATTTGGGTGCAGATAAGGCTCAAAAATCAAAAAGGATAAATTCGCACAAAAACCCCGTGCCCGTATATATATTACAGTCGCGCCCTGCCCGTATTATTAATACGGGCACGCCGTGACCATATATCAACTGCAGGTATGACCAGTCCGTAAACAAAATACGGTCATGACCAGTTTGGCCAGATTTTACACTTTTTTGACCTGTTTCAAATCCCAATTAATATTTTCAATTATTTTCTCATTTTGTAGTGCAATTTGGGGTGTCTACAGTATGGCACAATTGAGGATTTTGATGAATGGCGAGGGAAAATTTGTGGTGTCGCAATTTGAGCCAAATCATAATTATCAGTTACTTTTGCCTAAGATGGCTCATATGTTAAGATCTCATAGGCAGGTAAGTGAGATCCAGGCTACGGAAATTGATTTAGCCTATAAAACAGGAATTGCTCCGAAAGAAATTGTAGAACTTATGCAAAGAGAAGCTAGCGGTGTTGATACTCTTGGATTTATGCGTATGGATTGTCAAAACTATTTGCGTTTGAAGTGCACGACTGCCGTAGAAGTTGGGCAGGCCAGGGCCTGTGAGACATGGAAAATCAACTTAATGACTTCCTAGATCTTCACACGGGCTCAAGAAAGAGGGAGGAGTCGCCACCATTCCTTTTAGGTGTGAATGGACACCAAAATCATCAAGTAAAATACAAAAGAGAAAACTAAACTAAAAATAACTCTAATTTAAAATAAAAAACCAGAGATGGGTAAGGGGATTAGATTATGAATAGGGGAAGCTGTTAAGCACCCCCATTCATCCACACAAGGTGGTTGCCAAGTATTGTTCATGTTTGAAATAAAGAAAGCTTGCTAATTAAAATAATCAAAAAGGCTTGAAAAGAATTAAACATATGTATGATCCCTCCACATGAGAAGTCCAATGAATTTTAAACCCTCTTTATGGAAGTATCACTTCTAGGACATCACCATTAATTACAAATCAAAATAAAATTTGAATACAAACAAGTTGAAGCAAATCCAGAGCAATAGGTAAAAGATGAAGCCATTTGACCATAAATCATTCAAATCAAATTCAAATTGAATGAAACCAAAACCATTTGAAAGATTATGATAAATAGAAAGTTCAAGTAAAATTTCAATTAAATCCGACTAAAAATGTAAAAGATATGCTTGTTGGAAATCTGCTGTTATAATTTGACAAAAATGACAAGTGGGTAACTTTGAAAACCTATTTGTGGAGATTGGTGTAACACCCTAATAAGCTGCATCTCGTCCCTTTGGACTAAGATCAGCTAAAGGATGTTAACCAGGTCCTAATAAACATGATGGTAAAATTTTTCCTTTATTTTTTTTTTCGACCAAAGGCTTATATAATGCCTAGAAAATGTACGATATCCAAGTGTGAAAAATGCCTGATAAACGTGGGTGCAACATATACTATATGTGTACAGTCAAACTAACTATAAAAGAGGCATTTAAAGTATAAACCATGAGGTAAAGGTATCAAAAGAACCCATTAAAAGTTATATACATGGTTTTACAAAAGTGAGTCATCTAAGCATCTCACATGCCTCTCTTTCTCTCTTTCTATCTACATAAATCCAAAATAAGATATACATTATCTAGGGAGACCTAGCTGGCCTAAAGAAATCCTCCTCTCTGTAGCCCAAAGCTTTCTCCTTCCCCTTATCAGCTTTAGCTCTAGACGTCGATGGATCTAAAAAAAACCGATAAACCACGTTAGATGAGACGAAGGGTCCCAGTAAGCAACACTATGCATGCTTTTGAAAACCACAGTTCATGCCATATCTTTTCAAACCCATGATGCATAGCAATAGATCGAAAACCGATGTAATAATGCCGATATACATCTTTACCTATCATTCATGATATTTAGCACAAGCATACAAGGGCATTCATTAATCAATGGAAACCAGCATTAAAATATACTAACTCTTAGCAACAACAACCATGTTGATCTCATTCCATTTATAGAGTTAATTAGGTGGTTTAATTGTAAACGTCATGACCACATCTAACTCTATAGGTTTCCCATATAGGTTAGGCATCCAACCTGATTCCCCTTGGTATTGGGCATCCTAACGCTGATTCCCCTTAGCGTAGGGCATCCAGATGAAGCTTGGGCATCAGCCACCGATTCCCTTGGTGCTGGAATTCAGTACAACCATCGGCCTCTAGCCGGCATCAATAGAATCCACACATAATGAAACAATAGTATCCAAGGTCACGATATTTATATTTAAACGCACCTACTTAAGTTATACGGATCCGCATCTTAAGTTAAAATTTTATGCCTTTCATTTTATTTGGTATCTCACACAATCATTTCCATGTCAATAGAACTATGTTTCTCAAACACAGCCTGTAGGGCTACTAATTCACAATCATTCAGGCCATTGCCCCATGGTTTACATTTCGTTTTCAGATCATGGGCCTATGCCCTCATGCTTCCATATATTTCATGTATAAATTCAGGCAATGCTTCCTTATGCAAACAGAGCATCACATTTATCTCAATTTGTAAACATACTATAGTCATATGCATCTAAAATAAATTGCAACTCATTTAACAGCAACATATAATAATACTAATCTCATATTAGCAACAGTAATCCGAAATTCATTTTGAATTCAAGAAAACTAAAACAAGGTTTTCTTAGAAGGGTGTTGCTTACCTTGAAGCTATAATCACCTTCTTCTTAGCTTTGGCAACCCAAATATGAAATCAAAATACTGTTTTCTTCAAATTTCCAGCTTTTTCTTCTCTCCAAGCTTAAGGTCCCTTCTTAATTTGAGGACTCTGCTTTATAATTCCAATCTAGGCCTCTGAAGGATCACCTTCATAACACAAACCCTGTATCAGTTATAATATTACAATTATAACTTAAAGATTGATCAGAAAGTTGGGATCTTACAATTGGTTCCAATAAATCCTTGAAAACTTGCATGAATGAAGTATGAAGTACCATATTTCACATGAAATAGGCCCCATACAAAACTCCATTCGGATGTGACTTGTGTGACCTCCCGAATATGCCTAGAGGATCACAGATTAACCCAGAATTCTGCTATTGAGCAGTTCTGAGTCAATCAAACACACAAGACACAAATGAAATTGAAAAGTTTTGAAACCAATTGGATTTGAAAGTAGACTCATAAGGGAAAATACAGAAATTAAAATCACTTAAATCAGACTTAAAACAAGCAAATGGTGCTCAGTCAAATTGACAGGATCGGCAATTTGGCCTGAACTGACCTGTCGACTTTGATCAAGTGGTTAAAAAAATCCACTCAATAGAAATTGATGAAATTTTACAGACTTAAACTAGACAGTCCCACCTATCACATATCTTTATAATCACTCCAAAATTCATCCGGAGGACGAAGTTATGAGTGTTCCAAGACAGGGTATAGGTGCTGTCCTGTCTTGAAAACTTTAGGTAAAAATTAACCTAAAACAGTGAGCAAGTGTGTGCAATCGGTGCAATCCAAATCAAAATCATTTGAAAGAAATGGGAAAATTCCCTAAAAGATATAGGGCATGAATTTGGCTCAAAAATCTCATTGGTTGGAGAGAAAGTGCCAAAATACCCAAAACAGAGTGAAAATGCCCAAAGCAGAGAGATTAGACCATGAGGTCTTCTCTATTCAAAAATCAACTTGATTGTATTCTTTGGAAAACATTAAAAAAATGTCCAAGAACGATTTAGGGCAAGGAATCGGTTCATCAATCTCATTGATTAAGATAATGAACCGAATATGCCCGTAAAGAGATAAAAACCTTAACTTGAGAGGTTGGACTATGAAAGCCTTTTCTTAAAGTTGGGATCACTTGAAAATCATCTAAAACAGTAAGAAAATGCTCAAGAAACATCTAGGGTAAAGATCCGATTCATGAATCCTATGGATTAAAGAATATGAATCAGAGGCACCAGTATTGGAACAAAAATCCCACTTGAGAGATTAGGTTATGAAAACCTCCTCTCAATGATAGGATTGCATGAAATCCATTCAAGGATTATCAAAAGATTGATTTAAGGCCATTTATCTTAGATCTATCATAATGAACATGATAGATCCAAAATACAAGCCTATTTCAACAAAACAAGTGATATGTGTGCATGTGTAAAAAATCATGTTTTAGGAGAGAATGGAGATCCAATGCTATAAAGAGCATGGACCATGGCATTCTCTCTAGAAAATGAAACAAAATACATAATATTCATCAATACATCACAACATATAGCATTCAATCAAATGGGGGTTCTAGAACTAGGTTCCATTCCCATTCTCGTTTCCTCTAGCTTTCTCTTCACGTTTTACGGCTAGAGATAGTCTTGAGGTACTTTGCGAAGGGAATGGGGTTTTAATTACATTCAGGCCTTATTATAAAGAAAGGGAGAAGAGGAAACTAACCCTAGAATTTAAAAACAAAAAATAAAAAGGGGTTCCAAGCTTACCTGGATTCCTGGGAGCAATGCAGCAGTGGTTCCCTTCTTCACTTGGAGCTCTTCAATCTCCAATCTTATGGCCATTTGCTTGAGGAGAGGCCTCCTATTTATAGGCAAAGGCTAGGATAAGGGTTGCCCTAATGGTAGATACAAAAGTATGTGTAGAATCCACCAACTTAAACCCTAAGGATATTTTCGAGAATTCTCACTGTTAGAATAGGGACAGTAAAAAATGAAAACTTTCAGAATTTTCCAATTTCTGTAGCAAAACATTAGTATCCGGCAACTCAGGTCGGATACTAATGAAACTCCTTGTATCCGATATTATTTGTCGGATACAAACAAACCAATTTGTATCCGACAATTAATGTCGATACACAAGATGATGCTCTTATCCGAATTTTTATGTCGGATTGTAGACACCCCAAATTGCAAAGTGGAAATGGTGAATAATTGGCAAGAATCATTCTTTCCTTTGTAACCAGCACAAAAATTCAGATTTAAACATTCTTTATTGTATCCGACACAAGTCATTGGATACAAGCAAACCTTTTTTTATCCGACACAAGTCATCGGATACAAGCAGATATTAGTGTGTCTGACGACATGTGTCGGATACAAAAATGTTCGCTTGTAACCGACCTGAGTTGTCGGATACAAGCTTTTTTGCCCAAAATTGAGTAAATTCGAGAGTTTTTCACTTTTTTACTGTTTTACACATCTTTATGAAGTGGAAATCTCTGAAATAACCTTAGGGTTTAGGTTGGTGGACTCTAGACATCATTTTGTGTCTAGCATTATGCAAACCCTAACCCTAGCCTTTGCCTATAAATAGGAGGCTCCTCCTCAAGCAAATGGCTATAAATTGGAGATTGAAGAGCTCCAAGTGAAGAAGGGAAGCGCTGCCGCATTGCTTAACCCAGGTAAGCCTAAAACCCTCTTTGTTTTTCTGTTCTTACATTCTAGGGTTAGCTCTCTCTCTTTTACCTTTTTGTAGAATAATGGCCTACTCTCTGTGTATGCAACCCCTTTCCCTACTCAAAGTACCTCGAGACTCCCTTTAGCCGTAAAACGTGAAGAGGAATCTAGGGGAAACGAGACTGGGGATTGATCCTTAATCATAGAATCCTTTTGAATAGCCTTTTGAGTCTATAAAAACCGTTTCATACTCAAACTACCCCAAGACTATCTCGAAACTGTAAAACGGGGAGAGAGAACTAAGGGAAACGAGAATGGAATGGAACCCTAGGTTTTTTAGAACCCCCTTTGATTAACATGCTTGGAATGCTATATGTTTTTATGTATGTGATTGAAGAGTTAATTTGTACACATGCACATATTGCACTTGTTTTGTCGGATTTGGCTTGTATTTTGGATCTATTGCCTTCATTGTGATAGATCTAAAATAAATAGCCCCAAGCATTTCTGGGATATTTCTTATTGATTTCAAACAAGTTTGTCTTGAGTATTGAAGACCTCTAGGTCTAACCTCTCAGATTTGGGCATTTTTGTTCCATTTTAGGGTTTCGGCATATTCTCTTCAATCGAAGAGAATGGTGAGCCAAATTCGTGCCCTATTTTCTTTAGAGGTTTTTCAATACTTTTTCAAATGATTTTGGTTTGGATTGCACGGATTCCACACACTCAATCACTGTTTTGGTTTGATTTTACTTAAAAAGGTCAAAACTGGACAGCGTCTGTACCCTAACTTCGGACACTCATAACTTCATAATCCGGATGAATTTTGGAGTGATTTCAAAGCCATGGGAAATGTGAGGCAGTCTGGTACATGTCTGTAAAATTTCATTAATTTTTATGAAGTGTATTTTTTATATCATTCAATCAAAATCGATAGGTCAGTTCAGGTCAAACTGCTGAACCTGTCATTTTGAATGAGCACCATCTGCTCGTTTTAAATCCGATTTGAGTGATTTTGATTTTTGGGTACTCCATTATGAGTCTAATTTCAAATCCAGTTGGTTTCAGAATTTTTAGATTTTATTTGTGTCGTGGGTGACTGATTTACTCAGAGCTGCTCGATAGCACATTTCTGGGCTAATCTGTGATCCTCGGGGCCTGTTTGGGAGGTCACCCAAGTCACATCCGGATGAAGTTTGGTTTGAGGCTAGTTTCATTTGAAAGATGGCCCTACAAAATTCATCCATGCAAAAATTCATGGATTTACATGGAGCCAATTTTCCTAAATGAATTTCCAAAGTTGCCCACTTGTTACTTTTACCGATTTCCAACAACAGATTTAAAAGGAGTATAACTCCTACGGTTTTAACCGGATTCGATTGAAAATTTGCATGAGTCTTTTATTTATTATAATCTTTCAAATGGATTTGGTTTGATTTAATTTAAATTTTATTTGAATGATTTCAAGACAAATGGCTCTATCTTTTACCAAATTTTCCGGATTTGTCTCAACTTGGTTTTGTTTAAATTTTGCTTTGATATCCTTTTAATAGTGATGTCTCAGAAGTGATAATGACATAAAAGAGGATATGGAATTCATTGGATTTCTCATGTGGAAATATCATACATTTGTTTAATCCTTTTTCAAGGCTTTTGATTATTTTAGCAAGCTTTCTTATTTTTTAGCATGAACAACACTTGTCAACCACCTTGTGTGGGTAAATGGGGTGCCTAACACCTTCCCCCATTCATAATCTAATCCCCTTACCCATCTCTGGTTTACTTTATTATTTTTAGAGTTATTTTTACTCTAAGTTTGCCTTTTGCTTATTTTGATGATTTTGGTGTCCATTCACACCTAAAATTGAATGGTGGCAACTCCTCCCATTTTGTTGAGCCCGTGTGATGATGAAGGGAATCATCTAGGTGATTTTTCCATGTCTCACACGGATACTCAAGAAAAAATGCTTTTTTAATGATTTTGGCCAATTATTCATCTTTTTATGCAGTGCAATTTGGGGTGTCTACAGGGCCTTGATTCAATATTTTGTTAAGGGTTAAGTAGAGGATTGATCATTTTTCTATTCGATTCAGCTTGATGCCGAAGATCTGATAACAAGTCTTTTTTCGGCGGATGGAGGAATGATAGAGGATTACAATTCTTTCGGTGACGTATGTTTCGATACAACGTATAAAATGAATAAGGAGGGTCGTATTTTTGGATTATTTGTGGGGGTAAATCATTATAGGCAAAGTATTGTCTTTGGAGCAGCCTTACTTTATGATGAAGCAATACCGACGTTTTGCTGGCTCTTCAAAACATTTGTTACGGTTATGTCTGGGAAAGAACCAAGAACAATTCTCACTAATCACAATCAAGCAATGACAATTGCAATTTCTTGTGTATTACCAAGAATGTATCATCGTTTTTGTGTGTGGCATATGTTTCATAACGTGGAAAAACATCTAAGTGATGTGTTTAATTGTGAGAAATCCTTTGCAAATGAATTTTCACGATGTGTGTATGAGTATGAGAATGAAGATGAGTTCATGGATGCATGGAATGCGATGATTACCAAATATAATCTGTTTGACAATCGTTGGTTGCAGGCAAGATTTGATGAGATAGAAAAACGGTCATTGGCATACGGTAGAGGAGGTATGAGGATTTGAAAGCAGATTGCAAAATGCTTATTAGTGTTCCAGTTATTGAGGTGCCAAGTATGATGTTAGATGGTGTCAAGATGGTATACACAATGGCAATTTTTGAGAAGGTTAAGAAAGAGGCATACAATGTCATGAATTGTGTCCCCTGCAAATGTGGTGAGAATGGTACACTTTTGGAGTATAAGGTTGTTAATAATCTTGAGCGTCGGCATAGAGAGCACACAGTTACATTTGAATCTTCAACTGTCACTGTCAGATGTAGTTGTAAGAAATATGAGTACGCGGGAATACTTTGTTGCCGTGTCCTTATTGTGTTGTTAGTGATGCAAAGAACTTGGATTTTTTGCCAAGAACCGAGGGATCAATGGAGGAGAATGATTTTAAAGTCAAAATAGCTAAAAGATATAAAGATTTGTGTTACATGTATATGCAAATAATAAAGCAAGCTGCACAATACCAGGAGTCGTATGAGCATGTTGTGGAATGGGCAAAGAAGTTAAAAGACGGAGTCCGTATGATTGCAATTGGCAAGATATTGGAAAATCAATCTCAAAACAATCCCAATGCAACATATAATACAGCCAGCTCCCAAAATACAGCCGCTCACTACGTTGTAGGCGGCACTGAAGGAGCAAGCACGAGCGGTGCAATTGACAATCATACTTCTAATGACGGAGCTTTGATAGAAGATGTAATTTCTAAAGTGAAAGGTATCTGGAGGAATGGTAAAGGTGGTCGTGCAGGAACAAGTGTGTGTCGAATTCCAGGAGCACTCAATAGAGCCATCAGGAGGAGATCCAAAAGATCAGAATATTCTTGGAGTCTGTTGCATATAGATGCTATCAAACAGAACCATAAAAGTGGAGCAAAGGGTAAACGTTCGAACTTGGAAGTTGGCGCTAGTTCCAATGCAACTCCTACTGTCAATCATATTGTTCCATCGGCTCCATTTGGAAATGAGCTATTGATGATCCCGTCCGATGTCCATTTGAATCCATATACTCCTTGCATTTAGGTATTTGTTGTTTTTAATTTTTGATTTACTTTCTATAATTGTGGCGGATCATTTATGTTGAATAGTTTGTGCATTGTACAGCAACCATTAGGATATATTCGTGGATTAGAAAGTAGTGTGGATGAACACTGTAATGGCTTAACACAAGGCACGTATGACTCATCTCAATGCAGCCAAGATTTTCTTTGCCAAAGTGATCAACCTTTTACTCAATTATTGCAGGTGCGAATACTGTAAGTTGTTGAGTTTTTATCATAATATCACGTGTATTCAACGCAACATTTTTTTCTTCAGACGTATTTATCTCCTTTTGGATCTCAACCAAACGCAAAGTTTTGATGGTCGCAAACAGGTAATTCCCTAGTGCATACTCATTAAACATTGACTTATTGAATTCTCTTATCAGAAATTATTTCACGTGCATGGACTTTTCACAGTAATTATCTCAGCATCATGGTGATTGATGGGAGGAACATGGGATGTGTTGGACATACCAAACACAGGGAGAAGCACAAGCGCAGCTTTGAATTCACATTCCGAAAGTGGACAATCCATGACTTCTCAACCCGTCTGGGCAATGTCTTAATTGGGCAGATCTATATTATTTAAGTGCGAATCTATTAACTTTCTTTAGTTAATTGATCTTTTTTTATATCTTATGGTTGGGGTGGTCTTCATCGTACTTCAACTTTGTGGAATTAAATTTTTTTTTTTACAATAGTTTGTGATTCACTTAAAATTCGAAATGAGTAGTTATATCAAATGATTAATACTTTTGAATATTACAAATCAATGTCTTAGTCAATGTCGACATGTAATGATTTTGAGATTGGAAAGAAGAAGCGCTAATTTCCCTAAGTCAACGTAAGTTAACTGAAACACCATATGCATTTCCAAGAAAGTAAGCAATATATAAATTGTAACTCCAAAACAATTTTTTTAAGAGCCACGATTAGTGTGCTAAATTTGCAAAAGTGAAAGCCACTAATGGACTACAACCTTAAATACATATAAAAAAATGACAACATTTGGCCACAAGTCTGTCAAATCAAGGCCACGACAAAAAACTAAAATTTCTGCTCCCCTCCCTTCTTCAGTCTGCCTCACTTTCTTCATCGTCATCATCCTCGTCTTTGTCCTCTTGATCCTGGTTAAGGTGCAGTTGAAGTTGCGATACTACTCCCTGTACCTTTGCAAGTTTCGGGCTTTGCGTCTCTTGGGTAGACCAGATCAGCGCCGGTTCTGCGTGCAGTTGTTGTTGACTTCATAAATCCTTGACAAATACTCCATAATGACAGCTGGATCAAATGAAGGAGCAGCTGAAGATGAACCAGAATGGGAGGTTCCAGCCCAAGAAGATGATTCACGAGGTTGACGAGGAGCACCACCCCGAGTAGCAGCAGTAGTATGAGCAACACTCTGTGCTACGGTGGTAGGCCCAATAGGTGGTGGAAGCACTAGAGGTGGCTCAATATCTAGGATTATTACGCCAAGTCCTTGCATGAGTCGGGTAATGAGGCAAGGAAATATAAATTTTCGCTTCCGTTTGACGTTTACTACAATGTGTAGCATGGAACAAATCATTTGGGAAGGGAGGTCTATTGAATGACCTTGGAGTAATACATAAAAGAACTGAAGTCTCCGGAGTGGGAGGGTATGTAAATGACCCACTGGGGATATGTTGGTGCTCATAATTCGAAGAATAACCGACCGAGGAGTTGGAAGATAATTAACCACTAGATGGGTTCAATGGAAAGGGGTAATGCTATTGCACACAAAAGATGCCATATGATCAGGTGAAGGGGTGTCGGCTTCATGATAAGGATATTGAGGCTCAAACACTCTGGGTATCCCTAATATCTGAGAGATGACATTAGGGGTGATCGAAATTATTTGACCTTGAAAATACACTTTGAATTCCGGAGGGGTAATGGACCAACCATACATGTTTGCATAGAACTCCCGAACTATGATAGGTTGGGGAGGTGTAAGATCTTTGAGCAAAGGTTGCCAACCCCTAGAAGTAAAAACCGAAGTAATATTGGGATCAAGCTTCTTGATTTTTACCTCCCGCTCTAACAGAAGAGTCCAGTTGTGAAGGTGTTGACGAAAAGTAATCTAGGCATGGCGATCTAAAAATATTTCTTCATCTACCTGAGTAGGTTGTGTGTTAGACGTAGACCCTTTGGTGGTTTTGTGTCTTTGAGGCATCTGCAAAAAAAAAAAAAAGGTATAGAACAAGATCCTGTTAATAATCAAATGACAGTAATAGATTTGAGGAATTTCTTCGAATCATTCTTCATTAATAGTATAGTGTAAGCACCTCATTTTTGCACCCCCGAAAGTGTCGGAAATGCAAACCCTAGACAGAAAGTCAAACCCTAAGGGGTGAAAAGTTGACTTTTTGATCAAGTGATAATTGGCCACCTTGATTTATCTCAGTGGATAGAGAATCCCGACACGGTTCCAACGCAACTGAGTTTGCTGGAATCGGAGTCCGGATGAAGGATCTGTGAGCCGGTCAAACTTGAGGGGAGCTGAAAGTTGACTTTCTGCTAAACCCCGAATCAACTGCTTAACCCTACACCAATGGATAGAGGACTCCGATATGGTTCTAACGCAACTGAGTTTGCCCAAATTGGAGTCCGGATGAAGAAGATGTAAGCAGTTGAAGTTCTAGGGCAGCGTGTTGGAAAACTGCACACGTGGCAAGCAGCAGAGCAAAAAGGTCCCAGGGATTAAATCTGTAATTACCCTAATCAATGAAAAGTATCTCAAGGGTAAAGCTGCAGATACCCAAGGGTATCAGGGACTAGATCCATAAGTATCAAAACTTGAACAAATATCCCAGGGACCAATCTGTAAATATCCAAAAGTATCAGGGACTAAATCTGTAAATATAAAAAGTATCAAGGACTAAATCTGTAATTGTTCAAAGGTATCAGGGACTAAATCTGTAAAAATCCAAAGTTCCAGGGACCAATCCACAAATATTAGGATTTACTCATAATTGGTGTCCCCTATGGGCATGCATGGGCATCATCCATGCATGCCACCCCTCATGCATCTCTCTCTCACTCTCTCTCCACCCATGACCAACCATGCATCATCATCCATGCATGCATCCCCTCTCTCTCATGGTTGATGAGCATGCATGTGCATCATACATGCATGCCATCCATCCATAACCCTCTATCTCTCTCTCTCTCCCCCATAATTGTGTCCCCCATGCATGCATGCACATCACATGCATGCATACCCATACCACCCCACTATAAAAAGACAGAATTAATTTTTAGTGGTGCTTTATCAAAATATTTAAGCTTTAGTTGACAAAGTTTTGAGTTTTAACTTTTAATACAACTTTATCAACATAATTAATTTTTAGTGTCATTTCACTATTACAAATCAACTATTCCAAGAATGCCCTTACATCACTCTTCCAAATGACTTGTATAAGTCATTTATTTAAGGTACAAGTCATTTTATTGACTTGTACAAGTCATTTTATTACTTGTACAAGTCAAATGACTTGTACAAATCAATTTATTGCTTGTACAAGTCCCGGAAGTAAGTTGTATAAGGGTATTTTTGGAAGAATTTATTTGAAACAGTGAAACAGTACTAAAAAATAATTATTTTGATAAATGTGTATTAAAGGTTAAAACTCAAACCTTTGCCAACTAAATATTAAATATTTTGATAAAACACCACTAAAAATTAATTTTCCCCTATAAAAAGCCCAAGCCCCCATACGTATGGGGGTTGAGCATATTTTGTCCCACCATTTCCTTCTCCACCCTTCTTCTCCATCTCTCCCAAGCTCTCTTCACCTCTCTCAAGCTCTCTTCCATGGCTTCCTAACCCTCCATCCTTCCTCCCTTCTTCATCCTCACCACTTGACACTTGAAGGAGAAGAAAGAGCTTGCTATTGGTGGACAAAGTGGAGGTGCTCCAGCAACTCTTGGAGCTTCAAGTGGGTTCAACACTCATCACAAAGGGTTTTAAACCCCAAGGTAATGTTTCCCTACACTTTGTATTTCACATATGTGAGAATGAACATATTTCGTAATGCTTAGCAAGTCTTGCTTATTCCATGCTCAAATCAGTTTTTCAATGTAGTTTTCATGTACTTTTCTCCTCATTTTTTACCATGTAAAGATCTCCCAAGGTAAGAGAGTATTCGTATGGTTTTGCGGGAGAGTGAGGGGGTTTCCATGCACTTATTTTGTTAATCCTTTAGGCTACTGTTTTGCATGCTCCTCTTTATTTAATGAGGGAGAATGTTCCCTCTTACTTGATCTCTTGTATCCCCCATTGTAATCCCCATTCTCCACCCTTCTTTTGGTGTTTCTAAGGCTACGAAATGGGTCACATGGATTCTTCCATGTGAAGGTTTCTTTTGGTAATACATGCTAGTACTCTTCAGTATATTTGTATGATTGTGCATGCTAGGTTACTCCCTTGTGGCATGCATATTCTGTTATTATTTTCGGGTGGCTTAGCATGACTTTTGCCCCACCCCTACTGCTGTTTTCGGTTATACAAGATTACCTCACTTGTTTTAGACATGGATTTTAGCTGCATGTTTGTGTGTCTGCTTATTAGGAATGCCTTGAGATGTTTCAAGTGTCTTATCATGTGTGCTTATTTTTCATGATCATAGACCATTTCCTTTTTTTTTGGTCCTTGAACACAATAAGCACATGCATGCACCTCTCAAGGAAAGATAGGCCTCAAGTGGAGTATCTTTCTTATTGAATGCCTCATTTTTATTATTCAAATTGATTGCTGTTCCCTTAGGTTACAAGTGACCTTAACAGAGGTGCATGGCCTCTGTTCCTTTGCTGGACTTTATCCAAGGGAAGGAGGAGGGAAACCCCCCTCCCATCCCTCATAGTTTGGTTTGAAGAACCCAAAAGAAGAGGCAAGGTGGCTCTTCTCCAAACCAATGTGGGCTCACACAGGAGCCCACACAACCCCTGGAACACCCCAAGAGGCCTAAGAATCCAAGCCCATAGCAAAAATCCGAAAAAATAGCTTTTGTAGGTTGATCCGGCAACTCAGGCCGGATCAACACAAATCTGTGTGTAACCGGCAACATATGCCGGATACACAGAATACCATTTGTAGCCGGCAAAAGATGCCGGATACACAGAGACCTATGTGTAACCGGCATCTCAGGCCGGCTACACTACCAGAATTCATTTTTTGCCATTTTTGCTGATCTTGTGTGATTTTTTTGGTTTGTTTGATCAACTCCGGGCAAACCAGTAGGGTTTCCGGGTCACCCGGAAACCCCAGATGGGCCATGGACCGACCCGGTCCAAATTGATTTCCAGTGGGCCTTCCAACGGGGCCCACCAAGCCCGACCAATTTATTTTTGCTTAACTAAGATAAATAAAAGATTTGAGTGGGCCAGACCAGTTGAGGCCCACCCAAGCCCCAGTTGGGCCATGCATGCTTAAAGTAGGATGTGGTTTGGCCGAGACCACGGGCAGGGCCTATCGGGCCCACTAAGCCCATTGAACCAAACAAGTGTAGGGTTCCCAGACCCTATCTTAGAAAGTCTTGGGCTTTCAAGCCCGAGCCCAGGTAAAGGGCCCCAAGCCCAATGCTTGGCCCATTTTGGCACAATTAACCAAGATAAATTAAACCACTTGGCAACCAATTATGTGGCCCACTCAAGGGCCCACAAACAGTCCCGGCCCACTGGTGCATAGAAATCACTTAAATAATCAAACTGGAATTTAAATAAAACCAATTCATTTGAACCAAAGCCCAAAGGGCCTCTCAGGCTAGACTGAGGCCCACAAGGGACACGTGGGCTCAACCAAGCCCACCAAGGAATCCGCAGGCCTTCCAACGGGGCCCGCCCAATCAGACCCACGTCACTTTAATTAAGAAGATAAAATCAAGTAAAGGGACCCACACCGCTTTGGCGGTCCCACCAGACTTAATCAAATTACATGTTGGAATAGGAATCGGGTGAGTGAGAGACCAGAGTTGACTCAAACCACGGAAACTTATGGGACCCGTCACTTGACGGGGTGGACTGGGGTGTCTACGGACTTCCCCAGACTGCAACCGAGAACCTACTTAGAATCTCAAGCCGCAGACCAAGCCTTAGTAGAAGGACTTAGGCACCCAGGTGTCTGCCTGCACCCCATCAGGCAGTGGCGACTCCAAACAAATCCCGAGGCACGCATCGTTTTGCGTGCGCCTCGTCGTGCGGCCGAAATCTGGTGCGCACATATAGTATTAGATCTCGATGAAAAGAAATGTTGAGAAGCACATAATCAATCAATGGAACAAGGAGAAAGGAAATATAACAAAAATAAAATAAAAAAGATGAAATGGTTTATATATATATTTTCTTTCTTATTCTTCCTTTGATTACAATCGTTATTTCTTCCCGTCATCCAAAGTTACATTGTTCAGTACTGTGATTTGGTCTTTCCATATTAAAAAATTTCAGAGAAAAAACGACAAGATTACTCATCTTCTTCAACATATAAACCATGCTAAATCAAATCCTAAAACATGGAAGAAAGGTTAAAAGATATACCTCCACATACCTTGGACGAACGTGAAAATGCCCTAGATCCAATCCCAAGCAGAACTTCGAACAAAGGCGTTGAGAGCTATAGGACGTGGAAGAATAATGCTTGGCAAAACGACTTTGAACAATGGAAGGCAACGACGGATGATGGTCGCAAATGTACCGGCGCGATGAGAAGAAAATAAAGGCGTGCACATGTTTTTAGGGTTGGATTTTTTTTTAATTTTCGGTGTGACACTCGAGCGTGCGGAAATCGCGTAGAACACATCACGCTCAGGTATTTCTAAGTTTTTTGAGTTTTGCCTTGACATTCAAGCGCACCAAAATTGTGTAGAAAGCGTCAGTCTCTGTGACATACACCAGTTCAATTCCAGTACCTTATGGGTTAAACCCCAGAATTACTAGAATTGGTATATCGGGCGACAAGTAAATTCGGGTCTTAATTAAAATTTAAAACAATAAATCCGAATTCACTTATCTATGAACACTACCAATCATCTGATACCAATAGATAATCCATGTTCTTCAAATATATCAGAGTGCAACAAATCAAAAAAATGATAAAGCGGAAGACTTAATACAATATCTATCTTGAAATCATAATCTCAGAATGTAAAATCACTGAAATGAAATACAATTAAATACAATGAATAAAATGATAACTGCTATACCTTTAACTTTGGATCTACTCGAAACCAATTGCAAACACTTTGGAATCTGCACGATCTATATATAATAAACTAAATGGGATCGGAGAACCCAGCAAGTCATCATATGATAAATTAAATACACATGCAGATATATCTCAAATCATAATACATCACAAGTAATCAAGTGCAAGTGAGACACGTATCCCACTGAATAATATGAATTCACAACAAGGTTCAGAAGAATTAGAATAATCATCAACTAGAATATATAAATCAATTTATAACTTAGAACCAAACCAATTCGATTAATCCGATAAACCATTCATATTATATCACAAAGCTAATCAATGTAATGTCCAGCCAGAATTATAGACATCGGCCAGGACTACAACTATAGTATTCAGACTGGGATGCACAGTCCTTGGATCACAAGATCACCACACACAACACATTTTGGGTAAATCCCCTTCTACTGGGAAATGCCAATCACATCGCTCACACTGCTAGGAGGAATCAAACGTCTTGACTAGCTCTCATCACAAAATAAATAAAAACATGCCGGGAGGAATCCTCAACTCAACCAGCTTCGTCGCTCCAATCAATACGACTCCCTCTACTCCCATACTGATGAGCCCTCACACACTCAAGTTTTAATTATCTTTTTATGCATCCACACAAACTACTGGATATCAAAAGCATAATAAAGATCTCTCTTGAGATCAAATAGTGAAATCTATTTAAAGTGTGCGATATACACAATTCAAAATTAGAAATACTCATGTGTGTGTGTCATCTTATTCTAATATGCATATTCTTCTCAAAATAATAATATTATATTATAAATGTAACTTGGAAACCATGCTAGTGGAATTCACATGTAATATTTAATAACAAGGATAAACATCATTGTTTGAAATTTACTATACATATATAATCGATGAAATCCGATTTAAGATTCTCTGATGCAAATAAATAAATCATGCAGTCACACAACTATTCACGTACAAATCCCCTACTTTTAATTAAATGGACCAAAATTCTCTTTCATGCAATATATTAAATTTCACCTAAATTACAATTTTTCTCTTTACTTTTATTAAATTGACCTTATCCCATTTTTAAATCTTAAAAATCACTTTTAAACACTTTTTCCTTGAATTTTGATTTTCCTTTCAAAATGTGAACTAAAACCTAATTCTTTAAGTTCTACACACTAATTTATCAATAACTCTCTCCTTATATATTAAATCTAAATATTTATTATATATAACTGTTTTTGGATTAAGATATAAATTTTGTACTGAAATTTAACATATTTTCCAAGATCGACGACAACACTGTTCACTCATTTTTTGTGATTATATGGCTTACTTTGAGGATTTTTATAGATCAATCCAGGCATACTCTCAACCTAAAATCAGTTCCTATGTATTCTATACCTGGTAAACTAATTTTTGAGCTATTAATCTAAGATTTAGAATAATCATGCATATATTTGAAGACATCTTAATATCTCTCAAAAACCATCTGCAACTGTCATGAAAAACCAAAACAGAACATCCGAATGTGATTCCAAAACTTCAACAAGGCTTCTAATAAATCAACTAAAACCAAATGAGTACAATACTTAGACATTCAGCAACCAAATTACCTACTTCAAAACAAATTAACCGATGACTTACTGTTTGTGCAGACTCCGAAACTGTTACTGAAACTACTACTGTAATTCACCTTCTACAGCAACTCTCCCTTATCCTCCAAGTTACTCCAACTACCATTGATTCCACACTTTGAAAAAGAAAATAAGAATGAAGAAGGAGGATAGGAACGGAGAAGAAAGAGGAGGGAAAGGCAGATGGATGGAGTCGGTTTTTGATTTCTCTCCACGTAGCAGGTTCGTGTCGTTCACGATATGCTCTTCTTCATTTAACTACAAAATCGGTTTAGCCAAACCGAACCAAGTTAAGGAACCCAGTTCACTTAAACTGACCCACATCAAACCGAACCAACCTAAAATCAACCCAAACTAAACTAAATTAACTCAACCAATTAGAACCATTAGTTAATAAACATAATTAAAATTAATGCAATAAATTCCTCAATGATTAACAAAATTTCCAAATTATCTAAACACATGAAAAGACCCAAATTCCAGATTTTGGGATGTTACACTCTCGGGTTTCTGAGTTTGTGCACAGTTAGCTTGATGCTCGAGCGTGCGCAAATTGTCTCGAAAGCGCGAAAAACATTGTTCAAATTGGAACCTCCTGCTCGAGTGCGTGCAAATCGTCCCGAAATCATCACACTTAGTGTTTTTTTGCAATCTTTACAAATTTAAGGACCGGCCATGGTGGGACTTGCAACCAGGGATGGTAGAACTTGTAACCAGGCATGGTGGGACTTGGACTTGTAGCAAGCATGGTGGGACTTGTAACCAGGCATGGTGGGACTTGTAACTGGCATGGTGGGATTTGTAACCGGGCAAGGTGGGACTTGTAACTAGGCATGGTGGGACTTGTAACCATGCATGGTAGGACTTGTAATAAGGCAAGGTGGGATTTGTAACCAGGCATGGTAGGATTTGTAATGGGGCATGGTGGGACTTGTAATTGGGCATGGTGAGACTTGTAACCATGCATAGTAGGACTTGTAACCATACATGGTAGGACTTGTAACCAGGCATGGTAAGACTCGTAACTAGGCATGGTAGGACTTGTAACGAGGCATGGTGGGACTTGTACTCGGACATGGTGGGACTTGTAATCGGGCATGGTAGGACTTGTAACGGGGCATGGTGGGACTTGTAACCGGGCATGGTGGGACTTGGACTTGTAACAGGCATGGTGGGACTTGTAACTGGGCATAGTGGGACTTGTAACGGGGCATGGTGGGACTTGTAACTGGGCATGGTGGGACTTGTAACCAGGCATGATGGGACTTGTAACCAGGCATGGTAGGACTTGCAACGAAGCATGGTGGGACCTGTCACCGGGAATGGTGGGACTTGTAACAGGCATGGTGGGACTTTTAACTGGGCATGGTGCGACTTGTAACCGGGCATGGTGACTAAATGATTAATTTGTACCTATATAAAATTTTCTTGTGACTTAATTCCCTACAATGGTGGGTTTGCTTCGTAATGATAATTTTGATATGAAAAAATTATATAGCCTAAAAATGGGATTAGGATGAAAATTGACTCCTCCACATGCTCATAAGGTGTAGACAAGCTTCGTGTGAAACATATCTGAAACTAACTTTATAGCCTAAAAGTACGTACAAATATAGCAATGTTAATAGGAAAAGACAAATGCCGTATAATACAAAAGTATTGCCATGGCAGTACAAGGAAATAAGTGAAAAAAGAGACTACTAACATTGCAAATTTACATTCGTCTTCCTTTCACAAATAGAGGCTGAAATTTACAACCATCTTCACTCGTTAGCAAAAGAAATTTACAAACAATTTCATGTGCAAGTTTTCTACAGACAATCTTCCATTGTACTTGGAAGTTTAAGATGGCCTTCAGCATCTTTACCTTGCTATCAAGCCAGGAATGCTGGAGTAGTGAATTATACCTATAAACAATGCAATCATAAATTTACAAGGCATTATAATTTTATTAGTTTCAAAGAACCTTGTTATTGAACATGTGACAGATAGGTCTTACCTCTTCGGCTTCTTCACCTTCCTCAGTCTCCTCATTTGTGTTTTCTGCCTTAGATAGAATGATGTGCCGCACTTGGTTTGAAGGGTGCTTAACCAAGTCAACAAGGAACTTATCCCTAAAGTGTGCGATATTACTCTGAATTCATAGAACCCGTACTTGTGTGTTACTAATGACGTACTTGCTAACTATAATTATAAAAAAACATTTAAGTTATATATGCACCTGATCAAATTCTGGAGACAATGTGCTGCCATCCCACACCTCCATGAATTTCATCATGAAGACACCATAATCATACCTAACGATATATAATCGCATGACTTGTAAGAAGCTAACAAGGTATAAAGCGAAACAAACCTAATGGCTTACCCATTGCTTTGGTGTGGGACGTTAACATGCCGCAACTCCCACTGTAAAAGTGGAAATTCATCACAACCTCCGAAGGAACGTAAGATCTTATCCAACATCTTGGTCTACAAGTGACGAAGCGAGTGTCAATATGAAAAGTTTTGTAAATTGTATGAGAAAATTTCATTAATATAAAAATTACCTGTGTTTCAATTATAGATTGATGTCCCGCACGACGTGCCTCATCGTATGAGTCAAGCACCTCCACTTTACGCTCTGCTAGGTTTACAACTAAAAGAAACCAATGATTGTGGAGATACATGGGAACAAAAATCTACATACAAGTAAGACAACCTTATAAGGAAAAACCGATTACAGACTGATAAGTAAGGGAAAAATCATAAAAAATCTGAAACAAATAACTTGTGAAGGTGGCATATTGCATCATAAGAAACTTACGAGATTGCATGCAACCATTGAATACCCTAGTCATTGCGGATCGAAGTAATGGCGCAAGGTTTCGGTGGAACCACAATCAATATTAACTATCCAATCTTGCATAATATATGGAAGAAAATTTTATTCATTAGTGTGGCCTTGAAAAACAACAATTGGAAATATGCTAATGACTACTAGTGCTATCACAAAAAGTCCTTACGCAAACATATGTGGGGCAATAATGCCTGTTGACTTTGCGGCTACTCGACAATTGTTGGTGCTTTATAAGACATGCTCCGAAAGCATTGATAGCCTATAAAAAATTACCATGAGCGATGACATGTAAAATTGAACAACCAATATATTATTCACAAGATAGGCTTCGCATACCACACTATTAACATGTTTGTTGTCTAACAAACATGCCAATTCAAATGCTGATGCATGGATGGAATCAAACTTGAATATAATTTCTCTGAAAAAAACGAAGAGAAATTATTCACTATGAATTATAATACATAAATAACATTTACAAGTTAGTTTAGAAATATTATCTTACTCAAAATGTTAGTTTGGGCGAACGTAGTGTACGACTGAGCGTCCTTCTGGATCCAATTGAGGATGGCTACGATGGGCAACATATGGAGTGCGACAATGTCTCGCACGCTGCTTCTTGCGTGACCCCCTTCACGGTTTGGTTACCTCAGTCCTGGTGTCGCTTCGAGCAGGAACTGTAGCCACCTCATCCACTTGCATTTGATCTTCCTGTACCTCCGCAAAATTTGAAGATTCGGGAGCATCGGTATGATCGCCGCTCTCGTGGGTGCTATGATGGGAGGGTGAAATCCTTGCTTCATCAGGCACATCGGGAATGGAATAGTCGGGAGCATTCGTATGATCAGGGCTCTCACATGGCACGTGGATTTCAGAGGGGTCGACAGTTTCCCTTGACTTCACGTGATTTAGCATCTCGCTATATGTGTCCAACATCGTCGTGAGATGACCTTGAATAACCTAAAATACACAACACGCAATCATAAACCATGCGGAGGTGTTCTTAATAAGAAAGCTGGAGAAATGAAGGAAAAAAAACCAATCTTACAGGATCTGGATGTCCACAAAATTGCCAAAGATCAATGAAATTTAGTTCATGTGCTTCACCTGATGCCTCATCTTCCACACGGCTCTTGGCACGGTGCTCAACCACCTACAACATTTAACGTGTATATTAGTGAGTACATAGAAATGCTACGTTATTTGAAAAATTGACAACAAAACCTAAAATAATCAATTCAACTCAAATATATATTTGTATACCTTCCCATTTCCATAACCACCAAGCGCCATTTCATCCTTTTCCCTTTGGATAATCAATGCATCCATCCACGTTGCCATACGTGGAGTAGTGAGAGGTGTTGCTTGACCAACAATCATCCGATCGTAATACGAACACTAAGCAACAGAGAATTATCATTAGACGCATTATTATTATCATAAACTAGAGTAAACAAGCCAATGCATGTATTAAACACTATACATACCTGTAAAAATAATAAGCAGCCATTGACACATTTCCGTTTGCCCTTTTGAAACTCGGCTACGTGATGCATCAATGCATCTAAAAGATATTTCCCTGAGTTGTAACCTCCTATCCTCTCTACATCGACCAACAAGGGAAGATAGGATGCACTCACATCAATCTTTGAAGATAGATTTACTAAGGTTGCCAACGAATACAATACAAAAGAACGGATTCACTCATGATCGTTCTCTGGGCTCTTCAAGCTCTTCTCAACATTCTCAATAGGGATGCTTCCATTTCCTACCCTATAAAAGCTGTTGTAAGACATGGAAAATCAATTCAATGACTTCCTATCATCACACGGGATTCATAAAAACAAGGAGTCGCTACCATTCTGTTTAGGTGTGAATGGACACCAAAATCTCAAATCAAATAAAGAAGACAAAAATTAGAGTAAAAATAACTCTAAAATCAAAACAAAACAAAACAACCAGAGATGGGTAAGGGGATTAGATTATGAACAGGGGAAGGTGTTAGGCATCCCTATTCATCCACACAAGGTGGTTGCCAGGTGTGCGCGCGTTGGAAACGCGGCACGAGAAAATTCGGAGTCGCCACCGCCTGATGGGGTGTAGGCGGACACCTGGGTGCCTAATCTTGTCTATTGGGCTTTAGTCTGCGACTTGAGATTCTAAGTAGGGTCTCGGTTGTGGTCTGGGGAAGTCCGTGGACACTCCAGTCCACCCCGTCGGATGACAGGTCCCGTGGGTTCCCTGGTTTGAGTCAGCTTACTTTGGTTTCTCACCCGATTCCTAATCCGATATGCCATTAGGTTAAGTCTGTCGGGACCTTCTAAGTGGTGTGGGTCCCTTTAATTGATTTTATCTTGCTTAATTTAGGTGATCAGAGTCTGACTGGGTGGGCCCCGTTGGAAGGCCCAAGGTGTTCTTGGTGGGCTTGGTTGAGCCCATGTACCCTTGTGGGCCTCGGTCTATCCTAGGAGGCCCTTTGGGCTTTGGTTAGTTCAATTGACTTTTACATTTGGTTTCAAATTGGTTTTAAGTGTTTTTCATGTTAGGGTGGGTCGGATTGGTTTGTGGGCCCCTTAGGTGGGCCCACATGGTAGCCAAGTTTCCAAAAATGGGTCGGGCATTGGGCTTGGGGCCCGTAGCCCTGATTAGGGCTTGAAAGCCCCAGTTACGGGAAGTTATGGTTTTCACCCTTTCTTGGTTTAGCTGGTGGGCCTTGGCTGGCCCGGTAGGGCCTTGCCCTTGGTCTCGGCCAAACCACGCATTTCATGCATCAATTCACTAATAAGTTCGGATGGGCCGCATTAGGTTTGGCCCGCCCGGTTTAATCAGTTAATTTTACTTATCTTGATTAAGTTACATGCATAAATTTTATAGTGTTTATTGGGCTTGGTGGGCCCCTTTGGAAGGCCCACTAATGTACAAAATTGGACCGATGGCCCATGTCCCAAGTTGGGTTTCCCTGTTGGTTTATTTGGTTCGGTGCGGAAGTGAAACCTACATCCAGCAATAATCACAGAAAATATACAAAGTTGACACTTCATCAGCGAGAGACTGGCTCATTATACTGGGTCCAAGGGGAGGGACTCGGGCCCCCTATGGGCGGAGCGAAGCGGAGCCCACGGGGCGGGGTCTCTCCCCGCACCAAGAAACGAGTTAGACACGCAGCGAACAAAGGGGGTGGGGGGTCCCCCCGCGGTACGGTATAGGGGTATTTTTGGAATTTAAAAAATATAAGCAACTCGGCCTTAAAAGGGTATGCGCTGACCTCCGGGTGCTAGGCGCGAGGTTAGCACGAGGTGGGCGGACTGAAAACAGCGAAAAAGCACCCACGGGCGAGGTGGGCACGAGCTCAGCGCACCCAAAAAAGGATAGGCGCGAGCTCAGCGCGAGGTAGGTGGACCCAAAATTGGTATGCGCGAGCTCAGCGCGAACTAGGTGCGAGGTGAGCGCGAGCTCAGCGCGAGGTGGGCGGACCCAAAATTGGTACGCGCGAGCTAGGCGCGAGGTGAGCGCAAGCTCAGCGCGAGGTGGGCGGACCCAAAATTGGTACGCGTGAGCTAGGCGCGAGGTGAGCGCGAGCTCGGCGCATACCCACTACGAAACCCGATCTTCTGCTTATGCTCAAACTCCATTACTGACTGGGTTTTTAAGCTCTCTAACACCTCCCCGGTGTTCCCCAGACTCCCAGAAGACACTTAAACATGCTTTGAAGTTAATCCAACCTACTCTATAATCCAAAACAAAATCTTTTCAGAGACACCCAAATTCTAACACCAAAGACCACCAAAGAAAGGAAATGGGGGGTTTACATTGGGATACATGAGAGGAGGTCATGGGGGGAACATGCTCCCCCTCCGAATCAAACCAACAGTAATAGCAAACAAACACGCTAGAAAAGAACGGGGAACCCCGATTTATATATATCAAGCAAATAAACAAGGATAGCTCACCTTGGTTTCGAGCCTTGGTAGAGTATGCATGAGGCCTCCTTGGAGTGCACGAGTAGCCGTCGGAGCCTCCTTCTTCTCGCACCAACAGCCGGTTCTCCTTCGGATCTGATGAGGTAGGAGAATGAAGGAGAAGAAGAGAAAAGAGAGTCCGAAGGCACGGTTAGGTGTTCGGGTGAAGTCAAGCAGGGGAGAAGGGAGTCAGAACGGCGATTCCAAGGGAGCCAACCGAAGGAAAAAACCTCGACCAGGAAAAGTTTTCGACTGAAGAATTTCCCAACCAAAAACTTTCCCCACCAAAAATCTTCCAACCCCCAACAATGAAGACTCGCGCGGTTTATATAGGCGAGGAAAAAAGGGGTATCCGCTAAGCTTGCGCTGAGCGCATACTCACTTGCCACGTCCGCGCGAGCGGTAGCATGATGAAAAAACATTTAATGCGGCCGCTCGTCGGTCGGAAAATCCGAATTTTTTGAATTTAGTCCATGGGTATTTTCAATTTAATCCGATATTCTTGGATTTTTACAGATTTAGTCCCTGGGATATTTCATACGTTTGGATATTCACGGATTTGATCCCCGAGATATTTTCCTGCGCAACTCGCCACGTGTACAGCTTTTTGCCACGTGTGCAGTTTGCCGGTTTTGCTGCTTAGAAACTTCATCAGCTCATATTTTCTCCATCCGGACTCCGATCTGGGAAAACTTAGTTGCATTAGAATCGTATCGGAGCCCTCTATCCCATGACCTAAGGGTAGGCCTCTAGATCGGATTTTAGCAGAAAGTCAACTTTTGGCTCCACCCAAGTTTGACCGCCCGCAGAACCTTCATCCGGACTCCGATTCCTGCAAACTCAGTTGCGTTGGAACCGTGTCGAGATTCTCTATCCAATGGAATAAAGTGAGGTGACCAATTTTCACTTGATCAAAAAGTCAAATTTTTACCCCTTAGGGTTTGACTTTCTGTCCAGGGTTTGCATTTCTGGTTTTTTTTCTGGGAGCGCAAAAATGAGGTGCTTACACCAGGTATTGTCATGTTTTTCAAAGGAAAAAAGGCTTGCTAATCAAAACAAAAGTAAAAGAAAAATAAAAGAATGTATGGCTTTTTTCCATGTGAATGATCCAATTAATTCTGGATCCTTCTTATGTAAACAAGAGTCATTTATTTGGGCTTCATGATTGACTGAAATCAAGATAAAGAAAACAAATCTAAAGTGAAAACTTCAAAAATCTGGCTTCAAGTTAAATTCTGAAAATCTAGAAAAATATTATTTTTATAAAATATTGCAGAATTGAACTTGAATAGTCCAGGACATAGATATAGCTCATATTTCACATTAGATCAAGAAATAAAAACCAAAAATACCCACGTTGATGAAGAACATCAAAATGGGAGAACTTAAACCGTAGGGTCTTCTCTCAAAAATGAAAAATGACTCAAAAATCTCATGAAACCCCAGAGGTTACTTTCAGGTTTCTGAATCCAGATCTATTATATAGATCATGATAGATCCAGGATCTTAGCCTAATATCACAAAAATAAAAATAAAAATAGTGCTGTAGGTGCAAAAGTGGTGAAAAATCTCAACTGTAGGAGAAAAAGAGGATTTCATGCTGTAAACAGCATGGGTCCATAGGATTCCTCTAGATTCAAAATAAAACAATTAAAACCTTTACAGAATAGTAAAAGCAACTACAGATATTAAATTATGGCACATAGGGGCCTATCCTACGAATCCACCTGTTCCCCTTTCCCCTAGCTCTCTCTTCACGTTTTACGGCTAGAGAGGATTCTTGAGGTACTTAGAGACAAATTTGGAGATACAAACATAATCAATGGCTTTATTCTACAGAAAATAAGAACAACAGATTATGGGGTGCTATTCTAGGGATCCACCTGTTCCCCTTTCCTCTAGCTCTTTCTTCACGTTATACGGCTAGAGAGGATTCTTGAGGTACTTGGAGGCAGGTTTAGGAATACAATATAAAAGGCCTTGTTCTACAGCAATGGAGAATTAAAGACTATCTCTAGAATTGAAAACAAAAAATAAAAGGGAAAAGAAACTTACCTGGTTTCGGAAAGCAAAGCAGCAGAGGTTCCCTTCTTCACTTGGAGCTCTTCAGACTTCAAATTAATGGCCATTTGCTTGAGGATTTACCCTCTATTTATTGTAACGCCCCGGATCCGAGTCACATGAAAACCCGTAACTCGTATCCAGAGGTTATTAAAATTAACAGGATCAAACTACCAGAGTAAAGAAAACATGAAGCTAAATATTTTTATGCAATAGAGTGCGCTAAACAAATCCCAACATGAAAACTCACATGACCAAATTTTCACTACCCGCAATTATTGGCTCTCCATATGTATCTGAAAAACAACAGAAATAAAAGAGTGAGATACGAATATCTCAGCAAGTAGCACATGCATGCAAGAATACACATCTTCAAATTTAAAAATTCTATGATCGAATAATCAGACGAGAAAACAAGGAACAACCGGAGAAGCCTGCGTACTCTGCTGACAGGAATTGTTGACCCAAGAGTATAGGAAACCATTTAACTAATAGCAATTAACATCGGAAATCCCTTGGTCAACAAAACCCAGATCAGCTTCAGAGAACATTAATAATATAGTCCATGCCTCAATAAGACAATTTCCACTAAGTATCCCAAGGTATTCTAACTGATAAGTAAACGACAAAACCACGTGGTCAATGTCATACAAATATTTAATTGGGTAATCAACATGCCAGAGCGACATCCACACCTCCATGTACACAGTTCCGGCCTACTCAGGGTTTCGGATACTCTGAAATGACGGCCTACTCAGGGTTTCGTCATCCAATGCCGGCCTACTCAGGGTTTCGGCATTGACAACCAGGCCTACTCAGGGTTTCTGGCTGCTCTACACCAGTCGTGGCAACACTCCATGGCCATGCCATTACACCAATGAAATAAAAGCATCACAATACTAAGCTTAAACATCTGGATCCAGGACAAGCTAGACCAAAACAGTAAACATCGTAAAATCTCGATTTCAATATCAAAACAAACCATTCATTTCTACATCATGTAATTACTCATCACAATTCATTACCTGTCCCTCTGGACCAAGCAGTGCCTCAAGTACATTCGGTACTTTCTCATTTCCATAACACAAGTCATATGAAAGTAAAACTCAATCCATTCATACCAAAGAAAACCATTCAATACGTATAAAGTTTCCAACAAGTGAAACCAGAAATACAAGAACTTCTCAATCAAAGCAGTGTATAGAATAAGGAAAAGTGACTGGTAACTCTTACTAGTTCGGTGTCCGGCACAATATTCATAAGTAACCTAAACCCAACTTGAAACTCATAAGATGTTCACAAAATTTTCCTCTATTAATTTCATAGGCAAAATGGTTTCCCAGGTTCCTAACCAAGTGAATAGTGAAGTGGTTTAACCCCTAAGAAGTGCAAATACTCTTGGTCAAATCAAAAATTCCATTTTGGTAAGCAAAATAGGTCTGCCGCTCACCTATCGAGGTGGGCGTGAGGTGAGCGCCGGTCGGCGGTGAAGAAAACGGGCAAAATCGACCTGCCGCTCACCCGACACTAGGTGAGCGCGAGATGGGCGTGAGATGGGCGTGAGGTGGGCGTGAGGTGGGCGCGAGATCGGCGCCTTGTTTTCTACTTCGCGCGAGATGAGCGCGAGGTCGGCGCGAGATCGGCGGTAGGTCATTTTTAACAGGGCGCCTACCTCCGAGGTGAACGCCGGTGAGCGCGAGGTGAGCGGATACCCCCTGTAGTTTTCATTTCTCTGTTATTTTGAGATCTACATGACTGGCCGGTTTGTGAACGTCTGTAACTACTCCAGTACACTCCTAATACTCCCAGAAGACTTCCCAACCATATTTGAAATTAATCTAAACACTTTCATTTTTCAATTAAAACTTCAATCCGGAGACTCTGTTCATGCAACTTTCCGAAAAACCAGAAAAACAGAAAACATCATACTATCACTAAATATTCAAACCATGCATCAGAATAAGCTCGAGAAAACCCAAAACACAAAACCCAGTTATAAAACAGTGCTACTCACCTTACTAAGACTTTCTTCAAGCTTCCGGCCATCCTGGAGATTTTTTTTTGACTTCGAGAGAGACGGAAACCCTAACTCTCTCCAGAGCCGCGACCTTTTCCCCAAATCCCGAAAAGTTATATGAGATAGCTATTTATATAGACACTACCCGGATTTAACCTAATTCACCCTTATTTCTAGAAATCTCCTTTTTACCCCTCAATAGTGCAGGGTTTTCCGGATTTACAATTTTTTAGCCCCCCCTTTTCTATTTATTCCCGGGGCCGAATATTCCCACCATATTATATTTTTATTTATATATAAAATTTTTGAGCCCTGATGACCACAAATTTTCCCAGAAATAATAAAGTTTGATTTAACCAGCACCAACATCTATATGTGCATATATATATATATATATCTCCATCTGCTGTTATTACTTGTTTATTCTCCTTACTGTAACTGTTAATTTATTTTATTATAACATTATTATTTTATTTTGTTTTCTACTCGAAACGGGGTTTTACATTTATAGGCAAGCCCAGGGGTATGGTTGGTCCAAAGGGATATACCTAAATCTTTCAGATTGAATTGAAAAGGGATAATGCCAATCCATTGCCAAATAAGATAAATAAGAGAATTCAAATAGATAAATAAGAGAATTCGCATATCCCAGAGAGAGATTTGGGTGCAGATAAGGCTCAAAATCGAGAAAGGATAAAATTCCCACAAAAACCCCCGTGCCCCTATATACATTACGGGCGCGTGATGCCCGTAGAGTTAATAAGGGCAATGCATGCCCGTAAATGAAATGCGGGCGCGACCAGCTGGTAGACAAATTGCGGGCACTGCATGCTTGATTAAATCTTATACTTTTTTGACCTGTTTCAAATCCCAATTACATATTTTCAATTATTTTCTCACTTTGTAGTGCAATTTGGGGTGTCTACAGCTATACAACTCTGTCATATCGGGTGTAAGCACCTCATTTTTGCACCCCCGGAAGTGCCGGAAATGCAAACCCTGGCAGAAAGTCAAACCCCGAGGGGACAAAAATTTGACTTTGTGATCCAGTGATAATTGGCCACCTTGCTTTATCTCAATGGATAGAGAATCCCGACACGAGTCTAACGCAACTGAGTTTGCTGGAATTGGAGTCCGGATGAAGGTTCTGCGGGCGGTCAAACTTAAAGGAGAGTCGAGAGTTGACTTTTCCTCGGATTCCGTGCCAAGTGCTTAGCCCTATACCATTGGATAGAGGGCTCCGATATGAGTCTAACGCGATTGAGTTTGCTCAAATCGGAGTTCAGATGAAGGAGATATGAGCTGTCGAAGTTCCGGAGCTGCAAAGCCAGAAGCTGCACACGTGGCGCAGAAACTGCACACGTGGCAGCCAACGCAGCAAAATATCTCAGGGACTAAATCTTAAATATCCAAAATTTGATAAAAATCCCAGGGACCAAACTGAAATTCGCAGGGACCAATTTGTAATTGTTAAAAAGTGTCGAATCGGTCGAATCAGTCAAGTCGAAGGGCAAATCCATAATTTTCCAAATTGTATCCAGTCACATATGCCGGATACACTGCCTATCCTTCATATCCGGACTTGAAGGCCGGATACATGGAGATTTTCGCGCGAGATTCTCGCCGAACGCCCGACAAATTCGCGGCGGCATTAAATTTTCAAATGATTATGTCTTGTATCCGGCATTGAAGGCCGGATACAAAGGAGTGCAAGTGTATCCGGCCAGGAAGGCCGGATACGAAGAAACCTTAGTGTATCCGGCCTGAGTGGCCGGATACATTAAGTTGCCTATAAATACTAAAACAGCAGCTCATATCTGGGGTTGGCTTCATTTTGCTTGGTTTCCACCCCTTCTCCCCCACGACTCCTGCTCCGAAAACCACCCATTCAACCCCTCGTTGCCCCCTTATCACCCGAGACACCACCTAAACACTACCCAACCCCTTTCCTCCTTTTTCTCCACTTCCTCACAACCAAGACAAGAGGTTGCTGTTGGTGGAGGGGAGAGGTGCTGCTCCAGCAGTTTTTCAAGCTTCAAGAGGAGCTCCATACTCAACAAAAAGGGTTCTAAAACCCTCAGGTATTGACTCTTATCATCTTTGTTCACACATATATGAAAATGGAGGCTTTTTAGAGTATTTTGCTTTCCTTGGTATAAGTTCATTCTCATGCTTAGTTTCCATATGTTTTCTCCTCCATCTCTCTAATATGGAAGGCCCCAAAGGATGAGAGCTTTCTCCATTCTTTTTGGTGCTACAGGCCACTATATTACATGTTCGATTGCACTTTGGGGGTGGGAGCATGTTCCCTTTTAAGAACCCATCTCATGTATCCCTTGTATAAGCCCCTCCTTCCCTTCTTTTGTTCGCTTATTTTACATTCATGATATCGGGTCTTTTTGGCATGCCTCTGGGCTTGATTGCAGCATATGTATGCATGCATAAGAAACCTCACACCATGCCCCCCATTCCCCATTCTCCTTAGTAATTGTTTTATTGGTAAACCACATGCAATGCATAGGCACATGCACATACTAATCATGATTTAAGGCATGCATCCTAGGTTTAATGGCTTGATTCTGTTTGGCCTAGCTTATTTGTTGTTGTGGGGAGTTAGTAGAATCAAGGAAGGGGCACCCAAGACCCCATCCTACTGTTAAGCATCATCCCTTTCTTTTTTGCTCAATCCCGAAGCCTAAAAGGGGACCAAAAGAAGGTTCTCCTCCTTCTCTATGCCACTGGGGGCTCACATAGGAGCCCACACAACACCTGGAACATCCCAAGAAGCATGAAAACCCAACCCCACTACCAAAATCCAAAAAAGCAGCTTCTGTGTGTTGATCCGGCAACTCAGGCCGGATCAACAGAACCCTATGTGTAGCCGGCAACAGATGCCGGATACACTGAAACCCCTGTGTAGCCGGCTAAGGATGCCGGATACACAGAGCCCTGTGTGTAACCGGCATCTCAGGCCGACTACACTGCCAGAAGTCATTTTTGAGCTATTTCATGATCTTGTGCTATGTTTTGGCTTGTTTGATCAAATCCGGGTGAACCAGTAGGGTTTCCGGGTCACCCGGAAGCCCAAGAAGGGCCATGGACCGCCCCGGTCCAAATTGATTTCCAGTGGGCCTTCCAACGGGGCCCACCAAGCCCGACCAATTCATTTTTTGCTTAACTAAGATAAATAAAAGATTTGAGTGGGCCAGACCACTTGAGGCCCACCCAAGCCCTAATTGGGCCATGCATGATTAAAGTAGGATGTGGTTTGGTCAAGACCACGGGTAGGGCCTATCGGGCCCACTAAGTCCATGAACCCAACCAACTTAGGGTTTCAAAACCCTAACTCAGGAAGTCTTGGGTTTTCAAGCCCAAGCCCAGGTAAAAGGCCCCAAGCCCAACACTTGGCCATTTTGGCACAGATAAGCAAGATAATCAAAACCACTTGACAACCAACTGTGGGGCCCCACCCAAGGGCCCACAAGGCAATCCCGGCCCACTTTTGACATGAAATCCACTTAACTAATCCAACCTGAACTTCAAAATAAAATCAATTCAAAATTGAACCAAAGTCCAAAGGGCCACACTTGGCCCACCAAGGAACATATGGGCCACACTTGACCCACCAAGGGATACCGTGGGCCTTCCAACAGGGCCCAACCTACCAGACCCAGATCATCCTAATTAAAAAGATAAAATCAAGTAAAGGGACCCACACCACTTTGGCGGTCCCGCCGGACTTAATCAAGTTTCATGCTGGAATAGGAATCGGGTGAGTGAGAGACCAACTGAGTTGACTCAAACTAGGGAAGCTTATGGGACCCGTCACTTGACGGGGTGGACTGGGGTGTCTACGGACTTCCCCAGACCGCAACCGAGAACCTACTTAGAAATCTCAAGCCGCAGACCAAGCCTTAGTAGAAGAACTTAGGCACCCAGGTGTCTGCCTGCACCCCATCAGGCAGTGGCGACTCCAAACAAATCCCGAGGCACGCATCGTTTTGCGTGCGCCTCGTCGTGCGACCGAAATAGGGTGCGCACATCGGGGATTTCTGATTTAGATGTATCAACATCTATCCCCTGTATAGGGTAACCTAATTATCATCTCCACGTCGTGTGTGTTAAAGAAAATATTCTGGGCCCCAACTTTGATACAATCTCTTCTTAGTATCTACATTCGGAAGAATCCAATGACAGAGTCACCGATTAAGCTTGGTCACGCATAAATTCAGTAGGCACTGCAAGCCACTATCTCTAAGGCATCACTCTTGAGAAGTGGTGAATGAAATGGCGTTCATAAACGCAATGAAACATCTAGGTGAACAACGTGTCTGTATCTGAGCCTACAAAAAACAAAAGTAAAACGAAAGAATATATTGGTCTCAAATAATTATCCACAATAATTCCAATTATAGATAATAAATTTCACAAACCTGTTGTTTTTTTCGCGGCCCTTGTCGTGGGACAACCTTGTTGTACTCGTCCCACTTAAGCCATGAAGCTCTCTTAAATTCTTCTTTCTCAGCCTGATTCATTGACCTCCATGCTCCAGCAGTATCATGAATAACTGAAAGGCAATAACTAAATAGATAAATTCATTTGAATAGGATCGACGAAATGCAAAATAAACAAAATAAAGGATGTTCCTTAACCGTTAGCATTGATAATGCCTATCTGCTGTTTTGTGGGGATTTGTTCACCTTCAATATGACTCTTTATTCTTTCATTTATATAATACTCCTTGAAAGAACAAAAGGAGAACCATGGCCAATAATATATTAAGAATTACAAGGATGCAAAAGGAATTACAATAACCGTCATATTGACAACCATACCCAAACTTATACAAAGAGTAAAACCAAAATATTGGATTGCTTCCATGCTTGCTTGTAGATCAAAACAAATAAATAAGTGAAGGAAACTTTCCCTGAAGTGTAGCCAACTGTTGCGCGGCTGTTTTATTCCTGTTGATGATGATCCAGCAATTTCCATTGTAGTCAAACTTTTCTTGCACATTAACAGAGGCAATTTCACAATTTCAATTTCTAGCTTCAAGCAAAAAAATTCTCATTAAAGCTAACAACACCACGTAACAGAGGCATTTTCAAATAAAGACAAAACTCTCATTAAAAGACTTTGTATTTACAACCTTTTAGGAAAGGGTTTACATGGGGTCATATCAATCAATCCTCATTACCAAATTGAGAAGGAGAAGTCCAAACTAGTGGACCATTTTGTTATATAAAACTACGGTAACTAAATGTAAGAAAAATAATCTATTCTTTCAATTGAAACCAGCCAAATGTTTATGCCAAATTCTGCGAGATCTTAAGTCTCTAAACCATATCGTTTAAAGATATGGTTGCACAATAATTTGGAAGAACTGCCTCATAAAGATATTGAGGCACAATAATTTGGAAGAATTGCCTTGTTTTCTAACAATAAGAAAGATCATAGCCCCTTTTTGTACGCTATAAATTATGTGGTTGAACGGCCTCCTTACCTATTTAGTAATCTCTATCCATTGTTCAAAGATAATAACAAGTGCAAGGCAATATTCTTAGGTATTAAATATTATTAGGCAAGAAGCTTGATGGGGCCCACTTATCTCACCAAACAAAGTACAAGTTCTTCTCTTATTATTGGCAATTGAATTTAATGCCAGTAGAAGTTATTGGGCGACGGCAAATGCTATGGCCAATAATGATTTTTGATAAATTGGACACAATTCAAATTACTTTGTAAATAAAAACATTATTTAATAGATAATAGAAAAAATTAAATTATAGTCAAATACTTATTAAATATGAAATTCTAAGTTTTCCCCTTTTTTCTACCATTGACAAAAACATATATTATAAAAGAATTGGAAATTAGCAAGATTTTGAAACCAATCTACCATTATACTTTGTTTTGAAGGAAAGCTACCATTATACTTTGGTTAGAAGACAAAATGAAGACAAAACCAATGTTTTTCATCAATTTTCATTACTCAAAGCAATCAATGGCAAAAAAAAAAAAAAAAGATTTGAAAATAAAAAATTGGTTGCAAACGTACCAGTTAAGTCGTATTTCTCCGAAAACCTCTCACTTTTATGCCTTTCATTCGTTGGAGAGAAATGAGGTAAACGTTGAAGGTTGCAAACGTTGTTTCGTGCCCTTCGTTTGTTGGAGAGGAAGGAGGTAAACGTTGAATCTAATTTTTGAAAGTCCTCTGGTTCTCGCACTCATTGGAAGAGAAGATTTGGGTATTGGTCGTCAGGTTCGGATGAATACACAAAAGGCAGACGAACCATCCAGATGGTCGATTGGTCTTGGGTTGGATTTCAGTTCGTCTTGGTCGATCAGTGTAAAAAATGAACGAAGGTCTCGTGACCCTCTTATCCACGCAGCCTTTTGTTATTGACACCATACAAACGCTGTAGAGGATTTCGGTTGAATTTTTGGAGGCTTGTAATGATGCGGTCATAGATGTCGGAGGTGAAAACAATCTGACAATAGGTTGCCTTTAGCCCCATACTCTTCTGGAGGCTTGGGCTCCTAGTTTCTCAATGGGTGATTAGGGTGTTACAGTTTGATTAGGTTTATTGGTAGTCAAAATCACAACTAGAAGGAGAATTTGGGATCCAGCTCAAATGCATTTTCAATTAGTAGAGATATGCGAGCAGCTGGATACTAGCTTTTGTTGTTTTTATTTTTCCTTTTTTTTTTCATTATTATCACAATTGTTAACGAATCCCATTCTAAATATTTGGCTCCTAATTCTCTCAAAATTTTGTGATAACAAGGATGGGATTTATAGGTCTCTTAAGGCCTCCGCAATTTCTCCCCCAAGACCCTCATCTCTCCATGGTTTCTTTTCTTTTAAGAAATTCTTCTTCTTATTCCAATGATTTTTATTTCAAAATAATTACATTCTCTTGGTTGCTCTCTCCCCCTTCCCTATTTCCAATATTAAGTAACTCAACTATTTTGCTACTACAATCACACTACACCAAATATACCATGATATTTTTTAGCTCATTATGCAATTTCTAATATTCCTTGAGTGCTTTGTTGTCAGCCTTTCTATTATTTTGCTTAGCACCAATAGGTTATCATAACCTAATGGTAGCTTATAGAAAACCAATTGAATCTGCTCTGTTCATAACATTCATGCATCGCACTAGCAGAGGGCTCGTGCATCGCAACAATTATTTGTTGTTTTATATTTTGTTCATACAATTAAAGGTATTGTTATCACTATTATATTATTTCTTTTAATATAGTGCCATCGCTACAACATATCACAAGATCTTTGCCACCATCACTGCGCCTTGGTTATCATGAGCACCATAATACCACGGTTACCACCACCACCATGACGCTGCTGATGCAACCACTACCATTACATTATCGCAGCCATCACTAGGTTTGCTAATTGGGCTTACTTGACATGGGCCCGTGCCGCTCGCATGCCAGTTGGGCCACCGCCCGCTAGGCCGATGTGAGACATAGAAAAATCACCGAGGTGATTCCCTCCGTCAACACACGGGCTCAACAAAAATGTGGGAGTCACCACCATTCAAGGTTATGGTGTGAATAGACACCAAAAGATTAAAAGTAAGCAAAAAGAGCTAAAAGGCAAATACTAGAGTAAAAATAACCCTACTTGAAAATCAAATCCAGAAATGGGTAAGGGGATTAGATTATGAACGGGGGAAGGCGTTAGGCACCCCCATTCACCCACACAAGGTGGTTGCCAAGTGTTGTTCATGCTAAAAAAAAGTAAGAAAGCTTGCTAAAGTCATTAAAAACCTTGAAAAAGGATTAATCAAATGTGTGATATCTTCACATGAGAAATCCAAATGGATTCCAGATCCTCTTTTATGTCAATATCACTTTTGGAATATCAACAATAGATGGAAATCAAAGCAAAAAATACACAAAGCCAAGTTGAGTCAAATCCGGAAAATTCGGTAAAAGATAATACCATTTGTCTTGAAATCATTCAAATCCAATTTTAAATTCAATCAAACCAAATCCATTTGAAAGATTATGGTAAATAAGAGACTCATGCAAAATTTCAATTAAATCCGATTGAAATCCTAGGAGTTATGCCTCTTTTAAAATTGCTGCTGGAGATAATTAAAAGTGACAAGTAGGCAAGTTTGGAAAATCATCTAGAAAACGGCTCCATATAAATCCATGAAATTTGGTGTGAATGAATTATGTATGGCCATCTTTCAAATCAAACTAGCCTCATACAAAAATTCATTCGGATGTGCCTTGGGTGACTTCCTGAATAGGCCCCGAGGATCACAGACTAACCCAGAAAAGTGATATTGAGCAGTTCTGAGTAAATCTACTACCCACGACACAAATTAAATCAAAAAAATATGAAACCAACTGGATTTGAAAATAGACTCATAAATGAGTACCCAGAAATAAAAATCACTTGAATCGGATTTAAAACAAGCAGATAGCGCCCATTCGAAGTGATAGGTTCAACAGTTTGACCTGAACTAACCTATCAACTTCGACAGAATGGTGTCAAAAATCTGCTTCATAAAAATTGATGAAATTTGGTAGGCATAAACTAGACAGCCTCACCTTTCCTATGGCTCTAAAATTACTCCAAAATTCATCCGGAAAATGAAGTTATGAATGTCTGAAGTTGGGGTACAGTTGCTGTCCAGTTTTGCCATTTTTGAATAAAACCAATTCAAAACAGTGATAAAGTGTGTGTAATTCGTGCAAGATGAATCAAAATCATTTGAAAACCATAAAAAACATCTCAGAATTGCTTGGGGCTATTTATTTCAGATTTATTACAACGAATGCAATAAATCCAAAATATGAGCCTATCCTGCCAAAAGCACGTGCTATGTGTGTAAGTGTAAAGATCATTTCAACAACATAGCAAAGATAGCATGCATTCATATCAATCAAAATAGGGTTCTAAAAACAACCTAGGGTTCCGTTCCTTTATCGTTTACCTTAGTTCTCTCTCCCCGTTTAATGGTTCTTCGAGACAATCTTGGGGTACTTTGAATATGAAACAATTTTCATAGAATCAGAGGCTTATTCAAAAGAGGTTCTAACTCTAAGGTCAATCCTCAGTCTCGTTTCACCTAGATCCTGCCTTCACGTTTTACGGCTAGGGGGAGTCTTGAAATACTTTGAGTAGAGGAAGGGTTTTCAAACATACATATTAGGCCTTATTCTACAGAAAGGTAGAAGAAGAGAACTAGACCTAGAATGTAAAAACTTAAAAGTAAGGAGAGGTTTGAGGCTTACCTGGGTCCTGAAAGTAGTCCGGCAGCGGTTCCCTTCTTCACTCGGAGCTCTTCAATCTCCAACTTATGGCCCTTTGCTTAAGGAGGAGCCTTCTATTTATAGGCAAAGGCTAGGGTTAGGGTTTGCATGATGCTAGACAAAAAATGATGTCTAGAGTCCACCAACCTTAACCCTAAGGCCATTTTCGAGATTTCCACTCCTTTAATGAAGGATATGATGGTAAAAAGTGAAAACTCTCGGAAAACCTTAATTTTGAGCAAAAATCATGTATCCGACATCTCAGGTCGGATACACAAGCACCTATACGTATCCGGCATATGCCACCGGATACATTAAGGTTTTCTCAAATTTTGTGCTGGTTTCAAAGGAAATAATGATTTTTATCATTTTTTTGTGCAATTTGGGGTGTCTACAGCCGACATGTTGTGCCGACCCCTTAACGGGCACGCGACCCGTTAGGGCATGGCCCACCAAGCACGTATGCCTGGTGGGCCTTGGCTTGATTGCATGCGGGCGGTGACACGGGCCCAATGGGCCGCCCGCATGCTGGCCCACGTGTGCTGGCCTGGCATGAAAAAACGGCTAGGTGTTTTTTTCTCCCCTTAAAGTGGGTTTTACCACTTTCTTTGACTATTTTGCCCCCCAAAAGCCATATAACAGGGGTATGCTTTTAATTAACTGTAAATGACCATTTTCACCCTTCCACTGCCAAATAATAACCATATTTGAGGGTAGAGGTGGTAAAAAACCACTTTTGGTTTTCTATAAATTAGCTTAACCCTTTCCACTCCAAACCACACCTCTTCTAAAATCTCTCTTACTCTCTTCTACAATCTCCCTTATTCTCTTTATCTTTGTAGCTATCAAGAAATAGTTAAATTTTTTAAATTGCTTATGCATCAAAGGTGGGAAGTTGGACTTTGGAAGTTGAAGGCTTCAACTGCAAAGTTCAAGCCTCATTCTAAAGAGGTATTCTTCTATTTAATTTTCTGATTTTAAAATTATTATTAATATTATATATATAAGTAAGTCTATCATTCTATCTTTCTTGTTATTTTAAAGCCTCCTATAGTGCGTGACTACTGTGCAACTTAGTGCATCTCTAGGAAAATTCGGTCACAAAGGATGAGATAATTGCCTAAGGAAGCTAGGTTTTAAGTGGAACCGTTTGTGACCCCTCTAGTTACTTAGGAATTTTCCTATTGCACTTTTGCGTACATTATTCTTCACTTTACTATTGGTAGTGTATTGCCAAAAATTTATTATTATATTATTTATTAAGAAATTTTTTTCGAAATTTGATAATGGACTCCAGGCAGTTTATATACTTTAACACTGAGGAAAGGGAGTTTCTTAGACTATTTTGACCCACATTTTTCTGAGACTTTTGATGAGTCTCAAGCCCCATATTATGACCCTCCCATCCAAGATCATGAACTTGAGTTGCTTTTCCAAGAGATGGGATCATCTTCCCTATCACCTAGGAACACTAAGAGGAGTAGAACCTCCGGTGTGGCTAAATGTTGGAATTGAAATTATAAGGAATGAAGACAGGGCAGTTTGTAAATACTGCAAAAAAAAAAAAAAGAAAATTTAGTTGCAAAGGTTCAAGTGGTACAGGCCACTTGCAACGGCATTTGCTGAAATACCTTCTAAAACATGGAGAAATAGATCCTAGGCAAGCCCAAATTTCCAATAGTAGTGTTAATTTAGGCAATTATTTTTTAATCAAGAAGAAACTAGGCTAGAAATTGTAAAGTGGGTAATACAAGAAGAATTACCCTTTCGACTAATAGAAATTAAAAGATTTAATTGTCTAATAACCAAATATCTATCACTAGGATATCAATCCTTCTCATGCCGCACTTTAAGAAATGATACTATAATATTATATCAAAAAATGAAAACCGCATTAATAGAAATTTTTTCAAACAATAGCTTTAAGGTGGCTTTAATCTTAGATATCTGGACAAATAGACAGTAAATAAGTTATTTAGTTATAACTGCACATTATATAGATGAGAATTAGAGTATGGAAAAAAGAATAATAACTTTTGCGTCAATAGATTTTAGACATTGTGGACCAACTATAGCAAATTCTATAGCACATAATATAAGAAAGTATAAAATACAAAATAAAGTAATGGCTCTAGCACTTGATAATGCAAATGCTAATAATATTGCAATAGACATATTAAAACAACACTTAAACTTAAATGTAGATAGATGTTTATTTCAAGTTAGATGTGCTTGTCACATCCTAAATTTAGTTGTGCAGGATAGCTTAAAAAGTGTCCAATTTCATTTAATGAATATTAAAGATGCAGTAAGATTCTTAAAACAATCTAACACGACTACTAGAGAATTTAAAAATTATTGTGCAAGTTCGGGAAATCAACCTAAAAAAATTACCCTAGATGTTGAACATAAGTGGAATTCAACATATTTAATGCTAGAAGCTGCACTAGAATTGAAACAAGAACTTACACTATTTTATAAAACAAAAGTGCCTCAAAGTGAACTACAAGTACTTGACTGGCAAATAGCAAAAATTTTAAGAGATTTTTAAAAGTTTTTTTATGATGCAACAAAATTCTTATCAGGGGTTTATTACCCAACATCGTCGAATATTTTAAATATACTATATCAAATAAGTATTTGCTTTAAACAATAACGAAATACGCCCATTGGTAAGGATATTTACTCTGCAATGGAAGCTAAAATTTTAAAATATTGGCAAGATATTCCCCATTTATATTATTTAGCTAGTACAATGGACCCTAAGATTACATTAGGAGTGGAAGATTTAATAGAAGGAAAAAATGATAATATGAGATCTTCTTTTCAAATAGATATACGTAAAATAAGAAATCTATTTGTGAGACATGGGAAAATCACCGGAATGATCATCCCTCCGTCAACACACGGGGCTCGAAATAAAAGTGGGAGAGTCGCCACCATTCATAATTTTGAGGTGAGAATGGACACCAAAAGATTCAAAAGTAGGCAAAAATAGCCAAAAGACAAATTCTAGGATAAAAATAACCCTACTTGAAAATCAAATCCAGAGATGGGTAAGGGGATTAGATTATGAACGGGGGAAGGTGTTAGGCACCCCCATTCATCCACACGAAGTGGTAGCCAAGTGTATATTCATGCAAAAATAAGAAAGCTTGCTAAAATCATAGAAAACCTTGAAAAAGGACCAATGTATGATATTTCCACATGAAGATCTAAATGGATTCTAGATCCTCTCTTATGTCAATATCATTTCTGGGACATCACAAAAAGATAGAAATCAAAGTAAAGGTTGCATAAAACCAAGTTGAGGCAAATCCGGGGAATTTGGTAAAAAGTATGCCATTTGCCTTAAAATCATTCAAATCCAATTTTAAATTAAACCAAACCAAATCCATTTGAAAGATTAAGGTAAATAAGAGTTTCATGCAAAATTTCAATCCATTCCGATAAAAATCCTAGGAGTTATGCTCCTTTGAAGTTGCTGCTGGGGATTTTTAAAAGTGATAAGTGGGCAACTTTGGGAAATTGCATAGAAAAATCCACTCCATAAAAATCCACGAAATTTGGTGTGATTGAAGTTTGTATGGCCATCTTTCAAAAGAAACTAGCCTCATAAAAAAATCCCTTCGGATGTGCCTTGGGTGGTCTCCCGAACAGGCCCTGAAGATCACAGATTTACCCAGAAAAGTACAAATGAACAGTTCTGAGTAAATCGGCTACCAATAATTCAAATAGAATCTAAAAATTATGAAACCAACTGGATTTGAAAATAAACTCATAAAGGAGTACTCAGAAACAAAAATCACTCGAATCGGATTTAAAATGAACACATGGCGGTCCGTCGAAGTGACAAGTTCTGTATTTGAACCTGAACTGTCCACTCAACTTCGACAGAGAGGTGTCGAAAATCCGTTTGATAGAAATTTATGAAATTTGGTGGACATAAACTAGACAGCCTCACCTTTCCCATGGTTTTAGAATCGCTCAAAAATTCATCCGGACGATGAAGTTATGAGCGTCCGAAGTAAGGGTACAGGTGCTGTCCAGTTAAGCCACTTTTTGAGAAAAACCAACTCAAAACTGTGATAAAGTGTGTGAGATTCGTGTGAGATGAATCCAAAACCTTAAAAAAACATTGAAAACATTTCAGAATTTGATTGAGGCCATTTATTGGAGATTTATCACAATGAATGTAATAAATCCCCAAATGTGAGCCTATTCACCAAAAAAGTACTATGTATGTGCAAGCTTGAAAAGACATACAAGATCAATAGAACAACATAGCATGCATATATCTTCATCAAAATGAGGTTCTAAAATAGCCTAGGGTTCCGTTCCATTATCGTTTCCCTCTGTTCTCTCTCCCCGTTAAACACGGTTCTTCAAGATAATCAAGGGTACTTTGAATATGAAACGGTTTGCAATCAAACAGAAGGCCTTATGCTACATAGGTTCTAGTACTAAGGTCAATCCCCAGTCTCGTTTCTCCTAGATCCCGCCTCCATGTTTTACGGCTAGGGGGAGTCTCGAGATACTTTGAGCCGGGGAAGGATTTTCACACACAAAGAAGGCTTTTGTAAGTGTGAAAACTCACACTCCTGTTATGGCAAATGATTGACAAATTATGTATTCTAATGAAGCTTCAAGATGTGCAGATTAAACAATAAAAATTCAGTGAATTTAGTAAAGAAGAAGAAGTTGATGCCACCACACTGCTACCACGCCGCTGCCACCCCGCTGGCAGCGCATAAGGGAATTCGTGTTTTGAAAGAAAGGTTCGTGCACCTGCCGCGTACTCTCCCGCTAGCAGCGCGCTTTTAACTGATTCAACTTACTCTGAGCGGGACTTGAGTTCGCCACCAGCCGTCTACATCGATCGCTTCACGACGCTACCAGCGCTCGACGCGATCTGAGTTTTTATTCTTTAAATAGACGAGTTGTAATTGTTAATGAAGACTTTTTTCTTTGGATCATTTGGTTTTCGAATCTTGAAGTGTTTGAGATTCGATCAAATCTTCTTTAGAGAGTCGGCAATCGAGTGAGGGGGAGATCTGAGATAGATCGCCTGGAATTGAAGACAGAGGATTCTTCTTCAATTCGGAACTTCATCTGATCGTGTGATCGCCTGGACTGGTGATCGGCCTTGATTGATGCGTAGGTGGATTCCTACTGCATTGGATCGTCTCAGTGGATTCTGAGAGGATTGCTGCGATCTGGATTGATCGTGTCCTGCAGCTTGTGGATTCAAGCTGTGTTGCAGTTCGTGGATTCGAACTGTGGATCACTGGTGAGTGATTGTTTGCGATCTGGACTGATCGTGTTCTGCAGCTTGTGGATTCAAGCTGTGTAGCAGTTCGTGGATTCGAATTGTGGATTGCTGTTGAGTGAGTCAAATTGTAAAGGTTAAGTATGTACTCCTTTGTAATTGTCTTCTCATTCAATAGTGGATTTTGAAGGGTTAGTCGCCTCATATAGACTCGAGGTTTTTCCTGGATCTGGATCCAGGTTTCCTCGTATAATTCTTTGTGTACTGTTTCCGCATTGTTCAATTCTGAATTGTTATAGATCGTGGACCTATAGAGTAGTCCTCTACTCTTTCAGCTTTACACTACAGAAAGGTAGAAGAAGAGATCTAGATCTAGGAATGTAAATACAGAAAATTAAAGAGAGGTTTGAGGCTTACCTGGATTCTGGAAGCACTCCCGCAGCGATTTCCTTCTTCTCTTGGAGTTCTTCTTTGCGAGAATTCAAAACAAGAGTTGGTTGCCCTTTGCTTGAGGAGGAGCCTCCTATTTATAGGCAAAGGCTAGGGTTACGGTTGGTGAGAATGGTAGACCCAACATAAGGTCTATAGCCCACCAACCTTAACCCTAAGGCTATTTCCGAGATTTCCCCTCATTTAATGAGGGATATGATGGTAAAAGTGAAAAGCTCTCGGAAAACCCTAATTTTGAGCAAAACTTATGTATCCGGTATATCAGACCGGATACACAAGGGCCTTAAGGTATCCGGTATATGATACCGGATACACTAAGGCTTACTTGTATCCGGTATGTTTCACCGGATACACAGAGGGGTACTTGTATCCGGCCTGAGTTACCGGATACAGGTAAAAGTTCATTTTCTTCAATTTCTGTGCTGGCTTTCAAGGAGATAATGATTTTTGATGATTGTTTGTGCAATTTAGGGTGTCTACACTATTAGAAAGACTTTTTTCAAAATATGATACCAGTAGTGGCAAACATGGTCAGACTCAAACCCAAGAAACACTACCAGATAATTCCCCCTAGAATTTTTTAAGTGGAAGAAGAAGGGAAAAACAACCAGCATCTGGTAATGGAGGATCATCTGAGTTAAGGATTTATTTAGAAGGCCCCCCATTGCTTTTACATACTATGCTAGCATAGTTCTTTTAACATTTTGACATGGTGGAAGCAAAATCAGGTTAGTTATCCTGTTCTTTCCATCATGGCATGTGATTTACTAACGGTTTTGGTGTCCATAGTTACTTCAGAATCAGCTTTTAGTGCAAGTGGACGAATGGTGGATAACTATAGGAGCAGATTAACGCTGGGGATGGTGCAAGTATGTGTTTGTCTGACATATTAGTTAAGGGCGGAACTGAGAGATCAGGAATATGCGGATGATCAACTTGCTGAAGACTTCGATGATTTAAATCTTGATGAATTTAATCTTCTAGATTAGTTTAAGTTTTATTACATTTTTTGTAATCAAAGTTTAAGAACTTTGCTTTCTCTTTTTTTTTTTTTTTGAAACTACAAATGAAAGATAGATGTGTGGGTGCCAAGCTAGTTGAGATGTGCTCATACTATAGTGATGCAATATTATTTGTGCAAGTGTATTATGTATTGTTGCATTTGCAAAGTTGTACTTGTACTTGTAATAATTAATTTATTTAAATTTTTTTGAGCAAAATCTATCCCAGTATGTGTAAGACAATTTTATGTATAATAAACATATTTTTCAGAGTTTTTTTGTTTATTTTTCCCTTTTTTTAGTGCCAAAAAAAAAAAAGGCCCGTTGGCTCGGTTGGCCCGGCCTGGCACTGCACAGCCTAGCCGTAGCCATGCCACGGGCTGGGCCATGCAGGGCCGGCCTGTTTAGCACGCCTAGTCACCAACACTACCACTATATTATTACTACTATTACCACCAAAATGCCTGCAATCACTACTAGTATCACTATCATACCACCAATCCTTTCTTTCTATGTCAAAAAGAAAAGAAAAAAAAAATCCAAAATGGTTTTCTTGGTTTTGTGATTACTCATATTTGATGCCTACTTCTGTGGTTGAAAGATAAATTACAAAAAAAAATGCCTTTTTGGCATTTATGTTTTACATGACTGGTGATGGAACCCAATCCAAAGATTCATTTTACTGAAATTTTCACAAAGCAGATGTCTTGCATCTTCGATACCAATAATGAATCATTTCCTAATTGCTACTTATCTTACAGAGGGTATGATTCTTATTGTGGAGTTCATAGCAAAAATGATTACAAAGCAAGCTAAGGGCACAAAGTTAAATATAGCTATCAATGTTAAATATATTCATTGTCTTAACAAGGAGATATGTATTGTCTTACAAAGTGTATTCATAAAAGTTACTAAAATCCTTGCGAGGTTGCCATGATTTGACAGGATGCGAGTTGCTTGAAGAGATTTTCATGTAATTAATTGTTGAACAGTAATATGTTTCAAGTTGAACCATATAAGTAAACTATGATGTATAAGAAGACCGACCTTCGCCAGTTGCTCTTTGTATTTTCAAAGTAGAGAAAAATAAAATAAGATAAATCAGATTTAATAAATGGAAAAGAAGACCCTTAGCACATAAGATTTATATTAAATAGTACAATAGTGATAATAATACCTTTAATTAGGGGTGCTTTACGGGCTGGCCCAGGCACATCTGGGGTGTGCCAGGCAGGCCTTGGGTCACACGGCACACTCGACCCGTTTGGCCAATACCCGCGCACAGCCTGGACCCTTTTGTTAAAAAAAATTAATAATAAAAATAGGAAAAAATTCTAAAAAAATTCTGAACAATTCACAAAATTGTCTTACATGTAATATGATAGATTTTGCTCAAAAAATATAAATAAATTAATTATTTCAAGTACAAATACGACTTTGCAAATAATACTACATCACTATAGTATGAGCACATCCCAACTAGGTTGGCACCCACTCATCTATCTTTCATTTGCAGTTTAAAAGGAAAAAAAAAAAAAGAGAAAGTAAAGTTCCTAAACATTGATTACAGAAAATATAATAAAACTTAGACTAATCTAGATGACTAAATTCATCAAGATTCAAATCATCGAAGTCTCCAGCAAGTTGATTATCCACATATTCTTGATCTCTCAGTTCTGCACTTAACCAATCTGTAAAACAAACACATACTTGCACCATCTCCGGCGTTAATCTGCTCCTGTAGTCGTCCATTGTTTGTCCACTTGCGCTAAAAGCTAATTCCGATGCTACTGTGGACACTGGAACCGTTAGTAGGTCATGTGCCTGTGAGACATGGAAAATCACCTAGATGATTTTCTAATTATCACACGGAGTTTAAAAAAGGTTCGGAGTTGCCACCATTCAATTTAAGGTGTGAATGAACACCAAAGGAATCACAAAAGAGATAAATAGAGCCAAAGTATCTCTAATTCGGGGTTAAATCCAGAGATTGGGTAAGGGGATTAAGTTATGAGCAGGGGAAGGTGTTAGGCACCCCCACTCATCCATACAAGACGGTTGCCATATGCTATTCATCCTCAAATAAATGCTTGCTAATCAAAACAATCAAAAAGTGCTTGAAAATAACCAAACACATTTATGGTTTCTCCATATGAGTAGTCCAATAAAATCTGGACTCTCTCTATGAATCTATCACCTCTAGAACTTCATGATTAATTAAAAATCAAAGTAAAGATTGATGAAAATCAATTTAAAACAAATCTGGAAAAATCCAAGAGCAATGAGGCTACAATAGCTTGAAAACTTTGATCAACCATAAGTCATTCGATTTAAATTCAAATTAAACGAAACCAAAGCCAATAGAAAGATGGTATGAAGTAGAAATACTCAGTATAAAATTCAAATTAATCTGATTAAAAGTGAGAGAGAAATACTCAATCAAATCTGGTATAGTAAATCAGAAAAAATGGCGAGTAACCAACTTTGAGACTCTATTCGTGGAGATTGGCTCCATATAAATCCATGAAGCTTGCATGGATGAAGTATGAGGTGCCATCTTTCAATTGAAATAGGCCTAATACAAAACTCCATCCATTCGTGACTTGTGTGACCTCCCGAACATACCTAGAAGATCACATATTAACCCAGGACTCTGCTATAGAGCAGCTCTGAGTCAATCAAGCACACAAGACACAAATCAAAACAAAAACTCTTGAAACCAGTTGGATTTGAAAGTATACTCTTCACAGAAAATACAGAGAGTAAAATCACTCAAAACGGATTAAAAATGAGCAAATGGCGCTCGATCAAAGCGACAAGTTCAGTAATCTGAATTGATCTGACCTGCCGACTTTGACCAGATGGTGTCAAAAAATGGCTTCATGGAAATTGATGAAATTTTCCAGATATAAACTAGACATTCCCACCTATCACCTGTCTTTGGAATCACTCAAAAATTCATCATGATGATGAAGTTATGAGCATTCTAAGGCAAGTTATAGGTGCTGTCCTGTTTTGAAAAATTTGATTGAAATCAAACCAAAACAGTGAGGGTGTGTGTGTGATCCGATTGATTTGAATTGAAATCACCAAAAATGAATTGATACAACCTCAAAAAGATTTAGGGAAAGGAACTTGACTCCAATCTCTCATTTATTGGAGAGGGTGAGCCAAATCTTCCCTGATTGAGGCAAAATGCCCAAAATAAGGAGATTAGACCATAAGGCCATCTATAAAAGATAAATCACTCAAAATCTATTCATGAAGTCTTGAGAAGTTAATCTTAGGCTTCTGATCCCAGATCTACCATATTGAACATGGTAAGCCTAAGATCTAAGCCTGTTTTGGCAAAAAAATGATATGTGTGCATGAAAAAGTGTAGGAAATCAGAATTTTCGGAGAGATTTGAGATCAGATGCCATTGAGGGCATGGATCTATGTAACCTATCCATGATTGAGATCAAAACTAAGAACTAAAGCAAGCATACCACAAATCTTGAACAATGGGTTCTAATCCTAAGGATCCATCCCAACATTCGTTTCCCCAAGCTCTCTCTTCACGTTTTATGGCTAGAGAGGGTGCTTTAGGTACTTTAGAGATGGTTTGGGGTTGCAAGCACACCCAAAGCCTTACACTACAGAAAGGTAGAAGATGACCAAAATTAAAAGAAAAGTAAAGGAAAAGAATGTAGGAGCTTACCTTGAGCGCTTGAAAGACTTGAGCAAGAACTTGGGCAGAGTTTTCCCTCTTCTTCAAAAGCCTTAGACCTTCAATTCTCCAGCCATTTGCTTGAGGAGAAGCCTTCTATTTATAAGCAAGACTAAGGGTAGGATAGTCACAAGGGTAGACACAAAAAGGTATCTAGAACCTTCCAACTCATCTCTAAAGCTTGAATTGGTGGAATTTGATCAATTCCGGAGGACAAATTGGAGAATTCCCACTTCCCAGATATAGGTATGGCTGTAAATAAGGGAGATCTCACGGGGTTTTCAAAATTGACGTGAAACATGTGTATCTGACAACACAGGTCGGATACACATAGCACACCTCTTATCCGACATAATATGCCGTATATACATAATAATATGTGTATCCGATATATTACATCAGATACAATTCAGTTATGCCCACATGCAATTGCTGATGTGGCGTAACTGCCTAACTAAAAAGATCGACATAAAAAGTCGGATACAAAACAAAACTTTGTATCCGACATAAGATGTCGGCTACAAAGACTAAAAACCTAATCCGACATGCTATGTCCGCTACAAAATTTCTTTTTCTTTTTTACAATTTCGGTTACTTGCGAATATTCATTCAATGTTTTATAAGGTGCAATTTAGGGTGTCTACAATGCCATGGTGGCAAGCACAGGATAACTAACCTGATTTTGCTTCCACCATGTCAAAATGTTAAAAGAACTATGCTCTTTCATAGTATGTAAAAGTACTGGGGGATTTCTAAATAAATCCTTAACTCAAATGATCCCCCACTACCAGATGCTGGTTGTTTTCCCCTTCTTCTCCCACTTAAAAAATTCCAAGGGGAATTATCTAGTAGTGCTTCTTAGGTCTGAGTCTGACCTTGTCTACTACAGCTAGTATCATATTCAGAAAAAAGTCTTTCTAATAAGGTTTTTATTTTATGTATATCTATTTGAAAAGAAGAATTCATATTCTAATTTATTCCATCTATTAAGTCTTCCACTTTTAATTTAATCCTAGGGTCCATTGTACTAGTTAGACAATATAAATTAGGCATATCTTGCCAATATTTTAAAATTTTGGCTTCTATTGTAGGGCAAATATCCTTAGCAACGGGCATGTCTCTATATTGTTTAAAGCAAATATTTATTTGATATAAACAATTTAAAATACTTGGGTATGTTGGGTAATAAACCCCTGATAAATATCTTGTTGCATCATAAAAAACTTTTTAAAAAATCTCTTAAAATTTCTGCTATTTGCCAATCGAGTTCTATTAGTTCACTTTGAGGCATTATTGTTTTATAAAATAGTGTAACTTCTTGTTTTAATTCTTGTGCAGCATCTAGCATTAAATATGTTGAGTTCCACCTATGTTCAACATTTAGGGTAATTTTCTTAAGTTACTTTCTTAAACTTGTACAATAATTTTTAAATTCTCTAGCAGTTGTGTTAGATTGTTTTAAATATCTTACTGCATTTCTAATATTTGTTAAATGATATTGGACAATTTTTAAACCATCCTGCATAACTAAATTTAAGATGTGACAAGCACACCTAACATAAAATAAACTTCCATCTATATTTAAGTTTAAGTGTTGTTTTAATATATCTATTGTAACATTATTAGCACTTGCATTATCAAGTGCTAGGACCATTTTTTATTTTGTATTTTATACTTTCTTATATTATGTGTTATAGCATTTGCTATAGCTGGACCAGAATGTCTAGAATCTAGTGATTGAAAAGTTAGTATTCTTTTTTCCATACTCCAATTCTCATCTATATAGTGTACAGTTATAGCTAAATAACTTATTTGTTGTCTACTTGTCCAGATATCTGAAGTTAAAGCCACCTTAAAGCTATTGTTTGAAAAAGTTTTTATTAATCTGGTTTTCATTTTTTTTGTATAATGTTATAGCATAATTTCTTAAAGTGTGGCGTGAGAAGGGTTTATATCTTGGTGCTAGATGTTTGGTTATTAGACAGTTAAATCTTTTAGATTCTATTAATCTAAAGGGTAATTCTTCTTGTATTACCTACTTTACTATTTCAAGCTTGGTTTCTTCTTGATTAAAAACAAAATTACCCATATTAACACTACTGTTGGAAATTTGAGTTTGCCTAGGGTCTATTTGGCCATGTTTTGGAAGGCATTTCTGCAAATGCCGTTGCAAGTGGCCTGTACCACTTTTTCCTTTGCAACTAAATTTTTTTTTTTTTTTGCAATGGTTACAAACTGCCCTCTCTTCACTCCCTACAATTTCAATTGTATAATTTAGCCAGACATCGGAGGTTCTACTCCTCTTGGTACTCCTAGGTGGTAGGGAAGATGATCTCATCTCTTGGAAAATGCTCTAAGAAGGTATGCCAACTAATGACTTATTCCATAATAGAATTGGTGTTCCTTATGAATTGTGTCCTTTATGCAACCAAGTTCAAGATTCAAGTTCTCACTTATTTCTTAAGTGCAGCTTTAACAAGGCAATCTGGTTTGGTAGCATGGGTGGTCTATTAGGAGAACAACCCCAATCAGCTTCATGCAAAGATTGGGTCTTTAACGGCTTAATGCAACTAGACAAGTCTCTCCATCAAAAGAACCACCTCACCACAGCAGCATGGGCTAATGCTTGTTGGGTGGTCTGGAATGCTAGAAACAAAGCAATATTTGAAAACACTCAAGCAATATTTGAAAACACTCAACCATGCCTTACTAATAGTTTTAACTTTCTGAATCTTCTACAGGGCGATTCACCAGGACTTATAAGAGAAAATCATTCTAAGCTGGATTGAAAAGGAGAGGAATGCTTCATCCAATGGCAAAGACCGAAAACGCAATGGATTAAAGTCAATGAAAATGGAGCGGCAAAGGGCTGTCCAAGAGTAGCTGCGATTGGATGTATAGCAAGAAATGATGAAAGCAAATGTCTGGGAGCAAGTGCACAAAGAATTGGGATCACAGATTCGCTGGTAGCTGAAACATCAGTAGTTCTTGAAGGCCTCAAGTTGGCCCTTGCACTCCAAACTGACAAAGTGATGTTAAAAAGTGACTGTAAGGTACTGTTTGACGTCCTAACCAAAGGAGAAGACCCACCGTGGAAGATTACATTACTTACAGAAGAATCTCGATGTTGGCAAATTCCTTTTCAAAAATTAGGTTCCGATGGATTTTCCGTGAAGCCAATTGTGCTGCAGACAAGCTGGCCAACTTTGCAATCTCATGCTATTCATGTTTTTGGCTAAAAAACTTTCCTATTGTTATCTCTGATTGCATTATGGAAGACTTCATGGGCCGGTCTATGCCTAGGATTGTCCTTTCCACATCTTCAGATTAATTATATATATGTGATATCTCTATTATCAAAAAAAAAAAAAAAAAAGAAAACGACCCATTTGGTCAAAGGGGAAATTATGGAAAAGGGTAACTTTTCGTCTATAATTATAAAAACATGCCACTAAGATCCCAAATTACAGAAAAGGGCCACTTTTTATTGATAATTGGCTTGAAGGGTCACTTCCCAAAAATAATTAAAAAATATTTTCATTTTATTATAGAGAGAACGCGCTCGAGTTCACGTATGATGCGCTAGTATCCCACATAGAATACGCTTGTGTCCCATATAAGATGAGCTTGTGTCCCATGGAATAAGCTTGAGTCTTATGTATAACGAGTTTGTGTCTCAAGAAAATGATCCTCAAATTTAATTATTTTTGAAAAGTGATTCTATAATTTAATTTCAACGGACATTTTCATAAATATCGGCAGAAAATTGGCTCTTTCCTGTAATTTGGGATCTTAATGATATGTTCGTATAATTATGGACGAAAAGTGACCCTTTTCCATAATTTTCCCTTGGTCAAATGTCACTGATTTTTCTGTTTAATAAAAGAAATTTCCCAACCCTTTCCCTATTTGGATGAGGAAATCTCAGTGCCCGATGAGCAAACGACTTTTTAGATCTTCTGAACTTTCAAATCTCGTCAACATGCTGTTGCCATGTTTTTCACTAAGAAACAACATCATTGATTACCACCATGATTGCAACATCATTTTTCACTCCTGTCGGTCCTCTGTGATGTTATGCAACATAGTTTCTCATGGTATTGTATTTTACTCTTTCATCTTATAGTCTTAATGTAATCCTTGGCAAGTACAGATTTGTTGTGGTTTCAGCCTCCTCTATGGTGCTTGCTTTTCTGTAAGATTTTAAGTAGACATTTTTCTGATGAATCACTCAACAAAGTCTTAAACCTTCTTCTGTCCACTATATTTTTATACTGAAGATAGTACTGGTTAGAATCTTTAATTTGGACAGTCTAGTTTCATGTTTGCTCTATACATGGCCTGAGGTGTACTTACAGCAAACCTACCATACAAGTTTGCCATCTAATCCTCAAATTCTGAATTTGACAGGTTTGGAATCCTGGTACGTGTTGGTTAACAAGACAATGTAGAAATGATAGAAAGATTCAAAATATAAGACGGGTGGAATATCAGATGAACAAGAGCAATGACAAAAAGGAAGTTCTTCGTATTGAAGAGTTCATATCAGAAACAATAAAATTTCCAGGATCGAGCGATCTTCCATAAGCCACTCACTGACTTGATAAGCATAACGAAGTACTCTTTAAAGAGTTAAACTAAGTGGTTCTGTATCACAGAGTCACCAAAATTTGAGACTACACAAAACCTATACGGAACTAAGGAAGGAACTAGGACTAGGAGGCACTGGAATGTCAACAGTCCCTTCCAACATCAACACTACCTTCTTCATTGAAGGACGCAGTGATGGTTCATCCTGGATGCACCAGATCCCTACCCTAACCATCCTTTCTAAGTTTCTCTTGTCCACCTCTTCATCACCCACGAGCTTCCGCAACTCACCATCCTCGAAGCATGCATACACCCAGTCCACCAGAATAATCTCATCCTCTGCAAAATTCATGTCCATGTTTCTCCGACAACATATTATCTCTAACAACACAATCCCGAAACTATAAACATTTGCTTTCACTGTAATGGTTGTTCTTCGGTGCCATTCAGGTGCGACGTAGCCCCGTGTCCCTCAGATCCCAGTTAAGGTCCAGGTTTCCTCTGGCTTCAACATCTTCGCCAAACTGAAATCCGAGATCTTTGCGCATCGGTTGTCGCCCATGAGCATGTTTTGGGGCTTTATGTCACACTGAATGATTTGGGTCTCGCATTCTTCGTGCAAGTAAAGGATGCCTCTGGCTACGTCCAGAGCGATTCCAACTCTTTCGTCCCAACATGGGTGTGTTTCGGGCTTGAAGAGCATATCTGCAAGAGTCCCGTTGCTCATGAATTCGTACACCAGAAGTCGATTAGGGCCTTCATGGCAGTAACCAAGCAGTCGAACTAGATTCTTGTGCTGAGTTCTTCCTATCACCTTCATCTTTGTTGGAAACTCTCTCTCTCCTTGAGCCACCACATTCTCTAATCTCTTAATGGCGACGAGCCTCTGATTGTTCAATAAGGTCCCTTTAAAAACTATCCCAAACGATCCCCTGCCCAGTTCGTTCCTGAAACCGTCGGTTGCTACCTCAAGCTCTTTGTAAGTAAATGATCGCAGAACAACATCCTCTGCTAGCCCAATGTTTTGCTGTTCTAGGATCCTTTTGTACGCCCAAACACGATGTCTGTAAACAACGACCCCAGAAATTGCTAGCACGATCAATGCGAGAGTGGCAAACAAAATACTAATAATGAGAATGACAAGTCGTAGCTCTTTCTTCTTCTCTGTTGGTTTTCCTCTCGTTGTAGAATCGCCATCGTTGCTGCTTACTGGGGTTTTAGAGCTCACCTTGACCAACGCCATGGTCGAGTCACCTTGATCTCTTCTCCCGTACCTCAACGGACGCTTTTGCTTTCTGCACTCTCCGTCTTTGAACAACGCAGCATCACAGTTACAGTCCTTCAAGCATTAGTCCTTGCAAGCTTCTTTCATTGTAGACGATAAAACAAAATACAGGTCATTCTCCCAAATGGTATTCTCCACAGTAAATATGGTGTATCTGCCTTTCTCGCTATTGTTCGGGCAACCCCCTTCATTGAAATTCCTCACGCAGCCCAATTCCTGCTGCGAGTGATCGATGAAATCGAAACCAGGAAGACATTTGCAATCGGGTTCTTGGTCCATGAGAGTGCAGAAACCATTAAGACCACATAAACCTTTAGGATCACATCGGTTTTTTGAGGATAAATATATGATCGACCAGTTGCCATTCCGATCGGAGCTGTGTGAGTACAACCGGAAGATCCCATTTGCATCGAGCTTCAGACAGTGTATTGTTCCACTGGTGGGACGGGAAAGCTGACCAGTAGTTATATTTCGTAGACTGAAACTAGTGCCATTGAGCAAGTAGAGGCGGCCATCATCGTCAAGATTTAGCGTCACATTATCTCCTTGAAATGTAGCAAAAGCCCCATAAGAATATGGGGCAGTGTCCGGAGTTTGCACAGGGTACTGTATAAGATTCCCATCGTGCTGCATCTTAAGCCGAAAAATCCTCGTTGAAGAATCTATTTCCGAAAGACAAGAGAAAAGCTCTTTCCCGGCAATCAACCTCTGCCCCTGCAAAAGGGTATCGGTTGGGTAATCGAAGCTCTGCCATATGACCTCCCAATCAGAATCGTAGAGTACGAAGTTGCTCGAGTCTTGCATGGAAGCTGAGGAAGCGGACTGGGGGGCATCGATCACTATCACTTCGTCCCCCTTCGTTGGTCGTAAGACGAACCTGCCGTCGCTGGTGAAGAGCAGTGCAACGTCGCTGGAGACCAGTGGATCGTCTCACTTGGTCGTCCAAACTAGAGATTTTTCGGGGAATCTGGCAAACCAAATTCCTACAATAAAGCCATTGCCTTGTGGGTAAAAGCCAAAGGAAAAGAGACCCAAAGGAGAAAGCCAGGATAAGTTGGTGGTGGGAGACAGGGAAGAACCGCGGGTTATGTTGGATTGAACTTGTTGTGCTGATACGCTAGAGAGTGCAGAGACGAGAAGAAACAGAAGGATGGCAGCCATGAGCGAGCTCTATCCGTTACAACTGCAAATCCTCCACCCGTGTCTTGCCCTTTGCAACATGAATTATCAAAGTACACCTCGTTGACATGTTTTGATTAATGGTGGCAGGCCAGAGCAGCAGAGGATTCAGGTCAATGCAGAGAAGTCAATGTACGCTACGTGGTTAGATTAAGATTTGAATTATGTTTTTCAATCCAAAGAATTGGTCGATGATCGGAGGTCTTGTAAGCATTGGGCAGCCGGCAGCATATCAACAGGAGACAAATAAGTGAAGACGAAGACCGAACGACTTTGAGAGCCCCACAATTAATTATTTTCACCTGGCTTTGTACACCAAAGACAAAACAGGGGAAGTGATTATTTTCACCTAATGTCATGGAAGAACGTAAAATGTTAATTATTTGATCAGCTACAAGCCTACAACCAATTCTCCCAACTCTAAATCAGTTAAAGTGAACTTAGTAGTCAAAATTTCAAACTATAAAGAGCCTTATATGGAAGCCTTAATTGGATGTGATATTTTCGATAAAAGTAATGCCAATCTGCAGAATTCTAGCTCAAGCAATAACAGAGCTGATTAGCCTCATTGATTAGTGCAATCTGTTTTATTTGTTTCCTTGCAAAATTCTTCTTTCTATTATTAATTGTTATTTACCTTGTATATCGATCTAATCTATATATATCATATCATAATATATATATATATATACACTAAAGCAAAATACAGAAAACCCCTTTTCTCTCCTCCACGTGGACATCCCTTCTTTCTCCAATGGCCCTTTTGGTCCCACCTTAAAATAATTTATTTAAATAAATAATTTCTTAAAGTACATACATCTTACCTCCACGTTGACATGATATCTTTCTCCAATATTATCTTTAACTAAATTAAATTATATAATTAATCCTTATCTTTTCAGAGTCCCAGAAACCCATAATTATCTTTTAATTAAATTAATACTGAAAATAATCAAAAATATACTTCTCACTTTCTCAAAATAATGCTAATATTAAAAACACAATACAATAAAACTCAAGAACGCAACAAAAGATCGTATAATTAACAATGGAAAAATTTTCAATTCCAAATATAAAAGTAAGTTTAAAAAAAAACATTAACACAAAAGAAAACAGGAGTAAACTAGTTTGTGGTGATATATTTTAAAAATAAATTCAATTCAGTCACCTACTTCTTGTTAATTGTAAATTAGTTACACTTTTTTAAAACAATTGAGTTTGAGTGTTATTTTACTGTTAAAACGTATTGCTTACAAAAATACCCTTATAGTCTTGCAACCAAGTAGTAACCTATTATTAAATTAAATACATGTATACTCATTCTCAATTATAAGCCAAATCAATATTTCGTCCAACAATTTATGTACATTGTCAAAATTTTTAAATTAAAAAATACATTTTCTCTAATGTTATCTTTAACTAAATTAAAATTATATTATTAATCCATATCTTTTCAGAGTCCTAGAAACTCATAACTATCTTTAACTAAATTAATAATCAAATAATTAAAGATATACTTCTCAATTTTTGAAATTTTTTTTCTAAATTTGCAATTGTAGGTGAAAACAAAAAAGAATAGTTAATTTTTAGATATATCTTAATTTAAATATGTATTTTATTATTATTTAACAATAGTAGTGAGACATATTATTTAAAGTGGCCCTTTTTTGGCGCCACTTTAAATATAATTTTTACTAAAAAAAAGGACTGGCAGGCAAAAAATGGCTAGCAAAATATTGAATCTTGCTGATAAAAGATTAAATGACATAAGGAATTATTGCCATATAAAATCTTAAACTATAGATAAATTACTGGTGTGTTTATACATGATAGCAAAATGTCCAACTATTATATTTTTGCTGATTGCAGCAGTTATTATAAATTATTTAAAAATACCATATTTAAATATATATGTTCCGGTGCTTGGCATAGGTAAAACAATTAGTCTATGTCTATAATATACAGCAGTAAACTGAGGAGAGAGCTCTGAACTTCGAACCCGGACTGCCGGTAGCTCCGCATCGTTTTTGACGTGGCTGCCTACTGGAGAAGCCACCAACTGTTCAGTTTCCTGCACAAAAGCGGATGAGAGACCGTTAAGTAAAAAGAAAGAGACTGAGATCGTGTAGGGCCTTTGGTCTTCCTACAACTGAAGATAGTTTATGGACGCACATGGAAATGGAAGGCCTCGCATCAGCGTTTATTTGGGTTTTCCTTGATCACAATCCATGGGTCTCCTCTTTTCTCTTCATTTTATGGTGAAAACGAAACAATCGAAGGAATAATATCTGGTGAACTTTGGATCATCTCCGGCAGTGATTATGAATTGGGGCGACATGGGTTATCAAATCTCTGAATCAACAGCTCCACTAAGCATTCGAAACGCTTCAACTATTTGCATACCGTGACGAGGCTTCGTTGAGACGGAAAGGAGACCACGCTAGGAGACATCGGCTTTGACTCACCCGGTATCAATCCATACTTTCAAATAGCTTTCTTGCCTTGAGTCTCTACTATGCTGTTAACAAGCAGTATAACGATTGGATAAACTTGGGATCGCCTCTTGGAAGCCCTCACCCCATCTCTTTCTTTACAAGTGATTCTATTGAATCAATGATCCATCGGTCGAGGGATCATTTTTGTGTTTTCAATGACTTCGAAGTTGTTCGATTTGATAAATCTAATCACATGCTTTTATGGGGAATATTCAAATTTGTCTTTTAAGCATATTGAGGTCGTTGTTTTGTGTTACTTCATGTGATGCTTTATGGTGGTCCATTGATGCAGCGACTACCAAATTTTATGCCTTTATTATCTTTGTAAGGGGATATTCCTCAGACGGTGAAGACAAGAGTGAGACGACGATAAAACATTCACTGAAGACATCACCTGAAAGCTTCACTTTAGTTACTGAGTAAGTTCCTTCTCTTGTTGCTTCTCAAATGAGTAATATGTCCAACCCAAATAAGCTCTTCAAAACGATGGGTGGTCTAGATCCTGGCAGGAAAATTAAAATTCTTAAGCTTCTTATTTGAGCACTTCTGTGAGTTTATCTCTATTACAATGTGTTTAATGACTCATTTGTGTGGTCTTTTAGATTCTTTACAGTTAATTTCTTCACACCTATAATCTGTTTGACAAAATAACTGTCTGATGTTTTTTTTTTCTTTTTTCTATTTTTTTTTTGGAACCCTTTTTTCAATTTTTTATAAACATTGTACTACTTGTGGCTTGCTTTGATTTAGACTTTTGTAATATCAAACTCCACGGGTGTGGTAATGTTGAATTTATTTTTTTATAATCTTTTTCAGCATGTTCATTATGACATCTGCATAATTTGTAGCCACTATTCTAGATGGTTGCAGAATCTGTGGCCATGGGGCTTCAGAGTGAAATCATTCCAATCATTAATCCAAGACTTCTAGTAAAGCTTCTATTTTTTTTTCTTCTTTCTAGCTTTTGATTTTGCTGTGTTTCTTGTGTTTTCCTGGGAAGTAGATGATGTTCCTCCATCACATGCTCTGTTTGATTTGATTCCCATTGCAGAAAATTTTTAAAAGGAATTCTATAGACCTATATTTTGTTCTTGACAAATTATACTTTTAACTCTCAGCTTCTAAATATAAAACCTGACAAGTCTCAACTCTGTCTTGAAGCTTTGTGCTCAATTCAAGAGAAAGGCACAGTGAACTTTAAAGGTGTGTTTGGTGGAGTTTAAATCCAAATTAACCTTTCTTAGCTTTTGAGGAAGACACAATCCTTCATTTTCTTGTCTTTTGAGCATGGATATCAATTCAATAGGCATGCTTTTGGTTACTACTGAGGTTAATTTGAGATCTGAGTATTTAGTTTCGCCTTCATAGTCATTGTCCTCTTTGGACGTTTGGGAATGTAAGCATTATTCTCATCAAGAGGAGCAAAAGCAAACCAAGCACAGCATGACACCCAAGTAAATATTTGACTAAGCAATACCTGAAAGTTCCCATCAAGAGAATGTTATCTTTCACGACCATTCATTTTCATCTTCTGTAACCTAATATTTTGATTATATAACAATACCACCTCTATTATCATCATCTTGGTTGAGAACCATATAATAACGGTCCTATCCTATGCTGAAAATTCATGTAGGCCATTCCAAGTGCCATAACTAAGCTTGAGTTCCAGGACGGTTGGGACAAGTTAAGATGGGACAAGGGTCACCTTGGTCAAGCTTGATGACCCATCTTTTTGTTGTTCTTGGTGGTACTTAGGTACCATAGTAATGCATTTGAAGTTTGTGGCTTATATTTCTTGTGGAGAGTCTTGATGTTGTAACCAAACTGAAATAAAAAAATAGTTTTTTTCTATGACTAAGGCACGGGATGAGTTGCTTTTACTTTGTTAAAGTGTGTTTTATATCTCATGAGCATGTGATGATAATGATACAAAATCATTAATACAAAATATAACAATTTAATTTAGAAAAATATTTTTAAAAAATGAAGAAAAAAGAATCAGATTTCATCACAAGATTTTGAAGTAATCTTTACACCTCTCAGCAATTTGCTGAGCTTCCTTTACGTCAATTAAAATGCAGTTACATGATAAAATTGGTTGGACATAAGTTGCAAACTCTAATTTGAAGCAAACCTTAATCTGTCTCTTCTTTAGCCTCCTTTAGGTAGTTTCTTCACTTTTCCTCTGATTCCCCTGAGCACTATGGGATGCTCTTCTAGCCCTTTATTTTTATTAAAATTTAGAGTCTCCTTCATTTTGTAACAATCCTTACTTGGATCTGTGTTGCCAAATAGACTGCTAGAGTCCTTCCAACTTACCCAAGCTTTAGCTTCTGTGCTAGAGCATTGCCCAATATACATTGGACTGTCATAAATTTATCCTGCTCCATCAAATTAATGGCAGGTGGACAAGAAGTTCAAGAAATGAAGGTCATATGGCAAACAGATGTTGGGCGATTTTTGTGCAAAATAACAATATAATCTTCAATAAAAAGGACAAAATAACAATAAAATCTTCATTCAGGGTTGATCGATGAAATCCGGCACCAAGGAGTTACAAAAAAAACAAAAGATGCTAAAGGGTCACGAAGGTCCTTTTCCTTGCTTTTTGCCAGGAGGAAATTCTTTATATGACCTGTCAGCTTCTGGAGAGTGAATTAAATGGGATGTAATTGTTTGTGTTCCAACATAAAACAATTACTACCTTTCAATTAAAAGTCAAACTAGCAATGCGGCTCGTGCGTTGCACGGGCAGTAGGTTTGAAAAAACCATAATCAGTTGGAAATTAAAAAATTTAAAAGCAAGAATTTGCGGACAAATAAAGAATGAAATTTTATAATGTATGGTTATACTGAACAATACCTGCAAAGGGTTTATTTTAAAAAAAAACACAACAAAAAAAGAGAACTCAAAATGGATGCACATACAAAAGATAAACCATCGAGGTTACAAAACGTTTACTATTCAAAACAAAATGCATAATCCAAATATATTCAAAACAAACTGCATAATCCAAATATCATCAAACAGTTTTAAATATTTGTTTTCATGATTTTTTTTTTATGATTTATTTAGTTGCTGATTTGTCCATCGATTATAGGAAAATGCTATCTAGTTGATGCAGGATACACAAATGGTCCTGGTTTTCTAGATCCATATCGCCAAACTCGTTATCACCTTAATGAATGGGTTGTAAGTGGAAATAATCCAAATAACTACAAAGAGTTATTTAATCTTCGCCATTCTTTAGCAAGGAACGTGATTGAAAGAACATTTGGTTTGCTAAAGAAGCGATGGGCCATTTTGAGAACTCCATCATTCTTTGATGTGAAAACTAAGGTAGTGATTGTGATAAACTTTTCATAAAAAAATTGTAATAGAAATTGATTGTTTAAGTAACATCTTTTTATGCATAAATTTAGGTGCGGATAATCAATGCTTGTTGTATTATACACAACTTCATAAGAGACGAGCATCGAGAAATAGATGATAGCCTTTTAAGGGAAGTTGATGAAGAGTTATCGTCAGAGCCACAGATACCAGAAGAGTTAGATGAAGTATTGATAACAAGTGTTCAAGTTACAAATGAGTGGACAAAGTTTCGAGATGATTTAGCTCAGAGCATGTATTCTGACTATCAAGCTAGGCGAAGGAATATAAATTAAAGTTATAGATTAATTTAGCATTATTTAGTCTTTTGACTATATTTTTTTTATAATTCTTGGACACATGAGAAATTCCTTTTGTTAATTAAATTGAATTGTGCTATTGGTTTATATCTCCTCATACTCGGTGGTTTTAATTTATTTTTGAAAATATCATTTCCTGTGTATGCTATCAAAAATTTTTATGGCTCAATATTTATTATGATTTATGAAATTACAATTGCATATTGTTTCAAGTAATTATTGTATTAAAATTTGTGTAGATTATTACAGATGGAAAGTGGTAGATCTCAATCCCAAGCTCAAAATGTAAGAGAGAAAGGAAAATCATATTTTAAATGGACAATAGAAATGGATCGTGTTCTAACCACTGTTCTCCTTGATCAACATAACCTTGGAAATAAAACACCAAATGGATGGAAATCTCCAGCCTTTAATGCAGCAATAAATGCCTTAAAAGATCAATGTGGTATATCAATTTCTAAAGATAACATTAAATCTCGTCTCAAAGCTTGGGACAAACACTACCGCATTGTTAATGAGATTATCAAGCAAAGTGGTTTTGGATGAGACAACACCAAGAATATGGTTCATGTTGATGATGAAAACGTGTGGAATGCTTTTTGTCAGGTATATTATAATTTGGTTTAATGTTTAAATCTTTACAAACGTATATTACCTTTTACTAATTTTATTTATTTTATTTTATTGTTAACAGTCTCATGTAGAAACAAAGTGTTACCGGTCAAAAGTGATTGACAACTGGGATGATTTGAGCATCATTTGTAGGCAGGATCATGCTAATGGAGATGGTGTAAAACATGGTGAAGAGGCAGAACAAGCTTTTGTGGCTAATAATGGAGCTGACGTTAATAATAATGTTAGTCTTGATGATATAGATATCAGTGATTTACCTTCTCCTACATCCGGTTCTTCATCTCGTCGACAGGCGCCATCATCTGCATCACTTTTACAATCCTTAAGGAAAAGAAACCGTACAAGTGACACATTGGCAACTGCAGTTTCCCACATGACCCAATCAATTGATAGAGCCTTAAATAATGAGCTTGCTAAAGTGAGTGCACAAGTAGTATTTGAAGAGGTCTCTAAGGTTCTAGATCTTGAAATGTCACAACTTATCAAGGCGGGTGATTTGCTGACAAGTGATCCACGGAAGTTTGAGTATTTTTCATGCCTTCCAATTGAATTTAGGAAGGAGTGGATAAAGATGCATACTTAAATAGTTTTTTTATTTTATAATATAGATATAGATTACTATTTAGTAATTAGACTGTTATTTTTTTGGATGGTTTATGAATATTAATAATGCGGTCAAATACATTGTTATTTTAATTTTAGTGTTAAAGTTTATATTATTATCAGTTTTTAAAATATAGACTTGATATCTCCCGTCTCTCAATCACTTGTGTTGTTATTATTAACATGGGAATGATATAAATCAATTCTTCACAAGTTCATCCAATCAGTGGAATTGGATTTTAAATCAATTCTTCATAGAATTGTAATTCCAAATTTCAATTCTCTTGCCATCCAATCATAATAAATTCAATTCTACTCAATTTCAATTCTTGATGAATTAGAATTGGAATTATAATTCTTAATTCCAATTCCAATTCATTGAACCAATCGGGGCCTAAGAGTTTCCTAAGGAATTGCCAAAAAGGCTCTTAATCAAAAGCTATATAAAAAAGGCACCAATTGAAATTTCATCTACTCTAATTTGTAACTTTGTTTTCATAATAATGTGGTCTGTGTGTTGCACGGGCAGTAGGTTTGAAAAAACCATAATCAGTTGCAAATTAAAAAAACTTAAAAGCAAGAATCTACAGACAAATAAAGAATGAGATTTCATAATGTATGGCCACAACTGTTCGCGTTCATGTGCCAATCCTCCGAGATTTTGGTTGAGCAACCAAAATTGAAGGGGTTGATGAGAGAGAGAAGATGAGAGTGGGAGGAAAGAGAGGGGGGAAGGGGAGGGGTCGATTTGGTTCTAGGGTTTTCAATGTGAGAGAGAAGAGAAAGGGAGGGAAGGGGAGGGTGAACAGGACTGAGGGACTGTTAGAAAGAGAAGGCAGAGAGGGACGATTCAGGAGAGTTCTCGAACCCCCTCGACAGTAGAGAGACTGTCTGATAGAAAGAGAAGGCGGAGAGGGACGGTTCAAGAGGGTTTTAAAATCCCCTCGACAATAGCTTCTTCCTTTTTTTTTTTAAATTATTAAATGAATAAATCTAAATTACTTTAAATCGAAAACCAAAAGGAGTAAAGAATGGTTTTGTTTATACCTGATTTGGAATTCTTATAAAAATTAAATAACTAAATCTAAATTACTTTTAAAAACCGGAAAGTCAAAAGTTGCGGCAGGTTTTTTTTATTATTATTAAATGACTAACTAAATCTAAATTACTTTATAACTGAAACCGGAAGGAGTAAAAAATTGTTTGTTCTTATACCTTATTGGGAATTATTGTAAAAATTAAATGACTAAATCTAGATTACTTTTAAAAACCGAAGGAAAAAAGTCCAAAGTTACGGCAGGTTCGTAGTCCGAACCTGCCCGAGCCTACCACTTTTTGTTTTCGTTTTTTTTTTTCAGAAAAAATAGGCTTGGATACCCGAAGCACGCGAAGCGGGCACGTCAGCAGCCACCCCCGTTTCGCTTAATATATATAGATAAGAACCCAGTTACTTCACTTTGCTATTTTGGATATCAAGCACTTGAAATCAGGATCCAAAACAGTGGCCCTGAGTACATATTAAAATCTTTGGTTCTAATTTTCTAAATGCATTATGATATATTCCCTTCTTTCTAGATGAAGATAACTTTTGAATTTTTTCTAATTATAAAATAAGTATTTATAGCGTGATTTCCGTATTGTGCGAAACAATTTCTCCTATTTACTTTGTCTGTGATGAACAGTATTTTCTTGATATGATATTGTTGCTCCGAAATTGAGCCGGTGTGGACACGTGTCGAAGGTGATGATGTGTCTCTACGCGGGCGTGCCAGTATCGTTTGATACAAATGATTTCGGGTCGAACCCTGACCCCGGGCACCTGTTCCGAATCTGAACCGGAATCGGTCCAGTCGTACTGCAAGTCACCTGTAATAAAATGGGTCAGGCGATGATATGAAGACTAGGGGTCCAGTCTTCGTTTGGGTTCTTGCAAGTGTTTGAAAGCGAAAGCAACTAATGGCACACAAATCCTTTTATTATAAAATCGGCCGACGAGTCGAAAGCGACAACAGATAATCCTCAAAATGGAAACAAAAAGTACAAAAGAAAACCGACACGGCTTGCAGGACGGGCCTGTCCTGATTTTATAGCCGTAATCGGGTATAAGCGCAGGAGGAAGGGGCGGCTGCTTGCAAAGTCAGTTCAGGGGGTTCACCTTGGATTGCTACCTACCCTAAATACACAAGTCACCTGGCGTGATCAGAGCGAGTCTCGGGACCGGCTGCTCAGGATTCTGTAAACACAGAACTGCGAGTCAGGGGCGGCCTCATCCGGTGGCAGGATTCTGGTGTTAATCGGAGTAAAGAGGGGTCGAAGATGTCACTGCGACTGGAAGCAGTGAGAGAGGTCCTAGTTTATCCTTCTGAATTAGAGGGGATAAAGGATCACGGATGATCAGAATAATATAATAACCGGTTGCGGTTGGGTGGATTGTGTCCCTGAGCTCTTCGAATTGGTACCTTTTATAGCTGATCTTTGACGGTTTGCTCAACGTCCTACTCTTGCACGATCTTCATGGCGGTTGGTCATCTTCAGTCTTCAGTTCCAAAACGATAACCGCTCGGCCACGATCTTCAACTGGTTTATTCTTGAACGACCGATGACACAATCTTCTGATATTCGTGGTTTTGTCGTGACTCGAACTGTATTCTTGGTTCTGTGTTCATGCTGACGTGGCCTAACCAACTGTGCAAGGCCTGCATACTTTGATGCCGTGGCCTAAATACTCCACATAGGCACCACGTGTCCTTTTCTTATTCGTTGGTCATATAGGGTGTAAACATTGCCCCCTACTTACTTATTACGCCGTCATCGGCCGGTGTGATGAGTAAGTACTTTGGGTTTTTCAAAAATTTTCCGTTGCTTGATGTGAAAAGATCACGCCACTTTCCCACGATCGCAATGATGAGACTTTTCGGGCTTCATCTCGCTTATAACATACTGCAGCCGAGATTTTACTTTACTTTTCTCTTTTGGCTACTTTGTCTTTTCTTCTTCTTTGTCTTCAATGGTGGGTAATCTCATACGCTATACTTCTACAGTCAAAGTTTTCGACGGATCGATATCTGTAAGTCCTTTTCCTTTGTGCCAAAAATACTCCTTTGGAGGCCCCGACTGAGAAAGTGAGGGGTCCTTTACTCTTCGCTGGCGACCGGAGTCTCAGTCTACCTTCTCGCAAAAATTTTCGAAGTTGGCCGACCGCCTATCCTAAATGGGTGACCTGGGTTGACAGCATGAAGGAGCGTTTTGCCGTTATTTGACGTAAGACTGGTATTTATGACATGATTACCTTTTCCTGTCGTTCTATTCCTTTGAATCGCGACCTTCTCTGCACCATGGGTTTATTCTGGAATGTTCCGACTAATACTTTCAATTTCCCTTGTGGGCCGATGACTCCCACTGTCATGGATGTCTGCTTTATTACTAGCTTCTTCGCGACTGGTCATGAGATTCGGGTTGGTATGGCAGATCTTAAGGATTACCAGCATTTACCCCCGATAGACGTTGGTGACAAGGGAAAAGAGGTAGAAAAGAAAAGAAAGCAACCCCCAACGAAGAAGAAAAAGGCTTCTAAGAAGGCGGGATCTCTTCAACAGAAGGGGATTGTTTTGTCAGAGAACGAACCTTTACCGTCAGAGAGCGCGTCCCCACCGAAATTGATCCGTACTTCTTATCGGTCCCATATCAAGGACTGTGCCCGATTCCGACCTCCAGCCCATGAAGATGAAGTGGAACACTTCTACTTTCTCCTTTATTTCTTCTATAATTTCGTATTCTGTCCCAAGGCTCAAGCAGTTACCAAAGAGTATTATTCATTGGTGAAGCTGATTCTGGGCGAGTATGAAGTTGCCCTCTCTCCTTATTTTTTATCGGTTTTGTACCGTTCACTTCAAGAGTTTGTTCATGACACCCTTCAAAATCCTGGGGGGCCATTGTGGTTTCTTCAATTTTGGGCTTATCACTACTTTCCCTCCCAATTTTATGCTCGGGTGCCGATTCCTTCTAATATGCCTTCTGAGTTTGGTGGCCATGCCTGTTTGGCTGCTACTCCTGTTGTCTTCTCTTTTCCTGAGTGCTTCCGTTTCTTCTTGGGTCTTCATCATTTCCCCACTCCTCCTTTTGAAGTTTCCGCAAATGCTCCCGGTTTCCTTTCTATGGTTGATGTCATAACTGATGAGCAGCATCTTATCTGGGCCAGTTTTCTGACGGCTCGAAATTTGAATTATGCTGTGAAGTCAATCAACAAGAAACCGGGGTTTGAGGTATACTTGCCAAATTGTGTAAGCCGGCAATTTCAATGTGAACAGAGGATCCCCTTACTTGATGCGGATGGTCTGTTTACTATTGATACCAGTTCTATTAATTGGCCATCTGTCACTGTAGCCGAAGCTGCCCAAATGGAAGATACTTATAGGGTTGTTGCTGTTGAATTTCGTCTTCCCTTTCTTCCTCGTCATCAAAATTGTCGTTCTGATTTCCATGTTTGGTGGACTTCTTTGTGGACTAAAATCTGCCGTTATTCGGCCGGTTATTATCTCGAAAGATTGGGTCTGATGGAATCTTTGGCTGCGTCGATCCAAGAAGGTATCTTCTTAACTTCCTTGTTTCTGATCCACTTGATACTAATTCAGTTATTCTGTCACTAGGTGAAGTACCGCCTCTAGCTTTGGAGGCTGGTCCATTTGATTCTTTGCCTGCACCGATCCAAGAAGGTATATTCTCTACTCCCTTGTTTTCGATTCATGCGACATTAATCCAGCTATTCTGTCACCAGGTGAAGTACCGTCTCTAGCTTTGGAGACTTATACTTCCCCTTCAAGGGAATTGGCCGAGGATGAGGCTTTGTCAGTAGAATGCCCTGTTTCGATTGTTCCATATGAAGATCTTGATGAAGATACCGATGATGTCCCATTACGACGGCGTTCTCGGAAGGTACTGAATCTTTATTGTCCATTCTTCTTTTTATTTTTTCTTCTGACACTTCATTCTTCTAGGTTTCGAGTTCCTCGAGTCCAACTGCTTTTTCTTCCAATGTCATGGAATCTTCTTCGGATCCAGTTGTTGATCCTACGTCTGTTTTTGACCCGGCCGACTTCGTTGGTCCTGTCGAAACACTAGATTCTCCTGGTAGTGTCATCGTAGCAGCTCCTTTAGCACTTCCTGAAGGTCAGGAGCATTTATCCATTCGAGAGGACTCTTCAGAAAGAAGTTCTTCTCCCGAATTACCTCCTGGATATGAACAGAGCGCTGCCCCTCCGGTAGTTGAGACTGCAACGTCTACCGCTTCCATTGGGACTAACATTCCTCCAGGCCCTTCTGCCTTGACCGATATTCCTCCAGGTTCTTCTGCTATAGTAGCGGAAGGTGATATTGATCGGCCGAAGCAAACGCTTGTTGAATTGGGGAGCGCCAGTTCATCTCTTGTTCTGGGACTTTCTCCTGCTGCGGGATTATTCTCTGATGATGGGCATGGCCGATTGGACGTTATGTTGAATGATGTCTGTTCCAATCTTCCGTCGGATAGTTCATCTGCGCCCTCATCTTCATCTCCAACAAGTATCCGACCGGAGATTATCAGCCTCCTCGCTCCAGGCATAGTTGGTATTTCAGAAGAAACTCTTACCCGTGTGGTGGCATTGGCTGCGAAGCTTCGGGATCTCTCTTCTGTATCTCCTGACGTAAAATTGGTGTTCTCTCAACTTACTCTCCTTTACTCCTATAAAGTTGTTTTTGACCATCTTTCGGCCAAACTATATGAAATGAGTAATACGGTCGATTCTGTTGATGGCCGATATCAACTTTTGCAACAGTTGAGGAATGAGCGCGAGATTTATCATCATCAGTATATTGAAACAGTCCACCGTACTAATATCATCGATGGTAATATTTCGGAGGTTGACCGTCAAATTGCGGAGTTACAGTCTAAGAGATCTGATCTTGCAAATCAACGAGAGGAACTTCTTCGTACGAATAAAGCTGTTGATGATACCTTGAAGGAAAAGACCCGTCAGTGCATCAAAATCTCCCACGAGCTGAAATCGGAGATAGAGTTGGCTCGAGGTTCCTTTCTGCTTTGGTCCATTTTGGTTGAAGAAAAACGGTCTGCTCAAGAGTCTTTTGACCGTATTTATTATGCAATTTTAAACACTTCTTTGTAAAGTATTTAATGAATTCAAATCCTTTTTTGAGATCCATTTGCCAACTGTCTTAGCTGTCAGAATCGACCTCCTTTTTGACAAAGTTTATCTTTTCAAATTGATTTGCCCGTATGATCTTTACTTTCAATACGCTTTATTCGAGAAGATCTCCAACCGCCGTTTCGATTTCTTCGGGAAGGCAATCGTACCATCAACACCTTTTTCGGGAAGACCGCGGTCTTATCAAAAGTTCTTCCCCGATAGTTTAATCATTACGAATCTTTTTCCATCGGCAGACGTTTTCTGTAGTGCTTCGTCTTCCTTCTGTCTGCAAATTTTCTTTGTCTGGTTCTTATCATCGATCATGGCGGACAAACATCCCAATGACTTGAATCTGTTTGGTGATGACGAGGATGGACCTGTTCTCGGTCCATGCACCGACGTAGAGACGGAAGAGGCCCCAAAGGTCCTGCATTCTTCTTACCATTTGATCGGTGCCCCTGATACTGTGAGGTGGGGTCCTCTGATTCTTCTTCCTCGCTCTTGGCCTAAGTGTTCTCCTGAGTGGAACAAATGGATTGACAGGTTACGGCCTTATCACATGGAGACCTGGATTAGGCTTGGGTTGGCGGAGATAATCTTCTATTCCACCTTCTATATTCCCTTCAATCCTCTTTTACTTGGGGTGGCCTCGTTTTTCTGGTGTTGGGGTTCTAACACCTTTTATTTCTGTCATGGTCCCATGACTCCCACACTCTTAAATGTTTGTTGTATCACTGGCCTTTCAGTTCTTGGGGAAGAAATAGATTCTAGTTTATCTCTTTTCCCGTCTTCTGTTTTCAGCACTGTTCATGTTTCTTCTGCTTTAAGCACCTTCGTTCGTGCTGAGCGAGTTTTAGATGCTGATATTCCTCCCTCCTTTCAAGAACATTGTTCTTTCTTGCTGTTCCTCCTTTGCCACTTTTTCTGCTATGGCCCATCTGCTCAGATGGTAAAGGAGTTCGCCGGTATTGCGGTAGCCCTTGCCCAGGGTCGCCGTCTGGCTTTAGCCCATTTCTTTCTTAGTCAGGTTTATTGTGGTTTATATAGTTTGTCCTCCGGCCGATTAGGGGTCGCCAGTGGCCCTCTTTGGTTCTTACAATTTTGGTTTTACGAATACTTCCCCGGCTTTTTCTGTGAAGCCGTAAACAACCCTTTCCCTGATTATTACTATGCCGGCCGTCGCTGGCTTACCGTGACGCCTAGGCAATTGTCTTTTAGGGCTGTTCTTGATTTCTTTCTTGTGGGTATACAGGAAGCAGATCTTCCTTTATTTCATCGCTTTTCCTTAGAACAATTCCATGGGTCTCCTCTTTATGCTGCCATCAATTCTTTTCCAGAGGCTCGCCGACGAGCTACGACTAGTTTTATTATTGCCCGGAAGCTTCCTTTTGGCTTGCATAACCGAGATGCTCCTGCCACTTCTAGAAGAGCAGGAGTAGAAATCTATCTGCCGCATTTTGTCAGCCGGCAGCTTGGTTATGGCCAAGGCATTCCTCTTGTTCTGTTTTCATTTACCAATGGTGACTCTCGGTCAGTCTTGCATCCCAGCTATCTGTCGTTAGCTACTCATCGATTTCGCGATCTTTCTGATCGTTTCCGCAACTATCCTCTTCCCCGGGAATCCTCAGCCGAACCTTCCTTTCGGAGATGGTGGGCTCGGCTTTATTCTAACTTTGTCCGGCTTGATGCGGAGTCATATGCTGCGCTTTTTCGACCGACTGCCGCCGATATTGCGAGTATAGGAAAACTCCGTGGGCATTATGAGGCCCGTTACCCAGGTAGCTTTCTTTATTCTCTTGCAAATTGATTCTTTCTATTCGGTCGCGTCTGACTTTCTTTTTCTCTATTAGATGATCGTCGGTCCTCCAACGCGAAGGGCAAGAAAAAGAAAGCTGAGATGACGCCGATGGTCACCGTCAGCTGGAGGCGACCTTCAAAGGCTTCTGCCAGTCGGAGCAACCCTTCCTCCAAGAAGTTGCCACTAAAAAAGCAGAAAATTGGTGAGGTATCAGATGGCCGTGCTTACGTCACCCGTTCCAGCTTGCGATTTCGAGTTCAACATCCGGATGAACATATCATTTTGGCTGACGATCCTTCGGACGAGGAAGAAGATATTGATTTATCTCGCCCTCAGCATGGGCCTTCCGTTCATTCTGGAAGCAGTGGTCGATCATCTCCCATGCCGACTCCTCCCCGTGCATTCCATTATGTTAGTCCCCCATCTCGTCCTCCAACGAATTCTATCTCTTCCATGGCCGATCCATCTCCTAGCGCGTCTAGGCAGATTCCTCTCATTCCTTCTCCTGGTCTTGTTGAAGCCAGCCCATCCACTTCCCCTGGTGATGTTTTATCGGATTCTTCTTTCGATGAATTACCTGACGATCCAAAAGTCCCAGTGGTCAATGAAGATAACTTTAGACCTCTTCCTGGCACTTGCTTTGGATTTGTCAGATCGTGTTTCATGGAGATAGATCGTTGTCTCGCTTCTCCAGAATTCCATGACCTTCGTCCAGCCTTTCTTTCAGGATTCGACAGTCGTGACGAACTCCGTTCTTTAGTTCTCCGTCGACCTGAAGATCTCTCTAATGATGAGCTGGCTGTGATCTGATTGCTAATATGTCGTGCCGCGGTGACTAATCCTCATGGGGATCCTACGGCTGAAAGTCAGCTAATGTCCATGCTCGGGTTTTACAGCGCCGTGCCGCGACTACGAGAAGCTATGGATTATCTTCGTTCTATCAATATCAGATGTTCCGACTTTCACCAAGAAATCTGTGAGGTGTTCGGTTATCATCGTCAGCTGGAAGCTTTGTGGCGGACTCTAAGTGTCAACTCTCTCAATCAGGTCTCTGTTGCTGATAGTCCATCGGCTGCTAATTTGACCGAATTATCTCGACTTCAATCTGAGGAACAACGCCTTAAAGAATCTATTAAGGCCCAGTTGATACTGGTCGAGTCGAGCCGTCATCGCTTGGAGGAGCATATGAGAGACGAAAGAGAGGTGGAGGTACGCCGGGCCGAGATGCAATTCTTGCTGGAGCGGGCAAAGTATGATCATGCCCGATTTAAAACTTGGTTTTGAGGGGTAAGATCTTCTTAAACAATTATACCGTTTGTTCGGTGTTAACTCTTTGATGGCAATGCCATATGGTTGGCATTTTAAACTTCATTTAGCCGGTTTCTCGGCTTTTTATTTAAACGGTAGTTCTTTGCATGTCTTTAGATGCGTAACATACTCGTTTTATTTCATATCAACTGCTCGTTACAGAAAGACTAAAACTTGAAACAAGAATAAACAAAAATGTATTTATTTCAACATTGATCTTTCATACAATCAAAGCCGAGCTCTTCCGGCTCTTTCATATAACTAAGGCCAGATGTTTCAGCCGGGGCCTGATAATACAGCCGGGGCCGGTATGTCCCTGAAATTGCTCCGCACGCCAATCATGGATGGCGTGAGCGAGGGCCAGTTCAATCAAAGGGACAAGAGGAAAGAGGGGGAGATGGCGACTATTCCGACCGGCGTAAATGTTGGTCGGAGAAGAGAACTCTCGTCTCTACCCAGAACTCGGTAGGAGAAGACCTACCATGATGGGGTCAGCGAGAGTGGAGCCACCTTTTCTGATCCCGCCCATTCCTATGAAGTAATCGGCTTTGTTGACCTCTTCTTCTTCGATCATCTCCTTAGTCCGTAGTCGGCTTTTGATCGCTCGCCATTCCTTTTCCTTCATACTACTCCGCTTCCGTTTCTTGAAAGAATGGCGAACCTCGCCTTTAGTAGTTATAGACCGAACGTTCAGAAGAAGATCAATGGATTTGAGAGGATCTCGAGGAGATCTTCTATTTCGGTCTAATCCACATCGTGTATTGTCGGCGCTTCGATTTGACAATGCCATTTATTTGGCGTTGCAGGTACCGAGCAGTAGATATCTATTTTATTCCTGATTTTCCTCAAGTTGGTTATCGATTTCGCGGCTTTCCCATAGAATGGGAAAATACCGTTTCAAAAACTGGCTGTTGATAATCTTCTTTTCTTGGCCGTCTAATGACTCTATGTGATATGCCCCCCCGGGCAATACTTTGCTGACTTGCAGTGGTCCTTCCCATGTAGGTGACCACTTTCCGTATAAGGAATCCTTTTTCCCTATTGGTAGAAGTGTTTTCCACACTAGGTCTCTTTGAGCAAATGACTTATGCTTCACTCGGCGGTTATACGATCTCGCAATCGTTTGTTTAAGTGCCTTTTGTCGGTCTAGGGCTAACCTCCTCATTTCTCCCAAGTCTTCTAACTCGATTAACATTGCTTCTGTGTACTCCTTGGGAGTAAAATTATTTTGAATAGCCACCCTCAAAGATTTGACCGTGATCTCCACTGGAATAACTGCCTCATGACCGAAGGTTAAGGCAAAAGGGGTAGTTCCAATAGACGTCTTGTAAGACATTCGATACGCCCATAATGCTTCAGATAGAAGTTTATGCCAACTTCTTGGCTTATCCTCAATCATCTTTCTCAGAATATTTTTCAACACTTTGTTGGTTGCTTCCGCCTGTCCATTTGCCTGTGCGTAATATGGTGTCGATTGAATCATTCTGATGCCATATGTTTTGGCAAATTCAACCATTTCCTGTCCCACAAAAACGGTGCCTAAATCGGTCGTGATGGTTTCTGGGATACCGTATCTGTGAATTATCTGCTCCCTGATAAACTCAATCACATCCGATTGTTCCACCTTTTTCAAAGGTTTGGCTTCCACCCACTTGGTTAAGTAATAGGTAGCTACTATGATGAAATTATGTAGTCCAGCTGAAGGAGGATACACCTTTCCGATTAAATCCATTGCCCATCCTCTGAAGGGCCATGGTTTGACTATTGTTTGCAATGTGAATGCTGGTACCCTTTGAACGGGTCCATGTTTTTGACACTCTTGACATCCTGTGGCGAATGTTTGGCAATCTTTCAATATTGAAGGCCAGTAATAACCATGCCGACGTAATAACCATCACATCTTGATCCCAGCCTGGTGTGCGCCACAGACCCCTTCATGTACTTCGGCCATTACTAACATAGCCTCTGTAGGGTTGACACATCTAAGTATGATGTCGTCAATACTCTTTTTGTATAATTCACCGCCCAAAATGAAATAGTTGGCGGCTTTCCTTTTGGTTGATCTGCTAGTCTTCACAGTAGGATCTTTGAGATATCCCCAGATTTCACCTCTCCAATCCTGTCGTATTGCCTGATTACAACATGCCAGTGAATCTACCAAAAATGGTCTTTTCTCGGAATTTGGGAGAGATTGTACGGTCACTGTTCTGATTGAATCACGCAATCTGAGTCCGGATGCTAACTGGGCCAATTCATTAGCTTGGTAATTTTTCTTCCTCGGCCGATGTTCAAATTCGATTCTATTGAACTGCTGGACTAAGAACCTCGCTCTTCGTAGTAAGAGTACCAATGACTCGCTATTGCAGTTATATATGCCCTCCATTTGCTTTAAGATGAGTTAGGAATCCCCAACAATATTGACCGCTCGAGCACCCATTTCCCATAAAATTTCCAACCCTATAATCGTGGCTTCAAACTCCGCTTGATTATTCGTAGACAATTCTTCGAGCTGAAATGCATGTTCGTGTTTGTCGCCGGTTGGTAATGTTATTACCACTCCAATCCCAGAAGCGAATTCTGTCTTTGAACTATCAAATTCCAGTGTCCATGGTTGGAATTCGGCGTAGCAAAAACTGGCATGAAACACTGGGATATCAAGTTCTTTTTCTTGTACGCTGGATGGATGATCGGCCAAAAAATCGGCCAATGCCTGTCCTTTTACCGCTTTCTGTGGTACATATTTGAAGTCAAACTCCATCAGAGTCAGAGTCCATTTCCCGAGTCTACCACTCACCGTGGGTCGAGTGAGCATATATTTAACCACATCGGTGGCTGCTATGACAAAAATTTCTCTGGCTGAAAGGAGATAATGTCGCAATTTGGTAGCTGCATAGTAAAGCGTGAGACATAACTTCTCCAGATTGGTGTACCTTTCTTCTACCGGAGTGAGAAATCTACTAAGAAAATAAATGGCCTGCTCAAACCCTTGTTCATTCTCTTGGGCCAATAAGACTCCAATCGAATCATTTGCAGCCGCTATGTAAAGCTTTAGCGGCCGTTCTTTTGAAGGTGGTACTAAAACCGGTGGCGTTGCCAAATATTGCTTGATGCTTTCGAACGCGGCTTGGTGCTCCTCATTCCAAATAAATTCTTCAGTATCTTTGATCTTTAGTAATGGAGATAGGACCCTGATCTTTCCAGCCAAGTTTGAAATGAATCTCCTCAAGAAATTCACTTGGCCGAGCAATCTTTGTAGCTGCTGTTTCTTATTGGTCGGTGGTTTGGCCTCTATGACCGACTTTGCCTTATTTTTGTCAACCTCTATTCCTCTTTGGTGCACGAGAAAGCCTAGGAAATTTCCGGCCGATACTCTAAAGGCACATTTTAATGGGTTCATTTTCAAGCTGTACTTTCGAAGTCGCTCAAAAACCTGCTTTAAATGTTGTAAATGGTCTTTCTCGGTCTGAGATTTTATTACCACATCATCAATATATACCTCGAGTATCTGACCGATCATATCATGGAAGATAAGATTCATTGCCTTCTGATAGGTTGCACCAGCATTTTTCAACCCGAAGGGCATAACTACCCAACAGTAAGTTCCTAATGCTCCAGGGCAACCAAATACCGTTTTGGCTACATCATCTTCGGCAATAAAAGTTTGATTATAGCCGGAGTGGCCATCCATGAATGACAAATACTTATGCCGTGATGCATTATCAACTAAGATATCAGCGATCGGCATTGGATATTCATCCTTGGGTGTTGCAGAATTCAGATTGCGGAAGTCAATACATACTCTTATTTGACCATTCTTTTTTATTACAGGCACCACGTTAGAAAGCCAATCAGCGTATCATATTGGCCTAATGAACCCGGCTGATAAAAGCCGTTCTATTTCAACCTTTACTTTACATATCACGTCGTTACCCATCCTCCTTGAAGGCTGTCTGAATGGTTTGAATTCTGGCTTGATAGGGAGCTTGTGTTCTACCATTTTTCGATCCAACCCTGGCATCTCTTGGTAAATTCAGGCAAAACAGTCCAAATAATCGGCCAATAGTTTTTCCATTTCTTGTCTGACCGAAGGTGGTAATAACTTGCTTATGAAAACAGGCTTTTGTTCTGCTTCTGTTCCCAGGTTGATTTCTTCTAATGGATCCTGGGTGTCTACCTTCAGGTCCTCTAGCTTGGCTGGTGCTGCTTGCAGATCAGCGAGAGTAATCTCATCCTGATCTTGTATCCTTTCATCATCTTGTTCGTTGATAAATTCGGCTGAGTTCACCATTACCTCGCTGTTTTCCGGCCATTCCTGATCCTGTTGCAATTTCCCTACTTTTTCTTCCTGTATGTAAGCCGTCATCTTTCTCAAGACGGCCTTTGCAACTTCTGATGGTTTAACCATCATTTGGTAATTCTTTGAGCTCGGCGACTGCGGCTACCTCTGTAAGCCGGTGTTGTGCCGATTGTAGCATAGCCGAACTTGAAGCGATCGACTGCCCATTCTTGTCATATCCATTAAATGAAATAGGTTTTACCCTTCGTGATAAAGGGATGCATGTGCGGCATTGGAATCTACGGCAAATGGCCGCTTGTCGGCTTTCACTTCTTCGATCTTGCCATCTTTCCAAAACAGCAATGATTGGTGTAAAGAAGATGGTACACATCTATTCGAATGGATCCAATCTCTTCCCAGCAATGCGTGGTATCCGGCTAATGATTCAATCACGAAGAATATCGTGAGAGATTGCCGTGCCCCAACCGTTAGTTCGATTGGGAGGATTCCTCTAGTTCCTGTAATACCCCCTGCAAAGTTAGTAACAGTAATTTCGAAAGGAATTAAATCCGAATAAGACTTACCTAGCTTCTTCAATATGGAGATTGGGATGAAATTTATTGCTGCCCCATTATCAATTAGAATTCTATTGATAGGGATCACGTTCATGTGCGCCTTTATAAATAAAGGCCTCAGATGTTGAGTCATGGCTAAAGATGGTTCAACAAAACATACCTCTCTAACCGGACCGATTTTATCATCATCGGCCGGTCTTTGGTCTTTTTCCTCTTTCTCGAGGTGTTCCGGATCGATCACATACAAAGCTATTGGATATTCCTCTTCATTGATCTCTTGTAACCGTGGCAATTCCTGGCTCGCCCCGAAAGTCATAGGTAAAGTGAGGACCATATGGCAGTCAAGTGGTATCGGGGGCATCCGGCCGAAACAAATTTCAGCTATTGACGCATCAGCACTCAAAGGAGGTTGACTCAGTGACTCGCTGATCTTGTCTTTTGGAGTTTCGAGCGTCAATTCCTCCGTTATTTCTACCGTAGAAGGAGTTGAGATCCTGTTATATTCAGTTAACAATTGTTCAACTAACAATTGTTCTCCTTCTCCTCCGACGAAATTGTCCGTCAATTCTTCGTCAGAAACCAGCTTTTCGGTTACTGCATTGGAATTGTGTTCGGGCGTAGTATCTGGAGCAACTGATGAATCGGGTAATGGGCTCCTTACGAGCCTTTTGTGGTTTTGGAATGCGCCTTTTGGCGACAAACCTAGAAGACCAATATGGCTCGGATGATCCAGTACTCTGTTCCTGGTATCGTCTCTTAGCTTGCTGTCGCTGCCAGTGTCGCTTCTGCATTCTGGTTAGTTTTGCGATACTTGCCTGCGCATGGAAAGGAAATTTAGGATAAGTCAATCTTTTCCAGTGACCATCTTGAATAATAGGGGGTTTTACCATCCTGGGTTTGACCCTGTTTACCATCCTATATTGTTCGTGAGTCATATGGCCGCTGTCCCTAGCGGAGCTATATGTGGCTGCCGTCCTGGTCGGCGAGCCTACTTGTCTTCTAGAAGTCAAGTATAATGGTCTCTTGCCCGCCTGAGTGTGGCGGGCATTTTCATGCTTGATGGATTTCCCTTTATACTGGGAATGCTGGTATTCTGTTATCACTTTTTGCCTGCAGTTTTGGCAAAGATGATCTGGTGATATTTCTATTTTCTGCGGAACCTTGCATGGTACATCCTTATTAATGGAAGAATCCTCTGAGGATTTGGCAACCGTCTCCGGTCGCTTTCTGGTTGCCACTTGATTGGAAGATAATTCAGAGGAAGCCGAAGCCGATCTCATTGTTGTTATCTCGTTAGGATCTTGCTTTCTGCTTTCTTCCATTCTGGGTTCGCGCCTAGATTTATGCCACCATTCGCCCCATATTTCTCCTCTTCTTTCTTGACGCCATGCCGTCCTTGTGTAGGTGGATACCTCCAACAGTTTCTCGGTCGTAGGTTCACCTGGTTTTGCTCTGGTTGCACTTTTTTCCCCCATTTTTCTGACGAGGATCCATCCAGGTCGACTTTAACTGTTGGGGTGCGTTTTGGTAAACCAATGGTGACCATATTCGCCGACACCTCCTTAGGGAAAGGTTGTGTATCAACTTGCATTTTCCCTTTGTCCGTTTCTGCAAACTTTAGGAGTCATTTATCAATATTCTCCTGTATCACATTACGAAGCACAGTACACTCATTAGTTTCGTGAGTTTTCACTCCGTACCATTTACAAGATTTGCCCTTGGCCGCCACATTGGCCGGGATAAAAGGATGGTCTTTAGTCAGTCTGAAGAATCCCTGTTTTAGAAGGTATTCAAATATTTCGGCCGTTTTATTTATGTCAAAGGAATAATTTCGGCTAAAAGTATTTGTTTCTTTCGTTGCTTTTGTATCCTTGGTTTTTCGAATAAGAATCGGACAGGTGATTGCTTGTTTTCTAACAACTTCTACAACTCCGTATTCAAAGTTCGGGTCCCTGTAATAGGACCCGTAAGACGAGACTTTCTTTTTGTTGTCTTCTTGTAACAGCCATTCATATTTGGCTGCTCTGGCCGACAATTCAGATAAATCTTCGAACTGTTCACCTTCGAATTTCTTTCGAAGTTCAAAGTGTAGTCTGTTTAAGGCCAAATTTGCAAATTCCGATTCCGGTAAAAGGATTCGGCATTTGTTTTTCATATATTTAAAGCGAGCGATATACTTATCGGCCGACTCCCCTGGTTGTTGTCTTAACCGAGCAAGATCAACCATGGTTACTTCGGGTTCCGTACGATAAAATTGGGAGTGGAATTTTTCTTCCATCATTGCCCAATTTGTAACGGAATTGGCCGGTAATGTAATATACCACGTAAAGGCCTGTCCGGTTAATGAGTTTCCAAATAGTCTGAGCCTGAGGAAATCATTACCAGACGCCTCTCCACATTGTACCATAAATCGGCCAATGTGTTCAATGGTAGACTGTTGACCTTCTCCTGAAAACAAAGTGAATTCGGGAATCTTGTATCCCCTAGGAAATTCAAATTGCTGGTCAATCCAGCCCGGGTAAGGTTTCCTATAAACTGGCCTAGTCATTCGTCGGTGATATTGATCTCCGATCATCTCTTGAATTACATTTTGGATGTAATTACGGTTTACGGCCATATTTCTTACCCCAATATCTTCTCTATGGTTCTCCTGTGCTTCCCTTTGTCCCATTGGACGCACCTCTATTGGAGGCATATTATGAGGAATTGGGATACCATGTGGTATTTCTCCCCTTAAAGCAACGGTGTTGGCTTGTTCATTTCGGCCATTTCCACCTAAGTTCATGGGCGGTGGTTGCTCAGGGATATTAATCCTTTCATGAGCATTCGAACCAGCGGCCGATGTTTCGGCTCGCTCGGCCATCATAACCGGTCTTGCCATTGTGGAGAAACCTTCCTGTAAAACTGCTAGGATTCTACCATTATCAAAAGAAATCTTGTTAATACCCTGACCAAAGCCTGCCATTTGTTGGCTAAGACCTTGTATGGCATGGATGAGTCGTTCATTAAGATCCGGCTGAGAACTCGAAGGTCCTTCTGAACCATAAAGAGGATTTACCTGAGATTCGGCAGGTTCCTCTGGCGTTGCATTTTCAGCATGCCGAGTACTTCTTCTTGCTGCCATTAGTGCTCTTTCAAAGACTAATGGTCCCACCGGGCGTGCCAAAAAAGGATATTGCTCCGAAATTGAGCCGGTGTGGACACGTGTCGAAGGTGATGATGTGTCTCTACGCGGGCGTGCCAGTATCGTTTGATACAAATGATTTCGGGTCGAACCCTGACCCCAGGCACCTGTTCCGAATCTGAACCGGAATCGGTCCAGTCGTACTGCAAGTCACTTGTAATAAAACGGGTTAGGCGATGATATGAAGACTAGGGGTCCGGTCTTCGTTTGGGTTCTTGCAAGTGTTTGAAAGCGAAAGCAACTAATGGCACACAAATCCTTTTATTATAAAATCGGCCGACGAGCCGAAAGCGACAACAGATAATCCTCAAAATGGAAACAAAAAGTACAAAAGAAAACCGACAGGGCTTGCAGGACCGGCCTGTCCTGATCTTATAGCCGTAATCGGGTATAAGCGCAGGAGGAAGGGGGCGGCTGCTTGCAAAGTCAGTTCAAGGGGTTCACCTTGGATTGCTACTTACCCGAAAATACACAAGTCACCTGGCGTGATCAGAGCGAGTCTCGGGACCGGCTGCTCGGGATTCTGTAAACACAGAACTGCGAGTCAGGGGCGGCCTCAACTTACTCTCCGGTGGCAGAATTCTGGTGTTAATCGGAGTAAAGAGGGGTCGAAGATGTCACTGCGACTGGAAGCAGTGAGAGAGGTCCTAGTTTATCCTTCTGAATTAGAGGGGATAAAGGATCACGGATGATCAAAATAATATAATAACCGGTTGCGGTTGGGTAGATTGTGTCCCTGAGCTCTTCGAATTGGTGCCTTTTATAGCTGATCTTTGACGGTTTGCTCAACGTCCTACTCTTGCACGATCTTCTGATATTCGTGGTTTTGTCGTGACTCGAACTGTATTCTTGGTTCTGTGTTCATGCTGACGTGGCCTAACCAACTGTGCAAGGCCTGCATACTTTGATGCCGTGGCCTAAATACGCCACATAGGCACCACGTGTCCTTTTCTTATTCATCGGTCATATAGGGTGTAAACAGATATACATGCCCAAGCCAAAAAGCTTACATGTGTTTTCTTTCCGATCTATAAAAATACATGTTTCATTTTTACTCTTCATTTTTGCCGTTATTTTCAGTTCCCTCTTCAAAAGTCTATTTTAATTAATAAAATCACTTCACTAATATTTATCGATGTAACTTTTATTCATTCCCGTGCATCGCATAGGGTGTTTGCTAATATATATATAAGATACAGCAATCGATGGACTCACGAGAAAGTTTCAAACTTGAGACTCTTAAACCTGATATCTCCACATCATCGCTTACATAGCTGCTTATTTGGAGATCTCAGTTTTCTTTGTTTTCAGGAAATTCGTGATAAAACGGGACTTCAAATTATCTGTCATGTTTCCTTGATTTGTTCCCTCGCGGTGCCGGAGCATCTCACAGATACTCTTTTTATTTTTTTAATGTGCGGCCCATTTGAAACATTTATAACACATGAAAGAAAAGTGGCCGTGATATGGCAGCATCTACATTACCAAAAAAAAAGATGGCAGCATCTAACGGCCGTTACATCAGGTACAGTTCATGGAAAATGGCAGCGGATTTCATTCCGTAAAACGGTCGACAACTCAAGCATTCGCCGCTGTAAACTGAAGACAATTCAAGCGTCCAGCCTTATAAACGGTCGCCAGAAGCGGTTGATCTTCCCAAACGGAAGAGGATTCAATTGAAACCCCTCTTCTGTATTAATCGTCGACGTCTTACCAGCACCCGTCATGAAGCTCTCAGTCTCTGCGGGGATATCCTCAGGGCCACCCTTTTGTCTGTGGCCCGGTTCTCGTGGTGTGTTATGGCGAGACCTCTTGATGGAGAATGCTCAGCGAGAATTCGAAGAGGCCCGGTTCAAAAGGGACGAGGAAATCATCACTTTATTGCTTATTGGTGGCCGAGATGCAGTGCAGGCGGTGCTTGTCAAGGTTGTGGAGAAGAATAAAATAACAACAGATGTCACAGGAAAGTAACAAAGACCATCGGTGATAAGGGTAATTTTTTTTACTATGTCGAATCTATTTGGAAACCCTAATTTATATTTTCTCCCTAGGAAGCATATTGGCTTCTATGATGTAGAGGATTTCACGAAATAGGGCTTAGGCCACCGATATTGTGAAGGTAATCTAAAGATGTTCGGAAGAGCTTTCTCTCTAGGCGTAAATGGTGACGAGGAGCCCCCAAATCTCTGATGGTATTGTGTTTTTAAAGGATCAGTCTTCCATCAAATTTTCTTTGGTCCATCTTTGTTTTGATATAGAAGCAAAACGGTTGATGTGTGCGAGGAGATTTATATGGATTCTAAGGGAAATAATTTAGCTCCTTATCTTTTCATCATACTTGTTCCTTCCTTTAGATTTGTTGAGGCTCTCTGAACGAAATAGGAGCCCCGATCCGGATGCATTTGATTATGGCAAATTTGAAGCTTGTTAGGAAATAATTTCACATTTCAACCAAAAGACTGAATTTCTGGCTCTTGAAGAACATAACTTATTTGTGATAGATTTCATATCTTATTTGGGTTAATTCTAGAGTAAATTGAAGTAATGCTTGGATATTGAATGATTAATTTTACAAATGTGTAATCTCTTTGTTTTCATGCTTTTCCCAAAATATTTAAATATCTCAAATTGCTTGAGTACCCTGGTTCTGCATCTGTTTACAAATTCCTTTTTTCCTTTTTTAAATCCTAACAATGAAATGGATTTCTTGAGAAATTTTATTTTCATAGGTAAATAATGCAGGGGATTGCGGGGTCACAACTGATGCTGGTACTATAAGGGCCTTGGAACTTCATGCTTCTAGGGTAAGCCTCTAACAGGGTGCATATCTTTTTTTTTATTTGTATATATGCCCCATGTCCTGTTAAACCTCTCTTAACTTTTGCTATTACTTTGTAATTAACTTTCATCTTTAGTCATTGGTATAGCATTTCTTTTGTATTGCATATATTTATGTCACTATTAATATCTATATACAGATATAAATATCGATATGATTGTGCATACCCTGCCACCACGATGAACTAACCTGGAATTTATGAGCCATTGTATAAAGTTTGTTAAATGGTTTTCAAATCATCTATCATGCAAAGAAAAAAGAAATAAACCAAAGGAAAGAAAAAAAAAAGACAAAAATCTAAATAGGTATGGACTGATCCGTGCATCATTTTACATATAAGTTTATAAAGTCATTTTACTGGTTAATGCTTGCCTGCATCGCTAAAAGCTTAAAGTGTATTCTATCCATAAGCAATTTCTTTGACTCACAAAGTTATAATGGTAACCAATACAGCCCTCAGTTTGGCCTAATTAAAAAAAACAAAAACAAAAAAAAAAGGAAAAAAAAAAGGAATTTCAAGTGGGACATATCTTGTTTCTCAATTGATTTTGGGTTAGATGTATTTTGGGTTTGTAATGTTGGGTAGTTTTGGCTTATGGTGATAGATTTCGAGGGTCTTTGTTTTTTTTTTTTTGGTTTATTGATTTGCTTTCCCTCTTTATTTTGGTGGTGACATTGGGTTCCTACTGCAAAATTGGTTAGTTCCAACTACCTCCCCCTTGGTACCGCTGTCGAATGGACCCATCATGCTTTGGAAACTGTCACGACCTCGTTGAATCACATCCATCGACCTTTTGTGGTAATATTAACAAGACCAATTTGTTTAAACACGACGATTGTTTTGCTTCTCTCACATTTACTTATTTTGCTAAAAAACCTTTTTCCTTTAGTGATGGATGCAATTCAGATAATTGGATCGACTTCTTGTATGTTTCTTCATTGTTTTTTTTCCCATTTGTTTTAGATTTTGTGTGTATTAATCTTTTAAGTTTTAGTCTTGGAAACTAAAATCCCAAAATATTATTCAATCACTGTGTAATTTTAACAATGTTTAATGAAGTGGTGTTTTAGATTGGTGCAAGTGCATTTGAGGCGAGTTGCTACTAGAATTGGTGGAGACAGAAAATGGTGTGAAACTAGGCAACGACACTAGAGGAGACAAAGGCCTTGGGTCTTTGGTCTTGCTAATGAGTAGAAATCAAAGAAAGCCGTGGGAGTGAATTAAAAATCATCTCGGAGGAATGCAACGACACTGTGCTAGGAATGTTACGTTCATTCCTACCAATGAACAGCCCCAGCCACACATCCAATCCGGGCTGGAAAAAATATCATTTTACATCGTCCAATTATTTCAATATCTATTTTTAGGTTTCTAATCATATGTTGCAAGTGTTTAATGCGAATGCAAAGTTATGAAGGGCAGATCCTGCCAATGCTTTGAAGATTATGATCGCCAAGAACGTATATTAGAAAGTGAGAATATTTGGTGTTTACTCCCTCCTTAGTGCAGCTCTTGCATTGCCTGATGATGGGTTGCTACGAATTTCATAGCTAGCTCGTGTGAGTATGTTATCTTTGCAGACAAAGATGAACCCATCAACCACTGAAATCATGTTTTTGTAGATAGTAACAATAGAGACCCCGGTAAAGAAGCCTATGAACTCGGGTTTCCACTTATTCAAAAGTAGGGAATGGAGCACATGATCATATTCATTCAATCATCAGCCATGTTTGTGTTGTAAGTTTTGTTGAGCAATGTGCAATTAGGTGTTTATGCAACCCACTTCTTTTTCTACTCTTAGAACTCAACTTTCAATGCACCTAACTTCTTTATCTACTCATAGAACTCAACCACGTCCAATGTAGCTAACTTCTTTACCCTTTTTTATCTACCCTAAGAAGCATGGAATTTCAATGTATCTTCAAAATTTTCTTCTTGGTCTCTCTTTTTATTTTTTTTGTTTTTTATTTTATTTTCTCCTTGCCTTTTCCCATCTTACAAATACATTATAAAATCCCATACTGGCTGTACAATGGGTTAGACGATTTGAGTTGGGGTTCTTGGTTTATTGTCTATGACTTATATTATTGTGTTCTCAAACATTAAGATGTATGATATATGAATCATTTTGAATGTACCAAGCATTACACTTCCCATGATTGATCTACAATACGAACTAAGCATTACATTTGCAGATTAACGTATACATTAAGGAATAATGTAAGAATAAATCTACCTTTATCATAGACATGGAACACTACTCTAACTCTCTATGTGAAATTTCTTTATAATATGAATTCTTTTTCTCTACTCCTACCATGTTTCAAGAAGAACATGATTTTACATGTTCATAAGTCTGCACTTGTTAACATCTCCGGTTCTGAATTTGTTATGATTTATGATACACTTCTAAAGTGAGATAGCTACACTTCAGATTTGTGTAAACCTTGTTTTTTAAACAATATGTGAGTCTTTTTTCTCTTAGTTATTATATTAAAATATTTGTTTAAAGCTTCCTTGTTTTTTTCTCAATAAGCATGGGGTTTTTGCTAGTTTATATAAACAAACCAGCACCCACAGTTATAGTATGAAGAGATTTCTACACTTCATCATTTTATCACTTTCTTCTAATCTCACTTTACCTCCCGAGGTTTCCAAAATATCTATTTATCACCTTAAAGTTTTCTATGTGTAACAATCTCCCCCTCTTATTACATTATTCAAATCAAAAAGCAAGATTTATGCCTTGATCACCTAAAATGCCCTTGCGGTAGATGTAAATTGGGTCTAGTTTTTTTTTTTTGGTCTTTTCATTTGAGCTAATTTTGTAAACACTGAATCGATATGATAATTTTGGTATTTAATTTTAAACAATCAAAATAACAAGAAAATAGTCAAAGTGTGTTTTTCCTCTTGTAAAACTACAGCAGGAGGGAGATTGTTACACATAACAAACCTCAAGGTGATAAATTGATATTTCAAAAACATCAGGAAGGAAGTAAGATTGTATAAAGCTTTATCCTTTCATCTTATATTGATCTAATTGTTTATTACCTTGTATATAGATCTTCTTTCTATATGAAGAACTGATATTCTTTCTTCTTATGGTGTTAATGTTTCAATCCTTAGCAAGTGTATTCCAGATCTTTAAAGGTTTCAGCCTCCTCTGTGGTGCCTGCTTTTATGTAAGATTTGAATTAGACATTTTTCTTATGAATCACTCAACAAAGTCTTAAATCTTCTTCTCTCCACTATGTTTTTATAGTGAAAATGGTACCGGTTAGAATCTTTAAGTTGGACAGTCTAGTTTCATGTTTGCTCTATACATAGCCTGAGGTATACTTTCAGCAAAACTACCATACAAGTGTGCCACCTAATCCTCAAATTCTGAAAATCCCAGGTTTGGAATCATGGTGTTAGTTGACAAGACAATGTAGAAATTAGGGTTGCTTAATGGGTCGGCCTGATACGGCATGGGCTCATTTAGCCCATGACTGGAGGGCCGTAGGCCAAGCAAGACACGACACGGCCCACTTAGAAGATGGGCCATGTCATGCCTGGCCTGTAACCCAGTACCCCAGGCATGGTTTGACTCCAGGCACAGTTAAGGCCGGGCCGTGTCGAGCCAAGTAGATTGTCAGTAGGTCTCGGGTATTTTTTTTTACAAAAAATATAGAAAAATAGAAAAAAGTAAAAAAAAAAAAAACATAGAAAATTATGAAAAAATATATTTATTATTTACAAAAATATCGAGATAAAATTTTCTCCAAAAAATTAAATAAATTATTTCTTACAAGTAGAAAAGTAATTTTCTCGTTTCAGGAAAAAAAAGCAACAAATCATTTATTCTCAATAGCTCAATAGAATTGGAGAATACAAGCTATATAAGAGTCATATTAGGCGGCATGCCAGCTCCTGTAGTAAAGGCTGCGCTAGTAATAGCACTGGTTGTGCGATCAATTCCCACTCTCATCAAACTCTAACCCTAATAAGAAAAGATAATGATAAAAATTATTACAATAATCCTACTTAACCTATGACTCTACCGGGATATGCCTCGGAGCACGGGTGGGCTCCACTGTCTACATCACAGAACCTATACAGAACTAAGAAATGAAGAAGGACTAGGAGGCACTGGTATGTCAACAGTACCTTCCAACATCAACACCACCTTCTTCATTGAAGGACGCAGTGATGGTTCATCCTGAATGCACCAGATCCCCACCCTAACCATCCTTTCTAATTTTCTCTTGTCCACCTCTTCATCACCCACGAGCTTCTGCAACTCACCAGCCTCGAAGCATGTATACACCCAGTCCACCAGAATAATCTCATCCTCTGTAAAATTCATGTCCATGTTTCTCCGACAACATATTATCTCTAACAACACAATCCCAAAACTATAAACATCAGCTTTCACTGTAATGGCTGTTCTTCGGTGCCATTCAGGAGCAACATAGCCCCGCGTCCCTCGGATCCCAGTGAAGGTCTTGGTTTCCTCTGGCTTCAGCATCTTTGCCAAACCGAAATCCGAGATCTTTGTGCATCGATTGTCGCCCATGAGTATGTTTTGGGGCTTTATGTCACAGTGAATGATTTGGGTCTCGCATTCTTCGTGTAAGTAAAGGATGCCTCTGGCCACGTCCAAAGCGATTCCAACTCTTTCATCCCAACATGGGTGTGTTTCGGGCTTGAAGAGCATATCTGCAAGAGTCCCGTTGCTCATGAATTCATACACCAGAAGTCGATTAGGGCCTTCATGGCAATAACCAAGCAATCGAACTAGATTCTTGTGCTGAGTTCTTCCTATCACCTTCATCTCTGTTCGAAACTCTCTCTCTCCTTGAGCCACGACATTCTCTAATCTCTTAATGGCGACGAGCCTCTGGTTGTTCAATAAGGTCCCTTTAAAAACTATCCCAAAAGATCCCCTGCCCAATTCGTCCCTGAAACCGTCGGTTGCTACCTCAAGCTCTTTGTAAGTAAATGATCGTAGAACAACATCCTCTGCTAGGCCAATGTTTTGCTGTTCTAGGATCCTTTTGTATGCCCAAACGCGATGTCTATGAACAATGACCCCAGAAATTGCTAGGACGATAAATGCGGTAGTGACAAACGAAATACCGATAATGAGAATGACAAGTCGTAGCTCTTTCTTCTTCTCTGCTGGTTTTCCTCTCGTTGCAGAATCACCATCGTTGCTTCTCACTGGGGTTTTAGAGCTCACCTTGACCAACGCCACGGTTGAGTCACCTCCTTGATTTCTTCTCCCGTATCTCAACGGAAGCTTCTGCTTTCTGCACTCTCCATCTTTGAACAACGCTGCATCACAGCTACAGTCTTTCAAGCATTCGTCCTTGCAGGCGTCTTTCGTTGTAGATGATAAAACAAAATATGGGTCATTCTCCCAAATGGTATTCTCCACCGTAAATATGGTGTATCTGCCTTTCTCGCTATTGTTCGGGCAACCCCCTTCATTGAAATTCCTCACGCAGCCCAATTTCTGCTGCGACCGATCGATGAAATCGAAACCAGGAAGACATTTGCAATCGGGTTCTTGGTCCATGAGAGTGCAGAAACCATTTAGACCGCATAAACCTTTGGGATCACACCCGCTTTTTGGGGATGAATATTTGATCGACCAGCTGCCATTCCGATCGGAGTCGTGCGAGTACAACCGGAAGATCCCATCTGCATCGAGTTTCAAACGGTATATTGTTCCGTTGGTGGGACGGGGAAGCTCACCACTAGTAATATTTTGTAGACTGAAACCAGTGCCATTGAGCAAGTAGAGGCGGCCATCATCGTCAAGGTTTAGCGTCACATTATCTCCTTGAAATGTAGCAAAAGCCCCATAAGAATATGGGGCAGTGTCCGGAGTTTGCACAGGGTACTGTATAAGATTCCCATCGTTCTGCATCTTAAGCCGAAAAATCCCCGTTGAAGAATCGGTTTCCGAGAGACCAGAGAAAAGCTCTTTCCCGGCGATCAACCTCTGCCCCTGCAAAAGGGTATCGGTTGGGTAATCGAAGCTTTGCCATATGACCTTCCGATCAAAATCATAGAGTACGAAGTTGCCCGAGTCCTGCATGGATGCTGAGGAAGCGGATTGGGGGGCATTGATCACTGTCACTTCGTCCCCGTCCCCCTCCGTTGGTTGTAAGACGAGCCTGCCGTCGCTGGTGAAGAGCAGTGCAACGTCGCTGGAGACCGGTGGATCGTCTCGGTTGGCCGTCCAGACTAGAGATTTTTCGGGGAATCTAGCAAACCAAATTCCTACGATAAAGCCGTTGCGTTGTGGGTAAAAGCCAAAGGCGAAGAGACCCGAGGGAGAGAGCCAAGATGAGTTGGTGGTGGGAGACAGGGAAGAACCGTTGGTTATGCTGGATTGAACTTGTTGTGCTGATACGCTAGAGAGTGCAGAGACGAGAAGAAACAGAAGGATGGCAGCCATGAAAGACTTATATCCGTTACAACTGCAAATCCTCCACCCGTGTCTTGCCCTTTTGCAACATGACTTATCAAAGTACGCGTCGTTGGCATGTTTTGATTAATGGTGGCAGGCCAGACCAGACCAGCAGGGGATTCAGGTCAATGCAGAGAAGTCAATGTACGCTACGTGGTTAGATTAAGATTCGAACCATGTTTTTCAATCCAAAGAATTGGTCGATGATCGGAGGTCTGGTAAGCATTGGGCAGCCGGCAGCAGATCAACAGGAGACAAATAAGTGAAGACGAAGAGCGAACGGAGACAAATAAGTGAAGACGAAGACCGAACGACTTTGAGAGGAGTCCTACAATTAATTATTTTCACCTGGCTCTGTACACCAAAGACAAAACAGGGGAAGTGATTGTAAAAGTTGGACGGGTGATCAAATTGAGTTTGATCTCCCTAAGATCATGGAAGAACATGAAATGTTAATTATTTGATCAGCTACAAGCCTACAACCAATTCTCCCAACTCTAAATCAGTTACAGTGAACTTATTAGTACAAATTTCAAACTATAAAGAGCCTTATATGGAAGCCTTAGTTGGATGTGATATTTTAGATAAAACTAAAAGTAATGCCAATCTGCAGAATTCTAGCTCAAGCAATAACAGAGCTGATTAGCCTCATTGATTAGTGCAATCTGTTTTATTTGTTTCCTTGCAAAATTCTTCTTTCTATTATTAATTGTTATTTACCTTGTATATCGATCTAATCTATATATATCATATCATATATATATTTATATATACTAAAGTAGAATACAAAAAAGCCACATTTTCTCTCCTCCATGTGGACATCCCTTTCTTCCTCCAATGGCCTTTATGGGCCCCACGTGGTTAGATTAAGATTCGAACTATGTTTTCCAATCCAAAGAATTGGTCGATGATCGGAGGTCTGGTAAGCATTGGGCAGCCGGCAGCATATCAACAGGAGACAAATAAGTGAAGACGAAGACCAAACGACTTTGAGAGCCCTAGAGTTAATTATTTTCACTTGTCTCTGTACACCAAAGACAAAAACTGGGTAAGTAATTGTAAAAGTTGGACTGGTGATCAAATTGAGTTTGATCACCCTAATATCATGGAACAACGTGAAATGTTAATTATTTGATCAATTACCAAATGATTGATCCAATTTATTGGAGTCCACCGCGTAAACCCTATGTTTCTATCTCAGTCTCCTAAAATCTGTTTCTTTATCAGTTAGCTCATGAATATTCGAATACTTTTTAACTTGTTCTATCTCTCCTTTTTCCTTTTTAGTTTACTCAACTATTTCAAAAAGGCGAATTAAGATCCAAATAGGAATGGTCCTTTCCTTTTCTTTTTTTTACTAACTCTAAATCAGTTACAGTGAACTTAGTACAAATTTCAAATTATGAAGAGCCTATATGGAAGCCTTAGTTGGATGTGATATTTTAGATAAAAGTATTTCCAATATGCAGAATTCCAACTCAAACAATAACATAGTTGATTACTCTCCTTGATTAGTGCAATCTGTTTTATTTGCTTCCTCGCAAAATTCTTCTTTCTATTAACTGTTTGTTACTTTGTATATCAATCTAATTGTCTATATAAACAAACCAGCACCCACAATTACATCCAACTAAGGTTTCTAAAATATCATTTTGCCATCCAGTCAAAAGATTCAACCAAGGAGCAAGGAGCTGCTGTTTATAAAAAGTAGATGGAGCTCTAAATCTCTGTAAATGATATATAGGAAGACAACCCGTTGATCTAATATCTACATACATAGAGCAGTTGCTATAGGGTATGTGAATCGCTGTAGGAGATGCGAATCTATCGCCACCTTTCATCATTGGAACACAATATTGATTGTGTAGGGTCCTCAAATGAATGGTAGGGGATGTGAATCGCTGTAGGAGATGCGAATCGATCGCCACCTTTCATCATTGGAACACAATCAAACAATTGGGATCCTCTAAGGTGGAACTTGTAACCTGCTCCAACCCGTAATCACTGCCACGTTATCAGACCAAACCGCGTTAGGATTTTGGACCAAGGAACTAATTTTAGACAGCGTCGACCGAGGAACTAATTTTTTATTCAGTTGAACTTAGTGAAGACGAACTCGTTCTCAAGGAGTTGGATATTTTGAACGAGGACGCGAATGTCTTTAAATTGATAGGTCCGGTCCTCGTGAAATACGATTTGGCGGAAGCAAACGCTTACGTGTGCAAGAGAATTGAATATGAGCTTGTCAGCATTAACTTCTCTTTCGCCTTCTTTTACATCCGTTTTTCCCCTTGGTAGTCTCTGTTTTATGGTTTCTTACTGTGTCTCTCTTGTTCATACATGGCATCAAATAATCCCAAACTTTGTGATTCGAAAAAACAAAAAAAAAAATATGGCACATTCGGAGACAGAGCTTGGGGCCAGAGGAAAAAAGGAGAAGCAAGCTTGTAGTCAATCCGTTCAGAAGCCAATCCTCCATCGATCAGGAGGGTGAAACTTTTGTTTGCTGAGAAACATTTTATTTTAGAGGAGAGCCATTGATTCGATCTCTTTTATCGCTAGGATCTCTTTGTTATCTTGCATTAAAAAGGAAACCAATTTTCTTGTGAAATTTTTTTAGTTGAAATGGAGAGCTTGCTTGCAGAGAGGCGGTGGAGAGGATGAAGAGAGGGAAGAAAGCTCTAAAAACGGAGAGAAATGATGCTCGACAGTCAAGGCGCCTAACCTAATAAAAAAATTAATTCTTTGTTTGACACAATCTAAAATCCTAACGTGGTTCTGTCTGATGATGTGGCAGTGACGGTCTAACTTTGTTGAGGTGGCATCGTATCAGTGGTTACAGGTTGGACTAGGTGACAAGTTCAACCTTAGAGGATCCCGATCGTAATTCGAGCATCTCCTTATGAAATCTGGAGATGAGGCTACCGTTAGGCCTGATATGATGGCGAGGAGTTATTCTTGTACAGAATTACCATCCGCAACAAGCCCGATAAAAAGAAATGTTGGGTTGTAAGTTGTAACAAGGGCTAATCTTCATGGACCTCTTAATAGCCAAGCATGGGAATGCTGACTGGTGTGTTCTTCGTAGGCTCGTAGCAATGGAGTGGGCTTTGTCGCAGCTATGGTATTCTTTGCAAGAGAAGAGAGGGTGTTTTTGCAGCAATGAAGAGGGTTTGGTCGGTGCTTGTTCTGGCAGTTTTGTTCTTCATAGCAACGGAGAGAGTTTTGCCGGTGCTGGTTCTGGCGGCTATGTTATTCTTCATAGGAGAAGAGGTGGTGTTCTTCGCAACAAAGAAGAGGCTTGCGTAGGTGTTGGTTTCAGCGGTGGCAGTGTTCTTCACAAGAGAAGAGAGGGTGTTCTTCGCAGGAAAAGGCTGAATAACTTCTTCGCCTTGTCAACTCCTGTAACTACTGTCATGCATCGCAGAACCTCTGGAGGTGAGTTCGGAACAAGATCATTACTTACTCTCAAAACAAATCACTATGTAGGCTAAATAGATACTTCCATCATTTAATTTGGCTGACAAGATTATAATTTTGTGTGCATTTCTTTGTTATTTTAACTCTTGAAGAAATTGTTGAAGAAATTGTTTCTTAATGGCATGGAAGTAGGTTAAGATGTAATGGAAGCAAATCCTCTGCGATGCAGGTGTTTACAACGAGTTTTACTACGCCTACATCCGTGTGACGCGTGGCAAACCATTTAACCTTTAAATCATAGTTAACTTTGACCTTAGGTATACGACCCGATTCGATACTTGTCGGAATTTGTCTGAAATGGAGACCATCGAATCGACCGCCATTTCTCCGTTATATTTGTGAATGAGCAGCACCTTCGTGGCATGAAAAGAAAGGCAAATTGAAGCTCCTCATAATCTCGTCTAGTTGGCTCGTTTCGAAGTGGCGGAAATTGGCAAACAACAGCCTTCCCTCTGATTCCTGCAAGTTTCCCTCTATTGACAGTTATGGAAGTCTTGATTCCGACAAGTCTCTTTTCCGACAAGTTTCCCAGAGAATTTCAGCGATTCCGGTTGCAGAGATTGGGCTAGAAGAGGGAGCTTGCAGGCTTTACATTCAAGCTTAATCAACAACCTGGCACGCTCTTCTGGGGATTGCAGAAATCAGAACAGATAGTAGAGAGATAAAGGGTGTACCTCCCGTGTTCGAAGTTCTCCACCAGTACTTCACAGAGAGTTTCAAGCAAGCAAATCAAGATTCCCCATTGACAAGGCATGTTACTCGTGTACACTCCCATCTTTTCTTGCTTGCGTCGCCTCCTTCAACCTCCTTCTTTCAACCTTGGAATCGAGAATTGCCGGAAGTTGGAATCTGGAATCATATGTTCTTTTCTCGTCGGAATCCTGATTACAATTGAGACCTGCCGGTCGAAAGCCAGAATAATAAATGATTTGACTTGTCGGAATCGAGACTCGCTAGAATCCTGCTTACAATGGAACAGTGAAATTCTACCGGATGTGAATCCTACCAACCCCCTCTATCGAAAGTTGCTGGAATCGAGACTTGCCGAAATCGCTTAAAACTTTCCAATGGAAACTTAGCCGGAAAAATGCATCATGGGTCGTCGACATCAAACAAACCGTGGTTGGTAGGATTTATGTGGGTGAGGCGGGGCTATGGTTCGCCGGTTTCCAAATGACCCGACCTGCCACACGTCATCTTCTTATCAGCGTAGTAAAACTCGTCGTAAAAAATTGCGTGGATTTGCTTTCAAGAACTTGTAGGTTGTGTTTGGAGCCTTGGATTTGGGGAGAAAAGAAAATAAAATGAGCAAAAAGTCATTTCCTCCGTTTGGTAAGTGCTGGAAATCATAAAAAATAAGAAAATGAAAAGAAATTTTGGTACCAAATTTTCTTTCATTTTCTAAAATATTTTTTCCCCAAAAACCAAGAGATTTTGGGAGAAACGAAAACACGGGCTCTTCGAGAGAAACAAACGAAGTCTCTTCGCGCTCTTCGTGTTCATTCTCCTCGACCTAGGTCTCTCTCATCTCGGAATCGACAGTGAAAGCATCTGTCGCTCTCTCACCTTGAGGCTCAGATCTCAACTCGACAGCCCTTTCTCAAATCTCAAGACTCTCAACTCTCAATCGACAACCACTATCAACAACGAAGCAAACTTCTCCTCCAACAGGGAGACCCTCGGCATTCGGCGATTTCATCTACCCATCGTTGATAGCCCTCTAGCAATGCAAATGTTCTTTTCCAACAACTCTTTTTTTATGCAGGTCATCAGGTTTTCAAAAAAATTTATAAGATTTCCAGTGTTTTTTACTTCATCATGAGACAATCTCTTCTTCTTGTGAAATTTTTTTACTGCGATTGCATTTGTTTCTAAGGCATGCCATTTTTTCTTTCTGGGAGATTTCGATCAATCCTTTATTTGGGGAAGAGACTTTGTGACAGTTTGTTTATAGCGATTACATTTGTTTCTTATTGTGAAAGTTTTTTGCTGCGATTTATGGTTAGGCAACAAAAGTCTCATTTCTATCAATCCTTTATTTCCCTTTTCATTGAATTTTTCCTCTTGACAATAAGCCCAAGAAGCTACTGCCATAGTCCCCTTCAATCGAAAAGCCATGTTCACCATATGCTCTCTTTTCTTCTTCTTGGTGTGCAGCCAACTCCCTCTCTATGGCATCTATTCAACGACAAGCGCAGATCCATTTTATTGGATTCATGTTATTCTTGCCTCATGCCATGGGACTGTCATGGAGCTTGGGATCACACCACTTGTGACATCCAGCATGGTTATACAACTACTGGTTGGGTCCAATATTATCAAAATCAATAACAATTTCCGTGAAGATCGTGCCCTCCTATAAGTGTTATTAGTTGCTAAATTTTACTTTTAAGCTCATGTCATGCTTTATGTTCAACAACTATGTTCTGCTATTTCTTCTGATTCTCACATTTCTTGGGCTGATATTTACTTTCAAACTTTTCTAATAAAGAAAACTGTGAGATGGAAATCAGGATTTGAACTTAGAGCTATGACAATAACTGTAACTATACTGCTAATGAGTATCCCTTCTCATTAAACAAAGGAAATGGTTGCAAACCTAAATCTTGGATAAAATGTTCCATATGATTTTGCTTTGATATTAATTCTTAGAAGTGATGAAGTTCAATGAATGTTTTTCTATGCAACTATGTCATGATCTGCCTTTTTTCTTTTGAACTTTTGGATGGCTTTGCTTCTTTGTACATGCATATGCACTGGCACTTAGGAAGGAAAAATATATTGACTGATGTTACCACTTTGCCTACAGAAATGCTGCACAGAAGTTGCTGGGCATTTTGCTTTACATTTTTATGGCAATTGTATCTGTTCTATCTGGGAACTATGGCAGTGTCAGTCAGCTTGGCATGGGCAATGTTCTTCTCATAATTACTCAGCTTTGTTGTGCTGGTGTCATTGTAATTTTCTGGGATGAGCTTCTCCAAAATGGATATGGTCTAGGCTGAGGAACTTCCCTATTTACAGCAACCAATATCTGGTAAGCCAATGATATCCATTAATTCATTTCTTGTCTAATAAATACATTTGAACACGGTGCATACTTGATTAGCTACTTTATTGACCATGTGAATTCTAATATGCTTAGTTAGCTATTTTATGAAGGGGAGGGATCATTAGCTATTTTATAACTAATTTGAAATCTAATAAATGTTTTATTATATAATGTTTGTGTTATTATCATTTTTTCTTGGAGTAGAAATTTAATACAAGTCCTACTGAAGTTTTATAATGCGTGAGAGGGTATGGACAGTAATTTATAAGATCCTCCATTACTTGCAATTGATTTCCTAGTGACATGCTTCATCTTTGAACCACTCTGACAGTAAGATGAGTTGTGACTTGGAGCATGAGCCGTCATCTAGTTCTGAGTGTATCACTTGTAGGAGCCTCGACAAAGGCTTACCTTGGTAATCATTAGCAAGCTTAATTGTTGTTGGAAAACAGGGGAATAGAGATTTTCTACAGCACTTTTATATCTGTTTTTTTATTTGATTTACTACTACTCTAGAATACAATTTTCAATGTAGAGTTCATATAGGATTCTAATAATAGATGTTACTTACATAAAAATCCCAACTTTTAAGATAATGATTACTGCATGGTCAAGATGCAGCAACCAAGTCTTGAAAAATGCATAAGCTTCAATACACTTACTTGATTTGTCTTTCTGAGACTCCAAGCATGCTTCTTAGAAATTGAAATTTAACTACCGTTGGTGCTTTTATGAAAATATTTGCAAGTAATTCTTCTTTGTTGCAGAATTTGAGCCCAAATCCTTTTGATGCTACTACACATTTGTAGGTTCTAAAGTAGATAAATTGTGGGTTTTATATTCTCACTTAGAGGTCTTACCCTTCTAGGTGAAGATACCTCGTGACTTGGAGTTGCTCCCATAGTTCAGAGTTACATGTAATTCTTTTTTACAATGAAAGAATTGAATAGGTTTGTATTTGTATGTGTTAAGAAATATCTTTAAACAACAAGCCATCTTTGCATATAGGTTTGTGTCTGTATACCTAAGGTTTCTTGTATCTTGTAATAAAGTTTTTTTGTTGTATAAGCCTGGAGGAGTGGGAATAAAATGTGACTGTATATGTTACCATGTCTATTATCTCCAATTTTTCTCAATTATTAAAGCCATTACTTTAATTGATTATTTTTTATACTATTTTGTCTTATGAAGTCATCTTTTATTTAATTATATGTAGCTGGACAGTATTTTTTATACAAAATAACTCACCCCAAAAAAAAAAGTATACAAGAGAAAAATATCTATAGTGAAATTTTTTTTCAGGAAATTGTTTAGTCTGTCTGAAGGTTTCGTCAAGATGATACTTAACGTCTTTTTGTTAAGCAATAGGCTGACGGAGCTTCCAGTTTTGTGTGTTTGCCTAATCTAGTCCTTTTCATCTAAATTATACTTATTGATTTATTCTTCAGAGGATTTACATGGCTTTATCTTCATGAGGCTATTGTCTCATGTGTATGCGACAGAGCAAGTATTGTTGATAACCTGTTTGGTCATCATCTTGTGGCTACGATGGTTTGGAAGTTTCTTTTTATCATTATGACACTTGTCTAGCTCCTCTAGATTTATCATTATCACTAATTGTATAGATTAAATTTGTGTTGACTTATATAACACTTGTCATTAATTATTGCCATGAATTTCTTAATACTTACAATGATTTTGTGGAAAAATATGCAGGCATCAGAGCAAGGAGGTGCAGAGATACATTCTTCTCATATGCAACTGTCAGATAAATGAGCAATGGTGGAAAGCTGAAGATGGACTATTCTTAGTTCTTTTTCTCTTTTTAACAAGAACAAAATGAACTTATTGTGTGAAATTTTCCTTTCCAACATGTAAATAATTTTGGATGTCAAAATATTACATTTCATTTGTACTTCATATTTTTATCAAAATATTATAAATTGTTGTTATATTGCAATTTTTGACAGGTATAGAATTATATGAATGTTTGTGTATATTCTTTGAATTATTTTATAAATTAATTAAAGGTCTTGATAGATATATAAAAGAAGGTGAAGAATGGTGCCTTTTGTGGGAGTTTTTTAAAAATGCCATTAAAAAAAATGATCTTCAAAACTGCATTTTTAGCGGTCACTAAAACTTATGAAACGCCAACAAATCCTCTCCTACCTGTCGGTCTGGGACGTGGGGCGTTATATATATATATTTATGTATTTAAAAAAGATTGGTTTTTTTAGTGACATAATTCGGTAAAGGGCCAATTGGTGGTGGACATCTTTAGCGGCGAGCATCTAACTTTTAGTGGCGGTCCTTGCCTACTGCTAAAAGATTATTTTTTTTAGTGTAATTGGAAGGCTATGGTTCATCTTATAAAAAGTTATAAATTATGCTCTTTTAACATCAATTACAAAATCAAAAAGTCAAAATAATTGTTTGATTTTCTTTATGGTTTTCTTTGTAAACAACCAAATAGCAGAAAGTGATTCTTAAAAAATTTCTTCTTACTTTTCTCTAGCAAACCAAACAAGAGAAATTACCTTTTTTTCATTTCTTTTCCCTTCATTTCTTTTCCTTTTGGGATTTCCTTTCTTTTCTCCCCAAATCCAAGGCTCCAAACACAGCTGTAGGAGCTGAGAAGTTTCTATGATTATGTGACAGTGACAGTGGAGCGTCAATTGTCTCCAAACTATCTCCGTCTTACGGTTTCCTGTTAGGTTCGTAAGAACGTAACGCGTGTCCGACTAGATGGGCCCCACAAAAGTAGAGGCAAACGTATGGCTGTAAGGCATTTTTTTCTTTTGAATATTTTAAACCTCAAAGGGAACCGCTTTCGTTTGGCGCCCAAAGGGACGAAATTTTGGACGAGTTTTGATGATTTCAGTCCCGCATTCTTAGTGTCTTTCTTGTTAGCATCCTTTTGGGGAGTCAAGTCTTGCCAATGTTTGGGTGGAAAAGGGTTCTTTGATTGAATGGAGTTACATAATGAATGGCCGAAGCATCCTTGAAGACTGAAACGATGATGCCATTTGGTCGGAATGAATGTTGGGGGGTGGGTGGGGGGCATGGTGTTCTAATTCATGGTTTATTTCTCAAAACAATTATGCTTTTCTCTTATTTTAATTTTTAATATTTCCGAAAATCATAAGACGAAAAATACTTAATAGAGGAAATTAGTTAAATATCTAACTTTATCTGTTTATTTGTAAAAATGCCTCAATCAGTTTATTTCAAAGAATCGTGAAAATCAAGTTTTAAGTTATGACTTACCAAACGCATTTTTGTTGATTTTGAAAATTTTAATCGTTTTGTATCAATTGTTACCAAACAGGTTTTTTGTCACATGTTTTCAAAAACCCAAAAACAATTGGAAACGTTTTCAGTTTTCAAACTATTTTAAAAAAAAAAAAACGTTATCAAACAACCTCAAAGCTTTTCTCCGATTTTAGTTTTTAATATTTACGAAAATCATAAGACAAAAAATACTTAATAGAATAGTTTATAATTTGCCACATTTCTTTTTTTACATTAGAGGAAACCAGTTAAATATCTAAATTTATCCGTTGATTCGATAAAATTTTCTATGTAAACGCAGTGATGGTGGGCAATGAGTGATAAAGTTAACAAGTTGGAAATTTGTAATACGAAGGCGAGCTTAATAATTTTAAAAAATAAATTATATAGTAGTCCTGAGCTTTTGAAATGATGATTTTTTTTTTTGTTTTTGTTTGTGGTAACAAGCTTTTGAAATGAATGATCGTGTGCATTTTGAAATGAGCTTTTGAAATGAATTTTTTTTTGTTGGTAAACGAGCTTTTGAAAATGAATGATCAACCCAAGCGCGACATGCGTCCAACCCAATGTTCCTCAGCGCAAGTCCGTTTCGTTGCGTTTCCGTTAGTTTTCATTTGAATGCCGTCCGTTTCCTCTCTCCGTCATTTGTGAACGATTAATATAATCGATAATTTTTGAAAAATTCAAACACCGTTTCCGTCCTTTCCCCCTCCCGATTGGATGCGAAAACGACAGTCGAGGTCTGCGTCTCGATTGCCGAACCCGAGACACAGAAGTAAGAAGGAACTGCTCTTCCTCTTCCTCCATGTCTTGTTATCCTTTTTGTTCTTGTGCAAGCAGAGAGCATTCAAGCAACGCACAAGAAACTCCGGCGGCGGCACAAACAGATTCGAACGGTTCGGAAATGTAAGTTTTTCTAGCCACTATTCTTTTCTCCCTTTCCTCTATTCTTGTGACATACACCAATTCAATTCTAGTATCTTATGGCCTAAACCACAAAAATACTAGAATTGGTATGTCGGGCAACAAGTAAATCCGGGTCTTAATTAAAATTTAAGACAATAAATCCGAATTCACTCATTTATGAACATTACCAATCAGCTGATACCAACAGATAATACATGTTCATCAAATATATCAGAGTGCAGTAAATCAAATGATGATAAAGCAGAAGACTTAATAGAATATCTAACTCGAAATCATAATCTCAGAATGTAAAATCACTGAAATGAAATACAATAAATGAGGATAACTACTATACCTCTAAACTTGGATCTACCCGAAACCAACTGCTAACACTCTGGAATCTGTACAGTCTATATATATAATAAACTAAATGAGATTGGAGATCCCAGTAAACCATCATATGATAAATTAAATATACATGCAGATATATCTCAAATCATAATACATCACAAGTAATCAAGTGCAAGTGAGACAATCTCGTATCCCACTAAATAATATGAATTCACAATAAGGTTCAGAAGAATTACAATAATCATCAACTGGAATATATAAATCAATTTATAACTTAGAACCAGACCAATTCTATTAATCCGATAAACCATATCATATTATTCACAAGACTAATTAAAGTAATGTCTAGCCGGAACTATAGACATCGGCCAGGACTACAACTATAGTATTCAGACTGGGATGCACAGTCCTTGGATCACAAGATCACCACATACACACATTTCGGGTAAATCCCCTTCTACCGGGAAGTACCAATCACATCGCTCACACTGCCAAGAGGAATCGAACGTCTCGACTGGCCCTGTCAGGAAGAATCACATATCGACTGACTCACATCACAAAATAAATAAAAACATGCCGGGAGGAATCCTCAACTCAATCAGCTTCATCGCTCCAATCAGTACGACTCCCTCTACTCCCATACTGATGAGCCTTCACACACTCAAGTTTTAATTATCTTTTTAACATTCACACAATAATTCCATATTCAAAACATAATAAGGATCTCATTGAGATCAAATAGTGAAATTCATTTTTCTACCTTACATATCGGTAAAGTGCTAACCCGCTATTGATAAGTTAAACTTATCGCAGCGTAAAACAAATTTAATTAGGGTGCAATATACACAAATCAAAATTATGAATACTCATGTGTGTGTCATTTTATTCAAATATGCATATTTTTCTCAAAATAATAATATTATAATATAAATGCAATTTAAAAATCATGCTAATGGAATTCACATGAAATATTTAATAACAAGGATAAACAGCATTGTTTGAAAGTTACTATACATATATAATCGATAAAATCCGATTTAAGATTCTCTGATGCAAATATATAAATCATACTATCACACAACCATTCACTTACCAACCCCAACTTTTAATTAAATTGACAAAAATTCTCTTTCATATAATATGCTAAATCTCACCTAAGTTACACATTCCTTCTTTAATTTTTATTAAATTAACTTTATCCTATTTTTAAACTAATTTTTAAATCTTAAAATACACTTTTAAACACTTTTCCTTAAATTTTGATTTTTCTTTCAAAAGGTGACTAAAATGTAATTATATATTCTTGTTTGCACCTATTTGTTGAATTTAACTAAAATCTAAACTAACAATTAATTCTTTAAGTTCTGCACACTAATTTAACAATAACTCTCCAATTTATAACTGTTTGCAGATTACTATATCAATTTTGGATTGAAACTTAAATACTTTTCAAATTCGACGCTGCCTTCATTTTTCTCTTTTTTCTGTGATCAAATGTGCTACTTTGAGGATTTTTGTAGGTCAACACAGGAAGCCTATGAATCTAAAATCAGTTCCTATGTGTTCTATACCTGGCAAACTAATTTTGGAGCAATTAATTTGAGATTTATAATACAAATGCATAAACTTAAAGATATCTTAATACCACCCAAAACCATTTGCAACTGTCATGGTAAACCACAAACAGAGCATCTGTATATGATTCAAAACTTGAACAAAGCCTCTAATTAATCAACTAAAATCAAATGAGTACAATATTTAGACATTCAACAACCAAAATACCTATTTTAAATCAAATTAAATTGATGAATTACTTTCTTTAGTGCATAGCATTCAAGTACTGTCTATACTATAGTAGAAATCGACATTATTGTAAAATCCAAAAGCAGATGGTGATTAACTTTATTTAGTTTTAGAATAGATGGTGATTAACCTTATTTTAAGCCAGAAATTTTACTAATTTGTAATACCACAGAAATTAACATTGTTGTACTAAACCAAAATAGATGGTGACTTACAGGTTTCTGTGTGCAGATTACGGCACCTCAAAGCTTGGACCTTCTCTTTAGTTAAGCAACTCACAAAACACAATCCTCATAGACTCAAAATACTCTTATGCGAACTCAAATTAGCTCCCACACTGCTGTAGAAACTCTCCTCCAAACCATCAGCAAACTACGGGGAAAACACGGAAAAGGAAACTGGGGAAAGAAAAACAAAGAAGGGGAAACTAAGAGAAGAGCGAGATAGGTTTCTGTCGACTATTCCAGAACCTGGCACCAAGCTTAAAGTAGGTGTAAGACTCGATTAAACAGGTGTATCAACCAAGCAACACCGTCGGTTTGCCCAATCACTTTGCTGCTTAGACTAAGGGACCTCTATGGTACATAGACCAAATACAGCTAAGTCAAACTTCAGCTTAAATACAAGAGCTTGCAAGACAAATAGGACTTCTAGAATCCATCGAGTTGAAGTTAGATGGGTTAAATGATTTCATACATTGTCTTTGTTGAAAACTCTTACATAAGCATTAGAGAATCAATTTGTAAAATTAGAGAAAGCGAGAGAAAAGGCGTAAAGCACGCTAAGTAATAGAAGTATACTATGGTCCTACTCCCTTAACACCCTTCACACATACTCTAATCATTAAGAAGACCCCTAAATTGCACATGCTTAAATATAAGGCCAATAATCAAAATTTTTATACCAATAATTTACATATTAATAGAATAAAATAATTTAATAATTTTCCTCCAACAAAATACCAAGTTAGTCCTCCATTTAGCAACTACATTTAAAATTGCACAAATTAAGGAATAAAAGCCTTGAATTTAAGTTAAGTTAACTCTAGTAAATCCTCAAATAGATGTAAAATAGTTGATAGAAAATCACCACAAGCAAAATATAAATAATCTCGTATCTAAAACATGTGAGTTAAATTTCAAATAGGCCAATTAACCTAATTAATAAATATAATTAATTACAATTAATTCAATAAATACAAAAATAATTAATAGAAAATCTTTTAATTAGTCCAAATACCAGATTAGAAAATTTTGGGATGTTACAATTCTTCTCTCCTTTTCTTCTCTGTATTTACTCTGCATAAAGAGCCATGTTCTCGACAATGGCTTCTCAGTCTCTGGGCCTGATAATTTTTTCTTTCTCCTTAATCTAGGGTTGTCTTTCTTGCCTTTTTCTTTTGCCTTGAAATTAAGGCATCATTTCATCTTGTATCATTCAACATCATCCTCAGCATAAGCATAAGGATCAACCTATCGTTCAATACCAAGGGTATAACATGCGTCCCTCAACAGCTTAACGTGAGCTACCATGTATATTAACCCTTCTTCGTCACCATCTTTCTTACTAAAAGTCCCAAGTTGTGGTTCGACATGAGGTGGGTTTTGAGATGTCTCATGGAGTCAGTATCATTGTAATATCTTATTTTGTCCTTAGTTTAGCTTCTGAGAAGCTCCTTCTGTAGTTTGGTATTCGTCAGGTCTACGTGTCCTTGTATTCTTCTTCTTGTTCGCCCATATATACTTCATATTCTACTGACTCAATCATGAATCAAAAATCGATACTCTCCTTTGTATTGGAGATTTAGGAAAGTTATTTGGTTGGAAGATGGTGCGCCTTCATGTGGCCCTTGCATATGTGATTGTCTTCCTCCTTTGTCTCTCAATAAGATAGCCCCTGGTATGATTTTTGTTTTAAATTTCTCGTCATTTCTTTTCTTTTCTTTTTTTTTTCTCTTAATGTGTTTTGTGGTTTCATTCTCGTTGTTTCAAGTATTTGTGTTTCCCGGTGTCTATTTGTTATTTGTTTTAACTGTGATTGGATAGGGAGGCTACCATATTTGATCGAGATTTGTATGAAATCATTTTGTTTTGTGGTGTATGTTTGTCTCCTTTTCCTTATGATTGTCTTACCAAGTGTTTGCTCCTTTTTGTTGGCCTAAATTTAGCAGGCCATGAGCAAAAACTGAATGTGACGATATAAGGCTTCAGACCATGATATCTCAAGCTGTTAATGAGACTGAAGGCGGGTTCGGTGTATTGGCTCTTACATATCCAGAAATCAAAGTGATCCACAAAACGATGTCAGTGTCCGACATATCAAGGAGGAGGCTTTGTACTCGGCGAAGATTATCGTATTTGTAAGCACCTCATTTTTGCGCTCTCAAAAAGCCAGAAATGCAAAACCCGGCTAAAAAGTCAAACCCTGAGGGGTGAAAAGTTGACCTTTTAATCAGACAAAATTTGGCCACCTTACTTTATCTCAATGGATAGAGAATCTCGACACGAGTCCAACGCAACTGGGTTTGCAGGAATCGGAGTCCGGATGAAGGTTCCGCGGGAGGTCAAACTCAAGGAAAAGCCAAGAGTTGACTTTTCCTCGATTTCCGTGTCAAGTACCTTGCTCTATACCATTGGATAAAGAACCTCGACACGGTTCCAACGCAACTGGGTTTGCAGGAATCGGAGTTCGGATGAGGGTTCTAAGGGCAGTCAAACTTAAGGGAAGGCAAAAAGTTGACTTTTCCTTGAACTCTGTGCCAAGTGCTTAGCCCTATGTCATTAAATAGGGGGCTCCGATACGAGTTCAACGCAATTGAGTTTGCTCAAATCGGAGTTCAGATGAGTAAAATATGAGCTGTCAAAGTTTCCGAGCAGCAAAGCCGGAAGCTGCACACATGGCGCAGAAGCTGCACACGTGGCAGCCAACGCAGCGAAATATCTCGGGGACTAAATCTTAAATATCCAAAATTTAATAAAAATCCCAGGGACTAAACTGAAATTCGCAGGGACCAATCTGTAATTGTTCAAAAGTGTCGAATCGGTCGAATCGGTCAAGTCGAAGGGCAAATCCATAATTTTCCAACTTGTATCCGGTCATATATGCCGGATACACATACTCCCCTTTGTATCCGGACTTGAAGGCCGGATACAAGAAGATTTTCGCGCGAGATTCGCGCCGATTGCCCGACACATTCGTGGCGGCATTTAATTTTTGAATGATTATGTTTTGTATCCGGCATTTAATGCCGAATACAAAGGAAAACTAGTGTATCCGGCCTTGAAGGCTGGATAAGGGGGAGGCCTTAATGTATCCGGCCTGAGTTGCCGGATACATTAAGTTTTCTATAAATAGCAAATCAGCAGCTCATATCCGGGGTTGGCTTTTTTGGGTGGCTTCACAGCTCTCTCCCAGCACTCGTCCCCACCTGAACTTTGCCTCCTCCAGCCCCTTTTGCCTTCCCTAACACCCCCACACCTTTGCAAGGCCATCCAACCTCCTGTTTCTACTTCTTCTCCACCCCCTCACCAAAGTCTAAGGAGGGTAGCTGCTGTTGGTGGTTGCAAGGGAGTGCTCCAGCTCCATCCACGCCCAAAGGAGGTTGAAGCATACCTCAGAAATCAGTTGTGCATAGCAGGTAAGGTTCCTCTTCACTTCATGTTATACATATATTAAAATGGATTTTTTCAAAAGAGTTCAAAGAGTTTGATCTCCCACTGCTGTATGGCTGTGTTATTGTTCCTTTGCATGCATTTTCTTTCATGGTTGGGTAATATAGTGGTCTCCAAGGGCAAGTGAGCCCTCAGGTGTGGTTTTCGGTTAGAGTAAGAGGATTGGTTGTCCCACTCTAAGCCACCAAGTGCGCTTTTTGGGGACTTCGGTTACTCAAAGAAGGGAGTATGTTCCCTCATGCAAGGCATGTCTAATGTATCCCTATATAAGCCCCCTTCCCTCACCTTTCTGTATATTTTCGTGGCTGTATGAAGTCTTGGGTTTAGATGTCGCTAGGAGGTGGACAAGATGCATGTTAGATCATGGTTCGTTCCCTGGGTTTCCTCTCTTACCTTAGTTTTTTCTCTTGCTGATTCCCTTACCTCTTGCATGCTGTGTTTTTTTTTTTCTGTTAATTGATAATGAATGCTAGACTCCTTTAGTTATACCTGTGTGTTTATGCATGGCGAGTCATCTTCTTGTGTGCATACATGTCCTGGTCAATCATGGAAGCATGCCTCAAGCCATGGACCCTTGCTATTGTGTGCTGTGGTGGAGCTTCAGAAGCCAAGGCAGGGACACCTTGGTCCCTACCATAGTGACATGCATGATCCCAAATGGGAGAGACACCAGGATGTCTTTCCCTCCTCCATTTACTTTGCCGGAAAGTCCCCAAAATAGGCCGAATGAAGCCTTTCCCCCAAACCTGAACCCCTGTGGGCCCATCTAGGGGCCCATACAGCCCACAGAAACCCCTGGGAACCCCCTGGAAACACCCCGAATGGCAAAAAGCCCAAAAAAGGCCATTCCAGGGTGATCCGGCAACTCAGGCCAGATCACCTGTGGCCTGGGTGTATCCGGCCAGATCACCCATGGCCTCTGTGTATCCGGCCACTCAGGCTGGATCACTTGCAGACCCTGTGTATCCGGCCTGAGTTGCCGGATACACACAGAAATGTGTTTTTTTGTGTATTTTAATGTCTTGCTAAATTTTGGAATGATTTGAAGCTAAACCAATTGAACCGATAGGGTTTCCGGGTCACCCGGAAACCCAACTTGGGACTTGGACCAACCGGTCCAACTTGGCTCACTAGTGGGCCTTCCAACAGGGCCCACCAAGTCCAATAAACAGCAAAGCATGCTATTAAATAACTTAAGTAAAATAAACCAATTGAATCGAGCGGGCTAGACCCAATGCGGCCCACCCAAGCCTTGTCATGTGTGGATTAATGCATAAACTGCTTGGTTTGGCCGTGACCGCGGGCAAGGGTCTATCGGGCCCGCCAAAACCCACTAACCGAACCGAGTTAGGGTGCAAGCCCTAAACTCCAAAGAACTGGGTTTTCCAGCCCAAAACCTGGATCACGGGCCCCAAGCCCAGTGACCAACCCATTGTGGCAAATTAAAAAGATAAAAATGTAAAATTCCTTGGCCACCATGTGGACCCACCTAAGGGGCCCACAAACCAATCCGACCCACCTTTTGCATAAGAAAACACTTAATCTTCCAAATCCAAACCTAAGCAAAATCAATTCATTATCCCAAGGCCCGCAGGGCCTCCTAGGGCTAGATAGAGGCCCACCAAGGGCACATGGGCTCACCCAAGCCCGCCAAGGACGCCGTGGGCTTTCCAACGGGGCCCACCCAGCCAGACCTAGACCACTTAAGATAAGCAAAGATAAAATCAACTAAAGGGACCCACACCACTCAGGTGGTCCCGCCAAGACCTAACAAAAAGCATGCTGGATTAGGAATCGGGTGAAGACCAAATAGTAAGCTGACTCAAATCAGGGAACCCACGGGACCCGTCATCCAACGGGGTGGACTGGGGTGTCTACGGACTTCCCCAGACCGCAACCGAGAACCAAACATAGAATCTCAAGCCGCAGACCAAAAGCCCTTAAGTAGACAAGATTAGGCATCCAGGTGTCCGCCTGCACCCCATCAGGCGGTGGCGACTCTGAATTACCCCGTGCCGCGTTTCCCACGCGCGCACAGTATTTTGAGACACAGTCGATGAGGGAGCTCCCACGTCTGAGGGTGAAGCCGGGCTAGATGAAGAGGGAGTGGATTTGATTGGTAAAATGATACTCGCGGAGAAAGACTGAAGCTTTGAGGGCTTGTGGGTAGAGGCCGTGGCTTGTTAGATTTCAAATGCAGCTCTATTGAGAAACAGGGCACGAGCTTCATGCATATTCGGTCGCATCAGCTAGCTTCAAATAAATCAAAAGCCTTGCCTAACATGACACTCTTTTATTGTACTTGCTAACTTTCTCCTATCACTATCCTTTTTTTTTCCAAGTAATCCTCTTGTTTTGAATGGAAAGATAGAAATTTTCATTTTTTTGAATGGAAGGATAGAAACTGTGTTACATGCAACAAAGCATAATTTAGCACTTGCGGCTTATCCAAGCCATGTCGTGTAAATGCTTATTAACCTATAAAATGGCAGAGAAAATGAATGTTCAGGATTACTTATCAAGATTGTCCACTTATCAAGATTACTTGTCAAATGGATGTTAAGGATTTACATATGGTGCAAAGTTTTCTATTTTATCATAACAGTATTCATCTACTTTTGTGATGAGGACCATCTTTAGCATATAGGTAAACTATATGGTTAATCTAACATGGACAGGCTCAATGTTGAACACGGTATTTTAACCTATTTGTATATATCCCACCATGCCCCGTTACAAGTCTCATCATGCCTGGTTACAAGTCCCACTATGCTTGGTTACAAGTCCAACCATGCGTGGTTACAAGTACAAGTCCCACCATGCTGATTATTTGTCCTACAATGTCTAGTTACAAGTCCCACCATGCCCCGTTACAAGTCCTACCATCCCTGGTTACAAGTCCCACCATGCTTGGCATGGTGGGACTTGTAACCAGGCATGGTGGGACTTGTAACCAAGGATGGTGGGACTTGTAACTAGGGATAGTGGGACTTGTAACCAGGGATGGTGGGACTTGTAACTGGGCATGGTGGGACTTGTAACCAGGGATGGTGGGACTTGTAACGGGGTATGGTGGGATTTGTAACTAGGGATCGTGGGACTTGTAACTAGGGATGGTGGGACTTGTAACCAGGCATGGTGAGACTTGTAACCATGGATGGTGGGGCTTGTAACGGGGCATGGTGGGACTTGTAACCAGGCATGGTGAAACTTGTAACTAGGGATGGTGAGACTTGTAACCAGGAATGGTGGGACTTGTAACTGGGCATGGTGGGACTTGTAACCAGGCATGGTGGGGCTTGTAACTAAGTATGGTAGGACTTATAACCGGGCATGGTGGGGACTTGTAACCGGGCATGGTGGGACTTGTAACCAGGGATGATGGGACTTGTAACGGGGCATGGTGGGACTTGTAACGGGGCATGATGGGACTTGTAACCAGGGATGGTGGGACTTGTAACCAGGCATGGTGGGAAGACTTGTAACGAGGCATGGTGGGACTTGTAACGGGGCATGGTGGGACTTGTAACCGGGCATGGTGGGACTTGTAACTAGGCATTGTAGGACTTATAATCAGGCATGGTGGGACTTGTACTAGTAACCACGCATGGTTAGACTTGTAACCAAGCATAGTGGGACTTGTAACCAGGCACGGTAGGACTTGTAACGAGGCATGGTGAGACTTGTAACAGGGCATGGTGGGATATATACAAATAGGTTAAAATACCGTGTTCAACGTTGAGCCTGTCCATGTTAGATTAATCATATAGTTTACCTATATGCTAAAGATGGTCCTCATCACAAAAGTAGATGAATACTGTTATGATAAAATAGAAAACTTTGCACCATATGTAAATCCTTAACATCCATTTGACAAGTAATCTTGATAAGTGGACAATCTTGATAAGTAATCCTGAACATTCATTTTCTCTGCCATTTTATAGGTTAATAAGCATTTACACGACATGGCTTGGATAAGCCGCAGGTGCTAAATTATGCTTTGTTGCATGTAACACAGTTTCTATCCTTCCATTCAAAAAAATGACAATTTCTATCTTTCCATTCAAAACAAGAGGATTACTTGGAAAGAAAAAGGGATAGTGATAGGAGAAAGTTAGCCAGTACAATAAAAGAGTGTCATGTTAGGCAAGGCTTTTGATTTATTTGAAGCTAGCTGATGCGACCGAATATGCATGAAGCTCGTGCCCTGTTTCTCAACAGAGCATTTGAAATCTAACAAGCCACGGCCTCTACCCACAAGCCCTCAAAGCTTCAGCCTTTCTCCGTGAGTCTCATTTTACCAATCAAATCCACTAGCTCTTCATCTAGCCGGCTTCACCCTCAGACGTGGGAGCTCCCTCATCGACTGTGTCTCAAAATACGATAATCTTCACCGAGTACAAAACCTCCTCCTTGATATGCCAGACACCGACACCGTTTTGTGGATCACTTTGATTTCTAGATATGTAAGAGCCAATACACCGAACCCGCCTTCAGTCTCATTAACAGCTTGAGATATCATGGTCTGAAGCCTTATATCGTTTCGGTTTCTGCTCATGGCCTGCTAAATTTAGGCCAACAAAAAGGAGCAAACACTTGGTAAGACAATCATAAGGAAAAGGAGACAAACATACACCACAAAACAAAATGATTTCATACAAATCTTGATCAAATATGGTAGCCTCCCTATCCAATCACAGTTAAAACAAAGAACAAATAGAAACCGGGAAACACAAATACTTGAAACAACGAGAACGAAACCACAAAACACATTAAGAGAAAAAAGAAAAGAAATGATGAGAAATTTAAAACGAAAATCATACCAGGAGCTATCTTATTGAGAGACAAAGGAGGAAGACAATCACATATGCAAGGGCCACATGAAGGCGCACCATCTTCCAACCAAATAACCTTCCTAAATCTCCAATACAAAGGAGAGTATCGATTTTTGATTCATGATTGAGTCAGTAGAATATGATGTATATATGGGCGAACAGGAAGAAGAATACAAGGGGATGGTTTGGCAAATTTTGCCTTTGACCATTACCCTTGTTTCTGGTTAAACTGAGTTCTCGGTACCTTATCTCCTCTGGTGAGGTATGACTTTGTAGGCAAAGCGTTGTTGTGTTTTATCCCTGATTAATGAAAGTATGCTAAATTTGTTATTAGAAAAAAAAAGTGTAAAACGTAAAAATCTATTTGTAGCTAGAGCTTTAAGTAGAGTGGATTGGGCTGGGTTTTGATGAGTCTAGGCTCAACCCAATCTAAAATCAATTGGCCCAAACTCACCTTGGTCTACCCTAAACCCAAACTGCTTGAACCCAAAACCAACCCTAAAATTATTTCTCGAGTTCAGACTAGGTTCGAGTTTGCCCAAATTAATAGGATCTATCAAGGATCTAATGAAATATAATAGCAAAGGCAACAAGTCTATAATGTTTTTAGTATAAGAAAGCAAAAAATTGAGTTTTTAAGTTATAACATTTCTAAGATTTATTGACTAAATTATAAAACAACACATTCAACATTATGAAAGAAATAATTACTGAAAATGTGGTCATTTGTAAATCTCAAGTCATTATCCATACAAAGGTCAACATTGTCAACACTCCTAAATCTTGAAAAGGTTATAGTTTTGAAGCTTTATGCTCAATTCTATGGAACCTTATCTATTGGGGAATTGATTGGAAAAATAGAGAGGAAGGGCTTGGAGTTTGAAAGAACTTAGGAAGAAGATGGGATTTGCGATAAATCATTTAACCTTGGCTTTATATAGTTCGGACTTTTTGGGGTTTTCAGGCTATGAGATTCAAACCCAAGCCCAACCCAAACTCAAGTTCAGGCCTAAAATCAAGCTGTAACGCCCCAAATTCAGGTCTGCCCTATCACAGCACCAACCCGTACCCGAGACCTACTTATGGGCCCAATAGAACCGGATTAACACAATTAATCCTGGGAAATTTCAAAGTAATCATCAGAGTGCATGACTAAAGAAGCATGGAATAAAAATTTCCATCTAATCAAAATGTCATATGTACTATAATCTCTAAAACATGATATATATGTGAATAAAATACAACTAAGGCAACTAACCATTTACAATGATCTCTCCAAAATATATAGACATGTACAAAAGATATCTCCCAAGAGTATAGGTCCAAAAATAATATTTACATCCCATATACAATCCCCAAGACAAAATACATCATTATAAAAAGAACCCTACTATGGTTGGTAGAAATCCTCTGGCCTGAACTAAAGCTCACCCTCAATGCCTGCCCCAATATGCGGCTCACCAAGCGGATCTGAAAACAAATCTGGTAAAACAAAACATGCGTGAGACTTAAAGTCCCAGTAAGCAGCGAACATGCATGTAGAGAAATAGTTTATGCAATTTTGTAACATCATGATAATATTCACAAGTATAAGATACCAAATGTAAACCAAAACATCTCAAAAAGATATAGAGTGTAATTCCAAGTCAAATATCTCAATCGGGTTCGTGTAATCAAATCAACCATTCCAAGTCAAATGTCCAAATCAGATTAATAATCGTTGTCCAAGATTAAGGCCAAGCGGAGTATTTCAACACTGCCGACGGATCAAGGCCCAGTGGAGTACTTCTACACTGCCGATGAAATCAAGGCCAAGTGGAGTACTTCTACACCACCGATGCATCAAAGCCAAGTGGAATACTTCTACGCTGCCCGATGAATCAAGGCCAAGTGGAGTACTTCTACGCTGCCCGATGAATCAAGGCTAAGCGGAGTACTTCTACACTGCCCAGTTCATGAAATCCAAAATCAATCAAAACGAGTACCACGGAATCCTCAAAATACATTTTGGATGAGTGGGATAGTCTTAGGATTCCAAAATAAGTCATCCTACCAAAAATCAATGGATTCCGAGACAAAAAGTTTTGGACCTCGAAAATATTCTTAAGTCTGGATAAAAACGTTGACTTTTCAGTGTAGAATTTTTCTAGACAAATCTACAAGGAGTTTGGGGCTCAAATTCTGGTTATAGTCTATTGGAGGGTATACAAATCTTCTAGAATTTTCTGGGATTCTGAATCACTCGTTTGGGTATCAAACTCAAAAAGTGGCCCTTTTTGAAAATCGGGAAAACTGGAAAATTAGGCACAAACTGGAAAGTTGACTTTTTATTGGTTGGGAATTGGGCCTTGGGAGTATTTTTATTGGTTCCAAATGGGGGGTAAAATCTTATTTATATGTAAAGACTTAAGTAAATGGAGCAATAAATACACAGGACATTTACTTAAATAAGGGTGTTGTACAAAAGGCTTCGGTTGTTTGGGAAAGGGTTGGAGAGAAAAAGGGTGAAGAACAATCAAAAACAATGAGCGAATTATATCTTTATTCGTTCGAAATATCTTTGTGGATAAAGGATTGGCATGATCTTGTGTTTAACTCAAACTGAAACTCTATCTTGCCAAACCTTGGACAAACCATGCCCCTGTGTTTGCCTATAAATAAAGGGCCTTTCCTCAAGCAAAAGGCCACGAAAATTTGAAGTCCAAGGAGCTCCAAGAGAAGAGAGGAATCCCTGCTGCTCTGCTTGCTCAATCCAGGTAAGTCCCTTTTCCCTTTTATTTTCTGTCTTCAATTCTAGAAGTAATAGGATCTTCTCTATTGCTGTAGAATAAGGCCATATCTTTTATTCTGTATTCCTAAACTTGCCTTTAAGTACCTTAAGAGTCTCTTTAACCGTAAAACGTGAAGAGAGAGCTAGGGGAAAAGATAACAGGTGGATCCCTAGAATAGAACCCCATATCTATTTTTCTCCTTTTTTATAGAATAAAGCCTTGGATTGTGTTTGTAACACCAAACCTATCTCTAAGTACCTCAAGAATCCTCTCTAGCCGTTGTGCGCACCTAAACCTGGCCTAGATCGCACACCGGGCGCACCTTTCGTGCGTGCCTCGGGACATTCGGAGTCGCCACTACTTGAGAGTGCAGGCAGACACGGTTTTGCCCTAACCGGGTCTAAGTCTGGTCTGCGGCTTTTTAGAGATCTAGCTAAGTCCTCGGTTACGGTTCGGGGAAGTCTTAAAGACACCCCGATCCGCCCCGTCGGTCTAACGGGTCCCTCGGGTCTCCCTGGTTTTTGAGTCAATCTCACCCTTCCTAGACCAGCATGCTGCCTTATCAGGTCTGGCGGGGCCCTCTGAAGGTGTGGGTCCCTTTTATTTTGATTTTATCTTTCTTATTTATTTAGATGAAGTGGGTCGGACCCGGATTCCGTTGGAAGACCCGTGGGTTGCCATGGTTGGGCTGGAGGCCTAGTAGGGTTATTGGGTAACCTTTTTTGGTTATTTATTAAATTTTATAATATTTACAAATTTTTGGGCTTGGTGGGCTTGAGTTTGGCCCACTAGCCTGGAGTCAGGTGGCCCTGGGCCTGTTTTATTGAAAACGGGCCGGGTTTGGGCCGGTCTGAGATGGGCCCCACAAGTAGGACCAGGGTGGTCTTAGTGGGCCCATTTGGGCCTATAGTCCAAAAATGGGCTTAAGATAGCCCAAATTATTTAAGAGACTGGTTCAGGCTGGTTTGGGTCGAATTGGGTTCAACCGGATCAAATACATTAATTTTAAGTCATTTTTCTAATATGACCGCACTTATTGTGCGGTTTGGTCAGAACTGTTCTGTGTGTGCGGTTGCTGCTTAGTTTCACTTGTTTGCACCGATTTCAATCTGGATCACTTTGTTTGATTTTCTGGGGCTTCCAAAAACCTCCGTCAGGCTTCCAACTCCTTTGAGATACTGCATTTGCCTCTTTTGGCCTAAAAGGCCTCTTTCTTACTTTCTTTCAGGTTCTTTAGAATCATGAGCTTCTCCTCCTTTTTTGTTCAGTCAATCACAACTACTATCCAGTAGGGAAACGGGGAGATTACAGGGGTGGATTAATTCTAAAAAGAAACCAACCATCATAGCAAAATGAGTTAGTTTAAAGTGTCCATATTAATTGATGGATAGCCTCCTCTTTTTTAATGAAATAACCACCTTAATTTAGCCTTTCATGGCCTTAGACAAGCAACAAAATAGGTTAGAAATAGTGAGGTAATAAAAGATATATGAAGACATAAAAAATGATTATGTTATACTTTGCAAAATAAAAAATACTTACAATGAAGCTTTTTTGTTGATTTACTTGTACTTTGTGGTACTTCGAAAAATTGGGCAGCGCTTCCGCGTCCCCTTAGATCTCCAAATTGGGTTTGGGCAGGGTTTTGATGGGTTACTTATGTTTATAGGGTGAAGGGTGAGAGTTTAGGCAAGGTTTGAGCAAAGTAAAGGTATTTTGGGGATTTGAGGTTGGGTATTGATAGAGACAGGGTGTGGGCAGAGTTTCGGATGGGCAAAGAACAGGGAGAGGGTGTGGGGACCGAAAGGGGGCTAGCTTACTCCAAATGGGGGGTGGTCCCCCTTTTATAGGCAAAAATTGGCCGGAACCGTGCTTTAAGTGCGGTTTGGTCACAACCGTACTTAAAGTGTGGTTGTGACAAGATTGTACTAAAAAGTCAAAAACTGCGCTTTAAGTGCGGTTGGCATTCAACACGTGCAAATCTGCGCGAACCTACCAGCTGTAGCCGTACAAGACACGCGTCCACCTTCTAGAAGATCAAACCGTATCTGAAGTGCGGTTCAGATCAAACCGTACTTCAAGTGCGGTTTCGCACGTTTTTTAAATGCCTGATTTCAAACAGTTTATGAAATTTGATTTTTAATAAAGATTTTATTATAAAATTCGAGATTCTTTATTGCTATATTATTAAAATATTCAAAATATCTAAAATTATATTATTAAAACATTAATATATGAATATTTTATTTATTTTGCTTTATCCTGCTGTTTTTGCCACACGGGCTGTTTTCTTGAATTTTCAACTGCTCATAACTTCTTCGTTTGGTGTCCGATTTGAGCAAACTTAGTGTTGTTGGAATCAGCTCAGAACCAGCTATCTATTGAGATCAAGCTTGGCAGTTGGATTGGGGCCGAGCAAAAAGTCAACTTTTTGCTCTCTGGAAGTTTGACCGGGCATATTTTTCTCACCTGGACTCCGATTCCAGCAAACTCAGTTGCGTTAGAACCGTGTCGAAATGCTCTTTTCAATGATATAAAGTTTGATGGCCAAATTTCCTTAATTGGGAAAGTCAATTTTTTGACCCCCTTAGGGTTTTGACTTTTCATTTTCCTTCATTTTGGGGGTGCAAAAATCAAGTGCTAACAGCCGTAAAACGTGAAGAGAGAGCTAGGGGAAAAGAGAACAGGTGGATCCTTAAAATAGAACCCCATATCTGTTTTTCTCCCTTTTTTTAGAATAAGGCCTTTGATTGTGTTTGTATAAACAAACCTATCTCCAAGTACCTTAAGAATCTTCTCTAGCTGTAAAACGTGAAGAGAGAGCTAGGGGAAAAGAGAACAGGTGGATCCGTAGGGTAGATCCCCATGTGCTCTAATCTGTGAGATGTGGCTGCTTTGAATATCCTGATCATGTTTTAATTGTTTTTATGTTGAATCTGAATGAATCACATGAATTCATGATATTTATAGCATGAGATCCCCACTTTTTGCTAAAATTTGGATTTTCCACATATTTGCACCTACAGCACTGTTTTTGTGATATTAGGCTAATGGATTTATCATGATCAGTATGATAGATCTGGATTCATAAGCCTAAAAGTAAATTCTAGGGTTTTATGATATGGTTTTTGAATCGTTTTTCATTATTGAGAGAAGACCCTACGGTCTAAGTTCTCCCCTTTTGATGTTCTTCATCAACATGGGTATTTTTGGTTTTGACTTCTTGATTTAATGTGAAATTTGGGCTATATCTATGTCCTAGACTGTTCAAGTTCAATTCTGAAATATTTTATAAAAATCATATTTTTCTAGATTTCTAGAATTTAACTTGAAACCAGATTTTTGAATATTTCACTTTAGATTGGTTTTATCTCAATTTTATTTTAATCATGAAACCCCAGGAATGGTATGATCATATTTGAAAGTTCTGGATCAATCAGGCTATTCGTATGAAAAAACCATACAGTTTTGTCTTTTTTTTGTGATTTTTCATGATTTTTATAGCAAGCCTCTTTTCTTTGAAAAACATGAACAATGCCTGGCAACCACTTTGTGTGGATGAATAGGGGTGCCTAACACCTTCCCCTGTTCATAACCTAATCCCCTTACCTATCTCTGGTTGTTTTTTTAGAGAGTTATTTTTACCCTAAAATTGCCTTTTTGAGCTTATTTGATATTTTGGTATCCATTCACACCTAAAAGGAATGGTGGTGACTCTTTGTTTTTTACCAATCTCGTGTGATGATTGAGGAAGTCATTGAATTGATTTTTCCCATGTCTCACAAAATCCATCCACCTTCTCTGCCTCATGTTAAGATCCCTCTGGAAAATATGTATCTCAAACTCTTATAATCTGAGAAAATCTCAAACTCAACCCATAAGTAATGCCTCCATATCTTCAATGCGAAGACTATGGCTGCCAACTCCAAGTCGTGAGTGGGGTAATTATTCTCATGAGGTTTTAATAAACGGGAATATGCTTCAACTCGATCCTGCTGCATTAGCACACAACCCAAACCAATCCTGGATGCATCACAATAGACAGTGAAAGGCTCATCCATGGATAGTACAATCAATACTGGAGTCGTGGTAAGTCTCTACTTCAACTGCTGAAAACTCTGCTCACACTTGTCATCCCACTTAAATGGAATTGCTTTCTTAGTTAAATTGGACAACGGTGATGCTAGCTCAGAAAAACCCTCAATGAATTAGCGGTAATATCCAACCATGCTAGGGAAATTGCGCATCTCTGTCATTGTGGTAGGTCTAGGCCAATCTGAAACTGCCTGGACTTTGATGGGGTCCACTGAAATACCCTCACCTGAGATGATGTGACCAAGAAAAGAGATTTGCCTCAGCCAAAACTGGCACTTACTGAAAGTGTGGAGTACTATTCTTAGATGCCCAACATTCTTCTCCTGAGTCTTGGAGTATAACAAAATATCATCGATGAAAACCAACACAAAGTTATCCAGATACTGATGGAAAATTCGGTTCATAAGGTTCACGAATTCTGCGGGGGCATTAGTCAACCCAAACAGCATGACTAGAAACTCATAGTGCCCATACCTAGTCCGAAATGCTGTCTTCTCTATATCTTCTTCAACTACTCTTAACTGATGATAGTCTGATCTCAAATCAATCTTGGAAAACCAAGATGCGCCTCTCAACTGATCAAACAAGCCGTCGATCCTAGGTCTCTTCTACTGTGTCACTTCTGGTCTCTTTTACTGCAACTGAAGCAACTAACCCAATCCGACTATCCAATCCCTCACAGATAAAGCAATAAGTTGGCTGATCAAGCTTACTAACTATAACTGTCCCTTTATGATAGTCAATAGTGACATAGTGTCTAAATAACCGGTATATCCCCAATATCACATCAAATCTGCTGAACTCCAGCTCAATTAAATCCCCACGTAACTTTACTCGACCCATCCTGATCATACAGTCTCTATATACAATTTGGACCCTAGTGGTCTCTCCCAAAGGTGTGTGCACAGAAAAAGTAGAATCCAAAAAAATAGACAACAACCCAATACGATGTACACATGCAGGTGTGATAAATGATCTAGATGCTCCAAAATCAAATAAACATACAGTAGATCTACTACAAATAAATAGTATACCTCTGACAAGTTCTGGTGCTCCATACTCCTCCTCATAAGCCTCTACGGCATTCACTCTAGCTGCCTTGGGTGCTGCACCTCGGCCCTGGGGTCCTGTCCTGCCCTGTGGTTTCTGTCCCACAGCTGCCTTGGGTGCTGGTAAAGTCTGAGTCTGAATCGGTGCACCCGATGGCTGCAATCCCATAGGAAAACGGCCCATCTGTAAGTTCTGATAAGTGGAGGGGTTAGAACAATCCGAGATGCGATGTCCAAACTTCCCACATCTAAAGCATGCTCCATATGGCGCAGCACATGGCCTTGGGACATGGAACCTCTCACACTGCTGGCATCTAGGAGGTCCAGGTCTATAAGCCTGCTCACCACTGGGTCTACTGCTCTGACCCTCAGTCTTAGGTTTCTTGACTGCTTGAGCCAACTGCCTCTGCGGGAACCTGGGTCTACCCTGATCTGGTCGCTTCTCATCAATTAGGTGTTCTGCTCTCTCAGCTCGGCGAACTAACTCTGAATAACTGGGGCACTCAATCACAAATACCCGGTCTTTAATTTCAGACCTCAGTCCCCTCTCAAAGTGCTCCCGCCTATATGTCTCACAAGTAACCATCTGCGGGGCAAAACGGCTAATTCATCAAATCAAGCCTCATATTGTAACACTGTTGTGCGCACCTGTTTTTGCATGGCGAAGCGCACGTGAGAGTGCGTGCCTCGGGACATTTGGAATCGCCACTGCCTGAAAGGTGTAGGCAGACACCAGGGTACCTATTTGGTCTAATTTTAATTGGTCTGCGGCTTTTTAGAGACTCTGGCTAAGTTCTCAGTTACGTCCAAGGAAGTCTGAAGACACCCTGGCCCGCTCCGTCGGTTTTGCGGGTCCCTCGAGTCTCCTTGGTTTGAGTCAACTTAGTCTCACCCTTTCCTAGTCCAGCATGCTTGTTTATTGAGTCTGGGTGGGGGCCACTGAAGGTGTAGGTCCCCTTTATTTTAATTGATTTTATCTTTTTAATCCTTTTGTGAAGTGGGTCGGACATGGGCCCCGTTGGAAGGTCCATTGGGCTCTCATGTTGGACTTCAGTAAAGCCCAAGGCCCATTAGGGTTATTGGGTAACCTTATTGGGCTTGGTTATTTGGTTTAAAGATTGATTAAATATTTATAAGATTAGTGGGTTAAAGCTTTTAGGGCCCAATGGGCTTGGATTTGGCCCATGGACAATTAACCAAGTGGCCTTGGGCCCGTTTATCGGAAACAGGCCTTGGTTTGGGCTGAATTGAATGTGGGCCCCGTTGGAAGGCCCAAAAAAGCCTTGGTGGGCCCAGATGGGCCCCTGGTCTCAAAAAGGGAAGCCCAATGGGTTCGGATTGTATCAAAACGGGTCAAAGAAAATGGATTTTTAATTAATCGTAGAACTTGATCGCATATGCAATGCGGTCTAGGTAGAACCGCATTTGCTCTGCGGTTCAGGTCTGACGGCATATATAATGCGGTTCAGGTCTGACCGCATAGAGAACCACACTGAGTATGCGGTTCAGCTCGACTTTCGAAAATGGCCAAAATTTCTCTAAGAACCAGTTCACCTTCCTTCCCACGCCGTTCGTGACTTACTACGAGCTTCAGAATGAATTCACAGTGGCTTTTAAATCTCATTCAAGACCCAAAAACATACTTTTCATCCATTCATTCACATGCATATGGGATTGACCACAAATAACCATACGAGCTAAACCAAATCATACATGAGAATAATAGAATAAAGCATATGATAACAATAACAGATTCTAAAGATTTAAACTTGATTTTGAAAGAGATTTAGAAATTCCAAAGGTGGAACAAAAAGTGTGTGACCGTGACTTAAAAAAAGATTTCATGTTAGTATCTGTAATGGATGAAAGCAGACCAAAACAGGCCTTAACGTGCTATCCTATATACTCCCAGTGTATGTGTGTGAAGCCTGTGCCCTAGAAGAATACTAAAACAGTTAACAAAATGAAGTGAACGGGGTTTGTGGGTCTTGAATGGGTTGAAGGTGGTAATGGAGGCTGTAGAGAGGCAGGGGTCGGCAGGGCATAGAGGCCTCACAAACAATAGGGGGTGGACGCCTATTTATAGGCAAAAACTCCGTGGCCGCATTTGTAGTGCGGTCATGCCTTGACAGCATTTCAAATGCGGTCGAGCTGCCCATGTGCACAAATCCATGCTAATCTGCCAGCTGTCGCCATTGGTGACACGTGGCAGCCTTCTAGAAGGATAGAATCGCATTTTATGTGCGGTCATGCCTGGAACGCATTTAAAATGTGGTCGCGCACGTTTTTTAAATTCTGGATTTGAAATCCTTTATCTAATTTAGTTTTGAGTTCAGATTCTATTCGATTTCTTTGGATATTTTGATTATTTTAATGCAAAAAATCTAGATATTCTTTATAAAATAATTATTTAATTTCTGATATTTATTTATTCTACCTTTTGCTGCTGTTTTGCCACGTGGGCAGTTTTTCTGAAATTTTGACCAGTCATAACTTTCTTGTCAGATGTCCGATTCAGCAAACTTAGTGTCGTTGAAATCAGCTCGGAATTCTCTATCCACTGAGCTAGAATATGGCGGCAAATTCTATTTTTAACAGAAAGTCAATTTCTGCTCTCCACAAAGTTTGACCAGGTCATAACTTCTTCGTCTGGACTCCGATTTGAGCAAACTCAGTTGCGTTGGAGCCGTGTTGGAGTTTCCTTTTCATTGGGAAGAAGTTTAGTGGACAATTTGCACCTGATCAAAAAGTCAAATTTTGGCTCCCTCAGGGTTTGACTTTTTAGTTAAAATTTTTATTTTTTGCATTTTTTTGGGTGCAAAAATCAGGTGCTAACAATTGTCTGTCCTCCCTGAGTGATATACATGAACTCCCTCGCCTTCTGACGGCGGAACTCAGCAGTAAAATAGAGCTCAAAGAAAAGCTCCTTGAATCTCCCCTATGAAGTCTGCTCATCAGGCTCAGTCCTTCTCTTCATAGATCGCCACCAATGGACAGCCTCTCCCTCAAACATGAAAGTGGCCAGTCTAACCCGTCAGTCCTCGGGGCACTCCATAGCGTCAAGTATCCACTCCATCCTAAGCATCCATCACTTAGCCTCCATAGGGTCTGCCTGACCTCCAAAAGACGGAGGTCCCATTTTATGGAACCTCTCTAGCTCCCGTGCATCGTAGTCGTCAATGTGATCTCTCCTCGGGGCCTTTTCATCCTCTCGGTTCCTCTTCGATCCGCCAATAAATTCGGTCACAGCCTTAATAGCTCTCCAAATATCCTCATATGGGGTGAGGGCAACAACAGGTGGTGGAGGTGGAATAGGTTGCTCTACAGCTGGAGGATCCACATACTGCTCTGCCTGTGGGGCCACAAATGGCTCTGGCTCCCCAGCTGGCATCATCCAGGGAACGGATACTGCTCTACCTCTGCCTCTTGATCTAGTGTTCATGATGAAGATCAACTGCAAAAGACAAACATTAAATTAGGCAAAAAGGACCTCTCATCCTAGAAAATCAATTAGGGTACAATCTAGTGTATCACACATCACCCAATTCCTTGCCTAAAGGTCAGCTACCTAGGATTAGGATCCTATTGCTCTGATACCATCTTTGTAAAGCCCCAGATCCAAGTTTATTTAAAAACATAAACCCAAATATGGTTCGTTAGGGAAAATGGCCCAAACAACTAATCCAGACTTAAACAATTTCATTTATTATATTAGAGTGCGGAAATAAACGACATCTTTCAAGAAGCGTGGAATTAAACCACCAAAATAATCCATTAATATTTCATCTATGAAGTCTGGAAAGGGTTCAACTAAAATAAAATAAGTGACATCCACCAATGGTGTGTAATTAGAATACTAATAATCCTTCAAATAACATCAAAATCCTCAAATAATATAACTAAAGTCAATCCCTCAAAATAAATCTAATTATCTCTCCATGTCCTCCTGGACCTACACAGGAATGAAATACTCTTCTTCCTGGTAATCACAGTAATCCCCCGAAGTCTCTACCCTAGGAACATCCTCTCTAGGAATATCTGAAAACAAAACCGATAAAACGATAATGTGAGAAACAACATCTCAGTAAGCAGTCATGCAAATAGTTAACCACAATAAAATATGCAACGCTTAATTAGGATAATTACAATAAAATACAAGACAACAATAAAATAAACAATTGTCCACCTCATGGAACTCATAAAATAGAATACCAGAGAAAGAGAGTAGACATGTGCCAATATGCTACCTAACCGAATTACAATGGACCAGCCGCCTTGCAGTCTGGCTATTCAACACCAATAGAAGAATCCAACCATGAGTTAGCATGTACGACCCAACCTATCCAGGAGTGGGTAACGTAGTGACCGACCTATCCAGGAGCGGTACCATCCTTGAGATGATGGAATGCCTCAGATATAGAATTCAAACCCTTCTAATAAATGTTTCACTTACTAGCTATTCTATGGATCCATATAACTGCTAAGCCCACTTAACAGTGAGAAAACAAACCAGGGAATGGACATACTTTTCAATAACAACCACAAATACAGAACCTTATCCATATAACCAAATCCGCCCTGTGGAAATAATAAATCAGGTACCTGCCTTATCACAACAGTGACCCAAAAACCAAAACAGAATGCACCAAGTCATATGTCCAAAACTCTAGTTTTCAACAGGCGAATATGTCTCGAATGTGTATCGACTCCATCGATGCACCAAATACCCTCATATCACCTTAACACAGGTGTATGAACTCACAAAACCAACTTTGGTTAAAAGTAAAATCCTTTGGAATAACGGAATCAAGTAAAAGTGCCTCTTTGGAAACATCTGCCCAAAATCTTTATAAAATTGAATTTTAAACATTTGCTAGTTCAAACAATCCCCAAATACCCCAAACTTGATGGTATATAGGATAAAATTAGATAAAAACACTTCCGTAGTGAAAAACTAGGTTGAAAGGTCATTTTCAAAAAATCTGACAGACAGGGTGCTCTAACGGCCTTACACAATGGGTCGTTTCAGGGTTGGTCACTTGATAGATTGCTCGAGTGACTGTTCAAGCCACAATTCAATTTCAAAAAATTGCTCTCGGGTTTTGAAATATACATAGGGCGCTCGAGCGACTACTCAGGCGGCCCGATACGTTAAAAATCCGAAAGTTTACAAAAATTCAATAATAATTTCACAACTTAATATCCAATGCATCAAATCCATTCTAAAACACTTAATAAAAATGTTAGAACAATTTCCAATAAGTAAAATATCATAAATAACAAATACAACTCATCAAATTACCGAATAACCATGAATATCGACTAAACAAGACTTTATTTTTGTGCAAGATTTAAAGGGACTACTTACCTGGTTTTGGGAACTAAAACCTCTCCTAAAAGCAACAAAATATCATCACAAATATGCTCCAACAATCTTACAAGCCTTGATCTCGTCTGAGTTAAGAAAAATCATGTTTTTTGAAATCTAACAACACATCTTTCTCTCAAAAACATAATTTTCTCTTGGTTTGCTCTTACCTGAGTTTCTATGCACGAAAATCTCCTTCTTCCTTCTCTAAGACGGATCCAACAGGTTGTTTAGGGTTAAGTTTTGATAACAAGAAGCGAAGAGAAAAACAAGAGGAACAATAGAAGTGGGCGTGCGGCTGCTTCTATTTGTGTTTTGATCTCAACGTGCATAATCCATGCAATATTAGGTTTTGTTTATTATTTGTTTCTTTTACCAATTTGCCCTTCTTCTTTAAGCTAAACCCTTAAACCAACTAAACCTTTGGGTCAACCCATTATCTTTAGATTCGACGAATCTCCCTAATTCCTTATCTTTTATTTTAATTAGCTCATACTAATTTAAACCACAGCAATAACTAGCAATTATTTACATAAAAATTGTATTTAGTCTAAAATCATGAACTCGTCTTATATAGGTTCCCCACTTTCCTCCGGTTCATTTTGTACTCTTCCAGGTCGAACCAAAATTTCATCTCCTGCATATTATTTACCCAATTAGTCTATTTAATAATTAGTTTTATCTATCACTAAAATCTGGGATTTTACAGAGACACCAAGATATCTTATTGGTAGAGAACCTATAGGGAACCCAGACGTACCTGCAATCTCTTTCTTAACTTGCTCCTCCAAACCCAACAAGAATATAGCACTCTTGTCTCTATTTACATGCAACCTCGCCACTTGCTTAAATTTTTAAAGAGCTTTCATCATGCACGTAATCGATTGTTGGTCCCCATGTGAGAACATGAACAGATCATTTGCGAAGTACAGAGCTTTGATGCCTATTTTTTTCATACCTGTAGTGGTATCGAAAATTTGATTTCGTGTTTTCCTGAAGAATCATGTTGAAGGTTTCCATGACCAGCACGAAGAGATATGGCGATATTGGATCACCTTGCCTAATGCCTTTTGAACTTTGGAAGAAACCCACCATGCTCCCATTAATCATCAGAGAAAAAGATGGAGTAGTTACACACTCCATGATCCAATCTATGAACCTATGGGGAAAGTTCATACCTTGAAGTGTTTCTAATATACATTTCCACGATATCGTATCATAAGCCTTGCGCAAATCCACTTTTAGTGCACACTTGGGTTGGGGGCTTCGGAGGTGGTACTTGTGCAGCAACTCTTGAGAGAGTAGGATGTTGCCCGCAATATTCCTGCCTGGAATGAAGGCGGACTGATATTCCCCAACAATGTCATTAATCACCTTTTTCATCCTATTCGCCAAGATTTTTGCGATACACTTGTAAAGAGTATTAACACAAGAGATCGGCCTGAAGTCGCTTACCTTCGCTGAATTTCTTCCCTTTGGTATGAGGATGATACACAAATTATTATCCTGTTTCAGCATTTTCCCTGCCCTGAAGAAGCTGCCGATGGCTTCCAACACATCATCCCCTATTACATGCCATGCTTTTTTAAAGAAGGATGGAGGGAACCCATTGGGGCCTGGTGCTTTATCTTCTTTTGCTTTGATCTCGTCTCTGGATACCTCCTTCTCCAGTTCATGGGTTTTGTGTTCGTCAATTTTCCTTTCGAACTGTGGAATTTGCGTCCAACTTTCAGTCTGCTCCCCTCCCAACAACTGTTTGTAATATTCTACAAACATGTTTTGTATTTGCACCTCATCTTCAACCTTGATTCCGTCCTCTGTATACACACTCATAATATGGTTGGTAGCCCTCCTTGCGATCAGCGAATTATGAAAGAACTTGGTGTTAAGATCACCTTCCTTTAGCCACTAAACTCGTGATTTCTGTTTATTCAGAGCTTCTTCATCCCTTAGAGATTGCATTAATTCAGAATGGATCTCATGCTCCTTAACTTGCAGTCGACTATCAAAAGGCCTCCCTTGCATTTCAATTTGACATAGGTGTAGTTCCCTCCTTAGATCTTGTGTTTTAGCAGCAACATCATGCAGTCCTTTCAAATTGCACCACTCCTTAAGCTTTTCTTTGACTAATTTCAGTTTTTTAACCACTCTAAACATGGGGGAACCACTCACTTGAGTATCCCATGCTTCTTCCACCACTTGGATAAATCCCACATGCTCCGTCCAATAGTTAAAGAATCTAAACGGTTTAAGTCCAGGACTGCTATCCCTCCAAATTGTCACAACAGGAGAGTGATCCGATATTCCCTGTGGCAAAACTCAGCTTCAGATGCATTGTACTTTGTTAACCATGCCATATTAACAAGAGCTCTATCCAATTTACATAAAATTCTGTTTGTACCCTCACTTCTATTACTCAATGTATACATAGCTCCTTTGAACTTTAGGCCCTGTAGGCCACATTCATCAACACATTCATTAAATTCACTGACTGCATTAGTATTGATCTGGTTTCCACCCACTTTTTCTGCCGCAGATCTAACACAGTTAAAATCTCCAACTATCAGGGTTGGTTGGTTGGTAGCCTGTAACTTCAGATCCCTCCAAAGACTTCTTCTTTCTCTACTATCATTTGCCCCGTACACAAAACTTACAAGACATGTCTTCTGCACTTGGAAGAAATCCATGTAAGTCTGTACAACCTGATCCGAACTGGCCAATTTTGTTACTGAAACCACCCCCGGATTGAACAGAATCCAGATCCGACCTTTGAGTGCCCTATCGTAATTGGTCATTAGATCCCAGCTTTCATTGATCATGTTCTTCGCAAAATAAGAGTTGATTTGTCTGACTTTTGTTTCCACCAGGCATAGCACACTAATTTTTTGCATTCGAATAAGGTTCCTTACCTCACCCTGCTTTCCGGGGTCATTCAAACCCCTAATATTCCACATTGCAATCTTAAACATTACTGGGTGGCTCCCCCTTCCACCCTATAGATCATATCTGAGATGTTACTTTTGCTAGGAGCTTTTGCTTGCTTCATAGCAATCTCGTCCACCAAGATGTTTTTCCTGTTTGTCCTTTTGCTCTTTTTCTTGGAAGCTTTAGTCTCCTGATGAGTCACTGGCAAGTCTGATAAAATCTGGAAACTGTTAGGACTCTCCACAGCAATCGGTTCCACACCAATCAGATCCACACTGATTGATTCCACAGCAATCGGTTCAACATCAATCCCTTCAAATTGGTCCTCTTGTTGTCTCTTCTCTTCACTATCGGTTGTGCTCAGTATATTGTCTTGAACTTGGTTGTCAGCCAGCACTAGTTCCTTCCCCACACTTGCTTCCTCAGTATTATTACTTGGTGTTGCTATTTCTGATCGAGCTGACCCATCCATGAGTTGAACATCATCAAAGCCTTGAGGGCATTGACTTACCCCACCTTTATTCACTACCTCCTCCTCGGCATTTCTCTCCCAAGTATCATTCAGAGATATCTTCTTTCCTGTTGGTTTCCATACATGAACTTGGGCAGGGCATTTCGAGCTGTTATGACCAAAAACCTTGCATTGGGCACAGCATACCGGCTTCCACGGATACTCAACCTTAATCTTAATAACATCCTTCTGAACTTGCAGCATAACAATATCCGCGAATGCACAATCCGTATCCACTTCGACACATATTTTAGCAAACTGAAGTCTGGACCGTTTTTGCGTAGCTTCATCCATGTATTGCAGCACACCTATGCCACTAGCAATGTGGCTCAGGCCTTCCACAGACCAGAACTCAAGGGGAATATTGAACATTTTCACCCAAATAGGGATACGATTGAATTCAGACTTCTGAAACTGCATACCCGGTTTCCACTCTTGAACCACCATAAGCCTTCCAGCAAAATGCCACTGTCCCTCATCCAATACCTTATCCCTGATTCTATGGTTAATGAATCTAAAAAGGAAAAAACCATCGGCAGTGATGCTTGTCTCCATTGTGCCATGACGCCCCCATAATGGCTATCAACTTCACAACAGCAAATGGGAGCTTCTTATCCATGAAGTGACCCACTAAGCATCCTTCCTAGCTCTTGATGCCATTCTCTACAACCTCTTGAGGAGGAGAAATGAGAGGTATCCCATCAACAACTTCATGCTGAAAAAAACGTAGCTTGGTTCTCTGGGATGGAGAAGACTTTCCAAACAGGGCAGACCAGTTCTTTGGCTCTGCATTAGTTTGAGTCCGCTCAATAGAAGAACCCGGCTCAGACACTCCAATATTGCGGTTCAAAAGATTCGCGGCTAGGCTGGTTCAAGAAGACTATCACCACTAGAGGTGACAATTGTGACCCGTGACCCGCCAACCTGCCCAAACCCGCCCGGTCTTAGGCGGGTTAGGGTTGACTGTTTCAACAAATGGGTTGGGTTAGGGTCATGAATTCTCAACCCGATTATAAACGGGTTGGGTTAGGGTTTGACCCCTCAACCCGAAATGACCTGATTACAACCTGTTTATTTTTTTGTGTAATAAAAGTTCGGAAAATTATAATAACAATACTTGTGGCTATTCAATCTTTCTTCTTTTAATATAAATAATGACAAAAGGATAAAGTGAAGAAAGACTTTTTACGTATAAATATTTCAAATTTCTTAGTCTCTACTAATATAAATTGATGTATTGATGACAAGTAAAGTCTTTTAAAACTTTATTAGTATGTTTTAGTTCTTTTCTTCATGTTATTTTAGTTATATCTTAAGGATTGTTATGTTATTATGCTTGTTAGGTGTCCCTTAATATTAACATGAATTAAAAAATAGAATTTGTATAGACTTTGATATTAGAATGAATTAAAATTTTTAATAGTAATTTAAATTATTTAAACAGGTTGGCGGGTTGAAGCGGGTTAGAACGGGTTGGGACATTGTCCCAACCCGTTTATTAAACGGGCGGGTTCGGGTTGAGCCTTGGCTTGTTAACCCCATACATCAACCCAATCCGAACCCGCCCGAACCTGACCCATTGCCACCTCTAATCACCACAAATTCACCACCCAATGGCGGGAACTCCGAATTTGAAATGGCCATACCGGAACCACGACGAAAACCACTTACTCTGACACCCGGCGAACACCTGCGCACACACCTCCTACAGATATCCCTTCACGAAGCCACCCACCACAGATGGCTTCTATCGCTCTCGCCTACGACGAAACCTTCGTCTATAGCCGCACTGACCTGCAGACACCACTTCGCCTTGAAACTCCCTTCGTCTACAGTCGCTCTGCCCTACAGTTGCTCTGACCAGCAGTCAGCTTGGATCAAACCCCGCTTACGAAGCCTGATGAACCCGAACTTAGACACCGGCAGGAGGTCGGCTGTTGCCGACCCTACACGAACCCTGTACACGAAGCCTGCTCACGAGCTCTTGGACCACCCTGCTCACGAGCTCTTTTATCAATGATGTTGCTCATACCAAACAAATGTAATTGCTCTTTTTTTTTGGGTGGAAATATGTAGTTGCTCATGAAACCAAACTACTTTAAATCAAATAATAAATATGCTCTTATCATGGAAAAGTTGTAGCCCATTGACGTGGGGCAAAACTTACGGCGGGCAAAACTTAAGCCTCTACTTGCAGCCCATTGACGTGCGAGAAAGTTGCAGGAGCTGAGAAGTTTCTATATTGACTGACTGATAGGGACAGTGACAGTCGAGGGTCAATTGTCACCAAACTGAGTTTACATCTTTTTATTTTATTTTATTTTGGGTAAACAACTTTTTTTTGTTTTTTTTGATAAACAACTGAGTTTACATCTGCTGGTAATTTTCGTCTACTCCGTTTTTACTACATCTACCCTTACACGACACGTGTCCTCTAGGCATTTAATAACTGGGACCCACCAAACCGTGGTCCATCGAAACGTCTTGTTTTTGTTTTAACTATTAAATGCTTCAGCCAGAGAGTGGATATCTGGGTAAAACGTAAAAATCTACTTGTCGCAGCCCCATGACTTTCTTACATAACATTTGGAAATGTCTGCCAGTTACGCTTTTATACCAGCGAATACAAGAGAGAACCCTTTTACGTGAGATCATGACTTTGTCAAAACAATAATGTTTAGTAGATTGAGTACCATTATCTTTTTTTTGGTAGGCAGATTGAGTACCATTCTCGGTTATCAGTAAATAAGGAAAAATGATAAAAGAGAAAAGGGGCACAATCTGACTTTATTCTACAGATATAAAAGTGTTCCAGATGCATGTCACGTGGAACACTCACTACATGGCATGCATTTGATTTTGGAAAAATTGGTTTTTAGTGTTATTTTTTCAAAATAATTTGGATTCAGTCGGTTAGTTCTTAAAAATTGAGAATTAGTGATACTTTTTTCAAATAATTGAGATTCTTATAAAGACTTTCTTCCACCAATGCCCTCAAATCAAAAGACTTTGAAAACATTTTCACTCATTTAAGTACAAATAGGTTTGCAAGTTTTTTTGAGGGTATTTTTGGAAGAAATTCTTCATAAATAGTAAAATGACACTAAATCCCAATTATATGAATAAAGTACTACAAATCCTTAATTTTCAAGAATTGATAGACTAAATCTGAATTATTTTGAGAAAATATCACTAAAAACCAATTTTGCCTATTATCATTTCTATTTTCCTTCTGTACAACATTCATTTGTGAGGCATCATTTGTAGTTTGCTTAACATTCAAATCCTTCAAGATCTTACCCATCCCATTTTTGAAATCTTTAACAAGATCAACAGCAAAATCATAAGACTCACATGCCACAAAAGAAAAAAAAAACAACAACAAAAAAATCATAACACCAATACAAAAAAAACCAAAAAAAAAAAAAAAAATCATAACACCAATACATTATCATAAAAGACATTACCACAAAAGAAATGAAACATTTATTTTACTATTCTAATTACATGCCGTATGAAACTTAAGGGATCGCAAAGCATAGAAAGTCCACAATCATCTTCAAACTTGAAAGCATACTAGAACATACATTATTCTAATTAAATACATGTAGTGTGAAACTTAAGGGATGGCATAGCATACAAACAGTTTTCGAACTTGAAACAGAGACAATAACGAAACAACAAGCTTTTCTTCTATAGAGAGAAAGATTCTCCCAAAAATAGAGAGTTGCCTTCTTAAAGTATGTTTTGTTTTATGCTTATATTATAGAATTAAAATTTGTTTTTTGATCTAGTAACGTCAATATATAAACAAGAAAATCCTAGTTAATCCATTAATTAAAGCTACAGCTTTAATAAAAAAAAAAAATTTGCTTTTCTAAGCCACGACAACCCAAAATTCTTCAAATTTCGAGTAGTCTTGAGTAGTGAAGCAAAGAAATCCCAATTACAACAGCTAAGACATTTAGAACTCCACTCTAACCCTCTAAGCAACTTAGTTAAATCTAAGAACAAAATCTATCCATACCAATCAAAGAAAACATGTGTCATTCTTATTTGTTATCCTCCCATAGGTAACCTCAATAAAGTAATCATTTTTGAAAATGATGCAAAGAGCATTCACACTATAATTTCTGTCGCTAATCTAAAAAAAATGGCATATAATACTTGATAAGAAAATTAGGGAAAGATCAATGTGGCAACATACTTGCTATCCTCCAAGCATAGCAAGCTCCAATGGTAACAGTAAATTCTTTTGGAGGTGTTTCACAGCTCACAAAAGTCACAGGAAAGTAGATAGGGGTTGGGCGTCACACCACCACCAAAGCTAATGGCTATCTCTTGAGGGCACAAATGGCTCCTTGTTTGAGGTTGAGTATGACAATAATAAGAAGGAGAGGAAGAAGATACCTGTGGATTTTCAATAGTTTTAAAAAAATGCAGGTGCAAATAAGCTTCTTGGACGTCTTCTTTCTCTTGGCAGAAAACAGGGTCAAGAAGTGCAGGACATTCTATCCCTTGCTAGGAGGCAAAAAATGTCTTTGGGCAGGAGACTAGAAAATGTCCAATGGTATTAAAAAGAAAAAATAAAAAGGAAGGCTCTCCCCAAAAGTTCTTTACCTCCGTTAAAGCAAAGTTGACGAAGGTAGTTTGAGACGTTTTGACAGAGGTGTGCGGCAATTGAGGACGGGTTTGGTGGGCCCAGTTATTAAATACTTAGAACACGTGTCATACAGGGGTGGATGTAGTGGACAAAACGCAGTAGAAGATAGGCCCCACACGTGTGGAGACCGTTTCATTTGGAGCCTCTCAGTGGTTCTAGCATGAAATTTGCCGATGTATGGCACTTTTCAATAGTGGAGTCCACACCCCAAAATGCATCTGAGCTGGAACCATCGGATTTTGGCTCTAGAAGAAATGTTCACTTAACTCTAAGGTTTTTTTTTTGGAATATTTTAAACCTAAAACGGTGTTGCTTTCGTTTGGCGCCCAAAGGGACGAAATTTTGGACGAGTTTTGATGAGTTCAGTCCTGCATTGTTAGTGTCTTTCTTGTTAGCATCCTTCTGGGGAGTCAAGTTTTGCCATCATGGATCTGAGCTGGAGGGATGGTGTATTGCAAATGGACAAGACATTAACATCACGGATATGAGCTGGAGGCCAGATAGTGGGCAACAATGTTCTGACACTAACAGATTGATCTGCACTGGAAACCACAATTTGAGTGATAAACTTGTCTTTTTCGGTAAGAAACTTTTGCTTTGGAACAAATCTTGCATTGGTAACCTGCATTCCAAAGCAACTAGGCTTTTTTCTGATCTCAAAGATATTCAATTTTTGTTAGAGATAAACCACGACCCCCATCTCCTCTCCAAGGAGAAAGCCATCAGATTAGAATACTGTCATATTCTTAACCAACAGGAGATCCTCTGAGCTCAAAAATCTAGAATCAATTGGCTTAGAGAGGGAGATTAGAACACCAAGTTTTTTCATGTGTCAACCTTGAACTGTAGACAGAGATACAGAATTACCTGCATCAAGGATGGCAATAATGATATGCATAGTGATCAAGATGGTATTGAAATAAGTTTTATTGATCATTTTACTAACTTGTTTCATGAAGGTGTTACTAACAGGGTTTTGCAGGACCAACTCATTTTCGACTCCACTATCATTGAAGAGGATAATAGCTTTATCATGAGACCAGGGACCGAGGAGGAGATCCTTGAATCTGCTAAGGGTATGGGCCTTCGTAAGATTCCGGGACCGGATGGGTTCCAAGGACTGTTCTACTTGAATTACTAGGAAATTCTCCAGCTAGAATATGCAACATGGTTAAAGAATTTTTCACCTGTGGGCTTCTCGACAAAGGTATAAATGATACTCACATTGCTCTTATCCCCAATGTAGAAAACCCAACCAGAACTAGTGATTTCAGACCCATCAGCCTGTGTAACTTCTCCTACAAAATTATTTCCAGAATCATGGTTAACCGCATGAGACCCTTAATGGATAACATCATTGCCCCTAACCAAAGTGCCTTTTTGGCTAAAAGATCCATCCATGACAACATCATTTTAGCCCAAGAGATTTTGCACCACATTAGGGGTAAGAAAAAGGGAAAAGGCGGGGACTTTGCCCTCAAAATTCATCTGTCTAAAGCCGATGATAGATTAAACTGGGACTTGATCCAAAAAGCTTTGAAAGCAGCTGGGTTTTGCCAACATTGGACTTTCCTAGTCATGAGATGTGTCACCACAGTCTCATATTCCATCTTGGTTAATGGCAACCCTGTCGGTTATATAAAACCCCAAAGAGGCATTAGGCAGGGGGATCCTCTGTCCCCCTACCTGTTTATCCTAACACAACAGATTCTTTCCAAAGCTCTCTCTAATGCGGAAAGCATTAACACTATCAAAGGAGTGAAAATCAGCAAGAGATCCCCTTCATTAAACCATCTCATGTTCACGGATGATCTTCTACTATTTGGGAAAGCAACCCAGAGAGAAGGTATGAATTTTCAAAAAATCATTTCTGAATTCTGTTCTATTTCTGGTCATGAAATCAATTTGGCTAAATCTGAGCTTATCGTGAGTCCTAGTGTCAAGGGTAGGGCTAGGGGCAACATCGGTAGGATTTTTTGTATCAAAACTTCTGTTAAATTCAAAAAATACCTTGGAATCCCATTGCCGGATGGTAGACTTTCAAATGCTTTATTCCAGGAGATCATTGATAGGATAAATAGAAGACTGGCATCTTGGAAATCTAAACTTCTCACTCAAGCAGGAAAAGTCACATTGATAAATTCGGTGATCATGGGGATGCCCCTTCACTTGATGTCCTACACTAAAATCCCTAGGAAAACTCTTAACCTTATGCAAAAGGGTGCCAGGACTTTCTTATAGGCTAAAAATAATAAAGAAAAGCCCATCCATAACATTGCTTGGGAGAAAATATCAATGCCAAGAGATGCTAGGGGTTTAAATGTCAAGAAGTTGAGAGAATTCAATGAAGCCCTCCTTGCTAAGAAGGGCTGGGATCTCATGCAGAATGAAAGAAGATTCTGGACTGTCTTCTTCAAGACTAAGTACTTCAATGATGGGGACTTTCTGGAAAGCTCATGCAAGAGCAGGGATTCAACAATCTGGAAAAAGCTGAACTTCACAAAAAATCTGATTAAAAAAGGGATGAGTTGGATTATAGGAAATGGTTCCTCCATCCACATCCATGACACCAGTTGGATACCTGGCCCAAGGAACTTGAACAAGTAGTCCAATCTCTCCCTCATGAGCCATATCTCATCCGTGGCTGACCTCATAATCCCCAACACCAACATGTGGAACTTCAATGTCCTAAACAAGATTTGGTAGCAGGATGTTGTCAACTTCATAAGATGTGTTCACCTGAAGTTTACCAGAACCAGTGACACCCCCTAAATGGAAGGCAGGTACTAAATGGCTCTTTTACTGTTTCCTCTGCTTACAACTTGTTAATTGACAGGGAATCAATGGAAAATAACAACCCGTGGAAGGGAATTTGGAGGATGCCCTGTTCTCAAAAAATCCGGCATTTTGTTTGGAAGATGGTACAAAATGGTATCACTACAAATGATCTTCTCAACCATAGACTAGGCTCACCTGTTCATGAATGTGTATTATGCCATGGTGTAAATGAGTCATGCCTTCATCTAATGTTTGAATGTTCTTTCATAAGAGCTTTAAAGTTTGCTACATAGGGGTACCATCTGGACAGTCTGCAGGTTCAAACTAACATCAAAGAATGGTGATTCTACGTTCTTAAAGAGAATGCCTCCCATCCATTGCGCCTAGCTGCTTGGGCTAACCTGGGATGGGCCATTTGGCTAACTCGAAATCAAGTAATTTTTGTGGGCCTAAAACCAAACATTTTGCTAACTATGGGTCATCTTAATGCATTGCAAGCTGAGTCTGAAAAGCTTGGAACAAAAGAAAACAAAGCCAACCAAAGGGAGGACATTGCTGTGAGTTGGACTAGACCAGCAGGAAGGAACTTCAAGATTAATGTGGATGAATCGTCAAGAAGAGGGAACAACCGAGCAGCATGTGGAATCATCTGCAGAGGACCGGAGGGAGAGTTTAGAGCAGCCATAGCCCACTCCTTGGAGAACTCGTTAGCCTTGGTTGCAGAAGCCCATGAATGCTTGAAGGCACGAAATTGGTGGCCAATCTCAAGCTAAACAAAGTAGAGTTCAAATCTGATTCCAAAAGTATTGTTGAATTCATGTATGGCACATCAAAGGACATCCCCTGGACTGCAGCAGCATCTTTGAAGAAGCGAAGCACAACTGTGATAATCTCCAGTATTGGTCGGTCAAACACATATACAGAGAAGCCAACAAGGTTGCGGATGCGCTTGCTAAGTTTGCTCAAGAGGACTTCCTTGTTTCTGGGTTCTCAATCCCCCTGTGTTCATTGCCCCCCTTCTGAATTCTGATTACATAGGAGGGTCTTCTATTAGAATGGTAAGTATACTGTTTCCTCTTCACATAGGCTCCTGTCTACTGTGACTTCTAACAATGCAGAGGAAAGAAGGTGGCTCATCATACGGCGCATTCCATGTCCCCAAAAAGTCAAGACTTTTTTTATAGAAATGCATGCAAGATGCAAACCTAAAAAATGACATCCTATACAGTAGAGTTGGAGTTCCAACTGAGTCTTGTGTTCTCTGCAACATTGAGAATGAATCGAATTTGCACCTGTTTTGTAAATGTGATTTTGTCAGGGCTGTTTGGTTCGGCTGTGTTGGGGGGAGGTTCCCTGAGCAATATCAATATCAATATCAGAGCTGTAGAGATTGGGTGTTTAAGGAAATTATGGTGATGGAAAAAAATCAGGAGAGACAGAAGGGAGAGCTGGTAGCTATGTGGGAGAACATATGTTGGATTGTATGGAATGCCAGGAATAGAAAAATTAATGGATTCCCCAAAAAGACGTAACAATGACGGGACTGAACTCTCAAAGACTCAGTCCAAAATGCTCATGCATTTGGGCAACAAACGAAAGGAGCTTGTTTTAGCTTTAAAATATTCAAAAATGGTGAACTTCTGCCCGAGAATTTTGATGTTTTTTTTATTTTAATTTCGAAATGGGACGTTAGACGTTTGTGTCTACGTTGTGGGTCCGTCGGTTTTATTACTACTTAGAGGGGGGTGCAAATGCAATATTGCAATTGTGTGGGAAGGGATTTAGGGAGATGAAGTTGGAGGAATAGTTGCAAAACTATCGTTTAGTTTTTGAAAAGTTGAGGCAGTTTTGACCGTTTTACCATTAATAAATATGTTGAATAGTGTGTAAGGGCTATTTTGAAAAGCTGCCTATTTTGTTCGGCACATTTCCCAATGGGACTCTTCTCATTATGTATAGTATAGATAAGGCAAAATTTATATATGGACCCTATAAGCACCCTAGTTTTGTGCGACAAGTACAAATAGACCAAATTTTTAAGACAATGTGAGGTTAGCTTTAAAATGCAGAGAGTATTTCGTCTGGTGTCACTCAATGGAACTAGCATGAAACATATGGATGGGAATAGCTCAAGAATAGTTTTATGATTGCGTTTGGGTTCGAGGAATTTGAGTTCATGGCAAGCAGAGTTGAGTTTGGGCAAACTAATTTTATATTGGGTTAAGTGAAGTCATTAAACCCAGAATAACGGATCCCATTTAGAACTCTAATTTTAATATGTTTGGACTAAGTTTAACAAAGGTTAATTTGTTAACAAACGATTGGGTTTGCCGGGTTTCTTTACTCACATAACTCATTTGAATTTTAACTCTATAGCTAATTATTCATTTTTTTTTCATGTCAAAACACATATTTAATGCCGAAGATTGTAGCAATTAGAAAAGAGAATCACTTGTCTGGTTCATTTTTGATAGTTCCATTTCTTAGCTAACTTTGTTTATTCAGTAGTATTCAGTAGAATTTAATATGAATATCCTGCAGTTTGCACAGAGTGAATGTTCACAAATTCTGAAAATGACAGGTTTTAAATCCTGGTGTTGGTTCACAACACAAAGATCGGAAGATTCAGAAACATTAAAATTTCTTGGATCGATCCAGTGATCTTCCATCAGCTACTTACTGATCAAAATGTAAAAGCACCTTTTTAATTAATTAAGGCTTAGACAAAACCTATACAGAACTAAGAAAGGAAGAAGGACCAGGAGGCACTGGAATGTCAACAGTCCCTTCCAACATCAACACCACCTTCTTCATCGAAGGACGCAGCGATGGCTCATCCTGTATGCACCAGATACCCACCCTAACCATCCTTTCTAATTTTCTCTTGTCCACCTCTTCATCACCCACGAGTTTTTGCAACTCACCAGCCTCCAAGCACGTATACGCCCAGTCCACTAGAATTACCTCATCCTCTGCACAATTCATGTCCATGTTTCTCCGACAACATATTATCTCCAGCAACACAATCCCGAAACTATACACATCTGCTTTCACTGTAATGGATGTTCTTCGGTGCCATTCAGGTGCGACATAGCCCCGCGTCCCGCGGATCCCAGTGAAGGTCTTGGTTTCCTCTGGCTTCAGCATCTTCGCCAAACCGAAATCTGATATCTTTGCGCATCGATTGTCGTCCATGAGTATGTTTTGGGGCTTTATGTCGCAGTGGATGATTTGGTTCTCGCATTCTTCGTGTAAGTAAAGGATTCCTCTGGCCACGTCCAGAGCAATTCCAACTCTTTCGTCCCAACATAGGTGTGTTTCGGGATTGAAGAGCATATCTGCAAGAGTCCCGTTGCTCATGAATTTGTACACCAGAAGTCGATTAGGGCCTTCATGGCAGTAGCCAAGCAATCGAACTAGATTTTTGTGCTGAGTTCTTCCTATCACCTTCATCTCTGTTCGAAACTCTCTTTCTCCTTGAGCCACCACATTCTCTAATCTCTTAATGGCGACGAGCCTCTGGTTGTTCAATAAGGTCCCTTTAAAAACTATCCCAAATGATCCCCTGCCCAGTTCGTCCCTGAAACCGCTGGTTGCTTCCTCAAGCTCTTTGTAAGTAAATGATCGCAGAACAACATCCTCTGCCAGCCCAATGTTTTGCTGTTCTAAGATCTTTTCGTACGCCCAAACGCGATGTCTGCGAACAATGACCCCAGAAATTGCTAGCACAATCAATGTGAGAGTGGCAAACGAAATACTGATAATGAGAATGACAAGTCGTAGCTCTTTCTTCTTCTCTGTTGGGTTTCCTCTCGTTATGTAATTGCCGTCCTTGCCGCTCACTGGGGTTTCAGAGCTCACCTTGACCAACGCCATGGTCGACTCACCTAGATCTCTTTTCCCGTACCTCAACGGAAGCCTCTGCTTTCTGCACTCTTCGTCTTTGAACAACGCAACATCACAGCTACAGTCCTTCAAGCATTCGTCCTTGCAGGCTTCTTTCGTTGTGGACGATAAAACAAAATACGGGTTATTCTCCCAAATGGTATTCTCCACCACATAAATGGTGTATCTGCCTTTCTCGCTCTTGTTCGAGCAACTCCCTTTGCTGAAATTCCTCACGCAGCCCAATCTGTACTGCGATTGATCGATGAAATCGAAACCAGGAAGACATTTGCAATCGGGATCTTGGTCATTGAGAGTGCAGAAACTATTTAGACCACATAAACCTATGGGAGCACACCGGTTTATTGAAGATCGATATATGATCGACCAGTCGCCATTCCGATCCGAGCCATGCGAGTACAGTCGGAAGATCCCATCTTCATCGAGCGTCAAACGGTATATTGTTCCGCTGGTGGGACGGGGAAGCTGAGCTGTAGTTATATTTTTTATATTCAAACCAGTGCTATTGAGCAAGTAGAGGCGGCCGTCATCGTCAAGATTTAGCGTCACATTTTCTCCTCCACCAACAGTACCGGAGCTCCAATAAGCATTAGCGGCAGTAACTGGAATTCCTGGAGTTTGCACAGGGTACTGTACAAGATTCCCATCGTTTTGCATCTGGAGCCGAAAAATCCCTGTAGAAGAATCGGTTTCCGAGAGACAAGAGAAAAGCCTTTTCCCGGCAATCAACCTCTGCCCCTGCAAGAGGGTATCGGTTGGGTAATCGAAGCTCTGCCATATTACCTTCCGATCAGAATCGTAGAGTACGAAGTTGCCCGAGTCCTGCATGGAAGCTGAGTAAGCGGACTGGGGGGCATCGATCACTGTCACTTCGTCCCCCGCTGTTGGTCGTAAGACGAGCCTGCCGTCGCTGGTGAAGAGCAGTGCAATGTCGCTGGAGACCGGTGGATCGTCTCGGTTGGCCGTCCAGACTAGAGATTTTTTGGAGAATCTGGCAAACCAAATTCCTACAATAAAGCCGTTGCGTTGTGGGTAAAAGCCAAAGGCGAAGAGACCTGACGGAGAGAGCCAGGATGGGTTGGTGGTGGGAGACAGGGAAAAACCGCGGGTTATGTTGGATTGAACTTGTTGTGCTGATGCGCTAGACAGTGCAGAGACGAGAAGAAACAGAAGGATGGCAGCCATGAGAGAGCTCTATCCGTCACCACTGCAAATCCTCTAGCTTTATGTTCTTGCGCTGCTCTGGTCTGCCCTTTGAAACATGACTTGTCAAAGTACGCGTCGTTGACATGTTTTAATTAACGATGGCAGACCAGATCAGCGGAGGAAGCCGGCCAGAGGATTCAGCTCTATGCAGAGAATTGAAGTCAATGTTGGTAGGTTAGAACCATGTTTTTCAGTGTTTTAAAAATTGCAGGTCTATATATGCAGAGAAGTCAATCCAAAGAAATGGTCGACATCGGTGGTCTGGCAATTTTGGGCAGCATATCAACCGGAGACAAAGAAGTGAAGACAAATTGGGTTATTCTTACCTGGTTCTAGACACCAATTGGGTTATTTAGTTGTGTTGGATTGACACCGAAGACAAAACTGGGGAAGTGATTGTAAAAGTTGATCAATTACTTGGAGTCCACCGCGTGAAATGTTAATTATTTGATCAATTACCAAATGATTGATCCAATTTATTGGAGTCCACCGCGTAAACCCTCTGTTTCTAATTTCTATCAAAATCTCCTAAAACCTGTTTCTTTATCAGTTAGCTCATGAATATTCGAATACTTTTTAACTAGTTCTATTTCTCCTTTTTTTAAGTTTACTTAACTATTTCAAAAAGGCGAATTAAGATCCAAATAGGAATGGTCCTTTCCTTTTCTTTTTCTACTAACTCTAAATCAGTTACAGTGAACTTAGTACAAATTTCAAATTATGGTTTCTTACTGTGTCTCTCTTGTTCATACATGGCATCAAATAATCCCAAACTTTGTGATTCAAAAAAACAAAAAAAAAATATGGCACATTCGGAGACAGAGCTTGGGGCCAGAGGAAAAAAGGAGAAGCAAGCTTGTAGTCAATCCGTTCAGAAGCCAATCCTCCATCGATCAGGAGGGTGAAACTTTTGTTTGCTGAGAAACTTTTTATTTTAGAGGAGAGCCATTGATTCGATCTCATTTACCGCTAGGATCTCTTTGTTATCTTGCATTAAAAAGGAAACCAATTTTCTTGTGAAATTTTTTTTAGTTGAAATGGAGAGCTTGCTTGCAGAGAGGAGGTGGAGAGGATGAAGAGAGGGAAGAAAGCTCTAAAAACGGAGAGAAATGATGCTCGACAGTCAAGGCGCCTAACCTAATAAAAAAATTAATTCTTTGTTTGACACAATCTAAAATCCTAACGTGGTTCTGTCTGATGGTGTGGCGGTGACGGTCTGACTTCGTTGAGGTGGCATCGTATCAGTGGTTACAGGTTGGACTAGGTGAAGTTCAACCTTAGACGATCCGATCGTAATTCGAGCATCTCCTTATGAAATCTGGAGATGAGGCTACCGTTAGGCCTGATATGATGGCGAGGAGTTATTCTTGTACAGAATTACCATCCGCAATAAGCCCGATAAAAAGAAATGTTGGGTTGTAAGTTGTAACAAGGGCTAATCTTCATGGACCTCTTAAGAGCCAAGCATGGGAATGCTGACTGGTGTGTTCTTCGTAGCAATGGAGTGGGCTTTGTCGCAGCTATGGTATTCTTTGCAAGAGAAGAGAGGGTGTTTTTGCAGCAATGAAGAGGGTTTGGTCGGTGCTTATTCTGGCAGTTTTGTTCTTCATAGCAACGGAGAGAGTTTTGCCGGTGCTGGTTCTGGCGGCTATGTTATTCTTCATAGGAGAAGAGGTGGTGTTCTTCGCAACAAAGGAGAGGGTTGCGTAGGTATTGGTTTCAGCGGTGGCGGTGTTCTTCACAATGGAAGAGAGGGTGTTCTTCGCAGGAAAAGGCTGAATAACTTCTTCGCCTTGTCACCTCCTGTAACTACTGTCATGCATCACAGAACGGAAGCAAATCCTCTGCGACGTAGGTGTTTACAACGAGTTTTACTACGCCCACATCCGTGCGACGCGTGGCAAACCATTTAACCTTTAAATCATAGTTAACTTTAACTTCAGGTATACGACCTGATTCGATACTTGTCGGAATTTGTCTGAAATGGGGACCATCGAATCGACCGCCATTTCTCCGTTGTATTTGTGAATGAGCAGCACCTTTATGGCATGAAAAGAAAGGCAAATTGAAGCTCCTCATCATCTCGTCTAGTTGGCTCGTTTCGAAGTGGCGGAAGTTGGCAAACAACAGCCTTCCCTCTGATTTCGGCAAGTTTCCCTCTATTGAGAGTTATGGAAGTCTTGATTCCGACAAGTCTCTTTTCTAGCAAGTTTCCTAGAGAATTTCAGCGATTCCGGTTGCAGAGATTGGGCTAGAAGAGGGAGCTTGCAGGCTTTACATTCAAGCCTAATAAACAACCCGGCACACTCTTCTGGGTATTGCAGAAATCAGAACAGATAATAGAGAGATAAAGGGCGTACCTCCCGTGTTCGAAGTTCTCCACCAGTACTTCATAGAGAGTTTCAAGCAAGCAAATCAAGATTCCCCATAGACAAGGCATGTTACTCGTGTACACTCCCATCTTTTCTTGCTTGCGTCGCCTCCTTCAACCTCCTTCTTTCAACCTTGGAATCGAGAATTGCCGGAAGTTGGAATCTGGAATCATACGTTCTTTTCTTGTCGGAATCCTGATTACAATTGAGACCTGCCGGTCGAAAGCCAGAATAATAGATGATTTGACTCATCGGAATCGAGACTCGCTAGAATCCTGCTTACAATGGAACAGAGAAATTCTACCGGATGTGAATCCTACCAACCCCCTCTATCGAAACTTGCTGGAATCGAGACTTGCCGAAATCGCTTAAACTTTCCAATGGAAACTTAGCCGGAAAAATGCATCACGGGTCGTCGACATCAAACAAACTGTGGTTGGTAGGATTTATGTGGGTGAGGCGGGGCTACGGTTCGCAGGTTTCCAAATGACCCGACCTGCCACACGTCATCTTCTTATCAGCGTAGTAAACTCGTCGTAAAAACTTGCGTCGCAGAGACTTTGCTTTCGAGGAAAACTTGTAGCCTTGTAGGTGCTGAGAAGCTTCTATGATTATGTGACAGTGACAGTGGAGGGTCAATTGTCTCCAAAGTCCAAACTATCTCCGTCTTACAGGTTTCCTGTTAGGTTCGTAACAACGTAACGCGTGTCCGACTAGATGGGCCCCACAAAAGTAGAGGCAAACGTATGACTGTAAGGCATTTTTTTTTTTTGAATATTTTAAACCTCAAAGGGAACCGCTTTCGTTTGGCGCCGAAAGGGACGAAATTTTGGACGAGTTTTGATGATTTCAGTCCCACATTCTTAGACTGTGTTTGGAAGCTTGGATTTGAAAAGAAAAGAAAAGAAAATGACCAAAAAGTCTTTTCCTCTATTTGGTTAAATGAAAGAAACCCAATTTAAGGAGAAAGGGAAAGAAAATTAGCTCAAAAATTTTCTTTCTCTCGATACAAAACTCTCTCCAAAAACCTAGGGATTTGGAGAGAAACGAAAGCGCGGGCTCCGTCGAAAACTCACGAAGGAAATATCTCTCGGCTCATTCTTCTCAACGTCGAGAGTGAGCTCTGGAGTTCAACGAAGCGGTCCTTGGGCTTCCTCTCTTCTCACTATCAGGGTGAGCTCTGGAGTTACTGTTGGTATCTGGAGCTCGGAACCCGACCTCTGTGGTGACTACTTCTTGTTCTACTGGTAGAGCGGCTGCCACTTGCTCGGGTTTGAAGTTCTTTGACGTGAAGACAGGGAAGAGAAGGAACGGCTTTAATGGATTTAGGGTTTCTAATCCCCCTATTAGGGCTTCAGCAGGACGGAGTAGAGAAAGTGTTGATGGAGGAGGATGAGAAGGGGAGGGGAGAGCTTTTGGAGGTTCGGCCATGGAGGTCACCACCTTCAATCAGGGATTCGATGATGCGAAACACCAATTGTCGAGTGTATCTTTGGGCCATTTTTCTTTCTTGTTTTTTTCTATTGTGGATTTGACAATCCATTGATCGATGTATCAAGGAACAAGGCCCTCGATGATGGGAATTTCCAAGGAACCCCAATTGGTGTTTCGATGGACAACACCCGATTGGCCATTGCATTAATTGGGAAGTTCATGTTTGCTCAATTCTCCGAGCTTGTTAATGATTTCTACAAGAATGGTTTGTCGTCTAATCTTTTCGGTGGGCGCAACCCGAGCTTGGATTATGGTTTCAAGGGTGCCGAAATCGCAATGGTTTCTTGCTGTTCTGAACTCCAGTTTCTTGCTAATCCGGTCACCAATCATGTCCAAAGTGCAGAGCAACATAACCAAGATGTGAAATCTTTGGGATTGATCTCTTCAAGAAAGACTGCTGAAGCAGTGGATGTACTGAAGCTCATGTCTTCTACATACTTGGTTGCCCTCTGTCAAGCAATTGATTTGAGGCATTTGGAGGAGAATTTGAAGAACACTGTCAAGAACACAGTAAACCAAGTAGCCAAGAGAGTTCTAACAACAGGTGTTAATGGAGAGCTTCACCCTTTGAGGTTCTGCGAGAAGGATTTACTCAAGGTGGTGGATCGCGAACATGTCATTGCATACTTGGTTTCTTTTCAATCTTCTTTGAAAATAACCAAACAAAAGAAAGTAATTTCGGGACAGGGCGAGGGCGAGGGCGAGGGCGTCTGAGCGACAGGGCGAGGGCGAGGGCGTCCGAGCGAGGGCGAGGGCATCTCTCGGTGCTAGGTCGTCAGGGCATCTCTCAGCGACAGGGCGAAGGCGAAGGCGACGGCATCTCTCAGCGACTGGTTTGTGAGTTGTCATCCTTGAGGGCGAGGGCGAAGGCGTCTGCGCGTCAGGGCGAGGGCGAAGGCGTCTGAGCGAGGGCGAGGGAGTCTCTCGGCGCTAGGTCGTCAGGGCATCTCTCTGCGACAGGGCGTCAGGGCGAGGGTGTCTCTCGCGTCAAGGCGTCAGGGCGAGGGTGTCTCTCGCATCAGGGCGAGGGCGGCTCTCGGCGCCAGGCCGTCTGGGCGTGTCTCTCGGAGTTAGGGCGATTTGAAAAGGCCCTTGAAAGTCTTCCTTATCTCGGAGGAGACTCTCGGCGACAGGGCAATTCGGGCGATTTGGGCGTTTTGGGTGATTTGGGTTTGCAAGTGTAGGGTCTGCAGATTTGCGCCAATGGCTATTAAAATCCAAGGTGGGTCTTCTTCGCTCCCTCCGGACAAGCCACGATCTTTTGCTGTTGTCGTCTCTGGTTCAGTGTTTGCTGTTGAAGACATCCAGGTTCCAAGGAAACCGATTACAAGCTATCATGGATTCCTTGCGGTTGAATTTTCAGATGTTGAAATTAAGAAATCCATCAGCCCCTTTTATTTCTCCTTGGTTGCAAAATTTGTTAATGGGAGGCCGTCTGTGGATGTGGTTCGAGAAGCCATTCAAAAAACATGGGCACTCCAAGGCAGCTTCCATGTTGGAGTTTTGGATAATCGGCATCTACTATTTCGGTTCAGAGAAGAAACAGATTTTATAAAAGCATGGACGAGAGAAAACTTATCGATCAAAGGGTTTCATTTTCGCCTCTTCCAATGGAATATGCGTTTTGATCCCACTAAAGAGTCTTCGCTGGTGCCAGTGTGGATTTCGTTGCCCAACCTCCCCATTAACTTATTCCCAGAATCCTTTATCTTTTCTATAGCTGGAGCAGTTGGTAAACCCCTTACTCTTGATGCTCCCACAAAAAACATTTCAAGACCTAGCTTGGCAAGGGTATGTGTTCTATTGGATTTGCTCAAGGTTCATCCTGATAGAGTGTGGGTTCGTATGGGTTCAGAATATGGAAGATGGCAGCGTATAATCTATGAAAAAGTTCCCTCTTACTGCACCGGTTGTTTCCATCGAGGGCATGATATCTCCTCCTGTCGTGTAGCATCGAAGAAGAAGAACCCAGAAGTTCAGAAACAGCAATACAAACGGGTAGGAGTTTTTGATTCTTATCCAACTTTAGAGAACTCATTTGAAGTCCTACCTCCTGAGAAAGAAGGTGCTTCTGATCACGGGATAAACAAGGAGTTGAACAATTCTCATCGGGTTGTGGAAGACCTGCAGCACCAAGATCAGTTAGGACAAAAGACATTGCAAGATAATCTGGAAGAGGTTGTACCTTTTGAGAAGAATGGATCACAACAGGATTATGATAGTGCCCAAGGCAATCATGGCCAAAATACTGATCAATCTCAAGGTGAAGATGAAATTTTAGAAGCTAGCCACATTGATTTGGAGGATGGTAATCTTAATCTTTTTAGAAGGAAACATCGAATCCTTTCTAAGTCACACGTTCTCCATCAGATCAATTTAGAACCTAATCGTCCAGCTGATATGCAAACTCCCAAGCAATCGGGCCCCACCATCCAAGCTCTCTCATTGGGATCATGTAAAACCGATTCCTTGAAGGATTATTCATCGTTGAATGAAGCCAAGGAAGCACTCCTACAAGATCAGGCTATTTTAGCAAAAAGAATGGAGTTAACTTTATTTAATCTGGAAGGACAGTGGGATCAATCTCAAGGTGAAGTCTCTAAGTTGGTTTTATCATCTCAGAACACCAAGAAGAAGAGCAACAAATTTCCCTCAAGAAGTTCCACAAGGTCAAAGGTAAAGACCTCTTCTAAACTCAATCAATTTGTTTTTTAATGATTCCTACAATGATATGGAATATAAGAGGAGTGGCTAACCCTGATTCTGTTAACATGCTTAAGTCTCATATTGTTTGTCATAAGATTCAATTACTTGCTGTTCTAGAGCCTATGTGTAATGAAGTCAGATGCAAAAAGGTTGCCAGGAGAATCAAAATGAAGAATTATTTTTGCAACCAAGATCAAAACAGTAAAATCTGGGTTTTTTGGACTGATTTATTGAGGTTGGACTTCATTGCCGTTTCTGATCAATATGTTACAGCTCTGGTAAGTTCAGGGAACAACAGTTCCTTCTCTCCTTATTTAATATCCTTTATTTATGCCAAGTGTGATGTGCTGGACAGAAGACATCTTTGGAATGATTTGCTGGGCCTTTCAAGTTCTGTGAACTACCCTTGGATCTTAGGAGGGGATTTTAATGCAATTCTTGCTGTGGAAGAGAAAATGGGGGCAGAAGTCCGGACATCAGATCAATGCATGAATTCCAGGACTTTATACAATGTGCAGGCTTAAAAGACCTTGGGTTCAATGGAGATAAATTCACTTGGTGTAATGAGCAGGTTGGGCAACGTCGTATTTGGGCTAGGCTGGATAGGTTACTCATAAACCATCAGGGGTTGCATCTTGTTGCTTCAATCAAGGTTCTGCATTTACCTCGGGTATGCTCAGATCACTGCCCTATTGTGTTATCAGTTGTGCAGGCTTCAGGGAATCCAGTTTTTTCTACTTTCAAATTTCAGAAGATGTGGTTATCTCACCAAGGGTTTTTGGATGTCGTTAAGAGTACATGGAATACTAATATGATGGGTTCGGCTTCTCACTTGGTTGTTTTTTCAAGAAAATTAAAGCAATTAAGAGCTGTCCTTAGAAAGTGGTATTGGGAAGTTTTTGGAGATGTGCATACTCGTATTAAGAATCTTTCTTCAAAAATTTCTGAATTGGAAAATTGTCTTCAGCTTCAATGGAATCAACATAATGCCGATATCCTTCATCTCAATAAAAAGGAGCTTATCAATAGCATATCCCAACAAGAAACTCTTTATAGACAGCAATCCAGAATCAAGTGGCTTCAAGAAGGGGACAGGAATTCAAGATTTTTTCATGCTTCTTTACAGATTCGAAAGCATAAACTAACTTCGCAAGGTAATGACTGGTTCTCTGCAAACCCAAACATCAATGAGGAAGCTGTTGGTTTTTTCTCTAATTGTTTCTCTTCTAATCCTCATCTCTTAAACAATAGTGTGGAATTCATTCCTAAAATTCTGGATGAAAACACTAATGAGATGCTGGTGGCTCCTCCTTCCTTTGATGAAATTAAACGAGCTGTTTTTGAGCTTGATCCAGATAGTGCCCCAGGTCCAGATGGCTTCACAGGTTGGTTCTTCCAAAGTTGTTGGGATATTATTGCTGTTGATTTAGAGGCTGCTATTGTTGAATTCTTTTCTGGAAGTTCTCTTCCTACCTCTTTTACGGCTTCTCATATTGCCCTAATTCCTAAGGTCGCCCAGCCTAGATCTTTTTCAGATTTTCGTTCGATAAGTCTTTGTAATTTCTCATACAAGATCATTTCCAAGATTCTTGCTTCTAGGCTCTCCTCTATCCTCCCTCAAATCATTAGCAGGGAGCAGAGCGCTTTTGTTAAAGGGAGATGCATATCTGATAGCATATCATTAGCTCATGAGTTGTGTCAGGATATAAACAGAAAATGCTTGGGGAGTAATATTATCATTAAGCTTGACATGGCCAAGGCTTTTGACAGAATGGAGTGGGATTTCCTCATTGAGGTTTGTAGACGATTTGGTTTTTCAGATTCCTGGTGCAATCTTATTATTCGGTGTTTAAACAACTGCTGGTTCAGTGTTCTTCTTCAAGGTTCTGCTTGTGGTTTCTTCAAATCTTCTAGAGGTCTTCGTCAAGGAGACCCTCTCTCTCCTTTGTTATTCATTATTGCTGAAGAGGTCCTTAGTAGAGGATTGACCTCTCTGATTCAGGATGGCTCTCTTGGTTATTACCATACAGGCAGAATACCTCTTAAAGTGTCCCATCTGCTCTTTGCGGATGATATTCTTATCTTTTCGAATGGTAAGAGATCTTCTCTGGTTAATCTCCTGAATTTTATCAAGTCTTATGAGGAAGCTTCAGGCCAACAGGTGAATAACTCAAAAAGTTGTTTAATTGCATCTTCTAAAATCTCTCCATCGAGATTGGATATGATTCAGTCTTTGTCTGGATTCAGCAAGGTTAGTCTGCCTATCAAATATTTGGGAGTTCCTTTATTTTATGGTCGTGCTTCTTTGCCCATGTTTGCTGAAATCTTAGAAAAGATTCAGAAACGAATCAGTGGTTGGAAATCAAAACTTCTGTCTCATGGGGGGAAAGTTACTTTAATTCAAAGTGTACTCTCAAGCATACCCATCCATTCTCTTTCAGCTATCCCTTTCCCTAAAGCTGTCTTGAAAAGAATTGAAGCCTGCTTTGCTAATTTCTTTTGGGGAGAAAGCTCCGATCATGGATCCAAAAAGCATTGGTTAAGATGGGATACGATCGCCCTACCTAAATCTGAAGGTGGCTTGGATATAAAGTCAGTTGCGGACGTTATGAAAAGTTTGCAAATAAAAATGGGATGGAAGGCCTTGTATGGGGATAGTTTATGGTCAGATTATATGCGGGCTAAGTACTGTGCATCGGGGCAATTCCAAAATCTTCAAGATAGGAGTGGAAGTTCAAAGATATGGAAGGCAATTCTGAAGGTTAAAGAGGTCATACTCGATAACACTGTTTGGTCTGTTGAAGAAGGTAATTTAAGCTTTTGGTTTGATCATTGGTCTCATCTTGGCAAGCTGGCAGATTATGTTCAAGATGAGGTTATACCATACCCAGATTTAAAGGTGATTGACTTTATTAATCCCAATGTTTCATGGAATATTGACCTGCTTAATGAAGTTCTTCCTCAAGATGTGAATGCTCAAATCATTGAAATTAATTACCAGCCTTCTCATCTCAAGGACAAACCTCTTTGGAAAGCAGATTCTTCAGGTAATTTCTCCACTTTCTCAGCTTGGAACATAATCAGAACACGTGGTAATACCTATCCTTGGAGCAAGAACATTTGGGTTAATTTTATACTGAATAAAATTGCTGTGTTTTTCTGGAAAGTTTTGAAGGGTGCGCTGCCTACTGATGATCGGGTTCAAAGTTGTGGAATTCAGATGTGTTCCCAATGCAATTGCTGCTCAAATCGGAAAATTGAGACTTTGAACCATCTCTTTTCTTTTGGAGGAATTTCTCGTTCAGTTTGGGAGCATTTTGCTAATCGTTTTAAATGCCAATTTCATGCTCTTCACGATTTGGCATCTAAGGTTTCTTTCTGGTTTAGCGAGTACTCTAATGATCAATATGGTTTACTATTCAACTCAATTCCTCTTTTAATTTGTTGGGAGATATGGTTATCTAGATGCAAGAGCAGATTTGAAGAAATTCCGATGTCTTCAAGCCAAATCATCAGCAATATCCGTTATTGGCTTCAAGAAATTTCATATCTTACTAAGCCGTACAGAAATTGTAAATCTCTTGGAGCTTTGGTTTTAGAACAAATGCAGTTATTCACTCCATTCATTAGAATTCCTAAAACACAATTTGTTCGTTGGTTAAGACAAAGAAATTCCCCTCTAATTTTGAATGTGGATGGAGCTTCAAAAGGAAACCCAGGAACTTCAGGAGGGGGAGGAGTTATTCGAAACTCTGCAGGTTCGTTTATTGTTGCTTTTTCAGCTCATTATGGATGTGCGCACCTAAAACTGGCCTAGATCGCACACCGGGCGCACCTTTGGTGCGTGCCTCGGGACATTCGGAGTCGCCACTGCCTGAGAGTACAGGCAGACACGGTTTTGCCCTAATCGGGTCTAAGTCTGGTCTGCGGCTTTTTAGAGATCTAGCTAAGTCCTCGGTTACGTCCGGGGAAGCCCTAGAGCACCCCGGTCCGCCCTGTCGGTTTGACGGGTCCCTCGGGTCTCCCTGGTTTCTGAGTCAATTTCACCCTTCCTAGACCAGCATGCTACCTTGTTAGGTCTGGCGGGGCCTTCTGAAGGTGTGGGTCCCTTTTATTTGATTTTATCTTTTTATTGATTTAAGTGGAGTGGGTCGGACCCGGGTCCCGTTGGAAGACCCGTGGGCTGCTATGATTGGGCCTTGGGCCCAGTTGGGTTATTGGGTAACCCATTTGGTTATTTTATTTATTTACATATTTCATGGGCTTAATGGACTTGGATTTGGCCCATTAGCCAAGAGCCAAGTGGCCTTGGGCCTGTTTATTGAAAACAGGCCTGGTATGGGCCAGTCTAAATGTGGGCCCTCAAGTGGGTCCAAGGGAATCTTGGTGGGCCCATATGGGCCCAAAGTCCAAAAATGGGCTTAAGAAAGCCCAAAATGCTACAGAGGTTGGTTCAGGCCGGTTTAGGCCGGAATTGATCCCACCAGGCCGAGAAATTACATTTTTTAAGTTACATTACAATCGCCCGTATTTTCCATACGGTCCACCATCGCCCGTGAATGGAATCCGGTTGGCCTTGCCCGTGAATCAGACACGGTCCAAGCTGGACCGGCCTGAGTTTACGGACGCGACCTGTTTTGTGCTTTTGCTGCTGATTCTTCTTGGGGTCACTCCGACGGCTTTTCTGGGTCTTCTGGCAACCTCCACTGAGCTTCTGCTTTCATTCCAGGTTCCATATTTCTTTCATTTGGCTTATAAAGACAATTTTCTTCTCTTCTCATGTTCCTTGGGTCTTGTGCTTTTTCTCCTTCCTTTTTTATTTGTTCAACCAATCCAAAATCCTCATTCACAAGAGGGGTGGAGATATTACAAAGATGCATGCATCTTCAGGTCATTTTAAAGAACAAAGGCGGGTCATTAAGTATGTAGGTTAAAGTATCATTTAGACACTTTCTTCCTTTCTTTATACCCATTCTTTGTTAACATCCCCTCATGTTATTCAAAAACAGCAAGCGAGTCAGTAGCACAAAATAAAAAAAACAATTCACATGTATATATAATGAAAAAGAAGATGTTGAAAAGGTTACCACAATACTATTTCCTTAATTTGATGATGTGGGGGTTCTCGGATGATTCTGGCAGCGCTTCCGCGTCCTCCAAATTTTGTTAGGATGAAATGAAAAAAGCCTGGTTAAGGTGAATGGGTTTAAGACCAAACTGAAGAGGGTTTGAGCATGGTTTTGGGGTAATCTTATAGCATAGGGGTAATTTGGGTATGAAAAAGAGTTTTGGTTAGGAGTGGTGGTGGTTGGGCAGCATTTGGTCGTGGAGTACACCAGGAGGGAGAGGGGGTAGGTCAAAGGGGAGAGGGCTTGTCCAAATGAAGGGGGGTGGCCTCTCTATTTATAGGCAAAAATCCCGTGCCCGTATTTGAAGTACGGGCATGCCTTGCCCGTACTTCAAGTACGGGCGAAAAACGAATATTTGCAATTATCGCAGATTCGGCCGTACGGGACGCGTGTCCCGCCGTACAACGACGCGTGTTCTCCTTCTAGAAGCGTGCCCGTACTTTAAATACGGGCATGCCCTGCCCGTAATGTAAATACGGTCCCGCACGTTTTAAAAATGTGTGGATTTCAAACCTTTATTCAATTTGGTTTATTGCAGGATTTTTATCCGATTTTTCCGATTATTTTATTAGAAAACGAGATTCTCTTTATTTAAAATACTATTAAATACTTTTATCTTATTTATTTTATTGGTTTAGTCCATTTTTGCTGCGTTTTTGCCACATGGGCAGTTTTTCTGAAACTTCAACTGCTCATAACTTCTTCGTCCGGTGTCCGATTTCAACAAACTTAGTGTCGTTGGAATCAGCTCGGAACCACCTATCCATTGGGATCAAGTTTGGCAGCTGAATTGGGGTCGAGCAAAAAGTCAACTTTTTGCTTTCTGGAAGTTTGACCGGGCCATATTTTTCTCACCTGGACTCCGATTCCAGCAAATTCAGTTGCGTTGGAACCGTGTCGAAATGCTCTTTCCAATGATATGAAGTTTGATGGCCAAATTTACTTGAATCAAAAAGTCAATTTTTGACCACCTCAGGGTTTGACTTTTAGCTTGACTTTTCACTTTTCTTTATTTTGGGGGTGCAAAAATCAGGTGCTAACAATGGAATTCAATCAAATCTTATGGTAGAACTTTTTGCTTTAAGGGACGGACTTCGTATGGCAGATAGTTATGGTTTCCAGCACCTGATTATTGAGTCTGACTCTAAGATTCTTGTTGACATTATAAATGGCGTGGCTTCAGTCCCTTGGAAATTTTTACTTTGGTGGAAAGAGATCAAAGGAAGGATTAGCCCTCATAATCGTTTGGTTCAGCATGTTTACAGGGAAGCTAACACTGTAGCTGATGCTCTGGCTAATGAAGGTTGCGTTCATTCATCAAAGAAGTTTTATGAGTCTCTTAATGATATTTCTTCACATGTTAGAAATTGTTTGTTTCAGGATAGAACTGGTTTGTATGCCCTTAGGTATTAGAATTGTCACATTCTTGTTTTATCGGGGTAAGGTTTTTTGTCCCCCCCCCCCATTTTGGTGTATCCCTTTTTTTTGGATTTAATATACAGGTCAAGGTCTGCCTCAACCCTCCTCCCACCGCTGGAGTGCCACTAAGGTTATTTCTGCCTTAGTGGGTTTTCTTAAAAAAAAAAAAAAAAAAAAGAAAGTAATTTCTTAAAAAATTTCTTCTTTGTTTTCTCTAGCAAACCAAACAAGAGAAAATTCCTTCTTTTCATTTCTTTTCTCTTCTTTTCATTTCTTTTTGGGGTTTCTTTTCTTTTCTCCCCAAATCCAAGGTTCCAAACACAGCCTTAGTGTCTTTCTTGTTAGCATCATTTTGGGGAGTCAAGTCTTGCCAATGTTTGCGTGGACAAGGGTTCTTTGATTGAATGGAGTTACATAATGAATGGCCGAAGCATCCTTGAACACGGAAACGATGACGCCATTTGGTCGAAATGAATGTTGGGGGTGGGTGGGGGGCGCGATGTTCTAATTCATGGTTTATTTCTCAAAACAATTATGCTTTTCTCTTATTTTAGTTTTTAATATTTCCGAAAATCATAAGACGAAAAATACTTAACATAGGAAATCAGTTAAATATATAACTTTATTCGTTTATTTGTAAAAATGCCTCAATCAATTTATTTCAAGGAATTGTGAAAATCCAGTTTTAAGTTATGACTTACCAAACGCATTTTTGTTGATTTTGAAAATTTTAATTGTTTTGTATCAATTGTTACCAAACAGGTTTTTTGTCACATGTTTTCAAAAACCCAAAAACAATTGGAAACGTTTTCAGTTTTCAAACTGTTTTTAAAAATAAAAAAAAAGCGTTATCAACAGCCTCTAAGCTTTTCTCCGATTTTAGTTTTTAATATTTACGAAAATCATAAGACCAAAAATACTTAATAGAATAGTTTATAATTTGCCACGTTTCTTTTTTACATTAGAGGAAATCAGTTAAATATCTAAATTTATCTCTTTATTCGATAAAATTTTCTATGTAAACGCAGTGATGGTGAGCAATGAGTGATAAAGTTAACAAGTTGGAAATTTGTAATACGAAGCCGAGCTTAATAATTTTAAAAAATAAATTATATAGTAGTCTTGAGCTTTTGAAATGATGATTTTTTTTTTTTTTTTTTTTTGTGGTAACAAGCTTTTGAAATGAATGATCGTGTGCATTTTGAAATGAGCTTTTGAAATGAATTTTTTTTTTTGGTAAACGAGCTTTTGAAAATGAATTTTTTTTTTTTTTTTTGTTGGTAGGTTTTGAAAATGAATTTTTTTTTTTTCTTGTTGGTAGGTTTTGAAAATGAATTTTTTTTTTGATGGAAAAAATTAAGCTTTTGAAAATGAATGATCGTGTGCATTTTAGGTCTCACAGTTAAATGGGTGCCGGAGTCTTCATGCTTCGTGATGACGTGTCAGTTGAGTGGGTGGGTTCTGTCTTCACGGCCATTTGACCTGGTAGACTTTTGGTTTTGAGTATTTTGACTGAACAGTGGGGTCAGCTTATAAGACGTTAATAAATCTTTGCGATACATCACCGTGTGCGAGACTTCGAGGAAGGTCAAGTTAGGCCCCGTAATCATAGGATTCGAAGAACAAGGTTCTGTTTCGTTCAAAGGTCTCCATCCATGTAGAACATATGATCAAGTTAGGCCCCGCCGCCCCGTAACTTCGAACTCGATTAGAAGTCCACTGACGTGTGGAAAACTTGTAGGAGCTGAAAAGTTTCTAAGTTGACTGACCGACAGCGACAGTGGGGGGTCAATTGTCTCCGAACTGAGTTCACATCTTCTGCTATATTTCGTCCGTTCCTTTATTTTTTTTTTTTATGAACGTCCGTTCCTTTATTACTATCTTTTTTTTTTTTTTTTTAGTGTCCTTTATTACTATCCTTACACGACACGTTTTCTCGAGACATTTAATAAGTGGGACCCACCATACATCCTCCGCCAAAATGTCTTGTTTTTGTTAATTGCAAAATGATTGTTAATTGCATCAAAGACAACAACACCAGCATGGAAAGATTGACCATATTCTTGACGAAGCCACTCAACTCTCTTTTCGGACCGCTCTCTTTTCTCTTCTTCCCCATTCATATTTCAAAAATTTTTTTAGAACCCAATACTGTAGGGGATGGTTTGGAAAATTTTGCCTTCGACCATTACCCTTGTTTTTGGTTAAACTGAGTTCCCGGTACCTTATCTCCTCTAGTGAGGTATGACTTTGTAGGCAAAGCGTTGTCGTGTTTTATCCCTGATTAATGAAAGTATGCTAAATTTGTTATTAGAAAAAAAAGGGAAAATTTCAAATGTGACCGTCTTTTGAAAAGTAAATACAAAAACAGACGTTGAAAAGTCTTCCCTACCGAAACATGCAACTTTTCAAAACTATTTACCAAGTGGTCCGAAAACATTGTAGGATATTTTGAAGACCCCATTTTGCACTTCCCTCTTCGTTCGACTGAAACACCCATCGGTTCATCTTCTCATTTTTGCAAAGCGATTAGGTGCGAAACCATGAGCGATACAACGAATCCAGAGCGACGGCGAGGCTTGTTCCCGGCGTTGGGTGAACCGATGTCATCACTGGCGCTTCCGATTGAGGGGGGTTGACCGACATTGTCATCTCTTTCGTCTCTCGTTTGTAGGAGGTCACCGGCGCTTGAGATCTGGTGGCAGCGGTTATAGTGTGTCATTTTCTTCTGTCTGTCGGAAAAGAAAACATCAGTAGAGAGCCTTCACGAAGCACTTCAGCCAGAAATTTGCCTTGTTAGAGGTTGTGAGCAAATCTCCTCAAGGTAAGAACCGATTGTCCCTAATCTGTTTGCTTTTTAGAATGAAAATTTTTTGGTCTACATTTTTGTTAGGTTTCCATCCATGATGTGGTACATTTCGTTTAGTTATGGATAATCTAACCTTAGTCTCTGAATCGATGCATTTCAAATGCTTGAAGAAATTCTCGAATGAATCGGAACGTGAACACCATGTAATTTTGGATATGGTGTTCGTAATGCCCATTTTTTAATAAAAAAGTTCATTTGAATGGTTGATTCGACACACCCATTTTATCTGTATTATTTTCTTTGTGATTGCAAGGATGCTATTAATGGTATGGGAAGATATGTAACATCCTGGATTTGCAGTATCTTACTTATTAATGTGGTTTTCCTAATTTCCCATATTTTGTTATTTGTTGTGGTTCATCTTGATTGTTTTATTTGAGTTGTCTAATTTTTGTGGCATTTTATGTGCTGTTTTACTGTGCTTTATTTCTTGCCATGATAACTGTTGTGAATTAGCTTGGCTTTCTGTGCAAGATTGAGTTTCAATTTATTTTAGGCATATTATATTGGATTATTCAATGGTGTGATTGTATGCATTAATTATTTGGCTTGGTGTTTTATTTTGATTTGTTTTGTATTATGCATGGTCCGGCTTGTTTTGAGTGGATCTGCTTGGTTATGTTAGGTTGAGGCTGTTTAGATGCTCTTAGTTTGCTCTATGATTAGTCTCTATTATCGTTTACCTGTGCATCAGGGCATTCATTTGGAAGCATAAAACTCATGGTCCGGCTTGTTTTGAGTGGATCTACTTGGTTATGTTAGGTTGTGGCTGCTTAGATGCTCTTGGTTTGCTCTGTGATTAGTCTCTATTATCGATTACCTGTGCGCCAAGGCATTCATGAGCGTTGGAAGCATAAAACTTCTTCCCCTATATTCCTTTGCTCTTGTATGCCTTGTTTCTCTTGTACTTTTGGTGGTGGTGAGCTTTTTGGGCTGATTGAGAGATTGGGAGCTCGCTTCGATTATTTGTGTTTTTGGTGCTTTTCTCCTTGATGTAAGCTTCAACATTTTCTTGGATTTATATGTAAATATGGTTAAACAGTGAAGTGTGTTCCGTTTCACTTGATTTTTGGGGAATAGTTTTAGGTTCTTCTACAACTGACTTCTAGTGTCTTTGGAAGAAATTCCTCAATCCTCTCCTTTGTTTTCTTATACATTCAAGAACCACTTATTTGGAATTTTCTACGAATCACATACAAGTTCTATCTTAATTTACTTTATTTATACTACTATTGAAACAACGTAAATAAATTAAACAAGAAGGAAAATGCTTACAATAATAGATAAGTTAGATTTAACATAAAGCAAGATTGATGTATCCTTACTTTATTCTTACAAGACGCCGACGAGGTACGAAGCAACGGGTGTCGTTAAAACTGTGCCTTGTGCAATGTTGAGAACATCTATGGTCCTCGCAACTTCCCTTATATAGGTCGGTCTTTGAGTATAAAGGATGTTTCTTTTGTGAAATATGCTTGCACAAACATGGGACCCATATCTTTTGTCATATCTAAGATAAAATTCATACTATTCTATATTTTTATTAACGTATTTTCCTCTCTTTACTATTCAGTTCATATGTTTGATTTTGACCAAGTTGATTAAGGTGCTCATGGTATAGGTTTGTGTGGGTAGATAATTGATAGCCTAAGTTGTTATTTCGAGTAGTTTATATTAATCATGCATTTGCTCACCTTGTTAACATGTTATATGGAGTGCAATATGCCACAACCACCCCGGAGAATTCGTTGTTTTGCTACTTTCATATAGATGGAGAAATAGTTATAGAGCAAGAAAAGTCTGTATCATACCTGGGAGGGGGGGGGGGGGGGGGGGGGGGAAGTCGTTTAGATGGATTCAATATAAGTGGTAATACATAGTATGATCAATTTGTAAGTGATGCTTGTAATTTATTTGAAATATCTCCAGTGGGTTTGTTTATGAAGTACTCCCTTATGTACAATAAGAGTGCATTACTTCCACTTACTGGTACATTCTTCGATTGTCAGGAGGTGGCTGGTCGGCTAGAGCACATGCAGAACGAGTTACAAATAATGAGTGATGCATATCGGAGATCCATCACTGTTATAAGAGACGCATATGGAGGTTGCAATACTAGAGCTGATAAAGGTATAGGTGACTGAGATGTTATTACGTGGTTGGAATTTTTTTTTGGATTGATTATATGCGCTTGCTAGTGACCAAGATGAATTCATTTGAATTGCAGGTACGTAAAGAGTTGCGATGGAATATATCGGATGTGGAGCAGAGCTTTATGATTGCGACTTTCAGCTACATGTTTCCATGTATTCATTTATGTAATTAATGGAGCATATGTATTTGGGATTTTTGTATGGTGATTACCCCAAATGTGGTATATTGTCAGTTTTTTGTATGACAGTTGTGGTTTTTTCACAAATTGTAGATGTTCTTTGAATATAAATAAAATTTTTTGCAACAATTGAAATGACATAAGCGATTACTCAGTTGTCTAAAATTTGTCTGAAATCGATTGCATGCAATTTGTCTAAAACGGTTATTTCTCATGTTTCGATTAATGATGTGTCAATAACACATAGGCCTCTGATGATATGAACTCAGAATTTTGAATCGTGAATTAATAGATTAATCGTAAAAATATTGGTTAATCGAGGTGTTGTTATGATTATCCAGTAGTAATTTTATGCAATGGCCGAAGTGGTTAATCGGCACATTTCGATTAGTCGAGTGTTAATCCTGCAATGAACTTCAGAAAAACAACCAACTGTAACTCTAATCGACAAATTATCGACGCACCTTAAAAATAGTGATTAATCGGGAAATAGATACGATTAATCGGTACTAATTGAATGCCATGCGCCCAGTTGTTCATCGGCAATATCCGATTAATCGACGGTTAATCCTGCAATTAGCCTCAGAAAAACAACACTCTGTGATTCTAATCGAGATTTTCTCGATTAATCTAAAAAATAGTGTTTAATCGGGAATTAGATACGATTAATCGGTCATCATTGAATGCAATGCGCCCAGTAGTTCATCGGCAAGGTTCGATTAATCGAAGTTTAGCGTTCAATTGCCGATTAACCAACAAATCACTAATTTTATCATTAATCGAGTTACTTCCGATCAACGAATAGTTAAACAACCTAACTTTGATAATCGCCAAATATACGATTAATCAATATGTTGCCGATCATAGAAATTTCAAACAACCCATGTTTTATTCGTGGGATACAATTACATACTTCAAGGGATACTTAATTTTATCATTGCCAATTCGCGAAGTTGAGATGGTATCCCACGATTACTACAATTATATCCGACGCATATTTGGGGAGAAACTTTCGATTAATCGAGAGAATAAATTTTGATTAATGCCCTTCTGGGATACAATTTCATTATTTGGTGGATATATTTTTTATTCGTAGGATACAATTACATACTTCAGGGGATACTTATTTTTTATCGTTACCAATTCGCGAAGTTGAGATGGTATCCCACGATTACTACACTTATATCCGACGCATAGTTGGGGAGAAACTTTCGATTAATCGAGAGAATAAATTTCGATTAATGCCCTTCTGGGATACAATTTCATTATTCGGTGGATACATTTTTTATTCGTAAGATACAATTACATACTTCAGGGGATACTTATCTTTTATCGTTGCCAATTCGTGAAGTTGAGATGGTATCCCACGATTACTACACTTATATCCGACGCATAGTTGGGGAGAAACTTTCGATTAATTGAGAGAATAAATTTCGATTAATGCCCTTCTGGGATACAATTTCATTATTCGGTGGATACATTTTTTATTCGTAAGATACAATTACATACTTCAGGGGATACTTATCTTTTATCGTTGCCAATTCGTGAAGTTGAGATGGTATCCCACGATTACTACACTTATATCCGACGCGTACTTGGGGAGAAACTTTCGATTAATTGAGAGAATAAATTTCGATTAATGCCCTTCTGGGATACAATTTTATTATTCGGTGGATACATTTTCTATTCGTGGGATACAATTACATACTTCAGGGGATACTTATTTTTTATCGTTGCCAATTCGCGAAGTTCAGATGGTATCCCACGATTACAACACTTATATCCGGGCCACGATTAATCGAACCTTGCCGATGAACTACTGGGCGCATTGCATTCAATGATGACCGATTAATCGTATCTAATTCCCGATTAAACACTATTTTTTAGATTAATCGAGAAAATCTCGATTAGAATCACAGAGTGTTGTTTTTCTGAGGCTAATTGCAGGATTAACCGTCGATTAATCGGATATTGCCGATGAACAACTGGGCGCATGGCATTCAATTAGTACCGATTAATCGTATCTATTTCCCGATTAATCACTATTTTTAAGGTGCGTCGATAATTTGTCGATTAGAGTTACAGTTGGTTGTTTTTCTGAAGTTCATTGCAGGATTAACACTCGACTAATCGAAATGTGCCGATTAACCACTTCGGCCATTGCATAAAATTACTACTGGATAATCATAACAACACCTCGATTAACCAATATTTTTACGATTAATCTATTAATTCACGATTCAAAATTCTGAGTTCATATCATCAGAGGCCTATGTGTTATTGACACATCATTAATCGAAACATGAGAAATAACCGTTTTAGACAAATTGCATGCAATCGATTTCAGACAAATTTTAGACAACTGAGTAATCGCTTATGTCATTTCAATTGTTGCAAAAAATTTTATTTATATTCAAAGAACATCTACAATTTGTGAAAAAACCACAACTGTCATACAAAAAACTGACAATATACCACATTTGGGGTAATCACCATACAAAAATCCCAAATACATATGCTCCATTAATTACATAAATGAATACATGGAAACATGTAGCTGAAAGTCGCAATCATAAAGCTCTGCTCCACATCCGATATATTCCATCGCAACTCTTTACGTACCTGCAATTCAAATGAATTCATCTTGGTCACTAGCAAGCGCATATAATCAATCCAAAAAAAAATTCCAACCACGTAATAACATCTCAGTCACCTATACCTTTATCAGCTCTAGTATTGCAACCTCCATATGCGTCTCTTATAACAGTGATGGATCTCCGATATGCATCACTCATTATTTGTAACTCGTTCTGCATGTGCTCTAGCCGACCAGCCACCTCCTGACAATCGAAGAATGTACCAGTAAGTGGAAGTAATGCACTCTTATTGTACATAAGGGAGTACTTCATAAACAAACCCACTGGAGATATTTCAAATAAATTACAGGCATCACTTACAAATTGATCATACTATGTATTACCACTTATATTGAATCCATCTAAACGACTTCCCCCCCCCCCCCTCCCAGGTATGATACAGACTTTTCTTGCTCTATAACTATTTCTCCATCTATATGAAAGTAGCAAAACAACGAATTCTCCGGGGTGGTTGTGGCATATTGCACTCCATATAACATGTTAACAAGGTGAGCAAATGCATGATTAATATAAACTACTCGAAATAACAACTTAGGCTATCAATTATCTACCCACACAAACCTATACCATGAGCACCTTAATCAACTTGGTCAAAATCAAACATATGAACTGAATAGTAAAGAGAGGAAAATACGTTAATAAAAATATAGAATAGTATGAATTTTATCTTAGATATGACAAAAGATATGGGTCCCATGTTTGTGCAAGCATATTTCACAAAAGAAACATCCTTTATACTCAAAGACCGACCTATATAAGGGAAGTTGCGAGGACCATAGATGTTCTCAACATTGCACAAGGCACAGTTTTAACGACACCCGTTGCTTCGTACCTCGTCGGCGTCTTGTAAGAATAAAGTAAGGATACATCAATCTTGCTTTATGTTAAATCTAACTTATCTATTATTGTAAGCATTTTCCTTCTTGTTTAATTTATTTACGTTGTTTCAATAGTAGTATAAATAAAGTAAATTAAGATAGAACTTGTATGTGATTCGTAGAAAATTCCAAATAAGTGGTTCTTGAATGTATAAGAAAACAAAGGAGAGGATTGAGGAATTTCTTCCAAAGACACTAGAAGTCAGTTGTAGAAGAACCTAAAACTATTCCCCAAAAATCAAGTGAAACGGAACACACTTCACTGTTTAACCATATTTACATATAAATCCAAGAAAATGTTGAAGCTTACATCAAGGAGAAAAGCACCAAAAACACAAATAATCGAAGCGAGCTCCCAATCTCTCAATCAGCCCAAAAAGCTCACCACCACCAAAAGTACAAGAGAAACAAGGCATACAAGAGCAAAGGAATATAGGGGAAGAAGTTTTATGCTTCCAACGCTCATGAATGCCTTGGCGCACAGGTAATCGATAATAGAGACTAATCACAGAGCAAACCAAGAGCATCTAAGCAGCCACAACCTAACATAACCAAGTAGATCCACTCAAAACAAGCCGGACCATGAGTTTTATGCTTCCAAATGAATGCCCTGATGCACAGGTAAACGATAATAGAGACTAATCATAGAGCAAACTAAGAGCATCTAAACAGCCTCAACCTAACATAACCAAGCAGATCCACTCAAAACAAGCCGGACCATGCATAATACAAAACAAATCAAAATAAAACACCAAGCCAAATAATTAATGCATACAATCACACCATTGAATAATCCAATATAATATGCCTAAAATAAATTGAAACTCAATCTTGCACAGAAAGCCAAGCTAATTCACAACAGTTATCATGGCAAGAAATAAAGCACAGTAAAACAGCACATAAAATGCCACAAAAATTAGACAACTCAAATAAAACAATCAAGATGAACCACAACAAATAACAAAATATGGGAAATTAGGAAAACCACATTAATAAGTAAGATACTGCAAATCCAGGATGTTACATATCTTCCCATACCATTAATAGCATCCTTGCAATCACAAAGAAAATAATACAGATAAAATGGGTGTGTCGAATCAACCATTCAAATGAACTTTTTTATTAAAAAATGGGCATTACGAACACCATATCCAAAATTACATGGTGTTCACGTTCCGATTCATTCGAGAATTTCTTCAAGCATTTGAAATGCATCGATTCAGAGACTAAGGTTAGATTATCCATAACTAAACGAAATGTACCACATCATGGATGGAAACCTAACAAAAATGTAGACCAAAAAATTTTCATTCTAAAAAGCAAACAGATTAGGGACAATCGGTTCTTACCTTGAGGAGATTTGCTCACAACCTCTAACAAGGCAAATTTCTGGCTGAAGTGCTTCGTGAAGGCTCTCTACTGATGTTTTCTTTTCCGACAGACAGAAGAAAATGACACACTATAACCGCTGCCACCAGATCTCAAGCGCCGGTGACCTCCTACAAACGAGAGATGAAAGAGATGACAATGTCGGTCAACCCCCCTCAATCGGAAGCGCCAGTGATGACATCGGTTCACCCAACGCCGGGAACAAGCCTCGCCGTCGCTCTGGATTCGTTGTATTGCTCATGGTTTCGCACCTAATCGCTTTGCAAAAATGAGAAGATGAACCGATGGGTGTTTCAGTCGAACGAAGAGGGAAGGGCAAAATGGGGTCTTCGAAATATGCTACAGTGTTTTCGGACCACTTGGTAAATAGTTTTGAAAAGTTGCATGTTTCGGTAGGAAAGACTTTTCAACGTCTGTTTTTGTATTTACTTTTCAAAAGACGGTCACATTTGAAGTTATCCCGAAAAAAAAAGGGTAAAACGTAAAAATCTATTTGTAGCTAGAGCTTTAAGTAGAGCGGATGGGCTGGGTTTTGATGAGTTCAGGCTCAACCAAATCTAAAATCAATTGGCCTAAACTCACCTTGGTCCACCCTAAACCCAAACTTCTTGAACCCAAAACCAACCCTAAAATTATTTCTCGAGTTCGGACTAGGTTCGAGTTTGCCCAAATTAATAGGATCTATCAAGGATCTAATGAAATATAATAGCAAAGGCAACAAGTCTATAATGTTTTTAGTATAAGAAAGCAAAAAATTGAGTTTTTAAATTATAACATTTCTAAGATTTATTGACTAAATTATAAAACAACACATTCAACATTATGAAAGAAATAATTACTGAAAATGTGGTTATTTGTAAATCTCAAGTCATTATCCATACAAAGGTCAACATTATCAACACTCCTAAATCTTGAAAAGGTTCTAGTTTTGAAGCTTTATACTCAATTCTATGGAACTTTATCTATTGGGGAATTGATTGGAAAAATAGAGAGGAAGGGTTTGGAGTTTGAAAGAAGTTAGGAAGAAGATGGGATTTGCGATAAATCATTTAACCTTGGCTTTATATAGTTCGGACTTTTTGGGTTTTTCGGGCTATGAGATGCAAACCCAAACCCAACCCAAACTCAAGTTTAGGCCTAAAATCAAGCCCAATCCAAACCCAAACCCAAAATAAAACTTTAGATCAGGCTATTATTCGGGTTGGGTTGGACGGGCTTAGGGCGGCTGGGCAAAACTTTTTTTTTATGAAAGTTAAGTAAGAAAAATATTCACAAAGGAGAGAAGATTACAAGAGTTACATAGACCTGGCCTCTCCACATGGTTGGGCCATGGTCGCACAGGGCTATACAAAAGCCAAAAACACTTCCTAACTTATACTTTACAGTTGAATGAATGTTTCCACATCATAAAAAATTCCAGTTCAATATCCAATTACTAATAATTTGCCCATTGCTTGCATTGTCTTTGACGACGTAGTCTTTACAAGAGCATTTCGCATGAACCTCCTCAATGATATGGCCGAGCACTTCAGTATGCAACAGGTAACTGTTTTTGAAAACTCGTCTATTCCTCTTAGTCCCTATGTGATATACTGCTGCCCCCATTGACAACTTAGCAATAATATTGATGGGGGACGCACCAACAAATTTCCTTTGTGCCCATTCAACCACTTCCTCCCACTGATATGATGACAGTCTTAGGCATGAGCGTGCAAGTAACGACCTCCATATGGTCCTGCTATACTGACAATTGAAGAATAGATGTCTTTGAGTTTCCACAGAAGCCTTGCACAACACACAGTTACTTTGTTGGATGATTCCCCAAGCTACCAGTTTTTCCTTCGTCATGATCTTGTTGTTTATCGCCATCCATAGTATAAAGGTGTGCCTAGGAATGGATGAGGCGAACCACACAAGGTGCTGCCAAGATATAGGTGTTCGGACAACATCAAGCGTTTTGTACGTTGATCTAATATCAAACTCACCAGATTTTGAGGGGGTCCACGTTGATATATCATCTCTACTGCTATCCAGCTGTGGCAACTCCTGTAATATACTCCAGGCCTCCATTAGGTCCATTGAAGCCACCACTGAAACGTCCCACTGCCCATTTGAAATGAGCTTTTCCACTCTATCGTTTGCTGCCAAACTCGACTCATATATGATTCTTGCTCCATATTTTTTGATGAAAGATCCCTTTGGATGCCAGTTATCAAACCATATGAAGGTATCCCTGCCATTAAAAATTCTTTTCTTAATAAGAGGGAATGCAACCTTCTTAGCTTCAAGATTGTCCTCCATGCCCAAGTTCCCCCACTCGAGTTACTTAACACCTAGAAATTTCGATCTTTTATTAGTGTAGACACCCTAAAATTGCATGATTTTTGATAAATTTTGAAGGAGAGAGATTTTATTGGAATTTTCAATTTTTAGCATTGGATTTGAGATCCTTAATCCTTTTGAATCCAAAACCACAAAGGAAAATGCCCGAATTCAATCTTTTGTGCAAAGTCAAACTTTTTCCAGTTGAATTTTGTTGACTTTTAATCTCAGAAAATGAAATATTTTTTAAAGCAAGATTTCAAGATAATTTTTCCCGGTAATCATGTTTTTAGCAATGTTATTGCATAAATGAATTTTTTGAGATTTTAAATCTTGACGAATACCTTGGTATTAACATGTTGAACCTTTTTACCAGACTTGAAAAACCGGAATTTAGCCTTAAACTGGAAAGTTGACTTTTTATTCATTTGGAATTTAGGTCTGGAACTATTTTTAGTGGATTCAAATTGGGGGGGGGGGGGGGGGGGGGTGTTTGCTTATTTACATGTAATATCTTAAGTAAATGGAGATTAAAAAATACTAGGACATGTACTTAAATGATATTATATGTAAATAAGTATTATCTGTGCAGGTAAGGGTCAGTGCCATGCAAAAGCTATGCAGAGAGTCATTTTTGCCTTGAACCGACATTAAAGTTCGGATAAAAGCTTTTTTCCTTGTATCCAATAGTAATTTTCGGATACAAACCATTTTTATTGTGTTCGACAGATAATGTCGGATACAAAGGTTATTGGTAGTATCCGACCTGAGTTGTCAGATACAAGTGTTTTGTTGCAAATTTGAAAACCCCGAGAGTTTTCACTTATTTATTGTTATGCCTCTGTCTAAGAGATGGGAATTCCATAATTTAGCCTTAGGGTTAAGTGGGAGGATTCTAGACACATCCTTGTGTCTACCATTAGGGCTCCCCTTACCCTAGTGTCAACACCAAATTTTTGCACCCCGAAAAATAAAAGAATAAAACCCTAATTGAAAAATTCAAAACCCAAGGGGTCAAAAAGTTGACTTTTTGATCGGGTGCAAGTTGGCCACCAAACTTCATACCATTGAAAAGAAGATTCCGATACGGTTCTAACAACACTGAGTTCGCTCAAATCGGAGATCGGATGAAGAAGTTATGGACTGGTCAAATCTGAGAAAAGCAGAAATCGACTTTCTATTAAATCCCGAATCAGTTGCTCAATTGGATATCAGCAGAAAGAGTGCATTGACACGATTCCAATGCAACTGAGTTTGCTGGAATCGGAGTCTCGGATAGAGAGATATGAGCAAAATTGGCTCCAGGACGCGACTTTGCACTTTTGCTAAAAAAGCCGAGTTTGCTGTAAAACTCTGGCTCAGTGGATAGAGAATTTCGCACTGATTCCAACGCCACTAAGTTTGCTAAAACCAGACACCGAATGAAAGTGATATGAGTAGTCAAAGTTTCGGAAAATCTGCACATGTGGCAAAAACAGCAAAAAAAAAAAAAGAATCTTCAATTAAAATAATAATATTTTCATACAACATTAATTAAGAGGTTTAAAATAAAGAAAAAAGAAAATAAAAAAAATCAATGCACGCATGTGCTCAAAATCAAAAAAAAAATCCAATTAAAATAATAATAAACACATAAATATCAAGCAAATTAAATAAATAAAAATTAAAATCAAAAATTAATTTTGCACATGGGGATGAGGTGTCCCCATGAGATGTATATATTCTCTTTGGATGAGAATAAGGGCCATCATTGCCTTATTTAAAAAAAAACATAAAACTATAAAATGTTGGGTTTTAATTACAATATAACAAATAATTACTTTTTGGTCATATTTCATCATTCACTATAAAAGGGAGTCGACCCTTCCTTTCCATGGGCACCTAATCTTTCACACCTCTTTCATTCCCTCTCCTCCCTCTCTCCTCTCTCTCCCTTTCCAAAACCACTCCCTCTTCTATTCCTTTCTAGGTCTTCGACCCCTCTTAAACCCTGCTACAACCAACTCTCGTCAAACCCAAACCTCTTATTTTCTTGCAAACCCAAAGTAGGCTTAGATACCCCCCTCTTGAGTTCAAGAAAGAGCTGTTACGCTGGCCGAAATCCCATTTTAAATCCTTCCAAAAGCCCCCAGACTCTGTCCAAGTGTATCAAAATTCTCTCAAACTTCTTCCTTTCAATCACAAACCCGAAGGAGGTTTTTTGAAATCTTTCTCTTGAGCTTGGAGAGAAGCCGTTACGCTGCCGGAAAAATCTCCAAGGGATTCCACACCTTCAAGCATTCCCTAGGTAAGCTTTCTGGTAAGTTGTACTATATATAAGTGAATAAAGTTGTGATTCAAGAATATTACTTATTTCTATTCCATGTTGTCTTTTTATACTAATGCTTGATCTTGATTATCTTCCATCTTCCCTTCATATGAGAAACATCTCATGGTAAGGAGGTGTCGACCGCCTAATTACAAAAGCAAATTGAAGCATACTTGAAGGGCTGCCTTTATCATGTATGAATTATTAAAAAGGGGAGCTTGTTCCCCTCCTCCTTTAAGTTCTAATGTACCCCATTAAATCCCCCAAATCCCTTCTTTATTTTGTTTTTTTTATGCTTCTTGATGATGATTTGATAAGCAGGTGGTCAAATAAGGCCTTCATTCAAAGTTCTTCACCACTGTGGGCCCACACAGGGGCCCACACAAAACCCAAAAATACCAAAAAATCAGTTTTCTGTAAAATATCTTAAAAAATCAGTTTTTTACCCTTAACTGAAAACACAGGTCGGTTAAACTCATTTTTAAGTTTTACCAAAATTAAATCTCGATTAAGGCTGATTATAGCTTAACTGAAATTTAATTTCGGTTAAACTAAAAAATTGGTATAACCGAAATTAAATTTCGGCTACACCCTGTAAATTCCAAAAACCCTTTCTCAACTCTTTTTGTGAATTCTAATCTCTTATGTTTCAAACCAAATGAATTTTAGACAATTAAATAACCAAATCCAGAAAGGGTTATCCAACATAATTCTAAATGGGAATTGGGCTTGCCTTAAGCCCAACTTGGTATCCAATGGGCCTTCCAACGGGGCCCACACCCAACTTACTTCACTAAAAGGCTAAAAAAGATAAAATCAATTAAAATAAAGGGGACCTATACCTCCAGTGGTCCCCACTCAGACCAAACAAACAAGCATGCTGGGTTAGGAACAGGGTGAGACTGAGTTGACTCAAAACCAGGGAAACCTATGGGACCCGTCAGATCGATGGGGCGGACCTGGGTGTCTTCGGACTTCCTCGGACCGTAACCGAGAACTTACCCAGAAAACTCTAATAAAGCCGCAGACCAGTCATAATAGACCCGGTTAGGAACCCTGTGTCTGCTTGCACCTCTCAGGCAGTGGTGACTCCCAAACAAGTCCTGAGGCGAGCATCACTTTGCATGCACCTCGTCGTGCGGCCCGAAATGGGGTGCGCACACCTAGCAAAATGGCCAGAAGATTGGACATTAAAGAGCTCCAAGTGAAGAAGGGAACCTCTGCCTCATTGCTCCCAGAAATCCAGGTAAGCCTTAAACCCATTTACTTTTCTGTTTTTAAATTCTAGGGTTAGCTTCTTCTTCCTTTCTTTAGAGTAAGGCCTGAGTGTGATTGAAACACCATTTCTGTCTCAAAGTACCTCAAGACTATCTCTAGCCGTAAAATGTGAAGAAAAAGCTAGGGGAAACGAGAATGGGAATGGAACCCTAGTTATAGAACCCCCATTTGATTGATATACTTTAAATGCTACATGTTGTGATGTGTTAATGAATCTTATGTGTTTAGTTTCGTTTTCTAGAGAGAATACCAAGGTCCATGCTCTTTATAGCATTGGATCTCCATTCCCTCCTAAAACATGATTTTTTACACATGCACACATCTCATTTTTTTGGTTGTAATAGGCTTATATTTTAGATCTATCGTGTTCATTATGATAGATCTGAGATAAATGGCCTTATATCAATCTTTTTATGATCCCGGAATGGATTTCAAGCAATCCTACCTTTGAGGGGAGGTCTTCATAGCCTAACCTTTCAAGTTGGGATTTTCGTTTCAATACGGGTTCATTCGATTCATGTTCTTCAATCCATAAGATTCATGAATCGGATCTTTACCCAAGATGTTTCTTGAGTATTTTCTAATTGTTTTAATGGATTTCAAGTAATCCCATCTTTGAGAGGAGACCTTCATTGTCTAATCTCTCTAGTTGGGGTTTTTGTCTCAATACAGGCATATTCGGTTCATTGTCTTAATTAATGAGATGTATGAACCGATTCCTTACCCTAAATCTTTCTTGGACATTTCTTAATGATTTCCAAAGAATACAAGCAAGTTCATTTTTGAGTAGAGAAGACCTCATGGTCTAGTCTCTTTGTTTTGGGCATTTTTGCCTTATTTTGGGGGTTTTGGTATTGTCTCTCCAATCAATAAGAGTTTGAAGCCAAATTCGTCCCCTACATCTTTCTGGAGGTTTTCCAACATTTTTTCAAATGACTTTAGTTCAGATTGTATTGATCATGTGCACATACCCACTGTTTTAGGTTAAATTTTACCTAAAGTTTTCAAGACATGACAGCACCTGTACCCTGTCTTAGAACGCTCATAACTTCATCATCCGGATGAATTTTCGAGTGATTTCAAAGACATGTGATAGGTGGGATTGTCTAGTTTTAGTCTGTAAAATTTCAGCAATTTCTATGAAGTAGATTTTTTATACCACTTGATCAAAATCAACAGGTCAGTTCAGGCCAAATTGCTGAACCTGTCACTTTGATTGAGCACCATTTGCTCGTTTTAAGTCCGATTTAAGTGGTTTTAATTTCTGTGCTTTCCTTTGTAAGTTTACTTTCAAATCCAATTGGTTCAAGACTTTTTGATTTCATTTGTGTCTTGTGTGTTTGATTGACTCAGAACTGTTCAATAGCAGAATTCTGAGTTAATCTGTGATCCTCTAGAAATGTTCGGGAGGTCACACAAGTCACATTCGAATGAAGTTTTGTGTAAGGCCTATTTCATGTGGAAGATGGCACTACATACTTCATTCATGCAAATTTTCAAGGATTTATATGGAGCTAATCTCCACAAATAGGTTTTTAAAGTTGCCCACTTGTCACTTTTATCAACTTATAACAGCAGATTTCCAGCAAGTATATCTCTTATGTTTTTAATCGGATTTACTTGGAAATTTTCTATAGTCTTCTACTTTACATAATCTTTCCAATGGCATTGGCCTCATTCAATTTGAATTTGATTTGAATGATTGATGGTCGGATGGCTCCATCTTTTACTGAATTTTCCAGATTTGCCTTAACTTGCTTGTATTCAAGTTTTACTTTAATTTTCATTAATTGGGAATGTCCTAGAAGTGATGCATCCATATAGAATGTCCAGAATTTATTGGACCATTCAGGTGGAGGAATCATACATATATTGATTTCTTTTCAAGCCCTTTGTTTATTGATGTAATTAGCAAGCATTTGGTAAACATGAACTATACTTGGCAATCACTTTGTGTGGATGAATAGGGGTGTCTAACACCTTCCCCTATTCATAACCTAATCCCCTTACCCATCTCTAGTTTCTTTTTATTTTTTTTATTGTTTATTTTTATTTTAAAGTATTGTTATTTTACTTTAATTTTTGCCTTTGTATTGTATTTTTATTGTTTTGGTGCCCATTCACACCTAAAAGGAATGGTGGCAACTCCATCTTTTTAATGAGCCCGTGTGACGATGATAGGAAGTCATTGGATTGATTTTCCATGTCTCACAATTAGGTATGTTTGTATCCAGAAAACCCACAGATTTTGCTATTTAGTGCTGATTTTCCACACATATCTGAGTATAGCACTTTTGTTCCACAGTTGTAGATTCAAAAGACCAAGCCCCCCTTCTTCTTTTGGTGAACAAACCCTTTCCCAACATACTGGTATCATTTTCTTTGCGTTAAGGTCAAGTCCAGCCCATAGGAACCTTTTACAAATCCTTTCAAGCTCTTCAATCACCTTTTTTGGGAGAACGAATACGGTCATCCAATGAACCTTGACCGAAAATAGTGCTGATTTCCCTAGCATCAATTTACTCGCATATGACAAACTTCTTCCTTTCCACGCCTGAACCTTAGCCTTGATTTGTTGTATGAGAGGATCATAATCTTTGATTGATAGTTTCCTTGATATAAGAGGGACTATGACGCCCCGGATCCAGGTTTATTTAAAAATATAAACCTAAATCTAGTTCGTTAGGGAAAATGGCTTAAACAACTAATCCAGACTTAAACAATTTCATTTATTATATCAGAGTGCGGAAATAAACGACATCTTTCAAGAAGTGCGGAATTAAACCACAAAAATAATCCATTAATATTTCATCTATGAAGTCTGGAAAGGGTTCAACTAAAATAAAATAAGTGACATCCACCAATGGTGTGTAATTAAAATACTAATAATCCTTCAAATAACATCAAAATCCTCAAATAATATAACTAAAGTCAATCCCTCAAAATAAATCTAAACATCTCTCCATGTCCTCGTGGACCTACACAGGAATGAAATAGTATTGTTCCTGGTAATCACAGTAATCCTCTGAAGTCTCTACCCCAGGAACATCCTCTCCAGGAATATCTGAAAACAAAACCGATAAAACGATAATGTGAGAAACAACATCTCAGTAAGCAGTCATGCAAATAGTTAACCACAATAAAATATGCAACGCTTAATCAGGATAATCACAATAAAATACAAGACAACAATAAAATAAACAATTGTCCACCTCATGGAACTCATAAAATAGAATACCAGAGAAAGAGAGTAGACATGTGCCAATATGCTACCTAACCGAAATACGATGGACCAGCCGACTTGCAGTCTGGCTATTCAACACCAACAGAAGAACCCAACCATGAGTTAAACTAGTTCCATATCAAACTGCGCTACCAAGGCCAACAGAATTCAAATGGAAGAATGTTTAAGAACTGGAGAAAATACCTCATTGTAATCAATTCCTTCCTTCTGAGTGTAGCCTTTTGCTACCAATCTTGCCTTGAAGCGGACATCATTTTTTTCAGGAAATCATTCCTTCTTTGCATATACCCACTTGCACCCAATTGCCTTCTTCTCCTTTGGTGGTTGAGCTAGCTCCCATGTTTCATTCTTTTGAAGGGACTTCATTTCCTCATCTATGGATTTCTTCTACTGCTCACTTTCTGAACTTCTGACTGTTTCTCTAAACGTGGAAGGAATATCATCGCCTGCAATAGAAAGTGCATAGGCCACCATATCATCAAATCGAGTAGGTCTACAAATCTCTCGTCTTGGTTTACTAACTGCAATTGATTCTTACTGCTGTGGAAGTTCTTGGGTGGAAACTTCCTCTTCACCTATTTCCTCCTTTGTCACTGGAGTGTCTTCTTTTGTCTTAACATAAGCTGGATAAAATTCTATTGTTTCAAGCTCCAGCTGCTGCTTGGTATGCTCCAGCTGCTGCGAAGCACTCTGTACTTGCTGCGTGTCTTTTGATATTACATTTTTCATCATGGCAGACTCATTAAAGGTTACATACCTGCGAAAAATTATTTTTTTCAAATATGGACACCAAAGACAATATCTCTTTAATCCGGAGTTAATCCCCATAAATAGTGCCTTGTTAGCTATTGGATCCAACTTTGATTCTTTTACATGATAATAGATAGTGGAACCAAATATATGTAAAGAATCATAATCATTAGCAGGTTTTCTAGTCCATACCTCCATGGGCATTTTGCCCTCAATTGCAGCTGATGGTAAACGATTAATGAGATGGCTCGCATATACAACTGCCTCAGCCCAAAATTGCTTGCCCAATCTAGCATTGGACAACATATCGAACCTTATCCAGCAAAGTTCGATAGATGTGCTCTGCCACCCCATTTTGTTGTGGTGTATTTCTAATTGTGAAGTGTCGCAGAATACCTTCATCTTCGAAGATTTTGAAAAATAGGTCACTACGGTATTCATCGCCATTTTTTGTTCGAAGCCGTTTGATCTTTCTGCCAGTCTATGTCTCAATCATCTTTTTCCACTTAAGAAAAATTCCTAACACCTCATCCTTATGTTTCATAACATACACCCAAACTCTTCTGGAAAAGTTATCAACAAATGTAAAAAAGTAGTGCATACCTCCTAAAGAAGTTGTTTTGGTAGGTCCTCACACATCAGAGTGAATGTAGTCCAAAATACCTAGAGTATTATGGATTGCGGTGCCCAACTTAACTCTTGTTTGCTTCCTCAGAACACAATGTTCACAGAAATCCAACTTGCATGTCTTTGCACCTTTCAACAAGCCTTGCTTCATAAGATTTTGCAAAGCTTTCTCACTTGCGTGTCTTAATCTCATATGCCACAACCTGATTGCTAGTGCATCTTCATCCTCCTTCGAAACTATAGCTGCTGCTCCAACAACTGTACTACCCTGATAATAGTACAAGTTGTTTCTCCTAATACCTTTCATGATCATGAGTGCGCTAGAAACAACTTTCAGAATTCCATCTCGAATAGTCACACTGAAGCCTTTAGATTCTAAGGTTCCCAAAGAGATGAGATTCTTCTTAAAATTTAGAACGTATTGTACATTTGTCAAAATACTGGTTGTTCCATCGTGATTCTTCAATCGGATTGAGCCTACTCCAGTTATTTTACATGGGGAGTCGTTTCCCAGAAAAACAACTCCACAGTTTAACTCCTCAAAGTTGAAAAACCATTCCCTGTTTGCACACATATGGTATGTGCATCCTGAATCCATAAGCCACTCATCTGTATGTGATGTTGATGAAATTCCAACTAGTGCATATTCAGACTCATCCTCTGCACTTTCAGCTACATATGCATCTGACGCATTTTTGCCTTTGTCCCTTTTCTGCAGCTTTGGAAAATCGTTCTTCCAATGCCCTTTTTCATGACAAAAGGCACATTCATCTTTATCAGGTCTGCCTCTTGAACGAGATTTTTTTCTTCTTCTTGGGTCGGCTTTGACCACGACCCCTTACTGTGTAAGCCTCTGTTACTACATGTCTGTTTTCACTTTGATCTTTCTTTCTAATTTCATTGCTATACAAAGCGGTACAAACTTCATCAAAAAATATTTTTTCCTTCCCATTTAACAAAGTCATGATTAGATGATCATATTCTCCAGTTCCTTCCACAACTTGTACGCAAACGTCTCTCTCATGAACGGATACTTCTATTCTTTGGTGAGACACAAATGAATGGTACCACATGCCAGGCGGTTTATCTTCACCCATTCTTTATCATCTACAGATTTTGGTTTCTTCTTTTCAAGGGCAATATCTAACTCTTGTTGGAAGGGAACATCCAACACCTCACATTGCCACATGCCAAAATTCCCAGTGCCGTTGAATTTCACTACGTAAAATTTTGCATTAATCATCACTCGTCTTGATGAAGAAGCTACTAATTCTGCCATTTCAAAAGTACAACAACTATATTCCAATAGCAAATAAAGCGGAAATACAACAAAAGCTTAGGACAGACCTTCGGCTCTGATACCAATTGTTGGGTAAAAACCCCTAACCAACTATCCCATATAGTAAAGGGAGGAATTGTGTACACAAAATGCACCAGAAAAGCTCCCAGGAAACTAGAGGCATCACAAACGATTCCGCTTGAGACCCAGCCTCATTAGGCGATTATAGTCCTTTTGACGGAACTTTTCTAGACATGCACGTAGCAACATAGCATATCTCCCACACTACAATACTAGGTTTAAAAATTACAACTAATGCCATTGGAATAAATAATTGAGAAATAAATACAAAAGCAGGAATGCTAAGGCAGAATGTAAATGCAGAAAGCTAAATAAAAGAACACCAGAATTTAATGAGGTTTAGTGAGTACCTATGTCCTCGAGAACCATTGACCACTTTCACTAGATGAGGTTAAAATTTTACAATTTGGATCTTTGTTTAGAGACTCACAACTAGAAGGCTTTCACGAAAAGGCCTTCACTCAAATGAAGAAGAGAACAAATTTCTAATTTTCAACTTTACTAAACATGGAGGGGTGGACCCCTTTTATACAAGTTTTATTCCCCCTTGTTCCCACACCTTAACCAATGTGGGACCCTTGAGCCAAACCGACATAACATACCGGACATTCTAGTATTCATCTGGCCTCTGGACAAAAACAAGTTTTAGTCATTCATTATTGGAAAGTAAGAATAGATGCTGAAGAACAAGCCTCCCAATTGGAAGACATACTAGCCGGCTCTTATGATCAATAAGTTGATTTGAGTTTTTGTTGAAGGTGTCAACATTATAGCTCTGTATAAATTGCATGTAAAATGGTATGCATTTACAGCCTCTCATTCTGTGAATGCAACACGATATGTATATAGCCAATCTTTGAAAAGTATGGGCACCACCCCTGAAAGTCTCTCAATAAAGAGCACATGTATTGTACATTAATTCTAAAAAAATATTGGCAGTACAAATGTCATTTTGATGTTCCAATCTCCCAAAACGTCATTCCAAGTCTGAGTATGGTTTCTCAAATCATTTTTGACTGACTTAATTGAGGCCCTTGCTATTTTTAACCTGGCTCTTCTGTATACTTCATATTGCCATCACACCTTTTCACAGGTATGTCACCTTACACTCTGTTGTGGTACCCAAACCATATTAATTGACTTTCCTATACTTGTCTCTTATCAGGTGTAATCATGTACCCTTTCACATACTCTTTCATTTAACTCATCTTTCTTATTCCTTCCATTTAATAATTAAACCATCTTAACTGACTTTCTTATACTATATATCCTACTGGGGATACTGTTATACTCTTTCAGACACATTTTTCCTTTACCTTTCCATTTAATAATTAACCATCTTAACTGACTTTACTTCATCTCCTATTGTTATATTCTTGTATCCTCTCGGATTATTTGTTATTTAACACACATTTTTTTGTCCTTCCACACATCTAAATCAACATTCTGATCTCCATCAAGGTCATCCTATTGGATGTGCTAATTCTTAATGCTGCATTTTGCTCATCAAGTCTAATATCCATCTCATGGAACTTTCCTTTCATCTTGATTGGAATATGTTTGTCATATAACACACTAGAAACAGCTCCCCGACTTACACCGTATAGCCATAATTCTATGTGGAACGCTCCCCTTTAATATACCTCATTTCATTTATAGGTAGAAAATAATAGAAGTGGTCACTTTTGCAAATATCTTATTCCTTGAATCTCATTAGTGCTTTATCTCCATTCCCATCTGCAAAAATTTGCATTTTGTGTACTCAGTACCAATTCTGTTTATTTTTTAACCTTTTTGATCCCAGGTATCTCTTCATATATACTCAAGTTTTGACCTACGGAAAAGGGAAGTTATATAATATGAGTTGAAGTAGCTTAGGTGTGGTCATTCTTCTACGTGTGGCTTAAGTGCTCTTGAGCCTCTCCATTTGCTCATCAAGATCCTTTGATCTCTTGAATTCAGTAGAATCCACTCAAAGCAATCATATAAATTTGTTCCACCTTTTGATCTGCTACAAAGTTGGGATCATAATTTAATAATGTGTTGGTGTTACAGTAGTAACCTGCCGCAGGCACTGGGCAGTCCAGTACCAAACAGTGGATTTTACCGTAGTGATGTCTTAATTGGATTCTACTTCACTCAGCTCAAGTTCTAACAGATGGTTTCTTTTGCTTCAATACCTCCATGATGGGTCCATGCATGGGCTCTCATATGCATTAAACAATGTGAATACTTTGATGAGGTAAATTGTGCATTCAATTTAGTGATTGGTTACTAGTCAGAAGTCTAATCTGCTTGCAAAATATTCTGAACTCTTTGCCTGAAAGTAGAAATCATGATCCCTCATTGTGTTATGTTTAAGAAGTCCACATATGCAGATATTAGTTGTATATTTTCCCCCTCCGATTCATTTGCCAAGAGCTGCATAGAAATAGATACTAACTCGTTATGCTTCATCTGTTTAGGCCTTTTCTGTTTTTCACTTGGGTACTCTGCTTTATTTATTTATCTGTGTTTTTCTATTTATGGTGAAGATTTCACTAATTAGAAAAGAGAATCACTTGTCTGGTTAGTTTTTGATAGTTCCTTTTCTTAGCTGACTTTTTTTATTCAGTAGAATTTAATATTCATATCCAGCAGTTTGCACAGAGGGAATGTTCACAATCTTTATTCTCTTTTCATTTTCAGGTCATAGGGGTGAAGAGAAGGCAAGTATCGATAGGATCTGGTTCTAAATCAAGGGACAAGGTTTTGCTTGTAGACGATGTTACTATACAACGTGTTTTTGATGCTTTGGATAAAGTTTGCAACTCTTAGCGTTGGAGAATTGGGTAGATGGCATACTACTACGTACAGAAGTTTGGAGACATTTTTACTCAGACCGCTTGCCGTGTTTTACTAAGAAACAACATCATTGACTACCGGCATGATTGCAACATCATTTTTCACTCCTGTCGGTCCTCTGTGACGTTATGCAAGATAGTTTCTCATGGTATTGTATTTTACTCTTTCATCTTATGGTCTTAATTTAATCCTTAGCAAGTGCAGATTTGTTGTGGTTTCAGCCTCCTCTATGGTGCTTGCTTTTCTGTAAGATTTTAAGTAGACATTTTTCTGATGAATCACTGAACAAAGTCTTAAACCTTCTTCTCTCCACTATGTTTTTATACTGAAGATAGTACTGGTTAGAAACTTAGAATCTTTAATTTGGACAGTCTAGTTTCATGTTTGCTCTATACATGGCCTGAGGTGTACTTACAGCAAACCTACCATGCAAGTTTGCCATCTAATCCTCAAATTCTGAATTTCACAGGTCTGGAATCTTGGTGTTGGTTAACAAGACAATGTAGAAATGATCGAAAGATTCAAAATATAAGACGGGTGGAATATCAGATGAACAAGGGCAATGACAAAAAGGAAGTTCTTCATATTGAAGAGTTCATATCAGAAACAATAAAATTTCCAGGATCGAGCGATCTTCCATAAGCCACGCACTGAGTTGATAAGCATAACAAAGTGCTCTTTAAAGAGTTAAACTAATCGGTTCTGTCTCACAGAGTCACCAAAATTTTAAGACTTTACAAAACCTATACGGAACTAAGGAAGGAACTAGGACTAGGAGGCACTGGAATGTCAACAGTCCCTTCCAACATCAACACCACCTTCTTCATTGAAGGACGCAGTGATGGTTCATCCTGGATGCACCAGATCCCCACCCTAACCATCCTTTCTAATTTTCTCTTGTCCACCTCTTCATCACCCACGAGCTTTTGCAACTCACCAGCCTCGAAGCATGCATACACCCAGTCCACCAGAATAATTTCATCCTCTGCAAAATTCATGTCCATGTTTCTCCGACAACTTATTATTTCTAACAACATAACCCCGAAACTATAAACATCTGCTTTCACTGTAATGGCTGTTCTTCGGTGCCATTCAGGTGCGACGTAGCCCCGTGTCCCTCGGATCTCAGTGAAGGTCTTGGTCTCCTCTGGCTTCAACATCTTCGCCAAACCGAAATCCGAGATCTTTGCGCATCGGTTGTCGCCCATGAATATGTTCTGAGGCTTTATGTCAAAGTGAATGATTTGGGTCTCGCATTCTTCGTGTAAGTAAAGGATGCCTCTGGCCATGTCCAAAGCGATTCCAACTCTTTCGTCCCAACATGGGTGTGTTTCGGGCTTGAAGAGCATATCTGCAAGAGTCCCGTTGCTCATGAATTCGTACACCAGAAGTCGATTAGGGCCTTCATGGCAGTAACCAAGCAATCGAACTAGATTCTTGTGCTGAGTTCTTCCTATCACCTTCATCTCTGTTCGAAACTCCCTTTCTCCTTGGGCCACCACATTCTCTAATCTCTTAATGGCGACGAGCCTCTGGTTGTTCACTAAGGTCCCTTTAAAAACTATCCCAAATGATCCCCTACCCAGTTCGTCTCTGAAACTGTTGGTTGCTTCCTCAAGCTCTTTGTAAGTAAATGATCGCATAACAACATTCCTGCTAGCCCAATGTTTTGCTGTTCTAGGATCTTTTTGTACGCCCAAACACGATGTCTGTGAACAATAACCCTAGAAATTGCTAGTACGATCAATGCGCGAGTGGCAAACGAAATACTGATAATGAGAATGACAAGTCGTAGCTCTTTCTTCTTCTCTTCTGGGTTTCCTCTCGTTATGTAATTGCCGTCCTTGCCGCTCACTGGGGTTTCAGAGCTCACCTTGACCAACGCCATGGTCGTCTCACCTTGATCTCTTCTCCCGTACCTCAAGGGAAGATTCTATTTTTTGCACTCCTCGTCTTTGAACAACGCAGCATCACAGCTACAGTCCGTCAAGCATTCGTCCTTGCAGTCTTCTTTCGTTGCGGGCGACAAAACAAAGTACGGATCATTCTCCCAAATGGTATTCTCCACCACATAAATGGTGTATCTCCCCTTCTTGCTCTTGCTCGGGCAACCCCCTTCATTGAAATTCCTCACGCAGCCCAATTTTTGCTTCGACTGATCGATGAGATCGAAACCTGGAAGACATTTGCAATTGGGTTCTTGGTCCATGAGAGTGCAGAAACTATTTAGACCACATAAACCTATGGGATCACACCCGTTTTTTGGGAATGAATATATGATCGACCAGCTGCCATTCCGATCGGAGCCGTGCGAGTACAGTCGGAAGATCCCATGTGCATCGAGCTTCAAACGGTATATTGTTCCGTTGGTGGTACGGGGAAGTTCACCAGTAGTTATATTTTGTAGACTGAAGCCAGTACTATTGAGCAAGTAGAGGCGGCCATTATCGTCAAGATTTAGCATCACATTATCTTCTTGAAATGTAGCAAAAGCCCCATAAGAATACGAGGCAGTGTCTGGAGTTTTGCACAGGGTACTGTATAAGATTCCCATCGTTCTGCATCTTGAGCCAAAAAATCCCTGTTGAAGAATTGGCTTCTGAGAGACTAGAGAAAAGCTCTTTCCCGGCAATCAACCTCTGTCCCTGCAAAAGGGTATCAGTTGGGTAATCGAAGCTCTACCAGATGATCTCCCGATCAGAATCGTAGAGTACGAAGTTGCCCGAGTCCTGTATGGAAGCTGAGGAAGCGGACTGGGGGGCATTGATCACTGTCACGTCTTCACCCTCTGTTGATCGTAAGACAAGCCTGCCGTCGCTAGTGAAGAGCAGTGCAACGTCGCTGGGGACCGGTGGATCGTCTCGGTTGGCTGTCCAGCCTAGAGATTGTTCGGGGAATCTGGCAAACCAAATTCCTACGATAAAGCCGTTGCGGTGTGGGTAAAAGCCAAAGGCGAAGAGACCCGAAGGAGAGAGCCAGGACGAGTTGGTGGTGGGAGATAGGGAAGAACCGGGGGTTATGTTGGATTGAACTTGTTGTGCTAATACTCTAGAGAGTGCAGAGACGAGAAGAAACAAAAGGATGGCAGCCATGAGAGAGCTCTATCCGTTACAACTGCAAATCCTCCACCCGTGTTTTGCGCTTTGCAACATGAATTATCAAAGTACGCCTCGCTGACATGTTTTGATTAATGGTGGCAGGCCAAAGCAGCAGAGGATTCAGGTCAATGCAGAGAAGTCAAGGTACGCTACGTGGTTAGTTTAAGATTCGAACTGTGTTTTTCAATCCAAAGAATTGGTCGATGATCGGAGGTATGGTAAGCATTGGGTAGCCGGCAGCATATCAACAGGAGACAAATAAGTGAAGACGAAGAACGAACGGAGACAAATAAGTGAAGACGAAGATTGAACGACTTTGAGAGCCCTACAATTAATTATTTTCACCTGGCTCTGTACACCAAAGACAAAACAGGGGAAGTGAATTGAGTTTGATCTCCCTAACATCATGGAAGAAAGTGAAATGTTATTATTTGATCAGCTACAACCAATTCTCCCAACTCTAAATCAGTTATAGTGAACTTATTAGTACAAATTTCAAACTATAAAGATCCTTATATGGAAGCCTTCGTTGGATGTGATGTTTTAGACAAAAGTAATGCCAATTTGCATAATTCAAGCTCAACCAATAACAGAGCAATCTGTTTTATTTGTTTCCTTGAAAAATTCTTCTTTCTATTGTTAATTGTTATTTACCTTGTATATCGATCTATATATATATATATATATATATATATATATATATATATATATATATATATATATATATATATATTTATTTATTTATATATACTAAAGCAGAATACAGAAAAATCTCTTTTTCTCTCCTCCACGTGGACATCCTCTTCTTTCTCCAATGGCCCTTTTGGGCCCCATCTTAAAATAATTTCTTAAAATACATACATCTTACCTCCACATGGACATGATATCTTTCTCCAATATTATCTTTAACTAAATTAAAATTATATAATTAATCCTTATCTTTTCAAAGTCCTAGAAACCCATAATTATCTTTTAACTAAATTAATACTGAAAATAATAAAAAATATACTTCTCTCGCTTTCAAAATAATGCTAATATTAAAAACACAATACAATAAAACTCAAGAATGCAACAAAAGATCGTATGATTAACAATGAAAAAATTTTCAATTCCAAATATGAAAGTAAGTTTAAGAAAAAAAAAACAATGTTAATACAATAGAAAACAATGCAACACAGATACGGGTTTGAGTAAACTGGTTTTTGGTGATATATTTTAAAAATAAATTCAATTCAGTCACCTACTTCTTGATAATTGTAAATTAGTTATACTTTTTTAAAACAATTGAGTTTGAGTGTTATTTTACTGTTAAAACGTATTTCTTACAAAAATACCCTCATAGTCTTGCAACCAATTTGTAGTGGCCCGGAATCGAGTCTGCCCTATTACGGCACCAACCCGTCCTCGAGCCTTACTTATGGGCCCAAAAGAACCTAATTAATATAATCAACCTGGGCAATTACAAAGTAATCATAGAATAAAAAAGACAACTAAGATCTCAAACAAAAGGTCACCTATATAACAACTCCAAAAGGTGTGATAATATATGTGTATACAAAAGACAACTAAGATCTCACCCTTACTATTTCTCACATGTGCCTGTAGACACCTGATTTTTGCACCCCCGAAATAAAGAAAAATGAAAAGTCAAACCCTGAAAGAGTAAAAAAAATTGACTTTTTGATTTAAGTAAATTTGGCCATCAAACTTTATCTCATTGAAAAGAGCATTTCGACACGGTTCCAACACAACTGAATTTGCTGGAATCAGAGTCCAGATGAAAAAGATATGAGTTGGTAAAACTTTTGGGGAGCAAAAAGTTGACTTTTTGCTCGACCCCAATTCAGCTGCCAAACTTGATCCCAATGGATAGGTGATTCCGAGCCGGTTCCAACGACACAAAGTTTGTTGAAATCGGACACCGGACGAAGAAGTCATAGCAGTTGAAGTTTCAGAAAAACTGACCATGTGGCAAAAAGGCAGCAAAAATGAAATAAACCAACAAAATAAATAAGATAAATGTGTTTATTAATATTTTAATAAAGAGAATCTCGCTTTTTAATAAAATAATCGGAAAATCAAATGAAAATCTTGCAAAAAACTGAATTGAATAAAGGTTTGAAATCCAGACATTTTAAAAACGTGTTGGACCATATTTCAATTAAGGACAAGGCATGCCCGTATTTGAAATACGGGCAAGCTTCTGGAAGAAGACACGAGTCGCTGTACGGTGGGACACGCGTCTCGTACGGCCGATTCTGCGAGATTTACAAATGTACGTTTTTCGCCCGTATTTGAATTACGGGCAAGGCACGCCCGTACTTGAAGTACGAGCAAGGCACGCCCGTATTTCAAATACGGGCACGCCCCTCTTTGCCTATAAATAGAGAGGCCACCCCCCTCATTTGAACAAGCTTTCCCCTTGGCCTCTCCCCTCTCCGTCTGCATGCTTTCCATGGCCGAAACTCTGCCCAATTGTCACCACCCCAATACCTACACCCATTTAATACCCAAAATGCCCTTGTCATCCCAAAACCATGCCTAAACCCCCAAATACCTTCTTTTAAACCCAACCTCTTACCAAGACTCTTTCAAAATCAATTTAGAAAACCTCCGTAGACGTGGAAGCGCTGCTGAAATTCCCTGAGAATCTCAACATCATCCAAAAGCAAGGAACTTGTAATTTGGTAATGTTTCCCATCTCTTTTTCAATATACATGTGCATTTCCTTATACAATTTTGTATATGTTTTCTCTTATCTTTTTACGTTCCTACTAACCTATTTGTTTCACTCTTACTGGAATTCTCCCACACAAATGAGTGTCCATTTGTGAAAGAAAAGGAAGGTGGACCCAAAAAAATGAACAAAAAGAACAAGATATAAGAAATGACATATTTCGCTTAAGCTATATTTGCTAATGCAAATTTATCCCTTGTAATATTCTTCCCCTCTATCCTTTCTTTCAAATGCCATGAGATGATATGGGAAATAACTTGATAAAAGGAGGAAAAGAGAAGGCTTCATCAATAAGTGCTTCAAAAGGAGGATATTTGAAGTAAATGACAAATCATGAAAGCAGTGGAACCATCCCAGATTTTGCAGAAAGCTCCCAAGAGGCCACGGACTGGACCCCAAGCAGAATCAGCACCAAAAGTGCAAAACTGAAGGTGCCCGTAAACTCAGAACGGTTCAGGCATGCCCGTGTTTGCTTCACGGGCGAGCCCGAACCGATTTACATCCATGGGCAGAGCCAGCCCGTATATCAAACACGGGCAAGTTTAAAAATAACTCAAATAATGTAATTTTTCGACCCGGTTGGATTTGTTCTGACCCTAATCGGCTTGACCCGACCCTATAAGGCTATTTAGGCCATTTTTAGTCCATTAGTAGACCATGGGCCTAGATGGGCCCACCAAGATCACCTTGGGCCCACTTAAGGGGCCCACCTTTGACTGGCTTATACCAGGCCTGTTTTCAATAAACAGGCCTAGGCCCCTTGATCCTTGGCTAATGGGCCGAATCCAAGCCTGTCAAGCCCAAATAAAAATATAAATAAATAAAGCTTAATAAATAACCAAATGGGTTACCCAATAACCCTACTGGGCCCTAGGCCCAACCATGGCAGCCCACGGGTCTTCCAACGGGACCTGGGTCCGACCCATTTCATTTAGATAAATAAAAAGATAAAATCAAAATAAAAAGGACCCACACCTTCAGAGGGTCCCACCAGACCAAATAAAGCAGCATGCTGGCCTAGGAAGGGTGAACTTGACTCAAAAACCAGGGAGACCCGAGGGACCCGTCAAACCGATGGGGCGGGCCGGGGTGTCTTTGGACTTCCCCGGACGTAACCGAGGACTTAGCTAGAACTCTGAAAAGCCGCAGACCAAACTTAGACCCGGATAGGGCAAACACCGTGTCTGCCTGCACCTTTTAGGCAGTGGTGACTCCGAAAGTTCCGAGGCACACACAAACTCCACGTGCGCCCCGTGTGCGATCTAGGATCCAATTTTAGGTGCGCACAGTGCCGTTCATATATAAAGGGGATAATCTAAAGGTAGCTCTCAAGTTTATAAGTCCAAAAGGAATATTTACATCCCATTTACAATTTTCCAAAATTTAATACGACATCACAAAGAGAATCCTACTATGGGTGGTAGTAATTCTTTGGCTTGTATTCAAGCTCACCCTCAATTTCTCCTCCAGTATGTGGTTCATCAAGAGGATCTAAAAACAAATCCGGTAAAACAAAGCACGCGTGAGACGAAAGTCCCAATAAACAGCAAACATGCATGTATAGAAACAGTTCATGCAGTTTTATAACATCATGATAATATTCACAAATATAAAGTGTAAATCTCAAGTTAAAGTATCTCAATCGGATAACACATGAAATTAGTTCAATAACAGCAATCAAATAATGCAAACATTTCTTGTTAGGATTCGTGGGTTAGCGTGTTTCTAAATTAGATTAATGACCACTGTCCATTTGCCACCTATATGATTTAAAGAGAGAAGCCTAGCTAGGGACATCTCAACAAGTGGAACACCCACGTATGGGTTGGCAAGTGACAACCAAATCAATAATCAAGGCCAAGTGGAATACTCCATCCATTGCCGAACCATACCATATGAATCACAAGAACATACCGCTGATACCCCACGGTGGGTGGTTGTCGTAGCACCTCTATACCCCAAAAGGGCTTCACTGATACCCTACAGTGAAAAGCTATATGGACAAGGACATTAATGCTAATAAGCCAACACCAACACACTGACTAAACTCACTATGGTTTTACACTAAGAACAACGTCTAATTAGACGACTCACAACTCAAAACTAAACTATTCAAATCCATGAGTAAAACCAATGCTCAAACCAGGGCCAAGTGGAATTCCCCATTTACTACCAAATCATAACATATGCCAAGTGGAATTCCCCATCCATCGCCAAATCATAATATATGCTAAGTGGAATTCCCGATCCACTACTAAATCAACCGTGGCCTAGTGGAATTCCCCATCCACCGCCAATAAAACCATAGGCCAAGAGTCTTGTCAAATCACATAAGGGTACGTTTGGATCGTAGGAATTGGAATTGGCAGCTAAGAATTTCAATTCTTGTGTTTGGTTGACCAATTCTCATGAGAATTAGAAGTCATGTATGAATTCTTTAGGTTCCAATTCCCATAATCTATAAGAATCATAAGTCAGATGGGGGGGGGGGGGGGGGGGGGGGGTTTTGTAATTCCTGTGTGTTAAAATTCACGCAGGAATTAAAATCGGGCTTCACCTCTCGACTCTTTGTCGACATGATGAAAGGTTAGCAGAAGCGTCGTTAAGTCGTTCCTCTTCGAGAGAGAGGCGGATGAGGAGGAGGAAGAGCAGAAGCAGGTCAAAGGCACTGCAACAGATGGAGCAACCAAAGAAGTTGAGGAAGAGGAAGGGGAGGACCAAGAGAAAAAACCGAGCACTTCTTTGAAGGAGTACGACGACGATGGAGATCTTATCATCTACTGGATGAGTTGCTGCTTTTATTTTTTTAATTTTTCCTTTTCCTATTCCTCTTCTAAACCCTATATCTTAAACTTTAATGAGTTAGATTGGAGTGTGTTAGAGACGAGTTTGATATAAAAAAAAACCCCTAATTTTTTTTCCTTTGGTAGAAAGATATGATGAGCACAAATATGGATTGAAGTAACCCTAATTCGTGTTCTTATGTTCCTGTGATTTTAGATCACTATTCTTTAGCTTCATCATTTTCATTAGGAAATTGGATGTTAAAACAGTGGGAATGTGCTTCATCTGGTGCTATTTCTGTCTAGGGCGAGCAAATTCGCTATTGATGCTTGAGAATCGTGAAACCACGCCTTTTTGAAATTGGAGTTGTTCAAACGTTGGTGTTTAATGAATAACTTAGTTGTATTCTGAATGACGTTTATATTGAAATATCGAGTTGGGTCTTTGCTAAATTTTGTTAATTAGGGTCAACAACTATCGCATATTATATGTTTGATCTTGTTTTGAAGTGAAATGAGCTTGGAAAACATGAAATGCACCTCTTATTTTAATTTTTCACTTCGGTTAAGCACTAATTATGTGAAAATCCAATAAAGCCACTAACTCGTGTGGGTGGATTTCATCTACTGATTTCTATTTTAGGAAGTTTCATTTTTCCACATCAATTAATACGATTCCTCTTGAAAAAGTGGGATTTGGTTTTTTGATCCAGATGCATGTATCTGTTTAATTCAGTCAAATAAAAGAGAGTTGATTAATGTGTCTAAGTGGGTCGTGTAATTTGGAATACATTATTTACAAATGTATCCTAGAATTATAAATGGCTTGTCATGTTACAATTGAAGTATTATTTAATTATATGTAGCTGAAGCTGGGTTGAATTGCAAAGTTGAGATAAATTTGTTCTTATTGTGCTGAAACCATTTTGAGATCTGTATTTTTGGATGAAAGAAGTGGAGTGTGTTTTTCACTCTGAAAGAAATGGAGTGTATGTTTCAGTCTAAATATAAACTTGTTAGCTCAGGCATACATTAACAATTATAAGTATGGGACTATGAGTTACTGAGACTATGAGGAGGTCTAACCCACTAATAAATAGAGATGGTAACTGATAATATTATTGTGTAATAGTAATTTCTCTTTCAAGTATTGACTATTAGTTGGACTCAAATGAGGAAAAGATGTGTCATGGTTCAATTGATAGAAGAAGGAACGATTGACGAACCACAAAATATTATTTGGAGTTGTGTTTTAAGATCACAACCTGTACATTTGAACCTGTAATTCCTCTATTCTATTTACAGTGTTATATGTTTTAATATCACAACCTGTACATATAAACTAAATGAATGAGAAAAAAAAAACGAAATTATGGGGAAACTTGATGAGCTGTTATATTAGTTTTGGGGTCTACTCTTTTGGTTTACATTTTGTCCCTTTTTCTTTCGTGGTGAACGAACATTAAAGAGAAGAACCTTACAGATTCCCCCATTTTTTTCTTAGCTAAGAGTTAGTTAGTCAAGCTATATGATTTTGTTTATTGATCTAGGACTGTCATGTAATTATAGTCGCATCTATATACTCTATTGAACTACAACTTCTCAGTTGTTTTGTAGAGTCTATCTGCTAGCATGTGGCCCATGTATGGTGTGAGTGCAATTAGTAGCTTCATCAATGCAACCCCGAGTTCTTCATCTGGGAAATTGATGAATTCAATTAAGGTGTAGCTTGCTTCTGTTTCCTTGACAATAGAGACTAGTGTGGCTGTTGATTTGGGGTATTTTGTTAGACAAAGAAGGATTTTGATGAGATTGGTGTTGAGTTCATCTGGAATGGAGTTCTTAAGCATGTGGATGATGTTGCGTACAACATAGTCTGAAGCCATTGTGTGACCATTGGTGTTTACTTGGATGGTTTGTAGAGAAAGCTCAGACTCCAATATGTTTGCAAGGATTGCAGTAGCTTTCTTCTTTGAGTCCATTGGTTCATTGTAGATTCTCCTTATGAACATCTCTTCTGCCATATCTTGTACAATACCAGCTTGTATGAGTGTTTTGCTATTTGGGTTTTAAGATGATAACTGTATTAGAGCTTCAATGTGTTTAAATATTTCAATTCTTGCAGATTTATTAGTGTCCAAACGGTAGAATTGGAATTCACGTGTGAATTTCAAGTAAATTCCAGAAACTTAGCCAAACAACAAAATCTTAATATCTATGAATTCAAATTCATTTTATTTCAAATTCATGTGTATTCAAATTCTTACAGATGTTTAAATTCATGTGATCAAAACGGACCCTAAGAGTTTTTCAACCTCGCTTTCATAAATCCAAATCAATCAAAACGAATACCATAAAATTCTCAAAATACATATTTGATGAGTGGGATAGTCTTAGGATTTCCAATAAAGTCACCATACTAAAAATCAATGGATTTGGAGACAAAAGTTTTCGATCTTGAAAAATATTCTAAGTTTGGTTTAAAACGTTGACTTTTTGGGTATATGATTTTTTTAGACAAATCTATTGGGAGGTTTGGGCTCAAATTCTAGTTGTAATCTAATGAAGGGTAGACAAATTTTCTGAAATTTTTGGGCTTTTGAATCACTCATTTGGGTATCAAACTCAAAAAGTGGTTTTTGATGAAAATCGGGCAAAGCTGGAAATTTAGGCTTGAACTGGAAAGTTGACTTTTATCGGTAAGGAATTAGGTCTTGGGAGTATTTTTAGTAGTTCCAAATGGGGGGGTTAAAACCTTCTTTACATGTAAAGACTTAAGTAAATGGAAACATAAAAAACACATGACATTTAATTAAAGACTTAAGCAAAACTAAAAATAAGGGTGTTGTGTAGGAGGTTTAGGTTTTTTGGTTTTAGGTTCCACGATTAGGTCCGTGATTAGTCGCCGACCTAATCCTTATTTGTAGTCTCGCGATTAGTCACCGAGACTAATCCTGTTTTGGCTTAGGATTAATCGCCAACTCGGGTTTTGAAATATTTTTGGCTATTTTTCAACACCAAACTCATTCAAATCATTTCTAACTTTTCCAAAATCAAATGGGATGATCATAAAACATCCCAACATACTTAAAAATACTTTACAAAATAGAAATTCATCCCAAATCCATATGAACCCAAATCCAACACATGGAACTTCATTCAAAATACCAAACTTAAAAATGATCAATGTAAGTTGGAAATCTATAGCAAATCAATAGAAAACTAAACAAGATTGTTATAATACCAAAACCCTACAAATTTTAGAAGCAAAAACCAACATGCAAGATCATTTCTTCAATTCAATCAAACCGTAGAGAGAGAATACGAATTCTTACAATACATTTTGGTTTAAAGGGTTCGCTACTTACTTGTTTAATGGAGAAGCTTACTTCTCCTCAAACTCTCATCTTCTTCTCTTTCTTTCCCTTCTTCTTCAAGATTTCAAGCAAGCTCTCACACTTCTCCTTGTTCTATACGTTCAATACAAGAGAAAATGTGTTCTCAACACTTAGAATTTTAGTTAGGGCATTCTTTTATATGCCCTATTTTCTATCTTTCAAATTTGCCCCTTAACAAAGCCTTTATTCCACTAAATCCTTAGGGTGTACCTAACGCATACTAGGGGGATACCTTAGTGTTAAGTTGGGGGGGGGGGGGGGGGGGGAGGGGGGTACCTTAGTGTTATTTGAGGGGTACCTTGGTGTTTCAAGGGCTTACTTTAGTCATTCCAAAGGGGCATACTTTAGGTATGCTTTTGTGGGGGGGTGTATCTTAGTTATACAAAAGGGGGTACCTTAGTTATACAAAGGAGGTACCTTAGTTATGTAGGGGGGGAGGGTACTTTAGTTAAACAAAGGGGATACTTTAGGTAAAACAAAGGGGGGTACCTTAGGCAACATAAGGGGGTAATTTAGATATATAAGTGGGGTACTTTAGGCAACACATGGGGGTACTTTAGATATATAAGTGGGTTACCTTAGGCAATACAAGTGGGGTACTTTAGTTATATAAAGGGGGTACTTTAGATAATACTTGGGTGGTACCTTGAGTAATACTTGGGTGGCACCTTGGGGGTGCTTTAGGTATAATTGGAAGTACTTTAGGTAATACTTGGGTGTACTATAGGTATATTTGGGTGGCACCTTGGATAATACTTGGGTGTACTCTAGGTATACTTGGGGGTACTTTAGGTATAATTTGGGGGTACTTTAGGTAATAATTGGGTGGTACCTTGGGTAATGCATGGGTATTTTTTAGGTAATACATGGATGTACCTTTGGTAATACATGGGTGTACTTTAGGTAATACAAGGGGGTACTTTAATGTTATTTGGGAGGGTACCTTGGGTATACTTAGGAGTTACTTTAGGTATTCTTAGGAGATACTTTAGGTACACTTGAGAGGTACCTTGGGTATACTTGAGAAGTTCTTTGGGAATACCAGAGTGTACTTTGAGGTATACATTTGGTTTACTTGGGGATGGTGTGCTCTAGGTGTACTTGGCCCAAATTGATGTTAATGAAGATTCAAGAATGATCTAGAAGTGTTGCAATTTGAGTTTGGGCTCAAAATAAGAAATTTGGAAATTTTGTACTGGACGCACGAACATTAAAGTTGGACGTTTGGGCGTTAAAACTTTATCAAATGGTTTCTACAGGATTTAGCTCAACGTGCGATTCAAGGTTTGCATGTCAAGGTTAATTTTTCACATTTAACTTCACTTTTTTAGAATTTGATTTTTAATTCACTAGAACTACTTGTAGGGTATCTTAGCCAATTGAAATTGAGAAAGAACATTAACTAAGCTTACCTTAATAACCTTCAATAAAGTTCAATTTAATTTCCCCAAATCCTCAAGCATGATCCACATCCACCTTACCTTTATAACACAAGTACTTAATTAGTTTAATAATCCCATTTTAGATAATTAAACTTAATAATTAAGATATAATCAGAGTCGGGGTTTTACACAAGTTGTAACCTATTATTAAATTAAATATATGTATACTCATTCTCAATTATAAGCCAAAGCAAGATTTCGTCCAACAATTTATGTACATTGACAAAATTTTTAAATTAAAAAATACATTTTCTCCAATGTTATCTTTAACTAAATTAAAATTATGAGTCTTTTTCTGATTTGTCTTTAAATGTTAAAAATTGTTTATTTCATGATAAAACAGCATTATATTCCATTAGAAACTAGCTGTATTTTTTTGACTTTGGTTTGGGGTAAGGTTTTATGTGTCCCCTAAATAGTTGTACCTTTTTTACTAGCATTAATATACAGGTCAAGGTCTGCCTTAACCCTCCTCCCTCCGATGGAGTGCTGCTAAGGTTTTTCATGCCTTAGTAGGGGGTTTTCTAAATAAAAAAAATTAAAATTATATTATTAATCCTTATCTTTTCAGAGTCTTAGAAACCCATAACTATCTTTAACTAAATTAATAATCAAATAATCAAAGATATAATTTTGTTTACACCCGCCGTAGCCCGGAGGTAAATTAGAGACCTTCCTGGCTACAAGTCTCCCGATAAAGTAGAGTCTTATGTGGCTACAAGTCTTCTCAGTAAAGTAGAGTCCTATGTGGCTACAAGTCTCCCTAAAATAGGGAAGTGGGGTCTATTAAGGTGTAAGACCCCGAATTTTTCCTTAAATAATAGAATAAATTAATAAATAATATCTTTGGGAGTTATGATTGATGGAAATAATTTATTGACGTAGGTGAGCATAATATTAGTGGAGATCAAGTGTTGGACGCAGATCCGACCGTCCGATCATGAGTTATCAAGGTATGATTCATATTTTAAACTTGTTGTGTTCTGATTGGGCAGTGTGCATAGAAAATTAGTAAGTGAGCTACGTGGGATCAGAGGGTATAAATACTTGTTTAATACCCTAATGTTATACGTTTGGAATACCTATCGTTGTATTCTCTTCGTATTCAGCAACCACAAGAGAAAACAACGACCCCGAGCGACCGCTAGCGACCAGACCGGGAAGAAGAGAAGAAGAAAGAAAAGGGAGAGCGAGTTGCTCGTTTTCCAGTTTTCTAAGCCGTGTTCCCATCTTGTTCTAACTGTTGTCAGAGAAGAAGGGAGAAACCACGCGAACAGAGGTAGGTGACACAGTTTTATCGTCCGTTTTTGTATTTTCGTGTGTTTAATCTCCAAAGCATGATTTTGTGATGTATATATATGTATATAGCATGATATAATTGTTATATGTATTGTTGTAATGCTTAGGATAGGAAAAATCACATTTCTACACTCTATACAGCGATTTTTGAGTGACCGCCGACCTCACTGTGCTCGGCGATCCTCAGCGCTCTTAGGCGCTAGTTCAAAAATTGAGACCGCCTGAGACCACTTGACGACTTATCGTCGGCGACCGATTTTAAACTACCGCCTACCTTAGACTGCCTGAGCGATCCTAGGCGATCCTGAGCGCTCTATGCAGAAAATGCAGAATTTCGTATTTTCAAACCCTGATTCAAGTCCAAGCTATTTTTAGTCAATTTTCATCATTAATTAAGATGCTTTAAGACCAAAATAATTTTTCAAATTTCTTGTTTTACAGAAAAATAAATTAGGGAGATATTTAGGACACTAGTTGCCAAATTTTGTACGTAACTGTGAAATTTAGTTTTTGGGAAAATTTGACCTATCATTTGAAATACTAGTTACAGAACATCTTTAAATTACACTATCAACCAGATAATTACATAATGAGATTTCAGATCATAAGTCCAACTCAGTTAACCCGAATATTGAAGGAAATATCAGATTTACCCTTTATATGCCACTAGGCACCAACCCTTATAGAATTATTAGACTTTAGGGTTTTTTGGAGTCTAGTGGGCATAGCTGGTTATGGATCCATAGTTGTGGCTGGATAGCTAAGGGATATTTCATTTGGGTTGAGTTTCTCTCTTGTGCGAGCGCGCTTTCTTTGCAAGTTGGTTTGTTTGGGAAGATCCTATGTCTGGAGGGACACCCCGGTGCGCCGCTGGTGATTCCCTGTACATGTAGATAAGCAACCATCTCCATGTATTGATTCCGGTGCTGCATGCTGGTGGTAAATGCCAACTCTGATGAGTATGTGCGCAATAAGTCGGTGACTACGGCTCTTGCCTAAGCTGATCTTCATGGGGCTTGAGTATCATTAGTAGCACTACCCCTAAGCCGCATGGTGGTATAGCATTTGGTTGAGAGTCATCTCAAAAGGTTTATCTATCTTTATGAGTCTTACAATGACACTAAAATCACAAACACATGTTACTGTTGCATACATGCTGGAGGCATGTATTTGGTATTTTGGTTGGATGTAACTGTTTAGTGCATTCTAGCAATGTATGGATTATGCTATTGATTTATGATATTGGATTCCTATCATAGAACTTGTTGAAATTTTATATTTAGAACTGTTTTACATACTGTTTTGTATTCCATGATCGATACGAATGTTTATACGAGCCTGCTTAGTCAAAACTGCTTAATCGTGCATGAACTACTATTTTTATGTATATGAACTGTTTAAAACATGCACGTGTTACCTACTGGGATATTCGTATCTCACCCTACCTTTATCTTATTTTTTAGCTGATACGCGAGAGAGAGATCATAGTAGTGATTTCCCGGGAGAGCTTGTTGATTATTCGCCAGAGGAGTTCTATTATCCGGATTTTGTCTGAGGTTGTGAATGAAAATGGATTCAGTTATTTTGGACAGTTTATTATTCATATGTTGGTTTTGATGTATTAGAGAGATGAGAGATTTAGTGACCCTTTTATTTTACCAGACTTTAATATTTGATTTTGATGGTTATTTATATCTCAGTTTTTAAGGATATTAGACTATACTTCCGCACATTGATGTTTCGCACTCTGATAGTCATTTAATGATTGGATAATTTATTTCTTTAGTCTGGTATATTCTTGATTCATATTTGATATGGGCCCAGTAACATCTTGGATTTGGTTGATGAACTGAATTTGGGTTGTTACAGTAGCGAACCGGGTTCGGGTCGGATGTTGGTTTTGCACTGACCCGGGTTCAGGGCGTTACAGAGGAACCCCCCATTACGTAGGATTTGTTGAGAAAAAGTCCACATGATAAGGACTCTCTAAAAACATGGGAAGTGGGGTCCTCCACTTCCTAAAAACGTGGAATGTTTGTACAATGTGGGGTTCAACTTCCTAAAAGTGGGATCATTGGGAGATTTGTCAATCAAGCAAAATAGCTTATAAATAGGGATCTGCAAGCAAGGAAAAGATCCCTTGATCAACACACAACACAACTACATTTAGCTATCCCGGTCTCCTCAAACCCGCTATTCGGTCTCCTCAGACCATCCTACTCTCATGCTATAAAGATAGCATGAGATCCCCTTACTCCTCCTAGACAAGGCTAAGAAGATACGCCCTACTCCGATCACGACTAGGTATGATCTTGCTTACTCCTTCAACCAAGGCTAAGGGCAGTCACTATGTGCACCTCGTAACTAGAAATCATTAAGGTGGCCCCCGATCTCTTCTCTCTATACTCCAATCACGGCTATAGGGAAACAAGCAGTAGATATCGAGATATTGTTGGTTTTCTTTTTACCTTTTATTTATTCACATCACTATCTGTCCTTGAAGTGGCTATCACCCCACACGGCATTCAGTTCCTACAGATTCTCCATCAAACGGCTACCACCAACGTGGTCATTGTCCATGTTGCCATAAAATTGGGGGAAGAACCTTGGAGGACAAACCCCAATCCTTTCAGCAATTGCTAGATCAAAAGTCCCCAAATCTATAGGTGGCTGGGTCGTATCTGAACCGCAACCCATCCGGTTCTGCATGCGATTAGTGTCGGGGTCAAAAGTTTCCGACTCCTTGCATCGGCACAGATGCTGGCACGCCCACGCACTCACACATCCCTGAGTCGAGCTGGAAATGATAGGAACTACTTCTCTATTTTCAAAAAAATTTGCTAAATTTGCAATTGCAGGTGAAAATGAAAAAGAATAGTTAATTTTTAGATATATCATAATTTAAATATTTATTTTACTATTATTTAACAATAGTAGTGAGACATATTATTTAAAGTGGCCATTTTCTGGCGCCACTTTAAATATGATTTTTACTAAAAAAAGGACTAGCAGGCAAAAAACAGCCAGCAAAATATTGAATCTTGCCGATAAAAGATTAAATGACATAAGGAATTGTTGCCATATAAAATCTTAGACTATAAATAAATTACTGATGTGCTTACACATGGTAACAAAATGTCCAACTATTATATTTTTGCTCATTGTAGTGGTTATTATAAATTATTTAAAAATAACATATTTAAATATATATATGTTCCTGTGCCTAACATTGGTAAAACAATATATCAAACTGAGGAGAGAGCTCTAAACTTCAAACTCGGACTGCTGGTAGCTCCACATCCTCTTTGACGTGGCTGCCTACTTGGAAGCCACCAACTGTTCAGTTTCCCACGCACAAAAACGGATGAGAGACCGTTAAGTAAAAAGAAAGAGATGGAGATCTTGTAGGGCCTTTGGTCTTCCTACAACGGAAGATAGTTTATGGACGCACATGGAAATGGAACGCCTAGCATCAGCGTTTATTTCGGTTTTCTTTGATCACAATCCATGGGTCACCTTTTTTCGCTTCATTTTATAGTCAAAACGAAACAATCAAAGGAATGCTATCTGGTATGAACTTTGGATCATCTTGGACAGTGACTATGAATTGGGGCGACATGGGTTATCAAATCTCTGAATCAACAGCTCCACTAAGCATTCGAAACGCTTCAACTATTTGCATACCGTGACGAGGCTTCGTTGAGACGGAAAGGAGACCACGTCAGGAGACGTCGGCTTTGATTCACCCGGTATCGATCCATACTTTCAAATAGCTTTCCTGCCTTGAGTCTCTACTATGCTGTTAACAAGCAGTATAACGATTGGATAAACTTGGGATCGCCTCTTGGAAGCCCTCACCCTATCTCTTTCTCTACAAGTGATTCTATCGAATCAATGATCCATCGGTCGAGGGATCAATTTTGTGTTTTTCAATGACTTCGAAGTTGTTCGATTTGATAAATCTAATCACATGCTTTTATGGGGAATATTCAAATTTGTCTTTTTAAGTATTTTGAGGTCGTTGTTTTGTGTTACTTCATGTGATGCTTTATGATGTTTCCATTGATGCAGCGACTACCAAAATTTATGCCTTTATTATCTTTGCAGGGGGATAATCCTCAGACGGTGAAGACAAGAGTGAGATGACGATAAAACATTCACTGAAGACATCACCTGAAAGCTTCACTTCAGTTACCGAGTAAGTTCCTTCTCTTGTTGCTTCTCAAATGAGTAATATGTCCAACCCAAATAAGCTCTTCAAAACGATGGGTGGTCGAGATCCTGGCAGGAAAAGTTAAAATTATTAAGCTTCTTATTTGAGCACTTCTGTGAGTTTATCTCTATTACAATGTGTTTAATGACTCATTTGTATGGTCTCTGAGATTGTTTACAGTTAATTTCTTAACACCTATAATCTTTTTGACAAAATAACTGTTTGATGTTTTTTTTCTTTTTTCAATTTTTTATAAACATTGTACTACTTGTGGCTTGCTTTGATTTTGTTTTTTAGACTTTCGTAATATCAAACTCCATGGGTGTGGTAATGTTGAATTTATTTTTTTATAATCTTTTTAAGCATGTTCATTATGACATTTGCATAATTTGTAGCCACTGTTCTAGATGGTTGCAGAATTTGTGGCCAAGGGGCTTCAGAGTGAAATCATCACAATCATTTAATCCAAGACTTCTGGTAAAGCTTCTATTTTTTTTTCTTCTTTCTAGCTTTTGATTTTGCTGTGTTCCTTGTGTTTTCCTGGGAAGTAGATGATGTTCCTCCATCACATACTCTGTTTGATTTGATTCCCATTGCAGAAAATTTTTTAAAGGAATTTTGTAGACCTTTATTTTGTTCTTGACAAATTATACTGTTAACTCTCAAGCTTCTAAATGTAAAACCTGACAAGTCTCAACTTTGTCTTGAAGCTTTGCTCTCAATTCAAGAGAAAGGCACAGTGAGCTTTAAAGGTGTGTTTGGTGATATTCAAATTAACCTTTCTTAGCATTTGAGGAAGACACAATCCTTCATTTTCTTGTCCTCTGAGCATGGATATCAATTCGATAGGCATGCTTTTGGTTACTGCTGAGGTTACTTTTGAGATCTGAGTATTTAGTTTCGCCTTCATAGTTATCGTCCTCTTTGGATGTTTGGGAATGTGAGCATTATTCTCATCAAGAGGAGCAAAAGCAAACCAAGCAGAGCATGGCACCCAAGTAAATATTTGAATAAGCAATACCTGAAAGTTCCCATCAAAAGAATGCTATCTTTCACCACCATTCATTTTCATCTTCTGTAACCTAATATTTTGATTATATATCAATACCACCTCTATTATCATCATCATCTTGGTTGAGAACCATATAATAACGGTCCCATCCTATGCTGAAAATTCAAGTAGGCCATTCCAAGTGCCATAACTAAGCTTGAGTTCCAGGACGGTTGGGACAAGTTAAGATGGGGCAAGGGTAACCTTGGTCAAGCTTGATGACCCAGCTTTTGTTTGTTCTTGGTGGTACTTAGGTACCATAGTAATGCATTTGAAGTTTGTGGTTTATATTTCTTGTGGAGAGTCTTGATGTTGTAACCAAACTGAAATAACAAATAGTTTTTTTCTATGACTAAGGCACGAGATGAGTTGCTTTTACTTTATTAAAGTGTGTTTTATATCTCATGAGCATGTGATGATAATGATACAAAATCATTAATACAAAATATAACAATTTAACTTAGAAAATATTATTAAAAAATGAAGAAAAAAGAAATCAGATGTCATCACAAGATTCTGAAGTAAACTTTACAGCTCTCAGCAATTTGCTGAGCTTTCCTCACATCAACTATAGTGCAGTTACATGATAAAATTGGCTGGACAAAAGTTGCAAACTCTAATTTGAAGTAAATGTCTTCATGAGTTTCATCTTGTCTTCTCCTACTTGTAAAATGCTTAACAGGATTTTCATTACCATTTTGGTGATGCTGGGCATTCTGGCCTGCAATTTTTTCCTCGTTTATCTTTGACATGTGTTATGAGCAGTGATTATGGGCTTTCTGGGCAACAATTTTTTCTTCGTTTGTACTCCACATATGTTACAAGTTTGTTGTTTGATATGACAAAGTCTAATGAATTCCAATGGTTTTCCTTTAATTATCTTTGCAACATATGTGGAGTATCTCTTGTTCGGTGGGCCATTGATTCTAAAACAATATGATCTTCAAACAGTCTAAATCCAATCTTACGAAATGTTTTTTGACTCATTCAAGATTGTTAGAATCATTATTTTGATCTTTGATTACTAGAACTAAGCTCAATTTGGATGAACAAGAATCTGGAATTTGATTTCAGATATAGCTTACCATTTCTTGAATTGTTGGATCTATGCTGCTCTGAACCCATCTAACAAGGGTCAGTTTAACTCACTTTTTATTTAAATATTTTGGTGATTGACGCCTTTTATTTTATGGACGAGCAGGCCACAGTTTTGCTAATGTAGTCTTCCCGGAGTATCCATTGAAGTGAATCTAGAGGTGTCTGTCTCTAACTGGATCATTGTAATATAGTCCTGTTTGTACCAAATGATTAGCTACTTGATTGCTTTTCTATAACATATGTATTCATTTACTTGAAATCTTCTTTAGCCTTCTTTAGGTAGTTTCTCGACTTTTCCTCTGATTCCCCTGAGCACCATGGGATGCTCTTCTAGCCCTTTATTTTGAATCTACTAAAATTTAGAGTCTTCTTCATTTTGTAACAATCCTTGCTTGGATCTGTGTTGCCAGCTGGAGTCTTTCCAACTTACCCAAGCTTTAGTTTCTGTGCTAGAGCATCATCCAATATACGTTGGACTGTCATAATTTTATCCTGCTCCATCATATGAATGGCAGATGGACAAGAAGTTCAGAAATGAAGGTCATATGGCAAACAGGTGTTGGACAATTTTTGTGCAAAATAACAATAAAATCTTCATTCAGGGTTGATCGATGAAGGCCCTTTTCCTTGCTTTTTGCCAGAAGGAAATTCTTTTATATCACCTGTCAGCTTCTGGAGAGTGAATATGATAATGATGGGAACTTGTTAGAAGGATCACCACAGCCATTTACTGGCATACTCGCATCTTCCTCAAGAATGAATTAAATGGGATGTAATTGTTTGTGTGTTCCAACATACAACGATTACTGCCTTTCAATTAAAAGTCAAATTAGAACCCAGTTACTTCACGTCGCTATTTTGGATATCAAGCACTTGAAATCAGGATCTAAAACAGTGGCACTGAGTTACATAATTAAAATCTCTGGTTCTAATTTTCTAAATGCATTATGATCTATGCCCTTTTTTCTAATTATAAATTAAGTATTTATAGCGTAACTTCCATATGGTGTGAAAAAATTTCCCCTATTTACTTTGTCTGTGATGAATAGTACTTCTTGATATGATCCACATGCCCAAGCCAAAAAGCTTACACGTGTTTTCCTTCCGCTCTATAAAAATACATGTTTCTTTTTTACTCTTCATTTTTGCTGTTATTTTCAGTTCCCTCTTCAAAAGTCTATTTTTAATTAAAACAAAGCTTCAAACTTGAGACTCTCAGACCTGATATCTCCACATAACTGCTTACGTGGCTGCTTATTTGGAGATCTCAGTTTCGTCTCTTTTCAGGAAATCTTTCATAAAACGGTTGATGTGTGCAAAGGAGATTTATATGGATCTGTAAGGGAAATACTTTAGCTCCTTATCTTTTCATCATACGTGTTCCTTCCTTTAGATTTATTGAGGCTTTTTGAATGAAATAAGGAGCCCTGATCCGGATGCATTTGATTATGGAAAATTTGAAGCTTGTTAGGAAATAATTTCACGTTTCAACCAACACTGCTAAAAAACAGATTTTTACCCGCCGGTGAAAATAAAAAATAAAAAACCTCCGGTACTTCTATTACCGGCTTTTCCCCCCAACTGCCATTAAATCTAGCGTCGCAGATACAGTAGATGGTATTTGCGATGCTTGAAGCAGCGTTTTTATAAGCGCTGCTAATAAGAATACCTTTACCGGCGATCGACTCCGCTGTTTGCCAACGGTGTATTTAGACTGTTTGCCAACGGCGTTTTTACAACCGCCGGTCATTGGCTATTTAATATTTTCTCTTGTTCTACCCGTTGGGGGCGCTCCTCACCCCGGCTTTACAGGGCCATTATCATTTATTAAACCCCACCCCGCCGGGGCTTTACAGGCCCATTATCATTTACTAACCCCCATGTGTACCCCCATCGCAACACTTGCACACGAATCAGAAACCATAGTTGTAAGTTGAATGAAAATAAGAGAAAAATTTACCGGAAGAATGTACTTTTGAACAATGACCCTTTTCCATTGGAGAGCCCAAAAGATTACTCTGCATGACTAAACCGCGTTAAATAATGATGGACACAGACACCTCAATAGAGATATAGTTAACATCTACAAAGATATGTTACAATGCATTGCCCTCAATTCACAATCCAATGAGAGCTGAGAAAGTCTTTAAACCCTATTAAATGTTTAAAAACTCTGAATTGGACCAACATCTACAAATTCTGTGTACTTCCCTCTCTGTAGTTTCCCGTTTGCTTCTTTTTCATGAATCCTTTTAAGATTTCTGTAGTTGCCCATTTGCTTCATTTATGCCTTTCATGCCCAAGAGTGTGTACTGAGCCGTTTGCTTCTTTTTCATGAATCCTTTTAAGATTTCTGTAGTTGCCCATTTGCTTCATTTATGCCTTTCATGCCCAAGAGTGTGTACTGAGCTGCTGACATTGAAGAAGAGAAGAAAAACATGAAAAGGGCAACTCTAAGAAAAAAAAAATTTGTAATCTTCTTAAATTCCGAAAATGATTGCCATGTGTGAAAAGGGCTTAGAGAAAACAAAAAAGAAAGTCAATCCAGGTAATAACAGATGGAACATTACCTGAGAATTAATATAGCTGACACCCTAAATGGCCCCCTGATGAGCAATGTGCCAAAATTTGTTCCCAAAACAACAGAAAGAACACTGTTAGCAAGTATAGAGATTTAATTGTGTAAAAGCTATCTGATTCATGTGCAGAACAAACGAAAATTAACATAAGACAAACTAAGAAAGGGACAATAACACTTGACCTGGTATCACCACTTTTTGCAATAAATTACCTACTTCCGTCTACAAAATCAGGTTCATCCCAACGAATCATGCAATAGAAAAACATCAAATTATCAGTTTATATTGACATAAGAAGGAACTCATGGTTCAATAAATGAACGAATCAATAAGTCGACCTGACATATCAAACATCTTATTGCAATAAATTGGATCAAAGAACTAAGAGGCAAAATTACCTCCCTGTATCGATTAAGGAGAGTGACTAAAGAGATTTAAAGCTATATTAAAAACTTACAAATTTATTATAACTCGAAAAAGTCAAATGAAAAATCATAAGATAATTCCAACAGGAGGTTCAAATCATCCAGGTAAAGATTTCACTCAAACATAGGATTCAAAAAATATGTATAGTATGAGATTTTGACAGTGAAATATGATTCAGTTGCAATTCAAACATATTACAATATTTCTACAAAATAAATAAAAAAGTATATATCATACTTTTTGGAGATCAACAAGCTCACTCTACGAAAAAATGATCCTAATATGCAATCAAAAGGCAGCCTTTGACAACAAAGAAAATGCCCTCAAGCTTCTGAAAAAGTATCAGAAGGTTCATGACCATAGATAATGGCAAGCATCCATTGAGATAAAACAACAGATAAACAAGGTACAACTATAAATGGTTTAGCCATGCTAAAAGGGGAAGCTGTTCCACTTGAAAGTAATTTCAACAAAATTTTTGGGGCCTTAAAATCAACTAAATTCGATACTAATATATAAACAAATAGACAATCACTAGATGAGTGTAAACAAAGCCTTTACAAAAGATTTATTGACCGATTATAAACAAGGGAGCATGAAGACTTGCATCCCATTGAAATGACTACAACTGCCACAATGATTTTGAACTTCTGATAGAGCATGAATTGAACTCTGCTAAATAATTAAAACGCGTAAAAAAATTTAGTGCACCAAAGTTAATAGATTCAGAATTGCAAGCTTGCTCTTACATGTTGGTCCTTACTCTGTGGAAATTGCTTGTACTCTGGCAATTTATGGAATGCTTCCTTATCTTGCTGTTTAGTTATGAGAAGCTGCAGCAGTAAAACCAAAAACAGAATTTTTTATAACGAAATAGATACTGGAAACAATGAAATATATACTCTACTTACTAGAGTACAGTTGAGAACAGAAAATTCTAATTCCACCCAATAAGGCCCATTCAAAGGTGTGAGCGAAGGGGTATTTTCAAAGGTGTGAGATATGGCCGAATATATAGCATCCAAAAATAGCATCCCAAAAAAAAAGAAAAACAAACAACAGATTAAGAAAAAATACAATCTGTACATAGCATAACTAAAAGAAAGTAATTACTAGAAAATGTGAAAATTCAGATGGAAGGCAAAAAGAAAAAAAGAAGAATAAAACTTAATTTTTCTCATTAATCATTCATCTAACCTGTAATTGCACCTTATTGTAGTTGCTTAAAAGTCACAGACTGTATCCAAGGACTACAAGAGTGCTCCCTATACATCAAAACACCTTGGGTCCAATATTAGTATGTAAATACAGCTGCAGTCCTTTATCCAATTTCATTGAGGTTTAATCATTCAGTGTTTTACTTAATGTGCTCCTATAGTTATTTGTGCCCAAGCATGAAGTA